>OX387241.1:294286362-295607270 GCA_947561735.1 Cenchrus americanus
GATCGAGGTCAAGCCGGTCACATGCCCCAAAGGCGACGAGTACTCGACTTCTCGGATGAACTTGTACACCGCTACGGACTACCCCACCGCATCATCACGGACACGGGGTCCAACTTCAACAACCACCGGTTGCGGGGGAGTACCGCGAGAACGGCGGGATCGACGTCGGATACGTCTCCGTCGCCCATCCACGGGCCAACGGACAAGTCGAGCGTGCCAATGGGATGGTGCTCGACGCCCTCAAGAAGCGGCTACACGACGCCGCTAACTTAAAAGGGGGCAAGTGGATCAAGGAACTACCCAACGCACTGCGGGGGCCGCGGACTCAACCATCCAAGCCAACGGGGCAATCCCCCTACTTCTCGGTCTATGGCTGCGAAGCCATCCTCCCCGCCGACGTCATATGGAACTCGCCGGCGGTGGAGCACTACGACGAAGGCGTCTCGGAGGACGAGCGAGACGAGTTGATATCGACGGCCTCGAAGAAGCTCGCCGTGCCGCCCTCGTCCAATCGGCAAGGTACCGGAGGGTATCCGACGCTACCACGATCGCAACGTCAAGGAACGCTCCTTCAACGTTGGAGATCTTGTCCTCCGCCGTATCCGAACACGGAAGGACTTCACAAGCTCGGCTCCACACGGGAAGGCCCCTTCACCGTGGCCAAGGTGACCGGGCCGGGGCTCCTACCGCCTCCAAACACTTGAAGGCGAAGAAGTCAACAACTCGTGGAACGTCGACCGGCTCCGTCGATTCTACGCCTAGTCTACACGACTACTCCGGGGTTCATGTCTACACGACTTCATCAACTCCCCTTCTTTGCGAGCGACCCTCCGGGTCCTGGCTCCAAGTCTCCGGACTACTCTCCTCCAGGTCCAGCCCGTGCGGCTACCTACGGACCCTGGGCTGCAACGAGCATCAAGGACTCTAGCAGCGGTCTACCAAGAGACCACACTCCAAGATCCAGCCCGCACGGCTACCTACGGATCTGCGATCCAGCCTACACGGCTACCTACGGATCACTCACTGTAAGCGGCTACCCGCTCCAGTACTACTCAGCTGTAAGCGGCCTTCGGGTCCAGGCGACCCCCTGTAACTACGGCCCTGGCCACCTAGGTGTACTTCTTCAGTAATAAAGTTTGATTGTTCATCAACTTCTTTACTGTCTACTCCCTGCGACGGGACTACTAAGCCGAGTACTACTACTCGCACCTACTCCACGATGGGCGCTCCGCACTCTGAGATCGCGGTTACGAGTACTCATTGATGGAACATCACATTTCATTGATATATGAAAAAGTTCATTACAAGCTTGTTTCCTATACAACTACGGCTACTAGCTATCTATGCAGGGCTACTGGAGGTTCAACTTATCGGCTACCTGCTCCGCGATGGGAGCCATCTGCTCCGAGCAACTGCGCGTCTTGCTCATCCGAGCAGTTGGCGGCTACCCCGCCGGCGACTACCTCCACCGGGGCCTTCGGGAAGTACGACTTCATGAAGGCCGGCCTCGCTTTGGGATTGACTTGGCCATGTGCTTCACGTAGGCGGCCGGCCCGGCTTGGCGCCTCACGAAGTCGATCCGCCAACGGAGCGATCTTGGGGCCGCCGGGTGCGGCACCGGGAGCCTCGCGATCGGGAGGGCGACCTCTTCAAGGTCCTTCGAGCCGGGCCGGAGCGCCTCGCGATCTTCGTTCAACCACGCAAAGATTTGTAGCGATTGACGAGGTCTCTATCGATGCAATTCGCAACTCCATGTGCTTCTCGCACTCGAAGGCCGCTCCTTGTAGTCGAGTTCAAGTACACGGCGGGCTTCTTGCTCCCGGTAGAAGAGATTCTTCATGCCGACCTCCGAGCCTTTCGGCCGCTCCACACGGCCTTCGAGTTCGCAACACCGGAACACAACAACGGGTCGAGCTTGATGACTCCCAACAAGTACCCGACAAGTCAAGAGACATACCTTTATTCTTGTTGCGGAGGCCTTTGTTCTTCCGCACCGGCTCGTCGCCCTTCGCACCGCAAGTCCATCACATCGTTGTGGTACTTGGCGAAGGCGGCGTCAAGCTTCGGCGCATGGCGGCCGCATGCTTCCTCGACTTCATGAGCTGCTCCTCCGGGGCTTCGGCTCGCAGATGCCGTGTCGCCGTAGGCTTGCGGTAGATTCGACTTCTCGCGGGATCGCTCCGCGACGTCCCGCACAAGACAAGTTCAAGTCAGCGAGTACTCAACGCAAAGGGTCGACTACTAGGGAGGCAACGGCCACGTACCTTCATCCTTTGTTCGGCTCGCCGCATCGCCTCCAGATGCTGCGCCAACACCGCCGGCTCGACGAGATCGTCGGCAAGCAGCTCAATCCCGCCACGGCTACTCGGCGTAGCCTCCGTCATTGGCGCCGAGCGGATAGGCTCCGCGTCTTGGATCTCGGGGGATCGGATTGCCACCTCCAGGGCAACCCCTGGTGACGTGGTAGCCGCCTCCCCCTCGGCGGACTTCTCGACTGTTTCCCCCATGGGCTCGGGGGCTCCTACCGCAGCCTCTGGGGCTTCTGGTGTCAACTCCTGCATGGGCACCCCTGCAGGGATGTCACCCCCTTCAGCGCCTGTCACCAAGGAACACGCGCATCAGTATCTACGACTACTCTTTTTGGGGCTATATAGCTTCAGGAGGAGTACTCACCTTCGACTACGACCGCCTCTGGCAGCGGCGCTTCGGCGGTACCGGGGGCTCGGTCGCGGCTTGGAAGCACGGAGCGGGCTCCTCGACGGGCGGCGCGACCTTTTACGCCTCTCTCGCCGTGGGCTCCTCTCCGTCCCAGCTCAAGTCCGTGGATTTTCTGCACAAGTATCCACAGAGGGTCGTCAGATAAAATCGACTACTACAATGAGTACTACTCATGAAGGTATGCTACTTACAAGTTCGACCGGACGATAGTCACGGCCGGAGCACCGAGGATGCTGGCGATGTCAACCAGTCCACCCTCGGCGGGCATCTCTTCCTCCGCTTCTTCGACTACCGCACTCCTCCACGGTGGCGGCGGTCGCGCGGTCTTCTCGCATCCCCCGCGGCTTCCATCCCTTCAACGGCGGCGGCCGCGGGCACCTGCGCTCTCCACCGGAGCGAGGGGGCCGGCGCTCCCGGCCGCGCGGGAAGATCTTCGACGGTGGGGGCCGGACTTCGGCTTCTTGCCGGTTCCCCCACGCGTGGGCCACATGCCCTCGTCGCCTTCCTCCACGGGCTGCGGTGGCGGCACCTCCCGCATACAAGGACGACTACTCGTCGGCACCATACTCGATCACCGGGTACTCGACTACTCGCTCAAGATGGCTTACCTCCGGAGGCGTGGTCTACGAGACCTTCATCTTTTTCGCCACCCGCTTCTTGGTGGGGTTGCGCGGCTTCCTCGGCGGCGCGGCAAGGCTAGCCTCCGGAGCTAGCCGGGAGGGTCTTGGATGAGTGGTACATGAGGCAAGCCGGGACGGCTAAACCTCGACCGCAACCGGAAGCGGCCCCTGCGGCGTCTCCTCGTCTTCTTCGTCATCGGAGGTATCCTCCACTATGACGGGATCGTCGTCGTCTCCGACTACTCGGCGCTCCTTCACCTTCTCCACCGTTGGGATCTCGATTCCGCTCGGTGGTGGCCGCGGCTCGGAGACAAACCGCTTCACATCATCCTGCGCAAAAGATACAAGGCGTCAGCAACTCTGCTACAAGTGCCTACTACTCGACGAGGGGGGTACGGCTACTCACCTCGTTGGGCGGGCGCGCGGCGGAGTACTCCTCGACAGGGCATGCCGTGTACTCCGGCATGTCCTTGAAGATCCTCGACAACCTTTCGATGATGTCGTTGTCCTCGAGCTCGCCCCCCGGCATCCGCGACGTGTCGTCTTCGCCGGTGTACTCGAAGCCCATCGTATCCCGCGCCGAGCGGCCGGCTGGATCCGGCGCTTCATGAAACTGAAGGCCACGTGTTCGGCCCTCAGTCCTGCATCCCGCAGGGTCTTGATGCGTGCTAGCAACTCCGGGAGCTGGATCCCCTCCTGCATGGTGGGCTCCGTGTTCCACCACTCTTGGTGCTTGGGCTGCCGTCCGCTCGGCTTCGGCAGCTCGGGATGGTGGTTCGTGGTGTAGAACCATCTCGTCTTCCAGTCCGTGTTGGAGTCCACGAGCTTGTACGCCAGGTACTGCTCCGCGGCATCCTCCCTCAGCTGGATCCCGGCCCCTCCGACTACTGCGGGGTTGGAGGCGGGGCCGTGGCTTCACGCGGAAAAACTTCGGAAGAGCACCCGGTGCGGTTTGATTCCCAAGAAAGCTTCGCGAAGTGGACGAAGACGGAAGTGTGGAAGATACCGTTGGGGTTCAAGTTGAGGTACTCGATGCCATAGTACACGAGAAGCCCCTTGAAGAAGTCACTCGGCGGGAGCGCAAGACCGCGCTCCACGAAGCGCGAGAACATCGGGATCTCGTCTTGTGCCTTCTCCATTGGATAGGGATCTCTGCGGCGGATCTCCACATGTCGATCTGCTTCTCCCCGATGAACCCGCCGTTCAACAGGGGTCATCAAGTCTTCGGTCTTCACCTTCGATTTTTTCCACTCGCGGCTTGGGTCGGCGCGCGGTGGAGATGTGGGCGGCGGCGCTCCGGCGTCGGCCGCGGCGGCCTCTCGCATGGCTCCTCTTCTTCCCGCCGGCCTTCGACGTCTTCGACGGGGACGGCTTCATCCTCCAAGTACAGGGAGTCTTCACTCGCATCCGCTCGGGGGCTACCCTACAGCTTTCGGGTGGCGATGCGCTCGGATCTACTACGGCGGCAGTGCTCGCTGGAGTGGATCTACTTCAAGATTCAAGTGGCGAATGACTGCGGCTCACTTGGGTGAAAAACCCTAAGGGTTTCGGCTTGTATTTATAAGCCAAAACGCCTCCGTAACGGGCGGCTGGATAAGTCCACGCGCGGCTGACTCAGCGGCTGCGCGTGACCCTTCGTATTCTACTAGTCGACGCGCCTCATCTCGGGGGCTCGGCTAGTCCTACTCGACTACCTGGGACGCGGCTAATCTCAAGAGCATCTCAGGACACATTTTCCAAGAAGACCCTTCAATTCGAGAGGAAGTACTCGACTCAAGGCTCGGGGGCTCCGTGCCACGTGTCCTTCGGTTTTTTCTCTCCGGATTTTTCGGGATTTTCTCGCCAAGACTTCGGATAGATCCTCAGCCAGAGCCCGCGGCTCGAGGCTCGGGGGCTACTCCACGTGGATGGCGGTTCTGCAAATCGCATCTTCTTGACGGCTCCGGCTTCAAGACAAGGCGAGGCATTTTTGAAGACCTTCGAAGGCGATTTCAAGGACGCTTGGGACTACTCGAGAAGACTTCAAGATTGCTCAAACATCGGTGGAGTACATTCCGGCCTCGGGATGCTTCGACTACTCTTGAGGACTTTTGACTTGTAGCACTCGGGGACGCTTGAGGACTACTTGTTAAGGCCTTCAAGACTACTTGAAGCTATCCTTCTCGACTACAAAGTACTCGGGGGCTTGTCGTATGGACCTCCCACGGGCCCACTACCTCGGTGGGTACCGGGGACCGACTACTCGGTAGGCCCCCGGGACTACCGGCTTGCGCTACACGGCACCCGAAGGCGTGGAGCACAAGGACAACACGGGAGTAGTACTTGGTTAGGACTCGTACGCGTTCCGCCTTTGTATGGAGGTCTCCTAGACGTACTCGACTAGTACTCCTTCCCTACTCCGACTTGTAACCCTGCCTCCCGGACTATATAAGGCGAGGCAGGGACCGATCTCAGGATCACCTCATCCAATCTCAACTCACGGCGCACCGTTGCACCATCCTGTAACCGTGCCCTATCAATCCAGAGCTACGCAGCATACAGGACGTAGGGTATTACGCACCTCGCGGCCCGAACCTGTCTAAATTGTGTGCCACGTGTCTCTTCCTTCGAGTTACCGATCTCGGCGAGTCACATTCATCTACTTCGGGTACTCCCCGTAGTAGGTTGCCGGTCTAAAACACCGACAACAACACCCAAATGAAATTGTCCCTTGTAGTACCGACCCTATTGTTGTTTTTGGTCATAGACTAGGAAGCGGCTACTAGAAAGATACAAAAGGAAAACAGATGCACCTAGCATTTGATTCCTAGATGTTAGAATAGAATCATCATCAAACAACAGGATATTTTTATTGGCATGGGTAGACTACCTAGGGACTTCTATACTGGATGCAACGTATTGGGTCCGGCAGAAGTTGCCAAAACCAAAACTTGAGCTCCATGACAAATAATGAATAAGTCAGCATATATAACAACTGTGAATAATTCTTGTATTTTTACTGACATTATTTTTACTGACATATCTGTTTTTGTTACAAATTTTGATGCAATGATTGCTTGCATTAAGCCATTATAGGATCAAATAATAGTAATTTGTTTAGGTTGAGCTTGATGTATTTTCGAAGAACTTGGTTTTGGATTAGGGTCATGTGTCTTTACAACCCTTTTTTAAGATTCTCTACAGCTTATATTTCCTGATAATTTAATTGGTACCAGAATAGCTAAAATACAAAGAAATAGTTTGAGATGTTAATACCTTACCAAGTACATTTACTAGTTATAAGATAATGCTCGTATATATGCTGGTTGCTGGCTGATTAGAGTGCATGTTAGATTCCCGGTGGGCATAAACTATGTTAGCAGTCCAGCAGAACTTGTATATATTAAAAGAAAAGACCATGTGCTTTGCTGCAAATTGCAGTCTGTGAGGAAAGCACTTGTGATCCCTTACCCGCCAACCGTCCAAGCTTCTTTCATACAATTTCTCTTGGAATTAATATGTAATAGATTTTCCAAAAGAAGTTGGTATCTTTATGGGGACCAAGACTTGCTCATCCTATAAGAAAGCTCAGAATTGGAAGAAAAGGACAAGTAGGCAAAGACTTTTTGAAGTTAAAGAGGACAAAGTTTCTTCATAGAACATAGCAACTTGGCTTCTTGACATGTTTTGGATTTTGATAGGATCGCCACTAGCATCTCTAGTAGTACCAATCAATGGATTCAGTGATCTAATCAGAGTCTATCTGCTACCTAATCGATTTTTTGGATTATTCTATTGTAATACTCTGTTCTTTCACTGTTTCCATGATAGCATGTTTGTTGTTGACATGGTGAAACTTGAATTATGACTGCATCGATGATTTTACTAAACCATTGTGAAAACTTGTACTGTTTACTCATTTAATTTCCTTTTCCACTATTTACTGCAGACCGGAGCTCAAATGCAAAGTTCATCCAAGTCTGGTCCATGGAGAAAGGTATGCATGAGTTTTCCATGGAAAGTTTCTTGGTAGTGGCGGGACGGATCTTGCTCTAGACAATTCCATTCCTTACGCCGCAAGTGTTATCTAATTGCCTATGTAATCGATTATTTGGTTGTGTATAGTGATGTGAAGCGTGTGATAATTAGCAACGATGATGGTTGTCTAATCCGGTTGCTAATGGCTTTGTATGGTGTTGTACCGTATATTATCCTTTCGAAATTTTCTTAACGAGAACCTTGTGATTTATAAATGTGATTTGTGATATATTGTTGTTGATTTGTGGTTTGTGATGTAAATACATATATACGTCTTTGTTGCTTAAACAGAGAAGTAATTTTTTTTTAAAAAAAAATTAGAGGTCGCTTCCCCGAGTGTTTGGGCAGTGGCACTCGGGGAAGAGGCATTTTTCTTTTTTTAAAAAAGGGGCTTCCCCGAGTGCAGCCTCCAAGGCACTCGGGGAAGATTTTTTCTTTTTTTTTTAAAAAAAGGGGCTTCCCCGAGTGTTGCACTCGGGGAAGAGGGTTTTTTTTTAAAAAAAATCGAATTTCTTCCCCGAGTGCAACACTCGGGGAAGAGTAAAAAAAAAGTGGACGGCACCGACGGTGTTAAATCTTCCCCGAGTGCTACCGTGGCACTCGGGGAAGCCTTCCCCGAGTGTACGATTTTTGGCACTCGGGGAAGACCTCTTCCCCGTGAACCACTTCCCCGGAAGCTCTTCCCCGAGTGTTGCACTCGGGGAAGGCTTCCCGAGTGTTTTGGGCTCTTCCCCGAGTGCTTTAGGCACTCGGGGAAGCGGCCGACTCTGTAGTGCACACACACACACACACACTATTTTAACAAAAATCTCCCAAAGTGCCGTTGTCTAGCATTGTTTCAAATAATGCTTCACGTAAACATTAAAAAAAGAGTAAAATTCATTAGCGGTCCCTAAACTTGTTTGGATATGTCATCCGGGTCCCAAACTCGGGATTTTTGATATTTGGGTCCCTAAACTTGCACGGTTATATCATCTAGGTCCCAAACTCATGATCTATAGTATTTGCGTCCCTAAACATGCATGGTAGTGCCATCTAGGTCCCAAACTCAAAATTTTTTATTGGAAAAGGTTTGATTTACACCTAATTTATGAAACTTTAAAGAAAACTATGTGTTAATCTAAAAGTCATAACTATTTTTTAATAATAAAAATACGGAATAGGTACCAAATTTCTTATAAAAATGTCACTTGGGTGTTCTATTTGAAGTTATTTAGTTATTATATATTCAAGGTACTATTTTTATTACTTACTTAAAAATAATAGGGTGAAAATTGAACCTTTTATTCTATATAAATGCTGAAATTTGGGACCTAGATGACATTATCGTGCAAGTTTAAGGATCAAATACCATTCATTTTGAGTTTGGGACCTAGATGATACAACCCTCCAAGTTGAGGGACCCAAATTTCAAAAATCCTAAGTTTGGGACCTAGATAACACAACCGTACAAGTTTAGGGACGGCCTAATCGAATTTTACTCTTAAAAAAAATTACAGAAGGGGAGCCCTTAACTATTTTTTATAACTTTTTCTTCCAACATCTGTTTAATTTGTTTCCACCCAACCTACTACTCTAGCCTTTAGGCTACTAGAACGAACGGCGCGCGTTGCGCGCCCTACGATGTATATAAGTAAATGGCGGAGACCGAAAAAATACACACACAAGTATCATACCAAAGCATATCAAATACAATATACGTATGGAACGACAACATATAAGGGGCTCAAGATCCGCATATCATGAAAGCACATGAGTACCATACAATCTTAAGCATCACCAAAGGTGGTTGTCTGCCTTCTAATTCGTCAAAGGTGTTTGTTCAGAATATAACATGGCAATATTA
Source organism: Cenchrus americanus (assembly GCA_947561735.1). Lineage (NCBI taxonomy): Eukaryota > Viridiplantae > Streptophyta > Magnoliopsida > Poales > Poaceae > Cenchrus > Cenchrus americanus. The sequence goes on from OX387241.1 coordinate 294,295,564, forward strand.
CAACACATCCATCCACCTTGACTATTGGCGAGGTATTTGTTCGAAGCATCTAATACATCAATATCACGAGCGTCATTGTACTATGTTCATGATCTCTCGCACGGTTAAAGCCTATTCATTCACGATTCAACGCAACAACATCTCGCAGGAAATCCATCAAGGATCTTCCTCCCGTTTATTCCATTAAAGTGAAAGGCGAGGTTTGTCCACCAAACACAACATCATGGGGCACATTCCATTGACAAGCGAGTATAGAAATTAAAGGCATGAGCATGATAGAATCTAGCAATTTCTCCAATTACACTAATATTCAACACTTAGGAAATTGCTATAACCGAAAATAACATATAGAATGGCTCATGGGTTCCCGGATATGAACCACACATATCGGACCTCTAAAAACAATAAAATAAATGGACGCATCTCATTCTAAGGCGGTATGAGCACCTCGCTAAACACCGGCTCTAAAAAAGATTTAAATCCCATGAACATAGGTTAGCAAACCCATTTTTGAAAGCTTTTGTCGGACGAGGAAGCGGCGAGGAACTCTTGATCGACCAACTTCCTTTCCACTAACAAAACAGGAAATATAGAAACCAATAAGAATGCTTGGATCGGCGGCAAACGGAGTCAAACAAAATTGAGTGGAGCATAGGCATGGCAACAACATCCGGTAAGAAGCCGGCCAAGTAACAAGAATAACTTTAAAAAACAATAACAAAGGTCAGCCACACATGGTCCCTAAGCAAACCTATCCGCAAAAGACAATCACGAATGATCCCCAAGCAAAGCTCTTCCCCATCGGCCCACCAACACCCAATGGACAAGTAACTAATCCCATGATTTAAATCCCTAGGCACCCTCTAGATCCCCTACGACAAAGCTGGCAGTTTTTAGGCTGCCTTCCATGGCATTTTATTGGGTCCCAAACGCCGAGGCGATGGCAGGACACGGAAAAAATGAGGTCGGGAACACCAAACATCCACGGCAAAAAAACATAGCAGCCTTCAAATCAACCCAATCGGGAATTTCGTCAAAGCTATAGTCCCCCGAACAATCACATAGGAAGCAACATGTGCCCCCCCCAAAAAAAATACACGGGAAGCACCATGTGTCCATGTGTACCTAAAAAGCACACGGGAAGCACTTTGCCGTATGATTAATTTTCGAAAGACATCTAACATCTATAGATTCATTGACCCATCACGAGCCTTTTCATAAAATTAAAACTACGGCTAGACACGGTGGATAGCCGGATACTACATTCTAAAATGAGTTCAACTAATGATTAGAAAAATTAGCTGCAACAATTATATGTTATGCTCGGCAAGTGTTAAGCACACAAGAAGGGAACCACCACCCGGGGAAAGCGAACCCCACCACCCGGGGGCTATTTTTTGGAAACCAATGAAAAAAATTCTTAATCCAAAACAATGCGGACAAAGGCGATCACAAATATTTTCTTAAACAACCAACACTTATTTTAAACTACGGACAAAGATCGGTGCCTTCATTCTTTGTAGGACAACGAACCAAATGCATCACAAAAGAGTGCAACGGTGGATGGTTCTACGACCTCCCACTAAAAAATGTTGGGCACGAAGCATGAATCTATCGCCACAAATCAAAGGACCATGCTCTATACAACCATTACTACAACATGAACACATGGAGCAGGAATGGAGCATAAAAGATCACATAAGCCACGCAAATCACCGAGTAAAGGAAGCAAGTATCCACATAACTTCGAAACAAAGCACTAAAGAACATGTTGTGTACGCAAGATAAAGTTCTTAGCGAGGCAAAAACTTACCCCAAGATCCGGATGTCCAAACCCCCTAATCTCACTGCAGGCACAAGAGGAAGACAAGCAGCAGTCATCCACTCACCAAGGCCATAATATGCAGCAATCACAAACACACGAAAAAGATGAAGAGAGAGGAATAAACTCACCTTCAGATCCTGCTGACAAATCCACGGAGGTCACTGCGGTTTGCGGACACAACAAAAAAGATTAGACGGGGCAAATCAATGGCTACCGACCGAAAGCAATGCATGCAAATCCGGGCCGGGTAACCCACCTCCGTGCACCGACCCTCGGCGGCGGCCTACGCAACGGATGGCATGGTCGGCTCGCCCGCACCTACGAGTCCTACACAAGGAAATCACGAATCCACTCATCGGATGAAGCAACGGCGAATCCAAAGCACTGAAAGGAAGGAGGCACGAGAAAATGGGCGAGCTCATCGCTGCGCACGGCACAACACACTTGCGATTTGGCAAATGCGGCGAGGCCGTGGAACCGCGAGGAGATCTAAGGTTTGGCACCGGGACGAGAGGTGAGAGGAAGGGGAGAGAGCGGATAAGAAAGGGGGTGAGGGGAAGAGGAGGAAGGCACTCTTATCTTGGTGGGGGCGGAGCAGGTGCATGGGTCGTCGGGAGCACGCGAGCTCTCGCCCGTTGCGACGACGCCCTCGCCGAGGAACGACATGAGGGCCACTCCGCGGGTAAGGAGAGAGGGAGCGCGGTAGGGTCGTAGAGTAATAGCGTGTCGCCGCCGCGCATCGCTCGGGAGGGGGGGACGGGGCACGCGCTCCGACGCGGCCATGGCGAGGGAATCCGGGCATAGGCGGGCGGGCGAAGCGAATCGCGGTCGCGGGGGCGAGAGAAAAGGATCCGAGGCGAAGGAGTCCACCCGCGCGGCGCTCACGGTTTTTCCGTTTCCCCCACCCCCTCCACGGACGTTCGCGTCTACATGTAGTAGCGGCGACGGTGGGCCACCATACTTTCGCGGGACCACCGTAAGTGAAGCCGGAGAGCTAGGGAGGTGCGCACGCTCGGCACGACGCGGTCACCCCTCTCCCGCACCGCGGGCTCGCGCGCGCGCGCGGGCGCGGCCGCGCGAGGCCTCCCGGGGCGACACGTACCCCCGGGAGTGCGGAGAGGCGAGGAAAGGGTGGCGGGTTTTAAGATATCCGATAAAAAGTCATTTCACGAAAACACTAATTTATTATAAACCTCCCTCACTATGTGGTTGCCTTTGGATACTAAATACTAAAATAAAGAAGAAACAAAGTATTGATCCTGTTTGGAACTGCTATCACAAAAAACAATTCTCAGATAAGCTGTATAGATATGAAAATAGCACTTATTTGAGAAGCGGGAATGAAACCTGCTTCCATGTTTTAGTACAAATGAAGGGTAGTGCGGATAAGCACGAACGGAAAAAACTGAAAAAAAAGCATATCATTTGGCTTCTGGTTTCATTAAATTTTGACCATAAATTGAATTTAAGCCGTTTCAAACAGTATCAAATTATGTCATGTATGACCACACACACAACGATAATTTTTTATGAAAAGTGGGAGAAAGTCAAGAAAACATTGCCGCTTAATTATACATTACCTCAGATAACCACAAGTATTTCATCATGAAGTTTTGTTATTATCTATGTTTATTTGAAAAATATTGGTAGCTACAGTTCATGTATATTTAGGCCTGATTAAGTGATCATGAAGTTGCGATTGGGCTTGTAGTCCAATGGTAGGACGGTCCAGGTGGGACGCTACCCACCGAGAGTTCAAATCCCGGTGCTCGCACCTTTTCCTGGATTTATTCCGGAATTTTCCGGCGTTATAAGTCAAGTGGTAAGCGACGTTCTCGTCGACGACGAGGCGCCAAAATCTCCGAATCTGCCGGTGCTCGATCCTTTGCTCATAGAGGTAGGGCGTGAATCTCCGGATCTGCCGGTCTTCGATCCTTCGGAGGTGCTCTTAGAGGTAGGGTTTGCCTACGTGTATTCATAGGGGTGAGTGTGTGCGCGTGTTGTGAGCGTCTGCGTTATCTTGTGTCAAACTCAAAAAATAAAATAAAATTAACATACAGGTTTGAGACGACAAAGTGGCCAAATTTCCCTGTTAAACCACCAGTACGTCCGTTAAGGAAACCTACTGTTTTGAATATGCACGGCGTGGTCGCGTAGTATGATATAGAACAAGTTTATTATTTGCCTAGCTTCACGTTTTCATTCATAGGCTGACAAAATATAGTCTCATATAATGCATGCACTGCACAAACAAACAAGATTAGTATACGTAGGCCATGATTAGCACCACAGGTAGGATGTGCATTAGCAGCCCTAAATACGAAGAAGTGAGGAACCTTCCGTCCCGAGTGTCCATTCCATGATGCCGACTGTTGAAGTGTTGAGTATGCAAGCAAGTTTAAAATCAAATACAAAAAGAATATGCAAGTCAATTATATATGATTATATGTCTCTGCTTTCGTCTCTCGAGACAAAAAGTCTGTATAATTTTTATTTTGACAACAAAAAAGTCTGTATAATTGAGAAATCCATTCGCAGTCTCGGCCGTGACGTGCGTACATCTGCGCCGCTGCATCCACGGAAAATGCAGCGTTTTTCGTAACTAATCCGGTAAGCAGGTGGGCTTGAGGTTCCAGGAAACGATAAGATTTGGCCCTGAATCCCCTGATTGAATCCGGTGAAAGGATAGATATATCCACTGAATATGGATCGAAAATTGGACTCCGGAATTGCAGGGTCACAATGTCAAAAGGGGAGTCGTTTTGCGCCTATCCTCGCCAAAAGAAAATGGCGAGAGTCGCTACTCTGTACTCAGCTTAGCTTGACTGATGTTCTCCGTACTCCGGGCGCACGGCACCGGCCGTCAGTCCACCTGCTCTCTGCTGCCTGACTGTTGCTGGCTGCTGGCTGCGAGCGAGGTGCGTGCGAGCTGACCGGTCATCTCGCGGCGGCTGCGGCAGATGCCGCCACGTAAGATCGCTATATTCGAGCATGCTGTGGTTCACACTTGGCCCGCCTCATGTTGTACATGGTAGTCATGCAACTGACCAGGCTTTACCGTGTGGCTGGCGTATACAACACGTACGTATGGGGAGCATTCATATATAGTTGGCGTGTCTCTTTTCTTACTATATACCACTACATACGTGTAGTAGTAGTATATTCTGGATATTTTTACAGTAATCCTTGGACAAGATGATGGTCCGAAAATGAATCAAATTTTGGAATTTTGTCACAGCATCCTACCACACTGATTTGACGGTCGTTAATCATCACTAACGACCTGTACGTCGTGTCAATAGTTGTGAAGAAAAACTGACATTGAGAACCCAGAGACTTTTTCTAAACTACACGCACACACTATTTTAACAAAAATCTTCCAAAGTGCCGTTGTCTAGCATTGTTTCAAATGCTTCACGTAAACATCATTTTTTTAAGAAGGGGCCCTGTTTAGAACCCCTATCTGAAAAACGATTCTCAGATAAGTTGTGTAGATATGAAAATAACACTTATTTCAGAAGCGAGTCTCAACAACTTTTGTCTGCGGAGAAGAGCGAATGGAAAAAACTGCAAAAAGCAGGTCATTTGGATTCTAGTTTCAACTTATTTTGTCCATGAACTGAATTTAAGCCGTTTCAAACAAGATCAAATTATGTCATGTATGATCACACACACACACAGCAATAGATTTTTCCGAAAAGTGAGAGAAAATCAAGAAAACATTCCCCCAAATACATTACCTCAGATAATCGCAAGCATTTCATGAAGTTTTGTCATCTATGCTTTCTGCTAATTCATGTATATTTGGGGCTGATTAAGTGATCAAATTTCTCAAGACAGTCCACGATCCGGAGCTAGAGATATCCTGAAACTGTAAATTAGCAGACATGTTTGAGACGATAATTGAGGGCTTGTTTGGGAAATGGAGGATTCAAGTGGATAGAAGAGGATTGAAAGGGATTTTGGAAAATTTTGACTTATAGTGGAAATTCCTCCACCCCAACGCCCTTCATTCCACCGATTCCCAAACAAGCCCCTGAAGTGGCGAAATTTCCCTGTCGAACCACCAGTTTTTTTTAATCTAAGGAAGCCTATTGTTTTGAATATACATGGCGTGGAATAGACTACTGCAATGAAGGTGACTCAGGGTTTCTTCCTCTTCCTGTAATCAAATAAATACAGTGGCGAATTAAAAATGATATGGATGGATGAGGTTAAAATTAAACTGGCTTCTGTACTGCAACCATATAAAGAAGGCTTCGCACGCAAAGGCCACTGCAACTAACTTTTATACTTGGGAACGAATCCTCAAAAGCAGACAACACTAAAAACTACTACTTGAGTTACTGCTAGTAATTTCCAACAGCATACTATAAACAGAATGTATGTATTGGCAGCTCTTATGTTCCAATCATAAGGTTCAAGGCTCAAATGTTTAGTAGGCTGTAGGCTACACAAGTATTCTGTAGGTTGGAGACTGATGAAAGGAGCTACACTACAACATGTGAAATGCCAACAATGCAATATTAAAGCAATGAACACAACTTTCGTTTACATATATATGTGCAGGAATGATCAATATGGAACCTAAAGGACCAAAATCTATTGAGTAACAGGTGATGGATGGAAGGGCAGCAACAATAATATGTACCTTGATGAATTAATCTTGTACTCCGGGGAGAATGGCGCTCGGGTGCTCTCCCCCCCTCCCTCCCCCTTCTCCCTCCTTCGCTTCTCCACGGCTAAGGCGTCACGATGGGACTCAAGCTAAGCTCTCCCCTCTCTCACAAATCTTCTGCTGCTCTCTTCCTGGTGGTTCTCTGTGATTCTTCGTGGTTTTCTCTTCGTCGACTCGGTTGATTGGGTTTTATTCGCCTCTCGGTCTTCTCGCTTTCCCTCGCTAATGGATTACCTACGGAACAAGCTTGATTTTGGTTTTGGTAAAGCGTTTGAGCATAATGTTCACCGCAAGACCGGAAGGCTTGTTCACTCTTATTCTCGGTCTTCAAGGGGTTTCTACCTTTTGGAAACTTTCGGGAGATATCTTTTTCAGCTCAATGAGGAGTCGGTTGCCTTGGCCCTCCAATCTTGTACGGGAGGATATGCAAATTCCTTTCGGGTTTCCTATCAAAGTCACAACCACTATCGGTTCATTGTTTCGTGCAAGGCGGTGGGTTTTGCCATTTACAACTTTGTGCAGATTCATTGGTGATTCTTTTGATGTTTATTTTCATCTCTGGAGCAATGGGGCCCCTCACTGGGAACGAGAGAAAAGGCTTTGGGAGGAAGAAGAAGCTAAGCAATGGACTAAAGTTCTTTCAAAATGTCAAAAAAGAGTGGTTTCCAGGTCTCCTTCTTCCTCTAAGTGTCCCAGGAAAAGAGTCCGCTTTGCTGAAAAAATGGTGCAAGACTCTCCAGTTATCAAATCGAAGCCTTCTGGTCTTCCTCAATTTATCAAAATTGGGAATGCGGAAGTTAAACTTCCGTGTTTTGACTGCGAATCACCTCGGATTTGTGGAGTTCTTAGGAAATCTTTTGATGAAGTATCATCGGTTCGGGATCAAAGGGGTCGGGCTACCGAAGTGCATGGGGAAACTCAACGGATTTACGTTCGGCGGTGTTCTCAAAATTCTCCTTTTCCCAAAGGTCCCCATTCTCCTACGCCTGCCTCGTTTAATTCCGTTTTTGGAGAGATTAACGGAGTTCCGGCGCTTGGGGGCTGTGCTCGGTGTCTTGATTTAAGTCACTCGGAAGTAATTGCTCCCTGCCTTCCAAAATGTCCTGCGTGCTTTAAGAGGGGTCACAAATTCAAATTCTGCCGAACTAGAAGCAGGCCAAGGGTGTTTTGGAGGCCCAAAGTGCGTGTGTGCCAGCCCGGCCCAATATCTCAAGCGTCGGATGTAGAAGATCAAGGGTCGGGGTTCTACAGTGTTTCTCCCCCAAATTCGCCAACTCCAGAAAACCCCGGTCCCCGCTCAGCGACTCCCGCCTCGGAAGTCGCGCCTCTTCTCTCGCAATCCTTCCTCTCGGGAAGCTCCACGGAGGAGGAGATGGCGAACTTTCTTCGTTGATCCCACTCCATTTGTTCCCGAGGGTCTGGAGATTGAGGATTGGGCGCGCCCTGTCCGCGGTCGGATTGTCATCAATGGCAACCCACCGCGTCGCCATGATGAGTACGCCATCGTCTCCCTCGCTCCCCTCCCCCGCCGGACCACCTTCATGAGGCCATGGAAGAAGTCGTGGCATTTCTGGAAGAGGAGCAGCATGCGGTCATTCGCTCCTGCTGTCTGTCTCCCTGGGGTTGTGTCTGGTTCAGTTTTCTTCTTCTTTGGAGAGGCAAGTCATGATCAGTCGCAGTCCCATGCAGCTTGATATCCAGCGGGAAATCGCGATTGTTGAGCACGATAGGGGGATTAATTTTCGCAGTTGCCCCTTCACTCGTACGTGTTGGATTATGTTTCTGGCTTTTCCCTTGGATTTTCAAACCAGAGAAATTATTTCGCAGGCTGTGGGGCTATTTGGTTCAGTGATTAACTGGATTGACAATGCCAGATGCCGCTCTCGCCTTGTCCTCAGATGCAAGGTCACTATCGTTAGCAGAATTCCCAGAAGCATCATTATCAGTGAAGGAAATCCCATGGGGGATCAAGGGCACAGTTGGACGGTCCCTGTTTATGTTCTGAATAGTGCTCAAAATGATGTCATGGCTGGGGATGAAGACCCGGTCCCGGGGAATGGGAACCCCCATCCTGAGCACCCTCAGCAGAATGAGGACAATGGCAATGGTAATCAGTTCCCTGGGTTTTTTGAGGCTGTCCAGGATTTAGATGAAGTGCAGCAGGTGAACGTGGACCATGGTTGGGAGCTTCCCCCCCTCCCCCGCCTATTGTCAATCTTGACGGGTGGGCTCAGTGGCCAGAGCCTCAGGCTGAAGGAATTGATGAAAATGAGCTGCATCTGGTTAATGATTTGGGCGACGCGGCGGTTGCTAATGCTATTGCCGATGGAGTGATGCGGCACCCGAAGTGCCCCAAGAAAGTCACTCGGTGAGCGGTGATGTCCGGGCTTTCTACGAGCTCGGGGAGCCCCCGTCACGCTTGAACTCCCTATTCCCGATAACTCTTCCGCATTCGAGTTGTACCGGTTGATAGGGGCAACGGTATTGTGTTTGAGGATGACGGTGCTATCGGGCGACTATCGCAAGAATTGGCATTCATCAGTGCTTTGGACCCTCCCCATCCGTGGCAATGCTTGTCCAAGACCTCGCTGCTCATGCTCAGTTGCTTATGGCCTCCCTGCCAATGAAGGAACCTCTTCCTGCTCAGTCCTGGAATTTTGTCCCGGCCTCCTCTTTTGCTGACACCTGGTTTTTCTGTGTGGACAATCCTGCTTGGGGAAATAATGCTGAAGCCTCTTCATCTAGGGGAGCCAGAATGCCAAGACTGACACTCATCAGCTCTCCTCACTCAGCCAACCCCCCCAATCAGTTGGATGTCCATGAGCGCAGCAATAATCTGGAGCCAACTAGTCAAATAAACCCTGATCAGGAAGCTTCTGATGGCTGTGTGGTGGACATGGATCTTGACTCCCCCACCCGTTTGGCCTCTGAAATTGTCTCAAGTCCTCCTACTGCCAAAAAGAGAAGAGGAAGGCCTCGCACCCCCATTGTTGATGATGAGGTCCGTAGGAGCGCCAGGCTTAGAAATGTTGACGCCCAGGAGCACATCCAGCTTGATGGGGAACCAAGAAGAAGAAAAGGTGCCACCAAGAAATCCGTGTCCTTCTCTTCTATTGCGGCTCGAAGAAAGCCATTGTCGACCGTAGCCTTGATGATGACCTCGCGAGAATTTGAAGTTGCCCCTATCCAAGCTTCAACATTGGGCGAGCTTGGTTCCTCCTTCGTGGCATTCCTCTGCGGAGTTGAGCCCCGCCACCTTGCTTCATGAAGATGAAGAACAATGATCAAAGTTAAGCTGGACCTCATCCTCGTCTCTGCGGTGGTGCTTTATCTCGCTTTTGTCTGGGGGGTGTTTTGAGCTTGGTCGTAACTTAGTGTCTCCTTGGTGGTTTGTTGAACACTTGGGTTATCTGCTATGTTTCTCTGTGGTGGTTTGTGCCCGCGATCTTTTGCCTTTTGCTTTCTCTCTCCGTTTACAATGAATCATCATTCTTGGAATGTTTTGTGTTGGAATATTCGTGGGTTAAATGACGGGGATAAGTGGCATTCCATTAGAAACAAGATTGAGGAAAGTCGTGCTAATATTTTTTGCCGCAAGAAACGAAAAAAGAGTTCATTGATTTACGAGTTTATTCGTCACTTTGCCCCAAAAAGATTTGATAGTTTCGATTTCGCCCCTCGGGCGGGGCTTCGGGGGGAATTCTTGTACGTTGGGCCTCCAACCATTTCTCGAGTAGTCTTGTTGAAAAGCACCCTTTCGCCTTGAGTCTTAAAATGCAGTCCATTCAATCTAGAATTTCCTGGAATCTTGTTGTGGTTTATGGCCCCCGTAGGCGACTGCTAGAGACCATTTTGTCCAATGGCTTCTTAATTTGCAAATTGAGGATGAAGAGCTCTGGATGCTTATGGGGGACTTCAATTTCTATAGATATGCTGAAAACCGTAATAAAGTGGGGGTAATTTCCAAGACACTTTAATCTTCAATAATATTATTAGTCACTTGGGCCTTATTGAAGCGCCTTTGAAGGGTAGAAGCTATACCGGAGTAACATGCGGGCTGCCCCCTTCTAGAGCAAATTGATTGGTTATTCACTTCGTTGCACGGATTTGGTATCTTTCCTTTTCGAGTGGTCCTTCCTCTTGCTAGGATAACCTGCGATCACTTGCCCGTAGAGTCCAGATTGGCACTAGCATCCCTAAGGCTAATATTTTTAGATTTGAGAATTTACGCTTCGACATCCGATTGTTTGGATCGGATCAAATGCGTTTGGGTCTCTCTGTCGGGGGTTTGCAACGGTGCTCATGTCATCGGTGCTAAATTCAAGCTTCTCCGAAGATCTCTCAAGCTTTGGTCCGGGAACCTTTCTAACTGTCAAGGCTTATTGCTAAGCGCAATATGACAATTGCTTTCTTTGATAGATTGGAAGAAATCGGGCTTCGTGCTCCGGTGAATTGAAATTTAGGAACATCCTCAAGGAGCACATCGAGTTCTCTTTTAAGAATGCAAAATCACTACCGGGAAGCAAAGATTCACTTAGAGGGTCATGCGGTTTGGGGATGAGAACACCAAATTTTTTTCACTCCATGGCCCTTTGAGAGATACGGGAGAAATGCCATTTCTCAACTTGTTGATGGATGCGGAAGGGTTGTCCACGATCATGGGGAATTAAGTTCCATCCTTTGGCTGGAATTCAAAAGGAGGTTGGGCTCCTCGGTGGGGGTGTCCATGCAATTCGATCTTCGGGATTTAGTTCGAGCCACCCGGATCTTGAGTCTTTGTGCCTTCCCTTCTCCAATAAGGAAATTGATGAGATTATCCTTGATTTACCTTCTGATAAGGCCCCTGGCCCGGATGGGTTCAACAATCTGTTCTTCAAGAAATTCTGGCATATCATTAGAGGTGACATGTACAAGCTTCTGTCATGACTTCTTTCATCATCAGGCTGACCTTAAGAGTCTCAACCACTCCTTTATCACCTTGGTCCCCAAGAAGGATAATCCTGAATCTGTGAATGATTTTAGGCCAATTTCTTTGCTTAACTCATCCATTAAGCTCATCTCAAAGCTGCTTGCTAACAGGCTTCAGGCTATTGCTTTAAAGATTGTTCATAAAAACCAGTATGGTTTCATCAAAGGGAGAACTATTCAAGACTTGCCTTGGGCTGGGCTTTTGAATTTCTTCACCAGTGTCATCACTCTCGAAGGGAGATTATTATCTTGAAGTTGGACTTTGAAAAAGCATTTGATCCGGTTGAGCATTCCATTATTCGGAGATGCTTCATGCTAAAGGATTCCCCCCGAAGTGGTTGAAGTGGATTGAGGAGTGTTGTCCCTTTGCCACTTCTTCGGTTCTTCTTAATGGCACTGTTGGAAAAGATTTTAAATGTTCCGGAGGGGTTAGGCGGGGGGATCCCCCTCTCCCCTCTTCCTTTTGCCATTCTGCCGACCTCCTTCAATATGTCATCAACAGAGAGTATTACCTTGGCAATCTTCTGCCCCCTTTCCCCCAAAGGTCTGATGCTCCCTTCCCTATTGTCCAGTATGCTGATGACACCATCTTGGTTATGCAAGCTAATGAGGATCAGTTGGTCCTCCTAAAAAGAATTCTTCACAGCATTACCCTCTCTAGTGGCCTTGTGGTAAACTATCATAAATCTTGTCTCGTTCCAATTAATGTTTCTCATGAGAAAGCTTCCTCTCTGGCTCAGTCATTTGGTTGTGCGGTGGGCTCCTTCCCATTTACATACCTTGGTCTCCCCCTGGGCTTGGCCAAGCCCCAAGTGAAAGATTATGCCCCTCTCATGCGGGTGAATTGAAAGAAAGCTGTCGGCGTCTTCTCGGTTTCTCTCATATCTTTGGAAGGTTGCAATTAGTCAATTCGGTCATCTCTTCGCTCCCCACTTATTACATGTGTTCTACGAAGCTCCCCTGACTGTCATTGAGATTATAGATAAGCACAGGAAAAACTGTCTCTGGAGAGGCAAGGATTTCAATAGTAAAAGGTACAATCTAGCCGCTTGGGATCTGGTCAGGAAGCCTAAAAACAAAGGTGGGCTTGGAGTTATCAATTTAAGCATTCAGAATGACGCGCTTCTTCTCAAGCAGCTGCACAAATTCTACAGCAAGGCTGATATTCAGTGGGTTACTCTCGTCTGGCAGAAATACTACAACAACACTGTTCCCCATCTGACAAGAGAGAAGGGCTCCTTCTGGTGGAAAGACATATTTCGACTTCACACTCAATTCAGAGGTGTTGCCATTTGCAACCATAACCGGGGGGACACTGTCAGTTTCTGGGAGGATATCATTGATGGGGTCATTCATTCAGAGAAGTTTTGTCATCTCCTGCCATTTGCTCGGGACCCTGCCATTTCTCTGTTTGCTCTGAGGTCGACTGCCAACTTGCTGAGCTGTTTCAGAATCCCCATGACCAGGGCTGCTTACAATGAGTTTCTGGAATTACAGGCCTTTCTCAATTCTCTCCCTCCCATCAGTCCTGGTTCCAAGGATTCCTGGCATCTTATTTGGGGGCAGCGTAGGTTTCTGAGTAGCCACTTCTATCAGTATCAATTTAGAGAGCTCAGGCCCAGTAGAGCCATTCTTGACATCTGGAAAACCAAATGCATCCCAAGGATCAAGTTTTTTGCCTGGCTGCTTCTCAATGATAGGTTGAATACTAGGAATATTCTGAGAAGAAGGAGGAAAGTGCTTTGGATGAAGGATACAAGCGTGTCATGTGTCACAACGGTGAGGAGGAAAGCTGCTTGCTCATCTCTTTTTCGACTCGCCCTGCCGCTGTTAATAGATGGGTCGCCTTGGGTATTGTTTGGGGGGAAAATCTAAGCGTTCACCGAGAAGATCTTGCAAGCCGAACTGTTTTTGGGCTCCCTCTCTTCATGGAGATCTTTTTGATTGGTGCCTGGTGTATTTGGAAGCGAGAGAAACGAAGCCATTTTTGACGGCAAGCCTCCACACCTCGCGGTCCGGAAGGCAAATTTCAAGGCACCGGTTCCGGAGAATTTTTGCAGATTCAAGCCAAGCCTTCATCCTTCGATCAAAAACTGGCTTAGTGCTCTATAGCTTTTCTTGTAGTGCTGCTCTGTTGCTGTGTTGCCCCCTTCCCCCTCTAGCTCTTATACTCTTTTCTGCTGTTGTTTCTCTCTTTGCTTGTCCCCCCTCGTTGCCTAATCGCCGCTTGGGCCGGGCGTAAGTCCCTCCCTTTTTGTAACTTTATTTCTTCGTTAATATATTGTTCTGTTGCGGGGGGCGTTGCCCCACGGTTTTCGTTCAAAAAAAATATGTACCTTGATAGATTGAGGAACTTGGGGAACTCACAAGGGAGGAAGGGCATGGGAACCATGGACTTCGCTCTGACCAAGTCAGCGTCATCAGTTTGGAGGCCCTCCTTCCCCTTGACATACGGAGAAAATGACTCCACGATCTTGGTGTCATGTCGATGGAGATCACCCACTTCTTCTTGCTGACAAATCCGAACTCGATGAAAAGGAAGTGCACTGAATGTGGCATGACCATGTCGACTTGAGGGAACATGAGCATGCCTCGCGGGAGGTGCTCAGCAGGGTTGGCCTCCCATAGCCGACTAGAGGTGATCTTGTAGTCCTCCTCCCACTTCATGTTGCAGGGGACAAACATGAGGGTGTGGCAGGTGATGGTGAAGCCAGTGCCAGGTTTGAGTGCTCCAACGGTGTAAGGAATCGGATGCTCGTTAACTTTGAGAGGGGGAGGGGGTGAATTAGGCAATCTAAAAACTTAACTTATGGCTTCACTATTTTTATACAAATATAAACTAGAACATACTATCTCGATGTGCAACTAGGGTTGTTCTAGTGTGAAACTCCCATCCCAAAATAAGGTTTGCAACCTATAGCTATTCCTAGCATGATACTACTCTAGGAAAGTAAAGACAAGCAAAGATTGCAAAAGAGTAAATGCGGAAACGTAAAGGGGATGAGAGGAAGCAAACTCTTGGCACACGATTTATCCCATGGTATCGGTAGGCACTAAGCCACCCCTAGTCCACGTTATTGAAGCACTCACACAAGAGTATTGCTTCTCGGTCACCAAGTCTCTCCCAAGAGCACCACTTGACTCGCCACAAAGCCTAGCGACTTAGGCACTTGCCAAGCTCCCTTGGTCACGTTGATGCCGCCTCCACTAAGGAGCTTCTCCACCAAGGAAGGTGGTCTCCACGTCCCCCGCACAAAGTGTCCTCGCCACTCCACACCAAGCGGAGGGTCAATGACGATTGCTTGGTGAGCCACGTAGGCCCCAAGGCTTCCGGCGAACCTTGTACAACTTGATTCACTCAAGAATCACCTCACAAGGTTGGCACAACCTTGCACTCACTCAGCTCTAAGCTAAGCCTAGCACTAAGCACTTACACTAAGCATATGCAAGTATAAGGATGAGCAATTAAGCACTTGGATGAATTGGATATGATCTTCTAGGTGTCTTGAACTCCTCTCGCACTTCCACACAATCCAACAATCTCAAATGGGTGAGTGGAGTGGGTATAAATAGCCCAAGGCACTCGGCTAGTTGTTGGCTAACGACTCTCGCGAAAAGTGGACCGTCGGATGAACCGACGCCTACTTTTCGGGAGCATCGGTTCATCCGGTGCCCCTCCCATGTCACTTAATTGTTGAGGTTCTCCGACGGAAGCCGCTCCGACGCTATGCACCGAGCGGTGCGTCGGATCATCCGGTCTTTCGAAGGACACTTCGCCAAACCCTTATTGTATACATCTTCATAACCGTCGGATAGACCGACGCTTCCTCCGATCATGGCGTCGGTTTATCCGGTGCTAAAGGCCTCGTCTTGGCGTGTCTCTATATTGATTCAAATTGAGCGTCCGATAGACCGACGGTGTCCTCACCGAGACCGTTAGATCATCCGGTGCTACCGTCTTCGCTTCTTCTTCTCGCAACTCGTCCGACGCTACTAAAAATGGACCGTCGGTTCATCCGACGGTGCCTTGGTTTTCACCTAGTGTACCAACTCGTCCGACGATTGCACCGACGCTTGCTATCTATGTACCGTCGGTTCATCCGACGGTGTCCTTTCTTTTTGTCGGTGCGGAATATGGTCCCGACACTAACCAGTAGAAAGCGCCGAGGTCTATCCCTCAATGGTTGATGCTAAGCAATAAGAGACACGGGATTTATCCTGGTTCCGGCCGAGGGGGCCGTACGTCCAGCAGTGGTGTGCTCAAGGCACTATATTGCTCGGCCGGGGGGGTGCTGTAGTGGGGGCTGCTACAAGCAAGGCGGGAGAGGAAGCGTGGCTTCCAAGTCCCTGGAGGAGTGGCTGAAGATATTGTGGGAGAATTGGAGAATGAGTACGTGGTGTGCCGTGTGCTCCTATCTGTCCGTCTACGTCCGTCCGTTCCCCGCGGCAGGGGGGTTCGCCCTCCTTTTATAGATCAAGGAGGAGGCGAATCACATGCGCGCCGCGCTATCTAGCTACGTGAGGAAACGCGACGTGCTATCTTTGTAGAGTGGGCGGCCGTCCGGACGATCCTTGCGGCGATCTGGCCATCATGGCCTATCTTGTACCCGAACAGTGGCGGTTCGAGGGTTGAAGGGCGGCGGATGGTGGTAACGCCTTCTGATAGGCTTCGAGGGAGGTGCGACGTTGGCCGTACGGAGTACGGGGAGTAGGTAAAACGGCGCCCCTTCCCGACGCGCTTCCACGGTCTTGGGAGTTGTTGTTACGGTGCACGGCGTGCGCGCACGCGCGCGGGGACGGCGGCCACGCTGTTACAGTGGCAGGGATGGTGTTCCACCGGCCTAGCGCCTCCACCTAACCCTGTAGGGTCACAAGAAAGTGAATCGAGGGTGCAACCGGCCCCCCTTCGAGGGCTCGGCGCGTTAGCCGTACTGGAGCAGGCGCACGGCGTCACGGGGACCGACACCGCCGCGCGGCGCACGGTCCCTCCCCACGGTGATGGGGATGGGCTCCTCCCCGGGGAGTTGGTGCGGCGGCACGGGCGTGAGCCCCGGCGCATGATGGCGCCGTCCCACCGGTGTCGGGCGTTAAATGCCCGTGTACGGGGGCCGGCGCACGCGTGAGGGGCGCCCTCGAGCGTGGCGGACCCCGGTCGAGGGCGGGACGGACCCTCGAGCGAAGCGGTGCCTGCTCGGGGGGAGCGGGCCCTCGAGCGAGGTGGAGCCCGCTCGAGGGAAGCACACCCCCCTCGAACGGGGCGGAGCCCGCCCGAGGGGGACGCGCATCCTCGAGCGAGGCGGAGCCCTCGCTCGAGGGGATCTTCAAGAGGGCCGCCTTGGTGGGCCGTCGGGGTCCCTCGCGGCATGGGCCGTATCCCGCATGGTTAGGCACACCTTGTGTTTTGGTTCGTTGTGGGTTTTAAGTGGGGATTTCCCCATTGTTTAAGGGGACCCCTAGGGATGTCCCCAACGGTAGCCCCCGAGCATCCGCGGGTTTGCCATTGAGGCTCCCACGGATGCCGGAACCTCCGATAGGACGTTCTTCCCTCCTTGTTTTGCGAACGCTTTCCGTGGGGCCGCGTCGGCCGGACCCGCGGGTCCCCAGCCCCCGAAGCCCTGCAGGAGTGTGGATGCTCCTGTAGGGGTTAACCGCGAGAACTGGTCAGAGGGCGTGGCACATGTTTCAACCGGCATCGGCAATGTCTCAGCCGGCTTCGGTGACGCACGCGGCGCGGCGTTGTCTCCCGGCGGGTGCAAACCGAGGAGGTGTAGCCGTGCGTTAAGCCCCCGAGCATGGGCCCGTTCGAGGCGATCGAGTAGAGCTTTACGACTTGTTTCTTAACACGCCCTCGCCGTCCCTCGCGGGACGGAGGGTGAGGTTTCCGCAACCCCCATCGAGCGGGTCGCGAATTGCGGATTCCTCTTTGAGCTGCTAGTGGGTGGTTCGAGTGGACGCCCATGCCCCGTTCGATAAGGGTAGGGCTGCGTGGTCCAGAGACACGTCCATGGAAGCGCTTGCGTGGGTTTGCTAGGTGGGGCTCGGTCCCGTTCGATAGGGACCGAGGGCGCGGAAGCTCTCCCTCGGTGGGATCCCCCGACTAGGCGCCCTCGGCGGCTCTCGAACACGACATGTGGGGCACCCTCGAGCCGACGGGCTCGAGGAACGGCTCGAATGCGCGTGCCTTCGTCGTCCCCGACTGCGATGCGGGGCGCGCCGTTCGAACTCATCGAGGGTCGGGTTTCGAACCTCGATCGGTAGGGCCGTGCGGGGGCGGCGCGGGCGGCCCCGTCTTTTGCGTTTGCGGCCATCGAGGGGTCCGGGCGAGCCAGCCCTCGAGGCGCGGTTGGTAGCACAGCGCGGCATGGGTGCTTGTGGTGCCTGCTTTACTTCAAGCGGGCCCCGGCGACTTTCTCACACATGTGCCTTTTTTAGAGAGTCGATATTGTCTCGAGCCGGGGGCCGTGCCGCTCGAGGGTTTTGCGTGGCATGGGTGCTCGTGGTGCACGCTTTACTTCAAGCGGGGCCCCGGGCGACCTTCTCACGCCGATGTCCCTTCGAGGGTCGACATCGTTTCGAGCCGGGGGGCTCGTGCCGCTCGAGGGTTTTGCGTGGCATGGGTGCTCGTGGTGCTCGCTTTACTTCAAGCGAGGCCCGGGGCGACCTTCTCACGCCGATGTCCCTTCGAGGGCGACTTCGTTTCGAGCCGGGGGCTCGTGTCGCTCGAGGGTTTTGCGTGGCATGGGTGCTCGTGGTGCCCGCTTCACTTCAAGCGGGCCCGGGGCGGCCTTCTCACGCCGATGTCCCTTCGAGGGGCGACTTCGTCTCGAGCCGGGGGCTCACCCCGCTCGAGGGTTCTCCTTGCTTGGCAAGGGGCCAGGGTCATTAAATGCCTCACGGGGAGAGGCTGCGGTTTTGCAACGCGGGCTCGCCTTTTTTGGGTGTAGTGGCCGCGCGCGCGCGTAGTGGGCGGCGTGGCGGGCGGACATGACCGCCCGCCTCGGTCCCCCGCTAGTCTTCGCCGTGATGATGGCCCGTCCGCGGTGATGTGGCCGGCCGCGGTCGCGGTGGGGCCCGTTCGTCGGCGTGAAGAGAAGATTCCCCTTGCGCGTTAATGCGCGTGGGACATCCGCTCGGGAGAGCTCGCCCGCGACTTATAAATCCGAGGGGGAGGGGGGGGAGACGGCGGTTTTTTACCTTAGCGCTCCGCCATTCCGGCCCCTTGTGCTTTCGTCTTCGCCTTGCCTTCGCCACCGTGCGGCTTTGCCATTTGAGTTCTTCTTCCTCTTCTTGTCCTCCGCTCTCGCATTCCTTTGCCTTCTTCTCATGGCACCACTTCCGCCCCTCACGATCCTTGACCCGTACGCCCGGGGAGCGGTCGACGGTGACTTCACCGGCCCTTGGCGAGCCGGTTGCCGCCGGCCGGCCGGTGGAGGCGAACGAGGATGGCCGCCCCGGCGGAGTGGATAGTGCCGCCGGCGGGGGACCGCGCGCCCAACCCGCCGGAAGGCTACGTGGTGAGCTTTATCCGCTTCCACGAGCGAGGCTTCAACGTGCCGGCGAGCCGCTTCATGCGGGCGCTGTGCCACTACTACGGCGTGGAGCTGCACAACTTCGCGCCCAACGCGATTTCGCAGCGGCCACGTTCGTGGGCGTCCGCGGAGGGGTACCCGGGGATCCCGGTCAGCGGGAGCTGCGGGTACACCTCTTCCGCGCGGAGGTCTTCACGCAGCCCACGACGGAGCCGGGGACCCGCCGCGCGGTGCGCGCCGGCGGAATGTCGCTTGCCTGCGGGGGCAGTTCAAGGACGACTACATCCCCTGCACCATGACGACGAACAACGCCGGCTGGGAGCGGGGATGGTTCTACCTGCGCAACGCCGAGCCCGGCCTCCCCCTACACCGGTCGGGTGTTCAAGGAGAAGCCCAGCTCTTGGGGCTACGGGGTGTCCACGCCCCGGCATCGTAGGCGACGGGGACTCGGTCTGGCC
Source organism: Cenchrus americanus (assembly GCA_947561735.1). Taxonomy (NCBI): domain Eukaryota; kingdom Viridiplantae; phylum Streptophyta; class Magnoliopsida; order Poales; family Poaceae; genus Cenchrus; species Cenchrus americanus. The sequence goes on from OX387241.1 coordinate 294,315,022, forward strand.
GCCCCGAAGAGCCCTGGCGGCGCAGGGGCTGACCGCGTTGGGCGTCCTCGCCTTCCTCCATCACCGGCGGATCGTGCCTCTGATGGAGAGGCCGCTCTGCATCTACGAGATGACGGAGGCGGCCGACCCCTGTCGCGGCGGCAAGGTCGCGGATGCTCCCGAGCCCCCCTCGGGCGGCCATATGCGCTCACCGGGCGCGGAACGCCGTCGACACCCGGATGCCGATGCATCCGGACTGGACCCCGTGGGACCTCGAGATGCTCCCCACCGGCCCACTGGTGAGTGTGATTCTTGATTTTGTTTTAGTTCTTGGTGTTGCTTCGCCTCCCGACGCGTCCTTGATGTTCCGTATGCGGTGGTGAGCTTTACCGCCTCGAAGTCCGTTCCGCCCACCCCCCGACTCCCCCGCGCTTGGTCGGGCGGCGGCGCGGCCGGCCGGGAGCGAGGAGCGGGCGGCGCGCGGGGAGGGAGCGCGCGAGGCGGCACAACGAGCGCGCGTGAGCGGCGGAACGCGGAGTACCGGCGGCGCGAAGAGCTGGGGCTCTCCTCCCTGGGGTCCGAGGAGTACTCGTCCTCGGAGGAGGACGAAGAGGAAGAGGCTGAGGGGCGGGGCCCCTGCGATGGGTGGGAGCCCTCGCCCCGTCGCCGGAGCCGGCTCCGGCGGCAAGGGCGACATCGCACGGGGGGCGGGCGCAACGGCGCCCCGCCGCCGGGCAATCGACGTCGGGGGCGGCGCGCGCGCGCGGGCGCCGGCGCGCACCATGGGGGGCGCGCGCGGTGAGCGCGCGCGCGCGCGCGCGCGCGCGCGCGCGCGCGCGCGGGGCCGCGCGCGCGGTGGCGCCGTCGGGGGAGGTGCGGCGGCGGGGCGCGCCGGCCGCGCCGGCCTCATCCGTCGAGGCTTCGAGGAAAAGGAAGCATGCCTTTTCCTCCTCGAGGTAAGGGGTTCGATCCTCTACTTGGTTTGATTTCTTGATGATCGGGCGTTCTAACCCTCCGTTTGTGCTCGCGCGGTGGTGCCAACCGTGCCTCCCCCTCGCACCGGCCAAGGTGCCGAGGACGGATGCGTCCATCCCCACCGGCGGCGCTCGTCGAGGGCGTCGCGGGCGGAGGCAAGCACGGCGGCGGCGGGCGAGAGCTCGCGAGGGCGCGGGCGGGGCCCCGAGGCCTCGGCCGGCGGATCGGCACGCCGTGGCGCGGCCGGTGGTTGCTTAGGAGCGGCCGGCGCCGGCCGTGGCAGAGGCGCGGCCCACGGCGGCGATCGTGGCGGAGGTGCGGCCGATGGTGGGCTGCGTTGCGTCCGAGGCGCGGCTCGTGGCGCCATCCGCGGCGGAGGGCGGGCGAGGTGCGGCCCCGCGGCGGCACCCGTGGTCGTGGAGGCACGGCGGAGGCCGTGGCCGCCGGCGGAGGGCGGCCGGGCGCCCCACCGCGCGGGGGGGCGCGGCCGGAGGTGGCGGGCGAGGCGCCACGTCAAGCGCCCGAGGCCGTGGAGGCGCAAGTGGAGGCGCCGGCGGAGGGCGGCGCAAGGGCGGTGCCCGCCGGCGGTTCCGGCGGAGGTGGTGGAGGTCCGGATGACGACTCCCCGCCGCCGGGGTGGGATCGGTGGGCTAGCTTCCCCACACGCTCCCCCGAGCCCCGGGGAGGGGGCCCTCGTGAGGCGGCACGAGGGGCACATGGTGGCGGGGGACCGAGGACACGGTGCCGAGGCCTCATCCTCCCGCGCCGGCCACGCCGCCCGGGGGGTGGAGGGGGGCCGTTGACGATCCCCCTGCGCGTCCGCCGACGCCGGGGGGGGAGCGGAGAGCTGCGGGGCGAGCTCCGGAGCCACGGCGCCACGCTCGACCGCGTGCCGAATGAGGCGGCGCGGGTCCATGGCGGCTCGCATGGCGCGTCTTCCAAGTAGGGCGTGGTTGCTCGTTCTCTTCTTTCTCTCATTTTTGTGCGCCGCCTCCGTGCCATAGCGCTTACGGGTTTGATGTGTGGGTGCCGGGAGCTCGAGCGCCGCGCCCACGACAAGTACGACGCCTTCGACCGGGGTGAACGCCGAGGTCCACCCGGCCTCCGGGAGCGGTGCGGCGCTTTCGACGCGCTTGCGACGCCCTCGAGGTCCCCCGGACGGTGGCTAGCGTGCGGGCCATGGCCCGGCGTGACGAACTCCCCGAGAGCTCGGCGGGGACCCCGCCGCGCCGCTCGAGCCTCGAGCGGGTCCGCACGGCCCTCATCGATCGTGATGAGGCGCCGGCGGGGCGCGCTCGGACTTGGAGAAGATGCGGACGGCGGCAACCAATTGGGAGGCGGAGGTGGCCAACGTCCGCGGCGAGAACCGGGGGCTCCGCTCGTCGCTCGAGGGGGCGCGGGCGCGGCGGCCGCCGGGCCGAGGGGCGGGCGCGCGGGGCGGGAGCGGCGGGTCAAGGAGGCCGACGACTTGAAGGCCGCCCTCGACGCCAAGGCCGCGACGCTCGTCGTTGCCGAGGAGCGAGCTCCTTGCGGGGAGCGCACCGCCCGCCAAGGGGCCGAGGGGCGGCTCCGGCGGGGAGCGAGAGCCACCCTCGTCGACGCCGGGACGGCGTTGGAGCGAGAGCGCGTCGCTCGCGAGGCGGCACGAAGTCATTGGCGGAGCGGGACGACAAGCTCTCCAAGACCGAGGGCGAGCTCATTGTGCTCGGCATTGCGAGCGCGAACCAAGAGGCGGCCCTCCGGGGAGCGAGCGAGGCCGTCAAGCGCCTCGAGCTGGCGGTCGAGGCCGAGCGCCGCGCTCTCGAGGTGGAGAGGAAACAAGTCGAAGGTGAGCCATTGTTTGACTTTTGCCTTGTTGGTTTTTCTGTTAGAGGGCTCGCACCCCCTTTCTAATTTCTTTCTTGTCTTGGCGATTCCAGGCTTGCGCACCTCCCTGGGGCATGCAGCTGAGCGGGCCGAGGCGCTGCAGGCTTCCTATAACTCCTCCGGCGGGAGGCTGCGTGGTGCGGCCCTCGAGACCCGCCGCGCCGTGGAGGAGGGCGAAGCACGGGCGGCGGCTCGGCGGCCGGCCCCGCTGCGTGCCCTTGGCGGTCACGTCACCGAGCGGATGCGCCGGGCGCGCATGCGGGCGTCCGAAGGCCATCGGAGTGGTGCGGTCCCACTACGAGGTCAACTTCGAGGCGCTGGCGGAGGGCTACATCGTTCCCGAGGGCGTCGAGGACGAGGTAGCGATGGAGCGTGTGGATGCGCTCGCCGCCGACGCCGCCGGGTCGCTCGCTGAAGCCTTCGAAGAGTTCCTCTTCCTGGACGCTGCTGACGCTGCCGCTCCTCCCGCCTGAAAACAGTTTGGGCGCTAGGCCCGTTTTTTGTCCGTGCATCAGTATTCTGGCCACGCGGCCTTGTAAATAAGCACATTATCTTAGTCGTAAACATTTGTTGATACGAAATGAAGTCTTTTGCTTATTGCGCTTTTTTGTTTCTCCTTCTTCCTGAGTAGATTTTACTTAGGGGAGTTCGATTTTCGCGGGGGGGCTGCTGGGTTGGAGGCGAGAGAGAAGGGCCGTATCCTCGCGGCGTAGGCTATCTCTGACTCGCGCGCTCCTTCCGCTAGGCCGCCTGCGCCTGTTCGAATCGTTGCTCGAGGTTGAAGTAGGAAACAAACTCGGCGCGTGTGAGTTGTTTTATTTTTGCGCAAAAATGGGACCATTTTGGGGGGGGGGGGGGTGCCCCCCGCGAGCCCCCGAGGGTAACTTGGGTTTCGGGGGGAAAGCCGAGTTGCCCTTTCCATTTGACTTGAGGTGTTTACATAGTTGCCACCAACTGGGGCGTTGGCCATATGATTTTTACAACAAAAAATGCTTGGGAATCCTAACTAGGGGTAGAAACGACGTAGCTGTTGGATGTTCCAAGCGTTGGTGAGCTCTTCACCGTCCTCGTTGGCCGGCTTGTACGTGCGGGCTTGAGTACCTTCACCACGACGTAGGGTCCCTCCCATGGGGGTGACAGCTTGTGGCGCCCTCAGTTGTTCTGGCGTAGCCTTAAGACCAGATCCCCTTCGCTGAAATCCCGCCAGCGTATGTTGCGTGCTTGGTAGCGCCTGAGGGACTGCTGGTACCTCGCGGAATGCATCAGGGCCACGAGGTGTGCCTCGTCCGGTCGATCCATGTTGACGATGAAAATCCGTCAACCTAGCCATGAGTTTACCTTCGGTGTTGGCATGAGTTTTATACCTTATCCATTGGTACTAACCCCCGTGGTATAACAAGTTCACGTGTGCATGTCGGTTTTGGAGTTTAATGTTTATGCGGGGATTTAGTGTTGAATGCAAGACTTTCGGGATAAGTTCATCAAGCACCTCATGACAAGACCTTGAAGCCCCGAACAAGTCATGCAATGAAGCAAAATTAACTCCAAGAAGCCGGGGACTTGATCCGAGAAGACGACGGACTCCGGGGGACACGACCGGAAAAGTGCTTCGAATCTTGCAAGACAAGGAGTTGAGTCCAATTCGGAGAGAAACCGACGACATGGACCTACATGCGAAGGGGGAAACATACGGGAAGCAAGGGAACCGACCTCGGGCAAAGGAGCCCACGGGGCCGGGCCTAAATGGGCCCGGGCCGGCCGGCCCCGGGCGGTCGGCCCGGGCCCATTTTGGGCCCAAATCCGTCCTCCTTTGCCCTAGCCGCCAATCGAGCTATTTATAGTCCCCCGACCGAGAGCCACGAGAGAGAAGATTTCGTCTTCGGCCGCCGAGAAGCGAGAGAAGAGAGGGACACCATCTAGGGAGAGGAGAGGGTCGAGCTAGTTGACTAGGGTTCCCCTAGCCGACGTGGGAACCTTGCACGGAAGACCACGTCGGAGTTCCGGAGCTAGAAGCAAGATCAAGGAAGGATCCCGGTGGTGATCTTGTGTATGTATCATTGTTATAGTTGAATTATCAAGTTGAATCTTTTCCCAGCGATCAAGTGTTTCCTCGAAGATTTCGTTTTTCGATCGGCTTTGCTTATTCCAATTCTATTCTTGAGATAGATTACATAGGGTGTTCTTGTAGCCGCGGTGGCTAGAGGTACACGCCGGATCTTCCGAAAGAATCTCGACTTGTCTTTTGACTTGCCCTAAGCTCCCCGCATGAATAGGGATACGTTGTGACGAACGGGGGTCTCGAAAGGCGGATGTTTTCGGATTTGGACGGGAAACCACGATTTAAAGAGGCTTTTATTAAGATTCGATTTGCTACTTCTTCTTTTGCTTGGAACTTCAACAAAAGGCTTACCCCGATCCCTCTAGATCGGTTTATCTACCCAATCTTACTTTGTTTTCTCTGGTTTTTAGTAGATTAGATCTGTTTTGTGTCTTTTACTTAGATGCATTAGGTTCTTTATTGAAGATTGCAGTTATTTGGCTTTAATAGATTAAGTCTTGCGTCACACATTTGTTCCACGGATTCGATACCTTGGGTTCACCACTCGAGGGAAGAAGGGTCCCTTGACTACGACGGGAGACTTGTACGCTTGCGAGTCACGAACGAACTTTGATACAATTATTAACCGTCAACACGTCCTCGCGGGCTCGCTGGTTGGCATCCTCGTCATAGCCTCGAACCCTGGGCGAACCGTATTCTAAGTCCGTGGGGAGGACGGCCTCCGCGCCATGGACTAGGAAAAACGGGGTGAACCCAGTGGCTCTGCTCGGGGTGGTCCTTAGGCTCCACACAACCGCTGGTAACTCTTGGAGCCATTTTCGCCCAGATTTGTTCAGCTGGTCGAAAATTCTGGGCTTTAGGCCTTGTAAGATCATGCCATTGGCACGTTCTACTTGGCCGTTAGTCTGTGGGTGCGCCACAGCTGCCCAATCCACACGGATGTGGAACTTGTCGCAGAACTCCAAGAACTTCTTGCCGTGAAGCGGGACCCATTGTCGGTGATGATGGAGTTTGGCACTCCAAAGCGGTAGACGATGTCGGTGAAGAATGTTACCTGCTTTGCTCGCCCTTAGATTCGTGATGGGGCGCACCTCCACCCACTTGGAGAACTTGTCGATCGCGACCAACAAGTGGGTGAAGCCCCCGGGCGCCTTCCGTAGGGGCCCGACGATGTCCAGCCCCCACACGGCAAATGGCCATGTTACGGGGATGGTCTGCAGGGCATGGGCGGGCAAATTGGACTTGCGGGCGTAGAACTGGCACCCTTCGCAGGTGCGCACGATCTCGCTGGCGTCCGCGACCGCAGTGGGCCAGTAAAAGCCCTGGCGGAACGAGTTGCCGACGAGGGTGCGGGGCGCGGCGTGGTGGCCACAGATCCCTGCGTGGATGTCCCGTAGGAGCTCGCGCCCCTCGGGGATGGGTACGCAGCGCTGTAGTATGCCGGAGGCGGCGCGCTTGTACAGCTCGCCGTCAACGAGGGCGAAAGACTTGGCCATCCCGGCGATGCGCACGGCCGCGGCCCGGTCGCGGGGAGTTCCCCTCGAGCGATCCGGGCGATGTATTTTTCGCGCTAGTCCGCTTGGACGAAGCCGGCTCGATGTCCATCACGTCGGCCTCGTGGGAGCCATATCCCTCGAGGGAGGGAGCACGTACGCCTCGTTCGAGGGGTCCTCGTCCATGGGTTCCGCACCCGCCGGATTCGAGGGAGCCCGGGGGGTCCGTCGTGACTCGAGGGGTGGGGCTCGAAGACGACCGAGGGTTGAGTGACGTCGCGTGCGAAAATGTTCGGGGGGACGGTGATCCGCCCGGACGCAATCTTGGCGAGCTCGTCCTCCTCCTCGTTGTACCGGCGAGGCACATGGTTGAGCTCGATGCCGTAGAACTTGTCCTCGAGGGCTCGCACGGCTTTGCAGTAGGCCTCCATCTTGTCGTCATGGCAGCTCGCGTTCTTCATGACTTGATCGATCACGAGCTGCGAGCCCCCCCGCACGTCGAGGCGCTTGATGCCTAACTCAATGGCGATTTTGAGGCCGCGAGAGGGAGGGCCTCGTATTCGGCCATATTGTTAGACGCGGGGAAGTGGAGGGCGCACCGCGTACCGCATGTGTTCCCGAGGGGTGACACGAAGAGCGAGCCCGCGCCCGCCCCTGTTTTCATCACCGAGCCGTCGAAGAACGAGAGTCCGGCCTCCGCTTGGATGCGGCGGCGGTAGCTGCGTATCCGTCCACTCAGCGACGAAATCAGCCAAAATTTGGGATTTGACAGCCTTGCGCGGGGCGTAGGCGAGCGTCTCGCCCATCAGTTCTACGGACCACTTGGCGATCCTGCCCGCGGCGTCGGGGTTGCGGATGATCTCCCCTAGTGGGAAGGAGGAAACCACCGTGACGGGGTGGGCCTCGAAGTAGTGGCGGAGCTTGCGTCGCGCAAGGACTACCGCGTACAACGGCACGGACACGGGGGTAGCGCGTCTTCGTGTACGACGGGACCTCGGCCGATGTAGTAGACCGGCCGCTGTACAGGCAAGGCGTGCCCTTCCTCCGTGCGCTCCACGACGATCACGGCGGCCGACCACCTAGGTGGTTGCGGCCACGTAGAGCTGCGAGGGGTTCGCCGTCTTGCGGCGGCGTGAGGATCGGGGCGTGCGTTAGAGACGCCTTTAGTTTGTCGAGTGCATCCCGGGCCTCGGTGGTCCGGGGAGAAGCGCTCGTGCTTCTTAAGTAGGCGGTGGAGGGGGAGGCCCTTCTCACCGAGCCGCGAGATGAAGCGGCTCAAGGCGGCGAGGCACCCCAACACCTTCGCACCCCTTTGAGGTCCCGGATCGGACCCATTCGTTCGAGGGCCGCGACCTTTTCGGGGTTGGCCTCGATTCCCCGGCCGGGAGACAATGTATCCCGGGAGCATGCCTCGCGGCACTCCAAAGACACACTTTTCGGGGTTTAACTTGACCCCATTGGCCGTAGGCGGCCGAACGCGACGCCAAGGTCGCCAACCGGGTCGTCCGCCTTCCTGGTTTTTACGACGATGTCGTCCACGTACGCCTCGACCATCCGCTCGATGTGATCCCCAAAAACGTCCTGCATGCAACGGCGGTATGTCGCACCCGCGTTTCGAGGCCAAACGGCATCGTGACGTAGCGAACGTTTCGAACGGTGTGATGAACGAAGTCGCGAGCTGGTCGGACTCCTTCATCTTTATTTGGTGATACCGGAGTAAGCATCGAGGAAGCAAAGCAATTCACACCCGGCCGTTGAATCAACGATGCGATCAATGCGTGGCAAAGGAAAAGGAACTTTAAGACATGCTTTATTAAGACTAGTGTAGTCTATACACATCCGCCACTTCCCATTCTTTTTTCTTTACAAGCACGGGGTTTGCTAGCCACGTTGGGTGGAACACCTCCTTGATGAATCCGGCCTCGAGAAGCTTCCGCGGCTCCGCTCCGAGTGCCGTCGCCGTTCTTCGTCGAAGCGGCGGAGCCGTTGTTGCACGGCGCGGGCGTTTGGCGAGGATGTCAAGGGAGTGCTCGCCGACTTCCCTCGGGATGCCTGGCATATCCGAGGGGCTCCACGCGAAGATGTTGGCGTTGACGCGGAGGAAGTCGACAAGCACCACTTCCTATTTGGGATCGAGGGTGGAGCTGACCCTCAACGCCTTGCCCTCGGGGGCTAGAGGGTCGAGGGGGACCTCCTTGGTCTGCTCCGCGGCCTCGAAGGTGCCGGCGTGCTTGGCGGCGGAGTCGAGGTCTTCGTTGACCATCTTCTCCAACGTGTTCACCAGCGCTTCATCCAGCGCCAGTGCCTCTGCGTGTTCTACGCACTCGACGTCGCAGTCGAATGCGTGCTCGATGGACGAGCCGACGGTGATGACGCCATTTGGTCCCGCATCTTCATCTTCAAGTAGGTATAATTGGGGACCGCCATGAATTTGGTGTAACGGGGTCGCCCAAGTATAGCGTGGTAGGCCCCCTTGAACCCCACCACCTCGAAGGTGAGGATTTCCTTATGGAAATTCTTCGGGGTGCCAAACCATACTTGGCGGGTCGATGCGCGGAGGGGCCGGACACCTTGCGGGCGCGATGCCATGGAACGGCTTCGTGCTTGGGCCGCGTCGGTCCAACCCGATCCCCATCGGGGCGCAACGTATGCTCGTAGAGGATGTTGAGGCTGCCGCCCCCGTCCATGAGGACCTTCGAGAACCGTGCGTTCCCGATGATGGGGTCGACTACCGGCGGGTGCGGCCCGGGTTGGGGACGCGGTTCGGGTGGTCTTCCCGCCGAAGGTGATGGCGTCCTCCGACCAATTGAGGAAGGACGGAGGCACCCTCTCCGCGGCGAGGACCTCGTGCCGCTCCTTGCGGCGGCGGGTTGACATGTCGACGGTTGGCCCCCCCAAAGATGAGGAACACATTCTCGACGGCGGGGAAGCCGCTGCGTCGCCATCGCCTCCGTCTTTCTTGGCCTCTGCCTCCTTCGCGGCGGCACGGCCATAGAACTTCTTGAGCATATCGCACTGCTCAAGGGTGTGGTTCACTGGGGTCTTGTGGTAAGGACATGGCTTTTTCAGCATGTCGTCAAACACCCCGGGCCTCGAGGGGGCCGGTCGAGGGCCCCCGTCGGCGGGTCGACGACAAGGGCCTCGGCATTACCGCCGTCGCGCCCCTGCTCGCGCGCCTCGCGGCGCGGCTTCTTCCCCCTTCTTGCCCCGCTTGTCGTTGCGGTGGGGCTCCTTGGACTTGCTTTGCCCTCCGCGGGCGCGTCCTCCGAGCGCTTCCCCTTCTTGCCGTCGAAGGTCGCCCCCACGGCCTCTTCTCCGGAGGCGAAGCCGGTGGCGATGTCGAACGGCTCGTTGGAGTCCGCGGGCGGGGGCTGCGTCCCTAGCTCCCGCATGAGGTCCGGCACGTGGTGCCCTCGAGGAAGGCGTGTACGATCTCGGACCGCGCCACGGCGGGGAGCTCCGTGCGGCGCTTGGAGAAGCGCCGTATGAAGTCCCGCGGCGACTCGCCGGGCCACGCGTGCGGGAGCGCGAGTCCCACGAATTTCGGGGGCGCACGTACGTGCCCCCGGGAAGTTGCCCACGAACGTGCGGACCGGATCGTCCCGGTTGTGGATTTGGGTGGCGGGCAAGTGCTCGAGCCACGTCGGGCCGCGTCGCCGAGGTGCGGGGGAAAGTTGCGGATGATGACCTCGTCGGCGGTGGCCCCGCCCGGTGACAAGCCAAGCGGTAGTCGTTGAGCCACACGCGGGGGTCCGTCTCCCCGTTGTACTTGACGATGGTCGAGGGTTGGCGGAAGCGTTGGGGGAACGCCGCCGCGTGGATCTCCCGGCTGAACACGCGGGTCCCAGGGGGGCTCCGGCGTAGGGGAGCGGTCTTCGCCGCTGTCGTAGCGTCCGCCCCGTCGAGGGTGGTAGCCCATTGCTGCTCGCGCGTCCGCCCTGCTCGTGCGCCTGGCGTTGATGACGTTGCGGGCGTCGCCATCCAGCGCCCTGCGTGCGTCAAGGAGCCGATCCTTGGCCGGCGTGCGTCCTTGGTCGGCGGGTTGCCCCGCCGGTCCTCCTGCATGGACCGAGGGTTCGCCTCCAGGTGCAGCTTCATCATCCCGCACATCCCCATGTTGGCAGATGCGTGAGGCCGAGCTGTCGGCCTGCTGGACGGCCGCTTGCTCGATGAGAGTTTGCACTTCGCGGTGCAGGTCTCGAGCCTGCGGGGTCGAGGGTGCCGGCATGGTCCGCGGCGGCGTCGCGGCGGCGATGAGTTTCGGCTCGCCCGCGGGGGTGCGTCCGCGTTGTCGACGTCGGGGACGATGTTGATGCGGTCGCGGACCTGTCGGCCCGGCTCCCGCGCGCGTTCGCCGCGCGTGGGGGCTTCCCCCGCCATTGAGGCGCGGAGCGGCCGTACCGTCCGTATTCCTCCGCCGGCTTGGCCTCGAGCTCGCGGGCTTGGGCCACTGCGCGTCGGCGTCGGGCCCCGGCGGGGAGCGCTTGGCCCCGCGGCCGGGCGCGTGGCGATCCCCGGGGTAGGTGTGACTTCCCCGTCTCCCGGCGCCCACCGCACCGGCGGCATTGGCCGGGTCGTTGGTGATGACGGCGTAGCACTCCCGCGCGGGATCGTAACTCCCGGTGTCGGGAGTCGTCGGAGCGGCCGAACCGCAGTCCGTAGCGTCTAGGAAACACCGGAACATAACGCTGCGTCCGGCACGCCGGAGAAGTCCCCTCCGCGTGCCGTGGCGGTTGGCGGGTGGCAACGCGTCGAGGGAACCCGGGGGATGACTCGTCGCCCGCCGAGGCCCCGGGATCCCCGGCGATGAAGACGTGACGGCCGGGCGGAACCCCGCGCATCGTGGTGTTGACGTTGGCGTTGTAGGCCGACGTAGCGCCACGCGGCCCGATGGGGATGCGAGGTCGGAGACCGTGCGCCGTCCCGCCGGGGGTGGTGGCGGTCGTGACGGCGGGGCGCGCCGTGCCGAGTGGCGGCGCGCTCGGCCTGTCGCCGCTCGGACCGCGCCCGGCACGAACGGCGCCGGCAGCGACGGCGGCGTCGTGGCGTCGACGGGCCCGCGGCATCCGTGCCTGCGAGCGCCCGCGCGCGTGGTGGTGCGTGCGGCGGGGACCGGAGCGGACCCCGGCTCGGCGCCGCGCGCGGAGCTCCTCACGGTTGGTGAGGCGCATGAGATAGCCGTTCCCCGTCGCCCGAAAGTTCGGGTCCCCGAAGCGACATTTCGAACCCGGGCGGGAGGGGGTCCGAGCTACCCATGCGAGTAGCGTGTACCACGGTACTCGGTGCGGATCACCATGGAGGGAGTTGACGGAATGACCTTAGGCGCTCGATTGCCCCACGGTGGGCGCCAAGCGTCGGTGCGGAATATGGTCCCGACACTAACCAAGAGAAAGCGCCGAGGTCTATCCCTCAATGGTCGATGCTAAGCAATAAGAGACACGGGATTTATCCCGGTTCCGCCGAGGGGGCCGTACGTCCGGCAGTGGTGTGCTCAAGGCACTATATTGCTCAAGCACCGGGGGTGCTCGTAGTGGGGCCGCTACAAGCAAGGTGGGAGAGGAAGCGTGGCTTCCAAGTCCCTGGAGGAGTGGGTGAAGATATTGTGGGAGAATTGGAGAATGAGTACCCGGTGTGCCGTGTGCTCCTATCCGTCCGTCCGTCCGTCCGTTCCCTGCGCGGCGGGGGGGGTTCGCCCTCCTTTTATAGATCAAGGAGGAGGCGAATCACATGCGCGCCGCGCTATCTAGCTACATGAGGAAACGCGACGTGCTATGCTGTAGAGTGGGCGGCCGTCCGGACGATCCTTGCGGCGATCTGGCCATCATGGCCTATCTTGTACCCGAACAGGTGGCGGTTCGAGGGTTGAAGGGCGGCGGATGGTGGTAACGCCTTCGGATAGGCTTCGAGGGAGGTGCGACGTTGGCCGTACGGACGGGGAGTAGGTAAAACGGCGCCCCTTCCCGACGCGCTTCACGGTCTGGAGTTGTTGTTACGGTGCACGGCGTGCGCCCGCACGCGTGGGGACGGCGGCCACGCTATTACGGTGGCGGGGATGGTGTTCCACCGGCCTAGCGCCTCCACCCTAACCCCGTAGGGTCACAAGAAAGTGAATCGAGGGTGCAACCGGCCCCCCCTTTGAGGGCTCGGCGCGTCAGCCGTACTGGAGCAGGCGCACGGTGTCACGGGACTGACACCGGCCGCGGCGCACGGTCCCTCCCCACGGTGATGGGGATGGGCTCCTCCCCGGGGAGTTGGTGCGGCGGCACGGAGCGCGAGCCCCGGCGCATGATGGCGCCGTCCCGCCGGTGTCGGGCGTTAAATGCCCGTGTACGGGGGGCCGGCGCACGCGTGAGGGGGCGCCCTCGAGCGTGGCGGACCCCGGTCGAGGGCGGGACGGACCCTCGAGCGAAGCGGTGCCTGCTCGAGGGGGGAGCGGGCCCTCGAGCGAGGCGGAGCCCGCTCGAGGGTAGTACACCCCCCTCGAACGGGGGCGGAGCCCGCCCGAGGGGGACGCGCATCCTCGAGCGAGGCGGAGCTTGCTCGAGGGGATCTTCAAGAGGGCCGCCTTGGTGGGCCGTCGGGGTCCCTGCGGCATGGGCCGTATCCTGCATGGTTAGGCACACTGTGTTTTGGTTCCGTTGTGGGTTTTAAGTGGGGGGTTGTTTAAGGGGACCCCTAGGGCCGTCCCCCGACACTTTTTCTTTTCTTTCTTGTTTTCGACCCTTGAAAAATAGACTATCTTCTAAATTTGGTATGTGGTATTTTGGCATCTTTGGGACCTAGAAATGTCTACAAGGACATGCTAAACAATATGGTTAGTTCCATTGATCATGTTGTCATGAATCACCAAAGTCAAACTCGAACTAATGGCATATGGGGCCATGTTCGCTGCAATCTCCCCCTTTTTGGTGATTTATGACAACACAAGCAAAACAAGCATAAATTTGCAAAAATTGACAAAAGTAGAACCACTTACACTTGCTTGGATGCTTACCATCATCCAAACTCCCCCTAGATCAAACTTCCCCCTTTTTGATCTTCTCTTCCTATGTTCACACATAGCTTGCCTCTCCCCACTTTGGAACCACTAGCTTGCTTTGGTCTCACATTCTCCCCCTTTGGAATAAAATCTCCAAAAAGTCCAAAACAAAAGGGCTCCAAGAAAACGAGCAAGTTCTAGAAAACATAGCTCAATGAGAAATGTTAAATACAAGGGAGAAAGTTGCATGAACCATGATCCATATGTATGATATCAATGAAGATACCACATGTGCGAATAACTAAGTTGGATCACAAGCTCATGAGATTAGCATGATACAAACTAAGTTCCCCCTAAGTGTGTGCACAAAAAGATAGTGTGGAAACAAGTGCACAACTACAAACTTGTAAGGCAAGGAAGCTTAGAGCATATCATGCAAGGAGGTAGCTTAAAGGACAAGAGATAAGACAAATGGGTTCTTGTTACATTACCACTTGTAGATATCACTTGTAGTCTTAATCGTTGCATACCTCCGGGGGATGATCCTCTTTACCTTGTTGGCACCACATTGAGATGAGTTAGTAAATGATATCACTAGGAGGTGATACCACTTGAAAGAAGCTTGCAATGAAGACACTTGGGTACCACAAGGATTATTGATGTATGAGTACATTGCCTTTAAACTTTTATAGAAACATAAGCTCACAAGGACATGACTCAATAGCATGAAGCTCGTATTGCTATATTCACTCTTTTAGAGTTTTTATATCACATTGAGAGTGAAATAGCGTTCTCTTAAAATGAAGCACCGCACCGAAATGCATCACCAAGGGACTACACAAAATAAGCTTGAAACAATGTAAGTTCCGCAATCAAACCATAGGATGAGCTCCCCCTAAATGTGTGCAATTAGTGTTTGAATCACCAACCAAATTTATGCACATTGTTTCTGACAGCAAAATGAAAGCTAACCCTATAACTTGCTGATGATGCTAAGACATATATATGAAAAACATGCATCATGAAAGAACAAGTGTAGCTTTCCTACACACTAATCAAACCATGTAGGTTGCTCATGGGTTAGCACATGACACAAGCAACCTACCATATGTAAGCATTGCAACAAATGCAACCTAAACAAGGCAATGGAGCTACAATGATACATGAGATAGGTTCTAGTTTCCATTACCTCAACTCGGGGATCTTAGGCAACACATGTCCAACTTGCAAGCTTGGCTTGTAGGCATGAATTTCCACAACTTCTTTGTGCCAAGCCTCACAATTCCCCGCTCTCATGCCCTTCAAGTGGCCTTTGGAACCCAAACCATTTGAGGCTCCTTCATGTTGGTGATAACTTCCTTGGGCACCCAAATGGGTTGGTTCCAATCTCGCTCCTCTTTCATCTTCCCAACCTTGTGTGCAACCACCTTGCCATTAGCCTTCTTCTCGATGACATAGGTGTTGCTCTTGGTCTTGTTCTTGCGGTTTGGCTTGGTGTAGATGAGTGAGCTCTTGATGGTGGGGTTGAACTTCTTCTTTGCGCCCTTGTCCATCTTCTTGACAAATTGAGGGCATTTGTAGAACTTGTGCCCTTCTCCATGACACTTGTAGCAAGTCACGGTTGCACCCTTGTCAAGCTTCTTCACCATGGGATCACAGTTATCTTGAGAAGGTTGGGCTTTGCTCTTCATGTCCCGAGAGATGTCCACTTGTTCCTCATCATTTTTGCCCTTGCCCATCAAGTTTGCCAACCTTTCTCGGAGCCATTTCACTTCTTGCTTAAGCTCATCATTCTTCTTGCCTATGAAGGAATCACATGTTTCTACAACAACATTCTCATTGCAAGATGGTGAGCAAGATTCATCAATTAAATCAATGCAAGAAGTTGAAACATCTACCTTGGAGATAGGAATAGCACAAGGGATAGATGATTCATCAAGCTCAAAGGAATTACTTATTTTAGTCTCATTGTCTCAAGCTTAGATTTTAGCTCATCGCACTCCTTGCTAAGCAATTTAAATTTGCACAAAAAAATGTTCATAATTTGTAGGAAGGGTTGCACTAAGATCATTGAGAGCATTGAGTTCTTTAATTTCATTAGCTTGTTTCTTAAGCATTCCTTTTTGCTCATGGACTAGTTCAACAAGATCATCAAGAGAGGTGGTGTCGGACTCGTCATCACTTACATTGCTTTCCATACCTTGGGCCATAAGGCACATGTGTAGTTATGATGAAGGACCTTGCATGAAGTGGGTGGTGAAGTTCTTTCATGATTCATCACTTGAGCTAGGAGAACTTGATCTTCCACAACTTGTCCACTCACGGACGGCAATGGTTGCTTCTTGCCTTGGTCTCCTCTCCTTTACCACCTTCTTCTTGGGCTTGTGCTCGATCTTGGTGAACTTGATGTGTTGATGATGACGCCCTTCTCTCAAGTGGACACCGTAGCCGTACATGTTGACTTTCTTCACATACTTGAAGATCTTCTTCACGTACTCGGCCACCATGGATTCAACCTCTTCATCACTTGAGGAATCTTCACTGTCACCATCATCACCATCATCCTCGCTTGAGCTTTCGTGAGTAGCCATCCTACTCAACATCTTCTCTTGTTGGCTTGAAAGAGCATGGCTTGTAGTTGGAGAGAATGGTTCTTAGGGCTTTTCTTGGGACGTCTTCTTGTACTTGGGCATGATTTGAAGCTCATGTGCCATGATCTTGCTCAAGATATGAGATGGCTTCAAATCTTCGAGCTTCTTCTCATAGATGATAGCCTTCACCAAGTCATAATCGGGCTTCGGAGACTTTGAAGGATCTTGCGGTTGATGTTCAAGTCCGTGATGTTCTTCACACCTAAAGCATTGATCTCATTGACAAACACATTTAGGTGTGAGTACATAGATTCAACATTTTCATTTGCAAGTTGCTTAAAGCTCTTGAATTCCTCAAGGAGACAACCGTAGCGTTCATTAGCAACTTCTTTTGAACCCTCATTTTGCTCCTTGATGGTTTTCCATAGCTCATGAGCATTTTCACAATTAAAACTATATTGAAAACGCCTACATCTAGTGAGGACAAAATGATACTCTTAGCAATCACATCAAATTGCTTTTACTTCTTAGTACCATTTCTCATGCCCTCATCGGTGACTCTCCAAACATCAAGGTCTTTTGCTTGGAGATAGGCGTCCATGAGAACCTTTCACCGAGGATAGCCCGTGCCATCGAAATGTGGAGCCAAACCTAAGGTATCCACCCCTTTCATTCCTCTAGAGAGCAACTCACTAGGTGGTGAAGCCTAACCGTTCCAATGAGCCGAGCTTTTCACAATTTTCCAATCGAATTGGTGTTTCCTTGTGAAGGAAGTGAGTCCCTGTTGTGATACCACTTGTAAGGAATCGGATGCTCGTTAGCCTGAGAGAGGGAGGGGGTGAATTAGACAATCTTAAAATCTTAACCTATGGCTTCACTATTTTTGTACAAAGGTAAACTAGAACATACTATCTAGATGTGCAACTAGGGTTGTTCTAGTGTGAAACTCTCATCTCAAAACAAGGTTTGCAACCTATAGCCATTCCTAGCATGATACTACTCTAGGAAAGTAAAGGCAAGCAATGATTGCAATAGAGTAAATGCGAAAACGTAAAGGGGATGAGAGGAAGCAAACTCTTGACACGCGATTCATCCCGTGGTATCGGTAGGCACTAAGCCACCCCTAGTCCACGTTGTTGAAGCACTCACACAAGAGTATTACTTCCCGGTCACTAAGTCTCTCCCAAGAGCACCACTTGACTCGCCACAAAGGCTAGCCATTTAGGCACTTGCCAAGCTCCCTTGGTCACCGTCGGGCATACTCCACGGGTACTCATGCAAGGAAGGAAGAAGACGGACTCCTACTAGAATTCCCCTGTAATCCTATTAGGACTCGTTCCGTGTAATCCTACTAGGACTCCTGCCTTGTAACCGACTAGGAACCCGCCCCCTGGACTATATAAAGGAGGGCCGGGTACCTAGCCGGGCACCTGATCTCAACCCAACACCAAGCGCAGGGCGCCATACTTGATCCCCCAAACAGGACGTAGGGCTCGCCACCTTGGCGACCCGAACCTGTATAAATCTTGTGTCCCGTGTCCTTGCGCATACCTTCGAGTTCTCGGTCTCCCGATCACGATCCTCACCGCACAATCTACTACCTCGGGTACCCCCTTGGTAGGTTTGTCGGTCTAAAACACCGACGGCCGGCGCGCCGGGTAGGGGTGATCATCACCACCGGCGAATTCGAAGGACCCTCGTCAACAAGATCAATCTACTCGTCGACTCGCCGAGATCCACCGAAGCAAGTCGCCTTGCTCTTGTCAAAGCGAGAATCAATTTTCCTACGCCGCGCTTCCGGTTGCTTCGGCACGTCATGCGGCACGTCACGCCGCTCGTCATCAACTACTCCGCTTCGCGCGGCCGTCGCGCCGCTCGTCATCGACTACTCCGCGTCACGCGGATCGTCACGCGGCTCGTCGCACCGCTCGTCGTCGACTACTCCGCCTTGCGTAGGCTCGTCGTGGACTACTTCTCCTCTGCAACGCGTCCGGGTGCCTCGGCACGTCGCGCGCGCGGCTTGTCACGCGGCTCGTCTCGCCGCTCGTCGTCGACTACCCGCGTCGCGCGCGGGCTCGTCATCGACTACTCCCCCTCGCGCGCGGGCTCGTCGTCGACTACTTCGCCTCCGCGCGCGCGTCCCGGGTGCCTCGGCACGTCGTGTGGCTCGTCACGCGGCTCGTCGCGCCGCTCGTCGTGGACTACTTCACCTCCGCAGCGCGTCCGGGTGCCTCGGCACGTCGCGCGGCTCGTCACGTGTCTCGTCGCGCCGCTCGTCGTCGACTACTCCGCCTCGTGCAGGCTCTTCGTCGACTACTTCGCCTCCGCTGCGCGTCTGGGTGCCTCTGCACGTCGCGCGGCTCATCACGCGGCTCGTCGCACCGCTCGTCGTCAACTACTCCGCCTCGCGCGAGCTCGTCGTCGACTATTTCGCCTCCGCCGCGCGTCGGGGTGCCTCGGCACGTCGCGCGGCTCGTCACGCGGCTCGTTGCGCGCTCGTCGTCGATTACTCCGCCTCACGCGGGGTTGTCGTCGACTACTTCACCTCCGCCGCGCGTCCGGGGTGCCTCGGCACGTCGCGCGGCTCTTCACGCGGCTCGTCGCGCCGCTCGTCGTCGACTACTCCACGTCGCACGGACTCGTCATCGACTACTCCACCTCGCGCAGGCTCGTCGTCGACTACTTCGCCTCCGCCACGCGTCTGGGTGCCTCGGCACGTCGCGCGGCTCATCGCGCCACTCGTCGTCGACTACTCCGCCTCGCGCAGGCTCGTCGTCGACTACTTCGCCTCCGCCGCGCGCGTCGGGGTGCGTCGGCACGTCGCACGGCTCATCATCGACTACTCCACCTTGCGCGGGCTTGTCGTCGACTATTTCGTCTACGCCGCGCGACCGGGTGCCTCGGCACGTCGCGCGGCTTGTTGTGCCGCTCGTCGTCGACTACTTCGCCTACGTCGCGCGTCCGGGTGCCTCGGCACATCGCGCGGCTCGTCATGCGGCTCATCGTCGACTACTCTGTGTGCCGCGACTTCGTCTTGCGGCCACGCTGGCTCTACTTTGGCCACGCCGTGCGTCGCGACTAATTGTCTCGCGGCAACACTGGCTCTACTTCGAGTACGCCGCGTGCCACCACGACGTCGTCTTCCGGTCGCATCACATCGACCATTCATCTCGACTAGTTTTCCAAACTAGTCGAGAACGGCAGTCACGCCCCCAACATCTAGTCGGAATCAACTCTGACTAGTCAACTTCAGCAACAACCGTCGCGGCTCCATCACCGACCGCCACGGTTTCATCAACGGCTGCGCCAGCAAAGAACAACTAAGTCATTTATCTAAATGATTACTATTTTTATTTTTCTTGGCTTGTTCTCCTCATCATGTAGGACTACTTGCCGACTACTCATTTGTGTATGCTTCTCGGCGGGTTTTCACGGGAACTACACTCTGCTGACTACTCTTGGGGTATATCAATCAAGTCACCACGAGTCTACTTCATCAACTCGGGGGCTATCCCTAGGAGGCAGCTTCTAAAGTCCGCTACGCGCGGCAATCTAAAGTCGACTTCTAAAGTCGCATTCTAAAGTCCGCTCCGTGCGACAACTTAAAGTCGACTCCGGTCACATCTTCGCCTGTTGCTACTAAGTTGCTTCGATGGAACCTAGCTGTAAGTGGCCCTCGGGTCCTGGCGACGATGGAACCTAGCTGCACGTGGTCTTCACGCTCTGTACCATGGGTCCAAGTACCCTAAGTACTCACGCTCCGTACCTTGGGTCTGAAATCCATGGCCCAGGTACACAAGTTGACTCCGGTCGCACCTTCAAGTCCACTACGGTGGCACTCGTACCTTGGGTCTGAAATTCATGGCTCAGGTACTCAAGCCCACTCCGGTGGCACAAGTCGACGCTAACGGTCGCACCCAAGCCCACTCCGGTGGCACAAGTCGACGCTAACGGTCGCACCCAAGCCCACTCCGGTGGCACAAGTCGACGCTAACGGTCGCACCCAAGCCCACTCCGGTGGCACAAGTCGACGCTAACGGTCGCATACAAGCCCACTCTGGTGGCACAAGCCGACTTTGGTCGCAATCTTAAGCCCGCTCCCGCGGCAAAACTACTCGTTTTATCCGATTTTTTTTCTTTTGCTTTCCGGAAAGTGCTTTTCCTTTTTTGCATCTTAAGTCCACCCCGTGTGGCACAAAGTCGACTACTGCGGTCGCATCTAAAATCCGCTTTACGTGGCAATCTAAAGTCGACTTCTTCGGTCGCAACTCAAAGTCCGCTCCACGCGGCATCCTAAAGTTGGCTTCGGTTTTCAAGTCGCATCTCAAAGTCCGCTCCACCCGACACAAAGTCGACTTCGGTTTTTAAGTCGCATTCTAAAGTCCGCACCGCCGGCATTTAAAGTCGACTTTGGTCGCATCTAAAGTCCGATCCGACGGCATGGCTACTTCTCAAGCTCCACGGCTCGATTCCAAACTACTACTCGGAATCTCTCCGGCTCGGGGGTCGTACTCAAATTACTACTCGAGGATAACTCCACGGATCGCGCTTGCTCTCAAGCTCGGGGGCTCCGTACCAACAACTACTCTACGTGGCTCATATGGCTCTCTTATCTCGAGGGCTACACCTTGCAAGAGTACTCGGATGATGGCTTTCACGAACAACGAAGACCCTTGGATTGATTATCTAATCATTTCAAGGCTCGGGGGCTGCTATGCTACACCCATAATTCTAATTTTTCAAGACGGAAGATTCAGAATCAAGATTGACCCTCAGCTAGAGTCTACAACTCAACCTAAGGCTCGGGGGCTACTCCATATGGAGTGCGATTTTGCAACCGCACTTCCATATAAATCTCGACTTCAAGACTGATGAGCTGGACGACCTTCCAGCCTCGTGGCAGTTCAAGTACTATTGAAGACTTCTCCAAGCAGTATACGAGGACGCTCAAGAACTACTCAAAGAGGCTTCAAGACTACTCGAACTACTACTCTCGACTCCAACGTGCTTGGGGGCTTGTCGGGCATACTCCCCGGGTACTCATGCAAGGAAGGAAAAAGACGGACTCCTACTAGAATTCCCCTTTAATCCTATTAGGGCTGCGTTGACGGTGTATTTTGGTGCACCTAGCATGATCATTACACTTTGGTTTGGATTTGATTATGGAACTAACCCGCCACTAGGCACACTAATCATATAACGAGTTCATCTTTGTGCATGCATTTGGAAGTGTTGTGCTTATGTAGGAAAACATGGACATAAAGGACGGATTCGCAACAAGTTCAAAGGAGCATTCATGGAGTCTTGTTCGTGTTCATGAGCTTGCTGAAATCACTTCTAATGGTGGCAAGGACCGAAGTGCTACGAGGAACACCCGGGGATTGAAGCGTAAAAGATCAAACTTCATGCAAAGAGAGCATCCATCTTGATCGTGAGGATAACGGCGTCAAAATCATGCAAGTGGAGGGGGCAAAGTAGATAAGTGCACGAGGACCCACGGAGCAAAAAGGGCGACCGAACCGGGCCGAAACCGGGCACGGGCCGGCCGGCCCGGTGCGGGCCGGCCCGGCCCACTTCGGCGCGCCGGTTCGGTCCCGTTTTCCTTGCCCTCGAAGGATCTTCGATCCTAAAACCCCCGACGCGCCGCCAACACCGAGAAGAGGAAGAATTCGCACCGAGAAGGCCATCCACAAGCTAGAGAGAGAGGAGGAGGATCTCCCGGTGGAGATCAACCACCTCGAAGGAAGCACCCTCTCGTGAAGAAGAAGGAAGACACGGCGGAAGGGAAACCATGATCAACGGTGCCATGATCGGCACCTTGATGGGGTAATCTTCTCATTCGTCCATTGGTTGTAATCGATCTTGAGATGTAATCACACTTTGTCGGATTATCTATCTATCATCTTGTGTTGAATATACTTTAATGCTTAAGGCTTGCAACCGTGCCGTAGAGGGAGTAGAGCTCCAATGCTTCCTTGGATCCATTCAATACGCCGTGGCCATCAAAGGTCTAGTCATGAATACCTTCGCGTAGTGACAGTACGAGAGGAGGGAAAGGGCGAAACCGTGGTCACATCCCCGATAGATTAGATTGGTTTTTCATGTCTTTAAGCGATTGCATGCTCTAGTATCGTAGACCCGTGGGCGAGTGTCTTCTATCTTGATCGTTTATTATTCTCTCTAGTGTGGTTTAGTTGTTTTCTAGTTTAATAGTAGTTAGGGTTTTAGTAGCTAGTGTGTCGTTGTTGATCGAACGCTTGTAATCCCCTTGCTCCGCGGATTGACAAGAACCTTGGGAATCCCGTGGTGAAAAAGGTGTGGGGTCCGTACGCTTGCGGATCGTAGAGGGATACGTCTTTTATCCGTCAACAAGCCCCTTTTTACGGCGCCGTTGCTCGGGGAGCAAGTTAGTTTACATCGTTTGATTTGCATCTAACTTAGTTTTATATTTTAGTTTATCTTCTATTTGCTATATCTAACATATATTATCGGAAAAACACTTGTTTCTTTTTTGTTTTTGTTTTTATCTTATTGTCTAGATGGAGTTCGTGAATCAACCCGTGGAAGAACCGGAGAAATCATTAAGGGATTACGCTAGCCCTCGATGTGAAGACATAAAAGTACAAGAGTCGGATTCGAAGCTCGAAGCGACCAAGTATGAAATTAAATCCAAGATCATGAAGATGGTGGCGAGAAAACCCATTTGAAGGGATGGTTACGGAGAAGCCATATAGACACATAAGGGATTTCACGACAATATGCAACACGGTGCGTCAAGAAGGAGTTCCCGATGAATGGTTCAAATGGAATCTCTTTCCCTACTCACTTGCCGGCAAAGCAAAGACATGGTATTCGGTCGCGTCCTTTGAAGTTGAAGGCAATTGGAACAAGTTGACAAAGAAGTTTTGCGAGAAGTTCTTTCCAATTAGCAAGGTTCAACATCTAAGGAGGCAAGTGATCACTTTCATGCAAGGAGATGAGGAAGGGATAGACCAAGCACCGGGAAAGGTTTAATGAATTAATCGAACAAGGACCAAAACTCGGCTTCACCGGTGACGTACTCTTGCATACATTTTTCTTTTCCCTAACCCCTAGTTGCATGCGACACGTCGAAATGTGTGCGGGTGGGGATCTCATGGAGAAAACACTCACGGAAGCCGCACAACTTCTACAAAAAGTTAGTAAAGCGGCTGCCATGCGAAGAGATTGGGAAACAAGACTTGCGGAAGAGCCGAATTCAATTCAAGGAAGAAAAAGCTTGCTGAATTTTCTAAAGAGGCAACCCGGAAGTCACAAAGGAGGAACCAATCATGGAAAAGCTTGAACAAGAACACATCAAGTCAAGAACTACACCAAACGTCGACTTCGCCGCACCAAATGAGACGAACAAGAGAAGCATGTCAAGCGCGAAGCCACTAAGGGAGTTCGAACCAATGGATTGGGTTCCTATTGATTACGGAGAAGTATTCGACAAGAGAAGACCGTTCCCTAATCAAAAGGGGATGGCAAGAGCATTGGAAGTGGATTTCCCACCAGAGAAGAAAGCTGAAAATTCATACGACCTCGAAACCACTGCTGAGATTTTTGAAAAGCTCTTTGGAGATGACGTGGTGGATCCGGAACATATTGCCGAGGTGAAGAGAATCATGGGGATCAAGCTCGAAGCATCACCATACGCTCGTCTTGCTGAAATTTATTCGATCGGATCCGAAGAAGAAGAGAAGATGACGCCGCACTTGAGTTGCGAGATCAACGGAGTTCAATGCAAAGCTTTATGCGACATCGGAGCCCAAGTAAGTGTTCTATCTTCTAAAATTTACGATAAAGTTCAATACCACAACCTAGACTTAGCTCCAACATCAACGAAATTAATTATGGGAGATGGTAGAACTATCAAACCTCTAGGTATTGCTTGCAACATGAAAGTAAAAATTTCTAGAAACTATATACCAACCGATTTCTTTGTTATTGATGCTTACCATAGTAATTCTGATCATATAATCTTAGGTAGGCCTTTTCTTAAGTTGGTTGATGCCGTGTTAGATGCGGAGAAGGCAAAGTAACAATGAACCTTAATGGAACAAAGTACACATATAACTTTCTTCGTGCTTCTAAACACCTTACACCTTTTCCTCCCGAAGATGAAGAAGTAGAAGAGATAGATAGTCTTTGTTTTGTTGAAACCCTTAGAGACCCGCTGCAAAGAGCGATGGAAAATCAAATTAGTAATCAACAAGATGAAGAACTAGAGGAAGCGACAAAAGGCTTAGAGCCGCATGACGGTAGCGTGGAGGAAGAGAAGTTCGAAGACATAGGAGAAATCAAACACGAGGAGCCGCAAGTGCCCGAAGTAGACCTTAAACCTTTGCCCAAGGGATTAAAATATGAATTTTTGGGCCCAGACAAAACTTATCCGGTCATTGTGAGCGACGAGTTGAGCCCCGAAGAAAATGAAGCGTTGCTGATTTTATTAAAAAAACATAGGAAGGTGATTGGATATTCAATTAATGATCTCAAAGGTATTAGCCCAGCCTTTTGCACTCATCGTATACCAATGGAAGACCAATGTAAGCCTGTAGTGGACCACCAAAGGAGGCTAACCCATGCCATGCGAGAGGTAGTAAAGAAAGAGGTTATCAAGTTACTTGATGCCGGAATCATCTACCCGGTTCCGCATAGCGAATGGGTGAGCCCGGTACATTGTGTACCAAAGAAAGGAGGTTTAACCGTGGTGAAGAATGAGAAGAACGAGTTGATACCGCAAAGAACCGTGACCGGGTGGCGGATGTGTATCGATTACCGTAAGCTTAACAAAGCGACGAAGAAAGATCACTTCCCCCTACCGTTCATAGACGAGATGCTCGAGAGGTTAGCAAACCACGCTTATTTTTGCTTTCTCGATGGATACTCGGGGTTCATGCAAATCCCCATTCACCGGAAGATCAACATAAGACAACGTTTACGTGTCCTTACGGAACGTTTGCATATAGGAGGATGCCCTTCGGCCTATGCAACGCTCCGGCCTCTTTTCAACGTTGCATGATGGCCGTGTTTTCGGAATTCATCGAAGAAATTGTTGAAGTGTTTATGGATGATTTTTCCGTTTACGGGAAGACGTTCATGGATTGCTTAGCAAACTTAGAAAAGGTCCTTACAAGGTGTGCGGAGGTAGATTTGGTTTTAAATTGGGAAAAGTGCCACTTCATGGTTAAGCAAGGCATAGTGCTCGGGCATGTTATATCCGAGAGAGGAATTGAAGTGGACAAGGCTAAGGTAGAGACGGTTGAGCAACTCCCACCTCCTACGGATGTTAAGTCCTTAAGGAGCTTTCTAGGCCATGCCGGATTCTATAGAAGATTTATAAAGGACTTCTCGAAGATCACTAAGCCTTTAACGCACCTTCTTCAAAAGGATGTGGCTTTCGACTTTGATGAGAAGTGTCTAGCGGCATTCGGACCTTGAAAAATGCGTTGGTGAGTGCTCCCATCATCCAACCTCCGGATTGGAGCCAACCTTTCGAGATCATGTGTGACGCGAGTGACTACGCCGTAGGCGCGGTCTTGGGACAAAGAAAGGAAGGCCGAGTTCACGCCGTTTACTACGCTAGCAAAACTCTTAGTGGGGCACAATTAAATTACGCTACTACGGAAAAAGAGTTGTTAGCGGTGGTATTCGCTTTCGAAAAATTCAGATCTTACATCGTGAACTCGAAAGTCATTGTTTACACCGATCACGCAGCCATAAAGTATCTCTTGGCTAAGAAGGAAGCTAAACCACGTTTGATTCGTTGGATCCTTCTTCTCCAAGAGTTCGATGTTGAAATTCGTGATAAAAAGGGGGTGGAAAATGTTGTGGCCGATCATTTGTCTAGGATGAATCGTGGGCAAGATGATAAAGAGCCCATAGAAGATAAGATGAGAGATGACCACCTCTATAGAGTGCTTGATAAAGATACTTGGATGATCGACATCATTCGAGCGATTCGAAAGATGCCCCTCGATCATCTAGACAAAAACACTCAAAGGAAGATAATTTCGAAAGTAAGAAATATTTTTGGGATGCACCATACCTCTTCAAGCTTGGCAATGATGGAGTAATGAGAAGATGTGTGCCAAGAGAAGAGAGGCTTGAGATTCTAAGGAAGTGCCACTCGGCGGAGTACGGTGGGCACTATAGCCATTTTCGAACCGAAGCCAAAGTATGGTCGAGCGGATTCTATTGGCCGGAGATGCATGAAGATACTAAAAGATATGTTGCGTCATGCCCCGAATGCCAAAGAACCGGAAACATCTCTCAAAGAAATTCTATGCCTTTGAAATACAACTTGCAAATCGACATATTCGATGTATGCATGGGGCATAGACTTCATGGGGCCTTTTAAAAACTCATTTGGATTCGAGTATATACTTGTTATGGTTGATTATGTATCCAAGTGGGTAGAGGCTATACCATGTCGTAAAGCTTCCACGGAGGAGTCCATCACTATGATCAAGAACGTGATTTTTCCCCATTTCGGTACACCGAGAATCTTGATAAGTGATGGAGGAACTCATTTCACCGGGAAGAACTTCAAAAAGTGTTTGTCCAAGTTGGGAATTGAGCATAGGGTCTCCACGGCCTATCACCCACAAACCAACGGACAAGCGGAGACGTCAAATAGGCAATTAAAAAGCATACTCAACAAAACCATAGAGAAGGGAGTCAAGGATTGGTCAAAGAAATTAGACGGAGCTTTATGGGCTTATCGAACGGCGTTTAAAACACCGATAGGTATGACCCCTTATCAATTCGTCTATGGAAAAGCTTGCCACCTTCCGGTTGAGTTGGAACATAAAGCCTATTGGGCGATAAAAGAGATGAACCTTGATCTCGATGCCGCGGTGGTGAAACGAAGGATTCAAATAAGCGAGCTAGAGGAGTTGAGGTTGAAAGCTTACGAAAACGCAAGCATATACAAAGAGAGAATCAAAAGGTGGTATGATAAAAGATTGAAGAAAAAAGAATTTAAAGAAGGAGATAAGGTCCTCCTCTACAATTCGAGGTTTAAAACCTTCGGAAAGGGGAAATTGCAAAGCAAGTGGGACGGACCTTATGTTGTGCATTCGGTGTTCTCCAACGGAGCGGTAACCATTATGGATATAAACGGCGATCAATTTGTGGTGAATGGTCAGCGTCTTAAGGTTTACTACGAACCCGATGTCGTGCCCATTCATCATGTTGACGTCTTTACCATGGAGGAAGAGCCCGAACGTCCCGCCTAGGATGAAAAACAAGGCATCAACTTCGTAAATAATTTTTCTTTTAGCTTTCGGAGTTTTTCGCGAAGATTTACCGGGCCAACTTTTTCCCATGGGCCGAGGACGAAAAAAATAGGGCGGTGTGCAAAAAACCGGACCGACCCGGCCCCCGAGGCGGGGGGTGGGCCGGCCGGCCCCGGTCGGATCGGCCCGGGGGGTGGCCCGACGCCCGATGACCCCGAATTTCACACGAATTGCTCCTTTTTGACTTCCTTGTTTGGTCGGAAAATTTTAAGGGAAGTGTAAAAAAGGAAAATAAGGTTCCCGGGGCTTTTCTCTCGGGACTATATATTTGGCCGAATTGGGAGCTCGAGAATCAAACCTTTCAAGCAATGTGTTGCACCCTTGTAGCAGCCATTGAGCCTCCAAAAAAGCTTAGAGTTGAAGGTAGAAGCCAAGAAGCCATCGATGGAGGAGGCGATGCGATGCGAGGTCAAGCTACCCGTCAAGAGGACCGCACGTATCCGTTGCGGAGGACGTGTCCCGACCGGAGCTCTTGCATCTCGCAACCCCGTCAAAGGAGAGAAGGTCCCTACACTCGTTCGAAGGTCGGCACGTCTCCAAGGCATCAAGCGCAAGGATTACAAGGAGGTGTCGCCGGAGCCTAAGGATTATGGGGGTAGTGACTACTCCGACGATCGTAGCCCGAGCTCGTGGGCGGCCGCCGGTAGAGATGATGATGATTGGGATGAGCATCCTTATGAAAGGACTCCCGAAGGCCCCAACGACAACGGCAACGGCGGTGGCGAAGGCAACAACAATGGAGGTGGCGACGACGGTGGTGACAACGGTGGAGATTATGGCGACGACGACCCCTTCGGATTGCATCCGGTGTCTTTGTCGAGTTTGCCGTCAATCCATCGCAGCTCTCTACGCGTCGGCCGACGAATGTCTTCAAACCATGGAAGCGATGAAGCGGCGTATGGAGGACTTGGAGCACGTAGTTGAAGATGACTACAAGTTCCTTAACCGCAACGTGCGCAAGCTTTTCGGCATGGTTGGAAACATGAGAGGCAAGTGGTGCAAAGCTTGCTTGAAGTACCACTAGATCTAGTTTTCCCCTTAGGATTTTTGTAAGATACGACGAGGACGTCGTATGTTTTAAGTGTGGGGGAGAGCTAGCTCGCTAGCCTTAGCTTTTGAACTTCAAGTTTAGGTTCGGTTTAATCTTCGTGTGAGAGTCTTAGTGTTTTAATGAGTCTTTAGTTTTCGAGTCTGTTTTTAAATTTTTGCAAGTGTCTTAAATTAGTGTTGAGTCAAGAAAACCAAATAAAAAGAGTCTTTATATATATCTTTGGGTTTTATGTATTGTTTATCTTTATTTACTTGTTAGCTTAATCTTCGATTCTTGATATATGAACGCAAGTATATGGTTTGAAAGCGTTTACCGTGGTGCTTAGTGGAATCGCTACTACTTAAAGTACCCATACCGCACTTCGATCTTGAGCTTCACATGTTAGTTGTGCTATGTTCGATGCTAAAAATTGGAGGATTTCAGTTCTGAAAATTATTTTAAAACCCTTGTAATAAAGGTTAGCAAAACCTCTTTTTCCAAGTGAGAGTAAGAAAAAAAAATTCCTATCCAAAGCCAAGTTTATTTTTTCGCTCCACCATAAGTGTGATTAGCACGATGAGTTAGGCTAGGACCCTTCTCTCTTGGTGAGTTTTAATTTCAAGCAATGATCATGTCCTTGTGCTTATCTTTTGTTGCTAGCCTCGTCATATATTCAGTTCATGACTTTCACAACGAAAGTCATGTGTATCACTGGATTCCATACCCAACCCTATACATCTCTTTTGTACATCGTATTCCTTGAACACAACCCATTTTCAAAGTTTCGTCTCGTCTCTAGCATGATTTATTTAAAATTTCAGATTGTATGCATGCGAGGAAAGAGAGAATTGAAAGCTTTGAAAAGTTGTCAAGAGAGAGAAAAATAAAGAGAAAAAGTATGTGTATGGAAAAGAAAGAAAGAAAAAAATCGTATGTGAATGAAAGAAAAAAAAAGGGGAAAGATGAGTTAGCAATAAAGGTATGAGAGGGATGGATCAAGTGAAAGAAAAGAAAAGAAAATAAAGTGTAAGGAAGGATGTCACGTTGATTGTGAGACGAAACTTTTACTCTATTTCCAACCATGTGCAATCCGACAACGAGGACATCATCGGTGCCTTGAAGTCACAATTTTCTTTTGCCCTTGCACATGTCCACCATTCTAAATCTTCTCATCCTTGATATCCCTACATATGGTTAATTCTCATGATCATTGGCTTTGAAAGGTAGACAACCATTAGAGGAAGTTCTTAGTTTGACAATATTTGTGTTGATTGCGCTAGCCCTACCTATAGCTCCACTTTTACATGATATATGAGAGATTAATGGGAGGTGAGAGTTTTATAAAATTTGGATAGGATAGCCACTTCATATGAGTGACTTGAGAGAGCTTGGAGAAAGGTTTTTGTCTAATACTTGTTGCAGGAATTTTTGTTTTGAAAACCATAAAAAACCCTCCGATGGAAGCAAAGGAGTAAGCATAGCTGAAATTGAAGACTTCAAGTGAAAGGTTTGAGTTGTGGGGTGAATCTTGACGTGGTAAAAATTCTAAACGCCCATGTTTATGTTTGATTATCATTACTTTGTGTTTATGTATTAAAGATGAAGGGATTGACTAACTTGTGAAGAAGGATAAGTGGTACACGATTACACACCTTGGACGAAATTCTTTTACGAGTACTTGCTCGAGGACGAGCAAGAGCTAAGTGTGGGGGAGATGTTGACGGTGTATTTTGGTGCACCTAGCATGATCATTACACTTTGGTTTGGATTTGATTATGGAACTAACCCGCCACTAGGCACACTAATCATATAACGAGTTCATCTTTGTGCATGCATTTGGAAGTGTTGTGTTTATGTAGGAAAACATGGACATAAAGGACGGATTCGCAACAAGTTCAAAGGAGCATTCATGGAGTCTTGTTCGTGTTCATGAGCTTGCTGAAATCACTTCTAATGGTGGCAAGGACCGAAGTGCTACGAGGAACACCCCCGGGGATTGAAGCGTAAAAGATCAAACTTCATGCAAAGAGAGCATCCATCTTGATCGTGAGGATAACGGCGTCAAAATCATGCAAGTGGAGGGGGCAAAGTAGATAAGTGCACGAGGACCCACGGAGCAAAAAGGGCGACCGAACCGGGCCGAACCGGGCTCGGGCCGGCCGGCCCGGGCGGGCCGGCCCGGCCCACGTCGGGCGCCGGTTCGGTCCCGTCTTCCTTGCCCTCGAAGGATCTTCGACCCTAAAACCCCCGACGCGCCGCCAACACAGAGAAGAGGAAGAATTCGCACCAGAAGGCCATCCACAAGCTAGAGAGAGAGGAGGAGGATCTCCGGCTGGAGATCAACCACCTCGAAGGAAGCACCCTCTCGTGAAGAAGAAGGAAGACACGGCGGAAGGGAAACCATGATCAACGGTGCCATGATCGGCACCTTGATGGGGTAATCTTCTCATTTGTCCATGGGTTGTAATCGATCTTGAGATGTAATCACACTTTGTCGGATTATCTATCTATCATCTTGTGTTGAATATACTTTAATGCTTAAGGCTTGCAACCGTGCCGTAGAGGGAGTAGAGCTCCAATGCTTCCTTGGATCCATTCAATACGCCGTGGCCATCAAAGGTCTAGTCATGAATACCTTCGCGTAGTGACAGTACGAGAGGAGGGAAAGGGCAAAACCGTGGTCACATCCCCGATAGATTAGATTGGTTTTTCATGTCTTTAAGCGATTGCATGCTCTAGTATCGTAGACCCGTGGGCGAGTGTCTTCTATCTTGATCGTTTATTATTCTCTCTAGTGTGGTTTAGTTGTTTTCTAGTTTAATAGTAGTTAGGGTTTTAGTAGCTAGTGTGTCGTTGTTGATCGAACGCTTGTAATCCCCTTGCTCCGCGGATTGACAAGAACCTTGGGAATCCCGTGGTGAAAAAGGTGTGGGGTCCGTACGCTTGCGGATCGTAGAGGGATACGTCTTTTATCCGTCAACGAGCTCGTTCCGTGTAATCCTACTAGGACTCTGCCTTGTAACCGACTAGGAACCCGCCCCCCGAACTATATAAAGGAGGGCCGGGTACCTAACGGGCATATGATCTCAACCCAACACCAAGCGCGGGCGCCATACTTGATCCCCCAAACGGGATGTAGGGCTTGCCACCTTGGCGACCCGAACCGTATAAATCTTGTGTCCCGTGTCCGCGCATACCTTCGAGTTCTCGGTCTCCCGATCACGATCCCCACCGCACAATCTACTACCTCGGGTACCCCTTGTAGGTTTGCCGGTCTAAAACACCGACAGTCACCTTGATGCCGCCTCCACTAAGGAGCTTCTCCGCCAAGGAAGGGGTCTCCATGTCCCCCACACAAAGTGTCCTCGCCACTCCACACCAAGCGGAGGGTCGATGACGATTGTCGGTGAGCCACTTAGGCCCCAAGGCTTCCGGCGAACCTTGTACAACTTGATTCACTTAAGAATCACCTCACAAGGTTGGCACAACCTTGCACTCACTCAGCTTTAAGCTAAGCATAGCACTAAGCACATACACTAAGCATATGCAAGTCTAAGGATGAGCATTTAAGCACTTGGATGGATTGGATATGATCTTCTAGGTGTCTTGAACTCCTCTGCACTTCCACACAATCCAGCAACCTCAAATCAGTGAGTGGAGGGGGTATAAATAGCCCAAGGCACTCAGCTAGCCGTTGGCTAACGGCTCACTGAAAAGTTGACCGTCAGATGAACCGATGCCTACTTTTCAGGAGCATCGATTCATCCGGTGCCCCTCCCACGTCACTTAGTCGTTGAGGTTCTGCGATAGAGCCCGCTCCGACGCTATGCACCGACGGTGCGTCGGATCATCCGGTGCTGAAGGACGCTTCGCCAAACCCTTACTATATGCATCTTCATAACCGTCGGATAGACCGACACTTCCTCCGATCATGGCGTCGGTTTATCCGGTCTTGAATGTCTTGTCTTGGCGCGTCTCGTATTGATTCAAGGCGAGCGTCGGATAGGCCGACGGTGTCCTCACTCGGACCGTCGGATCATGCGGTGCTCCGTCTTCGCTTCTTCTTCTGCGCAACTCGTCCGACGCTACTAAAAAATGGACCGTCGGTTCATCCAACGGTGCCTTGGTTTTCACCCGGTGTACCAACTCGTCCGACGATTGCACCGACGCTTGCTATCTATGTACCGTCGCTTCATCCGACGGTGTCGTTTTTTTCTTTTTCTTTCTCATTTTTGACCCTTGAGAAATAGACTATCCTCTCAATTTGGCATGTGGTATTTTGGCATCTTTGGGATCTAGAAATGTCTACAAAGACATGCTAAACCATATGGTTAGTCCCATTGATCATGTTGTCATGAATCACCAAAATCAAACTCGAACTAATGGCATATGGGGCCATGTCCGCTACAAACGGCAAGACCATCATGGCGGGTGACACTGACAAACTTGAGCGCATGGTTGACAACAGATGCACCACGGTACATGAAGTTGTGGAAGCTGTAATCGCCGATGAGACAGTCGCTAGAAGGGGTTTTGGTTAAAATGCTGCCAGTAGGGCCGTCGGAGAAATAGTTCTTCCTTCTGGGGAAAGGGTTGCTGGAAGGGAGTCGGGGCAGAGGGAGGAATGAGATGGTATGGGGCACTTTGGACATGTCCCACATGAGGATGCCTTGGTTGTAGTCTATCCAGCACAACCATTGTTGGAATGGGATGAAGGTGTCGGTCATCCAGTGGTTGAGTCGCTGAAGATCATCATCCTTGTCAGTGCACTGGATTCCGCGCAGATGGATTTCCACGTTCCATCAACAAGCTGATTGTCCCCGTGCAGAAAGCAGATTTCGGCAAAGACCTCATAGCAGCTCATGCATGAGTAAAGTTTGAGCTCTGACACCACGAACAAATTGCCATGGCACCATAGCCCCGTGGATCTGACCATCAGCAGGCGAGGGGGATAATCACGATGGCGATTGTGGCGGCCATCTGTGCGGCTATAGTCAAAGGCGGGCTCTGTACATGGGGGGAGCGCTTTGAAGGAGGAAGGGTTGTCTGGCACTGTAGATGAAGAAGTCGTGCACTACCCTAGACATCCTGGTGGCGAGGCCAAACAGGAAAAGATGGTGGTGGGTGCCTAGGATGGCTAAGGGCGTGGAAAGCCCAGGAGGTAGAAATCTCGGCTCCGACAACTGCGCATAAAGGCGGGAGATCTGCAGGGGCTCGGCGAGGGTGAAGGCGATGCGGAAACAGGCGCCCCAGGAGGTGGTGCCGGAAGCCCTGATAGGCGCCTTGGTGTCGTCAGGGAAGTACTCGTCGTCATCCCTGCGGAAGACGAAGGGTTCCAGCATCACCCACTTTGGGAAGCCGGCGGCGGACATGGCGACCTTGAGACAACAGATAAGAGGTTTTTTACGGCACACAATACGACTCAACGGTCGTACGGTCGTATTATCGGTTTTTCTCTATGGGTAAAATGGCAATTTGATATATATATATATTATTTGGAAAAAAATTCCGCTACCCCCTTATACTATCTAAAATATTTCATATATTTCATTTCCTATATACAACAGTACCATTTTATATTTTCAATAATACCCTTATACTACTCATACGACCTTTGAATACAATCGTACCACAGCTTAAAAAATCAGTCATATAGAATTAATCTCAACCGTTGGATCCTTACATATAGGTCCTTTTCTATTACATACGAGTCTTTTCAACCGATCGTACATGTCGTATTGTGTACCTAAAAAACCTCACAGATAATGACCAACATAGTCTCAGATAATGCATGCACTGCACAAAGAAACATGATTAGTATACGTAGGCCATGATTGGCACACAAGGACGCCGAGCCAGCTCGGCTTGACTTGGCTTGGTCTGGCTTAGTTAATCAAACGAGCTAGCCCAGCTCGGCTCATTAACAAAACGAGCATAAAGATCTGCTCGTCTCGACTCGTTAACAACTCGAGCTAGCTTGTTTGGCTCGTCAGCAATTTGTATCTTAGTATATTTGAAACACGAAAATGATAGTCACTAGAATGAGAAAAATTATCAAAGCGATTTGTATCTTAGTATATTTGAAACACGAAAATGATAGTCACTAGAATGAGAAAAATTATTGCATGACAAAAATAGTATGAGAACTAGAAGCAGCAATCGGCCTGCGCCTGATCTCATTGCTCGTTCATCGTGCGACTTCTGGGAAGAGAAACCTTTCTCTCCTAGGTGATCATAAGCAAATTAAACGAATAGAATTAAAGCATATGAGTTATGCTGATGGAACTTTATGAGGAATAGAGCAGTCGAACGAATGAGCTTCTTCTAGTTTCTGGAAATTTGACCTTCTAGCTTGATTGGTTCACGAGTAGCTCATGAGCAAAATTTATTGCTTAGCTCGTTAAAAGATCCATCGAGTCTAGGCCGAGCCGGGCGGCGGTACCGGCTCGCGAGTTCTTGGCTTTGCGTTCGGTCCTCCTAGGTAGGTTGTGCATTAGCAGCCCCAAATACGAAGAAGTGAGTGAGGAACCTTCCGTCCCGAGTGTCCACTGCATGATGCCGACTGCTGAGTATGCAAGCATGTGTTCCAAAGCAATTTTTTTTAAAAAAGAATATGCAAGTCAATTGTATGATTATGTCTCTGTTTTCGCTTCTCAAGACAAGAAGTCTATCTACTATATAATAATTGAAAAATCCATTATTTGCAGTCACGGTCGTGACGTGTGTGCATCTGCGCCGATACATCCACGGAAAATGCAGCGGTTTTCGTAACTAATCCTGTAAGCAGGTGGGCTTGAGGTTCCGGGAAATGATAGATTTTGGTCCTGATTGAATCCAGCGAAGGTCTGAAGGGTAGGTATGTCCACTGAATATGGATCGAAAATCGGACTTCGAACGTGAGAGCCGAGAGGACAACAGTAGGATGAATTACGAAATTTCCCGACAAATTGAGAGCTTTATTTCTGTAAAATTATCGAAAATGTAAGAGCTCGGAAATGTATCATTTCCGAACATTTTCGTCTTCGTTTCATCGTCCGAGTTTTGACTGCGTGACTTGCTTTGCTTCCCGACCGAGCATAGAGGACTAGTGTGTAGGATCTAGTCAAATAGAAGGGAGGTTGAATATGGGACTTGTTTTGCAAGCTCTATGAAAAACGAAAACCTTAACCTATCAACTAGTGTTGCCCATACTAAAAAGGTTCTTCCCTACTACTAGAGCGCACTATCACAAGTTTCCTTAGCAAATATCACACTAGGAGGCAATATGACAACCTAGGCAAGATATGAAGCACACAAGCGAAACAAGCTAGAACTAAGACAAAGAGACTTGAGAGCGGAAATAAAGTGCTGAAAGTAAGTGCTAGAAGTAAATAAGAGGGACAAGAGGCGACCGAGATTTTTTTCCGTGGTATCGTGAAGTTGACGCTTCCCCCTAGTCCATGTTGGAGCACTCACTTAGAGTATCGCTCCCCCTTGAGTCACAAAGACACAAGTATTCACTAAGAGTACCCGTTCTCCATCTCGGAACGGTGGGTCTCGAACCGTGTACACCAAGCTTGTCTTGAGACTCCCACAATCTCCAAGAGCTCACCAAGAACCCCCAAGTCACCTAGACCGAGTCTAGGAGCCATCAAACTCCAAGAGTAACAAGCCCGCACACCTTCACTTGACTCGAGCACTCGGCTAAGCCATGTATACACCTTGAAACTCTTACTCACTAAGAAAGAACACCTCAATGAAGAGGAAGAGAATCCTAATAGTCAAGAACACACTCTCCTTCTCTCCTAGGCTGCAATGGATCTTCGAGTGGCAAAGGCGGCTCTAGAGAGGGCGGGGGGGGGCTTATTTATAGGCCTAGCAAAGAGGGCTAGCCGTTGGAAAAGGTCCCCGAAAAGTTGTACCGTCGGATGAACTTATGGTGCCCCCTGCCGAGCGTCGGATCATCCGGTCACTAATAGAAGACAATATAGCCGTTGAACCTTGGAAACCCGGACAATACACCGATGCTATACACCGACGCCCCATCGAATCATGCGGTGCGAAGGCACCACACTTGGGATGGTGCGCGTATGATTTGTATCAAGCTGTCGGATGAACGCGAGTATACAATCCAAGCGTCGGTTCATCCGATCTTTGAAGCGAAGTCTTGGCGCGTCTCTGTTGAATTTAAATGCAACCGTTGGATGAGCCGATAGTCAAGGCGTCGGATCGTCCGATGCTTAAGTGCGGACCCTTGACCGGAAGCGTAGCCAAACCCTAAAGCGTCGGATGAACCGATGCTTGTACCGTCGGTTCATCCGACGATCCATTTTGAATCTTTTGACTGGGGAACTCATCCGATGCGTGTTAAAGCGGGGCGTCGGATCATCGATGCTATAAACTTGATTTCAACTCATCCAATTCGGCGCCTTTGAGTTTTCCGTCGATTCTTTTCTTCAACCTTGCTTCCATGAACTCTCTAAGCTAGATAGCATCCAACGAACTTGAGTGTGAATATTTTATGGCTTTTGGAGTGCATGGTCAAGCTACTAGTGTACGAACCCCTCTTAATAGTACGGTCGAAACTACAAACTAGCAATCCAAGTGTCCTTCATCTCCTTTGTGACACTTGGAACTAACAAAGTCCTTAGCCTTGTAGTTTTCAACCATATTGAGCCCATAAATTCAAATTGAGGGGTCTCATTCCATTCAATTCCCGTGACAATAACCCAATTAGAAATCTGCTTCAAAACAAAGGTTAGTCACAAGCATAAGGTTGCCATTTATCACGAAACACACCCTTACCAAAGGTGCGAAAGGGCCTTGATCGCTACAATCTCCCCCTTTTTGGTGATAGATGACAACGCGAGTAGAGATATACGAAAATTTGAATTTAAAAACATATAACCTCTACTTCTAATGCATGAAAAGGAATAAGCGAGTAAACACACATGTATTAAGTAAACACACAAGCATGAGTAGACATGTAAACCATCGACATACACAAGATCCAAATACATGTCTCATCATGAAACTCCACCAAAGTGAGAGAGGCTACAAAAACTCCAAAACTGCACTCTCCCCTATCTCCCCCTATCTCTACTCCTCCTATCTATCTCCCCCTTTGGCAACAAGCACCAAAAAGGAGACTAAGCACGAGGCGGAGAGGAAGGATCCCGGTGGCGAAGTAGAGACAACCCTCGAAGGTCGCGAGAAGCCGGAGGCGTCATCATCATCGTCGTCGTCCTCCCGAAAAGAGACCAAGCCGGTGACGAGGAACCGGGGGGGAGGAGGAGGTGCGACGATCAACGTGCCGGTTCTTTGTAGTAGCCTCGGGAGCAGGAGGAATAGTGTCGGAGGCAAGAGCTGACGATATCTGCTCCGTGATCACTCAAAGGTAGTAGTCCTCGTGTCCCAACCCCTCTGCCCTCGATGTAGTGAACGTCGGAAGCGGTGAAGACAACGGTGGATGTGGGCGAGTGGTGCGGAGCGGGTGTCTCTGTGATGCCTCAAGTTTTTAATTATCGTCATTAGCGCTAATGGCGAATCGGCCCGAGTCAAACCGCGGCCGACGGTCAAACCTAGGTCAACCTGGGTCATCACCCCGAAAACCTCGCCAATGAACCCTAATGAACCTCTTGACCAAGTTTGCACACACCCGTAGTCGACCCTTGGTCAAAGACACGGCCAAAACCGGCTTAACCGTTGACGTCGGCGAATGTCGTCGGAACTTTTGCCGCGTTCTCAAAAATTCACCTAAACACTTCAAAATCTACCTTTATGAAAGTTGTCCATCTTGTTGAGGGACACAACTTTCATGTAGATTGGCATTTCAAATTTTGAGTGGAAATTGGTGAAAAACTTGATCGCCGACGGCACCTCCTGTTTACCGGAACCTGGCGGCATTCAAAGTTGGCACGACGTTCCTGCAAAATCCGTTGAGAAAAACCCCTAGAGCCTTTGTAGAAGTTGTAGAGGGTAGTGAGATCTACAAATTTCCTATTCATCACTCGGTGCACTTTAGTTGCAAAAAATTGAGTTTTTGTCGCTCGAACGGGGCCGGTCCAAAACAATTCCGGCCGACGCGGCGTCGCCGGGTGCTCCCGGCGCGCCGGAGAGCGCCGCGCGCGCGCGCGTACGCCGCCTCGACGTCGGGCCGCGCCCACGCCCACGCCTTCCCGAGGCGCGTGCGCCTTCCCCGGGCCCGCACGCGCACCGAGACGGCCCAAAACCCGAGCTCGCCCCCCTTGCGGTCGCGCGCGCAAGGGCCGGCGGTCCGTCGCGGGCTCCCTGTGCGGGCGCGGCCGACCGATGCCGCGCCGTGCCGCGAGTTAAGGCGGCCGTCCTTCACCCCTGCAGCACGTCCCCATCTCCTCCTCGTTAAAGCCTCGACCGCGCCGCGCCCCCGGTGCCGACCACGGGCTGCCCGGGCCGCGGCCAGAGCCGCCCGCGACGCCATTGCGGGTAGCCGCGGCGAGGGGGTGCGTGTCCCGGCCGGCTGCGGCCCCAAACCGAGCACGTTTCCACCTTCCCTTACACCTAACCGAGCTCGCCGGCATGCCCGTTCTACCGGTAGAGGCCCCCCGCGCCGGCACAACGGGCCGCGGCGGCCACCGTGCCTCGGCCGCGGCGCCGCCCCTCGCGGGCCTCCTCCCTGCCCCAACCAACCCCAAGAATCGGTCCCCTAGGCCTTAAGGCCCCTCCCCCGCCCGTGCCCGACCGACCCCCGACCGGCGGTTGGCCGAAATTTTGCCGGACCGCCGCTGGCCGGCCGCCCGGGGCCACATTGCAAAAGAAGATTTCTTTTCCGAGGGCCTCCCTGCAAAAGGTTAACTCAAATAGTAAAAGTGACTTTCCTGTTTCTTGTAAATTGCGTAGCAAATCATACAAAAATCAGAAAAATGCAAAACCAATTTTGTTGGATTAGTTGTAAAATATCCTACAACTTTTGTTATTCTTGCCTGAGCTAGTTCCTGATATTTTTTGCATGAAAAATACAAATGTGAAAAATCTAGATCTGCAATATCTCAAAATCTATAAATGCTCTGTAGCTAAATTTTGGATATGTTGTGTAATAGGTCATAACTAGCTACTGTGCCAAAATTTGCACAAAGTTATGCAGTGGATCTTGTTAAATAAATTGTTTTCCTTTCTATGAGGCTGCCTAGATGATTTTTCTTGCTAAATATGTTTATGTTTTTGATCTCAACATGTGCACACTGTTTGGATATGTCAAAGTGCACATCTTGTGAATTAATCATGATTTTTGGCTGACCAGAAATAATTATTCTCAATTTATGCATGTTTTCCCTTGTAAATTAATAAGCTAAGATCAGTGGAGTTCCTAGGTGAACATGTTGGTTCTCTAGGCTTGTTTAGGATCAGAGAGCATACATGAGAAAGTTTGGGTCGAGTTGATGCTTATTTATTTTTATATGCATTTAAATTGAATCACTAGCTAGCCTTTGTTATTTTCCATAGTATTTAATTTCCTAGCATCCAACACTTACATGTGGGTCCAATGGACCGGGATAGGTGCTAATATGCATATGAAACACTTCTTTACTTTTTGGTAATTTAATTGCTTAATAAAAAGCTTAAGCCCTTTTAATATTAAGGAGAAAGTAAATAAATAAAAGCCCCTATTTAATTCTTTTTCCTTTTGAAAGTATTATTTAACATAATTAAAAGATAATCAGTTATCCTTGCTGATAAGAAATTAATTCATGAATAAAAATATTGTTTATACCTTTGCTTATGAAAGTAAAAGGACTACCCATTCACATGAAATGACAAGTACAATAAAAACCTTTATTCAAATATAAATAAAAGAATAGCCCATGTACAACTAATAACCTTCCTAAAAGAGAAACATTACCTAGATGCTTGTTACGGTGAATAGGACCAACTAAGGTTGGATAAGATAACAAATTATCACATCACCTAAACCTTGCATTGCATTTCGTGTAGATCTTCGGACGGTGATTACTCGCTTGTCCGGAGAACGAGGAAGGAGGAGCGGAATCTTCACCGCAAGTACGTGGAAGTGCTCGACACCGAGGGTGCCCGGGCTAACCTAGCCGACGAAGGCAAGCTGCGGTGCATCTAACCCGAGTTTTCAAATTCTTTATTCAATTATCTATGGATGATTGTGCATTTACGTTCGGGAGTTGAATGAAACCCTAGATGCATGATCCCTAGGTACCTTGTCCTTACTAGTATGATAGGTCGATAGCGCTAAGCTATAGGACCGTTACAAGTCGAGTGATGACCTCACTCGCGAGAATAGGTTCCTAGATAGGAATCACAATATATCCTTAAATGGATCGCTCACGTGGTAAGAGCATGGGATGCGGGCTCCGGTCCGGTGGTTATGTGGGTTAAGTTTTTGAACGTACTAAGCTCATGTCGGGTATGGGACCGGTAAGCCTAGTACCTTAATGAGACGGCTAGGGATGGAGCTGTCACTACTCTTGGGATTCGCTCTCACGGCTAGCTACCGGTGGTGTATGGTGATTCGGGGTATCTTGCGGGGGTATTCCGGATAGCACCGCACCAAAGAGCGTGGCCTTTCATCCCGACCCGAGGATTTTTGGAAACGACACTGGGAAAGTTGTTCCTTTGTGGGGAGTCTACCGTGTGTTTGGGTTTACCTTGCAAGGTTTAATTCAATCGATTGTCGGCCTCTCACCGTTATCCGAGACTACTTACTCCACTAGTCATGAGATCCCTAATGATGGAAGTTGATGAACTTTATGCTTGATTAATCGTATTGTGCAACTTTGTTTGTACTAGTTGGCTAATGTAGTAAAGATTAAAACTACTAGAACTTGTGCTAAAATCTTGAAAGTAAGGACCTACTCTTTGTTACTTTTTAGCAAAAGCAACCCAGTAGCCAAAAAGCCTTTCATGGTCTAGATTTGGTGAAGTAGTTATCACCGACGGGTAAGTCTTGCTGAGTATTAGTATACTTAGCCTTGCTATAATGTGTTGATCCAGGTAATGCCTTCAGTGATGTGTGGCCCGGAGAGATCCCGCCCGGCTGGGAGCTGGAGTGGGTGGAGGACGACTACTGAAAGCATCATGGATGGCCTCCCGTGGTGTCTTCGCTTCCGTTAGTTTATTTCCGCTGCTTTCGAAAACTCTGAACTATTGCTTTGTGGCAAAAACTATGGTTTGTAATAATTAAGCCTTTCAGGGTACGAATTTGGATTTCAATGTTGTTGTATCTCTAGACTCGCCTTCGAGTGAGTTTTAATGCATATATTCGATCCTTGTTGCTTTTCAAGTGATTTACCGGGCGTTAACCCGGCAACTAACGACATGATGATACTTTATTATTGCTTAATGACCAAAGTGGATCGGTCTTAGGCGATAGTACGGTATTTTCCTGGGCGGGTTGTCACGATTGGCATCGAGCTTATATGCACCAGAGATTAATTAATGACATTAATCACTGATTTTTGAATAAAATATGCCAAGATTGTCTGATTTTCCAAAATAAGTTGGTCCGCTAAGGATAAACTAGACCGGGAGGCCCTAGAGGGAATTTTGGGTTCTTTCAGATGGCTTAGTAACTTATGGTTTATGTTGCTAACCTCCAGCACATTACTTTATGTCAGACTTACTTCTTGCACAACCAAACTAGATGAGCCACGTGTTTGATACGTGTGTTGTTCCTCATCACGGGAATTGCGAGGGTTGATGGAGTGATCCATTCCACGGATCCCATCTTCGCGTCCGTTTATGAGTTGTGTGTCGCCGCCTGTAACATCCTTAGTTTTGACTTGAGTTCAAAATGGTAAATTTCAAAAACTTGAATTGGAGTTGAGTGCTCGTGATTCGAAAAAGAGTGTCTTCCTGTTTCTTTCTCCAAATTCCTAGATTTAATTTTGGTTTCAACGATACTTTTAGAACTTATAACCTGCTAGTGTGAAAATTTGGTTCTTTATTTGAATCTTATTTGGATTTTATTTGGGGTGGATTCAAATTTGAATTTAAATTCAAATTTGAATCAACTTAATAGCCTAAAGGTTATTGGCAAACGATCCGTACACGGCGGGCCGCCAACCTCACTTCTAGCCCGGCCCGCTTTCGGCCCGCTAGCCGGCCCAGCGAGCCACCCGCGCCGCAGCCACCAACCGCGCGCGCCCGCCGCCCGCGCCGGGTGGGGCCGCCCCCTCGTCACGCTCGCGTCACCGTCGTCATCCTCGCGCTTTAGCGCTTGGCCGACGCCGGCACCAAAGCGAGGGGGCCGCGCCGGTCATGGCCGCCGTCGCGACGCGCCCCCGCGACCTCCCGGCGCATCCGTGCCGTCCACGTGCCCCCGCGCCACCGCCGCTATAAGTAGTCGCCACCGCCACCCTTGGCTCTCCCCAAACCCTAGCCGCCCGGGGGATCCGGTCCCCCGCTCACCTACCCTCGGCGGAGGAGAAGGAGAAGGGGAGGAGGAGGAGGAGCCGGAGGCGCGCCGCCGCCGCGAAGCCGAGGCGCCCGCGAGGGAGGAGCCGGGACTCGCGGGAGCCACGCACGACTACGACCTCTCGCTTCCTCGACTTCCTCTCCGTTGCGCCGTTCGCGTCCCCTACCGCCGCCGCCTCCCTCCTCGTCACAACCGGCGCACACCCTTCACCGACGCTCGCACATCGGCCGGAGGCCACCCGAGTGAGGACGCCGCCTCACCTCCCCGTGGACGCCGCGGCCTTCGAGCCGAGGCGGAACGCCCCCCGCACCGCCGCGCCGCCGCTAGTGAGGCCGGCCTTCGAGCCGGCCGGGATGCCAATTTTTGCGGGTGCCGCCGCCTTCGTCGACGCGCGCGCCACCCGCCTAGCCTTTCCTCCCTTGCCGTAGGACGCCGCCACCGCTCGTCGCCGCCGCGCGCGTGACGGAGCGCCGCGTCGCGTCCGCGACGCGTGCGTGCCCCCGCGCGCGCACCCGTGCGGGCCACGGCGCTCGCAAGCGTGCACCCCGGCACGCGTGCGCCGTAGCCGTGAGGGCAAGGCCGGGCCTTGGGCCCTCTCTCGTGCCTACCTCGTACTCGCCGTGCTCGCCGCGCCGCCACCGCGCACGGGATGGCCGTGTCGCCGTGTTCTTAGAACCCGTGCACGGTCGCCAAAGGGTAGCACGCCGCGTTCTTGGACGCCCTCAACACCACGTCGTGCACCCGTCACGTACACGCCGGCCAACCACGGGCGCCGCGCTCGCCGCCGCCCATGCGTCGAGTCGGGCTCCGCCGTGACGCCGCCACGACGCCCGTCGCGAACCCCGTCCGGCGTTCGGCTTGAGTGGCCCGACGCGCGTGCGCACCCCCGCGCACGCCGTTCCCCCTTCACGCCGCCGCGCCCGCGCGGGTTGAGTCCCCGGCGCATCGCCGTCCGCCGCCGCGCCCACGCCGGCGATAACCGCGCGCGACGCCCACCGGCCGCCCTAGTGACCTCCGAGCCGCAACCCGAGGAACCCGTGTAGGTGCACCTTGGAGACCGGTCGCCCGGGCGCGGGGGAACATCACCGCCGGCGAAGCCTTAACGCGCCGCCGTCCTTTCCTCGGGGGCTTTTCGTCGAGCACTTGGGCGGGCCGTTGAAAACCGTGGAGGGGGGGGGAGGGGGGAAGGCCTAGGCACGCCGGGGGCCACACGCGAGCGTGGCGCCGACCGATCCACTCGGATCCGGTGCGGCCCGGCCACCGGTTGCCGGGCCACACGCGGGCCTACACGGCGGCCGGCCACACGCGCCCGTGGCTGGATCGGCGCGGCAGCCGATGGCCGGCCGCGCGCGGCCGAGCCACGGGGATCCCGGCCGCACCCGCGATCCGGGGATCCCGTGCGGCCAGCCCGAGGGGAGGGGTTTTAATTTATTTAAAAAAATCCCAGAAATTAGTTTTTCCCTTTGAAAAATCCTAGAAAATCCATTTTTTCTCCAAAAATTGTAAAACCTCTTCCAGAAAATCTCTAAAATCTTAAACTTCGGGTTGGGTTGGTGTTTGCTCTCTTTTGGGTCTTCAATGCTCTT
Organism: Cenchrus americanus; assembly: GCA_947561735.1. Lineage (NCBI taxonomy): Eukaryota > Viridiplantae > Streptophyta > Magnoliopsida > Poales > Poaceae > Cenchrus > Cenchrus americanus. The sequence goes on from OX387241.1 coordinate 294,359,302, forward strand.
ATTTGGATTTAAATTGCTTTAGGACCGCTATTTATTTTTCCTTTCGCGCTATTAGGAGCAGCAGGAGCCGGAGAGCCGAACCGGGGAGTACGACTACGCCGACGACTTCGGTTGCGGAGGACTACCCGACCCCGGGTTCACGCCCGACTGATTCTGAAATACCCATTAGGCATTGCTGAGTAGTATTGCTAGTGCTTTACTTTATATATGCATGTTGATGAACCTTGCATCGCCTCTTTGTTTAACTTTCGTCTTTGATTGTCCTACCACTACTATATATGTTTATGTGAGCGTGTATATATGCCGAGCTTCGCGATGCATGTGTTGGGATGGGAATAGTGGTTCTTGGCGTGTGTGGGGTAAAGCGGCGGGAGAAGGCGTTTTGGGTACTTTGGCGGGGGTGAGCTCGAGACAACCGATGCGGGGATCGGGGATAGGGGTGCACTCCTTAGTGCATCCCTCCCGTTACGGTTTTCGGAGCCTAGGTGTTGGGGTTTTACGTGCGCTTGGAGGACATGAGCTCGCCCGGTCCGAAACCGAGTGGATCAACTTGTTTATAGGACATCGTACACACCACCCCCGCCGAGCGTGGGGATAGGGCCGTGTTGAGCTCGGCAAGTGCGGAACCATACCGCTTAGGATGGATAGCGGGGTATCGGTGGGGGAGCGGTGGAGGTGAGACCACCCTCTCGGAGCGACTCCCGTGTGGCCACACGGGGGCATTTCACGGTTCGGTGCCGTGAGGGGGGCGCTTTGAGGGCCGGATGCGGGATGGGACCGTAACTACCGAGAGTTCGCCGGTAGGATGGGCTCGGTCGGCCGTACACACCGGCCGGGTACCATTCGGGATGGGTACGGGGTGTACACACTCGCGAGTTGTTCGATCTATAGCTATAGCCGCGTCCTCGGTCATGGACACCGCCTAGAAGACTTACTTGATCCTCATGTTTTGGGATTTCTACCTTCCCCCTATAGGTGAGTGTGTGGTGAGCCGTGGTTGCGGCCGGCTAGAGGAGAGAGGCTCCATCTACCTCGTCGCTCCGATTGTAATCATTGAGGTGCGAGGAGAGGAAGTTCTCGCATCGATCCTAGACGGGAGTAGGAGGTGGTGACGGGTTCTCCCGGGTAACCGGGCGATTCCAAGCTGTGTTGAGAGACTTGGGTTTTGGGATTACCGATGGAGATACCTTGTTTATACTTTTCTTCTTCGTCGCTCGGGAAACCAAAGCCGCTTCCTTGTCTACTTTCTTTTCCCTTTAGCTGTTAGGCCACTTAAAGCTGCATACAGTTGGTGACGTGGACCTATCCCATTCCTTGGGGATAGACTTTGGGTGTGCAGGGTACGAGTCCGAGTTCGACTGCAACGCCGACGGATGGTACGGCGAGGGATACGTCTCTTCGCTCGAGTTTGCCCGTGGCGGGAAGAATAAAGATGGAGACCCTTCGAGAAGATAGCTACCGTTGCGTAGAATTTTCACTCCGATTCAGCCAAGTGACTTGTATTTATGTACTCCATAATGGACTTGTAATAAATTCATGTACTATTAACTTTATGTGATGCGATGTATGACTTTGTGTATCTATCCGTGAGACGTTCGTACGTGATAGCCACCGATCCGGGGACTATCGCGATGGTATAGGGATTCGGGTTTTCTATGAAAATCCGGGGTTTTACGGGTGGTACCGAGCCATGCTTGACCATAGCACGTATCCCTAGGATAGATCGATAGAGATAGGACTCTATACGCTCTACCTTTATAGTTATAACCTTGAGCTATGTTATAAAACTTGTTCCCTCTTTGAAAACTTCTTACTCACCGCGCCGACGAAATTTCTTGCGTTTCACAGGAGATGGAGCACCAGGTCGCAGGAGATCACCCCCGAGACGTGCGGGGCGATCTGCCACTGGATGGAGAGGGCCCTTCTCAGGCTTGGAGTCCCTCCGACCTACGTCACGTACCGCGCCGAGTACGTACCCGTCGTGACTGGGCGGATGGTGCTCTGCACGGTCGCTGTGCTCCCTCACCCGAGTCTCCCCGGGTTCAAGGGAGAGGTCTGCTACAGCGCTGCACTCACCGTCGCGACCGCGCTGGACGTCGCCTACCGCCGAGCACGCGGGCGCCTTCTCGCGCGATGCCGCGCCGCCTTCGAGACCGGGACTCTTCGGCTGCTACCCCGGGACACCGGCGCCTCGCCTTGCTCGTGGACCGGAGTTCCTTCGTACGAGGGGATCCGGGGACGACGTCGACACTTGCTCCCTTCCGCGAGTCCGACGAGACCCCGGTGGAGACCGCCGCCTACTTGGTCGACCTCGACAAGTACGCACGCCGACCGGAGGGGACGAGTCACGTACCCTCTACGGCCGGGTCGGGGACGCCACCATCGACGCCCTCCGGTACCCGCCCTCGCGTGCCGAGCCGGAGAGAGAGAGAACACCGCTCTACGCCACCGTGTTCGCCGGCTCGAGCCGAGCCTCGACCGCGCGACCTTTGTTCGTCGCGAGTCCGAGAGGGAGAGGGTGGACACCCGGGAGGAGATGCTGCACGCCAAGGAGGACCTGCGCAGGCTGACGGCGAGTCGAACGGCCGAAGGACAAGCTCGAGCGCAAGGACGACCTGCTCACGGTACGCGCTCACCTGCTCGGGTGTGAGCGGCTCAAGGTGGAGAAGCTGGAGAAGAGCCGAGCGGACAACGTCGCCAACATCGCGTGGCTCACACGCACGGCCGTCTACCTGAGAGACAAGGCCGAGAGAGCGAGGAGGACATGGGAGGACGCCGACTCTCTTCGCGTGGACGTGCTCTTCGAGCTCAACGAGGAGAGCTACCCCCCGAGTCTCAACGTGAGATTCGCACCGAGACCTTCAAGGCCGCACCGGTCACGCCTCAAGCTTCACCTCGTGCCCGATGGCCCGTCCGCCGACCCCCGTCGAGACCGAGGAGGTTCGAGAGGCTCACGCCTTGGTGTCCCGGATCTTTTTGCCGGACTACCCCACCGAGGACCGCTACCCCGTCACGTACCGAGGGCACGCACCGAGTAGTGAGGCCGAGCAAGGGGCATGACCTAGAGTAGTGTTTTATGCTAGTAGTTTCCATGAGTTGTTCCATGCGGCCGCGAGCATGTTCGGTGCATGAAGAGAGTCATGCCACACCATGTAGGCACTACCCTTTTGAGTTTGTATCGATGTATTAGATCGTTGACTTGTTCTTGCTACCCCAAGGTCCGAGTCGGCCTCGGGGGAGCAAGTGTATTATTCATGTTTGATGTGTGCTTGGATCTTAATGGTGTTATTTGCGTCTTAATGCTTCTTCCACTTGAGTGTAGGTTATAATTAGAACTATTTTCTTGTTTGCTAAAGACTCACGTGTAAGTTGGTGAGTGACGTGTGTAAACCTTTCCCTTTTTCCTTATGTTTTCGAAGGATGTCGATCCGCCGCTCCAAACGGCTAATAGCCCGCCTCGAGGAGGCGGTGCCGAGGAAGAAGCCCGGCGGGGGCGTGGACGCGGGCATGGCCGTGGACGCCCACCCCTCGCGTGGAGGAGCTTTGGGAGCTAGGGCCCGAGGAGGCGGAGCACCGCCACCACCGCCCGAGAACCCGAGAGGCCGAGGTTGAGCAAGGAGTGGCCGAGCAAGGTCCGCCCGAGCCGGCCGACCACCACTACCCCCACCTAACTTGGTGGAAGTGATGGCGCTCCGGACTCGGCCGATGCGAGAGGATGGCGGAAGCCATGGAGCACCGTGGCAACGGTGGGAACCGCGCGCTCCGCGGGATGAGGACCTCATGAGGAAGATCGAGAGGTTCATCCGCCCGAAGGCCCCCACATTCGGCTACTCGGATGACCCACTCGAGGCCGACGACCGGGGCGAGGGTGATCGAGACCAAGCTCGACCTCACCGTCTCGCTCCGACGAGGAGTGCGTCGCTATCGCCGCGCACCGGCCGGGAGGGTCCGCCAAGGCATGGTGGGACAACTACACTGCCACCCACCCGAACCCAGCTTTCATCACCGGGCCGGGAGTTCCCCGCGAGGGGCGTTCCGCGAGCAATACCTCCACGATGAGGCTGGCCGGTCCCGGGAAGGCGCGAAGTTCCGCACCATGACTCGGGGGTGCGATGAGGGTCGAGGAGTACGAGCGTCACTTCATGAAGATGATGCGGTACGCCCCCGACGACACCAACACCGACCAGAAGAAGCAGTTCTGGTTCCTGCGAGGCCTCCACCACGGCCTTCGCCAGGCGCTGAAGGCAAGTGAGCACAAGTCCCTTCGCCATCTCGTCAACCGCGCCATCGCGGTCGAGGATGAGAGGAGGGGCCACGAGGAACGCATGAGGGGCAAGAAGAGGATGGGAGATCGGGACCAGCCTGACCGATCCTTCCGGAAGGCGAGGAGCGCGTAGAGCAACATGCCGAGGGGGAGCTACCGCACGGGGCACAACCGGCCCCGGGCGTGGCTTCGGAGGAAGTGGACGTAGCCCGTTCCCGGAGGGGAGGATCCCCGGCTACCCCCCGCCAGACCGGAGGCTACACTCATGCTCCACCGAGCACCGCGAGACCCGCCGGGGAGGCTTCACCGTCACCGCTTCGTGTGTGGCAAGCCGGGCCACAAGTCCTACGACCGCCCCGACAAGAAGGCCGGCGCGCCACCCCCGCGAGGGCACCCGCTCCCGAGGAGGCCGACCTCCTCGAGCCGCGCCACCCCGGCCGCCGCCGTGGGAGGCCGAACCACCTCAGCGAGGAGGAGGTCGCCGACGCCCCGACGTCGTGATCGGTAAGTTTTTAGTTTGTGGTACTTCCGCTGCGGTTCTCTTCGACACCGTCGCAACCGGTCGTATATCACATCTCGGTTCGTAAGTAAACTTTCCCTCCCTACAACCACCCGATCGATGCCCATTATCACGAGCTCTCCGCTCGGGGATATCCGATGCACTCCCCGCTGTGCAAAGGAGTGGAAGTGGTTATCCAAGACCACACATTCTATGGGGATCCGACCGTGTTGCCTTCCCACGGTATCGATGTGATGCGGGGATGGATTGGATCATTGCCCAAAAAGGTGTCATCTCCACATCGCCGAGACTTGTGGCTCTAGTGCACCCTGACGGGGCGAGAGTTATCTTCGAGCTGATGAAGTCTCGGGACGTACCGGCAGTGTACAGTCTTCACACGAAGGCCATATCGGACGTGCCGTAGTCCGTGAGTGTGTTCCCGGAGGAGTTGCCGGGTTGCCTCCCGATCGAGATGTGGAGTTCGTGATTAACTTGGTGCGGGGAATGGCGCCGATAGCCCGCAGTCCGTACCGTATGGCGAGGTTGAGCCGAAACCGTTGAAGGCGCAGCTAGACTCACTACTCGAAAAAGGGTTCATTCAACCAAGTGCTTCACCATAGGGTTCACCGGCACTATTCGTTCCGAAGAAGGATGGAACTCAACGCCCGTGCGTCGACTACCGCGCCCGAACACGGTAACCATCAAGAACAAGTACCCACCGCCCAGATTGATGATCCGATGGATCGCCTAAGGCAAGCCAAGTACTTCGAAGAAGATTGACCTCCTCGGTCGAGTTGTCACCAGATGAAGATTCGCCCGAGAGGACATCCATAAGACGACATTCGTAACCGGTATGGGCGGTACGAGTACACGGTCGTGTCGTTTGGCCCGACCAATGCCCCGGCATACTTCATGAACATGATGAACAAGGTCTTCATGGCCGAGTTGGACAAGTGTGTCGTTGTCTTCATCGATGGTATACGGGTCTACTCCCGCACGGCGAGAAGAGCACGAGGAGCACCCGAGGATCGTGTTGGAGAAGCTCGGGCGGCATCGGTTGTACGCCAAGTTCGGCAAGTGCGAGTTCGGGATGGAGGAAGTCGCGTTTACGGGTCACGTGTTGTCGCCCAAAGGGGTTGCCGTAGATCCGAGCAAGATTGAGGGCGGTGTCCAAGTGGCGCTCACCGAAGTCCGTGACGGAGATCCGCAGCTTTTCTCGGTTTGGCCGGATACTACCACCGGTTCATCGAGAACTTCTCGAAGATCGCCAAGCCCATGACAGAACCGTTGAAGAGCAACACGCCGTATGTGTGGTCGGGACAAGTGTGAAGCCGCCTTCCGGGAGCTCAAGACTCGTCTCACCACTACGCCGGTCCCGACCCCCGCCCGATGCGAGCAAGGACTTCGTGGTGTACCGTGACGCGTCGAGGCAAGGACTCGGCCGCGTGTTGATGCGGGGAGGCAAGGTGGTAGCCTACGCCTCGCGGCGGCCTAAGGAAACATGAGGAGAACTACCCTAAACATGACCTCGAGCTAGCCGCCGTCATTCACGCCTTGAAGATATGGAGGCATTATTTGATGGGAAACAAGTGCGACATCTATACCGATCACAAGAGCCGAAGTATATCTTCACCCGGTCCGAATTGAACTCCGAGGCAAAGGAGATGGCTAGAGCCGATCAAGGACTACGACCCGAACATTCACTACCACCCTAGTAAGGCAAACGTCGTAGCCGACGCTTTGAGCCGCAAGCACTACCGCAACAACTTTGATGGTGCGAGAGGAACAACTTGCCTTGCATGAAGAGCCGGAAAAGCCGAGTTTGGAGATAGTAGAGGAGGGGCGGTTAAATGAGCTGCGGGGTGAAATACACACTTGAAGACCAAATCCGCCAAGCTCAAAAGGAGTGCCCGGAGATTCAAGAGGTAAAACGCCCGATGGAGAGTGGCAAAGCGGTGACTATCGCCTCGATGAACAAGGGGTACACCGTGGCCGAAGGACCGCATCCGCGTACCTCGAACAAGGAGATTCGGGACTCGATCCTCAAAGAGGCTCACGATTCTCGATACTCGATCCACCCCGGTTGTACCAAGATGTACAAAGATTTGAAGGTACGATTCGGTGGGAAAAGATGAGGGAAGATATTGCGGAGTACATCGCTCGGTGCGACACGTGTCGGCGAGTGAAGGCCGAACATCGAGGCTGCCGCTGACTGCTACAACCGCTCGAGATACCTACATGGAAGTGGGATGACATCAGTATGGACTTCATTGTGGGATTGCCACGCACGCAGAAAGGGAATGACTCCATATGGGTAATTGTTGATCGGCTGACCAAGGTGGCACACTTCTTACCCGTTAGGACGGACTACCGCGTGAGCCGACTTGCAGAACTGTATGTGGACAATATCCTAAAGCTTCATGGGGCTCCGAGGAGCATTGTGTCAGACAGAGGGCCACAGTTCACCGCTCGGTTCCGGGAAGATTTTGCATGCTTCCATGGCCACCAAGCTGAACTACGGCACGGCCTTCCACCCCCGCACCGACGGTCAAACGGAGACAAGTGAATCGGGTCCTAGAAGACTTGCCGAGAGCTTGTGTGTTGACCTATGGGTCCGATTGGGAAAAGAGTCTATCCTATGCCGAGTTCTCTTACAACAACGGCTACCGGTCCGACTTGAAGATGGCTCCTTTCGAAGCCCCGTACGGCGAGAAAGTGTTGGACACCGTTGATGTGGTCCGAGGTGGGGGAACGAACCTTTTCGGTCCCGCCACCATTGTTGAGGCCGAATAAAATGTCGCCAAGGTCGGGGAAAACCCGAAGATAGCTCGGTAGCGAGCGGAAGAGCTACGCCAACCCGAAACGAAGAGATGTCTCGTTTGAAGTGGGGGATCACGTCTACTTGAAGGTGTCACCCCTCCGAGGCACGAAGAGGTTCCACATCGGGGGGAAGTCGTCCCCTAGGTACGTTGGACCCTACCCTATTGTGAGTAGGGTCGGGGAAGGTAGCCTACCGACTCGAGCTACTTCCGGAGCTACCGAGTGCACCGTGTTCCATGTATCCCAACTTCGGAAGTGTGTGGTCGTCGAGAAGAGAGTGCTGCTCGGGCACTCGACGTCCGAGAAACCCCGGAGTACTTGGAGTACCCGGTTCGGATCCCGGACCGGGCGGAGAGAAGTCGACCAGGAACACCACCACGCGCTTCTGCAAGGTGCTATGGAGTAATCACTCCGAGCGCGAAGCTACGTGGGAGAAGGAGTCAGCGTTGAGGGAGAAATACCCTCATCTCTTCGAAACGGAGGTAACTTCTTAATCTCGGGGACGAGATTCTTGTGAGGGGGGAGTTCTGTAACATCCTTAGTTTTGACTTGAGTTCAAAATGGTAAATTTCAAAAACTTGAATTGAAGTTGAGTGCTCGTGATTCGAATAAGAGTGTCTTCCTGTTTCTTTCCCCAAATTCCTAGATTTAATTTTGGCTTCAACGATACTTTTAGGACTTATGACCCGCTAGTGTGAAAATTTGGTTCTTTATTTGAATCCTATTTGGATTTTATTTGGGGTGGATTCAAATTTGAATTGAAATTCAAATTTGAATCAACTTAATAGCCTAAAGGTTATTGGCAAACGATACCGTACACAACGGGCCTTCAACCTCACTTCTAGCCCAGCCCGCTTTCGGCCCGCTAGCCGCCCGGCCGAGCCACCCGCGCCGCGCCCACCAACCGTGCGCGCCCGCCGCCCACCGCCGGTGGGGCCGCCCCGCGTCACGCTCGCGTCACCGTCGTCATCCTCGCGCTTTAGCGCTTGGCCGACGCCGGCGCCAAAGCGAGGGGCCGCGCCGGTCATGGCCGCCGTCGCGACGCGCCCCGCGACCTCCGCGCGCATCCGCGCCGTCCACGTGCCCCCGCGCCACCGCCGCTATAAGTAGCCACCGCCGCCACCCTTGGCTCTCCCCAAACCCTAGCCGCCGGGGGATCCGGCCCCCCCCGCTCACCTACTCGCGGCGGGAGGAGAAGGAGAAGGGGAGGAGGAGGAGGAGCGGAGCCGCGCCGCCTGCCCGCGAAGCCGGAGCCGCCCGCGAGGAGGAGCCGGACCCGCGGGAGCCACACACGCCCGTGACCTCTCGCTTCTCGACTTCCTCTCCGCCGCGCCGTTCGCGTCCCCTACCGCCGCCGCCTCCCTCCTCGTCACGGCGTCGCGCACCCTTCACCGACGCCGCGCACATCGGCCGGAGGCCACCGGTGTGAGGACGCCGCCTCACCTCCCCGTGGACGCCGCGGCCTTCGAGCCGAGGCGGAACGCCCCCCGCACCGCCGCGCGGTGCTAGTGAGGCCGGCCTTCGAGCCGGCCGGGATGCCATTCTCGCAGGTGCCGCCGCCTTCGTCGACGCGCGCGCCACCCGCCTAGCCTTTCCTCCCTTGCCGTAGGACGCCGCCACCGCTCGTCGCCGCCGCGCGCGTGACGGAGCGCCACGTCGCGTCCGCGACGCGTGCGTGCCCGCGTGCGCGCGCCGCGTGCGGGCCACGTCGCTAGCAAGCGTGCACCCCGGCACACGTGCGCCGTAGCCGTGAGGGCAAGGCCGGGCCTTGGGCCCTCTCCCCGTGCCTACCTCGTACTCGCCGTGCTCGCCGCGCCGCCGCCGTGCACGGGATGGCCGTGTCGCCGTGTTCTTAGAACGCGTGCACGGTCGCTAAAGGGTAGCACGCCGCGTTCTTGGACGCCCTAAACACCACGTCGTGCACCCGTCACGTACACGCCGGCCAACCGCGGGCGCCGCGCTCGCCGCCGCCCATGGCGTCGAGCCGGGCTCCGCCGTGACGCCGCCACGACGCCCCGTCGCGAACCCCCGTCCGGCGTTTCGGCTTGAGTGGCCCCGACGCGCGTGCGCACCCCCTCGCACGCCGTTCCCCTTCACGCCGCCGCGCCCGCGCGCGGGTTGAGTCCCCGGCCGCATCGCCGCCGCGCCCACGCCGGCGATGGCGATGGCCGCGCGCGACGCCCACCGGCCGCCCTAGTGACCTCCGAGCCGACAGCAACCCGAGGAACCCGTGTAGGTGCACCTTGGAGACCGGTCGCCCGGGCGCGGGGGAACATCGCCGCCGGCGAAGCCTTAACGCGCCGCCGTCCTTTCTTCGGGGGCTTTTCGTCGAGCACTTGGGCGGGCCGTTGAAAACCGTGGGGGGGGGAGGCCTAGGCACGCCGGGGGCCACACTCGGGCGTGGCCGCGACCGATCCACTCGGATCCGGTGCGGCCCGCCACCGCTTTGCCGGGCCACACGCGGGCCTACACGGCGGCCGGCCCACACCGCCCGCCTGGCCGGGATCGACCGCGGCTAGCCGGTGGGCCGGTCGCGCCGCGGCGCGGCCGCGAGGTATCCGGCCACACCCGCGATCCGGGGGATCCCGTGCGGCCGGCCCCCGTTGGGAAGGGTTTTATTTTATTTAAAAATCCCGAAATTAGTTTTTCCCTTTGAAAAATCCTAGAAAATCCATTTTAGCTCCGTAAATTGTAAAACCTCTTCCGAGAAAATTTCTAAAATCTTGAACTGCGGGTTGGGTTGGTGTTTGCTCTCTTTTGGGTCTTCAATGCTCTTATTTGGATTTAAATTGCTTTAGGACCGCTATTTATTTTTCCTTTCGCGCTATTAGGAGCAAGCGGGGAGACGGGAGAGCTGAACCGGGAGAGTACGACTACGCCGACGACTTCGCCGCGGAGGACTACCCGACCCCGGGTTCACGCCCGACTAATTCCGAAATACCCATTAGGCATTGCCGAGTAGTATTGCTAGTGCTTTACTTTATATATGCATGTTGATGAACCTTGCATCGCCTCTTTGTTTACCCCGTCCTTGATTGTCCTACCACTACTATATATGTTTATGTGAGCGTGTATATACGCCGAGCTTCGCGATGCATGTGTTGGGATGGGAATAGTGGTTCTTGGCGTGTGTGGGGTAAAACCGGCGGAGGAGAAGGCGTTTTGGGTACTTTGGCGGGGGGTGAGCTCGAGACAACCGATCCGGGATTGGGGATAGGGGTGCACTCGTTCGGTGTTTTAGACCGGCAAACCTACCAAGGGGGTACCCGAGGTAGTAGATTGTGCGGTGGGGATCGTGATCGGGAGACCGAGAACTCGAAGGTATGCGCAAGGACACGGGACACAAGATTTATACGGGTTCGGGTCGCCAAGGTGGCGAGCCCTACGTCCCGTTTGGGGAATCAAGTATGGCGCCTGCGCTTGGTGTTGGGTTGTCCCGGAGGGATTGGGGATGTGCGGCTAGGTACCCGGCCCTCCTTTATATAGTCCAGGGGGCGGGTTCCTAGTCGGTTACAAGGCGGGGAGTCCTAGTAGGAGTACACGGAGCGAGTCCTAGTAGGAGTACGGGGGAATTCTACTAGGAGTCCGTCTTCTACTATTCTTCCTTCCTTGCATGAGTACCGGGGTGTATGCCCGACAAGCCCCCGAGCACGTTGGAGTCGAGAGTAGTAGTTCGAGTAGTCTTGAAGCCTCTTCGAGTAGTTCTTGAGCGTCCTCGAGCGCCGCTTGGAGAAGCCTTCAATAGTACTTGAACCGCCGCGAGGGCCGGAAGGTGGTCCCACTCATCTGTCTTGAAAAAATTCGAATGATGGGTGTAGCATAGCAGCCCCCGAGCCTTGAAATGATTAGGTAATCAATCCAAGGGTCTTCGGTGTTCGCGAAGCCATCATCCGAGTACTCTTGCGGCGTGTAGCCCCCAAGATAAGAGAGAGTCGTATGAGCCACGTCGAGTAGTGATTGGTGAGGAGCCCCCGAGCTTGGGAGCGAGCGAAGCATGCGAAGTTATCTTCAAGTAGCCCCCGAGCCGGTGAGATTCCAAGTAGCAGTTTGGCGTGGAGCTTGAGAAGTAGTCGTGCCGTCAGAGCGGACTTTAGAATGCGACTTGAAAACCGAAGTCGACTTTGTGCCACGCGGGAGCGGACTTTGAGATGCGACTTGAAATCCGAAGTCGACTTTAGTTGCCGCGCGGAGCGGACTTTGAGATGCGACTTGAGAACCGAAGTCAACTTTAGGATGCCGCGCGGAGCGGACTTTGAGATGCGACTTGAGAACCGAAGTCGACTTTAGGATGCCGCGCGGAGCGGACTTTGATATGCGACTTTAGAAGTCGACTTTAGGATGTCGCGCGGAGCGGACTTTGAGATGTGACTGAAGAAGTCGACTTTAGTTTGCCGCATAAAGCGGACTTTAAATGCGACTGCAGTAGTCGACTTTGTGCCACGCGGGGTGGACTTAAGATGCAAAAAACGAAAAGCACTTTCCGGAAAGCCAAAGCGAATGAAAAATCAGAAAAAAAACGAGTAGTTTTGCCGTCGAAGCGGGCTTAAGATTGCGACCGGAGTCGGCTTGTGCCACCGGAGTGGGCTTAAGTACCTGAGCCATGGATTTCAGACCCAAGGTACAGTTGCCGCCGGAGCGGGCTTGTGCCACCGGAGTGGGCTTGGATGCGACCGTTAGCGTCGACTTGTGCCACCGGAGTGGGCTTAAGTACCTGAGCCATGGATTTCAGACCCAAGGTACAGTTGCCGCCGGAGCGGGCTTGAGTGCGACCGTTAGCGTCGACTTGTGCCACCGGAGTGGGCTTAAGTACCTGAGCCATGGATTTCAGACCCAAGGTACAGTTGCCGCCGGAGCGGGCTTGTGCCACCGGAGTGGGCTTGGATACCTGAGCCATGGATTTCAGACCCAAGGTATGGTTGCCACCGTAGTGGACTTGAAGGTGCGACCGGAGTCGACTTGCGTACCTGGGCCATGGATTTCAGACCCAAGGTACGAGCTCGAGTACTTAGGGTACTTGGACCCATGGTACGGAGCATGAAGACCACGTGCGGCTAGGTTCCATCGTCGCCGAGGACCCGAGGGCCGCTTACGCCTAGGTTCCATCGAAGCTTACACACATAGTATGCCACCGAAGTAGGCGAAGATGTGACCAGCCGTCGACTTTAAGTTGCCGCGCGGAGCGAGCTTTTAGAATGCGACTTTAGAAGTCGACTTTAGATTGCCGCGCGTAGCGGACTTTAGAAACTCGCTCCTAGGGATAGCCCCCCGAGTTGATGAAGTAGACTCGCGGCGACTTGATTGATATGCCCCAAGAGTAGTCGGCGAGTGTAGCTCCCGTGAAAACCCGCCGAGAAGCATACACAAATGAGTAGTCGGCAAGTAGTCCTACATGATGAGGAGAACAAGCCAAGAAACAGTAATCATTTAGATAAATGACTTAGTTGTTGCTGCCTGGGCAGACTTGTAGATGAAACCGTGGCGATCGGCGATGGAGCCGCGACGGTTGTTGTTGAAGTCGACTAGTCAGAGTTGATTCCAACTAGTTGTTGGTGGCGTGACTGCCGTTCTCGACTAGTTTGGAAAACTAGTCGAGATGAATGGTCGACGCGATGCGACCGGGAAGACGACGTCGTGGCGGCGCGCGGCGTACTCGGAGTGGAGCCGCATGTGCCGCAAGGCAAGTGGTCACCACGTACGGTGTGGGCGAAGCAAAGCCGGTGTGGCCGCAAGGCGAAATCGCGGCGCACGAGTAGTCGATGATGAGCCGTGTGACGGGGTAGTCGACGACGACGAGCGCGCAACGAGCCGCATGACGAGCCGCGCGACGTGCCGAGGCACCCGGACGCGCGGCGGAGGTGAAGTAGCCGACGACGAGCCCGGAGTAGTCGACGATGGGTGGAGCGACGAGCCGCAAGACGAGCCGCGCGACGTGCCGAGGGCACCCCGAACGCGCGCGTAGGCGAAGTAGTCGACGACGAGCGGCGCGACAAGCCGCGTGGCGAGCCGCGCGACGTGCCGAAGCACCTCGGACGCGCGACGAAGGCGAAGTAGTCGACGACAAGTAGTCGACGACGAGCGGCGCGACAAGCCACGTGACGAGCCGCGCGACGTGCGCAGGCACCCCGACGTGCGGCGAAGACGAAGTAGTCGACGACGAGTAGTCGACGACGAGCGCGCGACAAGCCGCGTGGACGAGCCGCGCGACGTGCCGAGGCACCCGGACGCGCGGCGAAGACGAAGTAGTCGACGACGATCCCGGGCGAGGCGGAGTAGTCGACGACGAGCGGCGCGACAAGCCGCGTGACGAGCGCGCGCGACGTGCCGAGGCACCCGGGACGCGCGGCGAAGACGAAGTAGTCGACGACGAGTAGTCGACGACGAACCGCGTGGACGAGGCCGCGCGACGTGCCGAGGCACCCGGACGCGCGGCGAAGACGAAGTAGTCGACGACGAGCCCGGGCGAGGCGGAGTAGTCGACGACGAGCGCGCGCGTGACAAGTCGTGGGGACGAGCCGCGCGACGTGTCGAGGGCACCCCGACGCGCGGCGGAGGTGAAGTAGTCGACGACGAGCCCGGGAGTAGTCGACGACGAGCGGCGCGAGGAGCCGCGTGACGAGCCACGCGACGAGCCGAGGTACCCGGACGCGCGGCGTAGGCGAAGTAGTCGACGACGAGCCCGGAGTAGTCGACGACGAGCGGCGCGAGGAGCCGCTGACGATCCGCGCGACGAGCCGAGGCACACCGACGCGCGACGAAGACAAAGTAGTCGACGACGAGCCCGGGCGAGGCGGAGTAGTCAACGAGCGGCGCGGCGAGCCGCATGACGAGCCGCGCGACGAGCCGAGGGCACCCGACGCGCGGCGCAGGCGAAGCAGTCGACGACCGAGCCAGAGTAGTCGACGACGAGCGGCGTGAGGAGCCGCGTGACGAGCCGCGCGACGAGCCGAGGCACCCCGGGACGCGCGGCGTAGGCGAAGTAGTCGACGACGAGCCCGGAGTAGTCGACGACGAGCGGCGTGAGGAGCCGCGTGACGAGCCACGCGACGAGCCGAGGCACCCCGACGCGCGCGTAGGCGAAGTAGTCGACGACGAGCCGGGAGTAGTCGACGACGCGCGCGGCGTGAGGAGCCGCGTGACGAGCCGCGCGACGAGCCGAGGCACCCGGACGCGCGGCGTAGGCAAAGTAGTCGACGACGAGTCCGGAGTAGTCGACGACGAGCCGCGCGACGAGCCGAGGCACCGGACGCGCGACGAAGACGAAGTAGTCGACGACGAGCCTGGGCGAGGCGGAGTAGTCGACGAGCGGCGTGGCGAGCCGCATGACGAGCCGCGCGACGAGCCGAAGCAACCGGAAGCGCGGCGTAGGAAGATTGATTCCGCTTTGACAAGAGCAAGGCGACTTGCTTCAATGGATCTCGGCGAGTCGACGAGAGGATTGATCTTGTTGACGAGGGTCCTTCGAATTCGCCGGTGGTGATGATCACCCCTACCCGGCGCGCCGGTATCGGTGTTTTAGACCGGCAAACCTACCAAGGGGGTACCCGAGGTAGTAGATTGTGCGGTGGGGATCGTGATCGGGAGACCGAGAACTCGAAGGTATGCGCAAGGACACGGGACACAAGATTTATACGAGTTCGGGTCGCCAAGGTGGCGAGCCCTACGTCTGTTTGGGGAATCAAGTATGGCGCCCGCGCTTGGTGTTGGGTTGTCCCCGGAGGGATTGGGGATGTGCGGCTAGGTACTCGGCCCTCCTTTATATAGTCCGGGGGGCGGGTTCCTAGTCGGTTACAAGGCAGGAGTCCTAGTAGGAGTATACGGAGCGAGTCCTAGTAGGAGTACAAGGGAATTCTACTAGGAGTCCGTCTTCTACTATTCTTCCTTCCTTGCATGAGTACCGGGGGTGTATGCCCGACACACTCCTTAGTGCATCCCTCCCCGTTATGGTTTTCGGAGCCTAGGTGTTGGGGTTTTACGTGCGCTTGGAGGACATGAGCTCGCCTCGGTCGAAACCGAGTGGATCAACTTGTTTATAGGACATCGTACACACCACCCCCGCCGAGCGTGGGGATAGGGCCGTGTTGAGCTCGGCAAGTGCGGAACCATACCGCTTAGGATGGATAGCGGGGTATCGGTGGGGGAGCGGTGGAGGTGAGACCACCCTCTCGGAGCGACTCCCGTGTGGCCACACGAGGGCATTTCACGGTTCCGTGCCGTCCCTTCCGAGGGGGGGGCGGCTTTGAGGGCCGGATGCGGGATGGGACCGTAACTACCGAGAGTTCGCGGTAGGATGGGCTCGGTCGGCCGTACACCGGCCGGGTACCATTCCGGGATGGGTACGGGTGTACACACTCGCGAGTTGTTCGATCTATAGCTATAGCCGCGTCCTCGGTCATGGACACCGCCTAGAAGACTTACTTGATCCTCATGTTTTGGGATTTCTACCTTCCCCCTATAGGTGAGTGTGTGGTGAGCGGTGGTTGCGCACCTGCTAGAGGAGAGAGGCTCCATCTACCTCGTCGATCCGGTTGTAATCATTGAGGTGCGAGGAGAGAAAGTTCTCGCATCGACCCTAGACAGGAGTAGGAGGTGGTGACGGGTTCTCCCGGGTAACCGGGTGATTCCGAGCTGTGTTGAGATACTTGGGTTTTGGGATTATTGATGGAGATACCTTGTTTATACTTTGTCGTCGTGCTCGGGAAACCAAAGTCGCTTCCTTGTCTACTTTCTTTTCCCTTTAGCCGTTAGGCCACCTAAAGCCGCATACGGTTTGTGACGTGGACCTATCCCATTCCTTGGGGATAGACTTTGGGTGTGCGGTGGTACGAGTCCGAGTTCGACCGCAACGCCGACGGATGGTACGACCGAGGGATACGTCGCTTCGCTCGAGTTTGCCCGTGGCGGGAAGAATAAAGATGGAGACCCTTCGAGAAGATAGCTACCGTTGCGTAGAATTTTCACTCGATTCAGCCAAGTGACTTGTATTTATGTACTCCATAATGGACTTGTAATAAATTCATGTACTATTAACTTTATGTGATGCGATGTATGACTTTGTGTATCTATCGTGAGACGTTACGTACGTGATAGCCACCGATCCAGGGACTATCGCGATGGTACGGGGATTCGGGTTTTCTATGAAAATCCAAGGTTTTACACCACGTGTCTCATACGTGTGCATTCCGCATGTCGCTCATGCGAGGCAAGGATACACTCCATTCAAACGGAGGGTGTCCGAGGTTGGAAGCCGTCCATGCGGCGGCTTAACGCATGGATGCCGTTTCTATAGTGAACGGTAATGTATGTGGACGCTTTCGTGACGTGCCGGCACGAAAGGTTCGTTTCTGCGTGGGTACATAACAGTGCTTCGTTAGTCGTTAAGCGAGTACCGTATAGCTCTCGACTAGATATTATAGGGAGAGACGAATAAAAGCCTTGCCACCGGCACTAACTTCGACTTTTGGCTTGATTGCCATGTGAGGTCGGATAGGACGTCTTGCATGCATGTTAAAAATCGAAACAACTAAAACGGACCCAAAAATCGAAATTCCATATGCTCTCTAAGGAAGATTTTTCTAGTGTGTGCTTTTTATAAACTAGAGTGCCTCTCATGCTTAGTTGTTATGCTCGCCTAATTGGTTAAAAGTTTGTTCGTCTTGTCTTGCACCATGTTCTAGGAGTACCTAAAATAGGTGTATAAACAAAAGTGCTCCGAATCTAATCTAGTTCCGCTCATAGCAATTCACGGTCATAACTTTTGTCTATCTCAAATTATGCTCGGTTTAATCAACCTCTGTCCCGCTATCCTTCCCGGGACCGGATATAAACCTTGTCTAATTGAGCAACCTTCCTAGCCTTCTAGCTCGGCCTTTGAGTACCAAAGATGCATCTCTAACCTTGATGAGTTACCACCCAAAAGTTGGGAATTTTTGGAGCTCGGTTTTAAGTTATGAATTTTTGTTCGCAACTCGCCGAACTTTATGTCATTATGTATGTGTGCTCGCTTCGAGTTCTAACATACAAGCGTGCCTTGTGCACCCGACTACCCGACCATGCTCGACGTAGGAGAAAAGAACTTTTGACATTCTACCGGGCCGTGGGAATGTCTTGATCTTAGAATTCAATCTTCAATAGTGATTCTCCTATCAACATGTCATTTCCGTCGACTTGTATTTCACTCCAACACTTGTCCTTAAACATGTTGAAGCACTAAGATATTCTTCGTATTGACATCCTTGTCCTGGTTACGTCGAACTTTCAATCATGAGCTTATTCCTCATAGTCTTGCTAACCACCTTTTGAAAAATAAATAAATAAGTATGTCCCTTCTTGAGCATGCATTTGCATAGCATGTGCATTCGGGAACCTTGGGTGAACTAACGTGCATACGCATGGAGTGTTTTCAATATCTCCCACTCTATCCTTTGTGTTTGGTGACGTTGTTATCCCATAACTAAAGGTGCCGTGACGGAACCTAGGGCGTCATGTGCGCGCACCACATGATTGGCACCGAGGAGCGCACTAGGTATCTTGGTTGTGAGAATGCGACTCGCCACGCATACTCCTTCTCAACTTGTGATTGTCCGCTCAATCGCTATCTCATTTTGTGGGTAACCGAGTCATGTCGACATGCATCATAAGCACCATCTTTTGCCGAGAATATGCATCGTGTCTTCATAAACATGTGCATCACATCACTTTTTTTTTGAAAAGCATTGCATCGTAGTGGCACGGCAATGCCACCTAAGGTTGCAACCTAAATGACATGTGAGCAAGATCGTTCGGAAGATCCTATACCAATTTATCCTTCCATACTTTCCGCTTGCATCCGCAAGTAAGCTCCGTGCGAAAGCTTTCCATTTCTTGTCGCCACGAATACTCTTACGGGCTAATCTTGAACCGATGGTGGTTATACTTATTGCTTGATAATCCCATCGTGTTTGCTCCCTCGAGTAATTTCGGAACATCCAAGAGGACCACTCCTCTATTTCTCTATCTTGTCCTTGGAATTTCGAATCTCGGGACGAGATTCTTTTTAAGGGGGTAGGCCGTGACGCCCTAGGTTTTTAATTACCATCATTAGCGCTAATGACCGAATCGGGCCGAGTCAAACCGGCCGACAGCGGTCAAACCTAGGTCAACCTGGGTCATCACCCTGAAAACCTCACCAATGAACCCTAATGAACCCTTTGACCAAGTTTGCACACACCCGTAGTCGACCCTTGGTCAAAGACACGGCCAAAACCGGCTTAACCGTTGACGTCAGCGAATGTCGTCCGGAACTTTTGCCGCGTTCTCCAAAATTCACCTAAACACTTCAAAATCTACCTTTATGAAAGTTGTCCATCTTGTTGAGGGACACAACTTTCATGTAGATTGGCATTTCAAATTTTGAGTGGAAATTGGTGATAAACTTGATCGATCGACAAAGCACCTCACGTTTACCGGAACCCGGCGGCATTCAAAGTTGGCACGACGTTCCTGCAAAATCCGTTGAGAAAAACACCCTAAAGCCTTTGTAGAAGTTGTAGAGGGTAGTGAGATCTAGAACTTTCCTATTCATCACTCAGTGCACTTCAGTTGCAAAAAATTGAGTTTTTGTCGCTCGAACAGGGCCAGTCCGAAACAATTCCGGGCCGACGCAACGTCGCCCGTGCTCCGACGCGCGAGCGCCCGCGCGCGCGCACGCCGCCTCGACGTGCGGGCCGCGCCCACGCCTTCCCAAGGCGTGCGCGCCTTCTCCGGGCCCCCGCGCGCACCGAGACGGCCCAAAACCCGAGCTCGCCCCCCCCCTTGTCGGTCCGCGCGCGCGCAAGACCCGGCGGTCCATCGCGGGCTCCCCGTGCGGCCGCCGGCCGACCGATGCCGCGTCGTGGCGCGAGTTAAGGCGGCCGTCCTTCACCCCCGCATCGCGTCCCCATCTCCTCCTCGTTAAAGCCCCGACCGCGCCGCGCCCCGGTGCCGACCACGGGCCCCGCCGGGCCGCGACCAGGAGCCGCCCGCGGCGCCATTGCGAGCGGCCGCGGCGAGCCGCGTGTCCCGCCGACCGCAGCCCCAAACCGAGCACGTTTCCACCTTCCCTTGCACCTAACCAAGCTCGCCGATGTGCCCGTTCTACCCGGCGAGAGCCCCACCGCGGCCGGCGGCCAGGCCGCGGCGGCCACCGTGCCGGCCGACGGCGCCGCCCCTCGCCGGCCTCCTCCCCGCCCCAACCAACCCCAAGAATCGGTCCCCTAGGCCCTAAGGCCCCTCCCCCCGCCCGTGCCGGCCGACCCCGCCGACGGTTGGCCGGAATTTGGCCGGACCGCCGCCGGCCGGCCACCCGGGGGCCACATTGCAAAAGAAGATTTCTTTCCGAGGGCTCCCTGCAAAAGGTTAACTCAAATAGTAAAAGTGACTTTCCCGTTTCTTGTAAATTGCGTAGCAAATTATACAAAAATTAGAAAACTGCAAAACCAATTTTGTTGGATTAGTTGTGAAATATCCTACAACTTTTGTTATTCTTGCCGGAGCTAGTTCCGATATTTTTTGCATGAAAAATACAAATGTGAAAAACCTAGATCTGCAATATCTCAAAATCTATAAATCCTCTGTAGCTAAATTTTGGATATGTTGTGTGTTAGGTCATAACTAGCTACTGTGCCGAAATTTGCACAAAGTTATGCAGTGGATCTTGTTAAATAAATTGTTTTGCTTTCCTACGGGAATTGCCTAGATGATTTTTCTTGCTAAATATATTTATGTTTTTGAGCTCAACTTGTGCATACTGTCTGGATATGTCAAAATGCACATCTCGTGAATTAATCATGATTTTTTGGCTTACCAGAAATATTTATTCTTGATTTATGCATGTTTTCCCTTGTAAATTAATAAGCTAAGATCGGTAGAGTTCCTAGGTGAACATGCTTTGGTTCTTTAGGCTTGTTTAGGACCAAAGAGCATGCACAAGAAAGTTTGGATCATTTTGAGGCTTATTTATTTTTGAATGCATTTAAATTGAACCCCTAGCTAGCCTTTGTTATTTTCAATAGTATTTAATTTCCTAGCCCCCAACACTTTCATGTGGGTCCAATGGACCAGGATAGGTGCTAATATGCATATGAAACACTTCTTTAATTTTTGGTGATTTAATTGCTTAATAAAAAGCTTAAAAGCCCTTTTAATATTAAAGAGAAATAAATAAAGAAAAGCCCCTATTTAATTCTTTTTCCTTTTTAAAAGTATTATTTAACATAATTAAAAGATAATCAATTATCCTTGCTGATAACAAATTAATTTATGAATAAAAATATTATTCATACCTTTGCTTGTGAAAGGAAAAGGACTAAACATCCACATGAAATAACAAGTACAATAAAAACCTTTATTCAAATGTTCAATAAAAGAATAACCCATGTACAACTAATAACCTTCCTAAAAGAGAAACAATATCTAGATGCTT
This sequence comes from Cenchrus americanus, assembly GCA_947561735.1. Taxonomy (NCBI): domain Eukaryota; kingdom Viridiplantae; phylum Streptophyta; class Magnoliopsida; order Poales; family Poaceae; genus Cenchrus; species Cenchrus americanus. The sequence continues at coordinate 294,380,323 of OX387241.1, forward strand.
GTTAAGGTGATTATGACCAACCAGAGTTGGATAAGATAACAAACTATCACATCACGTAAACCTTGCATTGCATTCCGTGTAGATCTTCCGGACGGTGATTACTCGCTTGTCCCGGAGAACGAGGAAGAAGGAGCGGAAGCTTCACCGCACAGACGTGGAAGTGCTTGACACCGAGGGTGCCCGAGGCTAACCTAGCCGACGAAGGCAAGCTCTGGTGCATCTAACCCAGTTTTCAAATTCTTTATTCAATTATCTATGGATGATTGTGCATTTAAGTTCAGGAGTTGAATGAAACCCTAGATGCATGATCCCTAGGTACCTTGTCCTTACTAGTATGATAGGTCGATAGCTGCTAAGCTATAGGACCGTTACAAGTCGAGTGATGACCTCACTCGCGAGAATAGGTTCCTAGATAGGAATCACAATATATCCTTAAATGGATCGCTCACGTGGTAAGAGCATGGGATCTGGGCTCCGGTCCAGTGGTTATGTGGGTTAAGTTTTTGAACGTACTAAGCACATGTCGGGTATGGGACCGGTAAGCCTAGTACCTTAATGAGACGGCTAGGGATGGAACTGTCACTACTCTTGGGATTCGCTCTCACGGCTAGCTACCGGTGGTGTATGGTGATTCCGGGTATCTTGCGGGGTATTCCGGATAGCCTGCACCAAAGACTGTGGCCTTTCATCCCGACCCGAGGATTTTTGGAAACGGCCTGGGAAAGTTGTTCCTTTGTGGGCGAGTCTACCGTGTGTTTGGGTTTACCTTGCAAGGTTTAATTCAATCAATTGTCGGCCTCTCACCGTTATCCAAGACTACTTACTCCACTAGTCATGAGATCCCTAATGATGGAAGTTGATGAACTTTATGCTTGATTAATCGTATTGTGCAACTTTGTTTGTACTAGTTGGCTAATGTAGTAAAGATTAAAACTACTAGAACTTGTGCTAAAATCTTGAAAGTAAGGACCTACTCTTTGTTACTTTTTAGCAAAAGCAACCCAAAGTAGCCAAAAAAGCCTTTCATGGTCTAGATTTGGTGAAGTAGTTATCACCGACGGGTAAGTCTTGCCGAGTATTAGTATACTTAGCCTTGCTATAATATGTTGATCCAGGTAATGCCTTCGGTGATGTGTGGCCGGAGAGATCCCGCCGGCCGGGGAGCCGGAGTGGGTGGAGGACGACTACCGAAAGCATCATGGATGGCCTCCCGTGGTGTCTTCGCTTCCGTTAGTTTATTTTCGCCGCTTTCGAAAACTCGAACTATTGCTTCATGGCAAAAACTATGGTTTGTAATAATTAAGCCCTTCGGGGTACGAATTTGGATTTCAATGTTGTTGTATCTCTCCGGACTCGCCTTCGAGTGAGTTTTAATGCATATATTCGATCCTTGTTGCTTTTCAAGTGATTTACGGGGCGTTAACCCGACAACTAACGACGAGGATGATACTTTATTATTGCTTAATGACCAAAGTGGATCGGTCTTAGGCGATAGTACGGTATTTTCCCGGGCGGGTTGTCACGATCTCGAAGACGAGTGCTCCTGTGGTAAGTGGAGACACCGAGCCGGGACGACGCAAAAGAGTTGTCATCCGGAGCCGAGCAAGGAAGGAAGTGGTGACCGCCGCCCGTGGTGTCGTCGTCCGAGGTACCGCGAACGCCCCCGTCCGTAGTAGAGGTGACCGTGGGAAAGTCGACAAGGGAACGTTCACAAACCCACCCGCCGGAGGAAGAGGCGTTGTCGGGTCGCCCCGTGGCTCGGCGGTGGTAGGGGGCCGAGGTAGCGGGAAGTTCTCGACCGCCGGGAAGAGCCGACCAAGGCAACCGGACATGAAGGTGAACATCTTCATGTCAACATCCGGTGCCGGGAGCATCCGTTGTCTCCGAGCCTCCCCGCCGCCGACGGATCCCGTCTAGGATCACCGCCGCGACTCCGGTATTGCTTGGAACCGAGCACCGCATCCGCCGCTGTACCTAGAGTGTCGCACGAGACCGAGCGGCCCATGGCCCCGAATCGGTGAGGTGAGTCGGTACGGTTGGGTCACCGAGCAGCCGTGATCGTGGGAACCGGTGACTCGGCCTCTCTCCGGCATGGCAAGGTGGAGCCTCTCGCCTCGTCGTCGTGTGACCAGACGGACTCGAAAACCGGCTTTGGAGCGGGTGTGAAATCCTCGTCATCACTAGAGGACTCGTCGTCCGTGGCGAAGTAGCGAGGAAGAGGTGCCTTTGCTTGCGGCTAGAGTAGCATCCGTCGGTCGCCTCATCCATAACTCGCCCTCTGCCGCCGCCCGAGCCCGTAGTGTCTCCTCGTCTCTCCTCGGGCCTCTTGGGCCTCTCCTCCGTCTCCCGGCATCGGAGGACGGTAGGTCGGGAACACAAACTTCAACGACTCTAGCATCCCGACGTACCTGCGAGCCTCGAGCCGGGACAACGGCCCAACCGATCTAGTGAGCGAAAGGCCGCCGTCGTGTCATCCCCATGCCATCCATAATGGCGTCCTCGATCTCTCGCTAGCAAGATATCCACGAGGTCAAAGGGGCACTTCGCCATCACATACATCGGCAGCCACCGCCGCACCCCCGTCAAGGACTCGCATTGCCCATCCGGTAGAGTGCGGACCGTCTGAGGGCGTAGTGAACCACGTAGGCCTCGCGAATCAGACGATCTGGTGTCCTAGGTGTGCCGGGAAGGAAAGGCTGCTGGAACAGGAAACTGATCTCCTCGTCGGTAGGTAGGATAGGTGAGTGTGCACAACGAGGAGGCTCGACGTCGGGGTACGCCGGGGTAGTGAATAGAATCATCGTGTAGATCCACACGAAGTAGCTCGCAATCCCCTCTCGAGTAAGCCACCGCCGCCGACCCATAAACATGAATCCGATGGCGACCCGGTCGGCGTCGACGTAGACAAAGTGGCATAGAACACTCGACCCGGTCGGGGACGTATCGTGAGCTCCAAGTCACTAAGTCCACCAATCCCCCGCCGGTAGTCGAAGAAAGGGAGGATCAACACACTAGGCGGGCAACCGCCCCGAGAGCGGTGAACCGGAGCATACCGTGCCGGGCCGAGCCGAGAACCTCTGTGAGTGTAGGAGGCATAGAAGCTCTTGTGAAGGATCGTCCAGAACCTGGGATCACACTCCTCTCTGCCACGTGGGAACCACTCGTCCTCAGGGACACTCTTCAACCGCCAAATCTTCGGCCCCGGCAAGTGACGGAGGTCATGGAGATAGACTCCGAAAGCCTCTGCTCGTGGTCCTCTGGGTAGCTGGGGGTCGAGAGCTTGCTGCTCTCTCTCTCTCTCTGTGAGCTCCTCTGCTGCAGCTCTCCTCTGACGTGGTGTCGGCTGCGGCTGGGTGTGACCACCTCGTGTCCAAGGTCCAGACCTGGCTAGTGAGGGAGGTGACTCTGACTGCTCTGTGGTCTGGTGCCCTCTGCCTGACCTACGTGGTTGCTGCTGCTGCTGCCGTGTCCGTCGCTCCGTCGCCGTCGCTCACTCGGGGCCGCTCCCCTAGACTCGTGTGCCCTCTCGAGATCCGATGCCCCTCCGAGGCCGTCCCCGTGTATCCGGCACCGCAAGCACTCGTCCCACTCCTTCGCTCGTCCGCTCTTCTTCTTCGGCTCAGCAACTGCCTTAGCCTTCCGCTTATCGCCTGCCATCTGTGAGAGAAAAAGGGTAGAAGATTATAGAATGGCTAGAGACGAACAAATGAGATAAGTAACTAGAGGTAAGGGTCCTTAAGCATAGCATATGAGCAGATATGAGCCTAAATATGAAAATTCTAGGAGGTTGTGACCACATGATTAAAAGATATACTAGATTGGTCCTTAGGTGCTCAAGATGTGCATTTGTGTGGAGAAGAGTGAATGCATCTAGCACAAACTACCAAAAGCATGCTCAAAATTTGGACAATTACAATAGAGAAAGAGCACTCAAGCATGTAGAGATGATTGCTAAGGGATTTGCAGGACCACATATGCGAGAAATTTCAGAAGCATTACAATCTCAAGCACTAAATAGCTCAAATGTCAAGAACAGGGGTCATTTGCCTAAGGAACAATGCAATTTGAGGCCTAAGAACAGAGCAATGGAGGGGCTTGTGCTCACCACAGCGTGAAGATCGAGGAAATGTGGCTGTGGAAGGAGTACTAGATGATGCGCACCCCCCTTGAGGTCGCCGGCGAGCCGAGACGGCGGCGGGCGGCCGGAATCGGCGTTGCGGCCTAAACCCTAGGCGGGGGCGGTGCCTCGCGCGCGCGGGATTTGCCGCGGTGGCGAGGTGCGGCGGCCGGCGGCGGAGGCGGAGGGTCGGCGGAGAGGGGGCGGGCGTGCGCACGCGAGGAGGTTCGCCGGAGATGAGCTAGACGGCGGCGGCGGGGCGATTTGAGCTCGGGCGCCGGCGGCGGACGGAGTTAGAGTTAGAAACGGTTTGAGTCACGCCGAACGTTATGACGGGTGGGACCAACGCGTCAGTGTAGCGCCAGATGAACCGACGGTGCAAAAGTACGAGCGTCGGTCGAACCGTCGGTGCACTTCTGCTCCTGGGTGAAAGAGGGCATCGGATGATCCGACGGCCGGAGTTTACAACGCGTCGGAGTAGTTGCGCGCGGGCCTGGGAAGAAAGGAAAATTTCTTCATGACCGGATGAACCGATGGTATAAAACGTGAAGGCGTCGGTTCATCCGACGGTGTGAAATTTTCTAACAGAGAGCAACTGAGCGCCCAGACCCCTTCACCGGATGATCCAACACTAGAACCTACAGGGTGTCGGTTCATCCGACGGTGACAATTCGATTTTGGTGGAACTATTTCTCATTTTTGATCCGTCGAATGTCATGCACAAGCCAACACAAGCACATTCTTGGATCAATCCTGAGTGACAATTTCACCCCTCAAGCACTCCTTTATAAAATACTTATAATACACAAATAGCTCCCTAAAAAGGGATAACCCATAGATAAAAATAGGCAAATTAAGAACCAAAGGAGGGAGGGAGATCCAAAAAGGGAATGTATGAGTTAATTGTCTTTGAACTTAAAGATTGACACCATAAGCTCGTTAGGACTTAACTGAATAGGCATTAAGCACAATCATTTGTCTCATCACACCTTAAGAGTTGTTGATTTGCATTGAACGCTAAGCAACTTTCTAAAAGTGTGAGTTTCCTTTGTGACTTCTCTCACGCAATGCTATGCAAGAACAAATGCATGAAAGTAAACATGAGTGCATCTACATGACAAGCAAAAATGCAAAGCGAGAAGGTAAACTATCTTGTCAAGTTTGAACCCTTGATGAGCTTGATCATGATGAGCCTTCCTTCATGCCTTGAGCGAAACAAGAGAACCACCACTCAAGCAAGACCCATACTCATCACTATCTCATCAATGTTAGACAAGCCCCTAATCATGTACATATGCAAATGCAAACTATACGACAAGCATTACATGATGTTGGACGCATCAAGCACATTTATTTCACTCCGAAGCCTACAAAAGGTGTTTTCATCAAGAGGCTTGGTGAATATATCCGCCAATTGCTCCTCGGAGTGAACACCACAAAGGACAATGTCCCCTTTTGCAACGTGGTCTCGCAAGAAGTGATGACGGATATCAATGTGCTTGGTGCGAGAGTGTTGAACCGGGTTGTTAGCAATTTTTACGGCACTCTCATTGTCACAAAGGAGGGGAACCCTATCTAGAACCACACCATAATCCAAGAGGCTTTTCTTCATATAGAGGATTTGAGCACAACAAGCCCCTGCGGAAATGTAATCCGCCTCCACTGTGGATAAGGCCACAGAGTTTTGCTTCTTAGAGGACCAAGCAACCAAAGAGCGACCTAGCAAATGGCAGCCACCCGAAGTACTCTTACGGTCTACTGGACATCCGGCAAAGTTCGAATCCGAATAACCCCACAGCTCAAAACAAGCACCATGGGGGTACCACAAGCCAATGCTAGGGGTGTATTTTAAATATCTAAGGATCCTTTTCAAACCACTTAGGTGAGATTCTTTAAGGTTGGCTTGAAACCGAGCACACATACAAACACTAAACATGATATCGGGCCTAGATGTCGTAAGATAAAGAAGAGAACCGATCATAGAACTAAGTAAAGCTTTTGGTCAACCGATTTACCTCCCTCATCTAGGTCGAGATGTCCATTAGTAGGCATTGGAGTCTTGATCGCCTTACAATCATCCATCTTGAACTTCTTGAGAATATCATTGGTGTATTTCTCTTGATGGATGAAAGTCCCTTCCTTCAATTGCTTGATTTGAAACCCAAGGAAGAAGTTGAGCTCTCCGATCATTGACATCTTGAATTCCCTAGTCATGAGTTCACTAAAATCCTTGCACACTTTGAGATTAGTAGAGCCAAAGATAATATCATCAACATAAATTTGACAAATGAAGAGTTTTTTGTTGATTATATTTGTGAAGAGAGTGTTGTCCACTCTACCAATCTTGAACCCCGCTTCAATGAGAAAATCCCGGAGCCTCTCATACCATGCTCTAGGAGCTTGCTTGAGTTCATACAACGCCTTGTGCAACCTATAGACATGGTTAGGATATGTAGCATCCTCAAAACCGGGAGGTTGCTCCACATAGACTTCTTCATTGATGAGGCCATTCAAGAAAGCACTCTTTACATCCATTTGAAATAATTTCATTTTATGACTAGATGCATATGCAAGTAGGATACGGATAGCTTCAAGACGTGCCACCGGAGCGAAGGTCTCTCCATAGTCCAAGCCTTCTACTTGGGAGTACCCTTTGGAAACAAGTCTTGCCTTGTTCTTCACCACAATGCCAAGTTCATCTTGCTTGTTCCGTAGACCCATTTGGTGCCAATCACATTCTTGTTCTTGGGGCGCTCGACCAACTCCCGTTAACACCAAAATTTGGTAAGGAGACCGACTTGTGGGTCCGGTTCGAAAAAGAGTCCGTCCGGTGGAAGGAAAGATATTTCCGGAGATTTTCGGCAAAGAGATCTCGCGGTCGGCTATCCGCTCCGGTTCGGCAAGGGAACAAGAGAGCTGATTTTGCGGGGATTGGACGGTGACGTGGCTCAAATCGGGGGGAGACGAATGGATGGACGGACGATCGAGTTTAGTTAGGCAATGAATCCATTCGCAGCTTGTACTCAACGGGGTATAAATACGATCCCCGGATGTATGTAAAAAACACGATCATTCTTCAATACACACCGGCCTTACGCCAAACCCTAGAGTCCTTGTCGTGTCGTCGAGTTCTTCGAGAGGGCCAATCGATCCGTCGACCTCCGTGAGTACCGCAACCTTGTATCATGTCTAGTATCATGCGGTGGATTTAGATCCGATGCAAGTAGTCTTGTTACCATGCTTCGTGTCATGCGGTAGATTCAAGCTTGGTTCAAGAGGGTTTCTTGTTAGATCATGAGCCATGCGGTAGGCTAAGATCTCGGCTTGAAGCTAGTTATCGGCTCTATTGGATTTCGGCAAGATCCAATAGATTCATTAAGTTATCCCGTGTTATCTTGAGTTTTACTTTATGTTTTAATTCATGTAACACATCTTTGCCCAATCTAGATGGGTTCGGATCGGCTATATCTTTTTTATGATCCTTGTGCGAGGTGTGCTTCGTGTTTTGACGCGTGGATCTTGTGCTCTCCGAATGTACCGAAACCGAATCGATCTAGGTTGTTACGTGTTGCGGGTTCAAGCTTGCTACGTTCGTATAAATCTTGAAAGAACCGGGTATCATGCGGTAGATGCAGGTTTTTGGGTTGCTTTGGAGCTAGTCATCCGGTGGATTAGATTCCCAAATCAGTCTGATAGATTTATTCACGTGGTAATGTTTGTTCCTTCTTCATGGACCCCGGATCGGCTGTTCAGCCGTATTCGGTTATGTTTCTTCACGAGTAGATCACGTGCATTATTTATGTTTTAAATGATGTATGCTTTTAGCTTTCCATATTTAGATTGTATCATGCGGTGGATAGATCTATTTGTGGAGAGTGGTACGTTTTTCATGCAAGTCGTATCATGCGGTGGATAGATTTGTTTGATATCGTGCTCGACGGATTTTAAAGTAACTAGACATGCGGTAGACTAGTGCTTTGGATCTATGCATGCTTATTTAATACATGATTATGCCTGTGCTTTACTTCATTTAATGTTAATCTTCATGGAGATCGGTCATAACTTTGCACGTACATCTTTGTTTGTACAAAGACCGGTCGTTGTCATGCTTACGTCATCCATTCGGCAATGTTCCTTTTCCTTTTGCGTTGCCCGAATGGTTGTGGTTCTTTGACAGATAGCTTTACATAGCTATGTGTCATCTTGCTTGGCTTTTTAGCCGTAAATATGGAACCTGTCGGTATCACCCGGCAAGTTCCAAGCTTTGGTATTTAACTCGCTTTATCTTTTGTTAATTTTCGGGAAAAATTGACCGGCACGTCATTTGCTCTCGCGCGTGCGAAGCCGCTTTGTTCGGCTTGCCGTGTGATTGGCGTTAAGTGCACTTTTTGCGCCAACACACTTTTTGGCACGCCCGGTGGGACCAACGACCGAGCCGATTCAAGATGCCCGAGATTGCGTACCTTATGGATGTCAACCGGAAGATCTTTCTCGGAGGGCAAGAAGCAGCTCCAAGACGTCGTAGATCAACTTCAAGAGAAGTGCCCGCTCGTCGTTTAAGAAGAACGAAGCGGCGTCCCATATCTAAAGAACGAGATGCCTAGAGGCCGCTACCGGGAGAAGTCGATGCTACGTCTCGGCGAGGAGAAGGAGGAATGCGCGCGGGTGTTCCAAGAGTCGCCAGACTACATGCTCACCAAGCACAACAAGGCCTTCCTCGGATCGCTCCAAGCAGATGATGGTGGCCATCTTCGGCCGGGCATGGAGCAGCGTGCGTTCGGGAAGACGCCCTTCCAGAAGAGCACCATAGAGCTGGGTGAGTCAAGCTCTCAGCCGCCGCTACGGAGCCAGCCACAGCAGCCTCCTCCTCAGAGCGCCGGAAGCCAAGCGTTCCAACCTCCTCCACAGGGCGCTGGGGGGCAGCCGGTTCAGCCCCCGTTGCAAGCTTCAGGAAGTCAACCAATCCTGCCGCCACCACAGAGCAGCACAGTCGCCTGTGCAACAGCCGAATCCGTACCAGCCTACGTACGGAGACCTAGCGTTCGGCTCGTCTGGGGCCCCACTTGACCCCGGTCGGAGAATTGCTCCGTCGACCAACTGGCTCCAGAAGAATTTGTACGGCGGTGGTTATCATGAAGTGGGAAATTACGGAGCGTTCGACGCCTTCCCGCACCCGGGGGTACGCGCCGGTACCGGGGGCGCGCGAGAAGATGACGCCCTAGCGCGCAAGATGGCCGAGTTGATGCGAATCGGCTCGGCCTCAAGCCAAAGATGCGGGGCCCGGCTTACGTGCCGCCGTTCCCGAATGGTACTATAACGTGCTCTTGCCGCCAAGGGTGAAGCCGCCGACGGAATTCACAAAGTTCTCGGGGCGGGGACGAAACAAGCACGGTCGAGCATATCGCCCGTTAACTCATGCGGCTTGGGGAATGCTCGGCCGAGGAGACGTTCGGGGTTCGCTACTTCCCCGCCTCACCGACGGGTCCCGGCTTTTCGGTGGTTCTCGTCCCCGCCTCCCCGAATCGGTCGCCGGATGGAAGGATTTGGAGCGTAAATTCCACGCTCATTATTTCGGCGGCGGCTCCGAGAAGAAGCCGATTGATCTCGCCACCCCGAAGCAAAGGCACGGCGAAACACCGCCGGGAGTTTCTTAGAAGATTCGGGGAAGTCAAAGGCATGTGCTTCTCGCCGAACTTGCCGGACGATCGGTCGGATATGGCCGTCGCCGGGATGTTGCCGGCCGTGCGCGAGAAGCTATTTGGGATGGAGTTTGAGAACCCGGGGCGGTACTGTCGCAAAAGTTATCTCTGATGAGCAATCAGGCATATGGCCTCAAGAAAGACCCCAAATTTGGCAAGCAAAGACGACGTCGCTGACATCTACAACCAATTCTTGGACAAGGCTGATTTGTTCGAGGATTCTGATGACGAATTGGAGGTAGCTGCAGCGGAGATCATGTGGGGTAAAGAGCCCTTGACAATGAATCAGCGTTGGGTCAAGCAGACCAAAGGGACTTACGACTTTGACATCACGAAGGCTGATAAGTTGTTTGAGCTCTTGGTAAAGGAAGGCCGAATTAAGTTGCCTGAGGGGCATTCTATGCTTCGGCCTGATGGAGTCAAAGCGAAACGTTACTGTGGCTTCCATGACAGGGATTCACACTCCATCAACGATTGCAGGGTCTTCAGGATGAGGATCCAGAAGGCTATCCAGGAGGGACACCTCAAGTTCGATAACAAGATGAAGCTGGATGGCCACCCCTTTCCTCAGAACATGCTCGGCTTTTCTGTCAACGCGATAACAGCCGAGGAAAAGGGAAAGGTCAAGGTCCTGACCTCAGCCAGGTCCAAGCAAGGTGGAGCAGTGGACCCAGAGCGCCGGGTGACCCCGGGAGCAAGTACAAGGCGACGCCCCCGCGTTCTCAAGAGCCACATCGAGATTGGGGAATCATCCGGGCCTAAGCCCAAGGTGACGTCGCGCATTCTCCTCAACAAATGGCGGCGCGGATAGAGAAGGAGCGCTACCGAAGCGTCGTCACGAGGAAGAGCAGCGCAGAGCTGAAGAGGAAGCGCGCAGAAGGGACCAAGAACAGTACACGCGCGAGCAGGAGCGCGCCCACTGGGGATGCGCCTTCTTCAGGCACTGCTGGAATGAGGGCCTAAAGCTGCCCACATTGAAGAACTGTCCTGAATGCAGCGACAGATATGTTGAGTACAGGCAGGAAACTGCCAATCGCCGATCCGTCCACGAGAGACTTGGAAGGATCCACCCGAATGGGGATCGGCGTCAAAAAATTGAGGTCATCGATCATCCCGGGGAAGCGCCAAGCTGATCTCAGGTGGGCTGATCAGGAAGAGGACGAGGATGTCCACGTCTGGCAGAAGGGGCAGTGGTGCCCGCCCGGTCTACGCAGGAGCCAGAAGAGGCGGGTCCAGCGCTTGAGGAACCGCGAGATGAAACAAGCCGGGATCCAGACGAGGCAGAAGTGGCGCCCCAAGGACCAGCCAGAAGGATCGAAGCGTTCGGCTCCTACATGCATGGTATACTTCCTGCCGAACGAGTTCATGGCTCCTGCTAACCAGGTTATGCAGGAGGAAGCTTCCTTTGATGACGAGCAGCCCGAGGGGATGATGGCACAACTGGTGCTGGCCAAGCAGGCCATCTTCGACAAGCCGGCCAAGAATCGCCATATGAGGCCGCTGTACTTGAGGGGGTACGTCAATGGCAAGCCATTGACCAAGATGTTCGTCGACGGTGGAGCGGCAGTCAACGTGATGCCGTACACCACCTTCAGGAAGCTTGGCATGGGCCCGAGCGATTTGACACCTACAAGCATCATCTTGAACGACTTCGCCGGGAACCCCTCAGACACCAAAGGATGCGCTCACGTGGACTTGATGATCGGGTCCAAGACGCTGCTCACCACCTTCTTTGTCATCGAAGGCAAAGGAGCCTACGACTTCTTCGCTTGGGCGGGGACTGGATTCATGCTAACTGCTGCGTCCCATCCACCATGCATCAACAGCTTATCCAGTGGGTGGATGATGAGATCGAGGTCGTCCAGGCAGATGACTCCGTGAGCGTGGCCAACATGGAACCGGCCTTCCGGGAGTACCAAGGCATCGATTGCTTCTCGGGGAAAGGCGGGGAGAAGGTCTGTTGAACCTGTCGGCCGGTGACCAACGGCCGATTCAAGCGATCGGCTCTTATAGTAATTTTTAATGGAGAACCCCGTGGATGGCACGCGATGGCAAATTAGGGCGAGGATTCATGTCGGCCGATAAACCGGAAGAAGTTGACATTGGAAGCGGTGATAAGCCAAGGCCGACGTTCATCGGTGCAAATTTGCAACCGGACTTCGGGGGGAACTTAATTGAGCTTCTCAAAGAATATAAAGATTGCTTCGCCACGGGATTACTCGGAGATGCCCGGATTAGATCGTTCCATCGTCGAGCACCGGTTGCCAATCAAGCCCGGCTTCAAGCCATATAAGCAACCGCCCCGAAAAATCTACAAGGATGAAGTATTGGCCGATGTGAAGAAGGAAATCGAAAGATTACTTGACGCAAACTTCGTTCGGCCGTGCGGATATGCGGATTGGATTTCTAACATCGTCCCTGTGTATAAGAAGAATGGGAAAATGAGGGTTTGCATAGACTTCGGGGACCTAAACAAAGCTACTCCCATGGATGGATACCCGATGCCTATTGCCGATTTGTTGATTTACGCCGCTCGCTGGACACAAGGTGATTAGTTTCATGGATGACAACGCGGGGTACAATCGGATCTTCATGGCAATAGAAGACATATCAAAGACGGCCTTTAGATGTCCTGGTCATATAGGCCTATTTGAATGGATAGTCATGACATTTGGGTTGAAGAATGCGGTGCAACCTATCAACGGGCCATGAATTACATTTTTCATGAGTTGATCGGCAAAACTATGGAGATCTACATTGATGACGTGGTGATCAAGTCCTTAAGTCATGGCACCCATCTGGAAGATGTGAAGAAGACCTTGGAGTGCACCCGGAAGCATGGTCTGAAGATGAATCCAAACAAGTGTGCTTTTGGGGTATCAGCTGGGGAGTTCTTGGGGTTCTTGGTCCACGAAGGGGGAATCGAAGTTGGCAAAAAGAGCATGAAAGCCATTGATGAAGTCGTTCCTCCAACCAACCTCAAGGAATTGCAATCACTGCTCGGCAAGATCAACTTCGTGAGAAGATTCATCTCAAATTTATCACAGAAGGTGTTGCCATTCTCTCCATTGCTGAAGCTAAAGAAAGATCAGAAATTCACATGGAGCGACGAACAACAAAAGGCTTTTGATGAGATCAAGCAATACATGAAGGAGCCGCCGGTGCTGGTTCCTCCTCAGCTGAACAAGCCTTTCAAGTTGTACGTGGCGGCCGATACCCAAACTATTGGATCGGCCCTTATTCAAGAATTCGAAGGAAAGGAGCGGGTAGTAGCTTATCTTAGCCGAAAACTACTTGATCCCGAAACCGAGGTATTCGGCTATAGAGAAACCGTGTCTTTGCGTGTACTACTCGTGTACAAAGTTTCGGCACTACTTGTTGAATGCCGAATGCAACGTATACTCAAAGTTTGATGTGATAAAACATATGTTATCTATGCCAATTTTGAATGGTCGGATTGGCAAATGGATTTTAGCTTTATCAGAATTCGAGTTGAAGTTCGAATCGGCAAAAGCCATCAAAGGTCAGGTCATTGCCGATTTTATAACTGAACATCGTGACCCTTCAATTGATCTGCTTGAAATTACCCCTTGGGCTTTATTTTTTGATGGGTCATCATGTGGCAAAGGTGGGGGAGTAGGGATCCTACTAATTTCGCCCAGAGGTGAGATGTTTGAATTCGCCATTCCCATACAACCCACTGTCACAAATAACCAGGCTGAGTACGAGGCACTACTTCGAGGGCTTCAATATTTGAGAGAAGCTGGGGCCGTCTCAGTTGAGATCTATGGAGATTCAAAGCTGGTAATCAAGCAATTGAATGGCCAATACGAGTGTAGGAGCGAAGCGCTTAGGAGTTACTACGAGGAGTGCAGGGAGATCTTGAAGAGCTTCCCATTAGTAACCCTACAGCACATTCCTAGAGAGCATAACGAAGAAGCAAACGAGGCTAGCTCGGAGCGCCCGCGGTTACAAGGAGAGTCAAGAAGCGTTTCTTTGCGGAAGTGTATGCACTAAGGGCGGATCTTGCGGGAAGATGATTGGAGGAAAGAAATCGTTAATTACTTAAAAGATCCATCCCGAAAAGTCTCCGGGGAAACTCGGTACAAGGCAATTAAGTTCGTTCTTCCGGATGATAATTTATTCTATAAATCATTAGATGGGGTATTGCTACGATGCTCGGGTCCGAAGAAGCCAAGAACATGATGAGCGAGGTGCACGATGGGATATGTGGAGCGCACCAATCGGCCTATCGGATGAAATGGGTTATTAGACAAGTTGGATGCTTTTGGCCGACGATATTAGAGGATTTCTTTGAGTATTACAAGGGATGTCAAGATTGCCAGAGGTTTGGGAATATTCAAAGAGTCCCTGCATCAGCATTGAATCCCATCATCAAGCCATGGCCATTCGGGGCCGGGGTATAGACTTGATTGGCCAAATTAATCCGCCGTCTAGCAAGGGGCATAAGTTCGTGCTTTTGGCTACGATTACTTCACCAAATGGGTCGAGGCAATCCCACTGAAGAAGGTGACGTCAGAAAACATGATCGAATTCATCAAGGAACACATCATCTATCGATTTGGGATCCCTCAGACGATTACCACCGACCGGGGGGGCACAATTCGTGTCATTGGAATTCAGAGATTTTGCCGAAAGCATGGGAATCAAATTATTTAATTCTTCTCCATATTATGCCCAAGCTAATGGTCAAGCGAGAGGCTTCTAATAAGATCATGATCAAGCCGATACGAAGAAGATCGATCGAAGCCGAGGAGGTGGCATTCGGTACTCGGTGAAGCGCCGTGGGCTTACCGAATGGCCCCCCATGGAGCTACAAAGACCTCTCCTTACGAGTTGGTTTACGGGCATCATGCAATCTCGCCTTGGGAGATACAATCGGATTCAAGGAGAGTAGTGCCGCAAAACGAGTTGAGCTCCAAGGATTACGGGGGCCTAATGATGGATGAGTTAGAAGATTTGCATATGATCCGTCTCAGGGCCCTGGAGAACATCGAGAAAAACAAGCTGCAAGTCGCCAAATACTATAACAAGAAAGTAAAAGTAAAGCAATTCGCAGAAGGTGATCTAGTTTTGAAAGCGCTATTGCCGATTGGAACTAAATACAGTGAATTCGGCAAATGGTCCCCTAACTGGGAGGGGCCTTTTCGTGTGGTCAGATGCGTTCCTGGTAATGCATACATATTGAAAACTTTGCTAGGAGAAGAATTTTCCGCCGCAATAAATGGAAGATATCCGAAGAAGTATTATCCTAGCATTGAGATTGATCGATGATTACACACATCCGGCACAAAAATAGTCGGCGCTCGAGAATGAGACCGCCTTCGGAACAAAATCCACAAACAAGAGAAAATGGCCGGTGCTCGGATGCATTGCCCTTAGCTCAATACTACATTACAACCGCTTCTTGCGAGATCACATCTAACAACCCCCGATGGTCAAGTCCCCAAGGAGGTGGGAAGAGAAGGCGTGGAGGAAGAAGCGAAAGTATGATTCAATCTTTTCTTTACTTCTTCGGCTGCTGCTCCCTCTTCAGTTGTTCCAGGACCACCGTGACGGCAACTTGGAACGCACGAGGATGACCATGATTGGCGGCCTCTACCAAGCTATCCCAGGCCGCCTTCAGGTTGCTGTACCTGTCAGAGACATCTGGAGCAGGAGAATCAAGGTTAGAGGCAAGAAATCCAGAGGCAAGCATGAGGGAGTTAGGAGCATTTACCCCCTACTAGTGCTTCCAGAGCCATGCGACGCTCGCGCTCGGCTTGGCAACGGGCGGACACGTCCCTGAGGCCATGCTCCAGGTGCCGGACGCGGCGGCGCAGCTGATGGTTGGTCTTCTGTTCAGGCGTGGCATCCTCTGCTTCGAGAGAGGAATCAGAGGAGATGTACTCAGGCACATCTTCGGTCCCGATGACTTCTTCGGGAAGCAAATCAAGGCTGAAAAGGACGAGAGGAAAACATGAAGCGCAAGATCAAGCGGGAGAACAAGGAGCAGATCAAGAAAGAACTCACTTCCGAATCGTACGCTTCTTTGATGAGCCGCTCTCCTGAGGTTGTTTACCCTTGTCCATGGCGTTGGGGTTTTTTCCTCTAGAGGGCGGGGGAGGAGACGAGAAATGATGGAGGAGTGTGCGAGTGGATTTGCGAGCACCCCACGGTGCTATTTTATTGACCGGAGAGGCGCATTGGGAGTGATGACTGGCCAGTACACGCTGTTGGAATACCAAGCGGCAGGGTTTTTTACCAAGTGCGAAGGGTTTTCTCTTGAACAGTGTCTACGGATTGCCGAATTGGGATCCTCTGTGGATTTTGCGCCAAGGGGCAGTTGTTCTCACACGTTCGGCTAAAGATAGTTCCCGGATGCATTCAAAGAAAAATTCACAGATGAGAAATGCAAAGGGAAGTCAACACGAACAAGTGTTGACAGATTTGATTCAAGGATTCGTGGTCGGAGTCAATTGTGGAACAAAATTACTTTTATCCCACAATTGAAGGGGCATGTGTTAACACCAAAATTTGGTAAGGAGTCTGACCTGTGGGTCCGGTTCGAAAAAGAATCCGTCTGGTGGAAGGAAAGATATTTCCAGAGATTTTCGGCAAAGAGATCCGCGGTCGGCTATTTGCTCCAGTTCGGCAAAGGAACAGTAGAGCTGATTTTGCGGGATTGGACGGTGACGTGGCTCAAATCAGGGGAGACGAATGGATGGACAGACGATCGAGTTTAGTTAGGCAATGAATCCATTCGCAGTTGTACTCAACAGGGTATAAATACGATCCCTGGATGTATGTAAAAAACACGATCATTCTTCAATACACACCGGCCTTACGCCAAACCTAGAGTCCTTGTCGTGTCGTCGAGTTCTTCGAGAGGGCCAATCGATCCGTCGACCTCCGTGAGTACCGCAACCTTGTATCATGTCTAGTATCATGCGGTGGATTTAGATCCGATGCAAGTAGTCTTGTTACCATGCTTCGTGTCATGCGGTAGATTCAAGCTTGGTTCAAGAGGGTTTCTTGTTAGATCATGAGCCATGCGGTAGGCTAAGATCCGGCTTGAAGCTAGTTATCGGCTCTATTGGATTTCGGCAAGATCCAATAGATTCATTAAGTTATCCCGTGTTATCTTGAGTTTTACTTTATGTTTTAATTCATGTAACACATCTTTGCCCAATCTAGATGGGTTCGGATCGGCTATATCTTTTTTATGATCCTTGTGCGAGCAGGTGCTTCGTGTTTTGACGCGTGGATCTTGTGCTCTCCGACGGCCCGAAACCGAATCGATCTAGGTTGTTACGTGTTGCGGGTTCAAGCTTGCTACGTTCGTCTAAATTTTGAAAGAACCGGTATCATGCGGTAGATGCGGGTTTTTGGGTTGCTTTGGAGCTAGTCATCCGGTGGATTAGATTCCCAAATCAGCCTGATAGATTTATTCACGTGGTAATGTTTGTTCCTTCTTCATGGACCCCCGGATCGTACTGTTCAGCCGTATTCGGTTATGTTTCTTCACGAGTAGATCACGTGCATTATTTATGTTCTAAATGATGTATGCTTTTAGCTTTCCATATTTAGATTGTATCATGCGGTGGATAGATCTATTTGTGGAGAGTGATACGTTTTTCATGCAAGTCGTATCATGCGGTGGATAGATTTGTTTGATATCGTGCTCGACGGATTTTAAAGTAACTAGACATGCGGTAGACTAGTGCTTTGGATCTATGCATGCTTATTTAATACATGATTATGCCCGTGCTTTACTTCATTTAATGTTAATCTTCATGGAGATCGGTCTTAACTTTGCACGTACATCTTTGTTTGTACAAAGACCGGTCGTTGTCATGCTTACGTCATCCATTCGGCAATGTTCCTTTTCCTTTTGCGGTTGCCCGAATGGTTGTGGTTCTTTGTGAGATAGCTTTACATAGCTATGTGTCATCTTGCTTGGCTTTTTAGCCGTAAATATGGAACCTGCCGGTATCACCCGGCAAGTTCCAAGCTTTGGTATTTAATCGCTTTATCTTTTGTTAATTTTCGAGAAAAATTGATCGGCACGTCATTTGCTCTCCGCGCGTGCAAAGCCGCTTTGTTCGGCTTGTCGTGTGATTGGCGTTAAGTGCACTTTTTGCGCCAACAACTCCCACACTTGATTTCTTGCGAAGTTGTTGAGCTCATCTTGCATAGCCAAGATCCAATCCGCTTCCCCAAGAGCTTCATCTATAGTTGTGGGTTCTACAAAAGAGACAAAAGCATGATCTTTGCAAAATGAGGCATATTGCTTGCGTCTAGTCCTTGTACCCCCTTGGGGATCACCCAACACAAGATCAATTGGATGATTTGTTGAAGTCCTTGTGCGTCTTCCAAATATTGTAGAGGTGGGATCATTTTGAGATTGAACTTTGCCCACGTCCTCTACTTGATCTTGAGTGTCTTGTGAGATAAGAGGTGGTTCTTGTGAGGAGGATGGACTATCTTGTCTTGTGGGTGATGTAGGTGGATGCCTTGGTGGATCATTATTATCATCATCATCGGAGGATGAGTCTTCAAGAATGGAGTGAGGGTCATCATCCTCCCTTGACTTGATGTCACCAATGACCATCTTCTTCATTGCTTCTCGAAGAGGTTCTTTTCCTACATCATCACAACAAAAACCATCTCCTTGGGAGCCATTAGATTCATCAAGCTCCACATCACATGTTTCTTCAATCACTCGTTGTTGACGGTTAATAGTTGTATCAAAGTTCGTTTATGACTTGCAAGCGGACAAGTCTCCCGTCATAGTCAAGGGACCCTTCTTCCCTCGAGTGGTGAACCCAAGGTATCGAATCCGTGGAACAATGTGCAACGCAAGCATTCAATCTATTAAAGCAAGGTAAGCTATCTTATGAAGGTAAGTTGCATCTAATCTACTAACTCATAAAGAAAACGAATCTAATCTAATCTACTAAAGAGGTAGCAAGAGAAAGCAAGAGATAACCAATCTAGAGAATCTAGATCATGCTTATATTGTAGCTCCAAACAAGATAGATGAAGATAGTAAAGCGAATCTCATTAAAAGCATCTTTAAATCGTGGCCTTCCCATCCGACTCCAAAAACGCCCGCCTTTCGGAACCCCGTTCGTCACAACGTATTCCTATTCATGCGGGTAGTCTAGGGCGAGTTCGATAGAACAAGTTGAAATCACTTGGCCGGTCCGGTATGAACCTCTAGCCACCGCGGCTACAAGAGCACCCTATGTAATCTATCTTAAGTATAGATCGTAGAAGAAGCAAAACCAAGAAGAAAACAAAATCATCGAGAAGGCACTTGATCGCTAGAAATCGAATTCACTTACAAACTTCACCATGAATGATTACATGAACAAGATCACCACCGGGGCCCTCCCTCGATCTTGATCCTCGCTCCGGAGCTCCGACGTGGTTTTCCATGCAAGGTTCCCACGTCGGCTAGGGAAACCCTAGACAACTAGCACGACCCTCATCTCCGAGATGGTGTCCCTCAAGCTTCTCTCGCTCCTCGGCGGCGGATTACGACTTCGGTTCCGCGTGGCTCTCGGTCGGGGGGATATTTATAGACCGAGAAGCAATTAGGTCAAAGGAGAGGCCGATTGGGCCCCCGAATTGGCCGGGCCGGCCGGCTCGGGCCCAATTCGGCCCATCCCGTAGCCTGCTTCGCCGGTGTTGCTTCCCACGTCTTCTAGATGTTCTCCCCTTTTGCATGTGGGCCCTTGACGTCGGTTTCTCTCCGAATTGGACTCAATTCCTTGTCTTGCAAGATTCAAGACTTTTCTCGGTTCGGTCCTCGGAGTTTATCATCTTCTCGGGCTTGGTCCTTGGGCTCTTGGAGTCATGTTCACTTCATTGCTTGACTTGTATCGGGCTTCAAGGTCTTGTCATGAGGTGCTTAATGAACTTATCCCGGAAGTCTTGCTTTCAACGTTAAAACCTGCGTAAACACATAACTCCAAAACCGACATGCACAAGTGAACTTGTTATACCACGGGGGTTAGTACCAATGAATAAGATACAAAAGTTATGCCAACACCGAAGGTAAACTCATGGCTAGGTTGACGGATTTTCACCGTCAACATCTCCCCCATGCTTAAACCTTGCTCGTCCTCGAGTAAGCCTTCGATGGATATCATCGTTGCCCATCAATGTTTAAACCTTGCACTTGATCATACATGAAAAAAACATAATGCTCTCAAAAGTTTAATTCGTTAAAGTTCCACAATGTACTAGCCTTCATCCCTACGGAGGTTAGATATTTAATTAAGCTTATTCCACAAGTATTCATATGCTCACAAAGTTTAAATAGATCTCAGAATTTTTGAAATAAAGAATGAGATAAAGAAAAGTGCTAAACCAAATTCACAAATTTAAATCATCTCGTATATTGCTCATGAACTCTCATCTCACTTGTCTCTCAAGCCTATATATTCTACTCCTTTCCCTCTCATATATATATGTGTGGTAGGCTTTATATGGAGCTTTGGGAAAGTTTAGTCCTAACAAGATTTTATAAATGAGGTGTTGTCAAAACAAGACAAGCTTCTCATGGTCTTACCGAGACTCGTCAAAAAGGTCATTGGAAAATAATGTTAAATCAAGGAGGGGAAAGAGAAAAATACACACACTTTTAGATGAGTGGACATGTGCAAATGGCAAAGAGTGATCCCGAGGCACAAAGGAAGTCCTCGTTATCGGATTGCACATGGTTGGAAAATGAGAATGGATCTTTTAAACTTGAAGCCTTGAATGCACTCTTAGAGAACCGGGGAGTTCACTTTTACGCATATATTTTTTCTCTCTTTCTCATATTTCTCATTCTTTTCTTTCTTTCTTTCTTTCTTTCTTTCTTTCTTTCTTTCTTTCTTTCATTCATCATTATATATATATATATATATTTCTTTACCTTGAAAGTCATGATTATCGCCGGATTTTTTTCTTTCATCATCATTTTTTTAATATTCCCCTTTTAACTCCAAAACTGCACCGTACCTACCTCCTCCCACATGCTTAGACGTTGCTCGTCCTCGAGCAAAGAGGCGAAAAATAAGGTAGGTACCGGAGTATTTTTCCTTGGAGAGATACTTGAAATCTTCAATGTTGGCACCGTCTTGCGATCTTCCTTGAATTGATGATCCATTCTCAACAATAGGTTGTGGTCAAGGAGGTAAACACAAAAGATGATATTTGGTTTTAAGGGTGGATATTCGGCGAAGTTTGTGAGATCTCCGATGTGGGGATACACAATGCACGGATAAAAGGCTAGCAAAAAGATAGATACGCAAAAATGGAATGACCAGCTTCTTAGTCTCGAGCCAGAGAAATCATGGCCTGCAATAACTCACTCAAAAATAAATCTTGTACACTAAGGTTTATGCACTCAAATATATATAAGGCTCTAGATAGGTTGAGCAACACACAAGTGATATTTATGACAAGGTTAGCAATATTTTTGAGCATAAAAGACATCTTTAATCTATTCATAACTTGAGAGCACATAAAACACTATGGGTCTTTATTTTAATCATAACCTCTGCTAAAGATTAAGTTAGCATTTAGATAATTTTAGATTTGTATTTTTAAGAGAGCACTAGTTCAAACATGCAGAAATCAATTACAAAGATAAACAAAGCGGCAATTATAATCATATATCATCATGGCATAAACCTTGTAACTTTACCAAAGGTAAAAACTTGGTGGTGACATTATTCAAGATGAAAATAAAAACTAAGACACACGCTAAAAAATTAAACTAACACTAAAAATTAAAGTAAAACTGAAAATACTACGCATACATAGGCGCAAACAAGCTGAAAATTAAAGAAAAGGGGGTAAAGGAAAGATAGCTAAGGCTCCTCCTCTCTCTAATCTTCGTCGGTGGTTGATATTTATAGTCTTGGTTGTTGTACCCTTACTTGTAATAGGAATGCACCACTCCTCCTATGAATTGTCCGACGGTGCTAGGTGAAGGTGTCCAAGCACATAAGCGACGTTTGCATTTCCTTCACCCATTTGGTTTGCATTGGTTTGGATGGCTGCAATATTTTGCATGTTTCTTGCAGCGTATCCTCCAATGGTGGCCACATTTTGTTGTGGTTGAGGAAGGTGTGCATATGGCTCCGCAAAGGCTACGTTGGGCACCGCAAAAATGGTGGGGGTATGGCTGCACCACTCCCCCATGCTTGCATTGGTACACCACCGTAGTAATTTGGCGATGCCGGAATTTCTCCGAATGGTGGGACATAATTTTGTTGTGCACCTCCTTCTTGGGCCATAGAAGATCCTTCTCCTATAATTCTTTTCTTTTATTATTTTTTTCTTCGCCGGCACAAGAAGTCCTTTCTCTAACCGATCTTCTTCCCCTCAAGAAAAGTCTTAATCTTCAATCCGGAAGGGGCAAATTCACCTAGCCACTCGGAAGCCTCCTCTCTCATCTTCACTCTTATATTTTCCTTTCTTCATATATTCCTAGGGAAGTCCCGGGTAGGAGATGATTTGGGTTCCTTGTAATACCCGGTTTTAAAGAGATAGCCAATATGGAGAGGTAACACCCCAAACCAATATCTTCCGAACTCGATGTTGCTTAACAACACCACCGGTTGATCATAGGTGAGTGGGGTCTATTGGCCACTTGGCAATCAAAGCCAAGTAAAGCCAATTCAACTCCGTGTTGGTTATCTTTGTCTCTCTTGTTCTCCCAAAAATCCACTTGCACAAAAGTGACACACTTGGATGATGGGGTTCCGGATAGTATTTCTTTGTTGATGGTCTCTTCCCGTGATCATACTCCAAAAACCTTCCCATGTGCCTCGTGCATATCCACTTGTTCCCGAGCTCCCTTTTGAAAATAGGAGACACTCGCCCATGGGTCTACGATACTAGAACATGCAATCATTTCGAACATGAAAACCAATCTAATCTATCGGGGGCTGTGACCACGGTTTCGCCCTTTCTCTCCTCTCGTACTCTCACTACGCGAAGGAATTCATGACTAGACCTATGATGGTCACGGTGAAAGATGATAGATAGATAATCCAACAAAGTATGATCACATCTCAAGATCGATTGCAACCCATGGATGAAAGGAGATTACCCCATCAAGGTGCTAGAAATAGCATCGTCGATCAAGGTTACCCTTCCGACGGTGTCTTCCTTCTTCTCCTCTTGTGGGCTCCCTCCAACGGAATGAGAGACTCGGCACTCCTTCATCAAGGGTATGCGCCATGGTCACGAAAATTTCCTAGGTGAATTCCTTGTGGGTGTTTGCCGACACCCGTTAGAGAATTGCACCGGTGTCCCGTGTGAAACCCAATATGTGGAGAGCTTGGTCGTCAATGTCGACGTTCGCTACAAGCCTCTACTTAAGGCGAGCGAGCTTCTTCTCCTCCTCCGTCATGATGACATACCCCTCGGAATATCGCGAAGCATATGGAGGTGGAGCGGATGATCGTATCAAGTGGCGAGGTTGGACGAGCGGCTCCTCCATATGTTATTGAAGTTTGGTAAACCTCATAAACGAGTTTCGTGTGGCCCTCATGCCACCAAGGAAAAGAGTGCGATTCCTCCTCGGCGGTGCCGTGTCCTCCTCCATACCCCGAGGAAACTCGGAAACGAGTGCCTCCTCGAAGAGGTTGTCGATGATGGCTTAGACGACGATGATCCCTTCTTCTTTGGTGAAAAGGCTTGTAGTTTTCTTCCATGATTGCAGCACTCTCCCTCACAAATATATATCCGGGGTTTTCACCGTAACAAGGTACACAAATATTATTTTGGAGTCTGGACTTTGAGTGGATTAAGGATGTGATTTGTTGCACGAAACAAACGCGGTGGATGGCTAAGTCTAAGGTGGTTCCGGCATACAAACTAGAGCACACGAACAAAGAGTTGGATGAAAGACTTACCTCTCTCCTCCTCTTGGCTCGGTTCTTCTCTAGTGCATTCATGTTGCTTCGTGATCGCGTACACCTTCCAAACGTTCCCGTCCACTCCTTCGCTTGCATTATTGCTCCTTCCACTTGATGTTTTCGCTTCATTCACTTCCATACTCCATTGCCTCACATGCATCCATGATATTCCTACAAAACAAGGCCTTGGCTGCCCCCCCATGCTTGTACTTTGCATGTGGTTTAAATATGTTGGAGGGGCATCCCGTGATGTATCATGGTGCATGCATGGTTAGGTTAACTAGATTGCCTCCCGTTAAGTGTGTTTAAGGCTAAGCACTCCTCTAATTTCGAATTTTATAAATATTTTTCAGAGCCATGCAAGAGCTCAAGCATAAATTTAGAGAAGTTTTCAAACCATTAAAAACAAATGTAAGTCGAAAATGTTTTTCGACTACGTCGATTTCGGTCTCACCGGTATAGTTTGCCTTCATTAGTTGAGAGCAAGCTTTTCCCGGCTTGATCATGGGGGCATAGGTTTAGGTCCTAATTTTGATTAGATGAGAGAGATTTTGAATGAAATAAAATTAAGTGAGGCTTAGAAAAATTCTAATCTTAGAGAAACCGAGGATATAGATTTTTAAACCAACCAAAAATCAAGCTTCTAGGTTCACGCGAGTCCTACCACATGCTGAAATTTAAATAACATCTAGATACAAGTCGTGGCTCTACTCGTGTGTTTTTAGCATGAAAAACAAGTCAACCACAGAACCATAATGAGGGTGAAGGGTTGAGTTAGGTTCTGAATTTTTTTTTGGTTGTGGTTTCTCGAAAAGAAGCAAACAAACACATAGGATGGTTCATGTAAAGGGTTTATGATCAAGCAAAATATTCAACCAAGAATTATGTCTCTAATATTGTTCAACCATTCTAAGTCTAATGTTTTGCGTAGTAAAATTCAAAACTGAATTATAAAGACTCGAAAAACCTGGAATCGGGTTGTCCTCCCGTAGCTTATTCTTGACTTGACGAAACGGGTTGCCTCCCGCCTAGCGCTTCGTTTATAGTCCATGGATAGACTTCTTCACTTGATTACTCCGGATCAACGCTCTTTGCGGGCGTTGCAATCTTGGGTACCCACTTTGGCTTAGTCATTTTTTTTGGTCTTCACAGTCGGCTTTGTCCTTTGGTCTTGACGGATGCAACAACTTCCTTGTGGCTCGGCATCTCGAACCCCGGTCTTCGGTTGTGATCTTCATCTCTCCCGAGTGAGTTTGAGTAGCCTTTCGCCGTCTTGGGACCTTGGAGTTATCTCGGATATTCTTCTTTGTCACCATCGGGCGCCCGGCAAATTGTCTCACTTGCGTCTCTAGCATCTTCATCACGATGAACACCCCGCATGTGGATCTTGCCTTGGCGGCCTTTAGGTGTTGAGCTTCTTTCTCTATTTCCATCTTCTCCATCCTCGTTGATCTTGAACGGCCTTCCGGCGTCTTGACTTGGAGGTGGTGATTCCCTTGGAGATTTCGACGGTCCTTCGAATTCAACTTTTGAATCTAGGGTTTCCACCCCTTTAGCTTGTGTTGCACGTCACCTTTGCCTGTAAAGTTTTCCTGGATCATCCACAAAAAAGTTTGGGTTTCTTGGAGAGGTAGCCAACCATCTCCGGTTAGGGTTAGCAATAAAACAAAAATCTAACAAAAGAAAAATTAGGGTTAATCAAAGCTAGATTAGATTGATTTTTTTTCTTTTTGAGGATGATCAAACATAAGAGATGCAAAAGAAAATCAAAAGAAAAACTGAAAGATAAGCGATACTAGATCGGATCTTGATTGCTTGCTCCCGGCAACGGCGCCAGAAAAAGGGGCTTGTTGACGGTTAAAAGTTGTATCAAAGTTCGTTTATGACTTGCAAGCGGACAAGTCTCCCGTCGTAGTCAAGGGACCCTTCTTCCCTCGAGTGGTGAACCCAAGGTATCGAATCCGTGGAACAATGTGCAACGCAAGGATTCAATCTAGTAAAGCAAGGTAAGCTATCTTATGAAGGTAAGTTGCATCTAATCTACTAACTCATAAAGAAAACGAATCTAATCTAATCTACTAAAGAGGTAGCAAGAGAAAGCAAGAGATAACCAATCTAGAGAATCTAGATCATGCTTATATTGTAGCTCCAAACAAGATAGATGAAGATAGTAAAGCGAATCTCATTAAAAGCATCTTTAAATCGTGGCCTTCTCATCCGACTCCGAAAACGCCCGCCTTTCGGAACCCCCCGTTCGTCACAACGTATTCCTATTCATGCGGGTAGTCTAGGGCGAGTTCGATAGAACAAGTTGAAATCACTTGGCCGGTCCGGTATGCACCTCTAGCCACCGCGGCTACAAGAGCACCCTATGTAATCTATCTTAAGTATAGATCGTAGAAGAAGCAAAACCAAGAAGAAAACAAAATCATCGAGAAGGCACTTGATCGCTAGAAATCGAATTCACTTACAAAATTCACCATGAATGATTACATGAACAAGATCACCACCGGGGCCCTCCCTCGATCTTGATCCTCGCTCCGAGCTCCGACGTGGTCTTCCATGCAAGGTTCCCACGTCGGCTAGGGAAACCCTAGACAACTAGCACGACCCTCATCTCCGAGATGGTGTCCCTCAAGCTTCTCTCGCTCCTCGGCGGCGGATTACGACTTCGGTTCTCGCGTGGCTCTCGGTCGGGGGGCTATTTATAGACCGAGAAGCAATTAGGTCAAAGGAGAGGCCGATTGGGCCCCGAATTGGGCCGGGCGGCCGGCTCGGGCCCAGTCGGCCCATCCCGCAACCTCGCTTCGCCGGTGTTGCTTCCCACGTCTTCTAGATGTTCTCCCCTTTTGCATGTGGGCCCTTGACGTCGGTTTCTCTCCGAATTGGACTCAATTCCTTGTCTTGCAAGATTCGAGCACTTTTACGGTTCGGTCCTCGGAGTTTATCATCTTCTCGGGCTTGGTCCTTGGGCTCTTGGAGTCATGTTCACTTCATTGCTTGACTTGTATCGGGCTTCAAGGTCTTGTCATGAGGTGCTTAATGAACTTATCCCGGAAGTCTTGCTTTCAACGTTAAAACCTGCGTAAACACATAACTCCAAACCGACATGCACAAGTGAACTTGTTATACCACGGGGGTTAGTACCAATGAATAAGATACAAAAGTTATGCCAACACCGAAGGTAAACTCATGGCTAGGTTGACGGATTTTCACCGTCAACACTCGTGTAGAGTTATTGAATACTCTATATGCTTTGGAGTTAGATGCATAACCAACAAATATGCCCTCATCTACTCTACTCTCAAACTTCCCTAGATGCTTCCTCTTCTTGAATATGAAACACTTACAACCAAACACCCTAAGTAAGAGATGTTGGGCTTTCTCCCAATGAGTAGCTCATATGGTGTCTTCATCATGAGTCGGTGGAGATACACTTTATTTG
This sequence comes from Cenchrus americanus, assembly GCA_947561735.1. Lineage (NCBI taxonomy): Eukaryota > Viridiplantae > Streptophyta > Magnoliopsida > Poales > Poaceae > Cenchrus > Cenchrus americanus. The sequence continues at coordinate 294,407,512 of OX387241.1, forward strand.
AAGCGTGACATGCCGTTGTCGGTGTTTTAGACCGACAACCTACTAAGGGGAGTACCCGAAGTAGATGAATGTGGCCTCGCCGAGATCGGTAACTCGAAGGAAGAGACACGTGGCACACAATTTAGACAGGTTCGGGCCGCGAGGTGCGTAATACCCTACGTCCTGTATGTTGCGTAGCTCTGGATTGATTGGGTACGATTACAAGATGGTGTAATTGTACGCCGTGAGATGAGATGATGTAGAGAGGGGTCCCTGCCTCACCTTATATAGTCGGGAGGCGAGTGGTTACAAGACGGAGTAGGGAGAGAGTACTAGTGGAGTACGCCTACGAGTCTTCCATACGGTGCGGGACATGTACGGCTTCCTAACCGAGTACTTCTCCTCTTCGTAGTCCTTGTGCTCCACGCCATCGGTGCCGTGTAGCGCAAGCGCGATAGTCCCGGGGGGCCCACCGAGTAGTTGGTCCCGGTACCCCACCGAGGTAGTGGGCCCAGGGAGGTCCATACGACAAGCCCCCGAGTACTTTGTAGTCGAGAACGATAGCTTCAAGTAGTCTTGACGGCCTTAACGAGTAGTCCTCAAGCGTCCCCGAGTACTACAAGTCAAAAGTCCTCAAGAGTAGTCGAAGCATCCCGAGGCTGGAATGTACTCCAGTCGATGATTGAGCAATCTTGAAGTCTTCTCGAGTAGTCCCAAGCGTCCTCGAGTGTGCGCCCTCGAAGGTCTTCAACAAAGCCCGTGTTGTCTTCGAAGCCGAAGTCGATATGGAAGTGCGATTGCAAAATCGCATTCCATATGGAGTAGCCCCCGAGCCTTAGGTTGAGCCGTAGGCTCGAGCGAGGGTCCATCTGAAGTCTTGACAAGAATATCCCGAAAAATCCGGAGAGAAAAAACCGAAGGACACGTGGCACGGAGCCCCCCGATCCTTGAGTCGAGTACTTCCTCTCGAATTGAAGGGTCATCTTGTAGAATGTGTCCTGAGATGCTCCTGAGTCTTGTTGCTTCCCGGGGTAGTCGATTAGAAGTAGCCGAGCCCCCGAGGTGAGGCGCGTCGACTAGTAGAATACGAAGAGTCACGCGCGGCCGCCGAGTCGGCCCGAGCGCGGAGACTTATCCATCCGGCCGTTGGAGGGCCGTTTTGACTTTGATGACTATTGCACCCATCATTGATGATGATGATGGGATGCAAAGCTTGTCATTCCGTTTGAAGGGAGTCCAACAAGTGGTTCCCTACGAGCACGTTAGGGAGCTGCTTGGATTCCACAAGGGAGCTCCGGAGAAAGTTGACGCGCCACCCGGCATGGCACGTGGCCTTCAACTTCATGAAGCGCAAGGTGCGCCCACCGATGGCCCGCGACACCCTTGGATTCGAGTACACCTCCGACGACGACGACACGTCGCGATGGACCGAGAGACGAGGTCGACGACGATGACATCGTCGATAAGTTGACGCGCATCTTCAAGGACATGCCACCGTACACGGCGTTCCCTATCCCGGTAGAGTACTCGCCGCGCGCCCGCCAAAGGAGGTAAGTAGCCGTACTCCTCCGTCGAGTACCCATCCCGTGTGAGTAGTCGTGCCGACGAGTCAGAGCTTCGGCAGATGACGTGAAGAAGCTTGTCTCCGAACCGCCGCCACCCCCTCGTGTCGAGATCCCTGAGGAGGGGAAGACCAAGGCCAAGGGAGCCGACGGGAAGTCGTTGGAGGAGACGACGCCGTAGTCGCGGAGGACACGTCCGACGAGGACGACGACGAGGAGACGTTGTAGGATCGCTTCTAGCCGCGGTCGAGGTTCCCCGACCGGGCCCCTACCTCACCGACCCCTCGTGCAGATCCGCCCGGCCAGCTCCGGGAGGCTAGTCTCCGGTCGCGCGCCACGGAAGCCGCGCAACCCTCGGCCGCAAGTTGCGTAGACGAAGAAGTTGAAGGTCTCCCGAGGACCACACCCCAAGAGGTAAGACGTCTCGAGTAGTGTAGTCGAGTACTAGTGGCCTCGGAGTTCATCTAGGCCGATGACCGAGCTTCCCTGCGTGTGAGGTGCCGCCTACCGAGCCCGTTGGATCGTGGCGACAAAGGCAAGTGGGACACGGTGGGGGAACCCGCCGGGGAGTCGTAGCCCACCCCCCACTATCGAAGAGCTCCCGGCGTAGATGGAGCGCGGCCCCTCGCTCCTCAAGGGAGCACGAGGCCAGCTCGCGACCGCAGAAGAAGTGGTGCCGCCGGAGCGCGAGGAGAGCGCCGCACCGTCGTTGTTGCCGCGTGAGGCGTGGCCGGCAGGGTGCAAGAGTAGGGCGTCGAGGCGGGATCGTGGATATCGCCAAAGCATCTCGCGCCCGACCGTGACGATAGTCCTGGCCAAGCTTGTGGGGGCCGGGATCTTCCCGAGTAGTACTTCGTGTGGTAGTCGAGCTTGGATTGGACAACCAATTTGTGTACTTCTCGGCAGAAATCGGCCGCATCTCTGTCCCGGGGAGGGGGATGAACCCTTCTGCTGGGCCGATGGCGAGGGAAGAAGCCGCGCCGCCCGCCGAGGAGTCCACTCCGCCGCCGGGGAAGGGAGCCCGAAGCGCCCTGGCTATCGAGGCTACGTTGCCCGAGGCCGCCGTGGTCGAAGGTGAGGCACTGGCCGAGGGCTATAATACTCCCCAAAGAGTAGTCGTACGCCGATGCACTTGTCTTTCTTGACAAGCGCCGAGGCCAAAGGGAGCGACATCCGCCCGGGGCCCTGCCTGCGTGCAATTCTGACACCATAAGTGCCGAAGGCCGCCGAGGAGCCCCGCTACAATGGAAGTAGCCACCGAGGAGGCCGCCGTGGCGACCGGGAGGAGAGGAGGCAATCGCGCCGCCGTAGCCCGCTTGGAGGTGGTCGTCTCGCTTCCCCGAAAATCCAAGACGCGGAGCCCATCCGCTCGCGCCGATGACCAAAGCCGCCACAAGTAGTCATGGCGCGGTGGGAGTTGTCGGGCAGACGACTTGGTCGATCCGCAACGGTGGGCGGTGCACCTAGGAGTGCGCTCCACCAAGCCGAGCAGGGGATGAAGGTGAGTAGTCGTAACTCCCGAGTAGTCAATCCGTAAGCATCGAGCACCGTTTGACATGTGTCGTCCGTGGAGGACGTCGTGGAGAGGTCCCGCGAGAAGTCTAGCATGCCGCAAGGCTTCGCGACGCTGCTTCTCGGCCGAAGCGCCGGAGGATCAACTTCGAAGTCGCGAAGCACGCCGCCGCCATGCAATCCAAGCTTGACACCGCCTTCGCCAAGTATCACAACGACATCCGTGCGATGAAAGCGAAGAGCGACGACTTGGTGCGGAAGAACAAACACTCCGCAACAAGAACAAAGGTACACCACTTGTCTTTGTCGAGTAGTTGTTGGAGGTCGAGGAGGGTAGTCTAACCCACCGCGCCTGTTGTTTTGCAGCTTGAGACCCGGTTGAGCGCTGAAGACTTCGCAGGCTGCACATGAAGAACCTCTACGTACGGGGAGCAAGAGGCCCGCGGCGTACTCGAGCTAGACTATAAGGAGCTTTCCTTCGAGTGTGACAAGCACATGGAGCTCGAAATGTTTCCGGACAACGGGACCCTCGCCAATCGGCTACAAATCGCGTGGCTGGAACGAGGACGTGGCGACGCGCCGCGGGCCAGGAGGGAGCTTGAAGAAGCCGCGCTTCCCCATCGCAAGACTCTTGGTGCCTCATCCTCGCGCCCCAAGATAGCACCGCTCGTGGATCAACCGAGGGAAGCCCTCACCGGGCGGGCGGTGTACATGAAGCATCCGGCGAAGTCGATCCCAAAACTGTGTGCTGGCCATCATGAAGTCCTACTTCCCGAAGGCGCCGTAGGATGGGGGCCGCCGCAGGGTAGCCGCCATCCAGACGGACGAGCAAAGATGCGGAGTCGGCCGGAGTGTATGGCGCCCATTGTGGAGTAAGTCGTCGAGAACCTTAACCTCCAAACGCAGTCTCCGTAATAGTTAGCTCGTAGCAAAGATATGTACAAAAACATTTGTAATGTAATTGTTCAAGTATTAATGAAGAAAAGTTCCATCAATGAGTACTCGTAGTCGCGATCTCGCAGTGCGGAGTCCCATCGTGGAGTCGTCGCGAGTAGTTGTACCTCGTAGTAGTCCCGTTGAGGGAAGTAGACAAAGAAGGGGCAGTTGATGAACAATCAGCCTTTATTATCGAAGAAGTACACCTCGATGGGCAGTGGTCAGTAGCCGCGCAGTAGTCGCCCTGACCCGTGAGGGGCCGCTACGGCTAAGTGGTACTAGGCGAGTAGGGCGCGCGCAAGATCCGTAAGTAGCCGTGTAGGCCGGGATCTAAGAGTACATGATCTCTTAGTAGACCGCCGCTAGAGTCCTTTGTCGTCGTCGCGTGTGCCCCCGCATCCGTAGGTAGCCGCGCTGGCCGGATCCCGGAGAGGAGTATTCTGAGACTAGTGCTTGGACCCGTAGGCCGCTACGGGGGAGGGGTCTTGATGTAGTCGTGTAGACTTGAGCCCGTGAGTAGTCGCTTAGACTAGGCGTAGAATCGACGTAGCCGGTCGACGTTCCACGAGTTGTTGACATCTTCGCCTTCAAGCGTCCGGAGAGCAGAAGAGCCCGTGCCCCTGGCCACCTTGCCACGTGAAGGACCTTCCTGTGGGGAGAGCCGAGCTTGTGTAGTCCTTTCGTGTTCGACGACGACGGAGGACGAGATCGCCAACGTTGAAGGAGCGTTCGACGTTGCGTGTCGTGGTAGCGTCTGACACCTTCCAGGTACCTCGCCGATCGACGAGGGCGGCGCAAATGAGCTTCTTCAAGTCCATCGATGTCAACTCTTCTCGTCGTCTTCGTAGACGCCCTTCGTCATAGTGCTCACCACCGGCGAGTTCCATATGACATCGCGAGGGAGGATTGCTTCTCGTGAGGCCGTAGACCAGGAAGTAAGGGGATCGCCCTCATTGGCTTGGAAGGTCGAGTATGTAGCCCTCGGAGTGCGTTGGGTAGTTCCTTGATCCACTTGCCTCCTTTAGAGTTAGCAGCACGTGTAGCCGCTTTCTGAGAGCGTCGAGCACCATCCCCGCTGGCGCGCTCGACTTGTCCGTTGGCCCGAGGATGGGCACTGAGACATACTCGATGTCGATCCCGCCGCTCTTCGCGCACTCCCCGCGACTCCGCATCGCTGAAGTTGGAGCCCGGGTATCCGTGATGATGCTGGGCCTGTAGTCCGTAGCGATGCACGAGTTCATCTGTGAAGGTCCGGTACTCGTCGACTTTGGGACATGTGACCGGCTTGACCTCGATCCACTTCGTGAACTTGTCGATGGCCACCAATACTCGTTGAAATCCACTCCGGCGCCGTTGGTAGTGGCCCAATCATGTCGAGCTCCCGCCAGAGAAGGGCCGCGTCGTGCGGCGTATGGTGACCAGCTTGCAGGCCGGGACGTTGCTGTCCATGGGACGGTATTTGCCTCCGGCACCTTCGACGAGTTCTTCAGCCGCCGCCTCGTGGCCGTGGGGCCGCAGAAAGCTCGCCGGGAAGGCCTTGCTCACCGCCGTGCGGGAGGACGCGTGGTCGCCGCACGCCCTTGTGGATCTCCTCCAAGATGTCCTCGCTTTCTCGCTCGGGGACACACTTCAGAGTACTCAGAAGATGCGCCCGCTTGTAAAGCTTATCTCCGACGAGGACGTAGGACTGGGGGCGGCCGTGATGAGCTGCGACGGGATGGATGGCGCGTGGAAGCTATGAACGAAGACACCGTCGGTACTCGAGCGCGGCAGATCCAAGCTGACAGACGTCCGCCGCAACGTTGTTGTCGCGACGCATGTGGCGGAACCGAGACCGTAGAACTTGTTCTCGAGCTTGCGACTTCTAGGCGAAGGTGTCCATGCTCTCCTCGTTGCGGTCCCAAGACTTGTTGACTCTGGTTGATGACCATCGTGGAATCGCCGTAGACTAGTAGCCGCCAGATGTCCATGAAGCCTCGAGGCGAGCCCGGGTAGGGAGAGCCCGTACTCGTTTCGTTATTCGAGACCTTCCGGGCGCTGATCCGCGGACGTACTCGAGTTGCTCACCCGTTGGAGAGATCGTGAGTACCCCCGCACCCGCGCCCTCGAGGTTGAGTGAGCCGTCGAAGGCCATCACCCAATGCTCGGCCGTACTATTGCCGGTAGGTAGTCGGAGTTCTCTTCCGCCACCTCCGCCATGAAGTCCACTAGCGCCTACGACTTGATGTCGTGTGTGGCTTGAAGTCAATGGTGAGGGCGCCGGAGTTCGATCGCCCACTTCTGGAGATTCTTCTAGTGGCATCTTGGTTCCGCAGATGTCACCGAGCCGGTAGTCATGTGACGACGGAGATCGAGTACTCCCGGAAGTAGTGTCGTAGGGCCTGCGAGGTGATGAGTACCGCGTAAGGAGCTTCGCATGGGCTGATCGCATGCCTTGGACTCTACCGGAGACTCTCGCCGACGAAGAGACCGGGCGCTGGACCGGATAGGCGTGGCCGTCTCTCCCCCGCCGCTCGACGATGATGGCGGTGATCGACCACATGAGTAGTCGCAAAGCAAGGTGCAGAGCAAGAGTCGTCGCCTTTGCGAGGAGCCGTGAGGAACGGGGGCTTCGATAGGAAGCTCTCGACTCCGGGCAAGGGCTTGATTCGCCTCCTGAGTGCACACGAACTTTTCTTGGTGCTTGAGAAGCTTCAAGAAGGGGAGACCCGTTCTCCAAGCTTCGAGATGAATCATCGTTACGGCCGCCATGCACCTTGGCCGCCTTCTCCTCTCGGACGTCTTTGATGCACGTGGGAGCTTTCTAGGTCGGTGATGGCGGAGATCTTTCGGGTTGGCTTCGATGGCCGCGTCGGCCGATGATGAAGCCGATTAGCTTGCCCGAAGGTACGCTCGAAGACGCACTTGTTGTGTTGAGCTTCCAAAGTGGTACTGCACAGGATACGAAAGTCTATTCAAGGTCGTCGATGAGGGCATCGGAGCTTCGGTCTTGACGACCACGTCATTCACGTAGGTTTCGACGTTCTGCTGAGCTGCTTCGTGTGCCCGGGATAGCTCGTTGGTAGGTAGGGCCCGCATTCTTCAATCCGAAGGACATGGTCGGGTAGCAAGACGCGCTAAACGGGATGAACGCGGTCTTCTCTCGGTCTTCTTCCTTGATCATGTCCGGTGGTACCCGGAGTAGCACTGAGGAAGCAGAAAGCAGTCGCAGCCCTCGCCGTGGAGTCGATGACTCCGATCAATCCGCGGCAACCCGAAGGGGTCCTCGGGGGGGGTTTGTTGAGATCGTTGTAGTCGCCGCACATCCTCTACTCATTCGAGTTCTTCTTGCGACGAGGACAGGCCGTTGGCGAGCCACTCGAGATGGAAGACTTCTCCGATGAAGCAAGCCGGCGAGTAGTTTGGCGAGTTCCTTCGATGGCGTCCCGTCCGTCGGCCGGCAAAACGTAGGAGGGTGTCGTCGCTTTGGGGTGGCCTTAGGATCGACGTTGAGGTGCGCGCTCAATCAACTCCCCTCGGGGCACTCCCCGGGATGTCCACCGGCTTCCACACGAAGATGTCGCTGTTAGCCCGGGAGGAAGTTGATGAGCGTGTCTTCCTATTTGGGGTCGAGGGCCGGCCCCGATGGTGGTGGTCTTGCCTGAGTCGCTCGCTCCGAGGTCGATCGTCTCGACTAGGACCTCCTCACCGGGTCGAGGCTTGTTGGCGTTGTCGACTTCTCCGGATGTCGAGTTCACTTGTAGCGAGCTTCTTCGATGGGCCGTAGACCTCCATCATACGTTGGGTACTTGATTTGTAGAGGCAATCTCCACAGCTCAGGTCGAAATGGGAGACCCTCAAGTCCCCATGGAGAGAGAGTACACCCGCCGGGCTTGGCATCTCGAGTACCAAGTAGTGAGTGGGGCACCACCATGAACTTGGTGATGGGCTTCGCTCCGGCCAAGGATGGCATGGTAGGAAGTCTCGAAGTCCGCGACTTCGAACTTGCCGTACCTCGTACGTAGTTGTCCCGAGATTCCCCCGAAGGGCAACTCGTAGACCACCGAGCCCCGTGGGATATCCGCGTCACCGGGGACGATGCCGTAGAAGGGCGGTAGCTTCGGTGAGCATGTGGGTGATGTCGGAGGCCATCTTCTTCAAGGTCTTGGTGAAAAGGACGTCGAGCTCGCTCTCCACCGTAGATGAGGACCTCGGCGAGCTTGGAGCCCACGACCCCGCTTTCGTAACGAGGGGAAACCATCCTGGGGTCCTAGGGAAGCCGGTCCATTGATCCGCACGGAGAAGGTAATAGGTACCCTCCGACCACCCCGAGAGGGGTCGGGACCGCCGGTTCAATGCTCATGACTTCTCGACGGTAGCCTTTTGGCTCCCGCCCGCTGGTACTCCGCCGAAGAGGACGTGGACAGCCTTGTTTCGGTTCCCCGAAGTCGTTGTTGTCTCCGTCGTTCTTCTTCGCCTTTCGTCGTGAGGGTGCGGTGGCTCGGAGCACTCTTGAGTGCATGCCTCGACGGGTAGCAACGGCCCAATGGTGTGGTTGCTGTCCGCATGCGACGGCACTTCTCCTTCGGGCCAGTCCGAAGCCGCCGAGTTCTTCCTCGTCCTCTTCGGCAGGCGCCGGATAGCCGCGACGGCTGTCCTGCTTGCGCTGCGGTTGGGACCCGAGATGCCTTGTGTTAAGTTGCGACCGCCTTGGTCCCCGTTATTGCCACCGCCGCCGCCATTGTTCGCTTTGTTTTTGCCACCGTATGGCGCTCATACTTGGCATTCGCCTCGCCTTCTTCATCCGCCCAGACGTAATCATGTCCTTAAGGTGGGGGATGGACTTGGGGCGGGAACGACCGAAGTCTTCAAAGGTGCGGTGGTGGTAGAGGCACGCTCTTGGAAGAGGTCGCTGACCTCCTTGCCTGCAAGGACGTCGACGGCGTAGCGCGCTTGTTGAAAAGCGCGCATGTACCGCGTATGGTCTCGCCTTTGCTCTCGTTGACCATAGCCGTGTCCATGCGAGCACCCGACCCGCCCATGGCGCCCGCCGGTTGCCGGTGGGGTCGCGCCTTCCGACTGGTCCCACTGGTCGCACGAGTGCTCGTCCGGGCCGACTCGAGCCATGTGAGTGGAGCTGGGTCCGTGCGTAAGGGGAAGTAGAGGCACTCGGTGTCATCGTTGCCGCCGCCGTTCTCGATGGAGAGGGCGTAGCATCTCGAGCCACCGACTGGAGTCCGCTTCGCGTCGTACTGTGATCCCCGGTGAACTGTTCGGGGAGGAGCAAGTTGCGAAGTCGAGGTGAGAAGGCAGGAAGCCGTCATCGCCGCCGGCGCGTGGCCGACTTCTTCCGCCGTAGCTCCTCAATCTTCCGGGCGGGGGCCGTAGTCGCCCCGTGAGGCCCGAGGCGTGGCCGCCGCGTGGTCTCACCGGGGCCACGACCGCCGCCGCCGCCGCCCTCTTGTTGGCTCCGTGGCGGGAGCCGCCGGGCCGCGGCCGCCGCCGCCGCCGTGTCACGGCCGCCGCCCCCGGCGCGGTGGGGGGGACTCTCGCGTTGCTTTTGCCACCTCGTGAGGGTCCGTTTCGATTTGAGCCGCACGGCTGGGACGGGAGCTAGAGCTGCGCTCGTTACGGCCGCGACCGAGGCTTTGCCGCGACTTGTAGCTTCGTTGTCGCGTTCCCCGCGGGAGGAGGTCAAGTTGACCCGTTGTCGACCCGCATGAAGTAGGCGTCTTCAGCGAGCTTCGGCGATGACTCCCTGCCGCCGACCTCCGAGCTCGGCGTGCGATCGCCGCATCCACATGAAGCATTGCTTGGGGGTTGTGTGCACCCCCCGTTCTCGACCGCGGAGAGCTTCCGCAAGGCTGCGATGGGGGAGTGCTGTCCTCGAGACGCCGACGCCGCTCGCCGCGCTTCCCCGTTACGCTCACGTCGAGCGTCCCCGCGTGGGCGGGGTCTCATCCGCAGTGCGCGCGAGACAGCCCTCGTCCGAGGACATTCCCCAAGGCACTTGTCTTGAGCCGTCCCCTCGAAGGTCCCGGAGTGTCGCCACAGTCCCATGAAGACTTGGCGATTCGGGGTGCCAAGGTCGGGACGAAACCGCCACCCTCGCTGGGTGTGTTCGAGCCGCCGGCAAGTGGTGTTCCTCCCTGGATCGTAGCGAGTCGATGTAGGCTACGTAGCGTGAGTCTCCGCTTATCGGTCGGCGGGCTTGCGGTCGGCGAGAGACGAATCTCTCGGCCTGTGTGGACGTTATAACCAGCCTCTGTAGGCCGCCACGATAAGGGGATGCTCGGAGAGTTGTCCTCGGACTCGGGATCCTTCCGGGTCCGACCCGAAGTCAAACTCTCTCGTATGCGGAATCCGAGTAGAACCCGGAGAGGGGGTTCGAGTCCGGGCTAGGCCGGGCGGGTGTTTCCGAGTCCGAGTTGTACTCGGGCCGGGCTCCTCGCCCGGCCGGCGCGACCAGGGAGCCTCCGTGCGGCCGGGCGAGGATGCGGGACCACGCGTGGAGAGCTCACGGGGTGGTGGGACCACATGCGATGGCCGAGCGGCCGACTCGCATGCGATAGCCCATGGAGACGTCGATCGGGTTGGAGGTGGACTCGAGCTCGAAGTCGCCGTGATGGTCGAAGAGCGAAATTTCGCCGAACTTGTCGGGTGAGTTCGCCCGTGACAGCACGGAAGCGTCACGAAGCCGGTCTCCCCGGTTGGGCGCATGGTGAGGCGGCGTTGGGAAGGATCCCGCGCCGTCATCGGTGCACCCAAGCGCCGAAAACGAAGGTGTCGCCGCGGTTGAAGGCGACCGTTGGCTTGAAGTAGACAGAGCCGTCGAGTTCGCCATGTGATCTCAGGCGAGATCCCCCCACCGGCGCGCCGGTTGTCCCGGTGTTTTCGATCGGCAACCTACTAAGGGGAGTACCCGAGTAGATGAATGTGGCCTCGCCGAGATCGGTAACTCGAAGGAAGAGACATGTGGCACACAATTTAGACAAAGTTCGGGCCGCGAGGTGCGTAATACCCTACGTCCTGTATGCTGCGTAGCTCGGGATCGATTGCGTAGACATGCGGCCAAGTAAAAATTCAGAGCTACGCAGCATACGGGACGTAGGGTATTACGCACCTCGTGGCCCGAACCTCGTCTAAATTATGTGCCACGTGTCTCTTCCTTCGAGCACGATCCCGCGAGGCCACATTCATCTACTTCGGTACTCCCCTTAGTAGGTTGCGTGCTAAACACCGATAGCCGGCGCGCGGTAGGGGATCTCGCCCGACATCACATGGCGAACCTCGACGGCTCCCGTCTACGCCGGCCAACCGTCGCCTTCAACCGCGGCGACACCTTCGTGTTCGGCGCCGGGTGCACCGCCGACGGCGCGCGGCTCCCCTTCGGCGCCGCCTCACCATGCCGCCCAACTCGAAGACCCCGGCTCGTGACCCTTCCCGAAGTTGTCCACGGGGCAACCTCGGCCGGCAGTTCGGCGAAATTTCGCTCTTCAACCACCACGCCGACTTTTGAGCTCGAGTCCGCTTCCAGCTCGAACTCGACGTCTCCATGGACCATCGCTTGCGAGCGGCACCGCTTGCCCATCGCGGGCGGTCCCCGCACCTCGTGAGCGCTCCGCGCGTGGCCCCCGCATCCTCGGGCGGGCCCGCACGGGAGCCCCTCTTCGCGCCGGCCGCAGGGAGCCCATACCCGAGTACAACTCGGACTCGACACCGCCCCCGCCACGCTTCTCGACTCCAACCCTCTCTCCGAGTTCTACTCGAGCCCCGATTATGAGTTCAGCTTCGGTCGGGACCCCCGAGGAGCCCGAGTCCGAGGACAACTCCATTGAGCTTCCCTTGTCGGGCCGGCCTCCGGGCCGGTTATAACATCTACACCGGCGGGAGATTCGTCTACCTGGCCGACCGCAAGCCCGCTAACCCCGATAAGTGGAGACTCACGCTACGTCGCCTACATCGACTCGCTCCCGTTCCAAGAAGGAACACCACCGGCCCGGAGCCGACCCGAACACACCAACCGAGGTGGCGCCTTCGAGCCCGCCCCTTGGCACCCCTGATCGCCAAGTCTTCATGGCTGCTGGCGACGCCCAGACCTTCGGACACAGCTACCCAAGACAGTGCCCGGAAGACATCTCCTCCGACGAGTTCTCTCCGCCGACGCTCCGGCCAAACGAGAACCCCGCGGTGCGCAGACGCCGACGTGAGCGAACCGAAGCGCGCCGAACGCCGCCGACGCCTCCGCGACAACTTCCCCGTCCGCAACCTTGCGGAGGCTCTCGAGGTGGTCGAGAGCGAGAGTACACACTACCCCCGAGCAATGCCTCATGTCGATCACAGCGATCACGCGTCAGGGCTCGTGGCATACGCGCCGGAGAGGTCATCGCCAAGCTCGCCCCGAAGAGGCCCTACTTCATGTGGGTCGACAACAGAGTCAACCAACCTCCTCCTGCCGGGCACCGCGACAACGAAACTACAAGTCGCAAGTGCCAACGACGGCCCCAACCGAAGACGAGCCGAGCTCCCAACTCACCCCAACCGTACTCGCTCCCCACGCCGACGGACCTCCACGAGATGGCAACAAAGAACCGCGAGGTTGTCCCCCACCGTGCTCCCGCGGAAGCTCCAACCATGGAGCCAACAGAGGGCCGGCGGCGGCGGCGGCCGCGGCGGCCGCAGCCACGCGAATAGCCATGCCTCTGGCGCCTCCCAGGGCCGCTACGATGCCCGCCAGAAGATGGAGGAGCTGCGGCGGAAGAAGTCGACCACTGCAGGCGACAACGACGGCTTCCCCGCCTTCTCACCTCTATTTCGCAACTTACTCCTCCCCGACAAGTTCAAGCCTTTGGTGATCACCAAGTACGACGCGAAGCGGAGACCCCATCCGGGGGCTCGGGTGCTACGCCCTCTCCATCGAGAACACCGGCGGCAACAACGACACCAAGTGCCTCTACTCCCCCTTCGCCCGGACCAAGCCCCACTCACATGGCTCGAGTCGCTGGACAAGCACTCGATCGACAAGTGGGACCAGTGAAGGAGCGCTTCACTCACGCCAACTTCGCGGGCGCCATGGGCCGACGGTACTTGCATGGACCCGGCCATGGTCAAGCAGAACAAGGTGAGACCCTCCGCAAGTACATGCGCCGCTTCTTCGACAAGCGCGCTACCGTCGTCGACGTCACTGACAAGGAGGTCATCGACCTCTTTCAAGACGACTCTACCACCGCCGCACCTTCGAAGACTTCGGCCGTCGCCGCCCCGAGTCCATCCCCCACCTCAAGGACATGATCACGTCCCGGGCGGACGAAGAAGACAAGGCCAACGCTGGGTACGACGCCATACGTGGCAAGACCAAGCGGGAACCGGGCGGCGGCAGCTGCAACAACGCGAACCAAGGCGGTCGCAACAACAACAACAATAACAACTACTCGGGTTCCAACCGCAAGCGCAAGCCGTACAACACCGCCGCGGCTATCCGCGCCTCGCGAAGGAAAACCCGAACAGAACTCACGAAGCTTCAAAGACTTGTCGAAGGAGAAGTGCCCGTGGCATCCAAACGGCAACCACAACACCGAGCAAGTGGCTACCAACTCGTGCATGCACTCAAGGATACGCCGGAGGCCACCGCACCCTCACAACAAAAAGGGCAAGAAGAAGGACGGCGACAACAACGACTTCCGTGAAGCCGACAAGACCGTCAACGTTCTCTTCTACGGACCGCCCAGGCGGGCGGGGAGCGAAGGCTACCGTCGAGAAGTCATGAGCATTGAACCGCCGGTCCCTACCCCTCTCGGGTGGTCGGAGGTACCCATTACCTTCTCCCGCGCGGATCAATGGACCAGCTTCTCCGAACCGGACGTTTCCCCCTCGTCCCCGAAGCCGGTGGTCGCGGGCTCCAAGCTCAACAAGGTCCTCATCGACGGCGGAAGCGGGCTCAACATCCTTTTCACCAAGACCTTGAAGAAGATGAAGCTCGACATCACCCACATGCTCACCAAGAGCAACACACCCTTCTACCGCATCGTCCCCGCAACGCGGCTATCCCACCGGGCTTAGTGGTTCTCGCCAGCTTCTTTCGGGGAATCTCGAACAACTACCGTACCGAGCACGTCAAGTTCGAGGTCGCGGACTTCGAGACTTTCTACCATGCCATCCTGCAGACCGCCATCGCCATGTTCATGGCGGTGCCACATTACACCTACTTGGTACTCAAGATGCCAAGCCCAAACAGGAGTGTACTCTCTCTCCAAGGGGACTTGAAGATCTCTCACGACCGCGATACGAAGCCGTGGAGATCGCTTCCACAAATCAAGTACCCAACGCCATGATGGAGGTCTACGTCGCGTCGAAGAAACTTGCTACAAGTGAACTCGACATCCCCGAGAAGTCCGACAACTCCAACAAGCCTCAACCAAACCGAGGAGATCCTTGTCAAGGCGATCGACCTCGGGACAAAGGACGCTAGCAAGACCACCACCATCGGGGCCGGCCTTGACCCCAAATAGGAAGACGCACTCATTAGCTTCCTTCGAGCTAACCGCGACATCTTCGCGTGGAAGTCGCGGACATGCTAGGAGTGCCCGGGGAGCTAATTGAGCACCGCCTCAATGTCGATCCTAAGGCCACCCCCAAGCGACAACACCTCCGACGCTTCGCCGACGACAGACGGACGCCATCAAGAAGGAACTCGCCAAACAACTCGCTGCCGGATTCATCAAAGAAGTCTTCCATCCCGAGTGGCTCGCCAACCCCGTCCTCGTCCGCAAGAAGAACTCGAACGAGTGGAGGATGTGCGTCGACTACACCGACCTCAACAAGCATCGCCCCCAAGGACCCCTTCGGGTTGCCGCGGATTGATCAAGTCATCGACTCCACGGCGGGGGCCGCGACTCGCTCTCGCTTCCTCGACCGCTACTCCGGTACCACCGTATGGCGATCAAGGAAGAAGACCAGAGAAGACCGCGTTCATCACCCCGTTTGGCGCGTCGCTACACGACCATGTCCTTCGGGCTTAAGAACGCCGGCGCAACGTATCAACGAGCTATCCAAGCCCGCTTCCAAGAAGCAACCCTCAACAAGAACGTCGAGGCCTACGTGGACGACGTGGTCGTCGTGACCGAAACCCGCACCCTCATCGACGACCTTGAAGAGACTTTCGCATCTCGCGTGAGTACCGCCGGAAGCTCAACCCGAACAAGTGCGTCTTCGGCGTACCTTCGGGCAAACTACTCCGCTTCATCATCGGCCCCGCCGCGGCATCGAAGCCAACCCCCGAGAAGATCTCCGCCATCACCGGTATGAAAGCTCCCACGAGCATCAAAGACGTTCGAACCGACCGGTGCATGGCGGACCGAACGTATTTATCTCGAAGCTTGGAGAACGGGGCCTACCCTTCTTCAAACTACTCAAGCACCAAGAGAAGTTCGTGTGGACTCTAGAGGCGGGTCAAGCCCTTGCCCGGCCAAGGACTTCCGTCGAAGCCACCGGTCCTCACGCTCCTCGCAAAGACGAGCAGCGCCACCGCTCTACCTCGCCGCGACTACTCACATGGTCGCACGCCATCGTCGTCGAGCGGCAGGAAGACGCCCACGCCTACCCGGGGCCCGGGGCCGCCCGGTCTACTTCGTCGGCCGAGGTCTTATCGGAGTCCAAGGCACGCTATCGCCCGTGCGAAGCTCCCGTACGCGCGTACTCATCACCTCGCGGAAGTTACGACACTACTTCCGGGGAGTACTCAATCTCCGTCGTCACCGACTACCCGCTCGGCGACATCCGCGGAACCAAGATGCTACCGGAAGAATCTCCAAGTGGGCGCTGATCTCGCGCCCTCACCATCGACTTCAAGCCATGCAAAGCAATCAAGTCGGGAGCTCTAGTCGACTTCATGGCGAGAGTAGCGGGAGAACCACCGCCTACTCCAACCGTGCGACCGTAGCATTGGGTGATGTACTTCGACGGCTCACTCAACCTCGAGGGCGCGGGTGAGGGGTACTCCCGATCTCTCCAACGGGCGAATAACTCAAGTACGTCCCGCAGATCTTCCGGAAGGTCTCAAACAACTAAGCCGAGTACGAAGCTCTCCTACATGGGGCTCCCGCCCCGCGGCATCACTGGGCATCAAGCGGCTACTAGTCTACGGCGACTCCGCAGTGGTCATCAACCAAGTCAACAAGTCCTGGGACCGCAACAAGGAGAACATGGATGCCTACTGCCTAGAAGTCCGCAAGCTCGAGAACAAGTTCTATGGTCTCGAGTTCCATCACATCGTCCGCGACAACAACGTTGCAGCGGACGTCCTCTCGAAGCTTGGATCTACCCGCGCCAGGTACCGGCGGGTGTCTTCGTTCACGAGCTTCATGCGCCATCCATCCCGGAGCCGGCGCCCGCCGACCACCGTCCCAGCCCAACCCACCGGCCAGACAGAGGTCATGATGATCGACGTGGACCGGAGGCAACCCTTCATCGACTACCTCGCCGAGCGAAGGTTCCCTCGGACAAGAACTCGGCCGAGAAGCTCGTCCGCCGCGCCAAGTCCTACGTCCTCGTCGGAGACAAGCTTTACAAGCGGGCGCATCCTCCGGGAGTACTCATGAAGTGCGTCCCTCGCAAGAAGGCAAGGACATCTTGGAGGAGATCCACAAGGGCGTTCGCGGCAACCACGCGTCCTCCCGTACGCCGGTCGGCGCAAGGCCTTCCGACGAGCTTTCACCGGCCCACCGCCCGGGCGATGCTCGAAGAACTCATCGACGGTGCCAAGGATGCCGCGCTTCGCCAAGCAAAGAACATCGTCCCGGCCTACAAGCTAGTCACCATACCGCCAACTCCGGCCCTTGCCCGCCGGGGGCTCGACATGATTGGGCCACCGCCAACCGCACCGGTGGTTTCCAACGTAGCATTGGTGACCATCGACAAGTTCACCAAGTGGATCGAGGTCAAGCCGGCCACATGCCCCAAGGCCGACAGAGTACTCGACTTCCCCGGATGAACTCGTGCATCGCTACGGACTACCCCACCGCATCACACGGCACGGGCTCCAACTTCAACAACCACCGCTCCGGGAGTACCGCGAGAACAGCGGGATCGACGTCCGATACGTCTCGCCGTTGCCCATCCTCGGGCCAACGGACAAGTCGAGCGCACCAATGGGATGGTGCTCGACGCTCTCAAGAAGCGGCTACACGACGCCGCTAACTCCAAAGGGGGCAAGTGGATCAAGGAACTACCCAACGCACTCGGGGGCTACGAACTCGCCCATCCAAGCCAACGGGGGCAATCCCCTTACTTCCCGGTCTACGGCTCCGGCGCTCTCCCCGCCGACGTCATATGGAACTCACCAATAGTGGAGCACTACGACGAAGGCGTCTCGAAGACAAAGCAGACGAGTTGACATCGACAGCCCCTCGAAGAAGCTCGCCGCGCCGCCCTCGTCCAACCGGGGCCGAGGTACCCGGAGGGTATCCGACGCTACCACGATCGCAACGTCAAGGAACGCTCCTTCAACGTTGGTGATCCCGTCCTCCGTCGCATCCGGAACATGGAAGGACTACACAAGCTCGCCTCCCCCGGGAAGGTCCCTTCACCGTGGCAAAGGTGACTCGGGGCCGGCTCATACCGCCTCCAGACACTTGAAGGCGAAGACACCAACAACTCGTGGAATGTTGACCAGCTCGTCGATTCTACGCCTAGTCTACACGACTACTCCGGTTCAAGTCTACACGACTACACCAACACCCCCTCCGCCGTAAGCGGCCTCCGGTCCCGGCCCCCGCCTCCGGACTACTCCTCTCTAGGCTCCGGCCCGCGCGGCTACCTACGGATCCCGGCCGCGACGAGCGACAAAGGACTCTAGCAGCGGTCTAATGAGAGACCATACTCCAAGATACAGCCTACACGGCTACCTACGGATCTACCGCCGTAAGCAGCCTACTCGCCCTAGCATCACTCACCCGTAAGCGGCCCCCGGTCCAGGCGACTACTCAGAATCGCGGCCCCGGCCATCCGGTGTACTTCTTCAGCAATAAAGCTTGATCGTCCATCAACTTCTTTATTGTCTACTTCCCCTCAACGGAACTACCGCCGAGTACGACTACTCGCGACAACTCCACGATGGGACTCCGCACTCTGAGATCGCGACTACGAGTACTCATTGCTGGAATTTTCCTTTCATTAATACTTAAACAATTCAATTACAATTGTTTCTGTACAACTCTGGCTACTAGCTACCTATTACAGGCTACTGGAGATTGAGCTTATCAGCCACTTGCTCCGCGATGGGAGACATCTGCTCCAGCAGCTCCGCGTACTGCTCATCAGTGCAGTTGGCGGCTACTCCGCCAGCGACTACCTCCACCGGGGCCTTCGGGAAGTACGACTTCATGAAGGCCAAGACTTGCTTCGGGATCGACCTCGCCATGTGCTTCACATAAGCCGCCAGCCGGCTGGGGGCTTCCCTGA
This sequence comes from Cenchrus americanus, assembly GCA_947561735.1. Taxonomy (NCBI): domain Eukaryota; kingdom Viridiplantae; phylum Streptophyta; class Magnoliopsida; order Poales; family Poaceae; genus Cenchrus; species Cenchrus americanus. The sequence goes on from OX387241.1 coordinate 294,425,937, forward strand.
GGCGATCCACGAGCGAACGATCTTGGGGCCGCCGGATGAGGAACCAAGAGCCTCGCGATCGGCAGCCGCGGCTTCTTCAAGATCCTTCACCGGGCCCGTAGCGCCTCGCGGTCTTCATTCAACTTCTGCAATGATTTGTAGCAGTTGACGAGATCGCGGTCGTATGCAATCCGAAGCTCCATGTGCTTTTTGCACTCGAAGGAAAGTTCTTTGTAGTCGAGCTCGAGTACCCGGCGGGCTTCCCGCTCCCGTAGAAGAGGTTCTTCATGCTCGCTCTCGAGGACTTCAACTCGCTCCACTTTGCCCTCGGAGCTCGCAAATATAACAAAGCGCGGCGGGTTAGACTACCTCTCGCCTCCAAAGAACTACCCAACAAGTCAAGTGGTGTACCTTTGTCTTGTTGCGGAGCGTCTTGTTCCTCCGCACCAAGTCGTCGCTCTTTGCCTCGCATGTCCCGGATATCATTGTGGTACTTGGCAAAGGCGGCGTCGAGCTTGGATCGCATGGCGGCCGCGTGCTTCCGCGACTTCAAGAGCCGCTCCTCCAACACCTCGGCCGAGCACCGTGTCGCCGAAGCCTTGCAAAGATGTTCGACTTCTCACGGGACCTCTCCACGACGTCCCGCACGTACAACACATGTCAAAATGAGTACTCAACACGGAGGATTGACTACTCGAGAGTTCAGACTACTCACCTTCATCCATTGCTCGGCCGGCGGACCGCCTCCGGGTGCTTGGCTATCATCGCCGGTCCACCAGTCGTCGCCCGGCCAGCCCACCCCGCCACGACTACTCGCGGCGGCTTCCGTCATCGGCGCAGAGCGGATGGGCTCTGCGTCCTGGATCTCCGGGGAGCGGATCGCCACCTCCAGAGCGACCTCTGGCGACGTGGTGACTCCTTCTCCTCCGATCGCCGTGGCGGCCTCTTCGGCGGCTACGTCCGTCTGCTCGGGGGCTCCACCGGTAGCCTCCCGCACCTCTCGGTGTCGACCGCATAGGCACCCCCGCGGGGATGTCACTCCCCTTCGGCCTCGGGCACTCGTCAAAGAGAAGACAAGTGTATTAACGACTATGACTACCCCTCGAGGAGCTCTACGGCCTTCGGGAAGAGTACTTACCTTCGACCACGGCGGCCTCGGGCAACGACGCCTCGCATGGCGCTTCGGTGCACGTCCCGGGGAGCAGACCGGACTCCTCGGCGGGCGGCGCGACTTCTTCCGCCACCGCCGTAGAGGGTTCATCCCCCTCCCGGACGGTATCCGTAGATTTCCCGGGAAGCACATACAACTGGGTCGTCGGTCAACCTCGACTACTACAACAAGTACTACTCGGGAAGATGCAAGACTTACAAGCTCGACCGACTATCGTCATGGTCGGGCACCGAGGATGCCGGCAATATCTACCGGCCCACCCTCGGCGGGCGTCTCTTCTTGCACCTCGGCGGCCATTGCCTCCTCTACGCCGACGGCGGCGGGGCGGCGCCCTCCGCGGCCTCCCGTGGCCACCACCTCTTCAACGGCGGCGGCTACAGGCTCCATGCTCTCCTGAGGAGCAGGGGGCTGGCGCTCCAACTGCGCCAAGAGCTCTTCAACAAGGGGGGGCTAGACTACGACTTCCGGCCGGGCTCCCCCCCGTACCCCACTCGCCTTCGTCGCCCTCTTCGACGGCCCGTTGGCGGCACCTCGGGGGCTTGGCTACTTCTACTCGAGTACCCGGGAAGCGACAAGACTCGGGAGCATCTCGGGACACATTCTTCAAGATGACCCTTCAATTCGAGAGGAAGTACTCGACTCAAGGCTCGGGGGCTCCGTGCCACGTGTCCGTCGGTTTTTTCTCTCCGATTTTTCGGGATTTTCTTGCCAAAACTTCAAATGGACCCTCGCCCGAGCTCGCGGCTCAACCTAAGGCTCGGGGGCTACTCCATATGGAGTGCGATTTTGCAAGCGCACTTCCATATCGCTCCGGCTTCAAGACAAGACAGACATTTTTTGAAGACCTTTGAAGGCAAGCACTCGAGGACGCTTGAGACTACTCGAGAAGACTTCAAGATTGCTCAAACATCAGCTGGAGTACATTCCAGCCTCGGGATGCTTCGACTACTCTTGAGGACTTTTGACTTGTAGTACTCGGGGACGCTTGAGGACTACTCGTTAAGGCCGTCAAGACTACTTGAAGCTATCCTTCTCGACTACAAAGTACTCGGGGGCTTGTCGTATGGACCTCCCTGGGCCCACTACCTCAGTGGGTACCAGGACCGACTACTCGGTGGGCCCCTGGGACTACCCGGCTTGCACTACATGGCATCTGATGGCGTGGAGCACAAGGACTAGAAAGGAGTAGTACTCGGTTAGGGAGCTGTACATGTTCCGCACTATATGGAGGATTCCTAGACGTACTCGACTAGTACTCTCTCCCTACTCCAACTTGTAACCCTGCCTCCCGGACTATATAAGGCGAGGCAGGGACCCTTCTCTAGCATCGCATCATCCTGTAAACACACCCAATCAATCCCGTAACTACGCAAAGCATACAGACGTAGGGTATTACGCACCTCGCGGCCCGAACCCGTCTAAATTGTGTGCCACGTGTCTCTTCCTTCAAGTTACCGATCTCGGCGAGGCCACATTCATCTACTTCGGGTACTCCCCTTAGTAGGTTGCCGGTCTAAGACAAGCATTGATACTTTGAATAAGCACCCCCATCCTAGAATACATTTGCTCTACCCCCTCATCATCCTTCATTTTGAACTCATTGAGTTCCAACTTGAGCAACTAATATTTTTCCTCACGGATCTTTTTGTTACCCACATGGATTTCTTTGAGTTCCATCCACACCTCATGGGCGGTGGGCAAAGCAAAGACCCGATCAAACAACTCCTCATCTAGCGCCTCAAAAATATGGTTTCTAGCACGCACATTCCACTTAGCTTCACTCTCGGTAGGAACCGTAGGCAACGGATACATGGTAGTGCGCCACGCATCATGGTGTTGAGCTTGAAGGTAGCTAGCCATTCTATGAACCCAAAAGGTGAAGCGCTTCCCCGCCAACTTAGGAGGGCCATTACCGCTTCCCCTTCCCCATCTCCCTAGGCGGTTAAGCCAAGCAAAAGGAAGCCTAGCTCGATACCACTCGTAGGATCTAGTCACATAGAAGGGGGGTTGAATATGAGACTTGTTTTGCAAGCTCTATGAAATACGAAAACCTTAACCTATCAACTAGTGTTGCCCATACTAAAAAGGTTCTTCCCTACTACTAGAGAGCACTATCACAAGTTTCCTTAGCAAATATCACACTAGGAGGCAATATGACAACCTAGGCAAGATATGAAGCACACAAGCGAAACAAGCTAAAACAAAGACAAAGACACTTGAGAGCAGAATTGAAGTGCTGAAAGTAAGTGCTAGAAGTAAATAAGAGGGACAAGAGGCGACCGGATTTTTTCCCGTGGTATCAAGAAGTTGACGCTTCCCCCTAGTCCACGTTGGAGCACTCACTTAGAGTATCACTCCCCCTTGAGTCACAAAGACACAAGTGCTCACTAAGAGTACCCGTTCTCCATCTCCGGAACGGTGGGTCTCGAACCCTGTACACCAAGCTTGTCTTGAGGCTCCCACAAACTCCAAGAGCTCACCAAGAACCCCCAAGTCACCTAGACCGTCTAGGAGCCATCAAACTCCAAGAGTAACAAGCCCGCACACCTTCACTTGACCCGAGCACTCGCCTAAGCCATGTATGCACCTTGAAACTCTTGCTCACTAAGAAAGAACACCCGAATGAAGAGGAAGAGAATCCCAATAGGCAAGAACACACGCTCCTTCTCTCATAGGCTGCAATGGATCTTCAGAGTGGCAAAGGCAGCTCTAGAGAGGCAGGGGGCTTATTTATTGGCCTAAAAAAGAGGGCTAGCCGTTGGAAAATGTCCCCTGAAAAAGTTGTACCGTCGGATGAACCGATGGTGCCCCCCTGCTGAGCGTCGGATCATCCGGTCACTAATAGAAGCCAATATAGCCATTGAACCTTGGAACCCAGACAATACACCGATGCTATACACCGACACCCCGTCGGATCATCCGTCTGGTCGAAGGCACCACACTTGGGGCGGTATCGTATGATTTGTATCAAACCGTCGGATGAACCGCCGAGTATACAATCCAAGCGTCGGCTCATCCGATGCTAAAGCGTGTCTTGGCGCGTCTCTCGTTGAATTTAAATGCAACCGTCGGATGAACCGATAGTCAAGGCGTCGGATCGTCCGATGCTTAAGTGCTGACCCTTGACCGGAACTGTAGCCAAACCCTAAGGCGTCGGATGAACCGATGCATGTACCGTCGGTTCATCCAACGGTCCATTTTGAATTCGTTGGCCGCAGAACTCATCCGACGCGTGTTGAAAGGCGGGGCGTCGGATCATCCGACGCTATAAACTTGATTTCAACTCATCCAATTCAGCGCCTTTGAGTTTTCCGTCGATTCTTTTGCTTCAACCTTGCTTCCATGAACTCTCTGAGCTAGATAGCATCCAAGGAACTTGAGTGTGCATATTTTATGGCTTTTGGAGTGCATGGTCAAGCTACTAGTGTATGAACCTCTCTTAATAGTACGATTGACACTACAAACTAGCAATCCAAGTGTCCTTCATCTCCTTTGTGACACTTGGAACTAACAATGTCCTTAGCCTTGTAGTCTTCAACCATATTGAGCCCATTAAATCAAATTGAGGGGTCTCATTCCATTCGATACTCGTGACAATAACCCAATTAGAAATCCGCTTCAAAACAAAGGTTAGTCACAAGCATAAGGTTGTCATTTATCACCGAAACACACCCTTACCAAAGGTGCGAAAGGGCCTAGATCGCTACATAGTGAGAGCGAGCTTTGAACGGGAGCAGAAGAGTGAGAATGGAGCAGCCCTGCATCATTACCATTCTCATACCTAGGCTCGGATGTGTGGATACAAAAGAGTGTGTTCGCACCTAAAATCGACGAGAGTTGGCGGTGTGGTCACATTACTCAAAATGCAATTTAGACTTCACCATCGGATAGGTATCGTCGACTAGATCAAAATTCATATATAGAACGTCTCATTCCGACCTCAGGTGAGAGATATACTTTCAGGGAGCTCTGCACACCGAGTGGACCGATGCGCTTGACCGGTCTAACCGTGCCACCTAGTCCGAAGTAAAATGAGGATTCACGATAGATTTAGATTTGTAAAAGAATTTTCTTGTAGGCAAGACCTCCTCACCATGTAAATATAAAAAGGTCACGACCAAGGACCGAGCCTAGCTCGGTTGGCACTCCTTGTCGGTGGGCAAGCGGCCGGTGCGGGTTCGATTCTTGGAATCGGCACCCGCGTCCCTCACGGGGGATTTATTCCCCGGAGCGTACGCACGTGTGTGCGGTGGTTGAGCGCCTTATGGCCCTCCCGGTTGTCCGTCGTCGTAAAAAAATCTCCTCGCATGTCCCATGTCAAAGCACAGTCTAAGGCCGCCTAATCTCACGGGTGTTGCGGTGTCGCCGTGTATGAGTGGGGCGGGGGGTTCGGAGATTTTCTCGGCCCGTGTGTGAGAAGGTCTTCTTCTCAATACAATACCGTGGGGGGTGGTCTTACTCCCCATAGGCCGAGTTTTTTTTATAAAAAGACCACGACCGATTGAGAGACTCAATCGATCAAAAACACTTTCAATTATATTTTTGCCTTTTCCCCTTTGACTAATGCAAACTTTTCCAATCTATTAATTGCTGTTCCTCATTCGTCTCTACGTCGATTGAGAGCATTCTAGGTGGCCAGCCGACCCTAAGATAAACTGCTTGTGCTGTCGCGACAGGATCCTTCCTGGTACCGTTCGAAGGTTCTTCGCCAATTCAATCCAGCGACACCGTTCTGTAGCACCGGTTTGACCGACGTCGTGAGTGGGCACTGCAACCACCAACCAGCTCCTCCACACGCTGTGTGTTGGCCGTGGGCTCACTGTTGGGCCGTTTCTTGGGTCATGGTGTTGTTTCTGTCCTTTTCCCCGTCCGCACAAACAATTTTAGCCAGAGTTTTTTTTCTATAGCGGTTGTTTCGAGCTGGCGTTGACTGCAAAGGTTTACCAGTAACTCGCCGGTTTGTTGTTTCGTGCCTCTGACACGCACGCAAAAAGGCAAGACGTCTCTGTAACTCAGACTAGAAATATCACGTCGTCCTTAATTTGATCACGTGGTGATAACATATACGTAATCGAGAGATGCCAAGCAATGAGAGCCACAGAAACCAATCGCGCGTCCGGTTGTCCGGGTCGCAGTACACACGTACGACGCAGACTCGCAGACTCGATATATTCATGCGAATGCGATCCTACAGGCACACACACAGGATTGCAGGAGCGATGAAGGGAAGCAAGAGCAACGTGGTGGAGGCCGCCGGCGTCCCGGCCTCGGAGCTGTGGGACATCTACGCCACGCTCCGCTTCGTGCAGCTCTTCCACCAGCTGCTCCCGCAGGTCCTCCGCAAGGTCGAGGTCGTCCGCGGCGACGGCGGCGTCGGCACCGTCACCCAGGTCACCGTCGTGCCTCCAGGTGACACACTGACACGCACGCATCGTCTTCAGCCCGGGCTGAATCGAACAATCTCTTCATTAATTCACTCTGTTGAAGAACGCGCATGGCATGCTAACTAGTGTTCGCCGCAATTCGGTAGGGAACCCCGGCGGTCACTCGATGACCTACCAGGAGGAGTTCACCAAGATCGACAACGAGAACCGCCTCAGGGAGGCGCTGGTGGTGGCAGGTGACATCCTCAAGCTCGGCTTCACCAAGTACCTGACCCGGCTCGAGATCATCGCCAAGGGGCCCTGCTCTTCGGTGATAAGATCGACAATTGAGTACGAGTTCGACGAGGGGCAGCACCCTGACCTTGAAGATGCGGTTAGCACTGCACCTCTGGATGCGGCTGCTGAAGCGATTGTGCAGTATCTCAGGGAGCAGAGGGCCGCCGCACCATAGGCGACCACCCAACTGAAGAAAGCAAAAACATCTCATGGTGCGACTATAAGTAAAGTGAAGAATGTATAAGTTATAATTCGATCTGGAATAACGCTAAAACCATAGCATCAACAGATGAATGAAAGATCCATGTATGCTGTTGGCTCTGAATAAAAGGAGGGCCGACGAGGTCCTTATCCTTATTCTGAAAAAAAAAATCGACGGACTTTAAATTTAGTTTTGTTGCTGTCACCAGACACCACTCACAAAAATCCAAAAAATCTCAACCGTCAGTGCTACTCTTCGGGTGCCTGGATTTGCTAGTATTTATCTGGATTGGAAATTAACCAGAGCTGTTGGATTTTAATCCAACCTTCCAGATCATTAGCAGCTGTGTCTGCATGCTCGTCCACCTCCGGCCTTTTCTTTTTTTTTTCGAAACACATAACACACATGTTCGTTCAAAGAAACACATAACACACACATACTCAACCTTACAAATACACTGATGCAACGTTTACCATATTCTTCCTCGAATATGAATTTGAATACAAAATATAATTCGGATTGGTATTCGGACATCTATTTTAGGTACCACATTATTAAAATCACGTGGATGTATGGACAATTATATTTATGAGTAGTCACATGCCTATTTTGAATTATTAGTAATGGAAGATCGGAAGGATACGAAGCCTGCACGGCCGCACGTTAAACACGCAGCTAGCGCTATCGATCATCGATGCCATCATACGGTAGTACGGACGTCCGGACTTGCAATAATTCAAGATTATTGATCCATCAATTCCGACAAGTCTACGCCTGTGGACGTGGCGGTGGTACTCTGAAGGCCGAAGCTGCACGCAACTCAAGGCGGAGGTAGGACAGTTCAGGAGCAAAGGACGTACGACTCCCAATAATTGGATGGACGCCTCAACACAGAAATACTGTGTATCGCGTAGTTGGCGTCGTCCTCGATGGCGTATCGTTCGATCGCTATCTCGCTGCAGCATCGAGATCCCAAGCATTGCGAAGAGATGAGCGAGCCACACTACTGACGCCGTGTATGTGTTCACACGCCCCGGACGGCTCTGTGCTTGCCTATATGTACCCTCACTCTACAGCTTCATTAGCATCCGCAGGAAGCACAGCTAGCTCAGAGCTAGTAACCAGCCAACAAGCCGTCCAGGTCACACGCATCTGAAGCACGAAGTGCATAGCGAACGAGCGATGAAGGGGAGCAAGACCCACGAGCTGGAGGCCGACGTCCCGGCCGCCGAGCTGTGGAAGATCTACGGCACGCTCCGCTTCGTGGAGCTCGTCCACAAGCTCCTCCCGCAAGTTCTCTACAAGGTCGAGGTCGTCAGTGGCGTCGGCGGCGTTGGCACTGTCATCAAGGTCACCTTGGCTCTAGGTGAGGTTGACTTTCGTTGGTCACGTTGTTTGACAATTCGTCTTGTTAAACAAATTTATTCAAAATATATACGATGATAAAGCATGTCGTAAACAAAATAAATAATATTTTTATATTTTTTTAATAAGACAAATGATCAAAGGCAGTAGAAGTATTATAGGCAGAGGAGGTATATATGTATAGCATGCATGGTGCTGACAGATGATGCTGATGACATTGTCTGGCCACCACTCTTGTGTTGCTGGGCACAGGGAACCCTGGGCCGCAGAGCTACGAGGAGGAGTTCGTCAAGATCGACAACGAGAGCCGCGTCAAGGAGGCGGCGGTGATCAAGGGCGACATCCTGGACCTCGGCTTCACCACGTACGTGACCCGGTTCGAGATCGTCGAGAAAGGCCCCGGCTCGACGGTGATCAGGTCGACCGTTGAGTACGAGTACGACGACGGGCGCCCTGAGCTTGAGGCCGTGGCGAGCACTGCGCCTCTGGCTGCGGCTGCCGAGAGGCTTGTCCAGTATGTCAAGGAGCAGCAGGCCACTCCGGCGGCGAGCGCCTGAACAGAAAAAATTGGATCGGAACATGGTTTGTGGTCAACGACGAATAAAATGAGAGAATGCAGGGTGCTGGTATTTGTAAAATGTTGTGTGCTTTTACCCATTTTCCATGAATGATGCCCCTGTAATGTTGTAAGATGTAATACCATGCATGTGTGTTGTTTGGTTTGAATAAAAATAGGTCCTGCTATGAGGTCCTTGCGTGAAAAAGGTTGTTTATTTACAGAGTTATGCTTAAGTGGTCTTCTTAAAAATCTACTGTATGCGATTATTAAACTTGCTGTAATTTTTATATTAAATAACAAGAAACAACAGCAAAACCCAACAAAGAAGAAGAGAAAGCCAAAAAGGCAAAAAAAAAAAACACCAAACGCGCCCAGCCACAGCTAGCAGCAGCTGCCATGCGAGGAGACCCATTTTAATTTCTCAACCCGTATTGTCGCCAGCTCGATCAGTCTCCCATGTGAGAATGTGAGATCGATGATCATCGTCATCGAGAAGGGCCCTTGTTTTTCGGTGATAAGGTAGAACATTGAGTACGAGTTCGATGTTGGGTGCCCTGAGCTTGAAGATGTGGTTAGCACCACACCTTTTGATGTGGCTGTTGGGGAAAGTATGTAGTCCCACCGTCTCAAAATATAGCTACCTTTTCAAAGTCATTTCTTTCAATTTTGACCAACAATAACACTTAAAGTAAATTATAAATAGGAAAATACATATTTTGATAGTTGTTTCATAATAAATCTACCAAAATCATTTTCATGTTATGATTCTTTATAATTATGTTGCTATTTATGATGAAAAATTTTTAAAAAATAACTTTGAAAAAGTATAAATGTAACTATATTTTGGGACAGAGAGAGTACTTCAAAAAAACAAAAAGCCACTCGGGGGGACCCGGTTCCTCGGCCTTTGAGTGGCTGCCGTGTGGGTCCCATCGTGATGGCCACACACGGTAGAGATGCTAACGGTCAATGATCTCGTTCCACTCACCTATTAGTTGAAGAGAGAACCGAAAAGGAGGGCCAACGAGGTCCTTGTTTGAAAAGTTTTTGACGTGGTTTTAGTTTTGTTGCGGTCACAACACGGTACAAGTGAAATTTGCATCTCAACTGTACTCTCCTCTCCAAAGTCACGGCCTCTGCTGCGGTGCGGACCGCGTCTCCTGCTGCACCGTACCAGGTGATCCTTGTGCATCTGATCGAGGTTGTCGTGCTAACTGTAATCCCGGTGCAGCCCACGCCCCACGGTGTCATGGGCTCACGACAGCCCACGTCCCACGGGCACGCGTCTGCCAGGTCGTGGCGTCACTGGCGCAGTGGCGCTGCAGCATCACTGATGTACCCAATCTTCTTTCGGCGCAAATCAAGCTTGATGTTTGTAGATGGATAAACAGAGATGAGGAGGATGTGGGAAAAATTCTCCATGCGAGATAAGGTAACTGTTCCCCATTGTCGTCCCTTCCCATGTCCACGGCTTCGTAGTCGTAGATGGCCTCCTTGGACAATACCTCTAGCGACGCGCCCCTCGTCTCCGGGACGAACAGAGACATCAGCATGCCTAGGAAGTTTGTGCTAGCCAGCACGAATAGCTCGTTCGGGGTGCCAATACCCAACGTGTACTTGCTGCCGCCGGCGCCCTTGATAAAAACCCGAACGCCCCGAGAACTAGAAAAAAAGTTAAGCAGAAAATACAGCAACTGCAGAAAGAAAAAGAAAAATTCGCAAGCTAATTGCAAGTAAAAAAAGAAGGCCTCTGAGAAGCTAGAAAAACTCAATCGGACAAAAGAACAAATTGAAGCAATACAAAGAGAGATAGATGAAATGAAAGAACAGTTCACTATGTACCGACTACCGAGCGATCTCTGGCAGTTTCCTGCAATCCTGCGCAGGTACAAGCCGAGAGCAGCCGGCGCTGCGCCAGCAACGAGGATTGCGCGCCAGACGTAGTCGTCCTCTGGCACGACGGCGGACACGCCGAGCGCGACAGTACTGGCGAGGAGGATGCTGACACCCTGCATGGCGTGGACGGTAGTGGAGGATAAGTTGTAGGCCCCGGCGAGCAAACCCGTGCCGGCGATCGCGGCGGCAGCGAGGTGGTACCACTGCGTCCTGGCGGGGTCAAGCGTCGCCAGGACATTGAGCTAGTGCGTACGCGCCATGGATGTCCCAGTGCGCGCAGCTCTGTCGTCTGTGGTGCGATACTGTTGCGCGTCTTGCGTCGCGAGCTTTCTGCTTGTTGTGCTGCTTGCTCGCCGCAAATAGGTCATTGATCCAACGGTGCTAGGTCAAGTAAATAGAAGTGTCCCGATTCGGCGATTCATTTGCAACTGTGCGTCGAATAATCGTGGCTTCTTGGGGTAGAAGTACGTCGCATCCTTGCTGAGAACGATATGTCGTTTTAACTTTTTTTAGAATGATATGACATTTAAACTTGTTATTACTTGTCCTTAACCGGGCTGCCGTGTTTGTTACGCTGAGGCTTGTGACTGTTTTAATTTTTCGATCCACGGTGTCGCTAGCTCATTCTCCACGCGAGATCAGTGGAAGATCTTGTGGAGGAAGAAGCTCGGGGTCGCTCGATCGGATGTCCCACGACTAGCTGAATTCCTGAGAAGCTAACACAATTCATATAAGAAATTAGGGAATGTGAATTTCAAAGGTAGTCAATGGTATGGGATCTAGCCTAATTGGTTATACAAGATCTTTCCTAGTATACAAGTACAGTCGGTTTCAGATTGATGGATGGTTGTAGGAAATTAAGACTCGGGATGCACCATGGCAACTCCCCCCCCCCCCTCCCGCCGCCGCTCCTCGCCACCTCCCCCCGCTGGCAATGAAGACCTTTGATCGGATCCCACTCTGGATCGTCTATTTTCAAGATGATATCCGTTATCGTTTTCATGCACCGGTACACCACCCCTTTCCCACCCCTAATGGTTCGTTCCTCCTCTTCGCTACTTTTCAGTGTTTCCTCTTCCGTTTAGCGGAAGAATATGTTGCTTTGGTTCTTCAATCGTGTTTGGGAGGGCGTGCCTCGGATTTCCATGTCAAATTCTTGAGCAACAATCATTTTCACTTCTCGATTTTCTCGAAAGAAGTGGACTTCCAAATTTACAGAAAACGCAGAGTGATTACTTCCTCCTTTGATATCTATTTTCACTTGTGGAGCAATGGTACTCCACAATCAAACTATCAAGAGGGATGCAACGTTAGCTTTAAAACAAATATCAGAAGTGCTCATTAGTTGACCTGTGTGAGAAATAGCCTTGAGAGAGTCCATGAGTGATCTAACAAACTTTTAACCCAACCTTATCCACTTCAACACGTCTTGAATTGTTTGTGAGAAGAGAAAAGGTTTTTTGGACTCCCTCCGCTCAGGGCGGTCTAAGCGCCCTATCGGTACGGTCTGACTGCCCCAGGCATCCAACGACTAGTTTTTCAAACTGGCTGGGGGTAGGTGGTCTAACCGCCCTGTCTAGTTCTTTAACGACTAGTTTTCCTTGAGAGGGGTATAAGTACCACACGAGCTCCACTTGTTGGGCTGCTGGTTCTAGGGTTGCTAGTGCGCTCCCCCTACTGTTTTTCTTTAGCCAAAGCCAAAGAAACTCTCCCCAACCCTCTCTTTGTGAGATTGGTGATTCAAGCCATATCTTTGTGTTGGGTTGAGAGATTTAGCCTTTGTGAGTCTTTATGAGCTGAGCAAGAGCATCCCATAACTTGAGCACTTGCGATTCGCGTCAAAAAGCCTTTGAACCATTTGTTACTCTTGGTGGTTGGCCTCCTAGACGGCTAGGTGTCGTCGGCTAGCTCCTAAGGGTGTGGTGAGCAGCGGCAAGTTTGTGAGGGTTGTGATCTTGACTCTTCATGGGAAAGGTTTCTTTAGTGGAAAAGAGGAAAGCGGTTGAAAGAGACCAGACTTGTTGTGGGAAAATTCTCTTACAAGCTCCTCAACGGAGGCGTAGCCTTTCCTTGGTGGGAGGTGAACTTCGGGAATCAAATCCTTGTCTCTCCTATGTGGTTTGTCTCACTAGTTGATTTCTAACATATTTACTTTGCTTCTGCTCAATCTACTTGGGTGTGCTTGTATTTGAGTGCAGTGATCATTACCCTGTTTGTGACCATCTACTAGAGCAACTCAAGAACTTTGGTTCTTACTAGAAGTCAAGAGAACCTTGAGTTGTGTTTTGCAGGTTCATTGTGTGGAGGTAGTCAAGCTGCCCCACGATGTGGTCTAATCGCCCCCTCTATGCTCAATGCACCAGGGGCGATCTAACCGCCTTGTGAAGGCGGTCTAACCGCCTGAGCCAAAGAAGCTCAAGTTTTGAGGGAAAGTTTTATTTGGTCGTCTCACATATTCACTCCCTTCTAAACGACATCAAGATCCTTTCAGGAGGAGGGAACGTCACGTCGTGTTGCCGCTGTGTCGTAGCCCCTTCCCCTCCCCAGCCGGAGCAGGGGCGGGGTGATAAGGCGGGTGCGAAAGGAGATGAGGCTGGCGTTGCCCAACTGCTGGCACATACCAATAGGGCGAGCTGCTGGGGGCGGCGCGTCGTTGCTACGGCCGACGACAGCCCACGAGGACGCAACGACGTGCGATGGGGGATGGGGATGCAACGTCGATGGAATCTAGGGCGGGGTGGATATGAAGGAAGAGGGAAGTTTTCAGTGGGCTTTACAAAACCTAGCTCTAATTAGTACCTCTTGGGTGGGATAGTTTTTTGGGGTGAGTTAGATGCAAACTAGCACAATCTGGCCCTCTTGTTTGGATAGTTTTAGACTAGTTGGTGCTAAACTAGCTCAAACTAGCTCTAGCCCATGGAGCCAAATGGGGCCAGTGCAAAATAAATGTAAGTAGTGTGTAACACATGATCAATTATCGGAGAAACTTGAACTTCTTGATAATGTTGCCAACCTTGCATCCAAGGAACGTTGTCCATTAGAGCAACTTTGTCAACGTTTCATCCAAGGAATGTTGTTCATTAGAGCAACTCCAACAGGGGTCTCTACTCCAAAATGGAGGTTTGATGCAAAAACTCAACTCCAACAGGACCGAGTCTGCATAATAAGACCCCTCCAAATTTCACCTCCAATCCTCCATTCCTAGAGGGTCTCCTGTGATGCCCCAGGTTTTTAATTAGAATCATTAGTGCTAATGATCGAATCAACCGAGTCAAACATTGTTGACATAGGTCAAACCTTGGTCAACCTGGGTCATCACCTCGAAAACCACACCAACAATCGCTAATGACCTTGTTAACCGAGTTAACACTCACTTGTGGTCAAATCTCGGTCAAAGTCATGGTCAAATCCGGGCCAAACCCCTAATGCTTTTGAACCCTCCGAGAACTTTTGTCGCGTTCTCTAGATTTCACCTAAACACTTCAAAATCGGCCAATATAAAGTTGTTCGTCTGTTCGAGGGACACAACTTTCCTAATTGGCGACATTTCAAATTTTGAAGGTTTGAAGCTCAAAAACTCAGTCAAAAGCCAAAGGAATAGTGTTTTGAGTCGTGCAAAAGCTTATTTTCGCGACGCGTTCCAGACCAAAAATCACCAAAGTATATGTCGGCCTTTACAGATGTTGTAGAGGGTAATTTGAACTTCAACTTTGGTATTCAAATGTTTCTTCGCACAGTTCAAGATTTTCAAGAAAATTGTGGTCAAACCGGCATTGACCGGTGGCTTTCCAGGCCCAACCGCGCCCTGGCGCTCGGGGGGGGCGTCGAGCGTGTCACGCGCGCGCTGCGCCTGGGGAGCTTCGGCCTTCGCGCCGTGGGCCCCGGGGCCCGAACGCTAAGGTTCGTGGCCACCACGTGGCGGGTGCGAGGCTGCGGACCACCCCCTGACCCCTTCCACCTCGCCGCGTGGGCCTTGCTGCTCGCCGCCGCCGGACCCCCCTGTCGTGCGCTGCCAGACCGCGCGGTCGGCATCGGGCGCCGTGACGCAGCCGGGTCCCCCTCGCCACCGTGAAGCCTGTGCCTCGAAGGGAAGCACACGTCGGCGCCTATATAACGCCGGTGTTCTTCACACGCACGCCCCCACGCTTGCCGCCGGACGCCTCGCCGCTGCCGCCGCCCGCCATGGGAGGCCACCACGGTGAGTTCCTGGTTCCGAGCCGCAACCGGCCATTTGAAGCCCACCACCGTCACCATGAGTGTCCACCGCAACTTCCCGAGCCGTTTGTTGCCCAGCCGCACCGCCCCCTTCGCCGGAGCGCGTGCTCCAGCAGCCGCCTCCTAGCGGCGCCGCCGAGCCTCCTCGCCGGCTGCTGCCCCGACCCGTCCGAGCGTGGAAATCAAGCCAAGGCCACCCACAGGCTGCCCTCCGCCCACGCCCGGCCGGTCCCGGCCGCCGGTTCGCCGCCGACCGGTGCCCAAGGACCCAATTGCAAGGGGCGACTTTTTTTTAAGGGCCGAACTGCAAAGCAAGGGTATGCTTGTGAATCTGAAAAACATTCCAGGGGCCTCAATGTAAAACAGTTTCTTAAATAGTGTATGTGTTTGACTGATTAGTAGAATTTCCAAACCAATCTTGAAAGTTCTTTATGATGCATCCTTCGACAACCCCTTACATTCCAAATTACTAATCGTTTTGAATTTTGTAAATACATACATTTTGTTATGTACCTAAATATATTAGATACTATAATTTGAGACATGGGGAGCATATATATGCGCATGATTCTATACACGCAAAATCCTTCGACTGTTAACGGTACTATGAGATAGGTTGCAATGCTAGTGTCATCAGACACCGTTAGTGTTTGAGGCCGCGTTACCTTACCGAACCAAACATCACTATTAATGTTACCACTTACCAGCTCCTCTGCCTTGCTATGGTCTATCCTCTCCACCAAAATATATATCCTCCACCAAAAATATATAGAAGAGTTCACGACACAAAAGGTTCTTCGTTACTGATATGAGAACATGATGTAATATTACAGGTTTAGCAACATGATAAACTGGAGAAAGCAGCACGGGCAATACAAGTACAACGAGATGGTGCCTCTGAGAGTATAGTCCATGATGCCACTGAGTCCAATAGCCAATGACTCATACAAAAAACTGAAACATGACTAGTTTTTATCTTGAAATTATTAACATCTAAAGTTCAACATCATGGCATCGGCTGCAAGGCTCCACAACATGCAACTTTACTGTGGAGGGAACTTTAGGCTCAATGTATGAACTGATGGCCACACGTGCTTGTTTAGCTTCCCTGAGAACATCAATGGGTAGTGCGGAGCACTTGCTACAATTGTCCTCAGGCACATAACACTTAAAAAAACTCTGATGGGTCTCCAATGTAAGGCACTCAAGGGATGTTATACTCTCAACAACATGGCATGCTAGCTCAACTAAGCTCTTTGCAGAAGAGAATCCTAGTATCTTCACTTTCTTGATCCTGTGGTGGTGCTGTTCTCGCGCCCGCCTCAGATTTGGTGGGTCTGTCAAAATTGAGACATGCTCCATCTTCCAGTGTGAGGCCTAAGATGAAAAAAACATGGTGATGGTTCCTCTGTGATATATACTAATATTATAGAAATATGACAAGCAACTTACATCCAAGACGAAATTCTCCAAGGATGGACAAGCATCAAAAAAGGAAACCAGAGAAAAAAAATCATAGGAGGCCACTGCATTGAGAGCAATACTTAGGTTCCTGAGGTGTAAATATTTGCTATGCAGCATTGGTGTATCAACCATCTATAAGAAGATATCAGATTAGTAATCATCATATGCATATTGCTAGTCCATAGTCAAGTTTTAGAGTACCTCGCTGGACGAATATATGGTAACAGTTTCAAGGTTTGGCATGCTGGACGGAAGTTCAACACGAACATAATGAATTGCACCTGAAAAGGATATGTCTAGGTTCTTCATTTGCAATGTTTCCCCAAGTGATAGTTGTACATCGGGACCTCCTTCAAAGTAAAAGCTGGATATATTTGGAGCTTTGTTGTCTAGCACTCGCAGCTTGCTGCAACCAAGAACCTCTAGGTAGCTGAGCAGCCTCAGCATACAAGGAACCCTTAAGCAAATTATCCAATCACAGTACCTAATTTCCAACTGCTCCAAAGCAAAGAGCTAGAAATAAAACACTCTAACTCATCCCCCTTAATACGGACAGCACACATATGTAGTCTGGTCAGGCTTCTGAAGCAACCAACTTCCGATGTGGGATGGAAGGAACAAAAGGCAAGGTGAAGATATCGGATTGAGTCTCTACTTCCATTAGAAAAAATAGAGTATGGAAAGTTGTACTGTGCCTTCACTGGCAATGCTAGTGCGAGTTGTTCAATTCCTGGTGTAATAGCAATCTGAAGCCAACTGTCAAGATAACAAGAGTCCTTCGGATTGTAACCTTTAAGCATGTGAATGCTGAGATTCTTCACACCAATGCCTGAGTGTTTTTTCATAATCTGGTCAACTTTGCTAGAGAAATCACTGGCAATTTCATTATTCCCATATGCCTTTTTATCTAATCCCAATGTTGCATTATCGAAAGTGAGGTTGGGATGGTTTCTCCAGGAATGTAGAAAAGCATGAGACACACAGGCGGCTCGGGCAGCATCCCTCATTGACATCAGGGAGTGTATATGACACCAGACATCCTGCACGCAGAAGCATGGGAGAGAAGTTTCATCGAACTGTAAAGGCAAATGATCACTACAGATGGAGGGGGGAAGAGTTAAAAAAATGTCTTAAATGTGTAACTCAGCTGATAAGCGGGTTACCAAGTGTTAATGGCTATTTAAAAAACACTGTCAGTGACAAGAGCTGATTAGTTACTGTGTAATATCTGTTTGCACATTTTTAATACAAAAATGTGCAACTACGCAAATCAGGCATGTAGTGCACACAATACTGGTTTGTTTGCATTGTGCCAACTAGAATAGACGTGAGGATGTTTTGTTGACCAATCTTCCAATAACGAGCTAGTCTATGGTATAGACAAAAAGAATGAACACTTCTGGACTTGCATCTGAATATTTAAACAGTAGGAGGCCTGTGTAATTACAAAATAGAATCGAACAACTTGGACAGCTAAGGTGTAAAAAATGTGGCACATGGAACTAAAGTAATAATATCTTACAAGATTGTGCAGCTCTAAGCTACAATGTAGGCCTGTGATGATCTAGTGGATGTAAAAATGTCACACTAGTTAGAATTCCAAACTTACTGATGCGGCAAAGACATATGAGTTATGACTAGATTCTATAAGAAACTTATAGATGGTATGGAGATTAATGATAAGTGCTCATTATTTATTGATGTCTTGAGAATCCAAGAAATAGAAATTCCATCTTTTATATATTGAGGCCGGAACATGATTTCAACATATCAGGGAAAATAAGTGAAGTTACAAGTGCAAAAGAACAGTAGGATATGAGATCACAGCATTAATATATCATGTAATAATCTTTTATTTAGATACCATAGGTTCATTGATTTGTGCAGTCCAAACAGTGATCATGATATTTTACTTGCACTGATTTTACAATTATTATCAAAACGCCATGGCATACCTTGGGAAGGCTTGGTCCTGGATACATCTGTATTTCACCACCCTTGGAATCCTCATCTTGCTGACAGGGTGAGCCGTTTGTATTAGACTGTGAAGCAATCAATCCATCTGCAGCACATCACGCATCTTTACGAATAATATAGACAATGGAGGAACAAAACAGCAAACTCAAGCACAACAATGCAAACAGAATGATGCACTTCCTCTTGTTATCCAAACTTCATGCAGCAACACTAAATCTTAAATCTTTATAAAAGGATTGAGCATGCATCTTTATTTGAGCATTGCAACTCTCAACAATTGCAGTTCAAGGATGTTGGGCATCAGCCCTTGCACTCAGTATACTCTTGGACACCTCTGGTCTCTTGCCTGACATTGCTCATCTCGATTTATAATTATAACAGCAAATATAAAAAAGGAAATCGTGTTACCTACACATGTGAATACAGTGGTAGCATTATTAAATCACTGAGGTGCTGTATTCCTGCAAAATCACCACTACTTTTTTTTAACAGATTCACATTGAAACAGCGAGGAGATGGATTAGAACCTTACCCTACTGAAACATTTATTTTTTGAACAAACCCTACTGAAACATGAAAACGGTACATAGATGTACCCACCAATTGGCTAATCGATCGATGCAAGGGAACCTCGTGCGCACGCAATTAACTATACGTTTTCTCGATCTCCCTAAAGAAAGGAGCGCATATGGAACAGCAAAAACCATGTTTGTTCTCTATGAAAAAACCGCTGCGAGCCTGCGCCTGGGCATGCACAGAAACAACAAAAAATGAGAGGAGAAGAAGGCTTACTGTAGGATTCGGGTTGCCGACGCAGGCGGTCCGGCTGCTGCCGCTGCAGGGGCATCAAGGTAAGCTATCCCCCTCTGTAATCAGATCTGGCCCCCTCTATCAACCACTCTCCCTGTATCCCTCGGCCCTCCCCTTCCCCTTCCCCTCCCTAGCCTCCTCCTTCTAGGGATCCCGCCGTGTTCTTTCCGAAGGAGGAGATTTCGAAGAGAGTTAGAATCCTCCCGTGCGTAACAGGAGCCAGCCGCCACCTAAACTACGGAGGAGGAGGCAAAGGCAAGACGCAAGAGCAATATCCTCGAAAAAGTCGACAACGAGTCGCGATGCATGGCGTGGCTGAATTAGAGCCATTGTGGCCGCAAGACGAAGTCGTGATGCACAGAGTAGTCCACGACGAGCGCGCATGACGAGCCGCGCGACGTGCCGAGACACCGGACGTGCGGCGTGGCGAAGAAGTCGACAACGAGGCGCGCGACGTGTCGAGGAACCCGGACGCGCGACATACGCGAAATAGTCGACGACGAGCAACGCGACGAGCCGCGCGACGTGCCGAGGCACCCCGGGACGCGCGCGTAGGTGAAGTAGTCGATGACGAGCCGCGCGACGTGCCGTGCGAGGTGCCGAGGAACCCGTACGCGCGACGTAGGCGAAGTAGTCGACGACGAGCCGCGTGACGTGCCGAGGCACCCGGACGCACGACGTAGGTGAAGTAGTCGACGACGAGCCGCGCGATGTGCCGAGGCACCCAGACACATGGCGTAGGTGAAGTAGTCGACGACGAGCGGTGCGACGAGCCACGTGACGAGCTGCGCGAGGTGCCGAGGCATCCGAACGCGCGGCGTAGTCGAAGTATTCGACGACGAGCCACGTGATGAGTCGCGCAAGGTGCCGAGGCACCCGGACGCACGACGTAGGTGAAGTAGTCGACGACGAGCTGCGCGAGGCGAGCTGCGCGACGAGCCGAGGCACCCGAACGCGCGACGAAGTTGAAGTAGAGCCGCTGCAGCCGGGAGACGAGTACTCACGGCACACAGCGTAGTCGATGTAGAGTTGATGCAGCCGGGAGACGGAGTGACCGAGTGCACGGCGAGAGCCAGTGCGACCAACTTAAGAGAAGTCGAGCGCCGAGACGGCGCGTCCGGATGCACGACGTAGTTGATGTAGAGCTATTGCGGCCGGGAGACGACTAGTCGCGGCGCACGACGTAGTTGATGTAGAGCCGCTGCGGTCGGGAGACGACTAGTCACAACGCAGGGCGTAGTTGATGAGAGCTGCTGACCGCTGCGGTCGGAGGCGACGTAGCCGTGGTGCCCGACATGGTTGAAGTAGTTGTACTCGAGTATTAAAGTAGTCAACGTAGACATGGATGTACTCGTGTACAACAATTGCGTGGAAGAAGTGAAGATCGTGAGGCTTCCTGGGTAGCCTTTGGGTAAATGTAGTATAGTTTATGCAGATTTGAATTTCTAGTCACCAAAGCACGTGGACTCTGCTGGTAGGATCTTCCGGTTTCTGCTTTTAGACTTGAGGTACAGCTTGTTGGAATTTGGTACATGTGGCCCATTTAGTAAATTCTAAAGCATGCACAATAATAGTCCCGTATTGCCAAGACAAGTAGAGGTTGCCTTCCTTAAATATGGGAGTCTCCTATCATAGCAAAATAGATGCATGTGAGAGAAAAGGCATCGTTGATCACGCACGCGCAACCCGCGCATTTTCGCGTAAATTATCGCGTGACTTGTGACTTACGACTTGTACGTGTACAACCGGTCGTTACGAGTGCATTTTTATTTTTGTGCTATGTCACCGACGTTTCGGTTTCGACCGATTAATGGTGACAAATTTATCGCAATCAAATAGGCGGTTTCACCGCTTGATAAAAGTGGCGGTTCGCTTGAATCAATTGAGCGAGTTATCGATCCGATTGATGAGAGGAATATTAAACCTTGGCCGGAGCCTATAAACACCAGGAGACGTCTTGGTGGCCGGGATACGAGTAGACATACACCTCATCTCCCACGCGTTTGTCGTTCGACCGCTAGCCGCCGCGCTTCATCGACCTTCGACCTCGGCGTGCACCGGGCTTGGAGGAAGCGGGATCTCCTAAACCACTACCGCAACATTCCCCGCACGGGGCGGTAATCGGGTTTTTGGGCGGCGTCACACGCGACCGCTTGGTGGATCCGCAACTACTTCTTCGACGCGTTCGTCAACTCACCGTGCAAGAACCGTGAGTAATTTCTTAATATGTGGCTTGTTCATTTGTGCCGTATGATTGTATCGTTTTTAGTCAATATGCTTTTCCTCAAGATTAAATCTCGGATTATTCATAATTAGGTCGTTTTTTCCAACAATCCAAAAACCCGATGGTTTTGTGGTTAAGGGTCAAGAGAGTAAAGTGTGCGGATTACTAAAATCTTTGTATGGTCCGAAACAAGCACCCAAACAATGGCACGAGAAATTTGATCGGACTCTAAAATCTGTTGGTTTTGTTACAAACGAAGCGGATAAGTGTGTTTATTATCGTCATGGTGGGGGTCAAACGGTGATCTTATGTTTGTATGTGGATGACATACTTATATTTGGGACTAATACCGCAAGAATTGACGAGGTCAAATCATTCTTGTCCTCATGCTTTGACATGAAGGATCCGGGGAGAAACAGATGTTATCCTAAATATTAAGTTGACAAGAAATGAGAATGGGATTATTTTAAATCGATCTCATTATGTGAAAAAAAATGTTGTGTCGCTTTGGTTTTGAGAATGCCAAAGTAGCCCCTACACCCTATGATGCTAGTGTAAAATTAAGAAAAAATCGGGCGAAGGGTTGGACCAATTGAGATTTTCACAAATAATTGGTTCCCTCTTGTATCTTGGCTGGAGCAACACGTCCTAACATCTCTTTTGTCGTGAGCAAATTAAGTCGATTTACTTCCAATCCAGGGAAGGATCACCGGGAAGCACCAAAGGAGAGTGCTACGTTATCTAGTAGGAACAATCGCATATGGAATTCACTATACCGGTTATCCATCTGTACTAGAAGGATATAGTGATGCAAATTGGATCTCTGACGCAGATGAGATTAAAGCCACGAGTGGCTATGTGTTTACATTAGGAGGTGCTGCAATTTCATGGAGGTCATGTAAACAGACTATTTTGACGCGATCAACCATGGAAGCTGAGCTTGTAGCACTTGACACGGCTACAGTTGAACCGAGTGGTTGAGAGAACTACTCATGGACTTGCCACTAGTAGAGAAACCAGTTCCTGCTATCCTTACATATTGTGATAATCAAACAGTCTTGGCCAAGATAATGAGTACTAAGGATAACATGAAGTCCTCAAGACATGTGAAGCGGAGGCTTAAATCGTTAGAAAGCCGAAAAACTCCGGAGTAATTGCCGAGAATTATATCGCAGGTGAGAAAAATCTAGCGGATCCTTTTACAAAAGGGCTTGCACGGACGGCGATATCGTTGCAAGTATGGACATGGGACCGAGACCCATTTAGTTGCAAAGTAATGATAACTCACTTCCTCCGAAAGGAGATCCCTTATTTGGAAAATGAGAAAAATAAAGTTACCGTTGTAACAAGGAGTACAATTCATTTAAATTACCCATGTTCATAATATGTACTCTTTTTTCGTATGGAAGGTTGGCCGTAATACCTTAATGTGTTCTAGTGTCTACCGAGAGAAAAGGTATCGTCCTACGGGATACCTATAATGAACACACCTATGTGAGCCGAACTCGTTGGGTTGTGGTTTATGGAGTGGGGTGCTTTCTAGAAAGCTCATGAGAAGATCGGGGAGCAAGACCTTTAAAGCTCGTTTAGACTTGGTGTTCGGTAGTCCGGTACTAGATAGATTTTCAAGAGAAATCGAAAGCAAAAAGCTATGAATTCAAGGCTTAGTCCATTCACAAGCTGCCGGAAGATGGATCTTGTTGATCTAGGTGTAAGTTCAACCCGTACGGGACTTGTACCGAAATTCCGGTATATGAAAGTGGTTTAAAACGGCAAGTGCTTTAGAATTGGTGGGGGGATGTTGGAATTTGGTCCAAGTGGCCCATTTAGTAAATTCTAAAGCATGCACAATAATAGTCCCGTATTGCCAAGACAAGGAGAGTTTGCCTTGCTTAAATATGGGAGTCTACTATCATAGCAAAATAGATGCATGTGAGAGAAAAAGGAGATCGTTGATACACGCACGCGCGGCCCGCGCATTTTCGCGTAAATTATCGCGTGACTTGTGACTTACGACTTGTACGTGTATAATCGGCGGTTACTGTGCATTTTTATTTTTGTGCTATGTCAATGGCGTTTCGTTTCGACCGATTAATGGTGACAGATTTACTCGCAATCAAATAGGTAGTTTCAACTCGCTTGATAAAGGTGGCGCTTCTCGCTTGAATCAATTGAGCGAGTTGTCGGTATGATTGATGAGAGGAATATGAAACGTTGGTCGGAGCCTATAAACACCAGGAGACGTCTTGGTGGCCGGGATACGAGTAGACATACACCTCATGTCCCACGCGTTCGCTGTTCCGACCGCTAGCCGCCGCGCTTCGTCGACCTTCGACCTCGGCGTGCACCGGGCTTGGAGGAAGCGGGATCTCCGAAACCACTACCGCAACATTCCCGCACGGGGCGGTAATCGGGTTTTTGGGCGCAGTCACACGCGACCACTTGGTGGATCTCGCAACTACTTCTTCAACACGTTCGTCAACTCACCGCGTAAGAACCGTGAGTAATTTCTTAATATGTGGCTTGTTCATTTGTGCTTTGTGTGATTGTATCGTTTTTAGTCAATATGCTTTTCCTCAAGATTAAATCGGATTATTCATAATTAGGCCGTTTTTTCCAACACGGCTTGGATCGAACAAAAAAAGCTTCTAAATTTCCCCTTGCCTTGGAACAGCAACACACTAGCCAGTAGGCACACGATCGGCCTGCAAGGCGGCGCAGCACAGGAGCGAGCGACTTTGCTTCGGATTTGGAGATAAAGATTCCACGCGTCTTGGCTCCGGACTCGATCACCGAAATCAATTTTTTTTGATTGGTAAGGAGATATAGACTCCACACGTCTTGGCTTCGGACTCGGTTAAGCACATTGTCGCTGAATCGTCGAATTGCTTCTGTTAGCGCCATCGAGCAGATTGATCTTGATGATGAAAAGGTCCTTCGAATACGCCTGGTGGTGATGATTACCCCTACCTGGCGCGCCAGTTGTCGGTGTTTTAGACCGGCAAACCTACCAAAGGGCACCCGAGGTAGTAGAATGTGTGGTGAGGATCGTGATCGGGAGACTAGGAACTCACGGTATGCGCATGGACACGGGACACAAGATTTATACAGGTTCGGGTCGCAAAGGTGGCGAACCCTACGTCCCGTTTGGGATCAAGTATAGCGCCCGCGCTTGGTGTTGGTTAGATGCCGGCTAGGTACCCGGCCCTCCATCATATAGTCTAGGGGGCGGGTTCCTAGTCGGTTACAAGGCAGAGTCCTAGTAGGATTACACGAACGAGTCCTAGTCGGGGTTTATTTTACCGGTAAGGGAAAAACTAGAGGTTGGTGAGAAACAAGTTTATCGGATTTCTTAGAAATTTTTCAGATTCGTCATTTTTTTCGGATATAAAATTTAGAGAAAAAAATCTTCAGTTTATACACAGAACAACTTAGATTGTTTCCAACCTAACATGATAGCAATGCATAGAAATGGGATAATATTTAGATTTATGAAAGTTGATGAGGTAGTATTAGTTGGTTTGGACGATTTTTTGTGATAAAATAAAAAACCGCTCCCAACCGAGAAACGCGATTTTCGGATTTATCGTTATTTTATCGCCGA
Source organism: Cenchrus americanus (assembly GCA_947561735.1). Lineage (NCBI taxonomy): Eukaryota > Viridiplantae > Streptophyta > Magnoliopsida > Poales > Poaceae > Cenchrus > Cenchrus americanus. The sequence goes on from OX387241.1 coordinate 294,451,063, forward strand.
GAAAATAAACCCCGGTCCTAGTAGGATTACGCGAACGAGTCCTAGTGGGATTACGGGGGAATTCTAATAGGAGTCCGTCTTCTTCCTTCATTGCATGAGTACCGGGGTGTATGCCCGACAATGTGCGTTGTAGCCGTTAAATCTATCGGGGATTGACATAAATCGAGATTGACCGTGACGATGAAACATGCTCTATGCACCGATATGTAATGAAGAAAAGAAGTTAAAAGTATATGATGAGATCAAGGGGGGAATGTTAGGTTGATCTCTCCACCAATAAACCCCGAGTCCATTGGGCCCTTGACTCGCATCCGATCGGGGACACCGAGCCCGTTAGAAGGCCGGTGGCCCCCGTCGCACGAGGGTGTGGGGACCATAGGACAGAGCACGAGGTTCGCTGCCACTCACCGTTCTCCACTCCTAACCATAATTCGATCCGAGAGGGGAGGCGTTGAAGTGATGGGATGCTCCACTCACCCTGGGCGTTCGGTAATACCAAACCGTTCGGTACGGTTCTTCGGTACTCACTCTAATTCGGTTCATCACAAACCGGGTATCGATCGGTTCCCGGAAAAATCTCGGTACCGAGGGATTGAGGTTCATCACAAACCGGGTATCAATCGTTTCCCGAGAAAAAATCTTGGTACCGAGGGATTGAGGTATCGGTTCTTTCGATCCGGTTTCGGTAAATACCGAAAGGATAGGGAGGGGACGAACATCGCAGCCTTTGGGCATTGGCCGAGGACAAAGGCCCCGACGGACCGGCGGCCGTGTGGGGACGAGACCGTGTCCGACGGGGATGGGGGCCACGCGAGGGATGAAATGGGTGTCGGCCCTCCGGGCCGGCCGCCCGTCGGGGGATAGCGGATGGGCGGGGCGGCCGCGCGAGAGCGAGGTGCGAGGACGAGGAGGCGTCGGGTCGGGGATTGGTCGCCGCGCGAGGAGTCGGGGTCTCGCCGCGCGAGGACGGGGATGATGTCGTCGTCGGGGATGGACGGTCACGCCGTGAGACATGGGTACCCCCGGGTCCCCACGACTAGGTTCACGGCGCCGTCCCCGACAAGTGGGTCCGGCCTACTAGAAGACCCGCCGACCCGTCGGTGGGCCCAACCGACCTAGTTGGTAGCCCACACGACCTCCTGAAGACCTTCCGGAAGATTCCTCGACGACCTAATCCAATACGACCTCAAGACTTGGCGTACAAGACAAGACACTCCGGACGGATTAAGTCATCTCATATAAGCCTTCCTTAATGTAAACTAACTAGACATAGGTTTCTCTCGTTGCAACCGACTTGGACTCGGTCCACCGACCTTGTCCGTCGCCCAATATAAGGCGGGCAAGGGCGTCCTCCCGGGGACAAGTCAACACTTGTAACCCACGTACCACCCGAGATGGAAGCAATACAAACCGAAGAACCGGACGTAGGGTTTTACTCTCCGTAGGCCCGAACCAAGATAAAATCGTCTTGTCCCTTGTGTCTCGCCGCGATTTCCGTATGCTACGCTAGCATAATCATCGCGTTCTTAGCTCCCGATCTTCCCGCCAAACAAATAAACCAAAAGGTTAACACCCCGTGGGCTGTCCGGATCTCACCATCCGACAATTGGCGCGCGGGTAGGGGTGATCGCGAGCTCTTCGTGTAACGTGATGGTAGTTCGCTCCGGTGACCTCTTCGGCGACGACACGAAGGATATCTACACAGCGACCTGCTCGCTGCCAACATCCGATCTAATCGTGAGGTCGACGTCTTCGTGCCGTAGATGGCGCGCCGGAAAAATTTTCGCGTCCACCCACCCACGCGACGATCTACGGCAGGTCCGGCTGCATCTGCATGCACCCGGCAAGGATATATCTGCAAACATCGAGATATAAGAAATCCATCTGCATGGTGACGTGAAGATCGGCGGCAGCCGGCAGCCCTTCGTTTGTGCGTATCGAGTCCGTGTCAAACGCGTGCAAACTACATGCTCACACGTATACAGGGATGCCTTCTATTATTTTATTTCCTTTCCACTGTATCGGATCTCCTTATTTTGGCTAGTACGATTTTTTTTTAATTCTAATCTAATTTTTCCTACGTGATATATGTGCATGATCCTTTGATGTGGCCAACGATGAATCACGTGTGGGCTGGAAACCACACGACGGCAACCACGGGGCCGACTCCTGGTCCGTTCCGTACGGCAAAAAAAAAAAACAATCTACGATACCGCCGCTAGGCCGTGCGGTGATGTCGATCATCACGGGTCATGGAACGACCTCGTCAACCTCCTCAGCGTCTTCAGCACGACAAGGCTCTGGTCATGATAACGACTGCAACGACTTCAATTCGACAACTCGGCAACGACCTCGACTACATGCACCAGCTAAGTGTCAATTTTAACTAAATATTTTGACTGCTTTAATTTATTTTGTAGACTTGCTCTACATGATTTTTTCGGCTCTTCGGATCCCTTACCCTCGACATGCTTCGGGGGGCTTGGCAATGCCAACACGTAGGCCGCCGCACCGAGGGTTCAAATTTTTTATCTTGTCTTATGTTCCCCTCTCCCTCGACGTACTCGGGGGCTTGCCTTGCCAATCTAAGGGTCACTAGACCCGTGGGGTTCTACTTCTCCTATGTGTGTTCTTCCTTTAGTCGTTCGACTCTCGTTATGAGTATTCGATGATGTTGTGTGGTTGCAAAACCCGGGTCCTAGGCCTCTCCCCGTGCGTCGGCTACATCTAAGCCTCCTTGCCGAGCATTGTAGAGAGGTGAAACACTTTGCGCCTTCGAGCTTTCGAGTCCGCATAATGTGTGTTTGGCACGATAAGTGAAATGCTCTTTTCAAAACAAAACATAGCACAAGAATGTTCAGCTCCGCTAGCATTACTCAACATCCGTTTGATTAGCTCGAGCTAAGTTTTCATCATATTTATATTCGACGATTGATACATCACCTTGGTGTTTATTTTATTTTACGGGACCAGCTCTTTGCTCGGCGTCACCGGCGTTAGGTCGCTAGACCTCCCCGCGGCTCGCCCTCACCGGCTTCGGTCGCTAGTCCTCCCCGCAGCCTCCTTCGTCGCATGTGCGGGTCGCTAGACCTCCCCGGTGTTTCCATCGTCGTCGGCATCGGGTCGCTAGACCCGTCTCCGCCTTCGGCGTCATCTTTGGCGAACCTTCCCCGGTGGCTCCATCGTCGTCGGATTGAGGTCGGCGGACCTCCCCGCGGTATCGTCGTCGCCGACTTTAGGTCGTTAAACCTCTCGGTGTTTTTGTCGTCGCCCTCGTCGGGTCGCTCTCCCTCCGCTTCTCGTCGTCGCTTTCGTCGGTCGCTAGACCTCTCTCGGCTCGGTCGTCGCCTTCATCAAGACCAAAACCTCCCCGCATCTCCATCATCACCTTCGCTAGTTCGGAAGACCTCCTCGGCGACTTCGTTAATCTAGCTCCAAGACCTTCTACAATTTTCTATCCTACGTTCGGTGGACGGATGCATGTCCACGACATGGCCGGAATTTTACTCGCGGCTTCATAGCTCAACAATGCTCGGTGCTTGCCTCCTTCAGTCTTATGATGCTATTTATAGCGAGAGCCAAGACTCGGTTATGGCCGGATGAGCTCCGACACTACACGAAGTTGTCGTTTTCTGGGTGGCAAGAGGATCTCCGACCACTGTTGACCCGTGACCCTACGGCCTACGCTACAAGACAAAACCCGACCCCGTGTCGAGGGCTCCGCGCCTACCTTAGCCCCGCTTCGGCGATGACTCCACGACCTTCTTCTATGACCCGATGAATGTTATTTGCATTCGCTAGGCTCGCGTCCCGGTGTACCCGCTATGGCTCGCACGTAAATGGATCTATCCCAATCGGCCCTATATTTCGTTTCCCGAGCGGAATAGTCGTAGGTTCGATTGAAGACCTTCCGAGGTAGGCGTGCCTCGCTGCTCTGCCAGATCCTTTTGGGCGCCCGGAGACGAATAGTGCCATGGAGATCAGAAGCGTTCAAGGAGATCTATAATTTTCGTCGGGCCTCCGTGGTCGGTGTGCCTATTGCTAAGGTCGCCAATACCTTAGTATCATGGCTCCGCTGGGATGGTCGGCGACTATGTTGGTCACTTGGACACCAAAACGACCTCCCCGAGGTCGGCGTGCCTTAGTACCTAGATCTTGCAATATCTTGGTATGACTACGGCCCCGCCAACCTAGTTGGGCGCCCGGATGCGTGACCTTCCGAGGTCGGTATGCTCTTGTGGCCCCCGCCACCGCTCTTGACACCAAGGATTTTACGTCGGGAAAGAAGGCCTCCATGTGGGATGCGCGCCCGATGGCCCCGCCAAGTATCTCCGGATGCTTGAGCGCTTCGTCTTGAGACCTTCCCGAGGTCGGCATGCCTCGAGTGGCTCCGCCGTACTCTTTGCGGCTATGCAAGATTTCGAATGTTTCTACACTCCATACGTTCAAGATCGACGATTTTTGGCTTCATCGTCGACCAAACCCGGACATCGCAACCTCAACTATGACATAATCAACGATTCCTTTATTTGACGTACCTTTTAAGACCTTGCCGGGTATCCTCGGATGCGGGCATTGTTGATTTGAGGCCTATTTGAGGTCGACACGTCTACAAGGCCTCCTCGAGGTCGCCCCGCCCGACTCCTTGCGGCCATGCCGGGAGATCCGGGTGCCTCTACACCCCGTTCGATCAAGACCATGCCTTAGTTTTTCTTCTCTTTTTGGAGCATCAAACCAGCCATGTTGTCTGCTTCAATTCTCGGAGACTACTCTACGAGTGCGTCTTCGACGCCCTCTTGTTTTCCTCGTCGTATCGACCTATTGGGAAACCCATTTCTCATCACGTTGTTAATCGACCTACTTTTTTCTTCCCTTTCTTTTTTGGACCATCATACCGGCCATCTTGCCTGGCATGATGCTCGGATACTACTCATGAGTGCATCTTCGATGCCCTCTGATTTTTTCATCGTCGTTTCGATCTATTAGAAGCCTGCTTCTTATAGGTCGTCACTCAACCTCGCTTCATTCGGCAAGACTAAAACAGGTCGGCTGCTAAGCCGATTTGTTCCTTTTTTTCTTTTAGACCGACGTGCATGCTATTCGACCTGTCGATAGCTGTATGACTTCGTCATGACCTTTCTAAGGTCGCTGCCTACACCTCGCTCGGGGCTTGTGAGACATGGGTACCCCTGGGTCCCCACCGACCAGGTTTACGCGCGCGTCCCCGACAAGTGGGTCCGGCCTACTAGAAGACTCCGCCGACTGTCAGTGGGCCCAACCGATCTAGTTGGCGGCCCACACGACCTCCCGAAGACCTTCCCGAAGATTCCTCGGACGACCTAATCCAACACAACCTCAAGACTTGGCGTACAAGACAAGACACTCCCGGACGGATTAAGTCGGCTCGGATAAGCCTTCCATGATGTAAACTAACTAGACATAGGTTTCCCTGTTGTAACCGAGCTTGGACTCCGGTCCACCGACCTTGTCCGTCGCCCAATATAAGGCGGGCAAGGGCGTCATCCCGGGACAGCCAACACTTGTAACCCACATACCACCCGAGATCGAAGTAATACAAACCGAAGAACCGGACGTAGGATTTTACTCTCCGGAGGCCCGAACCGAGTATAAAATCGTCTTGTCCCTTGTGTCTCGCCACGATTTCCGTGTGGTACGCTAGCATAACCATCGCGTTCTTAGCTCCCGATCTCCCCGCCGAATAAATAAACCATAGGGATCAACACCCCCGTGGGGCCGTCCCGAGATCTTACCATCCGACACACGCGGGGACGAGACCGCGTCCGGCGGGGACGGGGCCGCGTGGGGATGAAATGGTGTCGCCCTCTCGGTCATCGCCCATCGGTGATGGTGGATGGGCGGGGCGGCCGCGCGCCGGCGCGAGGTGCGAGGAGGCATCGGGTCGGGGATTGGCGGCTACGTGAGGAGGAGTATGGTCGGGACGGGGGAGACGAGGACCTAGGGTGTGGAGGACGTAGGGTTTCCTTCGTGGGCTGTTATTGGGCCAACGTTCTCGGTTTTTCATGGGCTAAACCCTAAACCCTAAACACATTCGGTATGTTCGGTAAATTCGGTTTATCGAGGCCCGAACCAAATTTACCTCGGTTCGACCGAGAAACAAATTTGTTCGGTTTGGTATTTTTCGGTTCGCTTTTCGGTCTTTTTCGATTCGGTTCCGGTTATCGGTATTTCGTGCCCAGGACCTCGCCGCCACCGTCCCTGTCATGCAATACGTGCCGCTGCTTTATGCAGAGCTTCACCGATAGGACCAGGGACACAAACGAGAGTTCGAGGTATGATTCACAAAGTTTTACCCACTCTATCTACTCAAGTTTTACCCACTCTATCTACTCTAGCCGATCCAAAGATTCTATCACCAATTAGCCATGACTAGGATGGAAGTCACCAATTAGCTACTCCGAATAACTTGTGCAATTATTTTTATAATCAACTCACATGCAGGCTCAATCACGTGTCGTTGCGTTTTTTTAGCAGATCAAAAAAGCTATATTAAATCAAAGCAGGATTACAATCTTTTGCCATAGCGTCCATGATACCATGCGGAAAGTTTTCATCCATTATCCATATTCAAATCTACACCCACCTCAATTGGAAAGGGTACGAGTGGAAAATAATTATGCATCGAAGAAATGACGGTATGGTGTGGGAGGGTACAAATAATTGATTAAATATGTATAAAATCTGGTATAAAACTAATTATCCACTGGGTATGGGTGGAATTGGGGAGGGTAAGAAGTGGATAATAATTATTTGGATTTAGGTATAAACAAGAGTAGATTTGTTCCATACCCTATGTGACGTGCTTAAGTTTTCTAACCAAAAGAGAACAAGGGTCCGCAATGTAAGGCAAACTAGCACACACATGTGCAACCCCATTGACTTTTCCCTTTAAATGAAAGAGAAAAATAAAGAAGCAAAAGACCTGCCAAGCTCTTGTATCTCTTCACGGAGACCGAAATACACACTGTGATCATCAATGGCATCTCGCAGCCTGTCCACCATCGTCAGGTTATCAATCGCTGACACTCCATTGTGACTAGTCTGTTCTATTCATGGCCGCCGAAGCCATCATCGAGCAAAGAAAAAAAACGAGCGGCGGTGGAGATGTTGCGCAACGGTGTTGCTCAAGGCCTTGAACAACGGAGGAGGATCTCGAGCCTTGGAGAAATTTCTGAGCAATGTAAAATAAATGTAACACAAAATCAATTATTGGAGAAATTCGAACTTCGTGTCAGTGCTGCCAACGTTTCAGTGTTCATTGCCCAATCTTATTCGCTAGTTTCGCTACACGATCTCCCAAAAAAGAAGGCTAGAAGCAAGCAATGAATTCAAAAGACACTGAATGAAATGTCATCTTGTCATTTACTGTTCTGTATATGAATAATGTACATATACTATTTAAATTTATAATTCTCTGCTGACACTCATCATCTTGGGGATGACACTGACACCTCAAGATAAGCCTGCCACTGGGAGGGTATGGACAAATCCACTCTTGTTCATACCTAAATCCAAATAATTATTATCCACTTCTTACCCTCCCCATTCCCACCCATACCCAATGGATAACTAGTTTTGTACTAGATTCTATACATACCCAATCGATTATTTGCACCCTCCCCACACCCTACCCTCTCCATTTTTTCAATGGATAATTATTTTCTAGCCATACCCTCCCTATTTGAGGTGGGTGTGGATTTGAATATGAACAATAGGTAAAAACAACAGGCATACATCAAGATCTCGGGTATAAAATCTCATGTTGCTCCTGCCCGCAACTTCCACACAGAAGAAAAGTCCATGTACAGATAACTCCACGTTAGGGATACCTTAGCATGGATACAGATCTCACTGAAGCAATGAAAGGGAGCCTTTGCCATGAGTATGAGAGCGAATTCCCAGCTGCCGATGTGTGGGAGGTATATGGAGGCCTTCTTTGCCGGGCAGTTGGTTCGCCAACTAGTTCCTGAAGTGTATTCAAAGGTTGAACCTGTAGAGGGAGATGATGGTGCTGTTGGAACAATCTTGCTCGTCTCCTTTCCTCCAGGTTTATAACCTGAGCATGAACTTTCCATGAGGTATGATATGATATTGTGATCTCAGTTCCAGCTAATTCCTTTTGTCAGGTACTTTCAAAGAAAAGTTCATCAAGATAGAAGTGAAAACTACATCAAGGAGGCACTAATAATTGAAGGAGGCTTTCTAGATCGCGGTTTTCAAAAATATTTGGTACGATCGAGATTATTGGAAAGGAAGAAAAGACGTCATCCATAATAAGATCAACCATTGAGTATGAAGTTGATCATGGGCATAAAAACAACCCCCCTGTTGCCAGTACTAGTGGTTTAGCTGCTATTGCTGAGGCCATCACAAAGTATATGAAGATGAAGAAAGCTCAAGCTCTGGAACAACTTTCAGAAGAATAAAGCGTCCCTTCTACTTCATATTCACCATGTTACGGGCTATGTCTCCAATGTTGCTTCAACTTGCATAGTTGCATAGGCTGCATAATATAAATAGATGGTGAGAAGGCATCTTGTTTGCTTTAGGCGTGAAATTTTCGCAAATAATAGCAACACGTTTCAGAAAAAGCAGTGCTATGTTCCCGTTTTCATGCCACAACTATCTGATAGCACACAACAAAAACAATACCAGTCACCCAATTAATCGCTACTAGTGCGCATCATATATGAAATATCAACATAGGAAATCTGAGTGCTCTGTTTTATATGCAAATCAACCATAGGCAGTCAGAAACAATCGACTATTTAAGTAACAAAGGAATGGGAGGGAGGGGAGACAGAGAGAATGAGAGGCATTACGTTGGTTTGCAGGTGCCCAGCGGGAAGGCAGGTCGGAGCTGGGGGCCGGCGGGAATGTAAATCAGAGTCGGGTCCTGATGCCTGGCACAGAGCGCGGCTGGTCCCCAATCAATTCGGGGGTCAGCAGGCTTCAATCGAGCTGCAAACCGCGGGCTTTGGTTGCTGCGGGAGGGGGACGACGAGCGGATATGTGCCTTGCCGCCAACGAGGTCTGCCGATCTGCGGGCTCCGGCCAAGCGGCCAAGACCATTGCCGCCCCGAGTCCCCGACCGAGGCGAGGGAGACAGAGCACCATCCGTGAGGGGCCAGTCACAGATGTGATAAAAACGCCGGGGCAGGGGGCGGCGTCGTGGCGAAGCAGCAGTCAGCCAGTCACATTCAAGGGCCGACCGGCCAGCGGCGGCGGCGGCCGAGTCACTCTTAGGGTGCGTTTGGCGGGGCTTCGGCCGTGGGCGTGACGGCTCCGGCCGTGATCGTGTCTTTGGTGGAGCGGATTCTCTGATGAAGCTGAATCCGTTTTGGATATCGTTTGGCAAAACAGCTTCTCTTGTGTTTGTTGGAATAATGTAAGAGGTAAAATGTCTAAGATGCCCTTGGTCATGTGGGTTGTTTGAGCTAACGTTGTAATGTCATGTATTACATATTGAAGCTAGCATCATAATGCAAGTTAATTAAAGTTAATTAACAATAATAAAAATAGGCATAATACGTTCATTACATTGTCTGATACAAGCTAACCCACATGCTCAAGATGATCTAGAAATATAGATGGCTCTAGCAAGGTCATCTCGGAATCTATCCATCATCCGATCATCATCTGCCGCACTCAATGTATCTCCAACAGTTTGAGAAATACGATGCCTTCTATATCTTTTAGGTATAGTGGGTATATAATATGGATTCCTGTCACATTTGAGGAAATGTTTATCCTCTGCATGATTCTCACGAATGAAATTATGGAGACACATGGTTGCGGCAACAATCATCATTTGCTTCTCCATTGGGTAACTCGGCATCCCAGAAAGTATTCTCCACTTCGTTTCAACACACCAAAAAAGCGCTCTACCACGTTGCGAATACATGAATGCAAGTGGTTGAAATGCTCTTGCTCACCATTTGGAGCAGGCCCTCTCCTCCAATCGGCACATGATACCTTTGACCTTTGTATGGTGATAAGTATCCAGGTCTATTTGGGTACCGGCATCAACCATATAATATTTTCCTACACACGGATGTTAAAATTGAAGGTTGTATCACCACATGCACATAGGTATAGACATGAGAAAAAATGGAGATAAATGATTAGACATTCGGACATACCTAGAGCACTACAAGGTTTTCCCCCTATTGCAACAAATCACTTAGGCAACACCACTATTTCGGTTGCAATAGGGGGGTACTATTGCACCGAAACGGTGATTTGGTTGCAATTTGTGTGTCTATTGCAACACAAAATTTGAGTTGCATTATTTATTTGTTCGGTTGCAACATGTTGACGCTAATGCACCCTTTTTTAGGATTTCCGTTGCATTTGGTTGGAAATAATGCCACCCCAATTTTGTGTTGCATTAGCATTCCTTACGTTGCGACAGAAAGTTGCTATAGCCACCATACTAGGGATGGTTGCGTTTGAACAAGTATGTCGCAACGTAGAATTTTGGTTGCAAATATATCTTTGCGATGTTGCAACAAGTTGGCGCTAATGCACCCATTATTCAGAATTGTGTTGCATTTGGTAGGAAATATTGCTACCCTATTTCTGCGTTGCACTAGAAATTCGGGTGTTGCAATATAAACTTGCTATGGCTACCATACTAGGGTTGGTTGCGTTTGAACGGCCTTACGCAACGTCTTATTTGGGTTGCAAATATCTCTTTGCGCTTGTTGCAATACAAGGAAGGCTACCGCTTCGTTTGTAGCCTCAAGTAGGAATATTGTGTACGTATTGCCACAAAATTTGTTTTGATGAAAAAAAATCTGCTATGGGGTTATAGCGAAATTTAAAATGCGATTTAATAAATAAATTTTATTATGAAAAATCTGAATTTTAAAAATATGGTATAGACCATGAAAAAATAGAGGATTTGTTTAGATGAAAAAATTGTGTGCTATGGGGATGTGGGCTAACCCGGACCACAATAGGCTCAACCGGCGAGCGTAAAGCCTAGCGAGCGGGAGCCCGAGTGGACCGGCCAGCCCATTAAGCCCCATAGCGCAAGTAGCAAGCATTAGTTGATGATGGTAATACGAAGTTCGAAAACACGAGCACGCCTCTCCTTTTAAGGCGGGATACCCCCTTCTCAGTTTACGGGGTGGCACTAAAGGTACTGGAGACTAGGATGTAAAAATGTCAAATGGGCCGATGAGAGTAATAAGAACAAGGACATGCCGGCCCAAATCGTCTATAACTTTCAGCTCCCCCACCCCCAATACACTTTTGCTCCCAACCATCCCCCCTCGTTGGCTGCGACCGTCGCGTCCACATCGAGATGCCCCGCATCGCGGTTTCCCCGCGGCAAGCGGCGACGGCGGCCGGAGTGGCCGCATCGAGCCTTCCCGAACGGTGGCGGGCGCGGACGAAGGGGCCGCAACGCCGTAACACAACCGAGCGCCCGCCATGGCGGGCGGGGCCGCATCGAGGGGATCCGGAGAGCGGCGGCGGCGGACGGCGGGGCCGCACCGAGGGTTTTCGGGCGAACGGCGGCGGCGTACGGAGGTGCCACTACTCCACCACGCGAAGCGCGATGCATGCGGGCGGTTCAAGTGTTCCACACCACCTACCTCGTCATCCTCCGGTATGGTCGGCGGCACCCCAACCCCCGTCGTCCTGCGGTACGGACGACACCGCCACCTCGTCGTCGTCGTCGACGGCCCGCATCGCCAAGTCGATCCATCCGTAAGGGTAAGCGGGGCCCTAGTCGGATGCAAGTGTTCCGGAAAAGAAGTGAGGTACACCGCCCTACCCTCTTTGATTTTCCGGGAATCGTGTTACTCCTTTTGCAATTAGAAAAATGTTAGTAGTTCATAGTAATCAAAATTTCATACTAGATAATGATAAATGTGTTTTTGTGTGGATACATCTCACCCCATACTAGATAATGATAATGATAATTGGCTTGATTTCTTGCCATCTTTTCCTGTGAATCGACTTTCGTGTACATTTGATCACAATCCCGAAAACAAAGCCGACCAAATGAACGCAGTCGTCCCATTTAGTAGGTTAGGCCTTTTACGGGCGGGTAGTCGGGGGATCACGGGTACATTGGTATACATTATGAGTCAAGAGATTGAATTGGTCGTTTTAAACCGAAAAACGACAAATTGTTTTGTTTGGTCAGGCTAGTGAACACTGCTAATCAGGTGAGGATCATCATTCCAGACTCGGATGAAGAGCAGGACAATAGCAAGAAACCGTCTCCATCGAAAGCTTCGGGATCATCGAAAAGAAAGGTGCATTTTTTTGACTATTTTGCTGCATTGGCCACAATTTTGTTGTAACACATTTCATGTTAGTAACTTGTGTTTGTTGTCTTCTATAGCAAATGCCCTTGCGCTAAATGGTTCAACAGTTGAAGGAGCGGTATGATGATTTGCGGGAGCGATTGAGAACCTAAGCGTCGACATTGCTGGAACGCAGGAAGACATGGAGATGACCCCGAAGGAATTCATGGAGAGCGTTGGCGACAAGTTAGAAGTGATGGCGAAGAAGATCCGCAAGCTTCGGGATAAAGTCAATCGCAAGTAGTAGTAATCTAGCTTAGTACGTAACATAACCAGGTCCTAGGTGAATGTTATGCGGATCTTTGGTGAATGGTTTAAGAATGGATGTGTATGTGGCAACATCTAAGTATGCCAACATCTAAGTAATAATTTTGAACCTTTATATATGCATCTTCGTATGTCTATGTGTTTGGATCGGATGAACCCTTGCAAAATATTTGAACTTATGAGTGACACAAATTGAAATCTGTTGGGTCCTGTCATGCATATTTGGACTAACCATCTGTCTGTTTTCGAATTGCGGCATGCTATTGTTTATGCTATTCATGTGTATATTCACAAAGCATTGTGATCAACAATTTGGAGACTCTTCACTAGAACTCCGAATTTTGTGTATTATTGTTAGCCTCTATAGTAGCCGATCGGAAAATAAAAATAATGAATTACGCATATGTTGAAAACCCCCGAGAAAGGTCATACTACGTACAACCTCGAAATATTGAAACCAGGTATTCCTTGGTTGTACTAAAATTTTGTCTATCGTGTATGTATTGCCACGATCGGATAGGGGCTCTTCCGATCCGGACCATTCCAAAATTCCATCTTCGACAACCCGGTTCTTGTTGCGGAGATCTCCACGAGGGCCTCTAGGGGATCGATCTCCACGGCGAACTCCACGTGATTCTTGTTGCGGAGATCCGAGCGGCGCTACGGCCACGACCGTACGTACCGATGTCTTGATCTCGTATATATATTCAATCGTTCGCTGCATATATATGCATAAATCTTACCCATTGCTACCCGATCTTTATGTTTGTTACACATATTTGTGTGATGCATTTTACTACGGTACAAATTTGATAAAGGGTTTATGGTAGTCGCTAAAGTTTATACAAATATGACATTCGTAAATTTACTCGACCACATCAAAAAATGTGTAACCAATATACAATAACTTTGTGGTAAACAAGAAATAAACTTTGTGGGACCCACCCGTCACTGGCCACACCAAAACGCATCTCTCAAATACGCCAACCGTTCGTGAAAAATGGGTAGCCGGCGATTTGGAATGTGGCGCCAGCTTTTTTCCCATCCGAATTATTTAACTTTCGCCCAAACTACCGCGCAACCATGACCGGGGCCACCACGCCGGGTTACAAGAGTAAAAAGTCGCGCGTCTTTACTTTCCCTCCCGAATCCCCTCGCAAAACAAATCTACAACTCGGCCGTTAGGGGTCGGGTAGACGATACGACTACCGCCGCCGCCGCCGCCAAGCGCTTCTCGCCGCGCGTACACGAGGATGCCGTTGTCGAGGGAGCCGCAAGGGTGACCCCTACGTCCCTCGAAGCGCAGCGCACACCGTCGTCGGCCATGCTACCTAGAATGTTCACAACCCCTGGTGCGGCGATTGGTGAACCTACCACCACCATGGCCCCCAGGCCTAGGGCGACGGGGGCTCTCTTTGGGTCATCATCACCTTCGGGCGACGATGAAGCACGCGTCGACGTGGACATAGATGCAGACCCTGATGTTTTACCTTCATGTCGGGACGAGACGACCGAGGCCGGTACGCCGTATCGTGGTTCCATCTTTCCCCTCGTTCGTACCGCATCCAACATCTCATGCATCCGTGCACGCACCGGTACCCTAGATTTCATGCATTTGATCACGCGATTTGCACACCAAATTTCTTCACATGTTATTGATATGACATCCAAATGAATGCGCGGATCATTAGATGATCGGTCTTGGACCGTATATATGATTGAGAAGGGTATAGATGGGGAGCCAGATACAACACATACTTGTCACCCTCGTGGTTCACAAATCAACCTACAAACCATAAACAACCTGAAACAAAAACTGGGGTATAGGATGAGGGACATTGTTTACTACAAGACTAGAATTCCTGACTCTCCTGCGGAAGCAACACTCATTGAGATCGACTACGACGTCGACGTAGAAAGAATGAAACAGATTCACGAGGAGGAGATGGTGATCAGATTAGTTATAACTAGAGAGCCAATACCTATAAACCATACCATGGCCATAACACCTTTGAAATCCAAAAGTGCTTACATACATGCTGATGATGAAGAAGAAGTAGAAGAACATGACTTAGATGAATACAAACATTGGCTAGCTGATTTGCATCAAGAGAAGAAAGCCTTGGGTAAGATATGCTTCGACCAAATATTTGTGTACTTATCCTCCTAAATTTGCATGTTCGGACGCATGAATGAAATTAATTATGGATTATATTTCGGAATTAAAAGACATTTTCGGGGATGACACAATCGATACATACCAGAGAATACCCGAATGTTGCGGGACTACTTGAAGACATCGGTAATATCCCTCTCCTAATTTGCAAGCAAATTACCATTTTTTCTCAGACTACAAAATATGATCGGTCATCATATGCCACTAAATTCTCTGCAGAATGGTACATGGACCCCACCTTCATTTTGCAACACAGGAATGAAATGAACCCAACACCTGCAGTGCAGCCTCCATCTCATGATCGGCGTTGGAAACAACAGGAGCAAGGATCTGGTAACATGTGTTCCATAGAAATTACCTGTCTGTGCATACAATTATTTTTTGGGTATTATCACATGCATGTTGTTCGCATGGAATAGGCTCACAAAAAGTTAAGAAAAGAGGACGCGGTAACGTAAGAGCATTTACGGTAATCGCCAAGAGAATCAAGGCGGGCAAGCAGCAGTTGGACATTCAATTCTCTAAACATGGAGGACCGGTAGCTGATAACTACCGCTCATTCGTTGATGAAGTGGTCATGTATACAAGGAAAAGGGCTCCTATCATTGGAGTGAAATCATGGAAAAATGTTAAGGAAGAAGTCAAAAACGCAATAGCAACCGATGTATTGGTAATAATAGACTTTGCTTTTCAAGTACAATTCAAATAAAAACTAACATATCAACTCACATAATATTTGAATGCTATTGTGATTATATAACAGGCAAAGTGGGACATGGAGGATAATGCTGAATCAAGGGAAAAGATATGGGCCATTGCTAGGGAGTGTTACAAAGGATGGCGTTCAACTTTCAGTGCTACAGCCAAGACATACAACAACTACCACCAGAGAATGTTACATAAGCCTATAGAATTAGATATTGTTGAATGGCACTATCTGTTGAAGTATTTCAGTACTGGTAAATTCAAGGTTTGTTCCACATTGTTAATTACGATTTCTGACCACTACATTTTTCATTCATTCATAACTTTACATTGTATAGGAAAGGAGCACACAAAATTCGCGATTCGATGCCAACAAATGACAAGACATTTGTTAGGCGCTAAGCCTTATTCTCGGAGAGCTATGAGAAGGTAATAACCGGACAAGCACATCTCCAATCCGTCTTGCGGGATGAAGAACATTAATTTGTTATTTTCTTGGCATAACGGAGAGACCCGAAACCGGTGAAGAGCCCGATGATATGGAACTTTGGTGGATAACTCACACTAACCAGGGGTCTTGGACGGACGAACAATCTAAAAATGTCTATGTGAGTTCTCAATGAATTAGTACATACATTACTATACATAGGCTTATGCAACTATAGAATGCAACCAATCTCTTGTTCAACTAACTCCTCCACCTGTGCCTTGCAAATGTTAGGACACCGCAAGCAGCGTTATTGCTGAGGCGGAATCAAATGCAGACAACAACTTTGTTTCCCAAAAGGAAAAAAACGAGATGTTCCAAAAAGCCTACAAAGAAGTCACGAAGTGCAAATCAACCAAGTTGCATGGAAACGGGTACCGGCAAAAAACCCAACTAGAAGGCAACGTGCTCAATGCGGAGCGCGAGGAACAAATTCATAGGGAAGAGCTACAAGATGAGGAACACGTCGAGCTCATGGACGCATTTGGGCGGGCGCTACAAGAAAAAATGTCGGGGGGGGGGATGGGAAGAAGAAAGGGAGGGGGGACGGAGAGAACATGCACGCCAACTTGAAGAAAGTGAAAAGAGAAGGCAGGCAGATCTACAACAGCTTAGGCAAGAGTTCCTATCAATGCTGCAAGCATCAAATGGATCACAAGTTCCACAGGTACTGGTCAAGCTATTTGCATGAATGGGTTTCTTTCCTTGGGTTCTATATATGAATGTTTGTATCCTTTGGTAGGTTGACCAGCCAATATCCGTGCAACCAAGCCCAAGCAACAATGTCGACGAAGTGCCGCCGACGTGGCGGCGGTTCCATCAATCACCCGACAAAACAACCTTGTCGCTGAATCCGCGGACAACGTGGCGGCGGAACCATCAATTCCTACATCCGGGAATGTACAACCGGACTCCGGGAATGTGCTCTCGTGTACTCGTGTTGTTCTCGAATTCACAACTTTTTACTAGTACATATCATCAGTTACTGATGAAATTACGCCTAATCTTGTCCTTCCAAATGATTGGTTCATAGGAGAAGGAATCTGAAGAAGTTCGAAAACAAGTATTACGCAAAACCAGAAGCACTAAAGGTGGTGTTAACAATCCTGAAACACAATCCACCGTTAGACAAATTTCTTCTCAACACTACGTGTACAAGTTGCACAAAGGAGACGACAAAGCACCAAAAAGACATGAGGTGAAGCTTTTTTCAACAACTCTTACCGCCGTGAATGTAATTCATGTTTCAAATTGTCAAAGTGTGTTTATGGTTGTGGTAATTATTTGATGTCATTATGCTATTTTTATGAATCACAATCAATCTTTGGTTTGCTATATGTTGTTGTTTCACAAATTCCAATATTAGAGATTAATTGATGCTAGCTTAAAAATTTTGTTGATTCTTTACGGGTGATGCGACCTACTTGCATTGAATCCCCCTTTTTGCCGATCAAGTGTTGGGATCATCTCCAAGTCACAATTGGTAGACCAAGTTCTTCATGTCCTAGCAAATTTGTCTACTATGTGTTGAAACAATGTCCCGTGCCAAACTTTTCAGTATTTAAGTACTTCATGAGTCATGTAATTAACTCGGTGGATGGTTCAATGTTGGTTAATTAACTATAGATGGGCATTGTTATATTTATTCGGATGTTAATTAATGTTGCAATTACCGCTGCTACATAAATGAGCGTGGCGAGAATACACCATACGTTGCAAATGATAAATCATGATATCACAACCGGTGTTTTTCGTTGCCAAAAAGTAGCGTGGCAATAGTAAGGTGCACTTGTAGCACCCCTAATACGAACGTGGTAATAAGAAATTCAACTTGTAGCGACACAAAAGGAACGTGGCAATAGATAGTGTACTTGTAGCAACCCTTAATAGGAACGTGGTAATAAGAAGTTCAACTTGTAGCAACACAAAATGAGCGTGGCAATAGATAGTGCACTTGTAGCAACCCTAATAGAAACGTTGTAATAAAGACTTTAACTTATGGCAACCAACCAAATTTTGAAGCAATAATAGAGGACCACATATTACAACCAATCAAATTACGTGGCAATAGAGGATACCACCTAAAGCAACGTAACCAATATCGTGGCACGCATCGACAATGCTACCTATCACATCGAAATCAACTTTTGTGGCAATAGAGGAGACCACCTATAGCAACTAACCAATTTCGTGGCATCGACAATACTACATATTGCAACCAAATTACTTTCGTGGTAATAGACGAGGTTCAACCAATAGCAACCAAAGTCGGTGCGTAGCAATACTATAACTTGCAACGAAACGAAACGTTGCAATTGCACCTTTGGCAACACCACGGATGTGTCGCAATAGTACACTTTGCAACCGAATAAGCGTTGTAAAAAAACCTAATTGCAACGTTGCGTTACGTTGTAACAAAACAACTTTGGCAACCACTAGATGGACAACGACGCAATACCCTAATGCAATGCGGCCTTTCGCATCCCATGGCCCACGGAATAATTTGGTTGCAATTGTGTCTATTGCAACCAAATATGGAATATTGCAACACATTTTGTGCGTTGCATTAGGGGGAAAATCTAGTAGTGGAGGGGGGTGTGGAAATTTGTTGGCATCAAGCTCGAGGACATGAAAGAGCACATTAGTGTCATGCATAGACCCAGGCTGCCCAACAGATGCATAAGTGAATCGCATGTCGAAATCAACTATAGCAAGAACATTTTGTGTAGCAGTGCCACTCCGACCAATGTATCTAATAAGGTCATTGGGACGTGGTGTCGCTGAAATGTGTGTACCGTCCAAAGCTCCAATGCAATCTTTAAAGTGTGGCATCATTCTTCGATCATTAATAATCCTAGGATGTGTATTAGAGAAATTAGGATCAACTGGCCTTATGTAGTCTGCACCCATAGCCACCATACAGATCAATACCTCCTCAAATTTTCTACTAATTGTTTCGAAGAATGCTTGAATATACCATCTATAGCACCGTTGGACATAGCTTGGCCACACACAAGAAGAAAAATAGCCAGTGATTCTATAGAACTCATATGAATAGATGATTTCAGACCATATTTGTCAACTAACAGATCATGCAACATGTAAAATAGATGCGCATTCATCCGGAATTGCTTATGACTTTCACCTGGAGTGTTCAGTTTTTCCAATGTCCAACCATGTCCACTTTGGAAAGAAGTTCTAACAGGATTCTTATCATAGTATGTCATGAAGTACTTGCCACAAATAAGAGCAGTGCCAAATTGACAATTTTGAGCCGACCGCAACAAAGATAAAGTTTTTGTAAGTAGCTCATCATCAGATGTCTCATCATCAGATCTGTACACGAGACAAACATCACTCATGAACTATTTGAAATCATACAAATATTACAAAGTTCAAAGCATACAAGCACAAAGATATTACAAAGGTCAAAGATTAAAAAGGATTATTGCAAGCCACAACAGTTCAAAGCACACTAGAGCTACAAAAATAGAGCATAAATCAAAGGATACAATATTGTTGCATGGTACAAAGCTGACTGCACAAACTACTTAGGGGCCTCATTTTTAGTCATCCATTCATACTTCCTTCTCAGCCAATCAAACCTCTCCTCAAGAGTATCCAAAGTCATAAACATCTCACGTTCTGGTCTCTTGGTAAAAACTAAAGATGCAGCAAAATGCTCATTGGTTGATGGAACGGCACCACAATCCTTAACCAAGGCCATAACATTCTGGATGGAACAACCAGACAAATCCTCCCTCTTTGCAATAGACTCACAAGATGCGGTTGTCCTCTCATTCATCTCCACAATCTTGCCTAGTTGTTCATAAAACCAATTACCACCACTTGTCTTAGATTTCTTTCCCTTCATATTACTAGCCCCTCCACCTCTCTTTAAACCATGCACACTTGTGGGAGTCACCTCCTCTGGCTCACTGTCATCATCATTGTCTGCTTCATCTTCGTCATCAACACTGATTGGACAAGTGTGACGAGACAAGTTTGCTGGGGAAGGTGCTATGCCACTCGAAGCAGACCAATGCTCATCACCGGTGTTGCGAATGGCTTCAAACATAATCTCTAATTGTTCTTCATTTTGTAGTCCTCCCAAATTGAATCTGGTAGAGCCTTTTACATCCTGAAATGCAACATATAAATATTATGAGCAGCCACCCGATAACACAATGATGTACAACAGTACAGTTAAGTGAATTTTACTGAAAACCTACACTAAAATATGTATAACAAGACACGCGTCGAGTTCAATGATGTAGATCAATGATGTAGTAACAGGCACAAGATATTATGTATAACAACCACAAAGTAAGTGGAATAGATAAAAGAATGAAACAACTTCAGCAATAATTCCACTTACTTTTGCTATTTTCTTCCACCAAGCTTCTGGCATTACAATGTTCTTCCCAGATTCATCCCATCCAAGACCAGTCTCATTTCGTTTCAATTTCTTCCAAATACCATGATCTTACTTCAATTTGTCCCATTTATTCTTGAATTGCCTTCTAGTATAAGTAATACCAGTCCTCTCCTTAAATCTTGCTATCACATTGTTGTACCCAGTCTTATTCAAGTGAGTACTAGATCTGTGCCCTTTCAAAACTTCATCGGCAAAAATTTCACAAACTATTCTAGTGTTGTCGTCACCCCAATTAGCCAAACTGTTGCCATTTAGATCAGTTTGATAAGGAAGCAAACAAAGTGTGTGATATTCAAGCATGGCCATCGAAAACCACTCAACTCAAGAACATTAAAGTAAGTCATCTAAAATTATATTCCAACATGTGTCGGTGTTTTAGACCGGCAACCTACTAAGGGGAGTACCCGAAGTAGATGAATGTGGCCTCGCCGAGATCTGTAACTCGAAGGAAGAGACACGTGGCACACATTTTAGACAGGCTCGGGCTGCGAGGTGCGTAATACCATACGTCCTGTATGCTGCGTAGCTCTGGATTGATTGGGTACGATTACAAGATGGTGCAATTGTATGCCGTGAGATGAGATGATGAGAGAGGGGTCCCTACCTCGCCTTATATAGCCCAAGAGGTAGGGTTACAAGTCGGAATAGGGAGAGAGTACTAGTCGAGTACGTCTAGGAGTCTTCCATACAGTGCGGGACATGTACAGCTTCTTAACCGAGTACTTCTCCTTTGTAGTCCGTGTGCTTCACGCCATCGTGTGCCGTGCATCGCAAGCCGGGTAGTCCCGTGGGCCCACCGAGTAGTCGGTCCCGGTACCCACCGAGGTAGTGGGCCCAAGGAGGTCCATACGACAAGCCCCCGAGTACTTTGTAGTCGAGAAGGATAGCTTCAAGTAGTCTTGACCCGCCTTTACGAGTAGTCCCCGAGCGTCCCCGAGTACTACAAGTCAAAAGTCCTCAAGAGTAGCCGAAGCATCCCGAGCCTAGGATATACTCTAGCCGATGTTTGAGCAATCTTGAAGTCTTCTCGAGTAGTCCCAAGTGTCCTCGAGTGTCGCCCTCGAAGGTCTTCAAAAATGCCCGCGTTGTCTTGAAGCCGAAGGCGATATGGAAGTGCGATTGCAAAATCGCACTCCATATGGAGTAGCCCCCGAGCCTTAGGTTGAGCCGTAGGCTCGGGCCGAGGGACCCCAGAAGTTTTGGCAAGAATATCCCGAAAATCCGGAGAAAAACCGAAGGACACGTGGCACGGAGCCCCCGAGCCTTAAGTCGAGTACTTCCTCTCGAATTGAAGGGTCATCTTGTAGAATGTGTCCCGAGATGCTCCCGAGTCTTGTCGCTTCCCGGGTAGTCGAGTAGAGGTAGCCGAGCCCCCGAGGGTGAGGCGCATCGACTAGTTGAAGTTGAAGAGTCACGCGCGGCCGCCGAGGCGACCGAGCGCAAACTTATCCATACGGCCGTTGGAGGGCCGTGTTGACTTATAAATAGAAGCCAAATCCCTTAGGGTTTTTCACCCTACGCGGTCTGTAGCCATTTCAAATAGATCTTGGCCGGGAATCGCCGCCGCCGCACGCCGCCGCCGTTGTAGATCCGAGTGCGCCGTCGTCTCAGAGCCACCGGAGTAGCCCCCGAGGAATGCGCGTGAAGACACCGTGCACTTGGAGGATGAAGTCGTCGCCATCCAAGACCATGAAGACCACCGGGCGGGGGAAGAAGAAGAGCCGCGGAGGCGGGACGGAGGCGGCGGGGGCCGCGACGAAGGGAGAGATCCGCGGGGGGGTGCGCGGACCGCCGATGTCTCCACCGCGGCCCGGGATCCGAACCGCGAGTGGAAGAAGTCGAAGGCGAAGACCGAAGACTTGGTCTTGGCCCTCCTCAACGGCGGATTCATCCGGGAGAAGGAGGTGGACATGTGGAGGGCCGCCGTCGGGGATCCGTACCCGATGGAGAAGAGCGAAGACGAGATCCCAATGTTCGCGCGATTCGCGGAGCGCGGGCTCTCACTCCCGGCGAGCAACTTCTTCAAGGGGCTCAAGGGATTCATCCGGGAGGCTAGTCCGGGTGGGGCCGCGCCGCCGCGGAAGCCGCGCAATGCGTCCCGCCGAAGGCATCTAGGCCCCTAATTCGTGTTTTGGTAATTAATGACAATCATTATGGACTAACAATTTTATTTGAGTTATAAGAATAGGTTAGTCCGGTGAAACGATGAGATCATGTGGGGTACATGAGAAGGTCTTGGTTGACTTATGTTGGAAAGGTCTCAAGGCAAAGGTAAAAGATAGGGTTTTGCTTTTACCGGTCATAAGGTGATTAGAGGATGTTATATGACCGGGTTAATAGGATAGATAGCCGTACTATCAAGAGGGATCAATTTCATTGGCTTGACTTTCCATAGTGCCACTTGGATCAAAAATTTGCATGCATTGCATTTAGATGAGTGGCGGTTTCTCTTGGTAAAAGGGTTTCATTGAAAATCAAAAGAAAAACAAGTTTTGTTTTACGAGATCGCGGACAAATCGGGGCCCTTCGGGCGGACGGTCCGTGGGTTGTTGGTTTTTATTTAATAACTGAGTTTTTGGCAAAAGATTTCGAGAAAATGCGCTTCGGGGCGGACGGTCCGCCCGGACAGAGCGGGACAGTCCGCGAGGTGCCGCGGACGGTCCGTTATTTGCAACGAACGAGGTGTTGCTCGGGGTCCGGGCGGACGGTCCGCGGCCGCCCCGCGGACAGTCCGTGTGGCCCAGGCGGACGGTCCGCGTGGCCCTGGCGGACGGTCCGCCCGGCCCAACGCGCAGCCGCCTCAGCCGTTGACCTGGCGATTTTACCGTTGGAATTCAAACGCGGACCGTCCGCGAGGGCATCGCGGACAGTCCGCGAGGCACGCGTTTTGTGTCTAACGGCTAGTAACGGAAAGGGGGAGTATTTATACTCCAAGCCCGGGGTTGGAGAGCCTCTCTTGGCACTTTTAAAGGTTCATACTCCCTTGTAGAGCTCTCCCTCCCCTCTCTCTCACTCACTTGACTTAGTGGTGGTATTATTCGTGAGATTGAGAGTTTCTAGTGCATTGCATCAAGGTTTTGATCTTTGTGGCACTAGGGAATCATCAAGCAAGTGGTTGATTTGTTACTCTTGGAAGTTGCCGCTTCCTATATGGCTTGGTGGTGGAAGAATCCGTTGAAGCTCGCAAGAAGATTGTGCGTGGCTCCGGATTTCATGTTGTGAGAGGTATTGTGCTCACCTCACCGGAGCGGTAAAGAGCAACTCTAGTGGAATCGAGGTGCGGATTGGTTCTCTTGTTCTAACCGGCTCAAGATCAAGTGGTGTCTTGATAGAGGAGCGGTTGAACATTGAATCCACCTCAACGTGGATTAGGGGTGACCGGCAAGTCATCGATACCACGGGATAAAATTCGTCTCTTGTGCTTGGTTATCTCTTTCCTCAATTTCCTTTCAAGCACTTTACTTTGAGCATTCTATTTCTAGAGGTTGTTGTTTATCTTGTCACCCTAGGCCGCAAAACCCCCAACATAGGAATAGAGTAGGTAGAGATTTATTTCTCCTTGTGGTTCTAATTAAATTTCTCTAGTGTTGTGGTTTTAGTTTTTAAACCGCCTATTCACCCCCCCTCTAGTCGGTATCCTAGATCCTACAAGTGGTATCAGAGCCGAGGACTCCTTATTTGAGAGATTTAACCATCTCGGAGTAGGATAAATGGGTGAGGAGGATAAGTTTCATGTTGGGAAGCCACCGGTCTTTGATGGGAACAATTATGACTATTGGAAGAAAAGAATGGAGGTTCACTTTAAGGCCTTGGGAAGAGAATTATGGAAGATTGTAATGGAAGGATATGTCATTTTGGATTCTAAGAATAAGACGGATCAAGATGATAAAAATGAAAAACTCAATGATAGAGCTTTGAGTGTACTTTACAATGCTCTTGCTCTTAGTGAATTCAATAGAGTGAAGGGACTTGAGAAGGAAAATGAGATATGGGAGAAGCTTATGGAAATTTATGAGGGAACATCTACGTTAAGGAGGCAAAACTTTATGTGTATAAGGGAAAGTTCAATGAGTTCACCATGAAAAAGGATGAAGATGTTTCAACTATGTTCAACCGGTTGAATGATATAGTGAATGAACTCAAGTGTCTTGATTTTGATGTATCAAACAAAGATTTCTCTCACAAGTTCCTTAGGTGCCTTCCGGCAAAATATGAGACAATTGTGACCTTGCTTGTGAGGAGTGATTTGAGTAAGATGACTCCTACGGAGGTGCTTGGTGAAGTGCAAACTCATGATCTATTCAAGCAATCACAAAAGGAAGTTCAAGGCTAATCAATCAATGAAGAGAAGAAAAATATTGCTCTCAAGGCCAAGGCTACTCAAGAGGAAAATGATGATGAGAACCAAGATATTGACTCCGATGAAGAAATGGCTCTTATTGTAAAAGGACTTAGAAGAATCATGAAGAAGAAGAAGTTTGGCAAGATGGGGCAATCTTCAAAGAAGAATCCTTTTGAAGGAAAAGATTGCTTCAATTGTGGTGAAATTGGACATATATCAATTAATTGTCCAAACAAGAAAGAAGACAAATATGGCAAGAAGAAAGACAAGAAGAGTGTACCTAAGAGGAAGAAATATTACAAGAAGGAGAAGAATGGTCAAGCATATTTTGTTGAGTGGGATTCCGATGCAAGCTCCGATGAAGAAGATGATGACAAGCCTTCAAGAGGACTTGCCGGGGTGCTATCAAGGAAGCGCCTTCACTCTTCTCTAAGCCATATTGTCTCATGGCAAAAGGTGAATCTAAGGTAATAATCGACGATGACGATGATGATTGTGATAGTGATAATGATGATAATGCTTTATCTTATGATGATCTTGTCGCCATGATTATTAAGTCCGATGACAAATTGCGCTTGGAGAGATCAAAGTTGAAGGATTTGGAGTTGAAAAGTATTTCACTTCAAAATTTTTTTGAGGAGCTAAAGACTACTCATGAAAATCTAAAGACTTCCCATGAAACACTTAACATTTCTTGGGAAACTCTAAAAGATGAGCAAGAGAAGCTTAAGGAAGCTCACAACTCTCTCCTTGCACAAGATGTCAAAGGAAAAATGAGTATGGGTGTTGAATGTAATATATTGAATGCTCCTCTTTGTTCATCTAACCCATCTTGTAGCACAAGCACTAGCTCTTGCATTAGTGAGGATATGTCTTATGACTCTCTATTATTGGAGAATGAATCTTTGAAAAAGGAGATTGAGTGCTTATCTAATGATCTTGCACGATATTTTGGAAGTCATGTTCGGTTTAATCATATTTGGACAAATCAAAAATTCACCTTAAATAAAGATGCACTTGGTTACTTGCCCAAGAAAGGAAAAGAGGCTTTCATTTCTAAGAAAAGTGTCTTTATTAATTCAAGTGTGTCATTTGAGGAAGAAGAAAAGATGAAGATGTGTCATAAGTGTAAGACAAAGGTTGATGTGAATCACAAATGCAAGAGCAAGAAGACCGTATCCTTTGATCCTTCCTATATTCTTAAGAAAGATTCAAAGGGTGTTGTTTGTGCTCATTATGTTGGTCGCTCTCTTGGTAGTAGTAAAAAGAAATCTATTTGGGTGCCTAAAATTTTGGTCACTAACATTGAAGGACCCAAGAAAATTTGGGTACCTAAAACAAAGTAATTTCTTTTGTAGGTGAACTATAAAGCCGGAGGAAGACATTGGGTAATTGATAGTGGTTGTACAAACCACATGACCTAGGTGAAAGGAAAATATTCTCTCATCTTGATGAAGACATTTCCGATTTTGATAACATCACTTTTGGAGATGATAGCAAAGGAGGTGTAAAAGGCATTGGTGAAATACCTATCTCTAAAGATTATAATCTCTCCAATGTCTTGTTAGTTGATTCTCTTAATTTCAATTTGCTATCTATTGCTCAACTTTGTGACAATGGCTATAAATGTACTTTCACTAGTAATGATTTTGAGGTAACCTCACTTGATGGGAAAGATTCTATTTTTAAGGGCTTTCGTCATGAGAGCTTATATCTAGTGGATTTCTCATCGAAAAAGGCAAATTTGACTACTTGCTTATTCTCAAAGGCCTCTATGGGATGGTTATGGCATAGAAGACTTGGCCATGTTGGTATGAAACAACTCAACCGATTGGTGAAACATGACTTAGTTCTTGGCTTGAAAGATGTAAAATTTGAGAAAGATAAATTATGTAGTGCTTGTCAAGCCGGAAAGCAAGTGGCCAACTCACATCCTAACAAGAGTACTATGTCAACCTCAAGACCATTGGAATTACTACATATGGATTTATTTGGTCCTACTACCTATAGAAGCATTGGTAGCAATACTTATTGTCTTGTAATTGTGGATGATTATTCAAGATACACATGGGTATTCTTTCTTCATGTCAAAGCTATTACATGTGATATTTTCAAGTCATTTGTGAGAAGAGCCGAAAATGAATTTGAGCTAAAATTGAAGAAAGTTAGAAGTGACAATGGTAGTGAGTTCAAGAACACAAATGTTGAAGAGTTTTGTGATGAGAAAGGAATCAAGCATGAGTTTTCAACTACATATACACCGGAACAAAATGGTGTTGTTGAGAGGAAGAATAGAACCTTGATTGAGATGGCAAGATCAATGCTAGATGAGTACAAAGTTTCGGATTCTTTTTGGGCCGAAGCTATCAACACCGCTTGCCATGCCTCTAATAGACTATATTGTCATAGATTCTTCAACAAAACACCTTATGAACTTCTAAATGGAAGAAAGCCAAATATTTCATATTTTCGGGTTTTTGGTTGCAAGTGCTATATCTTGAGGAAAGGATCTCGGTTGTCTAAATTTCAAAGCAAGTGTGCTGAGGGATTTCTTCTTGGATATTCTTCAAATTCCAAAGCATATAGAGTATACAACAAGTCTAAAGGATTTGTTGAGGAGGCATATGATGTGCAATTTGATGAAACTTTGGGCTCTCAAGATGAAAAAGAGAATTTAGATGATTTGAGAGGTGAAGAATTAAGCAAAGCAATGAAGACTATGGAAATTGGGGATATCATGCCTAGAGAAGAAGATGATGAAGAAGATCCATCGGTATCTATTGAAGTTAACCCATCCACTTCCACAACAAATGATCATGGTCAACAAAATGGTAACTCAAGTAATAATGACTCACCTCAAGAAGATAATCAAATAGCCCATATGACCACACCTTCTCCATCAACTGAAGAACCAATTGATCAACCAAGAATTCATCATCAAGTCGCCAAAGATCACCCCATTGATCAAATCATGGGTGACATTAGTAAGGGTGTTCAAACTCGATCTCGTGTTGCTTCTTTTTGTCAACATTATTCTTTTGTCTCTTTCCATGAGCCTAAGTGTGTAGATGAAGCACTTAATGATCCGGATTGGGTTATTTCCATGCAAGAAGAATTAAATAATTTCACTAGAAATGAAGTTTGGGAGTTAGTTGAAAGACCCAAGAATCATAATGTTATTGGTACTAAATGGGTCTTCCGTAACAAAGAAAATGAAGATGGTATTGTTGTGAAGAACAAGTCAAGATTAGTTGCTCAAAGTTATACTCAAGTAGAGCGATTGGATTTTGATGAAACCTTTGCTCCCGTAGCTAGACTTGAGGCCATTAGAATCTTTCTTGCTTATGCTTGTTCTTGCAACATCAAGTTATATCAAATGGATGTCAAAAGTGCTTTATTAAATGGGAAAATTAGTGAACTAGTATATGTTGAGCAACCTCCCGGTTTTGAAGATCCTACAAAGCCTAATCATGTGTACAAGCTCTCTAAGGCATTATATGGGTTGAAACAAGCCCCTCGTGCTTGGTATGAAAGGCTTCGGGACTTTCTTCTTTCAAATGGCTTTAAAATTGGAAAGGTTGACACTACATTGTTCACCAAGAAAATTGGAAATGACATCTTTATTTGTCAAATTTATGTTGATGATATCATCTTCGGTTCAACTAATGAAGATTTTTGTAAAGAATTTGGAGAAATGATGTCTAGGAATTTGAAATGTCTATGATTGGTGATTTGAGTTTCTTCCTTGGTCTTCAAATCAAACAATTGAAGGAAGGCACTTTTGTTTGCCAATCTAAATATGTGAGGGACATATTAAATAAATTTGGCATGGAAGATGCAAAACCCATCAAAACTCCTATGGCTACTAATGGACATCTTGATCTTGATGAGGGAGGTAAACCGGTTGATCTTAAGCTTTATAGGTCCATGATTGGTAGTTTGCTTTATCTTACCGCATCTAGGCCCGATATCATGTTTAGTGTGTGCATGTGTGCTAGATTTCAAGCCGCTCCTAAAGAATGTCATTTGACCGCCGTAAAGCGTATCTTGAGATATTTGAAGTATTCTCCTAACATTGGTCTTTGGTATCCAAAGGGTGCTCAATTTGAATTAGTAGGGTTTTCGGACTCGGATTATGCCGGTTGCAAGGTTGATAGGAAGAGCACTTCCGGAGGTTGCCAATTGCTTGGACGGTCACTTGTTTCTTGGTCATCTAAGAAGCAAAATTCAGTGGCTCTTTCAACCGCCGAAGCGGAATATATCTCGGCGGGGAGTTGTTGTGCTCAATTACTATGGATGAAGCAAACACTTCTTGACTATGGTGTGAAATTCAAGGAAATTCCTCTCTAATGTGACAATGAAAGTGCTATCAAGATTGCAAACAATCCGGTTCAACATTCTAGAACCAAGCATATTGACATCCGGCATCATTTTCTTAGAGATCATGTGAGTAAAGGAGATATCAAGATTGATGGAGTAAGCACGGATAATCAATTGGCGGATATATTTACCAAGCCTTTGGATGAGTCTCGGTTTTGCAAGTTGAGAAATGAGCTAAATGTGATTGACGTCTCAAATGTGGCTTGAGAACTAGCACATGTGTTTATCCATATGCTTTTGTATATCTCTCTTATTAATTTCTAACTTATCTCTTGTCTTTTAGTTTAGTGAAGCTTGCTTTTGCATATTTTCTCTAGTATTACTCAAGACATTGCATCATTAAATAAATTTCTCTTATTATTCTTGAGCAATGATCCCAAAAGAAATCCTTGAAAAATCTCTTTTTAAAGTTAATTCACGCTGAAATCAAAAAGGAGGTCGGACCGTCTGTATCAACTGGGCGGACCGTCCGGCCGCTCCCCGGCGGACCGTCCGCCGGGCGCGCGGACCGTCCGCGTGGCTCGTGGGGCAACGGTGCGGCTCTGGACGTTCGGGAAGCTATAACGGACCGTCCGCGCCCGGTGCCCGGACCGTCCGCGGCGGTGGCGCGCGGACCGTCCGCCCGTGTCGCGCGCGGGTAGGTCCCCGTGCCGCGGGCCGTTATCGACTCGTGCCCCTCTCTCCTTCCTCCATCGAATCGCTTAGCCTCTTCCTTCTTTCTCTTGCTCCCTTTCAAGGTGATAGCCCCTCTCTTAGGGATTTCTCTTGGGGCTCTCCCCGACCGTCCGAGCACATCCCCGACTCTCCGTGAGGTTCTCCACCATGTCATCCGGTACTTTTTCGAATCTCTCTCGTCTATCTCTTGGATTTGGAGCAAGGAGGTGGTTAGGGTTTGGAGGTGTGATCTAAAATTCGTCCATGATTTCACGATTTTGGCTTGGTGAATGTGTTTGGGGTATCAATGTAGTGTTGTGGCAAAATTTTGGTAAAGAAATTTTGGTTTTTGATGAAGTTATGAGGTTGGAAAGAATCGGTGTCACTTGTTCATGGGCGCCCGCCGTCCGGACCGGGCGGACCGTCCGCCGCCTCCTCGCGGACGGTCCGCGCGGCCCCGGCCGCGGCTCCCATGCGCAAGTGGCTTCTCGAATGGGGTTCATGATAAATTCAAATTGCTTCCTAATGTTAATACTCATTGAAATATATGGCTTTTGACGATGCTCGCAAGGCTATAGCTTCTCTCACTAAAAAGGTGACCAAAAAGGTCACATCAAAGAAGGGTAAGGATGTTGGGACATCGAAGAGGCGGAGAAAAGATGATACCTCTGAGGAAGAAGAGGAACCCGAAAATCCAAATGACAGTGACTTCGATCCGGCCGATGAAGCGACAAGTGCCTCATTCATGATGGATGAAGATGAGATAAGTCAAGGGGGAGGTAACAATGTTGAAATCATTGATGTGGTTAATTACACAGCTCCTAGAAGGCAGTGGACCCAAAGAGAGTTTGCTATTGCTAGAAATGAAAATGCTTATAATCAACCCCGTGACACCCACAATTTATTCTTCCACACTCTTGTGCAAGAACAAGCATTTTTCGGTAGTTTGATGGAGTGCATGCGTTTTCTCTCATCAAAGGGTTGATTTTGGTTATCTTGAGTCTAAACCTTGTCCTTGCCGGGGTGGCAACAAAATTTGAGAACTTGAGGTTAAAACCATTTCTTCAAAGATAGATGTGACTGAAATGATACAATAGTTAGACAATTCTATGCAACTTATGAAATGGATTTCATAGGAAAGAAAATGAAATGGATGACCGGTAAAAGTGAGTATGAGGCCACATTTGCAGAATTTGCACGTTGCTAATCATCTTAACTATGAGTATTTTAGCGAAGGTATTGATGTTTATAACGAGGATATTCTTGAAGATACAAAATTTCGTATTTTATGAGCCTGGCACCCTTAATGCAACCATAATGAATTGCTTGTCATCAGGACTTAGACACCATCCAGCAGCCATCAACAACATCATTAGGCACACTTTTATGCCTAAAAGTGGTAATAAGGATAAAGTCCGGGAACATTATTGGAATGTGATCGATTATATTATGAATGGAACTAGATTTAATGTTGTGAAGCTTATTCTTGATCAAATGATTTGCAAGAAACGTCTTGTTCGAGATAGTATTTATTTTGCCCCCTATATTATGTCATTGATCAAGATCAAGACGGGGTTCAATGGGTTATGTGATGTGAAGCATGAACTTTATCGCCCATTTTACAATGCTAAAGCCTTTTTAAACAAGCAATTTACACCCTATGGACAGGAAGCAGAGGCTCACAATATTGCAGAAAATATTGAGGCTCATGGTGGTGATGATGAAAATGCAAATGTTGGCGACTTGGGCAATGATAATGTTGATGAGGGTACTTATGCTATGCCTCCTCCTCCTCCAGTTCCTCCTATGCGCCCAAAGTGGGAGCCTCCCTGCCGGATACTTTGATTCCTATTTTGCTAATATTCAACGATCAATGAACTCTCGGTTTCGGCAAATACGATCGGGGTTTCAATCTCACTTTGAGGCATATGGACAAGCAGATGACCGACACCTTTCGTACTATGCGGCAGAATTTTCAAGCATCGATTGATACTAGTCCGGACACCTTTGGTCATCATGTCTATAATACTATGCATGATCCCATGATGCGGCGGTTGGGTGAAATGCGATCGATCTTCGAATGACCTCGGTTGCCCTCAATGATATATTCTCTCGAGATGTCCACCTCCGAGCAAGATCGGCCAGTTGCATGATCGCAGACACGGCTTCAAGACAATGTCCATGCCCCGAACACGGCTTTTGGAGATTTCGTAGATCATTTTTATCATTACTATCCGGCTCCAGCTCCACCACCACGGTTCCGTCCCCCTCCACCATTCTATCCTCCTCCGCCGCCGCCTCAGGATGATTAGGCCCTTTTGGTATTTGATGCCAAAGGGGGAGAGAGACTTTGAGGAGTGTGTGATTTCTAGGGGGAGCTCACTTTGCTTGCATAAATTTGGAACTCTTTGCATTGCATTGACATGTTTAATTTCGGTCTTGCATGAACTTCGTGAGGCTTGTAATAATTTTGTGAGTCTTATGTTTTGTTGTGTGATGTGTTTGAGAACTAGAACTTGTGGCTATTTTGTGATGTTCTATGATTATGATCTTGTTTTGTTCTAGTTCCCGTAGTAGTTTTTGATGCTAACCCTTAATCTCTTTGGATATATATTTGTGGTTGTTGCCTTGATCTCTATTTTGTAGGGAAACTCCGTCAAAATTTATTATGTTTGTGCATATGTGTAAAAATCAAATGGAAATTACATGCACATATGTAGGGGGAGTTATCTCTATATTCTTACTTTAGAGACAATTACTCTATATATTTATTGAATTTACTTGAGAAGAGTAAGTGACTCCAAAACACAAAACCTTTATTATATCACTCCTTTAAATGGTTGTCATCAATTACCAAAAAGGGGGAGATTGAAGGCATCTAGGCCCCTAATTCGTGTTTTGGTAATTAATGACAATCATTATGGACTAAGAATTTTATTTGAGTTATAAGAATAGGTTAGTCCGGTGAAACGATGAGATCATGTGGGGTACATGAGAAGGTCTTGGTTGACTTATGTTGGTAAGGGCTCAAGGCAAAGGTAAAAGATAGGGTTTTGCTTTTACCGGTCATAAGATGATTAGAGGATGTTATATGACCGGGTTAATAGGATAGATAGCCGTACTATCAAGAGGGATCAATTTCATTGGCTTGACTTTCCATAGTGCCACTTGGATCAAAAATTTGCATGCATTGCATTTAGATGAGTGGCGGTTTCTCTTGGTAAAAGGGTTTCATTGAAAATCAAAAGAAAAACAAGTTTTTCGGCATCGGCGGACGGTCCGGCCCTTTGGGCGGACGGTCCGTGGGTTGTTGGTTTTTATTTAATAACTGAGTTTTTGGCAAAAGATTTCGAGAAAATGCGCTTCGGGGCGGACGGTCCGTCCCCGGACCATGCGGACGGTCCGCGAGGTGTCGCGGACGGTCCGTTATTTGCAACGAACGAGGTGCCGCTCGGGGTCCGTGGCGGACGGTCCGCGTCCCGGCCCGCCCGCGGACGGTCCGTGTGGCCCGTGCGGACGGTCCGCGTGGCCCCGGCGGACGGTCCGCCCGACCCAACGCGCGGCCGCCTCGGCCCGTTGACTTCGGCAATTTTACCGTTGGAATTCAAACGCGGACCGTCCGCGAGGGCATCGCGGACAATCCGCGAGCACGCGTTTTGTGTCTAACGGCTAGTAACGGAAAGGGGGAGTATTTATACTCCAAGCCCGGGTTGGAGAGTTGCTCTTGGCACTTTTAAAGGTTCATACTCCCTTGTAGAGCTCTCCCTCCCCTCTCTCTCACTCACTTGACTTAGTGGTGGTATTCTTCGTGAGATTGAGAGTTTCTAGTGCATTGCATCAAGGTTTTGATCTTTGTGGCACTAGGGAATCATCAAGCAAGTGGTTGATTTGTTACTCTTGGAAGTTGCCGCTTCCTAGACGGCTTGGTGGTGGAAGAATCCGTTGAAGCTCGCAAGAAGATTGTGCGTGGCTCCGGATTTCATGTTGTGAGAGGTATTGTGCTCACCTCACCGGAGCGGTAAAGAGCAACTCTAGTGGAATCGAGGTGTGGAGTGGTTCTCTTGTTCTAACCGGCTCAAGATCAAGTGGTGTCTTGATAGAGGAGCGGTTGAACATTGAATCCACCTCAACGTGGATTAGGGGTGACCGGCAAGTCATCGATACCACGGGATAAAATTCGTCTCTTGTGCTTGGTTATCTCTTTCCTCAATTTCCTTTCAAGCACTTTACTTTGAGCATTCTATTTCTAGAGGTTGTTGTTTATCTTGTCACCCTAGGCCGCAAAACCCCCAACATAGGAATAGAGTAGGTAGAAATTTATTTCTCCTTGTGGTTCTAATTAAATTTCTCTAGTGTTGTGGTTTTAGTTTTGAACCGCCTATTCACCCCCCTCTCTAGTCGGTATCCTAGATCCTACACCCGCAAGCGCGTGTCGAAGAAGTTGAAGGTCACCGAGACCACGTCCCCAGAGGTGAGCCATCTTCAGTAGTGTAGTCGAGTACTCCTGTCTCGAGTTCACTTGTTAATGAAGAAGTTCCTTGCTTGCAGGAGTTGCCGCCTACGGAGCCCGTTGATCAGGGCGACGAAGGCGAGTGGGACACGGTGGGGGAGCCTGCTGGGAGTCGTAGCCCGGCCCCCCACGCGTCGAAGAGCTCCCGGCGCGGATGGAGCGCCGCCCCCCGCTCGTCAAGAGAGCACGGAGCCGCGGCCGCCGCCGCGGAGGAAGTGGTGGCCGCGAGAAGCGCGAGGAGAGCGCCGCACCGACCGCCGATACCGCGAGAAGGGGCGGCGGCCGCGAGGCGCAAAAGGAGGCGCCCAACGAGGGCCGGGACCGGTGGACATCGCAAGATCCTCGGCACTCCGACCGTGACAAGAGTCCCGGTCAAGCTTGTAAGTGTTGGATCTTCCCGAGTAGTACATGATGTAGTAGTCTTGCTTGATTGACAATCGACTTGTGTACTCTGCAGGAAGTCGACGGATCTGTCCTGGGAGGGGGATGAACCCTCTCGCATCGGTGGCGGGGGAGAGGAAGGTGCGCCGCCCGCCGAGGAGTCCGCTCCCATCCCCCAGGTGGAGCCCGTAGCGCCGACCGCCGAGGCTACGTTGCCCGAAGCCAGCGTGGTCGAAGGTGAGTACTCTGCTGAGGCTATAGTACCCCCAAAGAGTAGTCGTAGTCGTCAGATGACGCTGATGCACTTGTCTTCTCGTTGACAGGCGCTGAGGCCGAAGGGAGCGACATCCCGGCCGGCGGTGCCCATGGAGAATTTGACACCGAGGTGCGGAGGAGGCCACCGGAGGAGCCCCCGAGCTGATGGAGGTGGCCGTCGGAGAGGGCCGCCGCAGCCGACCGCAGGAGAGGAGGCCACCGCGCCGCCGGAACCCGCTCCGGGAGGTGGTCGTCCGCTCCCCGAGATCCAAGACGCGGAGCCCATCCGCT
Source organism: Cenchrus americanus (assembly GCA_947561735.1). Lineage (NCBI taxonomy): Eukaryota > Viridiplantae > Streptophyta > Magnoliopsida > Poales > Poaceae > Cenchrus > Cenchrus americanus. The sequence continues at coordinate 294,486,311 of OX387241.1, forward strand.
CCGCGCCGATGACCGAAGCCGCCACGAGTAGTCGTGGCGGGGTAGAGCCGCCGGGCGGATGACTTGGTCGATCCAGCAACGGTGGCTCGGCATCTGGAGGCGGTCCACCAAGCCGAGCAGTGGATGAAGGTGAGTAGTCGTAACTCCCTGAGTAGTCAATCCGTAAGCGTTGAATACCCATTTGATGTGTATTGTCTGTGCAGGACGTCGTGGAGAGGTCCCGCGAGAAGTCCAACATGCTTCAAGGCTTGGGCGATGCGGTGCTTCGGGCGGAGGCGCTGGAAGACCAACTCGTGAAGTCCCGGAAGCACGCGGCCACCATGCAGTCCAAGATTGACACCGCCTTCGCCAAGTATCACAACGACATCTAGGAGATGCAGGCGAAGAGCGACGACTTGGTGCGGAAGAACAAGTCGCTCCACAACAAGAAAAAAGGTACACCACTTGTCCTGTTGAGTACTTGTTGGAGGTCGAGAGGTAGTCTAATCCTCTGTGCTTTGTCGTTTGCAGAGCTTGAGACCCGGGTTGAGCAGTTGAAGACTTCAGAGACGGATCTGAAGAATCTCTTCTACCGGGAGCAGGAGGCCCGCCAGGTACTCGAGCTAGATTATAAGGAGCTTGCCTTCGAGTGCGACAAGCACATGGAGCTTCGTATTGCCTCCGATCGTGACCTTGTCAATCGCTACAAATCGTTGCGAGATGCCGAACGAGGATCGCGAGGGGCCGCGGGCCCACCGAAGGAGCTTGAAGAAGCCGCGCTTCCATCGCAAGACTCCCCGGTGCCTCATCCCGGCGGCCCCAAGATAGCACCGCCGGTGGATCGACCGAAGGCGAGCCCCCCCCGGGCCGGCGGCCTACGTGAAGCATCTGGCGAAGTCGATCCCGAACCAGGTGCTGGCCTTCATGAAGTCCTACTTCCCGAAGGCGCCCGTGGATGTAGTCGCTGGCGGGCTAGCCGCCAACTGTACAGACGAGCAGTATGCGGAGCTGCTGGAGCAGATGGCGCCCATTGCGGAGCAAGTCGCCGATAAGCTTAACCTCCAGTAGTCCTGTAATAGTTAGCTCGTAGCAGTAGATGTACAAAAACAATTGTAATGAAATTGTTTAAGTATTAATGAAGAAAAGTTCCATCAATGAGTACTCGTAGTCGCGATCTCAGAGTGCGGAGTCCCATCGTGGAGTCGTCGCGAGTAGTCGTACTTGGCGTAGTCCCATTGAGGGAAGTAGGCAAGAAAGAAGTTGATGAACAATCGAACTTTATTACCGAAGGAGTACACCGGATGGCCGTGGCCGTAGTTACATAGCGGCCGCCGGGACCGGAGGCCGCCTACGGCTAAGTGGTGCTAGGGCGAGTAGTCGCTTATAGCAAGAGACCCGTAAGTAGCCGTGTAGGCCGGATCTAGGAGTACATGGTCTCTCGCAGACCGCCGCTAGAGTCCTTGTCGCTCGTCGCAGCCCCGAGGATCCGTAGGTAGCCGCATGGGCCGGATTCTCGGAGGAGAGTAGTTCGGAGACTAGTGCCCGGACCCGGAGGGCCGCTTACGGCCGAAGGAGTATTCGGAGGACCGGAGCCGGGGACCCGGAGGCCACTTACGGCGGAGGGGTCTTGACGTAGTCGTGTAGACTTGAGCCCCCGGGGTAGTCGTGTAGACTTAGGCGTAGAACCGACAGAGCCGGTCGACGTTCCACGAGTTGTTGACATCTTCGCCTTCAAGTGTCCGGAGGCGGTAGGAGCCCGCCCGGTCACCTTTGCAACCGTGAAGGGACCTTCCCGGGGGGAGCCGAGCTTGTGTAGTCCTTCCTTGTTCGGGATACGACGGAGGACGAGATTGCAAATGTTGAAGGAGCGTTCCTTGACGTTGCGGTCGTGGTAGCGTCGGATACCCTCCAGGTACCGTGACAACCCACCCGAGAAAATACCGTACTATCGCCTAAGACCGATCCACTTTGGTCATTAAGCAATAATAAAGTATCATCCTATCGTTAGTTGCCGGGTTAACGCCCGTAAATCACTTGAAAAGCAACAAGGATCGAATATATGCATTAAAACTCACTCGAAGGTGAGTCCGGAGATACAACAACATTAATATCAAAATTAGTACCCCGAGGGGTTTAGTTATTACAAACCATAGTTTTTGCCATCACGAAATAGTTCAGAGTTTTCGAAAGCAGCGGAAATAAGCTAACGGAAGCGAAGACACCACGGGAGGCCATCCATGATGCTTTCAGTAGTCGTCCTCCACCCACTCCAGCTCCCAGCCGGGCGGGATCTCTCGGGGACACACATCACCGAAGGCACTAACCGGATCAACACATTATAGCAAGGCTGAGTATACTAATACTCAGCAAGACTTACCCGTCGGTGATAACTACTTCACCAGATCTAGACCATGAAAGGCTTTTTGGCTACTGGGTTGCTTTGCTAAAAAGTAACAAAGAGTAGGTCCTTACTTTCAAGATTTTAGCACAAGTTCTAGTAGGTTTAATCTTTACTACATTAGCCAACTAGTACAAACAAAGTTGTACAATACAATTAATCAAGCATAAAGTTCATCAACTTCCATCATTAGGGATCTCATGACTAGTGGAGTAAGTAGTCTCGGATAACGGTGAGAGGCCGACAATCGATTGATTTAAACCTTGCAAGGTAGACCCAAACACACGGTAGGCTGCCCCCGAAAGGACAACTTTCCCCGTGTCGTTTCCAAAAATCCTCGGGTCGGGATCGAATCTTACGGTCTTTGGTGCGAGCTATCCGAATACCCCGCGAGATACCCGGACTCACCATACACCACCGGTAGCTAGCCGTGAGAGCGAATCCCAAGAGTAGTAATGGTAGGATCCCTCGCCGCCTCATTAAGGTACTAGGCTTACCGGTCCCATACCCGACATGTGCTTAGTACGTTCAAAAACTTAACCCACATAACCACTGGACCGGAGCCCAGATCCCATGCTCTTACCACGTGAGCAATCCATTTAAGGATATATTATGATTCCTATCTAGGAACCTATTCTCGCGAGTGAGGTCATCACCCGACTTGTAACGGTCCTATAGCTTAGCAGCTATCGACCTATCATACTAGTAAGGACAAAGGTACCTATGGATCATGCATCTAGGGTTTCATTCAACTCCTGAACGTAAATGCACAATCATTCATAGATAATTGAATACGGAATTTGAAAAGCGGGTTAGATGCACCGGAGCTTGCCTTCGTCGCCTAGGTTAGCCTGGGCACCCTCGGTGTCGAGCACTTCCACGCATCGCTGCGGTGAAGCTTCCGCTCCTCCTTCCTCGGTCTCGGGACAAGGGAGTAATCTCCGTCCGGAAGATCTACACGGAATGCAATGCAAGTTTAGGTGATGTGATAGTTTGTTGTCTTATCCAACCCGGGTTCGTCATATTCACCTTAACAAGCATCTATCTAATGTTTCTCTTTTAGGAAGGTTATTGGGTGTACATGGGTTATCCTTTTATTGTACATTTGAGTAGGGGTTTTTATTATACTGTCATTTCATGTGAAAGCTTTAATTCCTTTTACTTTCACAAGCACGGGTATAAATAATATTTTTATTTATGAATTACTTTCTGATCAGCAATGGTAATTAATTACCCTTTAATTAAATTAGGAAATACTTTCAAAAAGGAAAAAGAATTAAATAAGGGCTTTTCTTTATTTAATTTCTCTTTATTATTAAAAGGGCTTTTAAGCTTTTTATTAAGCAATTAAATTACCAAAAATTAAAGAAATGTTTCTTAATCACATTATCACCTATACTGGTCCATTGGACCCACATGTGATGCTTGGATGCTAGGAAATTAAAGATTATGGAAAATAACAAAGACTAGCTAGTGATTCAATTTAAATGCATACAAAAATAAATGAGCATCAAAATGATCCAAACTTTCCCATGCATGCTCTGTGGTTCTAAACAAGCCTAAAGAATCAGCACATCCACATGAAATCTCTACTGATCTTAGCTTATTAATTTACAAAGGAAAACATGCATAATTAGAGGATAAATATTTCTGGCAAGCCAAAACTCATGATTAATTCACAAGATGTGTATTTTGGTATTAAAAGACAGTGTGCACAAGTTGAGCTCAAGAACATAAATATATCTAGCAAGAAAAATCATCTAGGCAGTTTCTGCAAGAATGGAAAACAATTTATTTAACAAGATCTACTGCATAACTTTGTGCAATTTTTGGCACCGCAGCTAGTCATGACCTAACACACAACATATCCAAAATTGGGATACAGAGGAGTTATGGATTTCAAGTTATGCCAGATCTAGGTTTTTCACGTTTGTATTTTTCATGCTAAAACTATTTAGAATCCAGCCATGTGCAAACAACAAAAGTGGTGAGATTTATCTTCCTGAACCCAACAAAATTGGTTTGGTATTTTTCTGATTTTTCTACGAATTTCTAGGAATTTTACAAGGTGTCACAACCGCAAGAATCACTAGATAGGGATCTTCACAAACAAGCCCCGCACTATCACGCGAAACACCCTAGAAAGATTCAAATCAACGCAATTGGGTCCCCGGCCGGCCGGCGGCGCGGGCGCGGACGGCGGCTCCGGTGAGCCGGTGGCGCCGCCGACGGGCAAGCGCCCGGCACGACCAGGAGCTCACCTACGGCCGTAGGGTACCGGAGTTGGGGCGAGAGAGGTAGCGGACGACGGGTCTCGCGCGGCGGCCGGCGGCGGTGGCCGCGGCGGCTTGATGAAAGACGGCGTGTGTTGACGGATAAAAGACGTATCACTCTACGATCCGCAAGCGTACGGACCCCACACCTTTTTCACCACGGGATTCCCAAGGTTCTTGTCAATCCGCGGAGCAAGGGGATTACAAGCGTTCGATCAACAACAACACACTAGCTACTAAAACCCTAACTATTATTATGCTAGAAAACAACTAAACACACTAGAGAGAATGATAAACGATCAAGGTAGAAGACACTCGCCCACGGGTCTACGATACTAGAGCATGCAATCGCTTAAAAACATGAAAACCAATCTAATCTATCGGGGTTGTGACCACGGTTTCGCCCTTTCCCTCCTCTCGTACTTGTCACTACGCGAAGGTATTCATGAATAGACCTTTGATGGACACGGCGTATCGAATGGATCCAAGGAAGCATTGAGGCCTTACTCCCTTTACGGCATGGTAGCAAACCTTAAGCATGAAAGTATATTCAACACAAGATGATAGATAGATAATCCGACAAAGTGCGATTACATCTCAAGATCGATTACAACCCATGGACGAATGAGAAGATTACCCCATCAAGGTGCTGATCATGGCACCGTTGATCATGGTTTCCCTTCCGCCGGTGTCTTCCTTCTTCTCCACGAGAGGGTGCTTCCTTCGAGGTGGTTGATCTCCCGCCGGAGATCCTCCTCCTCTCTCTCTAGCTTGTGGATGGCCTTCTCGGTGCGAATGACTCCTCTCCTCGGTGTTGGCGGCGCTTCGGGGGTTTTAGGGTTGAAGATCCTTCGAGGGCAAGGAAAACGGGACCGAACCGGCCACCGGAGTGGGGCTGGGCCGGCCGGCCTGGGCCGGCCGGCCCAGGCCCACCCGGCCGGTTCGGTCGCCCCTTTTGCTCCGTGGGTCCTCGTGCACTTATGTACTTTGCCCCCTCCACTTGCATGATTTTGATGATGTTATCCTCGCGTCCAAGATGGAGGCTCTCTTCGCATGAAGTTCGATCTTTTACACTTCAATCCCCGGGGGTGTTCCTCATAGCACTTCGGTCCTCGCCACCATTGGAAGTGATTTCATCAAGCTCATGAACACGAACAAGACTCCGTAAATGCTCCTTTGAACTTGTTGCGAATCCGTCCTTTATGTCCATGTTTTCCTACATAAACACAACACTTCCAAATGCATGCACAAAGATGAACTTGTTATATGATTAGTGTGCCTAGTGGCGGGTTAGTTCCATAATCAAATCCAAACCAAAGTGTAATGAACATGCTAGGTGCACCAAAATACACCGTCAACATCTCCCCCACACTTAGCTCTTGCTCGTCCTCGAGCAAGTACTCGATAAAGAACTTCGTCCAAGGTGTGTAATCGTGTATCACTTATCCTCCTTCACAAGTTAGTCAATCCTTTCATCTTTAATACATAAACACAAAGTAATGATAATCAAACATAAACATGGGCGTTTAGAATTTTTACCACGTCAAGATTTACCCCACAACTCAAACTCTTTACTCGAAGCTTTCAATTTCAGCCATACTTACTTCTTTGCTTCCATCGGAGGGCTTTTATGATTTTCAAAACAAAAATTCCTGCAACAAGTATTAGACAAAACCTTTCTCCAAGCTCTCTCAAGTCACTCATATGAAGTGGCTATCCTAACCAAATTTTATAAAAACTCTCACCTCCCATTAATCTCTCATATATCATGTAAAGTGGAGCTATAGGTAGGGCTAGCGCAATCAACACAAGTATTGTCAAACGAAGAACTTCCTCTAATGGTTGTCTACCTTTCAAAGCCAATGATCATGAGAATTAACCATATGTAGGGATATCAAGGATGAGAAGATTTAGAATGGTGGACATGTGCAAGGGCAAGAGAAAATTGTGACTACAAGGCACCAATGATGTCCTCGTTGTCGGATTGCACATGGTTGGAAATAGAGTAAAAGTTTCGTCTCTTAACAACGTGACATCCTTCCTTACACTTTATTATTTTTTTCTTTTCTTTCACTTGATCCACCCCTCTCATATCTTCATTGCTACCTCATCTTTTTCTTTTTCTTCTTTTATTCACATATATTTTTTCTTTCTTTCTTTCTTTTCCATACACATATTTTTTCTCTTTTTTTTCTCTCTCTTGACAACTTTTCAAAGCTTCAATTCTCTCTTTCCTTGCATGCATACAATCTGAAATTTTAAATAAATCATGCTAGAGACGAGACGAAACTTTGAAAATAGGTTGTGTTCAAGGAATACGATGTACAAAAGAGATGTATAGGGTTGGGTATGGAATTCGGTGATATACGTGACTTTCGTTGTGAAGGTCATGTTACCGAATATATGACAAGGCTAGCAGCAAAAGATAAGCACAAGGACATGATCATTGCTCGAAATTAAAACTCACCAAGAGAGAAGGGTCCTAGCCTAACTCATCGTGCTAATCACACTTATGGTGGAGCGAAAAAAATAAACTTGGCTTTGGATAGGAATTTTTCTTACTCTCAACTTGGAAAAAGAGGTTTTGCTAACCTTTATTACAAGGGTTTTAAGATAATTTTCAGAACTGAAATCCTCCAACTTTTAGCATTGAACATAGCACAACTAACAAGTGAAGCTCAAGATCAAAGTGTGGTATGGGTACTTTAAGTAGTAGCAATTCCACTAAGCACCACGGTAAACGTTTTTCAAACCACATACTTATGTTCATATATCAAGAATCGAAGATTAAACAAACAAGTAAATAAAGATAAGCAATACATAAAACACAAAGATATATATATAGACTCTTTTTATTTGGTTTTCTTGAATCAACACTAATTTAAGACACTTGCAAAAATTTTAAAACACACTCAAAAACTAAAGACTCATTAAAAACACTAAGACTCTCACACGAAGATTAAACCGAACCTAAACTTGAAGTTCAAAAGCTAAGGCTAGCGAGCTAGCTCTCCCCCACGCTTAAAACTTACGACGTCCTCATCGTATCTTACAAAAATCCTAAGGGGAAAACTAGATCTAGTGGTACTTCAAGCAAGTATTGCACCACTTGCCTCTCATGTTTCCAACCATGCCAAAAAGCTTGCGCACGTTACGGTTTAGGAACTTGTAGTCGTCTTCAACTACACGCTCCAAGTCTTCCATACGCCGCTTCATCGCTTCCATGGCTTGGAGACATTCGTCGGCCGACGTGTAGAGATCCGCGATGGATTGAAGGCACGCTCGACAACACATCGGATGCAATCCGAAGGGGTCGTCGTCGCCATAATCTCCACCATCGTCACCACCGTCGTTGCCACCTCCATTGTCGTCACCTTGGTTGCCATCGTTGCCGTCGCCGTTGGGGCCTTCGGGAGTCCTTTCCTTGGGCCGCTCATCCCAATCATCATCATCTCTACCGGCGGCCGCCCACGAGCTCGGGCTACGATCGTCGGAGTAGTCGCTACCCCCATAATCCTTAGGCTCTGGCGACACCTCCTTGTAGTCTTTGCGCTTGATGCCTTGGATGCGTACCGACCTTCGAACGGGTGTAGGGACCTTCTCTCCTTCGACGGGGTTGCGAGATGCAAGAGCTCGGTCGGGACACGCCCTCCGCAACGGATGCGTGTGGTCCTCTTAACGGGTAGCTTGAGCTCGCATCGCATCGCCTCCTCCATCGATGGCTTCTTGGCTTCTAGCTTCAACTCTAAGCTTCTTGGGGGCACAATGGTCGCTACAAGGATGCAAAATATTACTTGAAAGGTTTGATCCTCGAGCTCCCAATTCGGCCAAATAAATAGTCCTGAGAGAAAAGCCCCGGGAACCTTATTTTCCTTTTTTACACTTCCCTTAAAATTTTCTCGACCAAACAAGGAAGTCAAAATGGAGCAATTCGGGCGAAATTCGGCGTCATCGGACGTCGGGCCCCACCGGGCCGGTCCGCCGGGGCCGGCCGGCCCACCCCCGCCTCGGGGGCCGGCCGGGCCGGTTTTTTTGCACACCGCTCTATTTTTTTTTCTTCCTTAGCCCGTGGGAAAAAGTTGGCCCGGTAAATCTTCGCGAAAAACTCCGGAAAACTAAAAGAAAAATTATTTACAGAAGTTGATGCCTTGTTTTTCGTCCTAGGCGGGACGTTCGGGCTCTTCCTCCATGGTGAAGACGTCAACATGGTGAAGGGGCACGACATCGGGTTCGTAGTAAACCTTAAGCCGTTGTCCATTCACCACAAATTGATCGCCATTTATATCCATAATGGTTACAGCTCCGTTGGAGAACACCGAATGCACAACATAAGGTCCGTCCCATTTGCTTTGCAATTTCCCCTTTCCGAAGGTTTTAAACCTCGAATTGTAGAGGAGGACCTTATCTCTTTCTTTAAATTATTTTTTGTTCAATCTTTTATCATACCACCTTTTGATTCTCTCCTTGTATATGCTTGCGTTTTCATATGCTTTCAACCTCAACTCCTCTAGCTCGCTTATTTGAATTCTTCGTTTCACCACCGCGGCATCGAGATCAAGGTTCATCTCTTTAATCGCCCAATAGGCTTTATGTTCCAACTCAACCGGGAGGTGGCAAGCTTTTCCATAGACGAATTGAAAAGGGGTCATACCTATCGGTGTTTTAAACGTCGTTCGATAAGCCCATAAAGCTCCGTCTAATTTCTTTGACCAATCTTTGCCTCCCTTCTCTATGGTCTTGTTGAGTATGCTTTTTAATTGCCTATTTGACGTCTCCGCTTGTCCGTTGGTTTGTGGGTGATAGGCCGTAGAGACCCTATGCTCAATTCCCAACTTGGACAAGCACTTTTTGAAATTCTTCCGGTGAAATGAGTTCCTCCATCACTTATCAAGATTCTCGGTGTACCGAAACGGGGAAAAATCACGTTCTTGATCATAGTGATGGACTCCTCCGTGGAAGCTTTACGACATGGTATTGCCTCTACCCACTTGGATACATAATCAACCATGACTAGGATGTATTCGAATCCAAATGAGTTTTTAAAAGGCCCCATGAAGTCTATGCCCCGTACATCGAATATGTCAATTTGCAAGTTGTATTTCAAAGGCATAGAATTTCTTTGAGATATGTTTCCGGTTCTTTGGCATTCGGGGCATGATGCAACATATCTTTTAGTATCTTCATGCATCTCCGGCCAATAGAATCCGCTCGACCATACTTTTGCTTGGGTTCGAAAATGGCTATAGTGTCCACCGTACTCCGCCGAGTGGCACTTCCTTAGAATCTCAACCCTCTCTTCTCTTGGCACACATCTTCTCATCACTCCATCATTGCCAAGTTTGAAGAGGTATGGTGCATCCCAAAAATATTTCTTACTTTCGGAGATTATCTTCCTTTGAGTGTTTTTATCTAGATGATCGAGGGGCATCTTTCGAATTGCTCGAATGATGTCGATCATCAAAGTATCTTTATCAAGCACTCTATAGAGGTGGTCATATCTCATCTTATCTTCTATGGGCTCTTTATCATCTTGTCCACAATTCATCCTAGACAAATGATCGGCCACAACATTTTCCACCCCCTTTTTATCACGAATTTCAACATCAAACTCTTGGAGAAGAAGGATCCAACGAATCAAACGTGGTTTAGCTTCCTTCTTAGCCAAGAGATACTTGATGGCTGCGTGATCGGTGTAAACAATGACCTTCGAGTTCATGATGTAAGATCTGAATTTTTCGAAAGCGAATACCACCGCTAGAAACTCCTTTTCCGTAGTGGCATAATTTAATTGTGCCCCACTAAGAGTTTTGCTAGCATAGTAAACGGCGTGAACTCGGCCTTCCTTTCTTTGTCCCAAGACCGCGCCTACGGCGTAGTCACTTGCGTCACACATGATCTCGAAAGGTTGGCTCCAATCCGGAGGTTGGATGATGGGAGCACTCACCAATGCATTTTTCAAGGTCGGAATGCCGCTAGGCACTTCTCATCAAAGTCGAAAGCCACATCCTTTTGAAGGAGATGTGTTAAAGGCTTAGTGATCTTCGAGAAGTCCTTTATAAATCTTCTATAAAATCCGGCATGGCCTAAAAAGCTCCTTAAGGACTTAACATCCGTAGGAGGTGGGAGTTGCTCAACCGTCTCTACCTTAGCCTTGTCCACTTCAATTCCTCTCTCGGATATAACATGTCCGAGCACTATGCCTTGCTTAACCATGAAGTGGCACTTTTCCCAATTTAATACCAAATCTACCTCCGCACACCTTGTAAGGACCTTTTCTAAGTTTGCTAAGCAATCCATGAACGTCTTCCCGTAAACGGAAAAATCATCCATAAACACTTCAACAATTTCTTCGATGAATTCCGAAAATACGACCATCATGCAACGTTGAAAAGAGGCCGGAGCGTTGCATAGGCCGAAGGGCATCCTCCTATATGCAAACGTTCCGTAAGGGCACGTAAACGTTGTCTTATGTTGATCTTCGGGTGAATGGGAATTTGCATGAACCCCGAGTATCCATCGAGAAAGCAAAAATAAGCGTGGTTTGCTAACCTCTCGAGCATCTCGTCAATGAACGGTAGGGGGAAGTGATCTTTCTTCGTCGCTTTGTTAAGCTTACGATAATCGATACACATCCGCCACCCGGTCACGGTTCTTTGCGGTATCAACTCGTTCTTCTCATTCTTCACCACGGTCAAACCTCCTTTCTTCGGTACACAATGTACGGCTCACCCATTCGCTATGCGGAAGCGGGTAGATGATTCCGCATCAAGTAACTTGATAACCTCTTTCTTTACTACCTCTCGCATGGCATGGGTTAGCCTCCTTTGGTGGTCCACTATGGGCGTACATTGGTCTTCCATTGGTATACGATGAGTGCAAAAGGCCGGGCTAATACCTTTGAGATCATTAATCGAATATTCAATCACCTTCCTATGTTTTTTTAATAAAATCAGCAACGCTTCATTTTCTTCGGGGCTCAACTCGTCGCTCACAATGACTGGATAAGTTTTGTCTGGGCCCAAAAATTCATATTTTAATCCCTTGGGCAAAGGTTTAAGGTCTACTTCGGGCACTTGTGGCTCCTCGGGTTTGATTTCTCCTATGTCTTCGAATTTCTCTTCCTCCACACTACCATCATGCGGCTCTAAGCCTCTTGTCACTTCCTCTAGTTCTTCATCTTGTTGATTACTAATTTGATTTTCCATCGCTCTTTGCAGTGGGTCTCTAAGGGTTTCAACAAAACAAAGACTATCTATCTCTTCTACTTCTTCATCTTCGGGAGGAAAAGGTGTAAGGTGTTTAGAAGCACGAAGAAAGTTATATGTGTACTTTGTTCCATTAAGGTTCATTGTTACTTTGCCTTCTCCGCATCTAACACGATATCAACCAACTTAAGAAAAGGCCTACCTAAGATTATATGACCATGATTACTATGGTAAGCATCAATAACAAAGAAATCGAGTTGGTATATAGTTTCTAGAGATTTTTACTTTCATGTTGCAAGCAATATCTAGAGGTTTGATAGTTCTACCATCTCCCATAATTAATTTCGTTGATGTTGGAGCTAAGTCTAGGTTGTGGTATTGAACTTTATCATAAATTGTAGAAGATAGAACACTTACTTGGGCTCCGATGTCGCATAAGGCTTTGCATTGAACTCCGTTGATCTCGCAACTCAAGTGTGGTGTCATCTTCTCTTCTTCTTCGGATCCTATCGAGTAGATTTCAGCGAGGCGAGCGTATGGTGATGCTTCGGGCTTGATCCCCATGATTCTCTTCACCTCGGCAATATGTTCCGGATCCACTACGTCATCTCCAAAGAGCTTTTGAAAAATCTCACCGGTGGTTTCAAGGTCGTATGAATTTTCAGCTTTCTTCTCGGTGAGAAATCCACTTCCAATGCTCTCGCCATTCCCTTTTGATTAGGGAATGGTCTTCTCTTGTCGAATACTTCTCCGTAATCAATAGGAACCCAATCCATTGGTTCGAACTCCCTTAGTGGCTTCGCGCTTGACATGCTTCTCTTGTTCGTCTCATTTGGTGCGGCGAAGTCAACGCTCGGTGTAGTTCTTGACTTGATGTGTTCTTGTTCAACCTTTTCCATGATTGGCTCCTCTTTTGTGACTTCCGGGGTTGCCTCTTTAGAAAAATCAGCAAGCTTCTTCTTCCTTGAATTGTATTCCGGCTCTTCCGCAAGTCTTGTTTCCCAATCTCTTCGCATGGCAGCCGCTTTACTAACTTTTTGTAGAAGTTGGGCGGCTTCCGTGAGTGTTTTCTCCATGAGATCCCCACCTACACACATTTCGACGTGTCGCATGCAACTAGGGGTTAGGGAAAAGAAAAATGTATGCAAGAGTACGTCACCGGTGAAGCCGAGTTTTGGTCCTTGTTCGATTAATCCATTAAACCTATCCCAGGCTTGGTCTATCCCTTCCTCTTCTCCTTGCATGAAAGTGATCACTTGCCTCCTTAGATGTTGAACCTTGCTAATTGGAAAGAACTTCTTGCAAAACTTCTTTGTCAACTTGTTCCAATTGCCTTCAACTTCAAAGGACGCAACCGAATACCATGTCTTTGCTTTGCCGGCAAGTGAGTAGGGAAAGAGATTCCATTTGAACCATTCATCGGGAACTCCTTCTTGACGCACCGTGTTGCATATTGTCGTGAAATCCCTTATGTGTCTATATGGGTTCTCCGTAACCATCCCTTCAAATGGGTTCGCCGCCACCATCTTGATGATCTTGGATTTAATTTCATACTTGGTCGCTTCGAGCTTCGAATCCGACTCTTGTACTTTTATGTCTTCACATCGAGGGCTAGCGTAATCCCTTAGTGATTTCTCCAGTTCTTCCACGGGTTGATTAACGAACGCCATCTAGACAATAGGATAAAAACAAAAACAAAAACAAAAAAAGCGTTTTTCTAGATAATATATGTTAGATATAGCAAACAAAAGATAAACTAAAATATAAAACTAAGTTAGATGCAAATCAAACGATGTAAACTAACTTGCTCCCCGGCAACGGCGCCGGAAAAAAGGGGCTTGTTGACGGATAAAAGACGTATCCCTCTATGATCCGCAAGCGTACGGACCCCACACCTTTTTCACCACGGGATTCTCAAGGTTCTTGTCAATCCGTGGAGCAAGGGGATTACAAGCGTTCGATCAATAACGACACACTAGCTACTAAAACCCTAACTATTATTATGCTAGAAAACAACTAAACACACTAGAGAGAATGATAAACGATCAAGGTAGAAGACACTCGCCCACGGGTCTATGATACTAGAGCATGAAATCGCTTAAAAACATGAAAACCAATCTAATCTATCGGGGTTGTGACCACGGTTTCGCCCTTTCCCTCCTCTCATCGTCACTACGCGAAGGTAATCATGACTAGACCTTTGATGGACACGGCGTATTGAATGGATCCAAGGAAGCATTGAGGCCTTACTCCCTTTACGGCATGGTAGCAAACCTTAAGCATGAAAGTATATTCAACACAAGATGATAGATAGATAATCCGACAAAGTGCGATTACATCTCAAGATCGATTACAACCCATGGACGAATGAGAAGATTACCCCATCAAGGTGCTGATCATGGCACCGTTGATCATGGTTTTCCTTCGCCGGTGTCTTCCTTCTTCTCCACGATAGGGTGCTTCCTTCGAGGTGGTTGATCTCCCGCCGGAGATCCTCCTCCTCTCTCTCTAGCTTGTGGATGGCCTTCTGGTGCAAATGACTCCTCTCCGTGGTGTTGGCGGCGCTTCGGGGGTTTTAGGGTTGAAGATCCTTCGAGGGCAAGGAAAACGGGACCGAACCGGCCACCGGAGTGGGCGGGGCCGGCCGGCTTGGGCCGGCCGGCCCGTGCCCACTCGGCCCGGTTCGGTCGCCCCTTTTGCTCCGTGGGTCCTCATGCACTTATGTACTTTGCCCCCTCCACTTGCACGATTTTGATGATGTTATCCTCGCGTCCAAGATGGAGGCTCTCTTCGCATGAAGTTTGATCTTTTACGCTTCAATCCCCGGGGTGTTCCTCGTAGCACTTCGGTCCTCGCCACCATTGGAAGTGATTTCAGCAAGCTCATGAACACGAACAAGACACCGTAAATGCTCCTTTGAACTTGTTGCGAATCCGTCCTTTATGTCCATGTTTTCCTACATAAACACAACACTTCCAAATACATGCACAAAGATGAACTTGTTATATGATTAGTGTGCCTAGTGGCGGGTTCGTTCCATAATCAAATCCAAACCAAAGTGTAATGAACATGCTAGGTGCACCAAAATACACCGTCAACGGCGTGGAGATGTAATGTCGGCAAACAAGCGACTTGGGAAGGTTGGCGGGTGCCTAAGGGTGCTACCAGAGCGATTGGCCGGCGGCGAGCGAGAGCAAGCGCACGAGCTCGAGGCGGCGGCAGCAATGGCGGCGGAGGGGGCTCGGGATGGCGCGCTGGGGGAGTGAGGAGGGGTTTAATTAGGGCGCTCGAGCACCGGGTGACGCCGGGTGACGCGCGCGAGATGCTCCCGGCCGTGCTACGGCGCTCGGGGCTCGCGCGTACGGCGGCGACGGCCGCCGACGGACCGCCCGTCCGTGGCGCGCGCGCGCGAACACCGCATGGCCGGCGCGGACTCGGTGTGCCTCGGGCGGGGGCGCGTCGGGGCGCGGGCGGCTCGGGTAGCGTGTGCCTCGGGCGGCGCTCGGCCTCGGGGAACGGTGGCGCGGACGTCGGGGTGCCGCCGGCGGCGGCCGGTGGACGCGCGGGCGCGCGGCGCGCGATGTCGCGCGCGCGCGGCGCTCCGGCCGGTTGCTATTCCCCGGTGCTATGTTTGAATCGATTTTCCTCTAGATTTTTGTATAAAAGTTGACCAAGTGGTAAATACCAAAGTTGTAGATCTAGCTACCAACAACATTTTCTACAAAGGCTACATAGGGGTTTTCGCCCGGATTTGGAGTAATTTGAATGCCAAAAGTGAATGTCAGCCTGTTGTGGCAAACAGTAAAAACTGCCTTGCAACTTGTTTTCCAAGCTTTTCCCCTCAAAATTTGAAATGCCAATCTACATGAAAGTTGTGTCCCTCATCAAGATGGACAACTTTCATAAAAGTAGAATTTTAAGTGTTTAGGTGAATTTTGGAGAACGCGGTAAAAGTCCCGGCAGACACCTGTGGACACTAAGGGTGGCAAGGGTTTGACCAAACCTTTGACCATGGGTTGGCCCCACAAGTGTGTTTACTAGTCAAATAGGGTCACTAGGGTGGGTTAGTGAGTTTTTCGATTTGAGGGCCCAGGTTGACCGTGGTTTGACCATTGTTGACCATTTGACCGGCTATTACGGCTAATTAAAAACCGGGGCGTCACAGGACCTTGCCGATTGGACGAGGGCGGCGCGCCGAGCTTCTTCGAGTCCATCGATGTCGACTCGTCCGTTGTCTTCGGAGACGCCTTCGTCGTAGTGCTCCACCGCCGGTGAGTTCCATATGACATCGGCGGGGAGGATTGCTTCGGAGCCGTAGACCGAGAAGTAAGGGGATTGCCCCGTTGGCTTGGAAGGCCGAGTGCGTAGCCCCCGCAGTGCATTGGGTAGTTCCTTGATACACTTGCCTCCTTTAGAGTTAGCGGCGTCGTGTAGCCGCTTCTTGAGAGCGTCGAGCACTATCCCGTTGGCGCGCTCTACTTGTCCGTTGGCCCGAAGATGGGCAACTAAGACATATCGGACGTCGATCCCGTTGTTCTCGCGGTACTCCCGGAACCGGTGGTTGTTGAAGTTGGAGCCCGGATATCCGTGATGATGCGGTGGGGTAGTCCGTAGCGATGCACGAGTTCATCCGAGAAGTCGAGTACTCGTCGGCCTTGGGGCATGTGACCGGCTTGACCTCGATCCACTTGGTGAACTTGTCGATGGCCACCGAGCACTCGTTGAATCCACCCGGCGCGGTTGGCGGTGGCCCAATCATGTCGAGCCCCCGGCAAGCGAAGGGACAAAGTTGCTTTGGTATGGTGACTAGCTTGTAGGCCGGGACGTGTTGCTTCTTGGTGAAGTATTGACATCCTTGGCACCTTCGACGAGTTCTTCGGCGTCGCCCGCAGCCGTGGGCCGGTAGAAAGCTCGCCGAAGGCCTTGCCGATCGGCGTGCGAGAAGACGTGTGGTTGCCGCGACGCCCTTGTGGATCTCCTCCAAGATGTCCTTGCCTTCTTGCTCGGGGACGCACTTCATGAGTACTCCGAGAAGATGCGCCCCGCTTGTAAAGCTTGTCTCCAACGAGGACGTAGGACTTGGCGCGGCGGATGAGCCGCTCGGCCAAGTTTTTGTCCGAGGGAACCTTCGCTCACCGAGGTAGTCGATGAAGGGTTGCCTCCGGTCCGTGTCGATCATCATGACCTCCGGCCGGTGGCGGATGCGGCCGGGACGATGGTCGGTGGCGCCGCTCCGGGATGGATGGCGCGTGAAGCTCGTGGACGAAGACACCCGCTGGTACTTGAGCGCGAGTAGAACCGAGCTTCGACAGGACGTCCGCTGCAACGTTGTTGTCGCGGACGATGTGGTGGAACTCGAGACCGTAGAACTTGTTCTCGAGCTTGCGGACTTCTAGGCAGTAGGCGTCCATGTTCTCCTTGTTGCGGTCCCAAGACTTGTTGACTTGGTTGATGACCACTGCGGAGTCGCCGTAGACTAGTAGCCGCTTGATGCCTAGTGAAGCCGCGAGGCGGAGCCCGTGTAGGAGAGCTTCGTACTCGGCTTCATTGTTTGAGACCTTCCAGAAGATCTGCAGGACGTACTTGAGTTGTTCGCCCGTTGGAGAGATCAGGAGTACCCCTGCACCTGCGCCCTCGAGGTTGAGTGAGCCGTCGAAGTACATCACCCAATGCTCTGGTCGCACGGTTGGAGTAGGTAGCTGATTCTCCCGCCACTCCGCCATGAAGTCAACTAGCGCCGGTGACTTGATGGCCGTACGTGGCTAGAAGTCGATGGTGTGGGCGCCGAGTTCGACTACCCACTTGGAGATTCTTCCAGTAGCATCTTGGTTCCGCAGATGTCGCCGAGCGGTAGTCGGTGACGACGGAGATCGAGTACTCCTGGAAGTAGTGTCGTAGCTTCCGCGAGGTGATGAGTACTGCGTACAGAAGCTTCTACACAGGCTGATAGCGTGCCTTGGACTCTGACAGGACCTCGCTGACGAAGTAGACTGGGCGCTGGACTGGATAGGCGTGGCCGTCTTCCTGCCGCTCAACGATGATGGCAGTACTGACCACATGAGTAGTCGCAGCGAGGTAGAGCAGTAGCTGCTCGCCTTTGCGAGGAGCCGTGAGGACTGGTGGCTTTGATAGGAAGTCCTTGAGCTGAGCAAGGGCTTGGTCTGCCTCTGGGGTCCACACGAACTTCTCTTGGTGCTTGAGTAGTTTGAAGAAGGGGAGCCCCCGTTCTCCAAGCTTCGAGATGAATCGTTCGGGGCCGCCATGCACCCGGTCGGCTTACGGACGTCTTTGATGCACGTGGGAGCTTTCATGCGTCGGTGATGGCGGAGATCTTCTTGGTGTTGGCTTCGATGCCGCACCGGTCGATGATGAAACCGAGTAGTTTGCCCGAAGGTACGCCGAAGACGCACTTGTTCGGGTTGAGCTTCCGGCGGTACTCACGCGAGAGATGCGAAAGTCTCTTCAAGGTCGTCGATGAGGGTACTCGGAGTTTCGGTCTTGACGACCACGTCATCCACGTAGGCTTCGACGTTCTTGTTGAGCCGCTTCTTGAAGTAGGCCCGGATAGCTCGTTGATAGGTAGCGCCGGCGTTCTTCGGCCGAAGGACATGGTCGTGTAGCAAGACGCGCCAAACGGGGTGATGAACGCGGTCTTCTCCCGGTCTTCTTCCTTGATCGCGATGCGGTGGTACCCGGAGTAGCGATCGAGGAAGCGAGAGGAGGTCACGGCCCGCCGTAGAGTCGATGACTTGATCAATCCGCGGCAACCCGAAGGGGTCCTTGGGGCAGTGCTTGTTGAGATCGGTGTAGTCGACGCACATCCTCCACTCGTTCGAGTTCTTCTTGCGGACGAGGACGGGGTTGGCAAGCCACTCGAGATGGAAGACTTCTCCGATGAAGCCGGCCGCGAGTAGTTTGGCGAGTTTCTTCTTGATGGCATCCCGTCTGTCGTCGGCGAAACGGCGGAGGTGTTGTCGCTTGGGGTGGCCTTAGGATCGACGTTGAGGCGGTGCTCAATTAACTCCTCGGGCACTCTCGGCATGTCCGCCGGCTTCTACGTGAAGCCGTCGCGGTTAGCCCGGAGGAAGTTCATGAGCGCGTCTTCCTATTTGGGGTCGAGGCCGGCCCCGATGGTGGTGGTCTTGCCGCTTGTCGCCGTCCCGAGGTCGATCGTCTTGACCGAACCTCCTCGGTGGCCGAGGCTTGTTGGCTTTGTCAGACTTCTCAGGGATGTCGAGTTCACATGTTGCGAGCTTCTTCGATGCGGCGTAGACCTCCATCATCATGTTGGGTACTTGATTTGTAGAGGCGATCTCCACAGCTTCGGTGTCGCAGTCGTGCGAGATCTTCAAGTCCTCATGGAGAGAGAGTATACCCGCTGGGCTCGGCATCTTGAGCACCAAGTAGGTGTAGTGAGGCACTGCCATGAACTTGGCGATGGCCGGTCTGCCGAGGATGGCATGGTAGGATGTTTCGAAGTCCGCGACCTCCAACTTGATGTACTCGGTACGGTAGTTGTCCCGAGATTCCCCGAAGGTAATCGGTAGGACCACCGAGCCCGGTGGGATAGCCGCGTTACCGGGGACGATGCCGTGAGAAGGGCGTGTTGCTCTTGGTGAGCATGTGGGTGATGTCGAGCTTAATATTCTTCAAGGTCTTGGTGAAAAGGACATTCGGCCCCGCTTCCACCGTCGATGAGGACCTTGTTGAGCTTGGAGCCCGCGACCACCGGCTTCGGGACGAGAGGGAACCGTCCCGGTTCGGAGAAGCCGGGTCCATTGATCCACGCGGGAGAAGGTAATGGGTACCTCCGACCACCGAGAGGGGTTGGGACCGCCGGTTCAATGCTCATGACTTCTCGACGGGTAGCCTTTTGCTCCCGCTCGCTAGGTAGTCCGCCGAAGAGGACGTTGACGTCTGTCGGGTTCCGGAAGTCGTTGTTGTCTCCGTCATTCTTCTTCTTGCCTTTCTTATCGTGAGGGTGCGGTGGATCCGGAGTACTCTTGAGTGCTCGCCCGAGTTGGTAGCACCGCTCGGTGGTCCGGTTGCCGTCCGGATGCCACGGGCACTTCTACTTCGACAAGTCTTTGAAGCCGCCGGATTTCTTATTCGAGTTCTCCTTCGCAGGCGCCGGATAGCCGCGACAGGTGTTGTCCGGCTTGCGCTTGCGGTTGGGACCCGAGTAGTAGTTGTTGTTGCGACCGCCTTGGTTCCCGTTGTTGCCGCCGCCGCCGCCCGTGTTCTCGCTTGTTCTTGCCACGGATGGCGTCGTACTTGGCGTTGGCTTTGTCTTCTTCATCCGCTCGGGACGTAATCATGTCCTTGAGGTGGGGGATGGACTTGGGGCGGCGACGACCGAAGTCTTCAAAGGTGCGGCGATGGTAGAGGTCGTCTTGGAAGAGGTCGATGACCTCCTTGTCGGTGACGTCGACTACGGTAGCGCTCTTGTCGAAGAAGCGGCACATGTACTTGCGGAGGGTCTCGCCTTGTTCTCGCTTGACCATGGCCAGGTCCATGCGAGTACCCGAGCGGCCCATGGCGCCCGCGAAGTTGCCGGTGAACCGCTCCTTCAACCGGTCCCACTTGTCGATCGAGTGCTTGTCCAGCGACTCGAGCCATGTGAGTGGAGCTTGGTCCAGGCAAAAGGGGAAGTAGAGGCACTTGGTGTCATTGTTGCCGCCACCGTTCTCGATGGAGAGGGCGTAGCACCTAAGCCACTGGATGGGGTCCTCGCTTCGCGTCTTACTTGGTGATCCCCAAAGGCTTGAACTTGTCGGGGGAGGAGCAAGTTGCGAAGTCGAGGTGAGAAGGCGGGGAAGCCGTCGTTGTCGCCCGCGGTGGGCCGACTTCTTCCACCACGGCTCTTCAATCTTCCGGCCGGCGTCGTAGCCGCCCCGTGAGGCACCGGAGGCGTGGTCGTTCGCGTGGTCTCGACCGCCACGGTTGCCGCCGCCGCCGGCCCTCCCGTTGGCTCCCGTGACAACCCGCCCAGAAAATACCGTACTATCGCCTAAGACCGATCCACTTTGATCATTAAGAAATAGTAAAGTATCATCCTGTCGTTAGTTGCCGGGTTAACGCCCGGTAAATCACTTGGACATCGAACAGAGGATCGACACATGCATTAAAACTCACACGAAGGCGAGTCCAGAGTACAACATGAGTTAACATAATTCATTACAAACCATTGTTCATGACATGGAGTAAAGGTTCAGAGTTCGAAAATACAGCGGAAATAATTTAAACTAGCGCAACGGTGAACATCACAGGAGACCATCCGTGATGTCCTCACTTGGCGTCGCCCTTCCGATCAATCACACCCGCAACAACAATTTTTAAAGCAAGGCCGAGTATACTAATACTCAAGCAAGACTTAACCGTCGGGTGATAACTACATCACCAATCTCTAGACATGAAAGGCTTTTGGCCGGTGGAGTTTCTTTTGCTTTGGAAAGCTACTAAGAGTAGGTCCTTACTTTCAATCTTTTGGCACAAGTTCTAGTTGATTACCATTGCTAAGTATGCCATCTAATTCAATCAAAAATTAGACAAGCAATTAATTCATACAACCATATTCCTCGAGTTCCATCAATATTGGATATCATGGCCAGTTGATTAAGCAGTCTCGGATAACGGTGAGAGGCCGACAATCGATTGATTTAAACCTTGCAAGGTAGACCCAAACACACGGTAGGTCGCCCCCGCAAGGACAACTTTCCCGTGTCGTTTCCGTCGATCTTCGGCTCGGGAGCGGAACCTACATTCCTTGGTACAAGGTTTACTGGATCGCTCCCACACGAACGTCCAGACTCACTCGGGTACCACATTGTTGCAAGCGGGGGGGACACAAGTGCCCCGGGTTTAGTAGGGAAAGGTTCCCTTACCGCGTCAATCGGGTACTAGGCTTACCGGTCCCATACCCGCATATGTTTAGTACGTTCAAAAGCTTAGCCCACGAAAGCCACCGGACCGGAGCCCAAATCCCATGCTCTTACCATATGAGCAATCCATTTAAGGATATCTTATGATTCCTATCTAGGAACCTAATCTCGCGAGTGACAAACATCACTCGACTTCTATCGGTCCTATAGCATAGCAGCCTATCGACCTAGCATACTAGTGATAGAGCATAGGTACCTAGGGATCATGCATCTAGGGTTTCAAATCAACTCCGAAACGTAAATGCACAATCGTAGCAAACATAATTGCATAAATTTCAAAAACAGGGGTTAATGATCCGGGCTTGCCTTCGATGGCAAGGTTGGCCTTGGGCCCTTCGGGACTTGGTCCAGGTCTTGCTCTACAACGACGTGGTGCACGTCTCCGTCGGCCTCCTCCGTCTCCTCCGTCCGGCACACGCGTACGGCCTACCGCTCGGGAGATCTACACGAGGATGCAAATGCAAGATTTAATCGATGATTTCAATTTAATTAATCACAAACAACAACCGACAACCATAGGGTGCATTAGTTGGACACATTCACCTAGATAAGAATACATTTAGCATACTCTTCCGAAAAGGAACAATATGCAATTCTTTATTAAACATTTGAATAAAGGTTCTTATTATACTTATCATTTCATGTGAAAGCTTCATTTCCTTTTATCTTCTCCAAGAAAGTGTAATTAATATTTTTATTTAAGAATTAATTTCTTATTAGTGATGATAATTAATTATCTTTTAATTGTATTAAATAATACTTCTCAAAAAGGAAAAAGAATTAATTAGGGATTTTTCTTTATTTAGTTTCCCTTTAATATTAAAAAGGGTTTTAGGCTTTTTATTAAGCAATTAAATTACCAAAAATTAAAGAGGTGTTTCTTAAGCTTACTAGCACCTATACTTGGTCCATTGGACCCACATGTAAGTGTTGGATGCTAGGAAATTAATTATTGTGGAAAATATCAAAGGTTAGCTAGTGATTCAAAGTAAATGCATATAAAAATAAATAAGCCGCAAAATGATCCAAACTTTCTTGTGCCTCGATCTCTGGTCCTAAACAAGCCTAAAGAGCCAGCATGTTCACATGGAATCTCTACCGAACTTGGTTTATTAATTTACAAAGGAACACATGCATAAATCAAGAATAATTATTTCTGTTAATCCAAAAATCATGATTAATTCACAATATGTGTATTTTGGTATTACAAGACAGTGTGCACAAGTTGGGGTCAAAACATAAACATATTTAACAATAAAAATCATTTATGCGGATCGCGTAAATAGACAAACATTTTTATAAAAATATTTACATTATAACTTTGTGCAATTTTTGGCATAGGCGCTAGTAATGACCTAACACACAACATATCCAAAACTTAGCTACAGAGGATTTATAGTTTTTGAGATATTGCAAATCTAGTGTTTTCACATTTGTATTTTTCATGCACAATCTAAAAGGAATTAGCTCAGGCCGGAATCACAAAAGTTGTAGTATAATTCACAATGAATCCAACAAAATTGGTTTGACATTTTTCTGATTTTTCTCTGATTTTCTACGCAATTTACAAGAAATAGCAAAATCACTACACTATTGGAGTTGCACTTTTGCAAGAAAGACCCTGGGAAGATTTTTACTCTTGCAATGTCGCCCCTGGGGCGCGGGCAGCGCACTGTTCGCCGGAATTGGGCGAGCTCGCCGGCGTTCGCGGCCTCGGGAAGGTGCGGGGGAGGGTCCTAGGGCTATGGGGGAGCGGTTTGGGTACTTGCACGGGGTGGAGGCGGCTCGGACGGCGGGGGTGCGCGGCGGCCGGGCGGTGGCGGCCGCCGCGGCCGTGCCGCGCGCGCGGCGGGCGGCGCGGGGGGGGGCAGGCGGGGGCGAGGGACGGAAGGGGCGTGTGCACGCGCGAGAGCGGGAGGCCGGCTCTTATACGCGAGCATGCGCGCGCCGTACCGCGCGCCGGTCGGACCGCCGGTCATCGGGTCGTGTCGACCGTGGTACGACGTCGCACGAAAAATCACGCCGCGGCACGGACTCCTAGGCGACGTGGGGGCGCGGGGACCTCGGGCGCGGGCGGCCTCGGGACGGGGCGACCCTCGGCGCGCGGGCCCGCACGGCGCCGCCCGCGTGTGCGCAACGCGGCCGGCGCGGCCGGCGCGGGCCGGGCGCGCGCGGCCGGCGCGGGCCGGGCGCGCGGACCGGCGTGGCGCGCCCGGGCGCATCCGCGCGCGGGCGCGGCGCGGCCCGGCCCGGCGCGGCGAGGGCCAATGCGTGGGAGCGCGCGCGCGCCGGCGCGGCGCGGCCGGCGCGGCCGGCTTGGCGAAAGCCGTGACCATGTGCCAACGTTTGAACGCGCGAAACTCTAAAAAGTTGAACGAAGTGCCCAATATGATGAATAGGAAAGTTGTAGATCTAAGTACCCTCTACAACGTTTGTAAAGGTCGTCTAGTGTTTTTCTCAACGGATTTTGCAGGAACGTCGTGCCAACATTGAATGTCGGCATGTTCGAAAAACAGGAGGTACTGTTAGTCGATCGAGTTTTTCACTAATTTCCACCCAAAATTTGAAATGCCAATCTACACGAAAGTTGTGTCCCTCAACAAAACAGACAACTTTCATAAAGGTAGATTTTGAAGTGTTTAGGTGAATTTTGGAGAACGCGGCAAAAGTTCGGACGACATTCGCCGACGTCAACGGTTAAGCGGGGGTTTGACCATGTCTTTGACCACGGGTTGACCACGGGTGTGTGCGAGCTCGGTCAAGGGGTCCAATAGGGTTCAATGGCGGGGTTTTCGGGTGACGGCCCCGAGTCGACCTAGGTTTGACCGGTGTTTGACCGGGGTTTGACCGGTTGACCCGGTCATTAGCGTTAATGACGTTAATTAGAAAACCGGGGCGTCACGGCTCCGTGGTTGGAGCTTCCGTCGTCGCCGCCGCCGCCGTCGGGGGGTCACGGCCGCCGCCGTTGGGGGCGCGGTGAGGGGACGACTTCGCGGTTCTTGTTGCCACCTTGTGAGGGTCCACCGATGTTCGCGCGAGTACGGTTGGGGCCGAGCCGGGAGCTCGGCTCGAGTACGGTTGCGACCGAGGTCGGCACCGCGACTTGTAGCTTCGTTGTCGCGGTTCTCGGCGGGAGGAGGCGGGTTGACCCCGTTGTCGACCCGCATGAAGTAGGCGTCTTCGCCGAGCTTGGCGATGCGCGAATTCCCCGAGCTCGGCGTGCGATCGCCGTGATCGACATGAGGCACCGCTCGGGGGTAGTGTGTACTCGCTCTCGACCGCCTCGAGAGCTTTCGCAAGGTTGTGAATGGGGAGGTTGTCTCCCCGAGCCGCCGCGCGCCGTTCGTTGCGCTTCCTGTTACGCTCACGTCGAGCGTCCCTGTTAGCGGCGGTCTCGTCCGCAGGGGTGCGTCGGCGGACGGCTCGTCTGCGGAGATGTCTTCAAGGTATTTGTCTGGAGCCGTCCCAGATGGTCCGGGGGTGTCACCGGCAACCATGAAGACTTTGCGATCGGGGTTGCCAAGGCCGGACTCGCAGCTCGCCACCTCGGTTGGAGTGTACGAGTCGGCCGGGCAAGTGGTGTTCCCTCCGAAACGGGAGCGAGTCGAGGTAGGCGACGTAGCGTGAGTCTCCACTTATCAGGTCCGCGGGCTTGCGGTCTGGCCAGTAGACGAATCTTCCGGCAGGCGTGGACGTTATAACCAGCCCAGAGGCCGGCCCTGATAAGGGATGCTCAGTAGTGTTGTCCTCGGACTCGGGATCCTCTGGGTCCGACCCGAAGTCGAACTCGTATGCGGAATCCGAGTATAACCGGAGAGGGGGTTGGAGTCCGAAGCGTGGCCGGGGGGCGGTGTCGAGTCCGAGTTGTATTCGGGTGTGGGCTCCTTGTCGGCCCGCACGAAGAGGGGGAGCCCTCGTGCGGGCCCTACGGGGGTTGCATGGGCCACGCGTGGAGCGCTCGGCCGGGTGGGGGGACCACATGCGATGGCCGAGCGGCCCGCTCGCATGCGATAGCCCATGGAGACGTCGAGTTCGAGTTGGAAGCGAACTCGAGCTCGAAGTCGACGTAATGGTTGAAGAGCGAAATTTCGCCGAACTTGCGGCGATTTCGCCCGTGACAACTTCGGGGAAGCGTCACGAAGCCGGTCTCCGGGTTGGGCGGCATGGTGAGGTAGCGCCGGAAGGATCCCGCGCCGTCGGCAGTGCACACCCAAGCGCCGAAGACGAAGGTGTCGCCGCGGTTGAAGGCGACGGTTGGCTTGAAGTAGACGAGGAGCCGTCGAGTTCGCCATGTGATCTCGGGCGAGATCCCCTACCCGGCGCGCGAGCCGGTCGGTGTTTTAGACCGGCAACCTACTAAGGGGAGTACCCGAAGTAGATGAATGTGGCCTCGCCGAGATCGGTAACTCGAAGGAAGAGACACGTGGCACACAATTTAGACGAGGTTCGGGCCGCGAGGTGCGTAATACCCTACGTCCCGTATGCCGCATAGCTCGGGATTGATTGGGTACGATTACAAGATGGTGCAATTGTACGCCGTGAGATGAGATGATGAGAGAGGGGTCCCCGCCTCACCTTATATAGTCCGGGAGGCGGTGGTTACAAGTCGGAATAGGGAGAGAGTACTAGTCGAGTACGTCTAGGAGTCTTCCATACGGTGCGGGACATGTACGGCTTCCTAACCGATTACTTCTCCTCTCGTAGTCCTTGTGCTTCACGCCATCGGGTGTCGTGCGGCGCAAGCCGAGTAGTCCCGAGGGCCCACCGAGTAGTCGGTCCCGGTACCCACCGAGGTAGTGGGCCCGGGGAGGTCCATACGACAACATGGACCTCGAAGACCACTCAACTCAAGAACATTAAAGATGAAGTACATGGATTACTAGACACAAATTGAACAAAATCCTACATTACAAGGTGATTTTATTTTTTTTTTTTGGTTTTTGGCTTCATGAGCTAAAAGTCGAAGAATCATGTAAGACACCATCACTCTTCCGACAAAGAAATTGCTAGCAATATCAATAGTGTTTAATCATGTAATAATGTAACTAGCTACTACCATGTGACTTTCATTACAAACTTAATTCATCACCTATCTACACAAGCAACCTTGAGTTACTACCATTCGAAATTCAGTTTGTCATATTTCACTTGCTGGAATATTCCTTTTTTTGTGTGTAAGAAGCTTTAGCAGCCACCGAATGATGACACAATTACACATGCTACTGGTAATTATTTAACTATGATGAAACAAGCAAATTTCACAAGCTAATTTCATGGCACTAGTATCAGGAGACAAGCTAATTTCATGGCACTAGTATCAACAGACAAGCAAATTCCACCAGCAGTCCATAGCATATTTCACACTAGTTCATACCCAGATTCGGTGAGGTCGACGTCCACTGATGCAGGAGCAGTCCTAGTTGCCTGTGGCGGCCTTGGTGCGTAGCCACCTCTCCGGCGAGCTTTCCTGGCCCGAAGGTCACTGGGATTGGCCGGAACCTCAAACCGCTCGTAAGCCTGTGAGGGTGTCTCGTTGCTGGCCGCCGGCGCCGCTCCAGTGACGACCATGGAAGGACCCGCGGTTCCGGCCGGCACGGGACTGGGCCACGCGCCTCCAGGGGCACCGGGGAGGCCGGCCGCCAAGCCCGCCACCACCGGCCACCCCACGCCGCGGCACCTCCGGCCGAACCGGGGAGGCCGCCCGCAAGGCCCGCCGCCGCCGGTCCACCCCACGCCGCGGCGCCTCCGGCCCGCACGGGGGAGGCCGGCACTTGCGCCGGCCGGCGAGCCCGCCGCCGCCGGCCACCTCGGGACGGAGCGTTGTCCGCCCCTGTCGTGCCGGGGAGGCTAGACAGTGTGGCCGCCACCATGCCGGCAGGCACGCCTGCGGCGGCCAAAATGGTGCTCAGAGAGCCCGCCGGAAGACCTCCCGGCCAAAAAATGGCACCGCGCCATCCCCTGCGCCGGGCACGAACTGGCCACCGAAGGCCCCTCCGCCGGCCTCATCTTGCGGATCCCCACCAGATCTACCGATTCCGACCGTCGATGCTCCTCCTCCTCCTCCCGCCGCCGCCTCCTCCTGGCTCTCCATGCGCCGGCCGCCGCTGTTCTCTGTGGAGCGCTGGGGAAGAAAGGCGCTGGATCGATGCGCTGCGACTCGCGAGACGGGCAGTGGCCTGTGGGGCAATCAATGCGTGTGGGGCCGCGGTGGCAATTCTGTTGTAATTTCCGGCAACGGCAGGGGCAAATTGGTAGCCGAACAGGCGGAGCCGGGGGGAGCCACAATTTTTGGCTCCGTGGTCACCGAAGGGCTCCAGTCACCGACATATCCGGGTGATTCTCACGTGAATCCATTTTTGCAGACCCTTTGGCAGGGATTCAACAAAAAACAGCTCCGGATCCGAAGCCGAATCCCCGCCAAACAGACCCTTACTTTAACATTTCAATAGTGACAAATATTTATATACGCGAAATTGATATATTTTTTATGACATTTATTGGTGTGGCATGACAGGCGAGCGGTCCATGCTGGAATGACGCATATGCGTGTAAAATGTCCCTCATGCCCTTTTGTCATCTCCCTTCTATTTCTTTATAATGTCACTTGCATGTGAGATCCACGTGTTAGGTTACTTTCATGGCCGCACCCCAACCCAATGCTGGTGCCCCCACCCGCCATGGCCACATTCTCGCTCGCATTGTCGTCGCTCCTCCTCATCCTTCTCTTGTGGCTCACCCTTGAGTTAGTCGCCGCACCGCGCTTCGACTACGCCGTCTGAGCCTCAGCAGCCTTCGGCTCCTCGGTGACGTGCACCTCAAGAACGGCACAATCCGCCCACGACATG
Organism: Cenchrus americanus; assembly: GCA_947561735.1. NCBI lineage: Eukaryota > Viridiplantae > Streptophyta > Magnoliopsida > Poales > Poaceae > Cenchrus > Cenchrus americanus. The sequence continues at coordinate 294,514,952 of OX387241.1, forward strand.
CCCGTCCTGACCTCCGGCGTCAGCTGCACGCTCTATGCCTCCGTCGTCCGCGTCCACGCCGGCTTCTCCACCTAGTTCGCCTACACCGTCACCACGCTCAACCCTTCCTCTGCCGTCGCCGTCGATGACGTCGAGCCCTACATCGGCATCTTCACCGCTATACCTGAGCATTTTGAGCCCGGCCCGGCCTGGCCCGCGCTAGGCCCGCCCGCGAACCTTACTGGGCGGGCGTGGGCAGAGATCTTGAAACCCACAAAATGTTTTTTGGTCCGAGCCCGGCCCGAAATGCTATTTTTAGTTGTTTTACACTATAAAATGCGAGGGCGGCCCGCCCAAGCCCGGGCCCGGCCCGAAAATTAAGGCACGCCCGTCCAGTGGGATGGTCATGGGCAGAATTTTTTCGGCCCGGCCCGAAAAATGCTCACCTCTATTCACCGCCACCGACGTCATCGCCGTCGAGTTCGACACGCTCATGGACGTGTAGTTCGAGGACATCAACGACGACCACTTGGTCATGAATCTCGGCTCCATGGTCTCCGCCGCCGTCGCCTATCTCGACCAGGCCTGCGTTGACCTCCCCAGCGGGAGGACTGCCAATGCCTGGATCGATTGCCGCCTCGACAAAGGGGCATCCTGGAGGTGTCCATCTTGTTAGTGGAGATACTCGCGCGGTAGGTCACGTCATCCGGCGACGACGCCCGCACCTCGGCAGTGCTGGCCTTAGTCCTCACCTTGGATGGCGGTGAGCGCGGCCTGCTCAGGTGATGCCGTAGATGGCGATGAGGGGAAGCTCCACGGCTTGAGGGGCGGCCGAGCTCCGCATGACAGAGGAGGGCGCGCGACAGCCGGCGTTAGTGGAGGATGCAGTGGCGCCCTCGCTCCACTCCAACGCTGGTGTGTAAGAGGAGAGGGAGGGGATGTGGCCCGTGGGGCCACTGTGGAGGCGGGCCTGTGGCCGCTGAGCCACCGCAGCCGGAGCAAGCTGGAAGAGCACAACAGAGGAGTGGCCAGCGGCGGCGGAGCTCAATGGGCAAAGTTAAGGTCTTTTGCACGCTCGTGTGGCGTCAATCCACCGTGGAAGTCTCACGTGCCAGCACAACAAAAATGATAAAATTGTACATATTTGCCACGGTTAAAGTGCTAAACCAAGACTCATCATGAGTTATTGGAAAAAGGTTAAATATCCCATAATCTTTTGAACTCCTGTAGCACACTGTAGCACTTTCGTTTGTTAGTGGTAAATATTATCCTACCATGACCTAACTAAACTCAAAAGATTCGTATTGCGAAGTACATCAAAACTGTGTAATTAGTTATTTTTTACTTATATTTAATAATCTAAACATACTCTCTCGGTTCGGTAAATGAAGTCGTTTTGGACATGATTTGAGTCAAACATTGAGAATATGAATCATGAATAACTTTTAAGTCATTGAGTTTGGAAATGTGAAAACTACATGAATAGATTTGTCTTGCAAAGTACAAGACTTTCATAAGGCCGGCCTCAATGGGGGTTTTGTGAGTGTTTCATGCACATTAAATACAACCAAAATTTCATTTTTTGCATAAAACCCTTAGGAGAGAGAAGGAAAGAGTTTCACCATGCTGAAACCTTTGGGCACAGTTTCACATGCGTTGGAAACTGTGTGAAACCCCATTGAGACACAAATAGAGTTTCACCATGCAACTATGCAATTAAACCATACAATGAGAGAAATGTTGTGGGACCCTTGAGCCTATGAAACGTGCAATGAAACTATGCATTGAGGGAGACATCTATTTCATACCAAAGTTTCACATCTTGGAAACCGGATGGTGAAACTCTCCATCGAGACTGGCCTAAAAGTATACATATGTTAGTTTTCAACAAATATTTTTATAAAATGAAGAAGTCAAAGTTGTCTTTGGAGACCAGTGTCATTGCCCTGCATAACTTTATTTACTGGACCAGGATGGGAGATGCCTTTTGACGTATTTAAGATGATGTGATGGAGAAGGGTGGAGAAAAGGCCAGAAACTTTAGCAAAACCCACGGTTGGACACGATCGGTGGCTGGGTTACCTCCGACAAGCTGACACAAAGGAAGTTTCTCGTGTCGCCAGCTACGAGTTCGCCACCACTCGCGGCAGCGCACAACGCCGCCGCCGCGCGAGCGAAGTGGGACGCGCGGAGATTCGTGTCTCGGCGACCGTGTCCCCCGTGCCGGAACCACCTCACTGCTGACGCGTGCACGCCTCGCCTCGCCGGTCGCCGCCGCCTCAAAGAGCCCAAACAAACACCTCGCAGCTCGGTTCACAAGCTCGCAACCTTTACCGGCCGGCCGTCCGCTGCGAGATGCATCGGAAGTCGTCCAAGTCGAGGGGCGCGGCCGCACAAGGCCGCGTTGGTCTCACGGCCGCGCTGGGGCCTCCTCTCAAGGCCGGGCCCCCAAACCCTAGCCCTGCCGCCGCTGTGGCGGAGGCCGAGGGCCTAAAGGTACCTGGCGACGGGGCGTCCGCCGCCGCCGAGGCCCTGGAGCTCCTCCACATCGATCCCGCTTCCGATGGTGATCCGCCGCCGCGGCCGCCTTCCGAGCCCGAGCCCGAGCCCCCCGCGCCGTCTCAGCCGCCGCCGGTGGAGGCGTCGTCGTCTGGGAGGTCTGCAGCGGGCGGGAGCCTGGATGAGGAGGCTGTGAGGAAGCTGCACGAGCTTGCGGAGGCTGGTGGGGAGGAGGTGCCGTTGACTGAGGAAGAGGTGCACGCCAACGATCAGAGGCAGGAGGACGAGGTGATGCGTTGTTCTCTCCCTTTGCGTTCACTCGTTGCTGGGCTGGATCAGCTCAAGCAGCAATATTTAGCAGGTTTCTCTCGTTGTCATGGACGAATAACTGAAATTCAGGAGTTTGGTTTGCGGCTTGCTGATAATTGTGTCCATCAGCTCAAGAAGCAATATTCAGCCCGTTTCTGCCATTGTCATGGACGAATGACTGAAACTCAAGACTTTGGCCTGATTATTGTGGCCATCTGATGACCGGCTGTTACTCTGTATGCATCTGTTTAGTAACTGGCATAGGCTTGTAGCCTCCTTCCTTCGTTCGGATAAACCGTGATAGGCTCGTCACATGTTTGGTTATGATTAAGCATAGCACAATGTGAGAGAAGAAATGCACTCCACAACGAGCGTCAATCTCATACATTTGCATTAGTACCAATGTAGTAAATACTTATCGCTGAAATAAGTTCCTTGGGTTTGTGCTCTCCCACCCGTGAAAAGAATTTTCCAAGCATGATTGACTACATACGACAAGAGTCTAATAGTACTGCCAGAACAGAGTATTTAGATGCTGCTAGTTACGATTTTGCAATTATTATTTTTCAACAATTAAGAGTGTGTTAGTCTTTTTATTAGTCTGATAAAATGTAAATCCATTGCTCAGATATGTGCCCTTGAAGCAATTTTTGGAGATACTGTAGTAATTTTGGACAGAAAGGGAGGCCAGCGTTGTTTCCAGGTATGTCCTTTTATTCAGTTTTCAGGTCATATCCGTAGGAGCAATGATGTAATTTGCTAATGTAATTACAGATCCATGTTCACATCGAGATTCCAGATGCTATAGATGTATCAACAAGGCTCAGTTATGGTGATGGAACGTTAAATTATGGGGCACCATCTGATGCTGGTGCTGATGCTGATGACCTTGTTTACAAGTTTAGAGTTGAGCATTTGCCTCCAATCCTGCTAACATGTCTCCTGCCTGCATCATACCCAAGTCACCGCCCTCCCCTTTTCACTATCTCCACATATTGGCTTGATAAAGGGATGGTTTCGTCATTATGTCGCATGCTTGATATGCTTTGGGAAGAGCAACAAGGGATGGAAATAACATATCAATGGGTGCAATGGCTCCAAAGTTCTTCCCTTTCTCACTTAGGGTTCGATAATGAGATAGTATTGAGCAAGAATGATGTAACATGTGATGCAGATAAGCGTGCTTGTCTAGATAATGGTTCACCAGATGTTATAATTCCAAGGATGATGAGGTACAATGACAATGAACACCATGAGGCTTTCTTACATGCTATCCATGATTGCATGATTTGTTTCAGCGAGTGTCCTGGTAATTCTATCATCTTTGTTGTTTCTGCAGTACTGTTTGCAGTTATGCACAGTAGAAGTATGAAGTATCTGTCTAGATATTACTGTGTTACCACTCTACGAGCAGTTTAGTCCCCAAAATTCCGCATAGTATGAACTATCTGTCTATATTAACACGTTACCACTCTATGAGCAGTTTAGTTCCCAAGCATTCTTCTTTTACAGAGATCACTAGGTACTGGAGTCGTTACATTTTACATGTTTTCATTACAGGTAGCAATAGCCCCTATTCTGATTCCTTGGTAAAATAGTCTTGAAAATTAATTATTCCAATAGTTTTACTTGTGTATATATATATACCTTAAAAGCACAGTGAAGTCTTTGTCCAACTTTGATATGCTCTATATCCATTTCTTTTAACTGTCATTATCTGAATTTGTGCCGCTTTTTTTTGTTTAATTTGTTATCTCATCAGGTGTTGATTTCATCAAACTTCCTTGTCATCATTTCTTCTGCTGCAAATGCATGCAAACATACTGCAAAATAAATGTCAAGGAAGGAAACGTGGTGAAGTTGCAATGCCCTGATACAAAATGTGAAGGTGCTGTTCCTCCTAATGTATTGAAAAGGCTGCTTGGAGAGGACGAATTTGAACGTTGGGAGGGATTGCTGCTTCAGAGAACTCTTGATGCAATGAGTGATGTTGTCTATTGTCCGAGATGCCAAACTGCTTGCTTGGAGGATGTAGGTAATGAAGCAGTGTGTTCAAGTTGTTTATTCAGCTTTTGCACACTCTGTAGAAATCGACGTCATATTGGAGAGCGATGCATGTCTCCAGCAGAAAGACTTCTTATCTTGGAGGTATGAGAATTTCATTTCCTGTACATTTAGATCATACCTGATATATTCTAATTTTTGGCCTGGTGCAACCATCATATATAATCTTTGCCGTACTAATATATCTCGAAATAGAAAATAAGAACTACTTGGACTGCATTCCAGTGCCATTATGTTTATTCTTTTTTGGTTCTGAGTTTTTTAAGTAAAAAACCATCATCAGAAAGGGTTACTGGTGGTGTTATATTTTGTGATTATAGCGTATCCACAATGCTTTATGGCTTCTTGTGACCAGCAACATGATGTACCAGTAGCTGTATTCTTTGCCACCAGCAGGTTGATTGTGTTAGGCAGCATTTTGATTTACTCCGATGATAGTGACGCTTTAATTTAGACTTCCTGGAGAAAGGCTGACTGATGCTTAGTTGTATGTTTCAAGATTTTGCTGGGAATCTTAACTTTATTTTTATACAGAAACGCCAACAATCTGGGCAAGTGCAAACAGATCAGCAGAGGATTGTTGAAGAACTAAAGAGCCTGAGGGAAATTATGAAGGATGCAAAACAGTGCCCGAAATGCGGGATGGCCATATCTAAGACAGAAGGATGCAATAAGATGCATTGTTGGAACTGCAGGGAATACTTCTGTTATCAATGCAACAGTCTCATCACTGGATATGAGCATTTTAAGTGAGTTACCTTTTAGTAGTAGCTGGATTATGTTATTTGCTATACACTGGATTGATCTCCCAAAAAACAATCATGTTTTTTATTGCAGGGGTCCTTGTGAGCTTTTTTCTCAGGAGGAAATTGACAGATGGGAAATGCAGATGAACCAAAGAGTCCAGCGCCAAGTTGTTGCACAGGTGCATGCTCAAATTCATGCACAGCATGGTCAAGCTCATCTTTGTCCAACATGCGGTCAACCATCTCCAAAGGCAAGTAGCTAATTTATTCAAAAGGGTACTGAGGACTAACAATCTATGATGGGTGGAATGCAATAATGTATCCTTCCATGAAGACACCAAGATAGTGTTGTTTCTTGACGTCCATGCTTTTAGAAACTGTGGTGCCATAATAGATTTTTGCCCATGCTTCAACTTCTTAGTTGTGATGGTTCCTATGGCTTTCCAGTGTCAAAAAGTTCGTTTGAGTAATTTCAATAACAATGAGCTTGGCTATGATTAAAATTTTAAATTATGGATAGTCCTACTATTTATTTACAGCTGCTGATCTCCAGGTCTTTTTTTGTTTTAACTAATACAAGCTAGGCTGACCCCTCCCTCGATTCTCCTCATGAATTTCTAACGACTTGAATAGTACTAATATTTTTGAACTGGAATTAATTTAGTTCATTTGCATTACCTCTTATGTATTTGCTTTGCTAACTTTGGCAGGTCGGAAACAACAACCACCTGTTCTGTTGGGCATGCACGAAGCACTTTTGTGCCCTGTGCCATAAGCCTGTCCCGAAGCCAGCACAGCATTATGGCCCCAAAGGTTGCAAGCAGCATACGTCAGATCCCTGAATGAGGTTTTCCCATATGTGCATCAACACCGTCACCGTCGAATCGGTGAATTGTCTGAAGTGTTGTGCATGTACTTCACTCCGGTGAATCCAATTTTTTGAAGAGAGCATGTTTTTCAGGTCTCCGACATCGATGTGTCCACAGCAGCAGCCCCATGGTTTACATTCACGAATATAAACATGAGCCGCTCATTCATTCACTACCTGGTGAAGTTTTGAGAATACTCTGTATATTCAAGACGCTGATTGAACAAAAACCAAGAGAACCAATTCTTTGAGAGGATAGATTACTGTTCTGTTGTCATTGACCTTGTACCAATTCAACGGAAGTGATCAATTTTAAGTTTTAAGTTAAATGTTTTTTTGTATCTTGACCTTCTTGGCCCCGCTAGTCAGACATCAGACATTTTGAGTGGATGTCCTGCTGGAATATGTAATGTGGATGCCATACACTCAGACAGACGGAATTCCAACTGCTGTTCCTTTTGAAAATGGTCTCCTTGCTTGCATTTAAAGTTTTTATTCCTTATTGAGAATGGAATTCCAACTGCTGTTCCTTATTGAAAAATCAATGTATTTTCATATCCCTATGTCTGGGACTGGCTGGCTACTTGTAATGTAGCCCGTTACCTTTTTTCAGAAAAAGCTGTTAAGAAATTTAAAGCCCTTAACAGGCCCAGTTCTAGCAGTGGTGTAGGAGCAAAATAGGCCCACTTTACCAAATACCCCACCCCGACGGCAGGGGCGTAGCCAGGATTTGAACATAAGGGGGCCAAGTATATCACGACGATTAATCCGAGTAGGTGTTAGATGATACATACACATGTTGTCTCTCACCACCCCTTTTGTAGTCCTTTTATTGCTAATTTTATCTCATCAATAAGTCCTTTTGACTTCATTCAGCGGTGTTTGATAATGCTAAACTTTATCATTTGTCATATGAGATGTTTGAATATTAATTAAGAGTATTACACATAGATTAATTATAAAATTATTTACACAGATGGAGTCTAATTCGTGAGCCGAATATGTTAAGGCTAATTAGTTCATAATTTGATAATATGGTGCTACGTGCAGTAAACAAATGCTAATTATAGTTAATTAGGATTAATAGACCATATTATGAATTAGTATAATGTTTCTGCAATTAATTTTGTAGTTAGCTCATGTATAATCCTTTATATTAGCATCCAGACATTATTTGACGTGACATGTAATAAACTTTAGACAAGAATCCAATCCACACATAATCTAATGAGTCTGAGGTATACCGGGGGAAATTAATGACGCACCTGTTCAATTCACGACGATGCAAATCTTTGTTTATTGATGGGTCAAAATGAGGTATCCGGACCTTGTTAAATTCGCTCATGGGCAGGAGCTTACTATATTCAAACTAGGGGAATCTCACCCGCGCGTTGCTGCGGGAATTAAGAAAAATGCAATGATCGTAAGAGAGAATTTCGGCAACCTCGCGCGTCAAAATTTCGGCGACCTCGGCAACCTCGTCGCCGCCGTTGGTAATTCTTTGATCTAGGTTTGAACACCACGCGCGTTGCTGCAACCCTAAACCCTAGAGTAATCGGTGTTACCGTGTGTTAGCATGATGACATACTAAAGTCACGGTGGTATTTCACCAAAATTCACCTAGCTTTATTTGCAGTTTGCACGATTTCTTTTACAATAACATATCTCTCTTACAATAACATTTCTCTTTCACGGATTGTCAGCATCCAAAAGGAACTTTAGAAACCATAACTTACACTTTTTAAAGCGTAGTTTAGGGGTGGTGTCGGGCCTACTCACGTATTGAATAGCTATTTAGTAGAAAAATGGATATATTTCATGATGTCAAATGAAAAAAGATTTATTCGTTATGTTTCTGCTAAGACTATATACACTGCTATTTCTTTATATTCATCAATTCTCTGCACGTTGCCGCGAGTATGTAGGGGAAATCTATGAGTTAGAATATTACTATCACCCTCCTATTCTTTTTCTTTCTTCTTTTTCCTTTTCCATTTCCTTTTATCATTATTTTTTTTTACTTTTCAGTATACTATACCAACTACCATCGATGGGGCCTATTTGTCATTTTATCAAAATATATTCATATGAGATCTTGTTTTGAAGGATTTATTAAAAGGAATCCAATGATGTAATCAGAATTTAATTTGGTTTTAAAATTTATGAGTTATAATATCTTTTAGCTAGTTCAAATAACGTGGCCCACCACTTGATGTCATGGTCTTAGTGGGGTTGTTGAGGTGACATGCTTGCATGTTGAGAAAACACCCTAGTGGGGAGCTCCTATATTATATAGGAGTTATAGATTAGTTGTTGGCCTGCCGGTAAAGTTTATTGGCTTCCTAACTTATACCTAAATATTTCTTGGTGATTAGCACATCATCTAAAGAGTCTCTTGAGAACTTACCGTAGCAATAGGGGGGCCAGGCTCCTGCCCGCCCCCATGTGGCTACGCCCCTGCCCGACGGGACGAGGAGGAACGGAGACTGAAAGCTTACCTCGCGGAAATTTATATAGCTTCCGGATTTTTTTCCTATCAACTTCTAGTGTTTGAGATTCGTGCAACCACTCGTGACATTTGGATCTCCACTGCTAACCCTAACCCCCTCTCTCCTACCCCATGTGCCTCCTTCCGAGACCGATCCGCGCCGCACGCCACCGCCATGCCGCGCCGGCCGCCGGCTCCCCACCGACCGACCGGCCTTGCCGCACCGCGCGCCGGCCGCCCGGCCGGCGCCGCGCGCCACCGCGGCCGCCATAGCCGAGGGCCGCGAGCTCCGCACCATGGCCGGCCCCCGGAGTTCTCTCCGCCTCCGTCGCGGCCTCCCCGCCGCCCCCGCCACACCCGGCCCTCGCGCCGCCGGGCCATGGCCGCGGGTACTAGCTCCGCCGCGCCCGTCATGGCCGCGCGCGTACATAACGTCGTGGGGACACGGCGGTAGGTCCCCCGCCGCCGTCCCCCACGGGCCACGGCGCTAGATGTATAGTTTTGCAAAAAAAAATTTGCGAACCACATATTTTTGCAAAATTGAGGGGGGAAATGTAAAAAAATAAAAACTATTCTCGGTTTCCCCAAGCTTCCCCCACCCCGACGGAGGAGGTCACTCGGGCATTCGGTTAACCGAAACCGATCGGTTCGGTTCTTCGGTTATTCGGTTAATTCGGTTACCGGCCGAACCTAGAACCGATCGGTTCCTCGAGAGAACTCGGAACCGAGGCTTTTCGGTTTCGGGTAATTCGGTTCGGTTTCGGTTCTAACCGAAAGGAACCGAAATTTTCAAAATATAAAAAATAGCACATTCAAATGCAAATTTTGACAAGATTTCATCTCTTTTTTATGCACCCAACATAGACAATTTAAGGAGCAATAAGCATAAAAGCGTACGACACATATATGTGTCAAATTCTAATGCAAACAAGCAATGTTCCACAAGCATCAAACATAACAATCACCTTTACTCGGTATTTTGGCCTCGTGCTAATATATATTTCGGTTAGTTCGGTTATTTCGGGTACCGAGACCTGGAACCGAATTAACCCGGTTATTTCGGTTCTCGAGATCCGGGAACCGAATTAGGAACCGAAACCGATCGGTTCGGTTACTTCGGTTCGGTTCTCGGTTACTTCGGTTCGGTTCTCGGTTCTCGGTTTTTCGTGCCCAGAGTGAGGAGGAGGAACGGAGACGGAAAGATTCCTCTGCTCTTTTTACCCCTCCGCAACGGCGTCATCGGCGCGGATTCAGAGGGTTTTCAGGCCTTCAGCGCGGGCGCGGCACTAGAGCTCTCGCCGGAGGAGGAAGCGGAGAGCAGGGAGGTGCGGTTGCTGCGCGAGATGATGCTCCGCGCTCGCCGGGAGGCCGAGGAGGATCCCCGGATGCCGGACGAACAGCTGCACGCCAACGACCAGCTCCAGCGAGACGAGGTACTACTCTCTCCAATCTGCCCCCAGTACGCCTCACTGCTTGGGGTTGTGTTCCAAAATCCTAACCCCGTATCCGTGCTTTGTAGCCACGCATCGTACACTTGCTTGAATCCGCTCCTCGTGGGTACGCCTCGCTAACTACGGATTCGCCGTGGTTGGTGTTTTGTTTTCGTTGCAATTCAGTAGCGACGGATTATTGCCTTGCGACGTCTGTGGTGAAGGATGGATTCAACATAGGCCTCGGATTGTGTTTTGGTATTCTTGGGTGGATTTGTCAGGAGGACGAAAAACTAAGCGTCGTGCCGTCATGTGTTACTCACTGCAAAAACTGTTGTTACAGACTTACAGCGGGCCTCCGGACTCCGGAGTCTTGTAATCTTATTGTTATGCCCAGGTTGTGATATGGAATAGCTGTAACTTAGATGCTTAAACAGATTACTATTTGCTACTCTGGCAAATTGGTAAACAAGTTGTGATCGTGCACACAGTATGGTAACTGTCTAGAATTAGGACAGATGACTGCAAAATCAGGGCAACGCTCTTTGGGATCTGTACTGCATAATGAAATGATGTCCTCACAAAAAAAAATGATGAAGCAGCATTGGTTTTGAACTTCAAAGTTTTCTGCTGATGCGATCTTTTGCTTTAGATGTTGGCACTGGAGGCATTATATGGAGACAACATTAGCATTTTTGGCGAAAAGTTTGGACTGCGATATTTCCAGGTACAACTTTTTAGTTGGCCCCAGACTTCCAGGACAAATTATCTATCAGAAGCACACAAAATAATAGTAAAATGCTCTGCAGATCCTTGTGCATTGTGAGATTCCAGATGGTACTGGTGTGCCTGCAGAGCTATTTCAGATGTTTCATTAAAGATAATTTCTGGGGATTTTCAGAATTCATATATAAATATTTTTTTTAAACTAATGGAAGCTTATTTCTCTACTCTCTTGGTCATTACAAAACAGACTGTTGGTTTCTGGAGAAAAATGCATTAAAAGACTGTTCTTTTTAGGAATGTATAGATGAAAGATAAAATGTTCAATTACAAAAAACACCTAAGAGTTACTGATTCATATTGAATTTTCATGCAAAAACATGCTGAGTACAGTATTGCAGGATCCTGAAAAGTTGGGTGCTTCAAGTGGAGGCAAGGTTGACAAGGTCACTGACTTGCGCAATGAACTTGTCAGCATCAGAGAAGCACTTCGTGATGCTGTTCCATGCCCGCATTGCCGTACCGCCATCTCTCGGGTGTCAGGCGGCAAGCACATGCGTTGCAGGAACTGTGGGACTGGGTTCTGCTATGACTGTGGCAAGCCACTAGATAATCACAGAAGGTATTGTACACTCTTCTGAGTATGCTATACCATATCTAGTATTCTAGTCTCTTTATAGCGCGACTGAAATGATGCTCCTCTTTGAAAGTGCGGGGCAATGCAGATTTGATAAGGAACAGAAGTCAGTGAAGCAGGCTGGTGTCGTTAAGCACCTGTTTGGTTGGCTGGTAGCCTAATAATGGGTCTTGGTTTGTTCCGAGAAGAAAATCTTCTTGGCCTAGTTGTCAATTCTTGGTGGGCTGGTTTGATGTGAGAGAAAAATCTATTTGTGCCGCACGATAAGCTAAGCGAACAAGGACAACAGTTATGTAGCTATCCATGCCCGAACTGTCACCAACAAAATCCCAAGGTAAAGTCGTTGCTGCCTTCTGCATACCATATGATTCTGGATGAGCGATAGATTCTCTGTTATGTGAATACCAAGTTAGACATGCCATGTAATCTTAGGAACATTTTGAAACGAAAATGCTGCCTCGTTTTTGCTGTGAGCAGGTAGGAAACAACAACCACATATTTTGCTGGACGTGCCAAGTCCGTTACTGCGCACTGTGCCGGAAGGTGGTTCGGAAGAGCTCGGAACACTATGGCCCCCGGGGCTGCAAGCAGCACACTGTCGACACCCGAGATCCTGCCCATGAAAGAAGGATGACGAAACGCTGATGTTCTCACTTGTTAGGGCACGTACAACGGACGTTGCCGAGCCGTCTACAAGCCGGTATATTTGCAAATACATCCTCCTCGCATCCAAACGACGGGCGCGCCGTCGCCTCATGAGAGGACGGCCGTGTCCTGTGCTCCGATGTAGAAGTAGACGCAGCAGCACCGTTGTACAACCATTCATCGAGGATCGACCACAAGCTCGTATCCCATACGGACACCAACTGATTTGGGCGCGCGCGGGGGTATTTTTCTACGCCAGATCCATCTCCATCCCCGCGTCCTCGATTCCTCTGGTCCATGCTTATTCATCCCCGGCGCGCTCTGTGACGGGGTTGAACCGTCGGAGAAGAGGCGAGCTACGATGAGCTTGACGGTGGCCCCATCAACCAACGCGGAGCATGAGAACGGTGTTGAGGAAGCAGAAAGATACAAGGGATGCGTGGAAGCGGGAGGATGGGGGGCTCGACCTTGTCCGTTCTCTCCATCACCGTCGGCGGCGTGCTCGCTCGCCGGTCCGGGGAGTCGAGGTCGCGACCGCCACCGAGGACTATTCATGTTTGCCCCCAAGTCCTCAATGCCGGTCCGTGGTGCCGCCCCGAGCGGAAATTGCTACGCCGGGGCCAAGCTCCTTGCTGCTTACCCTCTCACGCGTGGGTAGAAAATAAAGGCAAGATCGAAGATGCACACAGGAGGATTTGGTCAACAGGAACGGATGAGGACAACACAGGGAAATGATAGGATGGGAATGGATAAGGTGTAGAGTTGTCCTTACATCCGTTCTTCAAGGACTCATGGTTCTTTTCAAGTTAATAATATCATATATTGATGAGTACCTATTCAAATCAATATCAATTATATATACATGTAAATTATTTGAATATATTGAGCATTCTCATGTGAGCACAAAACTAGCTACAAAGATCAAATTGTGTACTAGATCACCAAAATCTATACGTTAAATGATGAATTAAATACGTAACGAACAGCTAAATAGACGATGTTTACCATGCTAGTGCCCATCCCATACATTGGGGCCTGTTTGGATGGTGGGGCAAATGTGGTGGGGCAAATGTTTTGCCCCCTAATTCCATTTACCCCTAAAAGGTAGCAAATTGGAGCAAATTTGTGGTGGGTCCCGCTCTCCCTCTCTCATCCACATCCACATTTACCACTCCATCCAAACACCCAAGGGGCAAATATTAGTAGGGACAAATGGGAGGGGCAAATCATTTTCCTTGAAGTAAATATTTACCCCTACCATCCAAACAGTGCCATTATTATGTAGTTTTAAAGAGAGACGATGAATTGATGATTACAATTATTTCCAGGGTCGGAAATAAGTCTAAAGCCACTAGGTCATGCCCTTAGGCGTGTGGCCCAAATCCCCCCTTTATACCATCTTCATTTCTTCATGGCCCAGCTATCATTTATACGGACTGGCCTTGTGCCCAGCAGGGCTTAAACAGCGGGCAAAAGGCCATGAATGCAGTCTTTAGCCAGACTGTCGTCGTTCGGTGAATTTTTTTAATATATTTATTTTGTCATGATTTTTGAAAAATAAATGGTCGAATCAAAATTTTCGAGAAATGTACATCTGGCGCGTCATGCCCACGGCGGCAGGAGTCCTAGCGTTGTGGCCCATGGCGGCAAGATCCTGGCGCCGTGGGCCACGGCGGCAGCCCCACGCCTGTATAAGGGGTCGAGCCCTTGCCGCCGGCCCCTCCCTCACTCCTCCAAACCTTCAGATTTCAACCCTTCGGAGCACTTATGAGGTATGTTTCTAAATTTAGGCCAGTTTGGTTGGTATAGTTAGTTAGTTTAGTTAGTTAGTTTAGTTAACTTAGATTAGGTAGTTAGTTTAGTTAACTTAGTTTAGTTTAGAAACTTATTTTAGTTAACTTAGTTTAGTTAAATTTAGTTTAGTTAACTTAGGTTAGTTAAATGGATATAAAATTCACAGAGAATAGCTTAAATTCATATAATTTGTTTTAATTCATTTAAAATTTGTGGAAAATGGTTATAATTGACATAATTAGATTAAATTACTATAAATTTGTAGAAAAATATTTAAATTCACATAATTCGTTGAAATTTGTTTTACTCGTAGAAATGGTTATAATTGACATAATTAAGTTAAATTGCTATAAAATTCGTTCAAAATGGTTTAAATAGTTCATTTAAATTTGTTTTAAACTTCTGGGAAATAGTTATAATTGACATAATTTGATTAAACTAATGTAAAATTCGTACAAAATGGTTTAAATTCACATAATTCGTTTAAATTTGTTTTAAACTTCTAGGAAAAGGTTATAATTGACAAAATTGGATTAAATTGCTATAAAAATTGTAGAAAAATATTTGAATCATCATATTTCATTTAAATTTGTTTAAAACTTCTAGGAAATGGTTATAATTGACATAATTAGGTTAAATTGCTATAAAATTTGCAGAAATTATTTAAATTCACATAATTCGTTTAAATTTGTTTTAAACTTTGAAAAAATGGTTATAAATCACATAATTCACATAATTAGTATAATTGGAAAAATTGATTAAATTATGTGTTTTTGCAGTTATGGTTGCACCGCTGGAGTACGTACGGCCGGAGTTGTTCGATGAGGCGGTGGACCCGCAACACCGCTCGTACGTGTCGGCTGTTCTCAGAGGTCCGCTCGCACGATACGTTGACGGATGACCCGCACGTTGATGCCGATACACCAGCGGTGGATTCCGAAGTACGTAATTCATATTTATTATTTATTTCTGTTTCTTTACAATAATAATTGTGTTAAGTAAATTAATATTTTTCAGGCTACACACTGCAGGACTTCTCCCTGTTGCGCGGTTGGTCGAGGGGGACAGGCTACGAGCTGAGGTTCCCCGGGAGGAGCGGTTTACGCGGTTCAACTACGACGCCCCGTTGATCGCCACGTTCATGGACCGGTGGCAACCAGAGACGCACACGTTCCCGCGGCGACGTCGTTCGTCGACATGCTGCAGCCATACGTGGCAGAGTGGGCGTCTGCGGCGCACGAGCAGAACGTCGTCATCGAGCGAGCACCGCCTTCACGACGGCGCCGCTTGGGTAGCATACCTTCAGTGGTATCTACCGAGGACGCGGACGCGGGTGACGTACGTGCCTGCTACCCTGCCACCGCCACCTGTCTCGGACCATGACAGGGTCCTGGCGGACGCGATGTACCCGGTGCGCTGAGACCAGACCGCCAACACAACGGTAAGCTACGATACTGGAAACATATTACATTCATATGACTTTTCATTATAACATGTGTTTCTAATTTTGTGTGCAGCACGACGTGCTGGCTGAGGTCGTGCGGCTCGCATCGGCCGCGAGGGAGCAGCGCTTGTCCTGGGGGCCTCAGGAGCACCGGAGCACGTACTAGAGGATCATCGCTGTGGCCATGAGGTACTCTGCCGTCGTGAACTACGTCGGGGCCGTAGAGATTCCTCTCCTTCCGCTCCACCCAGTGTCGTCCTCGAGCTCCGCCTCGACAGCGGCTTCACAGCCGACGCCTGCCACCTTTGCTGACAGCGACACAGCAGCACCCACAGGCGCAGGGCCCGCACACCTACGTGCAGCGGCCGTTTGTTCCCAAGGCGTAGGTACTTTCAGTAGACCTTATTTTCTAATCGTACAGGGCGACCACCACCTTTTCCGACAGCCGGGCCTCGACAGCAGGAGCCGCCGCCAATCTATCCGCTAGGAGGTTCCAAACCGCCGACCTTTCAGTTTCCGGCGACAGATATTCCTTCATCGTCCACTCCGCTTATGTTCCAGCCTACTTTCGACACGACCACCGAGGAGCACCTGGCTGGGATGAGTTTGAGTACGATGATATTCTCGCGACCATGGATGCCGCCCCGCAGTAGACCGAGGAGGTTGGCACGTCACAATTGACACAACCACCACCAGTTTGGACTCAGCCGTCACAGTTGACCCCGGCGGAGCGACACCGGCGGGCGGCGGAGCGACACCGGCAGGCGGAGCGACACCGGATGCCGCAGCTCGTCGCGCAGCGGCCATGGCGACACCGTCTCCCACCCAGCTAGGACCGCGGGTGGTCAGGGCACCTGACCCCTGGACGTACGACAGGGACCAGACCTGGGCTGGCGCTAGAGCTGTTAGGGGGATGAGGGGCCGGCGTATGTAGATGTAGTACTACTTTTACCATGATTTTGTATAAACTATTTCCATTTACTCGTTGATTAGGATATTCCCTTGTGATTTTGCTTACACTTATCAGTTTGTCATTTTTAAAAAGGTTAAAAGTGTTTTAAAAATGAAAAACTAAAAAAAAGACCTAACGTCGTGTGGCACGGCGGTAGGGACCTGCCGTCGTGTCGCTCGGCGGAGGGTCCTGGCGCCGTCCCGCCCCGCCCTGCCACCGGAACCAGGCTCCTGCCGCTGTGGGGTACGGTGCCAGATGTATATTTCTCGAAAATTTTGATTCGACCATTTATTTTTCGAAAATCATGCCAAAATAAATATAAAAAAAATTCTCGTTCGGTCTCGTGCAGATGCAGACGCGGCCTTCTCGACCTCTCTCTCACATTTGTAGTATTTTTCAAAATGACCCTTCGTGAAACCTATTTTTACAAATGGACCCCTAGGGAAACTATTTCTGAAAATGGACCCGAGGTTAGTTGCTCGGCCCTAAGGGCTCTAGCGTCGACCTCCGCCACGCAGGCATGAGGTGCCAACTCGCCGCTGACGTGGCGGAGGTCGGCGCTAGAGCCCTTAGGGCCGAGCAACTGACCTCGGCCCCGTACCCCTCACGCCGAGCTTCGGGTCCATTTTCAGAAATAGTTTCCCCATGGGTGTGGCTGTAAAAATAGTTTTCGCGAAGGACCATTTTGAAAAAATCTTACTCACACATATTCCCTCTCTTCTCTCCAATCCTTAGGGTTGCTCGTCATAAATGATCCTAGGATAGCCTCCCTCATTCCTGCTTGTCATTTTTTTACTAATCAATAGTACTTTACATGTTGACTTACAGTATAATCAATAGATTAGCGCCAACCGCCCGTCCCCCACGTCACCCTTGGGGGCGACTCGGGTGGAAACAACACCGCCACCGGGGGTTGCGCCGCCACCGCCGCCCGCCTCCAGCCCCGTTCTCCCTCGTCCCTGGCCTTCTAGTCGTTGACAAGGGGAGCAGAGGTCCGTCCTTTTAGTAGATCGAGTCTTAATTGAGTCCATCTAGGTCTAGGGTTCGCTTGTCGTCGATGCTCGGCGGTGGAGTTAGGTTCTGCCGGTGGAGCGTGGCTCTTCTGCGGCTTGGTTTTCCTGGCGGTGCCGACGATGCGGAAGCGACAGTGTTGTAGAGGAATAATTTCTCTCAGTTTCTTCCGTTATCCGATGGCGATCTACTCTGACGTCAACGGAGATGCTGGGGAGACCTATACAGGAGTCGAGGGCCAGCGCATCGTCGCCTTCGTTAGATGATGATGTTGTTGACCCTGTTAATATCGAGTAAGATGATCCTTGGTGGAAACCTGGGCTTTGCTCGGGTTGCCAACAGTGGATACGAATGATGCGTCGTGGGTACCGGAGTTGGCCGATACGCACGGGAGGCAGTGTACTCGGCTTATTCGCCTAGCAGTAAGCCCTCCTCTGCGGCCTCCACCTCGTGGAAATTAGCTCTGGTGCCCGCGCGACGATTGGGGAGTGGCTTCGGCGGCGGTGACTAACGGATCTCTGAAGGCTTCGAGAAAGATGAACAAGAGTTTTAGACTTCTTTGTAATTTTCCTTTTCTTTGAGTCATGTTTAGAAAAGGACCGGTGTAATGCTATGAGATGAAAACATCTTCCTTCTAAAAAATAGTACTTTACATGTTGCTTGTTTAATTCTTTTGAAATATCCAACTATTCAAGTCCACGTGCTACTATTGATAAAAGATTAGTGTATTGCCCGCGCTAGCATTTGGATTTCAAATTGCCAGTTCATACTCGTTATTTTAAGCACGGAAATAATGAGAAAAAAATCCTCCAAAAACCCATGACGGATATCACCAAGGCTTTATTTTCACCCTTCTCAACAATTGACTGATTAGCATCAATTATGACACAGTGTACAAAATTGACCTAAAATTGACGGCGGAAGTCAAGAGGCGCGGCTTCTGTTGTTTCGAGCGGGAAAGGAGAAAGATGAAGCAACAAGGAGGGACAAAAGGGGATGGAAAGGATGGTGTTTCATAGAAAACGGTTTGCAAGAGGGATCGAACTCTGGCCGCAGGGTGCGGAGATGCGGGGCTGGGTGCGGAGGAAGGGCGTGTGGAGGGAAAGTATGAGTGATGAGAATGATCCAGGGAAGTTTGGCTGTTGGATTTAAGTGAGTAAGAGAAAGAGAGGGATAGAGTCAATTTGGTTTATTGGTTTAAGAATGTTTGTTAGCTGTGTACAATTTTTTATGTGCATTTAGAAAGATGATGACCGTGGGGTTGCATGGTTGTGTCTTGTGTGCATGTGGAGAAATTTGATATTAGTGAATTTTGTAGTAGTAGAGATATGATAGGTGAAGCATGAACCAAATAAGCACCAAATAAGTATCTATTTTGTTTTTATCCAAATTTCATCGAGTTTTTGAACTATTAGGCTTCAAATTGACATACGATTTAAGTAATGCATTATACGCTATGCTACTATGGCTATCCCTGCATGCATGTGTTAGTTTTGGTGGTTAAGTGCTTGGTAAGTAGACTTAGAGCAACTCCAAGAGACTAGCTATCTTGACTTAACTAGCTAAAAAATGAAAAATTTATTCAAAAACTCAATCCAACAGACTAACTAAACTTGTCCTCTCTATCCTGCGCTAGCTAAACCGGGGGCTTCGCTGGCCATCTTTGTCTAGACAGTTCCGCTAGCTATCCCCTCGTACATGAGTATGGCAGGCGGGACCCACTAGTGGTGGAGCATATGGAGAGTTGATTTTAGCTAGTCTCTTGGATTTCATCAACTTTTTGCTAGCTATTTCATTTTACATACTAGCCAAATCAGGATTTTAGCTAGCGATTTTTAGAGAGACTCTTGGAGTTGCTCTTAGGCGTCAAAATCAGCCACCTCGGCCACTGATTGTTTCGGCCCTGCTACCCGTGAAATGGGGTGGGAAAAAACTCTGTACCGAACTGGGAACCCTATGTACTTCCCGAGATTTTTATCCCGCCACCTTCGTGTTATTCGTGAAGCCCACCAAAGTCCTTGATCCCGCTGGTAACCCTAGCCTCACCCCTCTCTCTCCTTTCTCTCTTCTCCCTCTCGTGACCCATCCATGGCACCCCCCCCCGACCGCGCGTCGCCGGCTGCTCGACGATCGGCTAGCTCGGGCGCAGCCGACCATGGCCACCGGTGCCGGGAGGTCGTCGGCCATCGCCTCACGGTGCTCGCGTGCGACTTCAATGTTTCTGAAAAATATTTGCAACATTTCACAAAATGTTGGAAAAAATAGTTGACGAAACCAACATTTATTAAAAATGTTGTAACATTTCTAGAAAAATGTTGGAAGAAGTCTAAAAAGAGGAAAATGTTGTCCAACATTTTAAAAATGTTAACAAAAAGTAGCTGACGAAATCAACATTTCTTAAAAATGTTGGAATATTTATGAAAAATGTTAGAAGAAGCCTAATGAAAAATGTTGGAAGAATCCTTCAGAAAAATGTTGGAACATTTATAAAATGTTGACGAAAAATTACTAGACAAAAAAATGTTGTAACATTTTTGAAAAATGTTGAAACCTTTTTATTTTATAATTATTAAGTGGGCTAGTAAGAAAATAAAAAACATTATTTAGATAGACTTTAGACAACCAGCACGGGGGCCTGCAAAATCCCGCGAGCGGCTCCTCCAGGAGGCTTTTGTCATTTTGCTACCTGCAGCGGCATCCATCCAGGAGGACGGGAAAATGTCGGAGCCTCCAGATTCCTCTGGATCCAGAGGAGTCCTGTAGCTCCTCCATCGGCGACGTGGCATGGGGCCCGCGCAACAGCCGTTCGTCTGCGCCCTCGCTAGGATGGGGAGAGAGGAGACAATGGCGGCCGGGCTAGCCGGCCCCGAGCCCCACCCCACCCCCGCAGCGGAGAGACCAGGGGGGCGCGGCAGAGGGAGGAGGCCGGCCGCGACGGAGAAAAAGGTGGGTCGCACGGTGTCAGCCTGCCTGTCGTCGCCAGAGGAAGGGGAGGAGGCGGCCGATGCGCCGAGGCAGCACCGTCCCCATGACTCCGAGGAAGGAGGGACCTGCTTGATCCGTGTTAGATTATCGTATCAAAGTTCATATGGATTTGCAAGCGGACAAATCCCCCGTCGTAGTCAAGGGACCCTTCTTCCCTCGAGTGGTGAACCCAAGGTATCGAATCCGTGGAACAATGTGCAACGCAAGGATTCAATCTAGTAAAGCAAGGAAAGCTATCTTATGAAGAACGAAACTACATCTAATCTACTAACTCATAAAGGAAACATATCGAATCTAATCTAATCTACTAAAGAGGTAGCAAGAGAAAGCAAGAGATAACCGATCTAGAGAGTCTAGATCATGCTTATGTTGTAGCTCCAAACAAGATAGATGAAGATAGAAAAGCGAATCTCATTAAAGCATCTTTAAACCGTGGCCTCCGGTCCTGTTCCGAAAACGCCCGCCTTTCGGAACCCCCGTTCTGTCACAACGTATTCCTATTCATGCGGGTAGTCTAGGGCGAGTTCGATAAGAACAAGTTGAAATCACTTGGTCGGTCCGGTATGCACCTCTAGCCACTGCGGCTACAAGAGCACCCTAAGCAATCTATCTTAAGTATAGATTGGGGAAGAAGCAAAACCAAGAAGAAAACAAAATCATAGAGAAGACACTTGATCGCTAGAAATCGGATTCACTATAAAAACTTCACCATGAATGATTACATGAACAAGATCACCACCGGGATCCTACCTCGATCTTGATCCTTGCTCCGAAGCTCCGACGTGGTCTTCCATGCAAGGTTCCCACGTCGGCTAGGGAGACCCTAGACAACTAGCACGACCCTCATCTCCGAGATGGTGTCCCTCAAGCTTCTCTGCTCCTCGGCGGCGGATGACGAATTGATTGATGCGTGGCTCTCGGTCAGGGGGCTATAAATAGCCCGAGAGGCATCTAGGTCAAAGGGGGGCCGACTGGGCCTCGAAACGGGCTGGGCCGGCCGGCCTGCCCATCTCGACCCAGTCTGTGGCCTCCTTCGCTCGGTGTTGCTTCCCGAGTCTTCTATATCCTTCCCCCTTTTGCATGTGGGCCCTTGTCGTCAGTTTCTCTCCAAATTGGACGAAGCTCCTTGTCTCACAAGATTCAGCACTTTTCTGGCTAGGTCCTTGGAGTTTGTCATCTTCTCGGGCATGGTCCTTGGACTTCTTGGTGTCGTGTTCACTTCATTGCTTGAATTGTACCGGGCTTCAAGGTCTTGTCATGAGGTGCTTAATGAACTTATCCCGGAAGTCTTGCTTTCAACGCTAAAACCCTGCATAAATACTAAACTCCAAAACCAACATGCACAAGTGAACTTGTTATACCACGGGGGTTAGTACCAATGGATAAGATACAAAAGTCATGCCAACACCGAATGTAAACTCATGGCTAGGTTGACGGAATTTCACTGTCAACAGCTCCCCCATGCTTAAACCTTGCTCGTCCTCGAGTAGGCCTTCGATGGATATCATCGTTGCCCCTCATTGTTTAAACCTTGCACTTGATCATACATGAGAAAACATAATGCTCTCAAAAGTTTAGTTCTTTAAAGTTCCATAATGTACTAGCCTTCATTCCTACGGAGGGTAGATTATTAATTAAGCTTATCCCACAAGTATTAACATGCTCCCAAAATTCAAATGGATCTCAAAAATTTTGAAATAAAGAACAAGATGAAAAAGAGCTAAACCAAGTTCACAAATTTAAACCACCTTGCATCTTGCTCATGAACTCTCATCTCATCTTGTCTCTCAAGCCTATTTTTTCTACTCCCTTCCCTCTCATAACATTCATATATGTGGTAGGCTTTATATGGAGCTCTTTGGGAAAGTTTAGTCCTACCAAGATATTATAAATGAGATGTTGTCAAAACAAGACAAGCTTCTCATGGTCTTACCGAGACTCGTCAAAAAGGTCATTGGAAAATAATGTTAAATCAAGGAGGGGAAAGAGAAAAATACACACACTTGAGATAGGTGGACATGTGCAAATGGCAAAGAGTGATCCCGAGGCACAAAGGAAGTCCTCGTTATCGGATTGCACATGGTTGGAAAATGAGTATGGATCCTTTAATCTTGAATCCTTGAAATTCCTAATGCACTTTAGAGAACTGGGGAGTTCACTTTATTTTATTATTATATCATACATACTCATTTTTTTTCTTTTCTCATTTTTTTCTTTATACTCACTTTTTTCTTCTTTCTTTCTTTTTTTCGTTCATTCATTTTTTATTTGCTCCCCTTGAACTCTAAATTGCATTGTACCTACCTCCTCCCCCATTCCTAGACGTTGATTGTCCTCGGGCAAAGAGGCGATAGAGATAAGGTAGGTACCAGAAATACTTTTCCATTAGAGAGATACTTGAAATCTTCAATAATGGCATCGTCTTGCTATCTTCCTTGAATTGATGATCTATACTCAACGATAGGTTGTTGTCAAGGAGGTAAACACAAAAGATGATATTTGGTTTTAAGGGTGGATATCCTGCGATGTTTGTGAAATCTCCGATGTGAGGATACACAATGCACGGATAGAAAGGCTAGCAAAAAGATAGATACGCAAAAACGGACTGACCAGCTTCTTAGTCTCGGGCCAAAGAAATCAAGGCCTGAAATAACTCACCCAAAAATAAACCTTGTATACTAAGTTTTTTGCACTCAAATATTTATATGGCTCTGGATAGGTAGAGCAACATGCAAGTGGTATTTATGACAAGGTTAGCATTACTTTTAAGAACAAAAATAAACCATCTTTAATCCATCTAAAACTTGAGAGCACATAAAACACTATGGGTCTTTATTTTTACCATAACCTCCGCTAAAGATTAAGCTAGCGTTTAGATAAATTCAGATTTGTATTTTAAGAGAGCATTAGCTTAAACATGCATAAAACAATTACAAAGATAAACAAAGCGGCAATTATAATCATATATCATCATGGCACAAACTTTGTAACTTTACTAATGGTAAAAACTTAGTGGTGACTTTATTCATGATGAAAATAAACACTAACACACATACTGAAATTTAAATAAAAACTGAAAACACTACGCATAAATAGGCGCATACAAGCTGAAAATTAAAGAAAAGAGGGTAGAGGAAAGATAACTAAAGCTCCTCCTCTCTCTAATCTTCCGCCGGTGGTTGATATTGATAGTCTTGGTTTTTGTACCCTTACTCATAATAGGATTGCACCGCTCCTCCTATGAATTGTTCGACGGTACTAAGTGAAGGTGTCAAAGCTCATAAGCGATGTTTGCATTTCCTTCACCCATTTGGTTTGCATTGGTTAGGATGGCTGCAATAATTTGCATGTTTCTTGTAGCATATCCTCCAATGATGGCCGCATTTTATTGTGGTTAAGGAAGGTGTGCATATGGCTCCGCAAAGGCTACGTTGGGCACCGCAAAATTTGGCGGGGGCATGGCTGCACCACTCCCCCATGCTTGCATTGGTACATCACCGTAGTAACTCGGCGACGCCGGGGTTCCTCAAAATGATGGCACATAATTTTGTTGCGCACCTCCTTCTTGGGCCGTGGAAAAACCTTCTCCTACAATCCTTCTCTTTTATATTTTTTTTGCCGGCACAAGAAGTCCTTCCTCTAACCAATCTTTCTTCCCCTCAAGAAAAAGTCTTAACCTTCCATCCGAAAGGGGCAAATTCACCTTGGCCACCTTGAATCCTCCTCTCTCATCTTCACTTATATATTTTCCTTTTCTTCAAATATTCAATCCCAGGGAGGTCCCGGCTAAGAGATGCTTCGGGTTCCTTGTAATACCCGGTTTCAAAGATATAGCCAACATGGAGAGGTAACACCCCGAAATGGGGTCGATTGGCTACCTGGCAATCAAAGCCGAGTAAAGCCAACTCAACTCCGTGTCGGTTACCTTTGTTTCTCTCATTCTCCCCAAAATCCTTTAGCACATCCATGAGTGAAACACTTGGATGATGGGGTTCCGGATAATATTTCTTCGTTGCTACGCTTCTCCCGCGATCATACTCCAAAAACCTTTCCATGTGCCTCCATGCACATCCACTTGTTCCGGGCTCCCTTTTGAAAACCGAGTTATTCCCTAATACATAGGGAACTGCTTGTTCAATCAAGATAGGAGACACTCGCCCATGGGTTTGCGATACTAGAACATGCAATCGTTTTGAACATGAAAACCAATCTAATCTATCGGGGGTTGTGACCACGGTTTCGCCCTTTCCCTCGTCTCGTACTCACTATGCGAAGGTATTTAGGACTAGACCTATGATGGACACAGCGTATTGAATGGATCCAAGGAAGCATTGGAGCTCTACTCCCTTTATGGCATGGTAGCTAACCTTAAGCAATAAAGTATATTCAACACAAGATGATAGATAGATAATCCAACAAAGTATTATTACATCTCAAGATCGATTACAACCCATGGATTAATAAGGAGATTAACCCATCAAGGTGCTAGACATAGCACCGTTGATCACGGTTACCCTTCCGACGGTGTCTTCCTTCTTCTCCACTTGTGGGTGCTTCCTGGTGCTCCCTCCAAACGGAATGAGAGACTCAGCACTCCTTCATCAAGGATATCCTCCATGGTCATGAGAATTTCCTAGGCAAATTCCTTGTGGGTGTTTGCCGACAATCCGTTAGAGAATTGCACCCAACCTCGGTGTCCCGTATGAAAACCCAATATGCGGAGAGCTTGGTCGTCGAAGTCGACGTTCGCTACAAGCCTCTACTCAAGGCGAGCGAGCTTCTTCTCCTCCTCCCCCGTCATGATGACAAACCACTCGGAATACCACGGAGCGTATGGAGGTGGAGCGGATGATCGTGTCGAGTGACGAGGTCGGACGGGCGGCTCCTCCATATGTCCTTGAGGTCTGGTGAACCTCATAAATGAGTCTCGTGTGGCCCTCATGCCACCGAGGAGAAGAGTGTGGTTCCTTTTCGGCAGTGCCGTGTCCTCCTCAATACTCCAAGGAGTCTCGGAAACCGAGTGCATCCTCGAAGAGGTTGTCGATGATGGCTTAGACGACGATGATCCCTTCTTCTTTGGTGAAAAAGCTTGTAGGTTTCTTCCATGATTGCAGCACTCTCCCTCACAAATATATATCCGGGGTTTTCAACCGGTAACAAGGTACACAAATATTATTTTGGAGTCTGGACTTTGAGTGGAATTAGGATGTGTTTTGTTGCACGAAACAAACGAGGTGGATGGCTAAGTCTAAGGTGGTTCCGGACTACAAACTAGAGCACACCAAAGAGCTGGATGGGAGACTTACATCTCTCCTCCTCTTGGCTCGGTTCTTCTCTAGCGCACTTCGTGACCGCGTGCACCTTCCAAACGTCCTTGTCCACTCCTTCGCTTGCATTATTATGCCTTCCACTTGATGTTTTCGCTTTGAGTCACTTCCATACTCCCTTGCTTCTCATGCCTCCATGATATTCCTACAAAACAAAGCCTTGGCTGCCCCCCATGCTTGTCCTGGCATGTGGTTTGATAAGATGTTAAAGGGGCACCCCATGATGTATCATGGTGCATGTATGGTTAGGTTAACTAGATTGCCTCCCTCTAAGCATGCTTTAATGCTAAGTACTCCTCTAATTTTGAAAATAAAAATAAAATCATAGCTATTAAATATAAATTTAGAGAAGTTTTTAAAGCATTAAAAATAAATGTAAGTCGAAAATATTTCCCGACTACTTTTATGTTGGTCTCAACAGTTTCGTTTGCCTTCATTAGTTGAGAGCAAACTTTTCCCGGCTTGATCATGGGGGCATAGGTTTATGTTCTAATTTTGATTAGATGAGAGAGATTTTGAATAAAATAAAATTAAATGAGGCTTAGAAAAGTTCTAACTCTAGAGAAACCAAGGATAAGGATTTTTAAACCAACCAAAAGTTAAATTTCTAGGTTCGCGCGAGTCCTACCATGCACTGAAATTTAAATAACATCTAGGTACAAGACGTGGCTCTACTCGTGTGCTTTTAGCATGGAAAGCAAGTCAACCACAACATCGTAAAGAGGATAAAAGGTTGAGATAGATTCTGAATTTATTTGATTTTGGTTTCTCGAAAAAGAAGCAAACAACATAGGATGGTTCATGTAAAGGGTTTATGATCAAAACAAAATATTCAACCAAGAATTATGTCTCTAATATTATTCAATCATTCTAAGTCTAATGTCTTGCATAGTAAAATTAAAAACTAAATTACTTGAAAGACTCGAAAAATCTGGAATCGGGTTGTCCTCCCGGTAGCTTATTCTTGACTCGACGAAACGGGTTGCCTCCCGCCTAGCGCTTCGTTTATAGTCCATGGCTAGATTTCTTCACTTGATTACTTCGGATCAACGCTCTTTGTGGGCGTTGCAATCTTGGGTACCCACTTCCGCACCATCTTGGGCACGGGCTTATTCTTCGGCTTAGTCATATTTCTGGTCTTCACAGGCTGGCTTTGTCCTTTGGTCTTGACAGATGCAACAACTTCCTTCATGTAATGGCTCGGCATGTCAAACTCCGGTCCTTCAGTTGTGATCTTCATGGTCTTAGTGTGATCCTCCATCTCTCCCGAATGAGTTTGAGTAGCCTTCGCTGTCTTGGGACCTTGGGTTGTCTCGGAAATTCTTCTTTGTCACCCATCGGTTGCACGACAAGTTGTTCCACTTGCGTCTCTAGCATCTTCATCATGATGAACACTTCACGTATAGAGCTTCTGACCTTCGTCACCTTGCCATCTAAATTCTTCAATACTTTCTCCATAGCCTCGAACTTAGTGATGGCGTCCTTGTTGATCTCAGCTTGCTTGTCCATCAAGTCCTTGAATTGTGCACAAAGAGGAACCAAATCTTGAATCGACGAACTTGCATTAATTCGGGGTTTACCTTGGACATGGTCGTACTCCTCACACTCCTTGCATGTGGATCTTGCTTTGGCAACCTTTAGGTGTTGAGCTTCTTTCTCTATCTCCATCTTCTCCATCCTCCTCTTAAGTAAACCGATATGCCACTCAAGAATTCGGCTCTTGATCTTGAACGGCCTTCCGGCGTCTTGAAGGTTTATGATAGGAAGATCAACGAGGTCTGGTTGTGGTTGTTCTCCCATGGGTGGTGATTGAGGTTGATCTTCCTTTGGACTTGGAGGTGGTGATTCCCTTGGAGATTTCGATGGTCCTTTGACTTTGGCTTTTGAATCTAGGGTTTCCAACCCTTTAGCTTGTGTTGCACGTCTCCTTTGCCTATAAAGTTTTCCTGGATCATCCACAAAAGAAAGTTTGGGTTTCTTGGAGAGGTAGCCAGCCATCTCCGGTTAGGGTTAGCAAAAACAAAAATCTAAAAAAAGAAAAATTAGGGTTAATCAAAACTAGATTAGATTGATTTTTTTTCTTTTTGAGGATGATCAAACTTAAGAGATGCAAAAGAAAATCAAAAGAAAAACTGAAAAATAAGCGATACTAGATCGGATCTTGATTGCTTGTTCCCCGGCAACGGCGCCAGAAAAAGGGGCTTGTTGACGGTAGATTATCGTATCAAAGTTCATATGGATTTGCAAGCGGACAAATCCCCCGTCGTAGTCAAGGGACCCTTCTTCCCTCGAGTGGTGAACCCAAGGTATCGAATCCGTGGAACAATGTGCAACGCAAAGATTCGATCTAGTAAAGCAAGGAAAGCTATCTTATGAAGAACGAAATTACATCTAATCTACTAACTCATAAAGGAAACACATCTAATCTAATCTA
Organism: Cenchrus americanus; assembly: GCA_947561735.1. NCBI lineage: Eukaryota > Viridiplantae > Streptophyta > Magnoliopsida > Poales > Poaceae > Cenchrus > Cenchrus americanus. The sequence goes on from OX387241.1 coordinate 294,543,287, forward strand.
CTAAAGAGGTAGCAAGAGAAAGCAAGAGATAACCGATCTAGAGAGTCTAGATCATGCTTATGTTGTAGCTCCAAACAAGATAGATGAAGATAGAAAAGCGAATCTCATTAAAAGCATCTTTAAACCGTTGCCTCCGGTTCGATTCCGAAAACGCCCGCCTTTCGGAACCCCCGTTCTGTCACAACGTATTCCTATTCATGCGGTAGTCTAGGGCGAGCTCGATAAGAACAAGTTGAAATCACTCGGTCGGTCCGGTATGCACCTCTAGCCACCGCGGCTACAAGAGCACCCTGAGCTATCTATATTAAGTATAGATTGGGGAAGAAGCAAAACCAAGAAGAAAACAAAATCATCGAGAAGGCACTTGATCGTTAGAAATCGGATTCACTATAAAAACTTCACCATGAATGATTACATGAATAAGATCACCATCGGGATCCTACCTCGATCTTGATCCTTGCTCCGGAGCTCCGACGCGGTCTTCCATACAAGGTTCCCACGTCGGCTAGGGAGACCCTAGACAACTAGCACAACCCTCATCTCCGAGATGGTGTCCCTCAAGCTTCTCTGCTCCTCGGCGGCGGATGACGAATTGATTGATCTGTGGCTCTCGGTCAGGGGGCTATCAATAGCCCGAGAGGCATCTAGGTCAAAGGGGGGCCGACTGGGCTCAAAACGGGCTGGGCCGGCCGGCCTGGGCCCATCTCGGCCTAGTCCGTGGCCTCCTTCGCCCGGTGTTGCTTCCCGAGTCTTCTATATCCTTCCTCCTTTTGCATGTGGGCCCTTGTCATCAGTTTCTCTCCGAATTGGACGAAGCTCCTTGTCTCGCAAGATTCAGAACTTTTCTGGCTAGGTCCTCGGAGTTTGTCATCTTCTCGGGCTTGGTCCTTGGGCTTCTTGGAGTCGTGTTCACTTCATTGCTTGACTTGTACCGGGCTTCAAGTTCTTGTCATGAGGTGCTTAATGAACTTATCTCGGAAGTCTTGCTTTCAACGCTAAAACCCTGCATAAATACTAAACTCCAAAACCGACATGCACAAGTGAACTTGTTATACCACAAGGGTTAGTACCAATGGATAAGATACAAAAGTCATGCCAACACCTAAGGTAAACTCATGGCTAGGTTGACGGAATTTCACCGTCAACAATCCGCCGCCGGCGTCGTCCTCCGGGCAGGCCCCCCTTCTCACTTCGGATCTCTTCTTCGGGGCAGGGCCCCTGCATCTTCCCGTCCTCTGCTCCACCCGGATCTAGCACCGATCATCTCCATGTGTGCCGTCGCCGCACGCCCTCAAGGAAGGAGGCCGTGGGACCGCAGCCGACGGAGCTCGAAGGACACCGACGAGGTCCAATCAGAGAGGAAGGGTTGGCCGGCGCGAAGGACGGACGCCGGCGCGGAGCAAGGGCGGCCTTGGGGTGCGACGTAGCCGCCGGAGCGGAGGAGTGCGGCGGTCCTCCTCTCGCCGCCTTGACTCGACTCCCGCGGTGGAGAGTCCGGCGGAGCTCTCGAGGCGAGGCGCGCCGCCGACGGGGAGGTGGAGGAGCGAGGCAAGCGGCGCGCCGCCGACGCCGTTGGGAGGGGCGGTGGGAGGAGAGAGATGTGGGTGGTTGGGAGGTGGGTAGGCCGGTGGGGTGGGTGGGATAAAAATATGAGTGGTGGGCCATAAAGGAGAGAGTTGAAGGAATATGGAAGCGGGAGTAGTGCACATGAAGGAGAGAATATGAATGAGTAGGATGAAATATTCGTTTTGAAGGAGAACGAGTTTGGATGATAGTGGGCTAACTCATACTTATCAACCTAAGACATGCACGAGGCCCCGTAACCCGGGGTTCCAAAACCGTGGGATCACCGGTTCCCACTTGTTAAAAAAACCGACCGATAAACCGGTCAACCTACGGTTCATTGGGGCTTACAAAATTTAGGCACGGTTTGGGGTGGGAACTATACCCGAGCATTTCGCGGGCGGGGCGGAAAAAACCGGGATTTTCGGCCGAAAAAATCCTACCCACGCCCGTCCCATGGCCGGTTGCGGGCCTCGTTTTTCGGACGGGCTCGGGCGGGCCGGGCTTGGGCGGGGCGCCCATGTTTTTATAGTGTAAAATAGCTAAAAACAACATTTTGGGCGGGCTCGGGCCAAGATTTTTTCGCGGGCCGCAAGATCGCTACCCTGCCCGTCCAAGAAGGTCCATGGGCGGGGCGGGCCGACGGGCGGGCCGAAAATGCTCATGTATAATCGGAACCGGTCCGGTTCGTGTATCGGGCCGGACCGGTTCCACCGGGGACCGGCAGAACCAAACACCGGTTCCTACCGGTTTTGCGAAGGACCGGCAGAACCGGACACCGGTTCTACCGGTTTTGCGAACCCTGCCGTAACCAACGGAGCGGTGAGAAATTTCCGCTTCCCACACAGTTCATCCGAGTCGCTTAAAAAAAATTCATTCGAGTCAACCCAGGTCCCAGGCACACAGTCCTCCACTTTCCCGTCCTTGCAGCGCCAGCGGCGGGGCCACCGAGCGCAGTAGTGCAGTACGCGGATGGAGAGACCGCGCGCGGAGCGAGAGCTCTCGCCGGAGGAGGATGCGGCGGAGAGGAGCAGGAGCTGGCGGTGCTGCGCGAGATGATGCTCCGCGCGCGGCAGGAGGGGGAGGAGCCCCAGGTGCCGGACGAGCAGCTGCGCTCCAACGACCAGCTCCAGCACGACGAGGTGCTGCTGGCTACTTTCTCAGCGCCTCGCCACCATTTGGAATCGTATTTTCAGGGGTGGGTGCCTGGGTGGTATCACCTTTTTTTCTTATTAAGTGGATGGGTGGACATGTGTAGCATAAAATCCTAAAAATCTCGAACCATCATAAAATTGTTGAAGAAAAACAATACGGGGATGCTTCCAAATATACTGTGTTAATAAAATCTGCAGCTGCAAGTTTTCTTTCTTTGAGAAATAAAACAGATATTCTATTTCTGTGGCTTTTGCTGGGTTGGTTTCATAATTCACACTTCCTATTATCTCAAGCCTACCCAACTTGCTAATAGGCTTTGTTGCTGTTGAGAAATAAAGCAGATTGACAACCTGTTTTCAAAAGTAAAAAAAAAGTATTGGTCATCTTGGACTGCATTATATGGAAAGCATATAAAATTTCTTCTATTATAAAATAGAAAGAAAGCATAATCAGTTTTAAAAAATCTCCTACTGATATATATTTTCCTGTGATCAACGGTTGTTTAGATGCTAGTACTAGAGGCAATCTAGGGAGACAATATAGCCATTTTTGGTGAAAAGTCTGGACTGCGATCTTTTGAGGTACATTCTTTGTTGGCTTCATACTCCCAGGAGACAACACGTATCAGCACAATGAAGATCCTGATCACTTTCGATTTCCATTGTTGATTCTTTGCAGATCCATGTGCATTTGGAAATTCCAGATGGTGTCAGCGTACCTGCAGAACTATTCCAGGGTGATGATGACGATGACATGGAGACATTCCGTGTTCAACACTTGCCTCCAATGTCGCTGACATGTATTATGCCTCTGTCGTACCCAAGCCACCACCCTCCATACTTTACCATCAGTGTGCATTGGTTGGATAGTGTGAAAAATTCCTCCCTTTGCCAAATGCTGGACTCAATCTGGCACAGCAACCTGGACAGGAAATTGTTTATGATTGGGTGCAATGGCTGCAGAGCTATGCACTTTCGCATGTTGGTTTTGGTGATGGAATAACCATTCGACAGTCAGATATGATGATGAGTCCTGTGGATGTTCGAGCTCCTGGAAAGATTGCGTCTGTAGAGTCTGTCGTTCAATGTTTAATGAGCTACAACAGGAGCAGTGCCATGAATTATTTCTAAGTGGCCTTCATGATTGCATGATTTGTCTCAGTGAGCATGCTCTAGTTAATTCTTGGGGTACTTTACTTGACGTTTGTCACGTTGTTCTACATTAAATTATCTCCAATTGAAATCTGAATGTGCTGTATTTTGAACATTGTGCCTTTTCCAATATTTTTCCCATCATCACATAACTTCGTTTCCAAAATCATGTTCAGATTATTTACCTAGTCTTTACTGCAGAAATGAGCACAATCAAATAGTTACTGTCTGGATACATGTCTTCATGTGCTACCTTACTGAGGAGTGATTGTGGAGATATCAAGTTCCGCCGGGTCTGAAAAAATATTGAAATCCATGTCGTTTGAATTTTGATTCCCTACAGGTATTGACTTCATAAAGCTTCCATGCCTGCATTATTATTGCCAGAGGTGCATGGAGACTTACTCAAGAATGCATGTCAAGGAAGGAACAGTGATGAATCTGTTGTGTCCTAATGACAAGTGCCAGGGTGTTATTCCTCCTAACCTGTTGAAGAGGTTGCTAGGAGATGCAGATTTTAAACGCTGGGAGAGATTGATACTTGAGAGAACTCTAGACTCAATGGTTGACGTGACTTACTGCCCAAGGTGTCAAACAGCTTGCCTGGAAGATGAGGAGAATAATGCCCAGTGCTCCAAGTGCTTCTTCAGCTTCTGCAGCCTCTGCCAAGAGCGTCGTCACATAGGAGATAGATGCTTGACTCCAGAAGAGAAACTTCTATCCTTGCAGGTAGGGAATAAATATATCAGGCTATTATGCTCTGTATGAAATCATGCTAAACACTCATTTAAGTACTTGTTAGCTGTGATTTTGCCCACTGTCAACACAACATCCTAGGACTATGGCGGTGCCGTAATATGCTCTTAAATATTTCATTAGCAAGAACTTCTGGTGATTTTTACAATTCGTCTAGCAATAGTTTTGATTCAGTAATGAAAACTTATGTATCTACCCTCTTTGTCATTTCAAAACTAGAACTTTGTAGGTTTCTAGAGAAAAATGCACCATTGGACATATGTTTTATTAATTATTTTAAATGAATGCAAAGACACATGATGAGTGCCCTGTTTATCTATACAGGATCGTGAAAAGGCGCGTGCTTCAAGCAGTGGCAAGGTTGACAAGAGCATTGACCTGGTCAGTGAATTTGTCAATGAACTTGGTTTCTAGAAAAAAAATGCACCATAGGACATATTGATTATTTTCTATATTTGATGAATGCAAAGACACATGCTGAATGCCCTATTTATCTATACAGGATCGTGAAAAAGTGCGTGCTTCAAGCAGTGGCAAGGTTGACAAGAGCATTGACTTGGTCAGTGAATTTGTCAATGAACTTGCCAGCCTCAGGGAAGCACTTCGTGATGGTGTTCAATGTCCGCAATGTGGTATCGCCATCTCACGGGTGTCAGGCTGCAACTATATGCGTTGCAGGAATTGTGAACACGGGTTCTGCTATGACTGTAGCGCGCCATTAGATACTCACAGAATGTATTGTACAGTCTTTTGAATATACACCATATCTATTTGTATCACGACTGAAATAATGCTCCTCTTTTGCAGTCACCAATGCGAACTTGAGGAGGAACAGGAGTCAGTGAGGCAGGCTGATATCGTTAAGCAGATAGAGATGGAGATACAAGTAACAGCGCAACGCTTCAGAAATTATCCGTGCCCCAGTTGTGGCCAAGAAAATCCCAAGGTAAAGTTGCTGCATGCTTTTTCATACCATATGATTCTAGATGTGATTGAATACCAAGTTGGCAAGGAGACAAGTCACCTAATCTTAGGAACACTGATAATGTAGAGCGGGATGTTGATAGTTTCTGTTGTGACCAGGTAGGAAACCACAACCACGTGTTCTGCTGGGCGTGCCAAGTCCATTACTGCGCACTGTGCCGGAAGATGGTTCGGTAGAGCTCGGAGCACTATGCCACTATGGTCCCCGGGGCTGCAAGCAGCACACCGTCGACCCCGAGAACCCCCAGCAAAAGAAGGATGACGAGGAAGAAGGGTGACCAGGAATTTTTCTAAAATAAAAGAAGGATGCAGAAATTCAGAGATGTTCTATGGTGATTGGTGAACAGGCAAAACGCTGACGTTAGAGCACAGGAAGTGGGCCATGTTTACTATGTCAATGCTAGCCCATACATTATGCAGTTTTAGAAGCGTGATTACAGTTATTCTCGACCGAGCCGGTTTGCATAACATCACGTCAGTCTAGTTGTTCTGTGTAAAAACTCTAGAGATGGCCGTCCGTCTCCGGCAGCGGTGCAGGGTCCTCCTCTCGTGTGACTTTCAGCACCCCTGGGACTGGGACTTCTGCTCATTTGAAGTGTACAGCATGTTATCTCTTTTTTTTGTTCCAAAGTTTTAGGTTGGTGTCTAAAATGGATTTATATATCTCACTTGATAGTCGACGGGCCTGGTTGTTGGTGAGGAACGCGCTGAATGTCCCAAGCTCACTCTCGTACATCACGCTCCGTGCCGCCTCGACGCTGAAATTTTAAAAAAACGCCAGTAAAGATCAGTACAAAATACGGACCATTTTTTACAAAAAAAACGAAAGTTATTTTGAGCGGTGATTATGTTTGGAGAGATCGGTGAACCAAGGCGACCTGCCGAGCACTTTGGCGAGCAGGCGGTAGTTGTAGTCCTCGGGTTCGATGTCGCCGCTGTCCGGGACGCTGACCGTGGCCTCGAACAGGTGGATCTGCTGGCCTCTCGGCTTCGGCTGGTCGACGGCGGCGGCGGCGGCCAGCGCCGCCAGGACGGCGAGGACGGGCACCATTTTGTCGCAGGTCGTCTTCATGGTTGCAGTTGCACGGCTTGCAGCTGCTGGAAGATTGTATCTGTTTCGCTCACTTGAGGCAGTGAGGAGAACCGTCGGGACCGTGGCCATTTTTATAGGGTGCGTGTGCCGGTGAGTTACATTTTCTTTAAGCGGGAGTTTGAGCGCTGTCGCATAACGCTCATTGAAGATCAACGTTTCTGGTGTCCATAACTGATGGCATTAAGATTAAGGGCATGCTTAGTTCCCATAAGTAAGATGACTTATAAGTCACCCGCCTTATAAGTCAAGCCACTTTAAGTCAGTCATGTTTGGTTGCACTGACTTAAAAGTCGGTGTGATCCACATAGGGTACTAAAGAGAAAAAAGTGAAAATAAGTCACTTTAAGGGTGGAGCTACTTATGAGACTTATAAGTCACACCATTTTTAAGTCATGGCTGTTTGGTTTCACAGGTGACTTATTTTGCACTTTTTGCATTTAAGTCACCCTACTTGTGGGAACCAAGCATGCCCTACCATCGTTCTCAAACATGTGAAATGCAGTGTCAGATTCGTCGTTTGGAAAATTAAGGAAAAAATTCCATGATGACAACAAATGAATGCAACTGCTAGAAATTATCAAGCCCGATGCATTCCGGTGAACCGTAGTGCCCTGACTTCATGTTTTCAACCTTCCGTCTGCATAGAGTGCAATAGCTGGCCCGGCAAGCCCAGCAGAAGATATACCTCTCGTCTTCCTGTGTACAGAAGATACATATACTTCTCATCGTCATATTAATTCGACTGCCCAAATTCAGTTATTCATACAGATCAAGAACATACTATGCTACGTTACCTTGAAGTTTCTTGCACGGCATTTGGGGCATCTGACGGTACCACCAATTGGGCGCGATTTGCATTGCTTCCAATCGCCTCTCCCACTCTGCTATGTCCCTTGCCGCAAAGAGCTTGCAGTTACCCCTGCGATGTAAGGAGTTGTGTTTTCCTTGAAATGAAATGCAAGGGCATGTGAAAATAGTACTTGCACATAAACATAAGAATATAAGTAGACCAGAAAACCTTGATTTCTTCCCTTGTGTTTCAGAAGAAAATAAGGATGCTGGATGCCCGAAAGGCCTACCTGAAGTGTTCATAACCATTTATGGCCTTGCCGCAGCTGAAGCAGAAGTACTGGCCACAGTATCCGCATGTCATCTTGTTGCACCCTTCTGTTTTGGCGATGGCCATTTTGCATTCTGGACATATCCGAACATCCTTGTACAATTCTCTGATGTTCCGCAATTCCTCCGCTACCTCCTTCTCAGTCATCCTGCCTGACCCCTGCAAACAAGATATTCAGTAAAACACATAGTATGATGTAACACTCTAGAGCTGAAAATAAACAGCACAGCACAAATGCAAGATCCTAAGTTTATACCCTTCGGAGCCGTATCTTTTGTTCAGGAGTTAGACACTGCTTCCCTGGATGCCATGGTCCCTTACAGAACGAGCAGAAGATAAACGAGCATTCTGGGCATTGCGCATTGTTGTCCTCATCTTCCACGCAACCGATCACACACCTTGGACAGTAAACCACATCTGACATTGAGTCCAATGTTTTCTGAAGAAGAAGCCTATCCCAACGTTCAAATTCTTCTTCTGTGAGAAGCCTCTTCAGCACATAGGGTGGAATTGAATCTTTGCACTTGGTACCAGGGCATATCAACCGAAACACACTACCTTCCTTGACATGCATTCTGCATAAGGTCTCCATACACTTCACACAGAACAAGTGTCGGCATGGAAGCCTGATGAAATTTGAACCTATTTGTTTTATCATTGAAATTAGTTATAGGAGAAAAAAATTATGTGAGAGAAATTAAGGTAATTGGTTAAAACCAAGGCAGAGTTCACTAGTTCAGTAAGGTAAGGGCCTAACATGACACTACAGAGTAAGTGATAGCCTATGAGGGGGGAGGAAGAACTCACCTTTAGTCTGGTTAAGACATATCATGCACATATGGAGATCCTCAAGAAAAGCTTGATAGTGTTTCTTACTGCAGTAGCTCAACATCAAAGGGATTACAGACTCCAGTGATTTTGTTCTCGGAATTGCACGACTATCTGTGTTGTGGGTGGCAATATCTGGACCTAGTGTCATGTTTCCATCAATCCAGAGATATGATCTGGACGAATTACGTAGCCACTCAACCCATTGATACACTACTTCCTGCCCTGGCAGCTCTACCCAAATGGTGTGAAGCATCTGACAGAGTTGAGAGACATAAGATACATCCATCCACTTAGCAGTTACTGCAAAACTTGGGGGATCTTTGCTAGGATAGGACTGTGGAAGAAGGCATGTCAATATCAAAGGAGGCAGGTAGTCCAAGTTGCAAGTGTAGGAGTAGTCATCAGATCCATAATCATGTTCAGAACCGTCAAAACACCCTACATCACTTGTACCACCATTAGGTGCCGAAAGCTTAGCACACACTTCGACGCCATCAGCCACATCATAGCGTATGTAAATCTGGAAAAAATACCCAAGCCATTGAAACAAGATCCACCATTCAAGAATAATTGAAATGAAACACCATTATACTCATTGCAGCACAAGAAACCTGGAAATAGCGGAGCCCTTCTTTGTTTTCAAATACAGCCAGATCATCCCCATATATCGCCTCCAATGCCATCAACTGCAATGAACAATTATCTCAAGTAGCAAACAGATACGCAAACTCAACAACGCAAAAGAAACCACATTCAGATAATGATCAAAGCTCCATAAGGACTTTGAAGCAGCGCAATCCGTAAGCCCCGTTTCAGTCTTACAAAGCCATTTTTTAAATTAGAGCAACAGCAAAAGTCAGCAATTTTAGTTAAAAGTCCATCTCATGATATATGCAATTTATCTCATTTTTTTTGAACGAACGGGCACGGACTGTGCCAATTTCATTGAAAGAGAAGAAACTTTACAAGCTGTGCAAACCGGCCAAAACTACTCTATAATTACAAGCGGGCCGTTAAGATCGCAAGGTCCCTGGCCCCTGCCGCTACCCAAACCGAGATCTCGGATTTTATCTTGGCCAGGATTGAAGGGATGGAGGACTCGTGGCGATTGAACACCCTAGCGATTCTCTCTAGCCAAACCTCCCAAAGGACGAGCATTACGAAGGATCGTACTCCTTTACGCGGTATGTCCGGTAGCGTAGTAACACTAGACCACCAGTGCAGCACCGACTCGTTTTGAGGCCACTCGTCCGGATGAAGATGTCTCAGGCCGGTCCAGGCGGCGGCCGTGGCCCAAATCCGTCGCGTGTAACGGCACTGACAGACCATGTGGAGCGACGTTTCCATGGTCCTACGGCGGAGAGCGGGCAACTCGGCCGTGGTCCCAATTTCTCCTTGCCAAAGCATATCCGAAGTCCAAACCCCGTTCTCGAGAAAAAGCTACGCAAAAAACTTGCATTTGGGAGGTGCCCAAGTAGGCCAAATTGACGCCAGCGCCGGGGCCTTTGTGAGACCTACGAACTGGGCTTTGTAGGCGGACGCCGCGGTGTACTCCCCATGGCGTGTTAAGGTCCAAGAGATGGTATCTTCGAGGTTTGTGTTAAGTTGTACCGGTGCGAGAAGATTCCAAAGGACCACAAACTGCAGAAGCAGTGGCGTTGTGGAACCAGTCAGGTAGTTTAGGTCGCGAATCCACGTACTGTCTCGTAAGGCCTCCGCCACCGAACGTTTTTTACGCCTCGTGAATTTGTAGAGCGAGGGTGCTAAGTCCATCGGGCGCTGGCCGAGCAGCCATGCCGAGTTCCAAAAATCTGCTTTTGTCCCATTGCCCAAGGAGATGGTGGTGCATCGAGAGAAGAGAACCTTGTCTCTTTCGGTGCAGGGCGTCTCCATACCCACCCACGGCTTGTCGGTAGAGGTCCACTCATGCCAGAGCCAACGTAAGCGCAGCGCCGTTGCGAATTTATCGAGGTCGAGGACCCCTAAGCCCCCAAATTCCTTGGGTGAGGTAGTCTTTGTCCCCAATTTATCTCATATTAGTTCTCTAGGGATGGTTTCTTACAAATTATATTCTGCAAGCTGCAGCAACAGATGTGTTACGAACAAATTTACTTTTTGAACAAAAAAGAAAGAAAGAAAAACGACCACTTCACATTTTCGTTAAAAAAACCCTCAAAAACCCCTGCAATACCAAATCCCCAATCCACCATAGCAAACCTTGCCAACTGATCAAGCAAATTAAGACAGCCATCGGCCCATCGCAGCCCACATCATGATCATGAATTGTAAAAAAAAATCCAATCCAATCACGAGATCGTTATGCCAGACCTCGTCCTCCTGCCGCTGCTGGTTGTCTCGTATCTCGTTGTCCTCTTCATCGTTCCCATCCTCGGCGCCGTAGCCAGGTCCCTCTGGCACAGCCGTTGCCGCCGCCCCCAGCCTCGATTCCGCCTCGTCCGCCGCCACCCACGGGGAGTCCAGGTCGAGCAAGCCCTCTTCGGCCTCGCCGCCACCCTCGCACGCCACCGAACTCGATTCCACTTCCACACCGCCCAACGTGGAACAGGACGACGAGGGGGCCTCGTCCAGGAATCGCCCACTGCGGTGGGGCTCCGATGCCCGCAGCGACGCGGTGCCGGGGAAAGCTGCTGCCGCCATGGCTGGCGCGAGCTCGGACTCGGGGACCGTACGCTACGCTCTCGTTTTTGTCGTCGCCTGTTTGTTTTTTTTCTCGATCTTAATTTTTGGTTGGGGCCGTTTGACTCGGCCAAAAGAAGAGTGCGACGCACGGAAAGTTTTTTTCTCATACTTTATTTATTATACTCGGAAAAATGTCTTCGTAAGGTCAGTCTCGATACTAGTTTCATCAACAATTAATAGGTTGCTACATAGGCTGTTTTGCTGACATGGCACATAATTAATGAAGAAAGAGATAAACTTCGTTCATCCTCACGACACGAGCTGGCTCCGGTTGGTCTCGTGAACCGGGCGACACCCCATTCAGAAAGGAGGGATTTCATCTGGGATCCTGCTGCGTCGGCGGAGATCCGACGTCCGCCAGGCGACAAATATGAGGAACCTCCAAGTTAATCCCATTTAATCGAGTCATTACCATTGATCAACTCAATTAAAGAGGAGTAACTCCAGTCGTCCTTGAGATCTGTCATGAGCAATGCCCAGGATTTACACACACCTCACTAAGCACAACAAGATGAACATCATCATCACATAGCAATCCAAACATACAACTGTTCGGTTGGTGGTGGCGATGGCTAGTCTTTGGTTTGTTACGAGAGAAAATCTTCTTTTTTGGTTGATGGTGGTGGTTTGTTACGAGAGAAAATCTATCTCTTCATTTGGTGGATGATAAGCCAAGCGAACAGTGGTAGTCCATCACATTACAAAGATAGGTTCAAATTTACATTACAATAAGTCTTAGAGTTTTGCAGCGGAAAGTTCTATCATCGCGCTCATACGATACATCACAAAATAAGAAGGTAAACACTATATGTCGATAGTGCCCTACCTAGTCATGGCCACCTACTTCCTCCCCGAACCTCCGTCCTCGGCAAGGAAGTACCCAAAGACGGGCTCCGGCTGCGCCTCACCTGCAATCAACTTATCGGCAGCACCGTGAGTACAAAAGTACTCCACAGGACTTATCCACATATGGGTATATACTTGTCCGACTCTCAAGGAGTATGCATTTGGTTAAGTAGCAAGGATTGGTATAGGTAATTATTTTGCATAAAAGCATCTACATTTTTATCAAGTTGTAAAAAGCAAAAGACATATCATTCTATGATCGCTAAGTCAAGCATCATGTAAATTGCAATAAGTAAAGTGATATCATGATCATATCTCAATTCTTCCATGAGCTACATCGAAACTCTACGTTAAAGTCCAAGTACATGAGCGTGCTCAATGACCGAGACCGCGGCTATTGCAATAGATTATAACCCTGCAGGGGTGTACAACTTTTCCCACACGAAGCGCAAGACTAACGACCATACCCTTGATTGAGGATAAGTGTTAATTCATGCCATCAACCTTTCACATACCCGCACCCTACTATGAACGAACGGTCAGGAGTGTATAGGTGCACCGTACACGGCCGATCACACCTCATCCACCCCGCACCGAATCCGGTCAAGGTACAGTGCGACTTATGCTACTTAGCTTGCTATGCCCATTGTAAGCATGTGGTTTGTACGATAAAATGCTCAAGTATCACAGCGATAACGATCGGGCCTTAATCAACTTAAGTAAGACTAAGTCAAATGAGCTCCAATCTCAATGACCCTACCATTCTTACTCAAGTCGCGATACATCTTTCACGTAGCTCAATTTTAATCTTTCAAAGCTAACCATGTGTTTAATTGAACAAACATCCTATACTCGCAAGTGGTGGTGACCTTGCCACCTCTTGGCTTGAAGCTAAGCATAAATAAGCAATTACATTCGTGACACCTAAACAAGCATACTCACCTAATAAAGGTTATTCTAGATCAAGGAGGTAATGCATCAAGTAGGAGCTAACCAATCATAAACATAAATATTACTCATGCACACACACAAGACAAGTATACTCCAATTGATCCAAAATAGGGTTAAAGAATGCTTAGGTGACTGCCTTGGTTCTCAAAAGAAGGGTTGTCGATCATGGGCTCTTGCTCAGTCTCAACTTCCTCTTGCTCCGACGGTTCGATCTCTACACGAAATGCAATGATGCATAATCAATAACAATGCATGAACATGCAAATGATGTATGATATGCATGAGAGGATGTAAAATATTTTTATCATATACTAGTACATAAATTCCAAGCATGTATTATATGATAGAGTAATTAAATACTACACAAAACATGTATTTATTCACGTTTTCCATTAATGGCAGATTTGTAAATTTCTCGTCAAGTGCTCGAAAATGGCATTGCCGGTGATTCCGGCAACCGATTGCAATGGGGTTTGATCCTAGAGCTTCTTTAGGTGATGGAGATTCAATTTTAAGCAAAAGAAACGCCATGCACAAAGGTTTGGATGACATGCATCAACAATGGAGTTGAACTTCCATTGGAGCCTACCGGAGAAACTTCCAAAGCTTGAGAGAGGAGGGGTAAACCATAGGGGAAGCTCACCTAGGATGGGGAAAGATGATTCAGATGCTTAGAAGTTAAGGGAACTCGACGATGGAGGAGATCAGACTCGATTTTTGTTTCACCGGAGTTGGGGAAAAACTGTGAAAAACAGTCTGATTGAAGTGATCCTTAAGGAGACGAAGGAAATCATGGAGAGGAGAAGGAGGAGGAACTCACCCTTGGTGGGCTAGGGCTGGCCGGCCTGCGCCTGCTGCCGACGACGAGCAAGGCGAGTAGGAGGCGGAGCCGCCTGGTTCGCCAGGAGAAAGAAACGAGGGGAGGGGGTAGAATGAACGGGAGAGAGAGGAGGGTGTTGGCTTGTTTCGTTCGGAACGGTAGTGTCCGTCCCTGCGGGACCGTGACGCCCCGGTTTTTAATTAGCATCATTAGCGCTAATGACCAAGATCGGCCCGAGTCGGACCGGGCCGACACCTTGGTCAAACCTAGGTCAACTCGGGTCATCACCTCGAGAACCGAGCCGACAACCCCTATTGAACCCCTTGACCAAGTCAACACACCCCCGGTGGTCAACCCTTGGTCAAAGACAAGGTCAAACCCCACTGAAACCCTAATGTCAATGAACGTCCTCCAGAACTTTTGCCGCGTTCTCCAAAATTCACCTAAACACTTCAAAATCTACCTTTATGAAAGTTGTACAGCTTGTTGAGGGACACAACTTTCATGGAGATTGGCATTTCAAATTTTGAGTGGAAAAGCATGAAAAACTTGCTCAAAGGTCAGTATCTCCTGTTCATGAACACAGACTGACATTCAAAGTTGGCAAACCTCGCCTGCAAAATCTATTGAGAAAAAACCTATATAGCCTTTTTGAAAGTGATAGAGGGTTGCTAGATCTACAATTTTCGTATTCAAAGTTTGGTCGACTTCTATTCAAATTTTTGGACTAAATAGTGTTCGAACTAGGGCTCAGCAAATTGAAAATGGGTCGGCCGCGCCGTGCGCCGCGACGCCGCGCCCGCGCCCTCGGCGTCCGCGCCCGCGCGCCGCCCGACGTCCCTTCGCCCGAGGCCGGCCGCAACCCCGGGCCGTGCGGCTTCCGAGGCCGCCCGCGCCCCGTGACGCGTCGAAGTCCGCGCCCGCGCCACGCGCCGGCGCACCGCGCGCGCCGTGCCGGCCGGACGCGCCCCCCCCTTCGATCCGGCGGTCCGTCCGCGGCCTTTCGCCCTCGTGCGTCGTACCACCGGCCGAAGCATCACGCCGTCGTATTTAAGCGCCGCCAATCCCCTTTGCTCGCCACCCGAGCCGCGGACCCGCCATCGCCACCGCCGTCGGTGAGCTCGCCGCTCCGCTCTCTCCCGCCGCCGGCCAAACCCTCCTAGCCCTCCCTTAGGTCACCCTCGAGCTCCTACGGCCGCACATTGAGCTTCCCCGCCCCGAGTTTCGCCGGAGCTCGAGCCGCCGCGGCCGTCGCCGCCGCCGCCATCGCCGAGCACCCGCGCCGGCCGACTTCTCCGCCCCAACCACGGCCACCACACAACCCTAGGTGAGCGTGCGGTCCACCCCCGACCCTTCCCCGGCCGGGAGCGCCGCCGATTCGCCGGCGTTGGCCGGAACCGCGCCGCCCCGACGGCCTAGGGACCCAATTGCTTGGTCCCAAGTCTTTCCAGGGTTTAATCCGTGAACCAGGGGCATATCTGTGAGGATCTATTTCTTTCCAGGGGCCTATGCGCAAAATGAATCTTCAATAGTATATCCAAATTACTGAAACTTGTAAAATGCGTAGAAATTCGTAGAAAATTCAGAAAAATGCAAATCAATTTTGTTGGATTCATGGTATAGATTACTACAACTTTTTTATACTTACGTGGTCTGATTCTTGATATTTTTAGCATGAAAAATAAAAATGTGAAAAACCTAGATCTGCCATAACTCAAAATCAATAAGTCTCCTGTATCCAATTTTTGGATATGTTGTGTGTTATGTTAATACTGGATTTTGTGCCAAAAATTGCACAAAGTTATGAAGTAAATCTTTTTATATGAATTGTTTTCCATTTATGTAGAATCTTCCTAAATGATTTTTGTAGCTAAAAAATATTTATGTTTTTGTTCCCAACTTGTGCATGCTGTCTTGTTATGACACGATACACCTCTGATGAATTAATCACAATTTTTGAGTAATTAGAAATATTTATTCTTAATTTGTGCATGTTTTTCTTTGTAATACAATGATGCAAGATCAGTAGTGATTCTAGGTGTGTGTATTGGTTTTCTAAGATGGTTTAGGACCAGAGAGCATGTGTGAGGAAGTTAGGAGCATTTAGATGCTTATTTATTTTTGTATGCATTTAACTTGAAGCACTAGCTAGCTTTTGTTATTTTTTATCAAGTAATTAATTTCTAGCTCTCCAAGCCTTGCATGAGTGATCAGTGGGGCAGTATGGGTGTTGTGATGCTTAAGAAACCCTTTTTTAAATTTGTAGTGATTTATTGTTTAATAAAAGCTTTAAAGGCCCTTATGGAGTAATGCTTTGATTATACCTTTTTAATTCGTTTCCCTTTTTGTGAAGTGTTATCCAACTTAAACTTATAAGCTAAGAATACACCCTTGCTGTTGAAGGATTAATTGGTGAATAATTATCCTTGTACACACCTTTACTAGTGAGAGGTAAAAGTATTAAACCTTCACATGAAATAACAAATATACAAGAAAACATTAATTCAAGTGTGTAATAAAAGAATGAAACACATATCAATAATAACCTTCATAAAAAGAAAGTAATAGTTAATTATTTGTTAAGGTGAATATGACCAACAAGAGTTGGATAAGATAAATAAGCTGTCACATCACCTGAACCCTGCATTGCATTCCGTGTAGATCTTCTTGACGGTGACTACTCGCTCGTCCCAGAAGCCGAGGAAGGAGAAGCGGAAGTCGCTTCTGCGTACGTGGAAGTACTCGATGACACCGAGGGTGCTCAAACTAACCTTTGCCGACGAAGGAAAGCCCCGGTGCATATGACCCAGACTTTTCAAATTAATATACACTTATCTATGGATGCTTGTGCATTTAAGTCGGGAGTTGTATGGAACCTTAGATGCATGATCCCTAGGTACCGTGTCCTTACTAGTATGATAGGTCGATAGTGCTAAGCTATAGGACCCTTACAAGTCGGGTGATGACGTCACTCGTGAGAACGAGTTCCTAGATAGGAATCATAAGATCTCCTTAAATGGATTACTCATGTTGTAAGAGCATGGGATGTGGACTCCGGTCCAATGGCTATTGTGGGTTAAGTGTTTGAACGTACTAAGTACTTGTCGGGAATGGGACCGGTAAGCCTAGTACCTTAATGAGGCGGCGATGGATCTTACTATTACTCATCTTGGGATGCGTCTCACGGCTAGCTGCCGGTGGTGTATGGTGAGTCTGGGTGCCTCGCGGGGTATTCCGGATGGCCTGCACCAAAGACTGTAAGATTCGATCCCGACCCGAAGAGTTTTGGGGAGCGCTTGGTGGTTGTCCTCGCGGGGGCATCCCACTGTGTGCTTAGGTCTACCTTGCAAGGTTTTGAATCAATCAATTGTCGGCCTCTCACCGTTATCTGAGACTACTTACTCCACTAGCCATGAGGTCCCTAATGATGGAAGTTGATGAATTTGTATGCTTGTTTAATTGTATGGTACAACCTTGTCTGTATTAGATGGCTAATTTAGTAAAGAACAAACCCACTAGAACTTGTGCTAAAATCTTGAAAGTAAGGACATACTCTTTGTTACTTTTCGGCAAAAGAAACCTAGTGGCCAAAAAGCCTTTCATGTCTAGAGTTGGTGAAGTATCTATCACTGACGGGTAAGTCTTGCTGAGTATTAGTATACTCAGCCTTGCTATAATATGTTGATCCAGGTAATACTTTCGGTGATGTGTGGCCCGGAGAGATCCCGCCCGGGCCGGGAGCCGGAGTGGGTGGAGGATGACGACTGAAGGCATCATGGCTGGCCTCCCGTGGTGTTCTCGCTTTCCGCTTAATTGATTTCCGTTGTTTCGAATACTCTGAACTACGTCGTTATGACAAAAACTTCGGTTTGTAATAATTAAACCCTTTCGGGGTAAATTTGGATGTTAATTATGTTGTATCTCTGGACTCGCCTTCGTGTGAGTTTTAATGCATATATATCAATCCTTGTCGCTATATAAGTGATTTTCCCGGGCGGGTTTGTCGGTGTTTAAACCTCTCGACCTCCATGGGAGGTACCCGCAAGCAAGGTAGAAGGTGGGGATCGCCATGATGCGGAACCCGAAGGTACGCGCGAGGACACAAGACACGAGATTTATACAGGTTCGGGTAGCCGGAGTAGCTACCCTACGTCCTGTTTAGAGTAGTATTGCGCCCTGCACTTGGGTTGTTCCCCGGAGGGATTGAGGATGATCGGCTAGGTACCCGGCCCTCCTTTATATAGTCCAGGTGGCGGGAACCTAGTCGCTTACAAGGTAGGAGTCCTAGTAGGATTACACAGAGCGAGTCCTAGTAGGAGTACGGGGGAATTCTAGTAGGAGTCCTGTCTTCTACTCTTCTTTCTTCCTTGCATGAGTACCGGGGTGTATGCCCGACAAGCCCCCGAGCACGTTGGAGTCGAGAGTAGTAGTTCGAGTAGTCTTGAAGCCTCTTCGAGTAGTTCTTGAGCGTCCTCGAGTACCGCTTGGAGAAGTCTTCAATAGTACTTGAATCGTCGCGAGGCCGGAAGGTGGTCCGGCTCATCGGTCTTGAAGTCGAGATTATATGGAAGTGCGATTGCAAAATCGCACTCCATATGGAGTAGCCCCCGAGCCTTAGGTTGAGTTGTAGACTGCGGGCCGAGGGTCAATCTTGATTCTCGTCTCCGTCTTGAAAAAAATCAACCGATGAGTGTAGCTTAGTAGCCCCCGAGCCTTGGAACGATTGAAGAATCGGTCCGAGGGTCTTCGGTGTTTGTGGAAGTCATCATTTGAGTAATATTGTAGCGTTTAGCCCCCGAGCTAGAGAGCTAGCGGAGACTACTCGAGTTGTCATGGTGCATAGCCCCCGAGTTTGGGAACTAGCCGCGCGGTGGAGGTACGCGGAGCGTATCGGAAGTCGTCGCCGAAGCTTGACTCGAAAGTAGAGATGCGTACATTATGTAGCATTTTGTAGAAATTAAATATACAAATGACAAATACAAATATGAATATAGGTGTAAATGTCATGTGTCATGCTCTTGTTGTGGTCGTTAGGCGTCGAGTAGTTAGCCGGATGCGGTTTAGCGCCCGATCTCTCGTGGTCGCCGTTTAGCCATAGCCGCCGGGGGGCGTGGAGGCATGACGGGGAGAGAGCCGGTTTAAGCGCCGGTCTCCGAGGAGCCCTTTGTTTAGCCATAGCCGCCGGGGGCGTGGAGGCATGACGGGAGAGCCGAGGCTTTGCGCGGATCAATGCGTGTGCTACCGTAGCGAGATCATTAAGAGGTAGACGAAAGTAGTCGACATGGCGACAAGAAAGAGCGCGATTGCTCGTTATTCCGCATGGCGCGAGCGAGATTGCACGGTGCCTCCTCGGGGTGCGGCGTTGTGCGCCTCCAGCACTTAGTATACGAAACGTCGTGGCAAGAGCCTCCTAATTTCGTGTACCAAGCCTATGACAGTCAGTCAACGATCCCCAAGGAATAACTGGCATGGTGTAGCTCTACTGGCAGGTAGCCGTCGAGAGGCGTACACGAAGTAATCTTCAGCGATGGTTCCTGAATGCGGAAAACAAGCCGAAGAAAAAATAATTATTGAAATAAGTGACTTAGCTTGATTCGTGGACGAGTGTCGACGAAGCCGTAACACCCGAAAATTCCATCACAATAAAATATTGTTAGCAACATGGTTTAGTTTTATTTTCTAAGGATTTAATAAATTTGAATAAATAAATTTGCCTTTAATTAAATTAAACAACAATTAATAATTAGAATCAAACAAGTGTTTGTGCATCATGTTGAAATGCATGAGTTTTGTTTGTGGTGTGATTTTAAAAGTCTTAAAAAAACACTTGTGAAAAGTCTTAAAAAATTTTGTGAAAAAGTCATTAAAAATAATTGTGAAAATTGGTGTGAAAGTTTGAATTAAAAAAAAAGGGTTGAAAGTTTGAATTTAATGTTTGAAAAGTGGTTTAAAAGGTTTTCTAAAAGTCTTAAAATAATTGAGTAAATTTGTGTTAAATTTTGAGTTTGAAAACATGAAAAAGATTTGAATTTGAAATTGGTTGAAAAGGATTTGAAAAGAAAAGGAAAAGAAAAAAAAGAAAAAAAAACAAAACAACCAACCCAACCCCGCGGCCCATCCCCGTTTCGGCCCAAGCCGGCCCGGCGCCTCCCCTCCCTCTCTCTCACGCGGTCACCGACGGGGTGGGGCCCACTTGTCGGCACCTCCTTCAACCTCCGGCGCGCCCCCTTCTTCCCCCGCGCCGCCGCCGGCCTCCCCGTCCCCCGCGCCGTTCCCGGCCGCCCCGCGCCCGTCCGCCTCCCCCACCGCACAATAAATGGAGCCGCCGCCCCACTCCACCGCCTCGGCCCCTTCCCCTCCCGAAACCGCCGCGCACCGAGCACCGAGCCGCCATTAATGGCCGGCCGCCGGAGTGCGCTCGCCGCCACCGCCTCGCGCGTCCTTTCCCCTTCCCCCTTCGACCTATAAAGAGGCGGCACCACCCCCCTCGCGCGGCCGAACCACAAGCTGCCACGTGTCGCCGCCACAGTTCACCCGCCAGCCGCCCGGCAACTTTGCAAATAAGCCCCCCTATTTCGAAAATTACAAATATACCCTTCCACCTATATAAAAGCTTTCCAACTAGGTCCTTTCTTTTATGTCTAGGCCCCTGATCTCTTAGGTTTTCTGTTTAATAGCCTACCCTTTGATCTTTTACATATTAGACCTTCTAGTTTCACACATATTTATGTTTAGGTCCCTGAAATCTTGCAGAAAAACCCCTAAACTTCCAGATCTTTCACAATTTAGCCCCTGAACCTTATTTCAGCCATATCTTTTCCATCCTAGCTCCGTTTTACGCGTTCTTGGTGTCCACGCGATCGTCTCTCCGAGCCCGTCATTTCTAAAAGCTTGTTTTTGCCTTTTGGTAATGTTTGATGTATTGTTTTATTTATTGTATGTTTTCTTGCATGATCGTAGCCAACACGCCGTTTGAGGAAGTTCAAGTGCGAGCTTGCGTATAAGGAAAGTAGCTTATCGTTGGAGAAAGGCAAGTGACCCTAACCACCCTTCTACCTATGCTTTAATCAAGAACACTATAAGTTAATCGGAACATGGAGAACCACCCGGGAAAACAAGTGCAACCACGGTCCATATGGCTCGCGGCTTAGCCAATTAATTAGATGTGTGATTGTGTTGACGACCCTATCCGAAAGGAACACGGGGGGCTCCGGGTTGCGGGGGTATAGCCCGGTTCTTTTGGGGTAGCGGCCTTTGCTAAGGTGCTAACCACTAGGGAGGGTTATGGTCCGCCCCGAGTCAGAATCGTCGTGGGTTGTTGATGCTTTTGCATATCTTTGTAAAGGCTTCGTAGCGTCCCTATGCAATCACACCTCGGAAGTGTGGTATTGTGCCCGATCAAAGCACATGCGTGGTTGGGTTCAAAGTTCTTTGGAACTTTTACGCGAACCGTGGGAAAAGTGTGCAACCTCTGCGAGTGTAAAGGCGATCGATCGGCCGTGCTCACGGTCAAGAGCGGGCGCCCGGACCCTCACATGATTAATTGAACTTAAAGATGGATTAATATTGCTTTCCGGTTATTCCGTGGCCTTGCCGAGTACCAACCATAAGTGTACTCATCCTTGCTTACGCTGTTCAGAGAAGAATCCCGGAGTGGAGTACTTCACCGACTACGAGGAGTTCTGAGGATGCGATCAACCAGTCAGATGCCTGTGGAAGATGAAGATGGATTCGCGTCTTCATAGTTACCGTTGTTCGTGTAAAGACCTTTGTGTCTTCTATCGTGAGTGTAATAAAAGTTAATAAATCTTTTCTGTACGTTTTGAGCAATGTCTTGTGATATTACACTCATGAGTCTATCATATGTGTGAAATTGTGATCCTGGCACACATATGAGATGCATTCGGTTTTCTACGGAAAATCGGGTGTGACAGAGTGGTATCAGAGCAATGCTGACTGTAGGACGCAGCCTCAGATAGAAATGGTCGATATTAAGGACTCTTTATCTAGAAAACCTTTCCAGCATTCAAAATATCTTATTTACGCTTAAAAAAATATTTTATTCTTTATCCTTTATCAAAATCAAATCTTTTGTTTTCTTCTACACTGAGACTGATTCTTGTTCTTCCACCTTGAACTACCACACGTGTTTTATAGGATAGATTCTTAGGTTGCCTACCCTTCTATCAGTTTCGTTTCGATAGAGCCGTTCTTGTGAGGACGTGCGATGTGAATGCTTGTTGATTGTAAACATGCATGATTTGGATCTTTGACTTGATTGAAATGTTTTTCTGGAGTGATAGCCACAAATACATCAATAAAATAATTAAAGTTAAAATTTGAATCTTAGCCCCTTTTCTCTGATTCACCTTTATCAATTCAACTTCCTATCGGAAAACTTCTCTCTAACAATCAAATGGTAAACATCGAGGTCGGGAGCCGGACAGATATTCCGTTCGTCATCAATCGACCGAATCAAGTTCCCTCCTTCACAAGAATTAGCGATGGATCCCACGATGCGGCGGTTCTTTACGGAACGGATGCAATTAATTCGAACCTCACCGCCACCGTCCGAATCTACGAGCACGAAGCAGAACCGGCCCAAAGCACCTCAAGGACTCCCACCACCTCCACCACCGGTGAACAAGCATAGAGAATTCATGAGCCACAACCCGCCCACTTACTCTCATTCGGTGGATCCCTTCGATGCCGATGATTGGCGAAGACCATCAACAAGATGCCGAATATCACCCAATGCAATGATCGTGAGAAGGTTTTGTATGCCTCGGGACGTCCGGAAGGTGCGGCCTCGATTGGTGGGATGCTTACACCGTCGCGCATGCCGCTGTCGACACCATTACCGGGCAGGAGTTCCGGGAAAGTTTTCGTACACATCACATCCCAGTCGGTGTGAAGAAGGATCGGTTTACTTATTTGTCCCGCTATGCACCGGATGAAGTCAACACGGATGCTAAGAGACAAGAACGATTTCTCGATGGATTGATAGGTCCACTTAACTATCGGTTGCGCAGAGCCACACATTTCTTAACTTTCGGCATGTTGCTCAATAAGGCTATAGGCTTGGAGAATAAACGCAAGGAACTTCGTGAACAGAAGCGCAAGTTTCAACCTCAAGGTCAATCTAGCAGTAACACCCGCCCTCGTTACAACTCATCGCAAGACTCTCAGTTTCGTTCTAGCACACAAGGCAGAAGCCATGGACAGAATCAACCGTTCTATCGTTCGTTTGATGAACCCGAAGAATCCAACCCAATGACACCACAGGCTCCAAATCCTCATCAGAACCGCTCGGGTGCACCGAGAAGGAACACTACTCCGGTTCACCCCGGTGGATGCTTCAGCGCGGAGAGCGGGACACTACGCCGCATCCGCCCTCGCCGCAATATGCGGACACCTCGTAAAGGGAACGAGAGGTCAACGGAACAATATGCATGGTAGGGTGAACCATGTGACGGTCGAAGAAGCTCAAGGAGACAAAGATGTTGTGCTTGGTACGTTTCTTATCAACTCGTACCCGCAACGGCTTTATTTGATTCGGGGCATCGCATTCATTTATTACCGAACGATTCGTGACGAAGCATGATGTACCCAAGAGTTCCATGAAGACACATTTGCTAATTAGTTTCCCAAACGGTGAAATGAAATCCACCTATGTATTCCCACAGGTCAAACTTAAGATCGGAGAGATAGATTTTGAAGCGGACTTAGTGATTCTAACATCCGGTGGAATAGATGTGATCCTTGGTATGGATTGGTTAAGCAAGCATGATGGAATCATTTTGTGTGCCAAGAAGTCGGTGCTCTTAACTACCCCGCAAGGAGATAGGATTGAGTTTGCCGCTACAAGCCCGAAGAAGAAGGAGAAGTGAACAAGCTCCGTGATAGTAAACCGTCATCTTTCAAGACATCTTGTATCTCCTCTTGTTTCCCGATCCCTCCGAATCTCGGGACGAGATTCTTTTTAAGGGGGTAGGATTTGTAACACCCGAAAATTCCATCACAATAAAATATTGTTAGCAACATGGTTTAGTTTTATTTTCTAAGGATTTAATAAATTTGAATAAATAAATTTGCCTTTAATTAAATTAAACAACAATTAATAATTAGAATCAAACAAGTGTTTGTGCATCATGTTGAAATGCATGAGTTTTGTTTGTGGTGTGATTTTAAAAGTCTTAAAAAAACACTTGTGAAAAGTCTTAAAAATTTTTGTGAAAAGGTCCTTAAAAATAATTGTGAAAATTGGTGTGAAAGTTTGAATTAAAAAAAAAGGGTTGAAAGTTTGAATTTAATGTTTGAAAAGTGGTTTAAAAGGTTTTCTAAAAGTCTTAAAATAATTGAGTAAATTTGTGTTAAATTTTGAGTTTGAAAACATGAAAAAGATTTGAATTTGAAATTGGTTGAAAAGGATTTGAAAAGAAAAGGAAAAGAAAAAAAAAAGAAAAAAAAAACAAAACAACCAACCCAACCCCGCGGCCCATCCCTGTTTCGGCCCAAGCCGGCCCGCCTCCCCTCCCTCTCTCTCACGCGGTCACCGACGGTGGGGCCCACTTGTCGGCACCTCCTTCAACCTCCGGCGCGCCCCCTTCTTCCCCCCGCGCCGCCGCGGTCTCCCCGTCCCCGGCGCGCCGTTCCCGGCCGCCCCGCGCCCGTCCGCCTCCCCCACCGCACAATAAATGGAGCCGCCGCCCCCACTCCACCGCCTCGGCCCCTTCCCCTCCCGAAACCGCCGCGCACCGAGCACCGAGCCGCCATTAATGGCCGGGCGGCGAGTGCGCTCGCCGCCACCGCCTTGCGCGTCCTTTCCCCTTCCCCCTTCGACCTATAAAGAGGCGGCACCACCCCCTCGCGCCGGCCGAACCACAAGCCGCCACGTGTCGCCGCCACGGTTCACCCGCCGGCCCGCCCGGGCAACTTTGCAAATAAGCCCCCCTATTTACGAAAATTACATATATACCCTTCCACCTATATAAAAGCTTTCCAACTAGGTCCTTTCTTTTATGTCTAGGCCCCCGATCTCTTAGGTTTTTCGTTTAATAGCCTACCCTTTGATCTTTTACATATTAGACCTTCTAGTTTCACACATATTTATGTTTAGGTCCCTGAAATCTTGCAGAAAAACCCCTAAACTTCCAGATCTTTCACAATTTAGCCCCTGAACCTTATTTCAGCCATATCTTTTCCATCCTAGCTCCGTTTTACGCGTTCTTGGTGTCCACGCGATCGTCTCTCCGAGCCCGTCATTTCTAAAAGCTTGTTTTTGCCTTTTGGTAATGTTTGATGTATTGTTTTATTTATTGTATGTTTTCTTGCATGATCGTAGCCAACACGCCGTTCGAGGAAGTTCAAGTGCGAGCTTGGCGGATAAGGAAAGTAGCTTATCGTTGGAGAAAGGCAAGTGACCCTAACCACCCTTCTACCTATGCTTTAATCAAGAACACTATAAGTTAATCGGAACATGGAGAACCACCCCGGGAAAACGGTGCAACCACGGTCCATATGGCTCGGCTTAGCCAATTAATTAGATGTGTGATTGTGTTGACGACCCTATCCGAAAGGAACAAGGGGGCTCCGGGTTGCAGGGGTATAGCCCGGTTCTTTTGGGGTAGCAGCCTTTGCTAAGGTGCTAACCACTAGGGAGGGTTATGGTCCGCCCCGAGTCAGAATCGTCGTGGGTTGTTGATGCTTTTGCATATCTTTGTAAAGGCTTCGTAGCGTCCCTATGCAATCACACCTCGGAAGTGTGGTATTGTGCCTGATCAGCACATGCGTGGTTGGGTTCAAAGTTCTTTGGAACTTTTACGCGAACCGTGGGAAAAGTGTGCAACCTGCGCGAGTGTAAAACTTATCGATCGGCCGTGCTCACGGTCAAGAGCGGCCTGGACCCTCACATGATTAATTGAACTTAAAGATGGATTAATATTGCTTTCCGGTTATTCCGTGGCCTTGCCGAGTACCAACCATAAGTGTACTCATCCTTGCTTACGTTGCTCGAGAGAAGAATCCGGAGTGAAGTACTTCACCGACTACGAGGAGTTCGAGGATGCGATCAACCGATCGGATGCTCGTGGAAGATGAAGATGGATTCGCGTCTTCATAGTTACCGTTGTTCGTGTAAAGACCTTTGTGTCTACTTTTGTGAGTGTAATAAAAGTTAATAAATCTTTTTTTACGTACGTTTTGAGCAATGTTTTGTGATATTACACTCATGAGTCTATCATATGTGTGAAATTGTGATCTTGGCACACATATGAGATGCATTCGGTTTTCTACGGAAAATCGGGTGTGACGAAGCCGTGGCGGTCGGTGATGGAGCCGCGACGGTTGTTGCTTCGAAGTCGACTAGTCGGAGGTGGATCCGACTAGTTGTTGATGACGTAGTAGCCGCCCTCGACAAGTTTACTAGTCGAGATGAGTAGTCGAAGTAGTCGTACGCCCAGAAGACGACGTCGCGGCGGCGTACGACGTAGTCGATGTAGAGCCGCTGCGGCCGAGAGACGAGTACTCGTGGTGCACGGCAAGGTTAACGTAGAGCCCGTGCGGCCGGATGACGAGTAGTCGCGGCGCACCGTGTAGTTGTACTCGAGTATTTGAAGTAGGTGTACTCATGTACGTCTTGTGTGTGTATGTAGCAAAGATCCTTGAATTCTACCGGTGTAGCTTTTGATGTGCACGTAGCCAAGAGCCAAATGCACTCCTTGGTCGTCACGTGCATGCGTTGCCGGCGAATAGATTGCTCAACTCTCTTTTTTTTCGAACGCATGCACTTTGATGAGAGACTCCACGGTGGGCACCGGGCTTGTATACCGATTTGCTTTGCATTAACTGCGACGAGCCACGTGCCGCGTCTTGGACTCTTGGTCTCGATGCGTAGGCGGGGTTAGATTGCTTGGGACACGGACTCAACATGCGGCCTTAAGCATGTAACACGAAATCGAGTTCGCGTCGGTCTTGTGGAGAATCGCCGAGCCGGCGAGTTGAGATTTGAGGGAGATATCGACTCGCTGGGAACGAGTGCTTGTACCGCATCCGCGTAGGACACCGTCGGTGACTTGATGGTTGAGCGATTGATTTTGTAGATGAAGGTCCTTCGGATTCGCGGTGATCATGACGATGACCCCATGGTGGGCGTCACTGTCGATGTTTAAACCTCTCGACCTCCATGGGAGGTACCCGCAAGCAAGGTAGAAGGTGGGGATCGCCATGATCTGGAACCCGAAGGTACGCGCGAGGACACAAGACACAAGATTTATACAGGTTCGGGTAGCCGGAGTAGCTACCCTACGTCCTGTTTAGAGTAGTATTGCGTCCGTGCTTGGTGTTGTTCCCCGGAGGGATTGAGGATGATCGGCTAGGTACCCGGCCCTCCTTTATATAGTCCAGGGGGGCGGGAACCTAGTCGGTTACAAGGTAGGAGTCCTAGTAGGATTACACGGAGCGAGTCCTAGTAGGAGTACGGGGGGAATTCTAGTAGGAGTCCGTCTTCTACTCTTCTTCCTTCCTTGCATGAGTACCGGGGTGTGTGCCCGACGGGGGTTGTCACGGGGACCCGCGAGGCGGGCGGGCGATGTGGGGTGGGGGGGGGGGGGGCGGGCGACGGCGTCCAAACGTTTCTTTTTTCCTCGGAAGATCCGGCATACATCACCGGGGGACCCGGTGCGGTTCTGTATGTGGTCGGGTGACCCCGTCGGAGAAGTCGGGTGACCTGGCGAAACAGCCTATTTTGAATAAATCTGAAAAGGGATCTAGGAAGCTCCAAAAATTATGAAACCTTTTTAGAAGGTAGTATGCATCAAGAATGATCCATTTTGCTTGGAACTGGAATCATAGCTATCGTAGAATTGAAAATAAAATTCCTCCCAAAATGATACTTTTGAGATTTCAGGTAAGGTGTTTGGCATCTAGATGATCTCTAAAAATCCGAAAGAAAATACCTAAATTCATATCTCGAGAAGTCCTATATAAACAAGTCATTTCACAACATAGGTTATATGGTAGAAATCAAAGTTCATATACAAGGTCCAAGAACAGGACGCGATTTTAATTTAATTTCAATTGTAAAGATAAACCAATTGAACTCAGTTAAAAACAATGATGCTAGGGATGATGCACATGTATGACAAGATTAATTATTTTGGGCTGTTACAACAAATCATCTAGTCCTCCCACTTCCAACCTTGTCTCCTCCCACTCCCAATCTTGCCTCATCCCCCACTTCCAACCTTGTCTCCTCCCACTCCCAATCTTGCCTCATCCCCTTCCGATATCTGACGGCGCGCTCCGGCGGCGGGGCTCGTCGTCGTAGGTCACAGCAGCATCAACAGCCCATTGGGGCCGCGTGCCCATGTGCTTCAGCCTTCCGTGTGGGGCAACCGCGCACCATGCTGCAATTATCCCCTGCAGATCCAATCAATCTGTGACGAATACTCATGTTGCGGATTGGATTCGAATTGGACGGAGGCATCTGGCTGCTCAGACGAGTACACATGGTGCTTCCTGCTCAAATTGCAAGCTTATGTTGCTCAATCGATTGATTGATTTGGTGACAAGCCTCGGTACGAAGCAACGACAAATTCTTATTTATCTGTGCTCAATCCATTGATTGCTTTGAGCATCAGCAGGAAGCAAGCGATCTTCCGCCGCTGGCCCCGTCCTTGCCGTCGACAATGTTCTAAAATGTGCACATGCTCGTGGCTCCTGCGTTGTTGATCGACGACAGCGGCGGCTTCCCCTAGCTGGCCACTGGTGTGAGCATCAGTGAAGACGAGATGCTCCCGTCGCCGGTCGTCACTGATGGCGGGAAAGCTGAAACTCGGAGGTGTCCCAAGTATTTATTTAATCAAATGAATGTCATCATATTTGTTGAGAATATTCTTAATATTCTAATGATCAATTATATGATAATGAAGGGATGATTAGTAAATCGCTAATGGCGGTTACCAAGTGCCTTTACATCCTACAAACTACCCCTTGGGCATGTACTATATATATGTACCATTGTTCATTAATAAAGATTAAGCCTTCATTTTACTTCTACTTGTACTGTTCCCAATCACCGTTACAACACGTTATCAGCGCTCTCCACTGAGTAGAGAAGGCCGGGAGCAGTTCGCCTGAACTTTGCCGGAGTAGTTCGTCGAAGACGTTCACAGAGGAATCGCCGGCGATGGATCGTCCGCGTTGCTATCTCCACTGCATCACGCGTTGCTGTCTCCACTGCATCACGCGTTGCTTTTTCCTGAGAAGAAAGCAGACGAACAATCCGTTCTTATGCTTACTGACGGCTATGCCAAATCAAGAACAAGAACAGAGAAAGGAGCAGCAGAGACAAATACCAATACTGTAAGCATTCATGCAATTCTTACATGATTTCGGTGCGTTGCCATGGCACTCCCTTTTGATTTTGCTTTGTGGCCTTCACGGCTCCATTAGAGATTCATGATTGCACTCACCTACCTGGGAGAGGCGAAGTAGTACTTGTCCACCCAGGGAACAGCAGCGGTAATCCGCGTGTTCCTGCAGCCGCGCCGCCATAGGGCGGCGGCGGCCTCCTCCCCGCTTGAGCGGCGACCGAGCCATGGGGGCCGGTGGTGGCTCCTTCCCCGATGCCGCGCCGGGATTGACCTCCCGTGACGAAGGATGGCGGGAGGGCGCCGCATCCGGCAAAGACCGGATTGACGGGCTTGGCGGCTGCGCGGGCGGCCTACGCGCGGCGGTGGACGACTTGCGCGTGACGCGGTCGATGGCTGCTCGGCGGAATCGTCCGCGGCGTCGGGTGCACTGCCGGTCCACGGCGGACACGGCGGCAGCCGGCAACCGCAGCAGGGGCTCGGCCCATCCTTCAGGAGGGAGGCGCTCTCCTCCCTCGGCCTGAACGACGACCGGAGCGGGAGGGGGGGAGGCCACTGGCGACCTCCTTCCTCAATCCGTGACGGGGACAGCACTGTCGACTTCATGGTGTCGTGAGGCAGCGAATTGCGGTGCGGGCCCTACGCGACGGCCTGCGCGCGGCGCGGCGGCCTACGGCGGATCCGGACCGGATTGGTGGGCGAGGCGGCCTTCACACCGCGGTGCTCGTGCGCGACGACGCGGCGGCCGCGCGCGGCGCGGCGGCTTGCGAGCGACGCGGCGACCGGGCGCGCGCGGTGGTGGCACGGAGGGGACCGGCATCCCCGGCGGAGCAAGCGGCGGCGCCGGTGGTCGTGTGCGGCGGCTTGCGGGCGGTGAAGGCCGGCGGTGCGGACCGGGGACGGGCGGCGGCGGCGCACGCCGGACCGGGCCGCGCGGGCGGTGCAAGGGGCGGTTAGGGTTACAAACCCTAACCGCACCCTTTTATATGGCTGGGCGGCGGCATGGGCCGCCCGGGCCGCGAGGTGCACAAGCGCACCGGCCCGAACCGCGGCGGCGTCGGGCCGGGTGGGCCAAACGACGGCGGCGCATGCCTCGCTGGACCGGGCGGCGCAAGCCGGCCGGGCCGTGAAGCCGCGGCCGCCGGCCAACCGGGCTCGGGGGCGGCCGCTCGTGTCCACCGGATGGGCCCGTTGGGCCGTGTAGCCGTGGCCGGGCGGTTTTGATCGGATAATTTTCTTTTCCAGGTAGTTTTAATCTTTAATCATAGCTTTAGACTATGTTAATTACTGCTGATTATCACCGTTTAGCCTTGCCACTTATTTAAGTCTAGATATATCATGTGATAATATATTTGTACAAATGTTTTTATTATATTTGTACACATGCAATTTCGAATTCTATTATAGAATGCATGTATGTGTGTGTCATTTTATATGCACTTTCATACTCGATTTTCGTTATTACAGTAATTATTATCACATACACCATCTCAATGTCGTGATTTTACTCACTAGTAAAATATTAGTAGTGATCTTTTGCAATTAATTTATGCATTTCTCTTAAAAATTTGGGATACAAACATTATGTGATAGAGATCATATCCATGTATATGGATTTTGACGGTCTATTACTAAAGGTCTACATCATGCTCATTTTGAAGATTGATGATTACCTATAGGATGTTCCCAAAACAAGGATTAAATATAAAAATATTACAATGGCTTACACTATTGAAGTGATTACCATTGAGAATTTTGGCTAACACTATTGTAGTGATTACCAAAGTCAACGCTCAATCATTAACTTGAGTATACATGTGGTGTGATAGAGACCTTAGCAAAGGTTGCATTTAATTCAAGATGAATTACTTGCATTAAGACCATGCTTTGGCAGCAAATTATTGCCGATCATTTCGATCTACTCTATGTCCTATGGCATTTGAGATTATCTACAATGTATACAAGTTGATGAGATTAAAAAAAAATTGAAGGTTTACATGCTATTTGTATACCTTGTACTTACTTAATCCTTGAAGAGTTATGTTATCCGAATTAATTTGCATTTATTACAACATTGTTTAACCACTTGATTATATTTTATGAATGAATTATTAAATCATGAATTATTGAATCATGTGGTCCTACTTCGTAGGCTATGGCCATGGCAAAAGAGTTAGATGAACTTGCCATTGATGGTCACAATTACCCCACTTGGGCTTCGGATATAAAGATTAGCTTTGCATCCCGTGGACTTTTGCCATACCTTAGCGAGCCTACTGCAGGTGTCGTTTTGGATGAACAAAAGAAGTACGGTGCCTTAATGCTATTAAGGTTTTACATGCATAAGGATCTAAAACAAGAGTACCTTATGGAGATGAATCCTCATGTTTTGTGGCTTGCGCTAGAAGAGCGTTATGATCAGCAGAAGGAACTCATTTGGCCGGAGGCTAATCATGAGTGGAACCATTTGCGTTTAAAGGACTTCAAGTCTGTTGCAGACTACAATCATGTTGTTCATAAGATTTGCTCTAAGTTGAAATTTTGTGAGAAAGAACCAATGGATGCTGATAAGATTCAGAAAACTCTTTCTACCATGCTTCCTGCAGATAGAGTATTGCAACAACAGTATCGGGCTAATAAATACACTTAGTATTCTCAACTTATTCACACATTGACTCGAGTCGACAAACATGATGAGCTTCTAATGAAGAACCATCATAAGCACCTGATTGGTGCAGCACCCCTTCCTGAGGTTCATAGTGTGCAGGGTAAGAGAAAGTTCAAGGGATCCAATTCTGGTGACCCGAAGACCAAGCTCGAGAAGCAAATTTTCAACAAAAGGAGAAAGCCCAAACACAAGGGTAAGCGAGGTGGTGATGCTAAGGCCAAAAATGACTATAAATGTCATAGATGTGGCACTTTCAATCACTTTGCTAAAGATTGCCGTACTCCAAAGCATTTAGTAGCTCTCTACCAAAAGTCCTTAAAGGATGCAAAGCAAAGCAAGGACAAATCGCCAAGATATGAAGCACATTTCAATCTTGTTCCTGCTGTGACTAAGGAAGTGGGTTGCTCAGACAACAATGACAACCTAGATCTCATGACGGAGAAGCTTCCAAGTACTAATGACATGCTCATGGAGTTTACCTCAAATGACATGTTTGGAGACTTAGAATAAATTGTCTCAAGCCGAAGCTACTATCTATTTCATTATAGTGTGGGGTTGTTGAATTGTTGTAATAATTTACATTGTGCAAACTCTATGTGATTTGAAGAGTTGCATTGCAAACTTGCTAGCTAGTGATGGATGTATTGTGAGTACATTTGTATTGTAATGTCATACTCATATGTTGGATATTATAATACATTTGTGTGATTATGTATGTTTTTCTATATGTTTAATAAGAAATTCTCTTTAGTATGCATTCTTATTAGACTATAGAATACATTTGATGTCAATCCAATTTAGGATGGAATTATATACTGTTAATAGTGGTACTTGAAAATATATTCTTTGGGAGTTGAATCTTTCCGGACTCTTGAGAAAAGAGAAGGAAAGATTATGATCATCAATGTATGATGCTTCAATCGTTGGTTCAGTTTGAACCACTATTACTCTCCCTAAGAGTGCTCAATTAATGAGAGAGGATACCTCATTGTATCCAGGATTAACTTGTACCCTATGCTATAAAGATATCCGTAAGAATGGTCTTCATGTGGAAATACATGTAGATGGAAAAGAAGAATTAATTTACTTCACTAATCTTACGGGCTATGACAAGCATGAAAATTCCATCCCTTGAATATGGATTGCAGTATACATACATAAAACCTATATTTTTGTTGCATATAAGGTAATCTTCCGAAATACAAATTCATTCCAAGCATGGCATGATAGTCTAAGTCATCCTAGAGTTGGAATGATGAGGAAGATTATTGGCAATCCCATTTGTCTTGATTTGTATAAAGCAAAGTTCCCAAAATCTTTGGATTTGTATGCGCTACATGTGCTAAAGGGAAATTAAATGCCGAACCAAAACAAATTACTTGAAAGAATTCAAGGTGATATTTGTGGATTGATTCAAGCATGACGGTGGATTGTTCGGATAAATCATGGTATAGATGCATCTATAAGATGATCCGATGTGTCCGTTTTAGACATGAAACCATGCATAAAGCTAGCTAAAATATTGTCTCAACTAATGAAGTTGGGGACTCATTATTCTAAACATCGAAATCAATCGATTCGAATGTACAATCTCGCTTGAATTTCCGTCGGAAATTTGGGTTTAGCATTTTGTACGATATATCCACATTAAAATGGCTTGCCTAAGCCATTGATTAAAGAGTTTTAAACTCGTATCAGGACCAATATTGAGGAATTGCAAGTTGCCTACATCGTGTTGGGATCAAGTAGCACTGCACACTACTGAATCAACCCAACCATGACTAACTGCATATTATTAAATCCCCCCTTACAATTGGTACGTGGAAATTAACCAAGTATTTCCCATTTGCGTAAGTTTGGGTAAGTTGTTTATGTACCCATCTCACCACATCAGCGGCAACAATGGGGCTATTAAGAAATTCGGGGATCTTTTCTGGGATTTAAATCTCAGTCGATCATTAAGTATATAGAACCTATGACAGATGATCTATGTACGGCCCGTTTCGCTGATTGTATTTTTAATAAGTATCATTTTCTGGCATTAAGGGGGAGAATTGTACCATAAATTTGAATGCTTGGAAATTGATTGTCATGCAAGAAGCATGTCCTTTATGATCCACGTACTATGGATACTAAACTTTATGTTTAGAGACTTATAGATTTGCAAATGTTGCAAGTAATCTACCAGGTAATCTGCCAGATTTGTTTACCAATTATAAAGGTGTTGTTAACCCCTTTTATCTTGCAAGGAACATGCCTGGAAGAGTGAAAGATCCTAAAGATAATCACTCGAATAATCTCTCTTGGACGCAAGAGGGGGAGAGGCAATTCTAAGATGCAAGATGAGGAATAAAAGAAAGTGGTAAACGAAGATCAACTTTTGTTGATATAAATCTTTTAGTAATCAATTCTTTTGAGAGAGATTTGATTGTTACCCAGCTCACATATGCGCATAAATTATGAGACTGGGAAATCTGAAAACCCTAGATCGATTGTTTTGGGAAATCATGATGATCTATTAAAGGGTTTGCCATTAACTACATAAAGACCGGAGAGTCCTATTATCATTGTCGACAGTTATTTCTCTGATAAATTGCTGAAATCCTTCAAAGTGATCCAGGTCTAAAATCCATGGTAGAGTGCCCGATGCGCTCGTGACTGGAACACACAGAAAGGATGCAATAGAAACAGAGATAGCCTTGCTCACTAAGGGAAGTGTTTTCTGGCGTTAAGCCAACACCTCCTAGTGTCATCCTATTGGATATAAACTTGTTTTGTCCGGAAACGGAATGAAAACGATGAAGTGGTGAGATATAATGCAAGGCTAGTTGCAAGGGCTTTACGCAAAGGCCTAATGTTGATTTTCAACAAAATTTATTCTCCAGTTATGAGTGGCATAACATTTAGATACTTAATATCTTTGGCAGTACAAAATCGTCTATCTATGCAGTTGATGGACGTAGTGACCACATATTTGTATGGGTCATTGGATTCTAAGATATACATGAATGTTCCTGATGGAATAGGTATATCAAATCCTAAGGCAAATAGCAACATGTTTGTGTTAAGTTGCGAAGTCATGATATGACTTAAAGCAATCAAGCCGAATGTGGTACAATCGGTTGAGTATTCCTTAAGCATAAGGGATACATAATCAATGATGATTGTCTATGTGGTTTCATCAAGAGAACTACATTGTATATTAGCATTGTGTCTGTCTATGTTGATGATATTAATATCATTGGTAAAAGACATGACATAAATGAAGCTCGTCATCATCTGACGGAGTTTGAAATGAAAGATTTGGGTGAAACCAAATTTTGTTTAGGCATACAGCTTAAACATTTACCATCTGGGATATTTGTATACCAAGGTACTTATATTCAGAAAATGTTGGAGAAATTCAACATGGATAAAGCCAACCCGTGTAAGACTCCTATGGTAGTGAGATCTTTGGATATTGAGAAAGATCCTTTCAGACCATAGGATGCCGGTGAAAAGATTTTGGGACCTGAGGTTCCTTATCTAAGTGCCATTGGAGCATTGATGTATCTTGCTAATAGTACCCGGCTGGACATTGCATTTGCGGTGAATCTAATAGCAAGACATAGTGCAGCTCCTACGAAACGACATTGAGTCGTAGTTAAGATCGTATTCAGGTATCTTAACGGCACTAGAGATCTTGGATTGTTCTATCAAAGAAATCCAAATCATAATCTTTTAGGCTATGTGGATGCAGGCTACCTATTTGATCCCCATAATAGCAAATCCCGGACTTGCTTTGTCTTTATGAGTGGTGGAACCTTTGTCTCTTGGAAGTCATCCAAGTAGACTTTATTATCCACTTCCACTAACCATTCTGAGTTCATTGCATAGCATGAAGCATCACATTAGTGTGTTTGACTTCGCAGAATGATTGACCACATATTAAAATCATGTGGAATTGGTGCATTTAATGAACTAACAATTATCTTTGAAGATAATGTCGCTTGTGTTGCACAAATGGAATCATGTTACATCAAGAGTAACTTGATTGAGCATATTACTCCCAAGTTATTTTATCCCCATAAGTTATAACAGGATGGGGGATAGAGATTCTGCAAACTATGTCTTGTGATAATCTTGCTGATTTATTCACAAAATCTCTACCATATTCATCATTTCATAAATGTGTTGAAAGAATTGGTATGAGAGACTTGCAGAAATCTGGGGGAGTAAATTTGAATTAATAAATCCTTCGTGCATCGTGTTGTACTCTTTTCTTTATATGAGTTTTACTTCGATGGTTTCTCATATGAAGTTTTTAACGAGGCAATATCAGCATTATGTATGTCATATCATCTTGTTTTTCCCCACAGGGGTTTTTTTAGAGATGATATTGTACGGGCATACACATGATTATCATGGTGTTTTCTCCTATAATTTCCCATTGGGTTTTAAGGAGTTTTATCCTGATATATCAATGTATATATAAGTTTTTCCCACGGGGTTTTTCAAGAATTAATAACTATGATGAACATTGGAGATTCCGGAAGATAATTGATCGTGGGGAGTGTTGAGAATATTCTTAATATTCTAATGATCAATTATATGATAACTAGTGGAAGTGCACGTGCGACACGCACGTGATATTTTAAAAAATATAGCATATTTTGTTATGTAACATAATTTAATAATTTACCGGGCAACATTTTGCTAACCAACTGAATAGAAATAATAAATATTTTTATTGAGATATCATCTTACACACCAGATATGAATCTATGGCAATCATGTAGTAACTAAACTATGGATGTTCGGACTGTATTATTGGCCGTGTCGGACGAAACCACATTGGAGTCCTCATTGATTGTGTTGCACTGACACGTCGACCCTTGACCGGATAGTTGTACCTCTTGACTGCCACATCTGTTTGACCCTTCGTGGAGAATGTGACAACATTGTAGTCCATCATGTTAGCCACATAGATGCTGCTGAGCTCAGTACCGCTCCATGTGCCATGAAAGGGGTAGTTTAGACCAACAAACAGAGATGTGCCAAGGTCAATGGCATGGATGCGGCTTCACGTCTGCCGCATATCATCAAATTTGAATAAGAAAATTTCATCAACGTCCTCAAACCTGTCAAGTTCACTCTTGAGAACCCTGTAGTACGGACGCTTGAAGGTTTCTCCGCTACCTTGTACGCAAATTAGTATTAGCTCATCTGCAGGGGTGTTGGCTAGGTAGAAAACACGACTATCAGAGTTAAAAAAATATTCCTCAACAAATGGGATATTTGTTGAAGTAATTATAACTGGATCGTCGCCTTGATCACCCATGTGCCATGAAAAAACAAAACCTTCAGTGTCTACAGCTACCACCCTGCCCTTGTGGATAATGGCGTCCATATATAGATATGTAAAATAGTTGTGGGGAGACCGATAGGCAAGAAAGGTCCACGCGGGACTACTTCGGACGTGTAAGCTAACACCTCACAATCAAATAAAGCAATTGCTAAGTGTCCTCCCTCGACGGATGGTGTTTGGCATAGCACAACTCGAAGGAGACTACCGACCGGTGTATCCACAAACCACTTCATGTTTAGTGTATTTGTCATGCTCGAACTTGTGGTGCAAGTCGAACAATGGCAATGGAACCGTTTGTCCAGTCACAAGGTTCACCAATTCCAACGACCACTTGTTATCAGATATTATGAGCCAATCGTCCTTTCCACCTACCCACACCTTGTCCTTGAGGCAATTGCTGTGCACAAGGAACGACGTTCCTTCCAAAACATCGTGCATACCGAATGAGCCATCTCCAAGAGATTCAGTCATCCTACTGCGATTGCTGTCAGCTCTAGATGTCAACAACATAGGGGTTCCTGTTGTTTACAGAGACAACGTGTGCATCAATAAATTATTCATGGCGTATATAATTT
The DNA here is from genome assembly GCA_947561735.1 of Cenchrus americanus. Lineage (NCBI taxonomy): Eukaryota > Viridiplantae > Streptophyta > Magnoliopsida > Poales > Poaceae > Cenchrus > Cenchrus americanus. Next base: position 294,581,218 of record OX387241.1, read on the forward strand.
TTTGGAAGAAACTCGAATAGCAAGATACATCCGATATTATCCTATATTAATCATTAATACCTGATGTGAGTCGCTTGTTGTTGACCTCGAAGCTCACTTTAGACCATTCTTGGCAGGTTGACATGAAGTTCTGCACATCGAGGATGTCGAGGCGTTTGATAACGTGGCTCCATGCATCAGCGTCGAGGTTGAACCATTGGGCACCTCTTGTTTTAGCTGATTTTTCTTTTGGAGACGCCATTCACACTTGTAGATTGGATCCTTACTCGACATAAAAACGCACATGATTCTAGTTCAATCCTTGTCATAAAAGCTTTAAACAAGGTGCTCTATTTCAATTTTTATATAAAAGATAAATATAAAATCCAAGGTTCGAGCTACCTATCTCTACAGCGCAAATGGATATGACAACCGAAAAGACATGATATGCACAAACATGATTCGCGAAGAACCGGACACATGATTCTTTTGATAGTATAGGTTAATATATGCAAATATAGATTTAAGGAGAATGGTCATTACATTTTTACTATTATACACGAAATTGACAAGTGCGAAATAAACACCCGCACATATGTGTATACTCACCATCGAGTAGTGTGGCTCCCCGTTTCTTCGATGCCGCCTTGTGTTCTTGTGTGTCGAGGGGATGAGGTGATGTTATATAGATCGTATATATGTAAGGCACGCGATCAGGGGGTATTCATGATAATGGGAATTATATGGAGTAGACAACATAATTATAGTAATGTAATCATGGGAATTTTATGGTAAGTGTAGCAACAAACAAAAGGAAAGTATACCAGGAAAATCAACCAGATGTTATCTTGGGACGTTGCAAAATGAAAAAAGAAACATAAAATCACGGATACGCATGTTCTCAGACCTTCCTTATTTGACTTGCTGACAAATTTTCTAACTAAAATTGCATGATCAATTTCCAAATAAAATGGAGATTCTTGTGCATGTGCATCTTTTTATTTGGAAGGGAAAACGAATTGCATGATCCTCTTTTTATTTCCAAATAAAATGGAGATTGCCGACGCGTGATCCGAGGACGATCCCCTGTGACCCTCCTGCCGGACGCAGCAACACGTGGCACCACCTGGTTGGTGCGAAGGAGGATCTGCGGACCGACAAATAAGGGGTTGTGATGTGTTGTCCCACGATTGGATGAGGGAGTTCGCTGATTGAGAGGTTGATAGGCAGCGATCCCGATGAGGACTGACGCTAAATTTGGTGCAAATTTGCTCCAGGATTCGTGCCGACACTTATAGTATAGATTCGTTCCATTTTCTCATGTTTATTATCTAGTTTATTATTTTGTTTATTTTAAAAATCATTAGTGCTTTCGCCATTAGACGTATGGTCACCTAGTGGAATTGGATGTGTTTTACCATTAGCGCATGTTTTACAAAATTCGCTCATTTTCAATAATCAAGAAATCAAGCACAAGTAATACATTTACCAATCAATTTGAAGAAAAATGAAACATTAATAAATTATACATGAATATATGATAAGAAAGCAGTATATAATTAAGCAATGACTATTCATGCTTTAGTAATGGCCAGATATTTCAAACTACTATAGTAATGCATGATGATACGGTTAATTTTGCATCAATCCTCATCTGAATCTATGATAATAATAGTATGTTCGATGCTTTTGACTGGGCGATCTGGCTCTAGATGGTTAGGCTCTTCATCGGCAAACAATTTGCGCCTCAAGTGGCCCAGCGCATGCGAGTCATCTTTGATGCTTTTGCCTGTATAACGATAGGGCTCTTCAGGAAATAAGTCGTCCCATGTTATGTCCATGTACGCCTTGTCATCTTCGATTTTGGTTGATGGCCTCAAGAGGTCCGCCTCCTAAGAAAAAAATAATCAAAACAAAAATCAATGTAGCAACGTATATATATATGAGATACATGAGTGATAATTTTAATACTTACTGTTGTGTCCAACATCAACTTGGTTTGATTTGACCGAGTTCTCATCCACTTTCTTGATCCATTCACAGCACCATGTAGGTCACCACCAACAATTCCCTTCACCCGCACGACCTCATCTGGACCTTTGATTTCCTTAACGGGGACGCCACCGGTGGCAATATCCCCTTCGATTGACTTCACGTCGAGGGGGTGTGATGTGTTGGTGAGGACATCCCGTGAGAACGTGGCGGCGGTCGGTGACCCGCACTCGATTGTACTACATTATAAGCAATATGACACACATAGATGTGCGGATAGTAAGACGTCATTGTATTTCGAGTAAAGTCTAACCTCGAAAACTTGACCCTGGCGAACGGCGGCTAGCATAGATGAGTGGATGCAGGGATGGGATGTTGAATGAGGTTCTATATATAGGACAATCGACATATATATGTATACAACAATTAAGGAAGGTATATATATTTTCAGGCGGCGCGTGATCAAAGGGAATCAGTAATTTGGGAAGCACGTGATCATGGGAATCAATATTATTGGTTGGTAGGCACGTGATCAGGGAGTATTCATGATCATGGGACTTAAATAAGTAACATAATTATAGTAATGTGTCATAAACTTTCTTCTCATACGTGCATGTTTAAATTCCATGACATGTAATTATAGTAATGTCATGGCAAAAAACGTAGTAAGTAAGGTCAGTTAATTTGAATTTAAATTAATACCCCCGCATAGTATTATGAACGTCAAGGTCCGATGTCATTACCTCTTGACTCCTCACAAAATTTCAGGTGAAATATTGGTTGCAAAGGATAGCACCAGGCATTATTTCATGTGCCCGCCGGCGGGGAGCAGCACTGAAGGCGAGGAAGATTCGCCTGCGCCGCCTGCCCCCAATCAGCCTCGGGATCGGGGCGATCCCCTCTGCGTCCCAAACGGCGTCATGCAAGGCAACAGGCAACCGGGGATCTTCTACTCCCCTCGCCTGGCGGTGCCTCTTCTCCCCCTGGTGTGGCCGCACAACTTGATCCCGGGGCCGGATCTACCTCGGCCGCCGCCGCCAACACCGTCGGGGATCGAGCCGTGGCCGATCGATTGATCCCCTGCTCCATCTACGTCCATTGCTCCGGATGTGGCACCTTCTTCAGCCTCGCGACAAGGGCCAGTCACACGACTTCAGCGCGGGGTTTCAAAGCCCAAGACCTACACTGATGTTGAGCAAGCTCTCAGTGACAAAAATTGGACTACGGTGATGGATTCGGAGTATCAAGGAGATGACAGGGTCGGCTTAGTAGAAATAATAACTTTACATCCCGTTCTCTGAAACATCAAGTTCCAAACAATTTGAATTTAAATTAATACCCCCCATATACTATATATATCGTGAACGTCAAGGTCTCATGTCTCACAAATTCGAAATACAATTATATTTGGGAAACTTTAACTTAAAGTAAATAAACTCTTGGAACAATGCAAAATGGGGGTACATAATGCGGGTGCGCACATTTATAGTCTATCCTGACTTGTATATGTATTCAAACAAATACTTCAAAGGACGGTTGGAGTCGCTTCCAGTGTCCATGGAAGCTGATCCTTCGAAGTTCATCCGGAGAAAATCAGATCGACGGGACACACAATCCTTAACGCATTCACGCACATCGTAGTCCTTTCTCAAAGCATCTCTAACATCTGCAAAAAAGGGTCAATTTTATCATAAGCCTTACTTTGCAGAGGATTTTTTTTCAACTAATATGTTGTTTACCTTCAAGCGGGTCGGTTGTTGCATGTTGGAAAAAGGTGATTGTAGTGTCTAAAGTTGTCACCAAGCAATCTATAATAAAGAGAGATAATATACTATATAATATTAGGGGAATGCAAATTGGCTCGTAAATAAAATTGAAATCAGCATCGACATATATGAAAAAATTGTACTTACCCATGTTTTGGTCTACAATAGCATGTTCAACCATTATAATGTTGTTGTGGACTTCTGCTTCAACAAACAGTTTATGACCTCCGACTTCGTATTTACGGACTCCCAAACGAAGATATTCTAGTGAACTGCATACATGCATATATTTACATTTATATTTACTATTTAAATAAATTGCAAAGTAATTAATAGCAAAAGGTACTATATGAAATGAATGTGCTAGAAATTAAATTCGAAGATGAAGAATTAACCTGAAGTCTGCCAAACAAACCTCCCGTACTCCCCATTGATCATGATCCTGAACATCGATTGTTTTACCAACAAATGCCACGACAGCTACTACACAAACAACAATAGTCCCATGTGAGAGATGCATAGCAGTTGCCAGATCAATAGGAGCACCATTATTGTCTTGAAAATATGAAACATGTTGAAGTGTAGTTACGTGAGTAAACAAAACTATTTGCCGAGAAAAACTAAACTATATGTTAAACCAACCTCAAAAATGCGAAATCAGAATATCATGAATATCTGTAAATCAACACATATATCTAGCTACGAACACATGAGCGCAGACATGAAATGTTTCTCACCATAGTTCTTGGGCGATAGTAGCGAATCAACGACAAGACAACCTTATCTAATTCTAGTTATATATTTGATTGATGGCAGACGGAGCATGGGTGTGAATTAGCTAGGAGGGTACAGGGGTATATGTATCCGGTAGAGGGGTTGTATTTGGCAATAAAAAAATTTCCTTAATTGCCGATTGGCCGCGCCGAGCCGATAGGCAAGAGAGAAGATTTGTTCAATAAAAATTGCTGATTGGCCGCGCCGAGCCGTATTATTTCCTAATTTTCCATGCATGTGTTTGCATGTGCAATGCATGAAGATCAATACATACATGATTTCCTTTTTTGCATTTTATATCCTACTTTTTTCAACTCATGCGGCTGCTAAAATTGGCATTTTTTTGGGTGTCAAGTGCCGACTAATTTGATATGACCATCAACCTTGATTGGTTAATTTCCTTAGATGCAATTAGAAATTGATGACAGGGGTATATGTATCCGGGTAGAGGGGTTGTATTTGGCTATAAAAAAAATTTCCTTAGGCAAGAGAGAATATTTGTTTAATAAAAATTGTTGATTGGCCGCGCCGAGCCGTATTGTTTCCTAATTTTTCGTGCATGTGTTTGCATGCGCAATGCATGAAGATCAAGTACATACATGATTTCCTTTTTTGTATTTTATATCCTACTTTTTTCAACTCATGCGGTTCGCTAAAATTCCCGATTGATTTGATATGACCATCAACCTTGATTGGTTAATTTCCTTAGATGCAATTACATATTGATGACAATCAACGAATTAATAATTAATCGAGTAGCACGTGTACAAAGTTATTAATGACAAAATTCGAGAAGGAGCACATTAATAATTATTTCAAAAATATTCCATTTCAACTCCAAATCTCACGCGATACAAAAATCATGATCGAAATTATGTTTGAAAACAAAATTCAGCAAATTATAAATGGGCAAAATAAACTACTTATGGATCTTCAGTGTCGTCTGTGTCGAAACTCTCCTCATGGCTCCCCTCATCAGAGCTACCTGATTTGTCGTTGATCTCCTTGGCATTGCAACCTTGCTTGTCGCATGGAGGCTCCTTGTGCATTACTGCGACCATCTCATGAACACCATCTTGATGCACACATCTTCTCTTCTTGAGTGGCTGGTCCTCGTCTTGGTCTTCGTAGTAGTCGTCGTCCTCATCCTCATCATCCACGTCTTCAGATTGGTAGTCATCATCGTCCTCTTCGGCCGCGTCACCGTGCCAGTCATCGTCTTGCTCATAATCCTCCACATCCGCTTCGTAGTCCTCCTCGTCCTCAGCATCAGCAATGTCCCAATCCATGTCCTGCTCATCATCCTCCTCCTCCTCTTCTCGTCTCGGTCACGTCATCTTCTTCTTCTTCTTCGCACTTGTCGTCCATTCCGGATTCGCATCGTCTACTTCATCCTCATCTTCATCCGGAACCCATTCACTATCTTCTCGCGTCTACCTCGGTTGACCGGACATCGATGCTTTCTTCATCATAATCCACTTCATCAGATGGCGCCATTGGTAGTTCGTGGCTGGTGGAGTTTTTTGTTGGTGGAAAAAAGATGAAGCAAGTGTTATTAGTCTACACGCAGTACGTGAATCTTAATATAGTTGCTACCATCACCCTTTTTTGACAAGTTCCGACTGATTGATATGTCAATCGAACTTGATTGATTAATTTCCTTTAATACCAAGTAGTATGTAGGCTAAATGTATGGGAATCTAAATATCATATGCCGGAAATTACTTGATTGATTGTTTCACATCATATGCCGAAAATTACTTGCCTAGTTTGTCGGCTAAATAAATGTATGGGAATATAAATATATTATAGTTGCTCCCATCACCCTTTTTTGACAAGTCCAGACTGATTGATATTTCCTTTAATACATTACATATTTATTTCTATCCTACCGGACACCCTTCTTAAATTTCCTCCACTAACCATTAATATCCTGAGTTACCATACGTGTAGGTACTGGCAGATTTGCATGTTCAACAATTTTTGAGTGAAATCCGTGGTGATTTTATTCCACCAGGCGTTGTTGGGGCACCACGCGGATCCCGGAGCAGATCTTCCTGCGGCCCATGCGTCCGAGGTTGCAGGCTGCGCAGCGGCTGCCCTGCCTCGGCACACCTGGCACTTCCCCTGCCTCGCCACCTGGCGCTTCCCCGAAGACGCAATCGGGCGCACGTCCTTTGACGTACACATGTCTACCCTCAACTGGCGCTAGCGTCCCTGTCACCGCCGCAAAGACGGCAGACGCATCTGCATTGGATCACGTGCACACGTAGCCTGGCTCTTCTGCAGCGCCTGGACTTTCTGCGCCTGCGCCTAGATATTATGCTCCAAGCGGACCCCCTACGCAGCAGCCGTAGCTTCAGCATCGCAATGGCAAACAACTCACACTCAATATGGTAACTCAGCTATTGTTACATCTAATGGACGCATTGCATAATCCAAGTTTGGTCTAGTTGCCCTACAACATATGAAAACCGTAGTGGTAGTAAAGTATGCATCGATCAATTCGATATTTCCTTTGAGCAAATAGTCATACAAACATACCTGTCCCCAAAGCTGCTTTACTGACACAAGCATCAAGAGTCCGTGATATTTTGAGTTTTCTCCCCGACTCTGATAGTGAGGCATATCGCTTCCTATCATTTAACCTCTTTATTTCCTCTGGAGACATGTCTACATTAACATAAAATGAAATATGAGGAATCATTCACGTTGTCCAAAATTGCAATTTTAAAATGAGTTACCTGAACCAGACTTTGTCGAGGCGTCTGTAATAACAGATTGACAGGTACTCATTCCATTTCCTCTGCCGTCATAATCCAAACGATTTTATCTTAAAAAAAGCATACAAATAAACTTGGGGGAACACTACAAAAAATTAGTTTGCATACCCGGTAAAGTTATATCATCCGTTTCGTTTCTTCTCTTCACGTTACGTTGTGACACATTTCCAACCAAGTTATCGCCCGTATGCTCCAAATAAGCATAAAAAGGAATGAGCCCATGTGGTCCATTTGGAATGATCGGAAAATGCATAAAAATAAAGTAAATTGCAGGTAGGGGGGTACATCAAACCCGTGTGGAAGGAATTGTTTGGAACTTGATGTTTTTGACAACGGGATGTAAAGTTATTGTTTCTACTAAGCCGACCTTCTCCGAGGTCATCTCCATACTTCGAATCCATCGTCACAATCCGAGTTTTTGTCACCGAGAGCTCGCTCAACATTTGAAGGTTCCTCCGGAATAGTGCGGCACTCATACCCCATAGCACGGTCCCATCGGTGTAGGTCTTGGGCTTTGAAACCCCACGCCGAAGTCGTGTGACCGGACCTTGACGCGAGGTTGAAGAAGGAGCCACATCCGGAGCAATGGACCTAGGTGGAGCGGGGATCCGATCGGCACACCCGATCGTGATGGTGTCGGCGGCGCGGCCGAGGTAGATCCGGCCCCGGGATCAAGTTGTGCAGCCACACCACGCGGAGAAGAGGCGCCACCAGGCGAGCAGGGAGTAAAAGATCCCAGGCCTCCAGCCGCATTGCCTGACGCTGGCTGGGACGCGGAGGGGATCGCCCGATCCCGAGGCTGATTGCGGCGCAGGAGCATCATCCTCGAGTTCGGTGTTGTTCCCCACCGGCGGGCACATGAAATAACGCCCGATGGTGAATGAAAAAGGTCGGGCTCTTAGCCGCGCACAAGCATTTGGACGCACAAAGCTCATAGAAATAAAGCAAATTGTTGCTGGGTAGGAAAATCAAATGAGGAATTAATCTAGCTATATTATAATATAATAAAAAGGTATCAACGGTGTTAAGATTTATTTCACCTAGCACTGGTCCTTGTATATTTTTATTTGATGGTGCATCGACGGTCTCTTTTGTTTGTCTTTCCAACTTCTTACGATGGTAATCATCCCTTCTTTTAGCATTAAGCTCCAGCCTTTTCTCCAATGGCATATTTGCATATCGTTCTCGTGCTTTTTGTGCTTTCTGCTTCTTTCGTTCGACGACAACATCATTGTCGGCCACATCTGGAAGTGAATGAAATGAGGCAAAATCAATGCAAAATTATCGCCGTTCGTTGAAGGAAGTGAATGAACAAAGCAAACAAGATGGTGACATACCATTTGTTTGTCGCCTAGCATCGGATCCAAGCAAAGCCGAATTGTGAGTGTTAGTCACGTTGCTTAGCGGAGTTCGAGGATCCATGAATCGATCATAAAACAATTCCTTATCTAGAGAGTATAGATAATAACATAATTCGAAGAAGGTAACAAGTCTATACTATAATGTAATATACATATTAGACCTCAACGTACCTCTGAAACCTAGGCTAGCTGAACAGACCAGGGACGGTGCTGCACGGATGGCGTCACGAGTTACGGCAAGAAGACAACGTCTTTTGTGCGATGGAGAAGACGGCAGAACACGGCAGTTTGGATTATGGTGGCGGCCGACGGGTTTTGGCAGCGACGCTACGAGGAGCGATGGGCAAATGTGGAGGGCTGCGGCAACGTGAGGAGCGACGGGCAAATAAATAGGAAAGTGAGGCCGCGTGAAACAATTAAAATAGGAAAGCTCAAACAAGGGAATAGGAAAGCTCCATAGCGGAAGGAAAGTGCACCCTGATTAGGCAAGCTCCATAGCGGAAGGAAAGCGCAATCCACGCGCGGGACATCAGGTTACATTTGAAGGAAAGTGCAGACAAGGAAAGTGTAGACGCGGGAGGGTGCAACAAATCAGGGCGCGGGTACACAAGGGTGGGTAAACAACCGCGCTTGGTAACAAAAAAAATTGGTTTTCAGCGAAACATTTTAGAAAAGCGAAAAAATTGGCTATCCCGGGTTTCGTCTAGCTCTTTTGGGTGGGCCTCGCCCGACATGTGGGTCCTCCGTGAGGGGTGGGTATGTTTTCCGTTGGGTGAGAATTGTTCTCAAATGTTTCGCCTTTATAGTATAGATGAAGGGATGATTAGTAAGCGCTAATGGCGTTACCAAGTACCTTTACATCCTACAAACCGCCCCTTGGGCATGTACTATATATATGTACCATTGTTCATCAATAAAGATTAAGCCTTCATTTTACTTCTACTTGTACTGTTCCCAATCACTATTACAACAATATTCAACTAAAAAGAAGCTGCATAGTTACGGTGCCACAATTGATCACATCACAATTTTCAACTTAAATACTACATATGTCAATGTAATTGTGCATTGCAACTGTGCATTGAGAGAGACAATTTCATCTTATCGAAAAACTGACGTGGTTGTGTTGGTAATTGTACCCATAACACCAACATTGAGACTGGCCTAACGGGAGATGGGTCAGCCCAGTTAATAATGTGCTAGCGTTGGCCAAATTCCACGCTTGTAAAAACAAGTAGAAATTTGACCGCGTTTGAAATTAAAAATTAATGAGAGTTGTTCATCTAATAAAGTAGTCTAACAAAGTCTAACGGTGAAAGTAGGAAGAACTACTTGAAGTGCCTAAATAGAAAGTAGGAAGTGAAAATAATCAGAAATTACTATAATATATTTTTAATTATGTGTAAACCTATTATCTATACCGTAAGGAGCGAAGACAATTGAAATTTTTTCTCACTAAATTCGACCCACCATACCCCTCACGCCGGACCTACCCGTCAAGTTGCATGATGACAAAAAGGTGGAATGACCGTAGAAATCGCAATTTTGGGAGTGTTTATGCAAAAAAACGTAATGTTTTTTCACCCATGGTACTCCTTACCCACTTTTGTACCCGCATCCTACCTAGGCGCAATGTTGAGTTCGCATGCGACCGTGATTTTTCATCCACGCGGTCGATTCGCTCCTAGGCTCTAGGTCCACACGGAATGGGCCCCGCAGTCCTCCCCACCACACACTCCTCTATCTCTCCATTCCCCTTCTCTTTCCTCACTCTCACCGAGGCCCGAACCGCCCGATGCAATCCTTCGGTGGTGGCTCTCCACCGACCGACTCGAGGGGGACGGCGGCGCTCGACGCATCCGACGGCCATGACCGCCGCTCGTCCTCCGACGGGGATGCCGCCGGCGACACGTCCCGTGACCGGAGCCGGGGTCGAGGCGGACCTCGACGAGCTCAAGCCGCGGCGGAGGAGACGAGAGCCCTTGCGAGCTCCAACCTGGGCGGAGCGAGAGGAGGGTGCCGGCGAGCTCCGGCCCCCGGGTGGATGGCGACCGCGCCGACCCGATCGGTGCCCTCGTGCGGGCGGGTCGGAGCGGTCGAATCGAGGAGTCCGCACCGATGATCCAGGGAGCAAGGCATTTGTTTTTATGAATTTTGTTGCGTAAAATTTTCCAAAACTTTTTTTGAGAAGATTTTTCCAAAACTTTTTGGTATATTTTTTAGAATATTTTGTTCGCAAAGTTTTGTTGCAGAATTATTTTCAAAACTATTTTGGTCGATTTTTTAGAGTTTTTTCCGTAAAGTTTTGTTTCAAAAGTTTTTCTTATTTTTTGGCTTGCTAAAGTTTTTTTTAACTTTTATTCCCAATTTCTTTAAAAATATTTTTCTCCAAACTTTCTGTTTTCCATAACTTTTGCTTCAAAATTTTTACTCCAGATTTTGTTTCATAAAGTTTTGTTTAAAAACGTTGACAAAATCTTTTTGCTCGCATTTTAAAAAAACTTTTCTCCAGTTTTTTTATTTCATATTTTCCCCGCAAAATTTTCTTTTAAACTTTGTTTGTTTTCTAACTTTTTTTCTAGATCTTTTCGGAAAACTTTGTAGACATTTTCTCTAGTGCTTTTTTTTCCTTTCGTGTTTCGGTATGTTTCTCTCGATTTTTCTTTAACACGGGTCGAGACGCATGCGAGCAAGTGGGAGTCTGTCGGAGAGTTATCCCTACGGTCGCCCGTAAATTTGACGCGCCCCTACCTAGGGCCCGTGCTCACGTTTTGATGGTATTTACCCGCAATGCCACTCATCTATCCCCTCCCATCTATCGAACTGTTTTTTTCTTGCCTGACTCGCGAGCACACAGGGGGTTGGGTTGAGCGACGACAACGATTAGGATTTCACCGCGACGCTGCCCCCCTCCGGCAACCGCTGCACCCTCCGCTGCCCATCGCCGGGTCCCACGCTCCTCCTCCGGATCCTTCTCAGTTCTCTCCGCCGCCAAATCCCTTCCTCCTCCGCACGTGACGACGCTGGACCGAGCTCCTCTGGCGACGCTGCTGCATACATGTCCTGATGTCCAACCTCCTTTGACAGAGTTCCTGCATACAAGTCCGGCCTCCTTCCACTCTTGTGTCCACACAGAAATTAGATCCAGTAGTGCTCTGTTCTTTGCATACTTGTTTCGTTCCTTTTCAACATGCTTGTTCTTGCGAGGCACAAAGCAAAAAAGTGGGGTTGAGATGTGGCGGATTGCAGGGGAGAGGTAAGAGATGAAGCGCTGCTGGTGGATTTTCTTGCTCCCGGATAAGAAATCAGGGAGAGGATTCGAGCAGAGACCGGAGAGAGTGAAAGGCAAGATTCTTGCTTGCTTGAGGAAGAACAGGGGAGCTACTGTGTTCTAGCTTGTTTATTTGACTTATCAATTATCATGTATTAGCACGACAACTTTAGATCTGTTGTGTACTAGTATATGTTTGTATGGTGTCTTTTTAGATGTTAGACATTGTGAAACGGTAGCGTATATGCTTCGGATTGTTATAATGTGTCTTATAAGCTGGAGGAATTAAATTTATTTTAAAGAATTAAAAAATTGTTAGTATTGCATTCAACTCGCATAAGAAACATATGAGCTATCGTCAACTTCAGGGTATATAGTCATTTTCCTTCAAATCAAATAATCTAGCTGAAAAAAATCAAGATCGCCAAACACATATCTTTTCCGGACAACAGCTTCTCATAATCATTATGAAATAAGTTAGGTTTTTTATTATTGAATAAGTCCAATGTGCATGATTGAATAAATAATATATTTCTCAAAAGTACATCACATCTTCACCATAAAATAAAATAATAATGTAAACAATTATTTTACTATGTGATATTCAGAACACGTGCCTAGGTTTAAAAAAACAAGAAAAGAAAGTACATGCAAGTACAACACTTACTTCTACGTACCTTCGGAGGAGCAATATAATTTTTTAATGAATTTTTAAGCGCCCAAATATAAGAATCTGCAATTAAGTCGGTAGTCAAGAAAAAGGAAAGGTTTCCTTTTTCGAAAAAAGAAGGAAAATCCTACCAAATTTAAAGTAAAACTACAATAATATAATCACTGAAACATCTAATGAGTAAAACTAGTAAATTTATTTAGCCTCTCTTTTCACGACAAACTTTACTAGTCATCCAGTGTAATTGTGTGTAAACTAAAGCAAAGGGCAGGGAAGAGTATAGAATTGTATAAAAATATATGTACTCGTTACACGCAGTAGCACCTCGATCAGCGATGTCAACTTTTATCACAAAAAAACAGAGATGTCAATGTTGAACGGTAGGAACCTTCTAAGCAAGCAATCCATGCTGAGAATGCTGAGCTGATGCCACTGGGTCCTCCTGTCGTAACTGTACTATGGAGAACTGATGCGAAGGAACCGGTGCTAGAAGTTGCCGAGCCCCACGCACTCCGACGATCGGTAGTGCCCTGACTTCATGTATTTGTCATCGACTCTTATCCTGCATAATGAGCAGTAGTGGATTCGGCATGCCCAGCAGAAAATATATTCCTCATTCTCCTGGATGCATATGATCATTGGTCAGATTATGCATAAACAAACATTGGCAAATCAGTGCTTGAAATCCACGCCCGTGCGATGAAACAAATGGTTAAGGTTGGAAATATAGGTCTCGGTTGGTACCTTATAATTTCTCTGCCCCATTTGCACTTCTTCCATATGTCTCTCATAAGGTGTTACATCGCTAAACTGACGTAGGTCAAAGATCTCACATCCATTCCTGCAACCGGCAGATTTGTGCAATACTTTGTCAAATCAAGCATGCAATCGTGCATAAAAGGTATGCCAGTGCGGTATCATGGAAGCCTTATAGTGAAGTGACTTACCAGAAATGATCATAGCCACTGATGGCCCTGCCACAGCGGAAGCAGAGTAACTGACCACAGTTGCCGCACGACATCTTGTTGCACCCTTCTGATTTGACAATGGGCATTTGACATTTTGGACATAGTTGAATTTGAATATCACTTAACATTTTTCTGATTGTCGGTGCGGAAATTGGTCCCGACACTAACCGGTGATGAGCGCCGAGGTCCATCCCTCAATGGTCGATGCTAAGCAATTAGAGACACGGAGAGTTTTATCCCGGTTCCCGCCGAGGGGCCGTACGTCCGAAGTGGGGTGCTCAAGGCACTATATTGCTCAAGACCGGGGGTGCTCGTAGTGGGGCTGCTACAAGCAAGGCGGGAGAGGAAGCGTGGCTTCCAAGTCCCCGGTGGAGTGGCCGAAGAGATTGTGGGAGAATTGGAGAGCAAGTGTGCGATGTGTTGCGTCCTAACTCGTCCGTTGTGTTCGTCCCTCCCCGCGGCAGGGGCGTTCGTCCTCCTTTTATAGACCAAGGAGAGAGCGAATCACATGCATGCCGCGCTATTTGGCTACGTGGGGAAGCTTGGGGTGCTATGCCGTAGAGTAGGCGGCCGTCCGGACGGTCCTTGCCGCGATCCGGCCATCATGGCGTATCTTGTACCCGAACGGGGGTGGCCTCGAGGGTAGAAGTGCGGCGGACGGCCGTGATGTCTTCGGGCGGATTCGAGGGAGTTGTCGACGTCGTTCCGTACGGGACACGGGGGCGGTAAGGCGGCGCCCGGTTCCCGCACACACTACACGGCGCCGGAGCTGCCGCGCGCGCCGCCCGCGTGGGTTTGTACGCGCGGGGCGGCCGCCATGCCGGTAACGGTGGCAGGGATGGCGCCCCGCCGGCCTAACGCCTCCACCTAACCCCCGCAAGGTCACAAGAAAGCAGATCGAGGGGTGCGCGCCCCCCCCCCCCCCCCCCCTTCGAGGGCTCGGCGCATTAGCCGTGCCGGAGTAGGCGGCGCGGCGTCACGGGACCGGCACCGGCCACGCCGCACGGTCCCCCACGGTGGCGGGGATGGGTTCCCTCCCGGGGAGTTGGTGCGCGTCGGCACCGGGCGCGAGCCCCGGGCGCATGATGGCGCCGCCCCCGCCGTTGTCGGGGCATTAAATGCCCGCGTACGGGGAACGCCCGTGCACGTGCGGAGCGCCCTCGAGCGAGGCGAGCCCGCTCGAGGGCGGAGCGGACCCTCGAGCGAGGTGGAGCCCGCTCGAGGTAAGCGCACCCCCTCGAACCGGGCGGAGCCCGCCCGAGGGAGGCGTGCGCCCTCGAGCGAGGCGGAGCCTGTTTGAGGGGATCTTTGAGTGGGCCGCCTTGGTGGGCCGTCGGGGCCACCGCGGCATGGGCCATGCCCCGTGTGCTTGAGTGGGGCGCGTTCGGCTTTGGCTTGTTTGTGGGTTTTAAGTGGGGATTCCCCGGCTTGTTTAAGGGGACCCCTAGGGTCGTCCCCGACGGTAGCCCCCGAGCATCTGTGGGTTTGCCATTGAGGCTCCCGCGGATGCCGGAGCCGCCGATAGGACGTTCTTCCCTCCCCGGTCTTGCGAACGCTTTCCGTGGGGCCGCGTCGGCGGACCCGCGGGTCTAGCCCTCGAAGCCCCGCGAAGCGCGGGCGCTCCCCGTAGGGGTTTTACCGTGAGACTTGGTCGGAGGGCGTGGTACATGTTTCAACCGGCTTCGGCAATGTCTCGGCCCGGCTCGGTGACGCACGCGCCGCGGCACTATCCCCGGCGGGTGCAATCCGGGAGAGGTGTAGCCGTGCGTCGAGCCCCCGAGCTCCGGGCCCGTTCGAGGCGATCGGGTAGAGCTCCACGACTTGTTTTTTATCACGCCCTCGCCATCCCTCCGCGGGACGGAGGGTGAGGTTTCCGCAACCCCCATCGATCGGGTTGCGGATCGCGGATTCCTCGTTGAGCTGTTAGTGGGTAGTTCGAGTGGACGCCCATGCCCCGTTCGATAAGGGTAGGCTGCGTGGTCCGGAGACACGTCCATTAAAGCGCTTGCGTGGGTTTGCTAGGTGGGGCTCGGTCCCGTTCGCTAGGGACCGAGGGCGCGAAGCTCTCCCTCGGTGGGATCCACCGGCTAGCCGCCCTCGGCCGGCTCTCGAGCACGACATGTGGGGCACCCTCGGCGGGGGGCTCGAGGAACGGCTCGAATGCGCGTGCCCTCGTCGTCCCCGACTGCGGTGATCCGGGGGCGCCCGTTCGAACCCGTCGAGGGTCGGGCTTCGAACCTCGATCGCAGGGCCATGCGGGGGTGACGCCTAGGCGGCCCCGTCTTTGCATCCGCGAATCCTCGAGGGACTTGGGCGAGCCGACCTTCGAGACGCCGATCAGAAAGTAGTGCGGGGCGGCGGCTAAGCGCTCCCGCCCGGCATCCGCGAGCCGTCGAGGCGCCGGGCGAGCCAGCCCTCGAGGCGCCGATCGCAGAATGGTGCGGGGCGGCGGCCAAGCGCTCCCGCCCGGCATCTGCGAGCCATCGAGGGGCCTGGGCGAGCCAGCCCTCGAGGCGCTGATCAGTAGAATGGCGTGGCATTGGTGCTTGCGGTGCCCGTTTATCTCAAACGGGCCCCGAGGTGACCGTCTCACGCCTGCACCCTTTCGAGGGTTAATGTTTTCCGAGCCAAGAGCTCGTGACGCTCGAGGGTCCTCCTTACTTGGTAAGGAGCCGGGCCATTTAATGCTCCACGGCCGAGGATGTGATTTCGCGTCGCGGCGCGCCTTTTTTAGGCGCCGCGGCGCGCGCGCGCGTGGGCGGCGTGGGCGGGCGGACGTGACCGCCGCCGTGGCCCTCCCGGTTCTTCGCCGTGATGATGGCCTGTTTGCGGTGGCGTGGCCGCCGCGAGCCGTGGTGGGGCCCGCCCGTCGGCCGAGAAAAAGATTCCCCTGCAAGTTAATGCGCGCGGGACGTGCGCCCGAGAGCACGCCCACGGCTTATAAATCTGAGGAGAGGGAAAACGGCGGTTTTTACCTTAGCGTTTCGCCATTCTCGCCCCCTGCGCTCTCGCCTCGTTTTGTTCTCGCCACCGCGCCCCTTCGCGCTTGGAGCTCTTCTTCTTCTTCTTGTCCTCCGCCCTCGGATCCCTTGCATTTCCTCATGGCGCCGCTCCCGCCCCTCACGATCCTTGACCCGTACGCGTGGGAGCGCTCGTCGCGTGAACCGGCCGGCCCTCGCCGACTCGGTGTCCGCCGGCCGCCGGCGGCGAACGAGGAGGGCCGGCCGGCGGAGTGGATCGTGCCGCCGGCGGGGGACCACGCGCCCAACCCGCCGAACGGCTACGTGGTGAGCTTCACCCGCTTCCATGAGCGCGGCTTCGCCGCGCCGCGAGCCGCTTCATGCGGGCACTGTGCCACCGCTACGGCGTGGAGTTGCACAACTTCGCGCCGAACGCGATTTCGCAGGCGGCCACGTTCGTGGGCGTCCGCGAAGGGTATCTAGGGATCCCCGTGAATTGGGATCTCGGGTACACCTCTTCCGTGCGGAGCCGTTCATGCGACCGACGACGGAGCGAGGAGGACCCGCCGCGCGGTGCGCGCCGGCGGCATGTCGCTCGCTGTGCGGACGCGACAAGGACGACTACATCCCTTGTACCATGACGACCAACAACGCCGGCCGGGAGCGAGGGTGGTTCTACCTTCGCAACGCCGAGCCCGGCCTCCCCCCCTACACCGGTCCGGTGCTCCGGGGAGAAGCCCAACTCCCGGGGCCACGGGGTGTCCACGGTCCAAAGACGGAGGCGGCCGGGACTCGCTCCCCGGCCGCGCCGAGGACCGGCGGCGCACGGGCCGACCGCGGCGACCGTCCTCGCCTTCCTCCACCACCGGCGGATCGTGCCCCACGATGGAGAGGCCGCTCCGCATCTTTGAGATGACGGAGGCGGCGGACCCCGTCGCACTGGCGAGGTCGCGGATGCTTCCGAGCCCCCTTGAACGGGGGTATGCGCTCACACGGGCGCGGAGCGCCGTCGACACCCGGATGCTGCGCAGCGACCGGTCCCCGTGGGACCTCGAGATGCTCCCCACCGGCCCGCTGGTAAGGCGCATTCTTTGGCCCCGTTTTTTATTTTGATGATGCTCTGGGTTTCTGACGCGCCTTTGACGTTTTCGCTCGCAGATGGTGAGCCTGAGCGCCGCGAAGTCCGTTCCGCCCACTCCTGACTCCCGCGCGCTTGGTCGGGCGCGCGCAGCGAACGGGAGCGGGGAGCGGGCGGCACGCAAGAGGGAGCGCGCAAGGCGGCACCGCGAGCGCCGCGAGCGGCGGAGCGAGGGAGCACCGCGCCGCGCGAGCGACAGGGGCTCTCCTCCCCGGGACCGAGGAGTACTCGTCCTCGGAGGAGGATGAGGAGGAAGAAGCCGAGGGGCGGGGCCCCTCGATAGGTGGGAGCTCGCGCCCCGTCGGCCGAGCCGGCTCTAGCGGCAAGGGCAGCATCGCACGGGGCGGGCGCGCGGGCGCCCGCCGCCGGGCAATCAACAACGGGGAGCGGCGCGGGCCGTGGAGGTGCCGGCGCGTGCCGCGAGGGCGTGCGCGGCAAGCGCGCGCGCGCGCGCGGAGATGTCGGGGGCGCGGCGGCGGCCGCGCCGCCCGCGCCGGCGTCATCCGCCGAGGCCTCGAGGAAGAGAAGCGCGCCTTCTCTTCTTCGAGGTAAGGGGCTTGCTCTTCTGTGGTGTTGGGTTTTTGGCGACCAAGTGTTCTGATTATTTGTTTGTGTTTATGCAGGGTGGTGCCGACCGTGCCTCCCCTCGCACCAGCCAAGGTGCTGAGGGCGGACGCGTCCATTCCCACCCGGCGGCGCTCGTCAAGGGCGCCGCGGGCGGGGCGAGCACGGCGGCCGCGGCGGGCAAGAGCTCGCAGCCGCGGCCGAGGCCTCGAGGCCTCGCCCGGCGGATCGACCCCCCGTCGTGCCGCGGCCGGCGACCGTCGAGGGGCGGCGGGCGCCGGTCGTGGCGGAGGCGCAACCCGCGGTGGCGGCCGTGGGGGAGGCGCGGCCGCGGCGCGCCGGCCGCGGTGGAGGCACGGTCCGCGGCGCCGGCCGCGGTGGGAGGCGCGGCCCGCCGGCGGTGGCCGAGGAGGGCGGTCGGGTGCCCGCGGTCGTGGGGGGCGCGACCGAAGCCGGTGGCCGCGACGTCGCGTCGGCGCGCCCGCGGCTACGGAGGCGCGGGCGGAGGCGTCGACGGAGGCGACGCAAGGGCGGCACCCGCCGGCGGCTCCCGGCGGTGGTGGTGGAGATCCCGGACGATGACTCCCCGCCGCCCGGGTGGGACCAGTGGGCGAGCTTCCCCACGCTTTCCCCAAAGTCCCAGGAGGGGGCCCTCGTGAGGCGGCGTGAGGGCCACATGGTGGCGGGGGGGCCGAGGGCACGATGCCGAGGCCTCGTCTTCCCGCGCCGCCACTTCGCCCGTGCAGAGGGGATCGGCGGTGACCCGCCCGTGTTCGCCGACGCCCGTGGGGAGCAAGGAGCCGGGGGGAGCTCCGCAACCACCGGCGCCGCGCTCGACCGGGCGTTGCACGAGGCGCTGAGGATCCACGGCGGCCCCGCGTGGCGCGTCTTCCAGGTGGGGTGCCGTTGCTTGCTTCTCCTTTTTCCCTCGTTTCTGCGCGCTTATCCTTGTAGCATGATGCTTACGGGTTTTGACTTGTGGGTGACAGGAGCTCGAGCGCCGCGCCCGCGACAAGTACGGCGCCTTTGATTGGGTGAACGACGAGCTCCACTAGCTCGGGAGCGGTGCGACGCCTTCGACGCGCTCGCCGACGCCCCGATGACCCCGGACGGCCGGGGCGTCGTACCGGCCGTGGCCCCGCGCGATCAACTCCATGAGAGCGCAAGGCGAGACCCGGCGCATCCCTCCCGGCCTCGAGCGGGTCCGCACGGCCCCTCATCGACCGGGATGAGGCGCCGCGGGCGCAGCGCGCTCGGACTCGGGAGAAGATGCGCACGCCGGGGGGCCAAGCGGGAGGCGGAGGTGGCCGGCGTCCGCAACGACAACCGGGAGCTCCGCTCGTCGCTCCGGGGGCGCAGCTCGGCGCCGCCACGCCGAGGAGCGAGCGCGCGCGCTCGAGCAAAGGGCCAAGGAGGCCGACGACTTGAAGGCCGCCCTCGACGCCAAGGTCGCGGCACTCGCCGCCGGCGAAGACCGGCTCCCGCAGAGCGTACCGCCCGTCAAGGGGCCGAGGGACGGCTCCGGCGGGGAGCAGCCGCCCTTGCCGACGTCCGGTCGGCCCCGGGAGCGGGAGCGCGTTGCTCGCGAGGGCGGCGCGGATGTCGCCGGGAGGACCGGAACACCGAGTTCTCCAAGCTCGAGGGCGAGCTGATGGTGCTCAGCATCACGAGCGCGAGCCAGGAGCTGGCCCTCCAGGAGCAAGGCGAGACCATCAAGGGCCTCGAGCAGGCGGTCGAGGCCGGGCGCCGCGCCTTCGAGGTGGAGAGGAAGCAAGTCGAAGGTAAGTCGCTGTTTGACTCCTGTTCAGCTGGTTTTCTCTTTGAGGGTTCGCACCCTTTTCTGACTTCTTTCTCGCCGAGCAACTTCAGGCTTGCGCACCGCGCTGGGGAACGCGGCTGAGCGGGCCGAGGCGCTGCAGACCTCCTACAACTCCTCCGAGCGGGAGCTGCGGGGGAGTTGCGCACTGCGGCCCTCGAGACTTGCCGGCCGTGGAGGAGGGCGAGGCGCAGGCGGGGAGCTCGGCGGCCGGCCCCGCCCGCGTGCCCTTGGAGGCCATGTCACCGGCGCATGCGCCGGCGCCGCATCTCGGCGCCCGAAGGCCCTCGGGGGTGGTGCGATCGCACTACGAGGTCAACTTCGAGGCGCCGGCGGAGGGCTACGTCGTCCCCGAGGGTGTCGATGACGAGGTGGCGATGGAGCGCGTGGACGCGCTAGCCGCCGACGCCGTCGGGACGCTTTGCCGAGGCCTTCGAGGAGTTCCTCTTCCGGATGACGCCGATGCCGCCGCTCCTCCATCCCCGAAGACGAGCCGGCGCTAGGCCCTTTTTTGTTCATGTATCGGTACGGCGGCCGTGTGGCCTTGTAAGTAAACAGATTACTTTTGCCATAAACATCTGTCAATGTGAAATGATGTCTTTTGCTTATTGCGTTTTTTTGTTTCTCCTTCATTCCGAGTAGATTCTAGTTAGGGGAGTTCGATTTTCGCGAGTGGCCCGCCGGGTTGGAGGTGAGAGAGAAGGGCCGTATCCTCGCGGAGGCGTAGGCTATCTCGGCTCGCGCGCTCCTTCCGCTAGGCCGCCCGCGCCCCGTTCGAATCTTTGCTCGAGGACGAAGCGAGAAAACAAACTTAGCGCGCGTGAGTTGTTTTATTTTTGCGCGAAAATGAGACCATTTTGGGGGGGATGCCCCCCCGCAAGAGGCCCCCGAGGGTAACTTGGGTTTCGGGGGAAAGCCGAGTTGCCCTTTTTATTGAACGCGACAATGTTTTACATAGTTGTCACCAAGTGGGGTGCTGGTTACGTGATTTTACAACAAAATACTTGGAAATCCTAGCTAGGGGTAGAAGCGACGTAGCTGTTGGATGTTCCAAGCGTTGGTGAGTTCTTCACCGTCCTCGTTGGCCAGCTTGTACGTGCCGGGCTTCAGTACTTTCACCACGACGTAGGGTCCCTCCCATGGAGGTGATAGCTTGTGGCGTCCTCGGTTGTCTTGGCGTAGCCTTAGGACCAAATCCCCTTCGCTGAAGTCCCGCCGGCGTATCTTCCGTGCTTGGTAGCGTCTGAGGGACTGTTGATACCTCGCGGAGTGCATCAAGGCCACGAGGCGTGCTTCGTCTAGCTGGTCCAGTGAGTCCTCGCGGGCTCGCTGGTTGGCGTCCTCGTCGTAGCCTCGAACCCTGGGCGACCCGTACTCTAGATCCGTGGGGAGGACGGCCTCCGCGCCATGGACTAGAAAAACGAGGTGAACCCGGTGGCTCGCTCGGGGGTGGTCCTTAGGCTCCACACGACCGCCGGTAACTCTTGGAGCCACTTTCGACCGCATTTATTTAGCCGGTCGAAAATTCGGGCTTGAGGCCTTGTAGGATCATGCCGTTGGCACGCCGTACTTGGCCGTTGGTCCGCGGGTGTGCCACAGCTGCCCAATCCACACGGATGTGGAAATTGTCGCAGAACTCCAAGAATTTCCTGCCCGTGAACTGGGACCCGTTGTCGGTGATGATGGAGTTGGGCACTCCAAAGCGGTGGATGATATCGGTGAAGAACGTCACCGCCTGCTCTGCCCTGAGGTTCGTAATGGGGCGCACCTCCACCCACTTGGAAAACTTGTCGATCGCGACCAACAAGTGGGTGAAGCCCCCGGGCGCCTTCCGCAGGGGCCCGACGATGTCCAGCCCCCACACGGCGAACGACCATGTTATGGGGATGGTCTGCAGGACATGAGCGGGAAGGTTGGACTTGCGGGCGTAGAACTGGCACCCTTCGCAGGTGCGCACGATCTCGCTGGCATCCGCGACCGCGGTAGGCCAGTAAAAGCCTTGGCGGAAAGCGTTGCCAACGAGGGTACGAGGCGCGGCGTGATGGCCGCGGATTCCCCGAGAGCTTGCGCCCCTCGGGAATGGGGGATGCACCGCCGCAAGATGCCGAGGTGGCGCGCTTGTACGGCTCGCCGTCGACGAGGGCAAAGGACTTGGCCATCCCGGCGATGCGCCCGGCCTCGGTCCGGTTCGAGGAGAGTTCCCCTCGCGCCATCCGAGAAACATACTTGTCGCGCCGGGTCGGCCTTGACGGGGCTGGCTCGATATCCATCACGTCGGCCTCGTAGGAGCCATACCCCTCGAGGAGGGAGAGCACGTATGCCTCGTTCGAGGGGTCCTCGTCCATGGGCTCCGCGCCTGTTGGATTCGAGGGAGCCCCCGAGGGTTCCGCGTGGCTCGAGGGGTGAGGCTCGAAGATGACGGAGGGCTGGGCGATGTCACGGGCAAAAACGTTCAGAGGGACGGTGATCCGCCCGGACGCGATCTTAGCCAGCTCGTCCGCCTCCTCATTGTACCGGCGGGGCACGTGATTGAGCTCGATGCCGTAGAACTTGTCCTCGAGGGCTCGTACGGCCTTGCAATACGCTTCCATCTTGTCATCGTGGCAACTCGCATTCTTCATGACTTGATCAATCACGAGCTCGCGAATCCCCCCCCGCACGTCGAGGCGCTTGACGCCTATCTCGATGGCGATCTTGAGGCCGCGAGAGGAGGGCCTCGTACTCGGCCATGTTGTTTGACGCGGGGAAGTGGAGGCGCATCGCGTACCGCATGTGCTCCCCGAGGGGTGACACGAAGAGCAGTGCCCGCGCCCGCCCCTCGTTTTCATCACCGAGCCGTCGAAATACGGAGTCCAGGCACTCGCTTGGATCCGCGGCGGTGGCGGCCTGCGTGTCCGTCCACTCGGCATCGAAATCCGCCGGGATCCGGGACTTGATGGCCTTGCGCGGGGCGTAGGCGAGCGTCTCGCCCATCGGCTCCACCGACCACTTGGTGATCCCCGCCCGCCGCGTCTGGATTGCGGATGATCTCCCCTAGCGGGAAGGAGGAGACCACCGTGACGGGGTGGGCTTAGAAGTAGTGGCGGAGCTTGCGCCGTGCGAGGACCACCGCATACAGCAGCTTTTGGACTTGAGGGTAGCGCGTCTTGGTGTCAGACAAGACCTCGCTGATGTAATAGACTGGCCGCTGGACCGGCAGGGCGTGCCCTTCCTCTGTGCGCTCTACCACGGTTACGGCGCTGACTACCTGGGTGGTCGTGGCCACGTAGAGCTGCAGGGGTTCGCCGTCCTGCGGCGGCGTGAGGACCGGGGGCGTGGGTCAAGGACGCCTTCAGCTTGTCGAGCGCATCCTGGGCCTCGGCGGTCCAGGAGAAGCGCTCATGCTTCTTGAGGAGGCGATAGAGGGGCAGGCCCTTCTCGCCGAGCCGCGAGATGAAGCGGCTCAAGGCGGCAAGGCACCCCAGCACCTTTTGCACCCCTTTGAGGTCCCGGATCGGGCCCATTCGCTCGAGGGCCGCGACCTTCTCGGGGTTGGCCTCGATGCCCTGTTGGGAGACGATGTATCCTAGGAGCATGCCTCGCGGCACTTCAAAGACACATTTTTCGGGGTTTAATTTGACCCCATTGGCCCGTAGGCGGCCGAACGCGATGCCAAGGTCGTCGACCGAGGTCGTCCGCCTTCCCGGTTTTTACGACGATGTCATCCACGTATGCCTTGACCGTTCGCCCGATGTGATCTCCGAAAACATGCCGCATGCAAGTGTCAATACGTTGCACCCGCGTTTCGGAGGCCAAACGGCATCGTGACGTAACAGAACATCCCAAACGGCGTGATGAATGAAGTCGCGAGCTGGTCGGACTCCTTCATCTTTATTTGCCGATACCCGGAGTAGGCATCAAGGAAGCAGAGAAGCTCACACCCGTACCGTTGAATCAATGATTTGATCAATACGTGGCAAAGGAAAAGGAACTTTAGGACATGCTTTATTAAGACTAGTGTAGTCTATACACATCCGCCACTTCCCGTTCTTTTTCTTTACAAGTACGGGGTTTGCTAGCCACGTTGGGTGGAACACCTCCTTGATGAATCCGGCCTCGAGAAGCTTCCGCAGCCTCCGCTCCGATAGCCCGTCGTCGCTCCTCGTCGAAGCGGCGGAGCCGTTGTTGCACGGCGCGGGCATGAGGCAGAGATGTCAAGGGAGTGCTCGGCGACCTCCCTCGGGATGCCCGGCATATCCGAGGGGCTCCACGCGAAGATGTCGGCATTGGCGCGGAGGAAGTCGACGAGCACCACTTCCTATTTTTGGATCGAGGGTGGAGCTAACCCTTAATGCCTTGCCCTCGGGGGCGGCGGGGGTCGAGGGGCACCTCATTGGTCTGCTCCGCGGCCTCGAAGTTGCCGGTGTGCTTGGCGGTGGAGTCGAGGTCCTCGTTGACCATCTTCTCCAAGGTGGTCACCGCCGCTTCATCCAGCGCCAGTGCTTCCGCGTGCTCTACGCACTCGATGTCGCAGTCGAATGCGTGCTCGATGGATGAGCCCACGGTGATGATGCCGTTCGGTCCCGCATCTTCATCTTCAAGTAGGTGTAGTTGGGGATCGCCATGAACTTGGCGTAGCAAGGCCGCCCAAGTATGGCGTGATAGGCGCCCTTGAACCCCACCACCTCGAAGGTGAGCGTTTCCTTGCGGAAATTCTTCGCGATGCCGAACCAAACCGGCGAGTCGATCGCCCGAGGGGCTGGACACGCTTGCCGGCGCGACGCCATGGAGCGGCGTCTGGCGTCGGGCCGCACTCGGTCCAACCCGATCCCTAATAGGCGCGGCGTGTGCGCGTAGAGGATGTTGAGGCTACCGCCCCCGTCCATCAAGACTTTTGAGAACCGCGCGTTCCCAATGATCGGGTCGACCACCGCCGGCACCGGCCGGGTTGAGGATGCGGTTCGGGTGGTCTTCCCGCCGAAGGTGATGGCGTCCTCCGACCCGCCGAGGAAGGAGGGAGGCGCCTTCTCGCGGCGAGGACCTCGTGCCGCTCCCCGCTTGCGCCGGCGGGTCGACATGTCGACGGTGGGTCCCCCCGAAGATGAGGAACACGTTGTCCACGGCGGGGAAGCCGCCGGCGTCGCCATCTCCTCCGTCCTTCTTGGCCTCCGCGTCCTTTGCGGCGGCGCGGCCATAGAACTTCTTGAGCATGTCGCATTGCTCAAGGGTGTGGTTTACTGGGGTCTTGTGGTATGGACATGGCTTTTTCAAAGCATGTCGTCAAACACCCCCCGGCCTCGAGCGGCCGGCCGAGGGCCTCGTCGAGCCGGGTCAACAGCAAGGGCCTCGGCATCATCGTCGTCGCGCCCTCGCTCGCGCGCCGCGCGCGCGCGGCTTCTTCCCTTTCTTGCCCCGCTTATCCTTCCGGTGGGGCTCTCTCGGACTTGTCGCCCTCCGTGGGCGCATCGTCCGAGCGCTTGCCCTTCTTGCCGTCAAAGATCGCCCCCACGGCCTCCTCTCCCGAGGCGAAGCCGGTGGCGATGTCGAGCGCCTCGTTGGAGTCCGCAGCGGGGGCCGCGTCCCGCCCTCTCGCACAAGGTCCCGCACGTGGTGCCCTCGAGGAAGGCGTGCACAATCTCGCATTGCGCCACGCTCGGGAGATCCGTACGCCGCTTGGAGAAGCGCCGTATGAAGTCCCGGAGCGACTCGCCGGCTTCGAGTGCGGGAGCGCAGTCCCGGAATTCCCGGTGGCGCACGTATGTGCCCCCGGAAGTTGCCCACGAACGTGCGGACCGCATCGTCCCGGTTGTGGATCCGACCGGCGGCGAGTGCTCGAGCCACGTCCGGCCGAATCGCCGAGGTGTAGGGGCGGTTGCGGATGATGACCTCGTCGGCCGGTGGCCCCCGCCCACCGGCACGCCGGGCGGTAGTCGTTGAGCCACACGCGGGGATCCGTCTCCACGTTGTACTTGACGATGGTCGAGGGTTGGCGGAAGCGTTGGGGGAAGGTCGCCGCGCGGATCTCCCCGCCGAACACACGGGTCCCCGGGGGTTCGGCGTCGGAGAACGGTCTTCATCGCTCGTCGTAGCGTCCACCCCCGTCGAGGGTGGTAGCCTACCGCCGCTCGCGCATCCGCCTTGCTCGTGCGTCGGGCGTTGATGATGTTGCGGGCGTCGCGCGTCCCGCCCCGCGCGTGTCGAGGAGCCGCTCCTTGGCGGGGCGCGTCCCGGATTGGCGGTCGCCCCCGCCGCTCACCTTCATGGACCGAGGGTTCGCCCCCCCCGTGCGACCCCGTCACCCTCGTGCATCCCACCGTTGGTGAATGCGTGACGCCGAGCTTTCGGCCGCCGGACGGCCGCCTGCTCGATGAGAGCCTGCACCTCGCGGTGCAGGTTCCGCGCCTCAGGGGTCGAGGGGGCCGGCATTGCCCGTAGCAACGTTGCGACGGCAATGAGCTTCGACTTGCCCGCGGAGGCGCGTCCGGGTTGTCGACGTTAAAGTCGGCGTTGATGCGGTCGCGGGCCTGTTTGCCCGGCTCCCCGCGCGCGTTCGCCGCGCGCGCGAGGCTTCCCCGGCCATTGAGGCGCGGAGAGCGCCCGCACCGTTGTTCGGTACTCCTCCGCCGCCTTGGCCTCGAGCTCACGAGCTTGGGCTAGCCGTGCGTCGACGTCGGCCCCGGCGGGGGTGCTCGGCCCCCGCGGCCAAGCGCGGAGCGATCCCCCGGGGCGGCGTGACCTCCCCGTCGCCGGCGCCCCACCGCGCCGGTGGCGTTTGCCGGTCGTTGGCGATGACGACGCAGCACTCCCACGCGGGGTCGTAACTCCCGTGCCGGAATCGTCGGAACGGCCGAACCGCAGTCCGTGGCGTCAAGAAAGCGCCCGAACACGACCGGGTCCCGCACGCCGAGAAGTCCCATTCCGCGTACCCATGAAGGTTGGCGGGTGGTAACGCGTCAAGGGGAGCCCGCAGACGATTCATCACCCGCGGAGGCGCCGTGGTCCCCGGTGACGAAGACGTGACGGCCGGGGGAACCCGGCGCATCGTCGTGTTGACGTTGGCGTTGTAAGCCGTCGTGGCACCGCGAAGACCGATGGGGAAGCGCGGCCCGAGACCGTGCGGGGCCGCGCCCACCGGGGCGGTGGTTGTTGTGCCGACGGGTGCGCCGCGTTGAGAGGCGGCGCATTCGGCTTGCCTTGCCGCCGGCCGGACCGCGTCCGGCGTGAGCGCCGGCCGAGCGACGGGGACGCCGCGCGCGCCGACGGACCCGCGGCGTCCGTGCGCCGGCGGGGCGCCCGCGTTGTGGCGGTGCGTGCGGGGCCGGGAGCCGGAGCGGTCCCGGCCGGCGCCGCGCGCGGAGCTCCTCACGGTTGGTGAGGCGCATCAGGTAGCCGTTCCCCGTGGCCCGAAAGTTCGTGCTCCCGAACCGGGTTTCAAACCCGGCGGGGGGAGGGGGTCCAAGCTGCCCATGCGTAACGCGTACCGCGATACTCAGTGCGGATCACCATGGAGGGAGTTGATGATGGATTGACCTTAGGCGCTCGATTGCCCCACGGTGGGCGCCAACTGTCGGTGCGGAAAGTGGTCCCGACACTAACCAGTGATGAGCGCCGAGGTCTATCCCTCAATGGTCGATGCTAAGCAATCAGAGACACGAGTTTTATCCGGTTCCGCCGAGAGGCCGTACGTCCAGCAGCGTGGGGTGCTCAAGGCACTATATTGCTCAAGACCGGGGGTGCCGTAGTGGGGGCGCTACAAGCAAGGCGGGAGAGGAAGCGTGGCTTCCAAGTCCCCGGTGGAGTGGTCGAAGAGATTGTGGGAGAATTGGAGAGCAAGTGTGCGATGTGTTGCGTCCTAACTCGTCCGTTGTGTTCTCGTCCCTCCCCCGCGGCAGGGGGGTTCGTCCTCCTTTTATAGACCAAGGAGAGAGCGAATCACATGCATGCCGCGCTATTTGGCTACGTGGGGAAGCGTGGGGTGCTATCTTTGTAGAGTAGGCGGCCGCCCGGACGGTCCTTGCCGCGATCCGGCCATCATGGCGTATCTTGTACCCGAACAGGGGGGTGGCCTCGAGGGTAGAAGTGCGGCGGACGGCCGTGATGTCTTCGGGCGGATTCGAGGGAGTTGCGACGTCGTTCCGTACGGGACACGGTGGCGAGGCGGCGCCCCGTTCCCCGCACACTACACGGCGCGGGCGGCCGAGCCGCGCGCGCGCCGCCCGGCGTGGGTTTGTACGCGCGGGGGGCGGCTACCATGCCGTTAGCGGTGGCAGGGGATGGCGCCCCGCCGCCCAACGCCTCCACCTAACCCCCGCAAGGTCACAAGAAAGCAGATCGAGGGTGCGTCCGGCCCCCTTCGAGGGCTCGGCGCATTAGCCGCACCGGAGTAGGCGGCGCGGCGTCACGGGACCGGCACCGGCCACGCCGCACGCTCCCCCACGGTGGCGGGGATGGGTTCCCTCCGGGGAGTTGGTGCGTCGGCACCGGGCGCGAGCCCCGTGCGCATGATGGCGCCGCCCCGCCGTTGTCGGGGCATTAAATGCCCGCGTACGGAACGGCCGTGCGCGTGCGGAGCGCCCTCGAGCGAGGCGGAGCCCGCTCGCGGGCGGAGCGGACCCTCGAGCGAGGCGGAGCCCGCTCGAGGTAAGCGCACCCCCTCGAACGGGGCGAAGCCCGCCCGAGGGAGGCGTGCGTCCTCGAGCGAGGCGGAGCCTGCTCGAGGGGATCTTTGAGTGGGCCGCCTTGGTGGGCCGTCGGGGCCACCGCGGCATGGGCCATGCCCTGTGTGCTTAAGTGGAGCGCGTTCTGCTTTGGCTTGTTTGTGGGTTTTAAGTGGGGATTCCCCAGTTTGTTTAAGGGGACCCCTAGGGTTGTCCCCGACACCGATGGTGAGCAGTTCCTGCATCATCTCCTTCTCGGACATCTTGCCTGACGCCTGCAGACAAACAAAATTGTAGGCAACAAGCAGGGGATGTTCAGTTAGATGATAGTATTCCGAAACAGTCAACACAAAAGTCAGCAGTAAGTAGCAGAAGCTTGTCAGGCCCTCCAGATGTATAATACACAGGTTAATATATGAAGAAGATAATCAATGGCAAAGAGCAAATGAAAAACAGAAAAAGAGATTAGTGAATATCTTGCACCTGCTGGCGTTTCATCTTTTCTTATGGAGTTATGCACTGTTTAGCTGGATGGCATGGTTCCTTACATAAAGAGCAGGATAAAGGAGCATTTTGGGCATTCCGCATCATTGCTCCCATCTTCCAAGCATCCAATCCCGCACCTTGGACAATACACCACATCTGTCATTGAATCCAGTGCCTTCTAAGAACAAGCCTATCCCAACGTTCAAATTCTTCTTCCGTAAGAAGCCTCTTCAACACAAATGGTGGAATTGAAGCATTGCACTTGGTATCAGGCATACCAACTGAAATACGCTACCTTCCTTGACATGCATTCTGCATAAGGTCTCCACGTACTTCACGCAAAACAAGTGTTGGCATGAAAGCCTGACGAAATTTGAGCCTGATTGTTTCAGAATTAAAGTTAGAGAAGGAACATTTTCACAAGTATGCTTTGAAAGTACAGGTTCAATAGCTCCCAAGAGATACTATGCGAAGCAATAAAATTTCACCCAGGTTATTGTTGGTTACAAGTAACAACTTACAACTAAGGCACAATTTCACAAGGGAAAGG
Source organism: Cenchrus americanus (assembly GCA_947561735.1). Lineage (NCBI taxonomy): Eukaryota > Viridiplantae > Streptophyta > Magnoliopsida > Poales > Poaceae > Cenchrus > Cenchrus americanus. The sequence goes on from OX387241.1 coordinate 294,610,932, forward strand.
AGTAATATGGATGCTACAGAAGAAGTGGCATGCTTTATTCTTAATAAAGCAAAATTGGAAGAAAATGGAAAGAACATACCTTTGCTTTGGTTAAGGCATATCATGCACATATGGAGATCCTCGAGAAAAGTTTGATAGTGCTTGTTACTACTGTAACTCATCATCAAAGGGATTACAGACTCCAATGAATTTGTTCTTGCGTAGCGCGGTTATCTCTATTATGGTTTTCCATATCCGGCTCTAGTGTTATTTTACCATCAAACCAGAGCCTTGACAAATCACGAAGACACTCAACCCACTGATACACAACCTCCTGCCCCTTCAGCTCTGCCCATATGGTGTCAAGCATCTCACAAAGCCGGGAAACTTGAGGCACATCCATCCACTTAACAGTGACAGTGAAATACGGGGGGTCTTTGTGAGGATATGACCGCAGAAGTAAGCATGTCAATATCAGAGGAGGAAGGTACTCGAAGTTGCACTTGTAAGAGAACGTGTCTGATCCATCAACATGTCCTGTACCATCAGAGCATCCTTCATCTTGGGAACACACATTAGCTGATGAAAGCTTTGCACAAATCTCAATGCCATCAACCACATCATAACGTATGTAAATCTGGAAAAAATTAACAAACCATCAAAACCAAATTGCCAGCTTACTACAGCAATTGAGGAAAATCCATGGCATCTGAAGAAACCTGGAAATAACGGAGGCCTCCTTTGTTTTCGAATACAATCAGATCATGCCCATATATTGCATCCAGTGCCATCAGCTGCAGTAAATGATGAACATGCGAGAAAACAGGTACTCAGGCTCAGCGACGCATTTTTAAAGTGAGAACCTTTAGATCAACCCCAGGCAGAACTTTTTTTTTTTTGAACGAACGGGCACGGACTGTGCCAATTTCATTGAAAGAGAAGAAACTTTACAAGCCGTGAAAACCGGCCAAAACTACTGTATAATTACAAACGCGCCGTTAAGATCGCAAGATCCCTGGCCCCTGCAGCTACCCATACCGAGATCTCGGATTTTATCTTGGCCAGAATCGATGGGATGGAGGACTCGTGGTGATTGAACACCCTAGCGTTTCTCTCTAGCCAAACCTCCCAAAGGACGAGCAGTACGAAGGATCGTACTCCTTTACGCGGTATGTCCGGTAGCGTAGTAACACTAGACCACCAGTGCAGCACCGACTCGTTTTGAGGCCACTCGTCCGGATGAAGATGTCTCAGGCCGGTCCAGGCGGCGGCCGTGGCCCAAATCCGTCGCGTGTAACGGCACTGACACACCATGTGGAGCGACGTTTCCATGGTCCTACGGCAGAGCGGGCAACTCGGGCTGTGGTCCCAATTTCTCCTTGCCAGCCTATCCGAAGTCCAAACCCCCGTTCTCGGTAAAAGCCACGCAAAAAACTTGCATTTGGGAGGTGCCCAGGTAGGCCAAATTGACGCCAGCGCCGGGGCCTTTGTGAGACCTACGAACTGGGCTTTGTAGGCGGACGCCGCGGTGTACTCCCCATGGCGTGTTAAGGTCCAAGAAATGGTATCTTCGAGGTTTGTGTTAAGTTGTACCGGTGCGAGAAGATTCCAAAGGACCACAAACTGTAGAAGCAGTGGCGTTGTGAAACCAGTCCGGTAGTTTAGGTCGCGAATCCAGATACTGTCTCGTAAGGCATCCGCCACCGAACGTTTTTTTCGCCTCATGAATTTGTAGAGCGAGGGTGCTAAGTCCTTCGGGCGCTAGCCGAGCAGCCATGCCGAGTTCCAAAAATCTGCTTTTGTCCCATTGCCTAAGGAGATGCTAGTGAATCGAGAGAAGAGAACTTTGTCTCTTTCGGTGCAGGGCGTCTCCATACCCACCCACGGCTTGTCGGTAGAGGTCCACTCATGCCAGAGCCAACATAAGCGCAGCGCCGTTGTGAATTTATCGAGGTCGAGGACCCCTAAGCCCCCAAATTCCTTGGGTGAGGTAGTCTTTGTCCACTTTACCTTGCACTTGCCTCCAGAGATGGCATTGTCCCCTGCCCAAAGAAAACGCCAACGAATCCTGTCCACCTCCGGAGAACCTCCTTTGGCGGCTTGATAACCGTCAGCAGATATACCGGTTGTGACGACAGACCGCTTTGGTGAGGCGGCACCCGTCCCCGCCCGTGTGAGGTTCCCCGCCACGCCATTTGGATAATTTTGCAGTAGCTTTGTCGATCTACGGTTGGAAGTCCACCCTACGCAGCCTTCTTGTTGAAAGTGGGAGCCCAAGATATTTGATCAGGAATTGCGCACGGGTCACCAGTAGTCTGGTGACCAGCTCGTCGAGATCGACGTTGGAGCAACTAATTGCCGAGACAGACGTTTTTTGCAGATTTGTTTGTAGGCCGGTCACCAGACCAAAATTTTCCAGGAGAAGTTTCAAGTTGGCCGCACGGCCGTTTAGCTTGGTGAGTAGGCCCATGTCAGTTGCCTTTTGCAGGAGGCGGCTGAGAGGGTCGATAGCAAGTATGAAGATTAGGGGGGACAAGGGGTCACCCTGTCGAAGCCCTCTGCCATGCTGAATCGGCGTTAAAGGCACGCCGTTGAGCATTACCATTGAGGTGGAGGAGGAGAGAAGCGACGTGATCCAATTGATCCACCTCGTTGGGAAACCTCTGTGAGCCAACAGGGCAATGAGGTAATCCCAACGCACTGAGTCAAAGGCCTTGGAGATGTCGAGCTTGAAGAGGAGCGCCGCGGTTTTGGTCTGATGAAATCTTCTCGTGAGGTTGCGGACGTAAAGGTAGTTGTCGTGAATGCTCCTCTTTTTTATGAAGGCGCTTTGGCAGGCGGAGATTAGCCGGTGCATGAACGGTTGGAGGCGTAGCGCAAGGACTTTTGTTACGATTTTGGTCACCGCATGGATGAGGCTGATTGGTCTGTAATCAGTGATCGCCTCTGCACCTTCCTTTTTGGGCAAAAGGATGATATTTGCCTTGTTGACCAAGTTTAGGTCACGGCATCTTAGATTATAAATGGAGTTTATGGCGGCTATGATGTCGTGTCGTATCGTTTGCCAACATTTACGAAAAAAGAGTCCAAGTGAAGCCGTCCGGACCCGGCGCCTTATCATGCGGCCGCCAGATCCGATCTTCTCGAGAACGGTCTCGTCTAAAGAGGACAAGTCCGGGGAGTCCCACCGCAAGAGCGGCCGCTGAAGTCGCGAGAACGCGGTGGCGGGTCCGTCATGATGTGCTCAAAGTGATCCCGAACCACGTTTCCTTTGTCGTTGTGTTCGACCACCCGGCCCACCCCGCAGCGAGGTGATGGATGTAGTTTTTACGACGCCCGTCGTTTGCCCTCGGATGGAAGAAGCGGGTGTTGGCGTACCCTTCTCCGATGCAAGAAATACACGTGCTCGTTTCTTTCTAGCATTCTCCACCACCGGCCCACCCCAAAATACACTTTTTAAGCTTTGCTCTTAGGGCGGACTCGGCGTCCGAAAGTCGACGAAAATCTTGCGCTTCATCCACCGCGAGAATGACCTCCCGGGCCATGTGTAGCCTCGGCCCGGTCCGGGACAGCAACAGGGAAGACCAACTCTTCAGGGCCTTTGCCGTATGGTGAAGTTTATGGCCTAAGATGTGAAAAGGCTCAGTGTGGTTGTTTGGCGCGTTCCACGCTTCAGCCACCGTCTCCTGAAAGCGGGGCAGTTGGGTCCAGAAGTTCTCAAACTTGAACATTCGTGCACGACGTGGTTCCGAATTATTTGTCAAGAGCAAGGGGCAGTGATCAGAGTGAGCGGAGGAAAGCGCGTGGAGTGTGTAACCTTCAAAAGCCAAGTCCCAATTTTGGTTGCAGAAAAAGCGGTCAAGGCGAACCAACGTCGGGCGGCGTCTCTCATTGCTCCAGGTGAACCTCCGGTTCTGTAACTGCAGTTCTTTAAGCTCACAGGTTTCTAACGTACTCCGGAAATGCCTCATGAGTCTGAAATTGAGGTTTGTATTGTTTTTGTCGCGAGCTCTGTAAATGATATTGAAATCCCCCAAGAGGAGCCAGCTATCTCCAACATCCTGTTTCAAGCTTCGCAGGTGAGCGAGGAAGGTAAGTTTATCTATACGTCGCATTGGGCCGTAAACCCCAGTAATAGTGAATGTCGTCAAGGAGGAGCGTATCGTCACATGCGCCGAGATGGAGAAACGTCCCTCGCGGACGTGGGACAGATCAATCTCCAAGTCGTTCCAGAGAAGCAGGATGCCACCTTTGGTGCCCGTCGCAGGCTTGAAGGCGAAACGGTTCGCCTTGTAGGCTCCTAGGAAACTCGCCAACGAGAGATCGACCGTCCGGAGCTTGGTTTCCCGGAGGCACACGAGGTTGCAAGGTGTTGCCGCAATCAATTCGTGCACCGCCGCAGACGGGCCGGTGCATTCGTGCCTCTTACGTTCCAAGAGATCAACCGGAGGTTATTTGGTGCCATAAAAAACTAGGGGAGCCGGCCGCGGATTTTGCTTGAAGCCGCAAGGGGCATAAGGGTGTCCGAAGCAGCGCTTGTGCACCGAAGGTCGTAGCCAGCAGGGTGTAGCATCCGAAAAGCCCGAAGGTCAAAGCCGCAGGCGAAGACATCACGTTGTCGCTAAAGAAAATTACGTGACAAGACAGCAAAGCATGGGAAAAAGATAACGGCGCAGGAGCGTGCTGCACGAACAAGTTAGGCGACATCTTCCTCATGACGGAGCTCAGGGAGCGCTTGCCCAGCATGGTGCAGAAGGGCGTCATCCAGGACTTCAGCACCGTCGTCGTCAAGGCCAAACAGAGCAGTCAAGGCCGCCACCACATGCTCCGGCAAAGGGCCTTGGAACATGGCCACGAAATCCTTGAGGACGTCGTCGATGGGTTGAAGTTCGTTGTTGCCGATGCCGAGCTTGCGGCACAGGTTCCTCTGTGCCTTCTGGACCGCCGGGATTGACGGCTTGACTGCCAAGCGCGCGCTCCGGCGCACCTTGGCCATGTCGAACGTGCGACGGCGTCGGGTCCCACACGCCGTCGGCCGCCGAAGGATGGGCGCGGGGGTGCCGGGACCGGGTCTCCACCTCCCGCAAAACGTCGTCGTCCCCTGGCGGCATGGCCTGACCCGGCACCGTTGCAGACTGTATGGTGCCCTCGGCACCCAAGGGCTGGTGCTGGAGCTCGAGGTCGGAGAGCGCCGCGGCAACCTCCTCCACGGAAGGCGTAGAGCGCAAGTTGTAGATGTTGTGGTCGTTGTCCGCCGGTGAAGGTTGATGCGAGCTAGCCCGCGGGTGGTATTGAAAGCCCGGGCGAGGGGCACCATGCCCGACCAGGCGTCATCCCCAGCGGCGTTGTTGCCCACGCGGTCCAGGAGGCGGTGGGCCCTCGAGATGAAGTGGAGTCCGTCCGCCGTTGGGTCCACTGCCGGTGGGTTGCGCTGCAGCGCGTCCGCGAACTGCCTGTGGAGGGACGTCGGCGCGAAGACATGGTCGCGGCGTGTGTAGTCCTGGCGCGGTGGCGAACGTGTGCGCTCTCGGTGGACCGGTCCCTCCTCGTCGAAACCCCAGAAGGAGGCTCCGGTGAGGTTACCCAGGCCACGGCGCTCGTTGTCTCCGCCGTAGTTGTCACTGTCGCCGTTGTCGTCGTCGCGGCGGCGTGTTCGATCGTAGATGAAGCCCTTGCAGGAGGTGTGTCCACCCGCACGTTCGCGACCATCAGAGCGACGCGAGTTGCTGTCACGGTTGCCTCTGCTCCTGTCGTTCTTGTCGTGACGGCCGACATCGCCATTCATGCATGGGCACCCGTTGTGGCGGTGGGAAAGCCCCTCACGAACGTCACGGTCGCCACAGAAGTCCTGGGCACCGCGCCCATCCCGTCGCACCTCTCGGCCGCCGGCCCCGCCGGCCCTTCCCGCGTCGGCCGCGGTCCGGCCACCCCCGGGGCGGACGTGGGAGCCTCGGCCGGGTAAGGCGAGCGTGCGGTCGCCGGGGCCCCGTCGACCGTGCCGTAGCGCCGCTCAAACCGGCGGCGCACCGGCGCGACCGCAACGGGGTTGTTGATCGCCGCCCGCGCATCCTCGCTTGACCCCGGTGAAGTCCTCCGGAATGGGCATGTGGAGGAAAACTTCAAAACAAACCGCCCGGTGCCGGTGTCCGTGGCTCTTCTGTGGAAACAAACACAGCCGAGGACCCGTCAATCGGCCGGTGAGTGAAGCAGAGCCATACCTTCTTGGGGATGTTGCTCGGGTCAAGCGTCCACGCCCAAAGCTCGATGTGCCGCGTTTCAGCCGGCTGGACAAGGTCAGTGACGATGAACTGCAGGGCGCATCGGTGGCCGATCACCCTCTCGATGATGTCCGGCGATCACGCGTGAGGTGGGATTCCGTCGAGGCAGAGCTTCACCCTGTAGAAAAGCCTGAGGCCGAGCGCATGAGAGAGGCTCCTCCAGCGCTGCAGGCACAGGTCGATGCCCCTCCCCTGGAAACGGCCCCTGATCTCGGCCGCCGCCGCATGGTGGGGGTGGGTGAAGCGCAGGAGGTACGGCTTGGGTTGATGCAGGGTGACGTGGAGGTCTCCTTCCTGGAGGTGGAGCTCGTCGGAGACCAGGCGCTCGATGTCGCGGGTGCAGCAGTGCGGGGGCAGGTGCATGGCCCACGGGACCAGCGCACAGGCTTCCCAATCTCGCGCGTCGCGTGCCATAGCAAAGGAGTTGGGGACGAAAATCGTCTCCTCCTCCGGCCTCGTGTTGGGGTCCCCAATCGCCATTGGAGGCGGCGGCAGCGGAGGTGGGGGCAGGGGTGGAGGCGGTGGCGGGGGCGGAGGAGTAGTCCGGCAGTCCCGTTGCCGGTGCCCCGAGCGGAAGCAGAGGAGACAACGGACCGGGTCACGGCAGGCGGCGACGCGGTGGTCCCTTGCCAGGCATTTGAAGCATCTGCCCTCCGTGGCTTGATGAAAGGCACGGCGTGCCTCCGAGGTTGGCCGCCTTGAATACCGGCCTTCAATGCGCTTGGGTGGCGGGTCGCGTCGTCCGGCCCCTCGACGCGGCGGCCGTCGGGGCGGGCGGCACCTCGGGCCCTGCGGCGCCCCGCCGGGCGTCCACCCCTCCTCCTCGCGAAGCGTCGGTGTCCCGCGCGCGGCGGAGGTACGGGGGCGTGAATGCGCCCGGGCGTCGTGCGGGGAGGGCCGTTCCGCCCAGGCGCAGGCCCCGTACGGCGAATCCATGCCGTGCGCCCGTAGCTCCGGGGGGGATCTGCAACTTGAATGCACTCACCTGTCGCGGGGGGCCGTTGCGGGGCGCAGGGGGTGCGACGTGGTCGCTGGGGGGCAAAAGGCCTCCGCCTGACGACCTCGGCCGAAGGTAGGCGGCGGATCCTCCGGGGACGACCGCGGATCCGACGGATCCGCGCGCGGACGTCGGCGAATCCGCACGAAATCGACCGCATCGAAGTGGGGGCGACCTCTGGCGGGGGGCGGCGGCGGGGTGCCCAAGAAGAAGGCTTCCTCTTCTCGCGAGCGGACCGGGCGGGGCTGGTGGCTAATTGGCTGCCGGGGGGTGGGGGCGCGGCGGTGGATCCGGAGCCGGAGAGCGGGGCGCCGGCCGGCGGCGGTCGGCCGCCCGGCGGGGCGGGGGTGGGGGGGACGGGCATGGTCAAAGTTTTGTATTTTTTAGGCAGAACTTATAAGCAAATCAGTTCCTATTCCTTACAGATATCACAGCACAATTAGTTTTTTTCTTTGTAGCAATTGGTAACCAATCAAGCAATAAATAATCACTCATCAGTCATCAACCTTGCACTACTGCTATACATAGTCAGGACCGTTCTTTTCCCCCAACACCCCGCAAATTCGGACTGCCCAAATTCATCATGACATATGACAATTCCTGCGACTTCTGCAATCGAACCGGCAGATTAAGGAGTGTTACTACCTCGTCCTCCTGCCGTTGCTAGTTATCTCGTATCTCATCCTTCTCCTGCTCCTCACAGCTGATTTTAATTGCCGCTGCTGCACCTGTCGCCGTCGCCTCCCCCAGTATCCGCTCCGCCTCGGCCGGCGCCGCCCATGGGGAATCCAGGTCGAGGAGGACGCCCCCCTCGCCGCCCGCCTCGCACGCCACAGGCCTCAAATCAGCGGCGAGCGACGTGTAGGGCGGCGAAGAGGAGGAAGCATCGTCCGACGATCCCGGGGTGGGGGTGCGGTAGGGCTCCAATGCCGCGGCGCCGGGCGCTGCTGTCTCCATGGCGCGCGCGAGCTGGAACAGTCCCAGACTCGCTCCCCTTGTTTTAAGCAAAAAGAAGAGAAAAACGCTTGGTGTTGTTGGCTTTATTCGATTTTTTTATATTATTTTTTTCGATTTTCCGTCTTAGAATTTAGCAAAACTAGACTACAACCGCCGAAGTCGGTGGCCATCGTAGCGCCGCTGCAGAGCCACCCGCCGTGTGCTACGGCGGTTGGGACAACAGCCTCGGGGACTAAGGGCGGCAAGCCTAGCCGCCGTCCCATGGCGGTTGACCAGCATACTACTGTGGGGTACGCGGCTGGATGAACGTCGTACGCCACGACGGCTACAAGCTCCAACGTCATGGGATACAACGTTAAGCTTTGTTGCCGCCGTGAGCCACAACAGCAGGGCCTTTAAGAGTCAAAATTTTGTCCGAAATTGTCATAATGATTCGTAAAAAAGAACAGAGGGTTTAGAAGGAGAATGAAGTGAGGTGGAGGGGCGGAGCAGGGAAGCTCTGCTGGTTCTTCGCTTAATTATTGCATGCATTTCGCTGATTTCAACTCTTTTAGTAATTTTACTTACATGTAATGAAAACATAATTAGTATTGATTCACTAGATTTTTTAGGGCATGTTTGCTTCCTCGCCATACCTCGCCATGCCATGCTGTGGCGAGCCTCAGGTTGTGGCGGACGTTTTGCTCGCCGCACTATCGCTCCTTTCCCACCGTTTATTGTAGCATGGCGCAACTGTAGCGTGGCGCGGCAGCTGTGGCACTGGCAACCGGTGGCGGGCAACCAAACATGCCCTTAGATATATGGTACAAATGAAATAGTTTGTGGTTGTAGTTTAGATTTTAGTATATATGTTGGAGGCACTGACTTCTTCATATCCATCGTCTAGCGCGGGCAACGAGCAATGTTGCACATGTTCGACCTGTACTTGTGAATGCCACAGGAAGATCACCCCCCTCCAAAGATTGGTCCATCCACTTCACCTCCATCCCCTAGTTGGGTACCACTACATGTCGTCCCAGCACTCTGGCGGCTCTATGTTCTCCGGACAAGAGAGGACTAGGACTAGGACATGTTAGGACTAGGTAAGACACATGGTTAGGATAGTAGAGGCGATGTACATGCCATTGCAAAGTTGTGTAGTTGTTTCATGTAAATTTCCTACGTTAAGTAATGAGACTTGCAATTTCATGCATTGTAATCTGGTTAAAAAACAAATGCCTTATCATATGGTGGTGCTAGACCCTTAACATTGTTTCATACGATTGGGTCTTGCAACCGCTTGTCCTCCATTTTGGAGGCTAACCGTCGTACCATATGATGTTTAGCTCACCATACATTTAGCTTCATTTTCAAGTGACATGTAACTAAACGCCATACCATGCGGCTTTTGACCCCTAATCGCCGTATGATATGATAACAATATATAGTTTTGCAAATCTTCAAAGTGCCATTGCAAATTTGTGTGTTCACGGAAAATTTGTATCAGATCATCTAAATTAAAAAAAAACTTGTGGGTCAACCGCCGCGGCCCACGGCGACTGCATGTCCGCTGCATGTCGCCCCCGCCTCGTGCAACCGCCACAGCCAAACGTTGTAGCACACAATGGTTAGCCTATCCGTCGTGTGCAACGACGGTTGTAGTCTAGTTTTGGTAAATTCTCAGACGGACATATGTTTTCGCAAAATCGAAAAAAATCTCTACTACTAAAAAGAATGAAGTGGAGAACAAACTTGATACGTAAAAAATCCTCCTCTCTCGTGCCTTCACCCCTCCGCACCGTGCCTTCCCCTCCGCACCGCGCCTCCACCCCCCTCCCCGTGTTCCTCGCTCGGCTCACTCTTCGCTAAAAAAACCCCGATACAGAAACCCTCCCCCACCCTCTCCTAATCCTATACTCCAATCCCATTGGACGCCGGCCGCCGCCATCGCCCATGGATGCCGGCCGCCGTCATCGCCCATTGACGCCGGTCGCCCGTCTTCTCCCGCCTACGATGTCGCCAAACCGCGTTACCGTGCCTCTCCGGGTTGACGCCGCCGCCGCGTGTGGACGCTGTCACCATGCTGCCTATTCCCTATCTCTTCTACTCCTCGATTTATGTTGATGCTTCCCTTCCTTGATTGCTAGGTCTGGGTGTCCTACACGATCCCTAGATGTACAAGAAGCACACGCCTAAGACCTACAGGAACACGACATCATCAAGGTCTCTCCTTTCTTTTCCCCCTTTCATTCTTTTCCCAGTTTTCGCACGTCCTGGAGAAGTCTTGTATTTGCCTATTGCCCTCAAAGTCTTGTATCTACATCTCATGAGTAGTGTTGTGAATATTTATTTATCTTTTGTATTTCTAAGCTTTGGATCCGATGCATCTTGGCCCAATGCTTCGATCTATTTATTACCCGGTTTGCTACAAAGCCGCAATGATGGAATTTCTCCGAGCCACATGCTCGAAACCGAGACAGATGGCATTTCAAATAACCAAACATGCATGCTTGTTAATTCCATATCCCCCCTCATCGAATTATTGATTGGCTGCAATGGTCAATGAGTGAATTTGCTTAATTTCAATGTCCAGGCCACCAAAGTTTGTGGTATTTGTAACTACACAATTATTCACTCGGGATAAGTTCTGCAGTAGGTTTCTTGAAAAGAATGACAAGGCTACTAGGAAACTACACATATTGTGCCTTGTCATTCCGCCAAATTAGTAGATGCCGGTGAATAATTGTGTAGTGACAATTGAATAAAGCCCCGGAAAACTACCCGTAAATGCTTCCCTTAACAACTCATGTGAAATCACTAACAGCTTGTAATATGGCTATTGTGACATGCATGGTTAAACTCCCCTTGCACTAATGAAAAATGAGACACAAGCTTTAGTTATGCTACTCTGGATATTTATTTTCGCCCCGTAACCTTCTATTTCGAACCCTCCCTATGCCAAATTAGCACCTTGCATAGTAACAGGATAACAATGTTTTTTGGCATCACTAATGGGAGAGAGTGATTTAGTGTGTCTATTTTCGGTTGGACCTCATGCCGACTTTGTTAAAGGTAGGAAAACTTTAAAAGTATCTTGTTGCTACCGCTCGTGTAAAAGGTGTAAATTTTGCCTTGGTTGGAAAATCGATAGAGGTGTAAATTTAACCGCAACAACAATCGGCGCGGGTTAATCACGGTGTGTCATTTCTTTAATCAATTCGAGCAACCCAACAGCTAGCCCGATTTTGTCTCAAACCCTATTCACAACTCGCAGGAGCAACGATTTTGATTAGTGCACCTCGCCTTAAGTAGGATACATTCGTAATCTTTGTGTAACTTGGTCCGTTAGTGCTTGATGCATGTTTTGCTTGTTACGTAGTAGAACTTCAATACATGTGTTCTCATTCAGCTAGCACTATAATCTCACGGGCACATGAAATCATTGGGCCATTAGGATCTCAATGTAGGTGATCCCTTAGTGGTTATGTTATTATTTATTCACTCATAATGGCACCCTTTCAAAGTTATAGTTGGGCTCTCTCGATATGATGCCCGCACAAATGGTTAAATGCATATTGGTCCAATAATGCATATTTATGTGTGCATTATAGTCATGTTTTAAGTATTGGCATAACCTCCTTTTTTTCCTTGGCCGGTATTTGTCCGTTCCTTGGCTGCCTTCCCGCCCGTGGTGAGGTTGCCGGGGCAGAGAGCTCGTCACGGAGATGAGAACTAGAGCAATGGGATGATATCATGTTGATGTGGTGAGTGTTTGATTTCTTTCTTTCTCGGACTATGATGCTAACTCCAATTTCAATTCTTATAGTTCTAAATAATTTTTCTTTCAAATACTTCGAAAAGAAAATCGATTATAAAATTGTGGAAGTTTTGTTTTGAGCTGGTAAAAAGTTTGGCAACAGAGTGTCTTCTATCTTTGTTTGTCGCTATAAACTATTCAACTCGCTATAAACTTGGATCATTATTTTTGTTAAGATTCTAACTAGGATGGGGTTTGCTCTATTTGGACCTCCTTCTCCAATATTAATGCAATGATACACAACCTCCTTCTCCCGTCAAGATTTTGATAACATTGGTTGGAAGTGTGATTCTATAGTACAAAACTATATCTCTTTAACAGCTTCCGTCTATCGCTCACCTTTTGGATTTCTTGCTCCCTACAATTGTGGTTGGTAATAGAGCTCACTGGCGGCCGAAAGAATTTCATCTTGGTTCTTGAGTTTTCGGTGATTTCATTTTTTGCGGACCACATTCCACACTCTTGATGGCGCACCGGCCGAACCTAGCCGGACTCGGAACCTTTTGGGGACCTCACGACTACATATCAAACTCGGTGAGGTCTTGCCGCCTTGTAACCCCTACATGCCGATGAGACAAGACCGCATGATGAGCCGCAAGAACAAGTGAACTTTAAAGCTCGTAGATAGATGAGAGATCGAGAACGTTATGCGGCCGATGTCAAGGGAGAAGAAGGATGAGAACAACAGAAGCGGCATGAGAGGCAGTATGAAGAACAAGGCGGACACAATTGGTAAGCACTAGCTCAAGTGAGTTGGATTGTTGAATAATACGTGATGAAAACAGCCTTGGTATTGACATACAATTTTAAATACATGATTTAAAATCCGAGCGAGAAGTTATCGTGTCGGTGGATGAAGATGAAGATAATGAATGGCTTCATAGGGGACATTTCACAGAAACAATGATGTGCCAGTGTCGATCCGAAACAATAATCATGCATCATTCGAGGCGTATGGCTTGCTTCTTGGAGAAGTTTCCATGATGATAACCGTAGTTCAAAGGTTTCGAATCTTTAATTTACAAAGGTCATTGTACAATGTGATCACCGCGGTAACTATCATTTTTTTTTCCGATGCGGATGTTAATACTCAATGTATCGATAACAAACTAAAAGAACTTCCGAATCAATTGGAGGTTGCAATTCCCCGGAAGAATTGCAGTCAAATGGTATGAATCACTTTCGCGAATCTTCCATAATCTTATTTCGAAACCTCCCGCCTACTCCTTTGCTTTTATGTGCGTAAGCACCCATAAATCCTACCGCGCGAATAATCCTATATCGATATTTTTACCTTATTACCATTTGCCAATCTACAAAAGAAAAGTTTGGGATGTCACAATCATATCCTCCTAGGATGATCTTCTCCTTTATGTTTGGAGAAAAGCCGGCCCTTGCTCGTTTGGAACACAAATGCGGCATGCGCCACGGCAGAATATGAGGGTCGCAGAACATTTCACTTTCCTATCTCCCCGTCCTAGCACCTACAATCCATTTGTGAAGGGAAAGCCTTATGCACTTTTATGGGCCTTTTGTGGATTAAACCAAATAAGACTTGGGCATTTAGCCATTGATGCTACCGAAAACGGATGCAAAATACAACATGCTTTTTATTTCTTTTAGCACCTTCTACCTCCGGAACTAATCCCGGAGCAAAATATCCAAGAAATTCGATTGAAGATGTGCCCTCGTCGGTCCGCAACCTTGTTTGCCTAAAATCCTTATCACTAAATGGCAGCAAAATCCGTCGGTATATGCACTTGATATTTGTTGCTACATTACAAAATTAACAAAAGCCCGTCACCCGCCCCTAGATTTGCATTTCGGCTTCCGGAAAACATACCGAAAGACCGCACGGCCCTTCGTAACCTATCCCCGCATGACAACCCGATCATGATGGACCATATTCAAATGTTCCGGGATAGTCTTGCTATGTGACGTAATTTCTTCGTCGATCTTGTGATGCATGAAGCAAATGCATGGCGAAAGCCCCTACCAAGCATTGTAAAACACTATCTTCGAGCATCACAAGCAAAGATTTCCAATAGACATAGTGTGTCATTTTGGTTGTCTTTGTCATAATCACTTAGGCAGATTACCACATTTATAGATCAAACCGTACGCTCAACTTCAAGTCGTTCTTCGAATGTGATATCTTTCATTGATTTTTTGTATGATTTGAGTATTGTGCTATAAATAATTGGATGCCCGTAGCAACGCACGGGCACTAACCTTGTAATATAAAAAAATCGCTTTATTCATTTTTGTCTTTGCGGGGCCGTGCTCTTAAGGGCTTGTTCGCTTCGTGGGAGTCAATCCGAATTTGGAATAATAAATGTATGCGTAAAATTATGATATGGACTTGGATTTATTCTGGATCAAAAATTAATTTAACAATAATGATAGGTAGAACAAGAGACCGTAGAGCCGGATTGGTTCCACACCTCTTGACTAGTGGATTGATTTCGAGCCTTTTGGTGTACCTATCATGAGCAAATTAATTTTCGACCCGGAATAAATCCTAATCTCTTATAGTAACCATCATGATTTTCTTGTTGTATTTATTCATTCCGATCGGAATTGATCCCGTGGAAACGAATGAGGCCTAACCGAGGTGAAGGAATGGGCCTCGGCTATGCATTCGGTTGAGGAGGATTCGGTTGGAAGCCCATTACAAAGTGTTGTCTTAGATATGGCAACTCCGGGATCCCCTCCCTGAAAATAAAATATGGCAACTCGGTAACCTAAAGATAATAAAATAATAATAGTAGAACTCTAAAAGATTATACACAAATTTAAAAATAATTTTGCAGGGGTCACGCGAACGCGTGTCCTATTTGACACGTACGTCCCCTTTCCTACTTGAGGAGATGGTACACAAATTTAAAAAATAATTTTGTAGGGGCCACGTGAATGCGTACCCTGTTAGTCACTACGTCCGCTCTCAAGGCGATGGTAAGCTAGTGCTCCTCCCAAGTGCAATGGAGGCCACTAAGGGCGTGTTTGGGAGGGCTCCGGCTCCACCAAACCAACTGCGGGAGCAGCAACTCCACCAATTTGCAGCTCCACCGTGGAGCTGGACTCTCCCTTTGGAGCTGAGGAGATGTGTTTGGCCGAGACAACAATTCCGGCTCCGAAAAATGAAGATTTGAATAGATTGCCCTCTTTTACCCTCAATTTTTTTGTTTTGCTTGCATGCGGGTGTGTACGTGATGTGTTGTGCATGTGTGGTGTGTGCGTGTCCCGTGTGTGCATGCGTGTGTACGTGTGGGTGCCTGTGTGCACGCGTGGTGTGTGGGTGATGTGTGCGTGGTGTGTGTGAGTGCCGTGTGCATGGGTGTGCATGCATGGGTGTGTACGGGTGCGTGCCGTGTGCATGGGTGTGCACGGGTGCGTGGTGTGTGGGTGTGTTCGTGCGTGCGTGTGTGGTGTGGTGTGTGTTGCGTTTTTTAATTTCAACAAACAAGTAATGATTTTGATCAACTCACATCTTAAAGACTCCAAGTAACCGATAATTAGAAATTGTTCATATGCATATAAAAGTTTACACGGACAAATTGTTCAAATGCTTAGAAATATAAAAGTTCAATGTCGATTACAAACTAGTGCCAACCGAGAGCGACGAGAGCGAGAGATGTGGCAAGTTCATCTCGAAAAGTATCCATGCAAGTCGAACTCGCTTCGGAGTAGATGTATCCGATGCATTTGTTAGGACGACATCTCGTTTATAACGATCCGGTATTGCGGTGCATGTAATTGGGATCACGATCAAACCGAGCAAAGTCTGCATCCTCACTGTTATGCTCACGAATGAAATTGTGGAGAACCATACAAGCGACAACTATCATTTTTTGCTTCCACATGGGGTATTTCTTTATTCTATATAGAATTTCCCACTTCATTTTTAATAAACCAAAAGATCTCTCAATCACGTTACAAATAGATGAATGCTTGTAATTGAACTTTTCTTTCGGGGTATTAGGTTCCATACCTCTATGCCACTCAGACATATGATACCTCTCACCCTTGTATGGAGCAAGGTAACCGGGCCGATTAGGATATCCAACATCGACAACATAATATTCACTTGCAAATGATAAAATAAATTAACATATTTTCATGGTTAATGAAAGCAAATTAATTATTGACAACTATTTACCTTGTGGAGGATGTGGGAAGAAGTCCTTGTCGACACTCAATGCATTGTATAGCACACTTGTGTCGTGCATAGATCCAGGTTGGCCCGCTGACACATATGAGAATCTCATGTCAAAATCACAAACTGCTAGTACATTTTGGGTGGGTATCCCTGTCTTTCCAATGTACCTCACTTGCTCATCGGGTGGATGCGTCACACGAATATGTGTGCCATCTAGTGCTCCAATGCAATCTTTGAAATATGGATATGCTCGCTTGTCATCCCTTATCCTTCTATGGATTGTATGAAAATTTGGATCTTTTGGCCTAATGAAATCCTTTGCCATGCTCATCAAACTCGAACAAAACCTCCTCAAATTTTCTACTAATAGTTTCACCGAGTGCTTGAATCTATTTTGACTTCGTTGTTGGACTCATTCCCCGAACAAATGAATAACGTAGAATATCTAGACTCTCAATAGTAGACATATGCAAGTGATGAGGTCAACCCATACCTCGAACCAATAACTTATGGAGGTCGGAAAAAATGTCGTGGCCGATGCGCAATCGCCTATGGCATTCTTCTCGGAGTGTTGAATAGCTCCAAAGATATACCCCATTTCACTTGTTGTAGACGTCCTTGGAGGATTTTTTTTAACAAACATGTCAACATATGTTTGTCCCAAAGATAGCACCAAGATAGATCATCTTAAAAAAAATCCTCATCCTCTTCATCAATGTCATCATCATCATCGCTAGATAACCGCAATAAGTTGTGTACATGATATAGATAAATAATTTATCGAAATGAGAGATAAGTAGTTTGTGCACATGATGTAGATAAACAATTTATCCACATGAAAGATAAGTAGTTTTTCCACGTGACATAGAAAAATAATTTGTCCACATGACATAGATAAACAACTTGTCCACATGACATAGATAACTTGTCCACATGACATAGATAGACGACGCCGACATGACACAAAAACAAAGGTTTACATGACATAGATAGAATGACACTAAAATGATAAAATGACACTAGACCGATCACTTTCCAAACATCATGTCAATCTTCCTCTTTAGCCAATTGAACCTAGCCTCGTTGGTGGGTATAGTCATAAACATCCGCCTATGTTCTTTTTTCACAAACAACTCGGTTGCCACAAAGTGCTCATCACTCCCAAGATCAGCCCCACATGCAATGGCATGACCCATGACTTCCTCAATACCGATCCCTCCAAACCTAGCTGCAACAAAAGCCCGAGCACTCTCTCGTTATCTTTGTCATATTCTGCCGTATAACTATTCCGGTGCTACTCTTAGGCTTTTTGTTAGGTTTATCTAAAATAATATGAGCCTTCCTCTTAGGTTTGTTGCTAGGTGCGGGAGAGACTTCCAAATTCTCTTCACCAATATCATCACCATTCTCTTCACCATTCCCCTCACCATTCTCTTCACCTTCATTCTCTAAGTCGATATCATCCCGAACACCGTTAGGTGGTATTATTGGGTTGGAGGAGGAGGACGATGAAGACCAACTCGACGTGCGTAACCGAGAGGAGGAGGCGGAGGGAGCGGCGGCCGGGTCATCTCTCGGTGTCTCCGGCGGTCCGGCCGGCGGAGACAAGGGCGGCGGCGGCGGTATCGTTGACGCACGAAAGGAGAGGAAGGGTCGCGCGCGGGGATTCTTCGAGGGAGGCGACGGGGTCGCCCGGGGGAAAATAGAAACCAACCGGTACGCTTGTGTAATGGATGGCAGTGGTGGGTAATTTCCACCCAACTCCACGAGTAAGTACGAAACAAGGTTTCGCAGAGTACCCCTTGAGGCACTCCATGGATTTGGTGGAGTTGGGAGCTAGATCCATAGATTTTGTGGATTTGGAGTTTTTAGAGCTGGGGTGTTTGGCAGGAAAAAATTGTAGTGGAGTTGTTTTATTGAATCTGGAGCTGCTTGGAGCCCTACTAAACACGCCCTAACTTAGGTCACGATTTTTTTAGAATTACACAAGACAACGCGGACGCTTACAACACGCATGCACACTCACCCTTATGAATACATGTACGCAAACCCTACCCCTATGAGCACCTCTGAAGGACTGAGCACCGGCAGACTTGGAGATTCTCGAAGTCACCACTGGCACCTCGTCGTCGATGTGAACGTCGCTTACCACTTAACGCATAACGCTGAAAATCCCGGAATAAATCCAGGAAAAAGGAGCGAGCACCAGGATTTGAACCCTGATAGGTGGCATCTCATTAAATCGTCCTATCATTGGACTACAAGCCCATTCACAACTTAGGTCTTGATCATATTGATGGACCATCGACCCCGTCCAGGTAAGTATGGTTCAAGGTACCTCTGCCCCCATGTTTTGTATCCTCTCGCGTGTGTCCTCCGCGATAGTACGGTACTAAAATCTACTCCCTCCGTCCGTCACACCCGATTTCCGGGGGATATTTAACTTTTTACCATTATAGTGGAGGGCGCCTCTCCGGATAGCATCTTCCGGTTGCCACAACACTTTTAGCACGGAGAGAGAGAAAATGCATACGGATTCACCACTTTCGCTCGCGTGGCACACCAACGCGGCGGTCCACGTCGATTCATGCCCACGTGGCGTAGCAAATGACCTCCCATACCCCTTCCCCATCTTCTTTCTTCTTCTCCACCACCGACGCATCCGTCTCATCGCCGACACGCCGCCGTCCGCCTCCTTGGCCGGACCTCGAGCTCCCCCCGCCCCCGCGCTCCCCGGGCGGCATCCATGCTCGCTCCTCGCACGACCGCCCACCGGACCTCCGTCGGCGGTAGCTCCTCCCTCCATCTCACCCCGCGGTCCCACCCCCTCCTTCCCGAGTCCCTACCGTCGGATGGTTCTCCTCACCGCCACCGCGCGCCGCCGCCGGGGCCGGGGGAGGGGCGGAGCTCGAGCTCCCACGCCCGCGGCGCCGCGGCGGTGCTCGATGACCGGCGGCCCACACGCCGGCTCCTCCACCGCGGTCGTGTGCGCGGCACGGGGAGGCTCGCCGCGCCACCAACGACGCTTCTCCTCACCGCCGCCGCCGAGCCAAGGAGGGGCGGAGCTCGAGCTCCCACGCCCACACCGCCGCCGCAGAGGTGCCCGATGGCCGGCGGCCCGCACGCCGGCTCCACCGCGGGCGTGCGCGCGGCACGGGGAGGTCCTCCGCGCCGTTGTTCCCTCCAACGCCCGGCGCCCGGCGGTGCTCAACTTTGATGGCCGGAGGTTGAAGATAACCTTACACATGGGACCCACGTGTGAGTGACGAAGGGATAGAGCAAGAGGAAGAAGACAAAGGGTACGAAGGACATTTTACGCACCACTTGCCGACTTGGATCCCCGGGAATAGGATTCGGCGTGCCACGTGAGCAAATATGGTATTTTTGTAGCATCTTTCATCATTGCGTGGTAAAAATGTAGTGGCAACCGGAAGATGCTATCCGGAGAGGCGCCCTCCACTATAATGGTAAAAAGTTAAATATCCCGATTTCCGGAGGGAAACCGAGATGCATCTCATATGTGTGCCGGGATCTAGTTCCACACATATGATAGACGAAATGAGTGTAATATCATAGACAAGTAAAAACGTAACAAGGGGTTTAACCACTTACTACACTCATTCGGAAGACACGAAGGTCTTTAACATCGGAAAACGATAACTACACGACGAGTCCTCGTCTTCCGCTTCCACAAGCACTTGACTGGGGGAGACGCATGCCTCAGAACTCCTCAAAGTCGATGTAGAACTCTTCACCATTGTTCTCTTCTGAACAGCGGTAAGCAAGGCTGAGTACACTTATGGTTGGTACTCAACAAGTGGGGGAAGATGCAAGGCTATCAAGGATAGGCTATGGTTTTGCAGCGGTTAGCATTTTAATGTTGGTCAAACTTTTAATTAAAGAACGCCTAGTTACTAGATGTAAGTATATACCAACCCACTTAAGAAACTTTTAAACAAAACAACCCAAAGCTCATCGAGCTTCACCAAACCACGATTTATTCTCATCTTCAAGTTTATTAATCATGTGAGGGTCCAAGCCGCTCATGACCGTGAGCACGGCTGATCGATCAGTTTTACACTCTGCAGAGGTTTGCACACTTTACCCACAGCTTGCGTAAAAGTTCCGAAGAACTTTGAACCCAACCATGCGATGCTGATCAGGCATCATACCACACTTCCGAGGTGTGATTGCATAGGGACGCTACGAAGCCTTTACAAAGGTATACAAAAGACTAACGACCCGCATAGTTACAGATCAGGGCGGACCATAACCCTCCCTAGTGGTCGGCACCTTAGCAAAGGTCGCTACCCCAAAAGGACCGGCTATACCCCCGCAACCCGGATCCCCCCTCTCGCTCCTTTCGGAAAAGGGCCATCAGATCAATCGCACACCTAATTAATTGGCTAAGGTCAGAGCCATGTAACACTGTGGTTGCGCATGTTTTCTTGGGTGGTTCTCCATGTTCCGATTAAATCACATGATCTTGTATTACCAAAAGCATCATCGTCATAAAACATATAAGCCTTTATCTTGGAAAACCATTTTTATCCAACCCAAGTTGAGCAACTAGCATATTCTACCCAAAAACATTTGTTAAACCGGGTTGATCCAAGGATTGTGGATAAAAATCTAGGTAAGTCCTTAAAAAGGTATTCCCATCAATTTAATGCAATATCACCATAAAAGTAAACTTAATTGTAATGCAGTTATATAGGACAAAAATAGAACATGCAGGGGGAGAAGACCACTTGCCTTCCTTGCTTAATCACTAAGGTTCTTCATCTTCAAACACTTGCTCTTGATCTACTTCAACTGGTTGCTCGCTTGAAACTGGCACGATGTCTACGAGCACACAAGAATACATACAATAAACAAAACAATACACCAAGCATGAAAAGCTTAAAGGGAAAACAGGGTTTGGGTTTAGGAAAGCGAACACAAGGAACACTCGGAACTATCGGGAGATTTGGATGATCACAAACAAGAGCTAGCTATGCGTTTGATATCTTTTAATTAAGTAAAATCATGTGTATAGGTTATTTCAGAGAAATAGCCTATTTATAATTAAGCAAGTTATATTTGTATTTAAAATACGATGTAGGCCTAGTCCAATCTTACTTATAAATATTCAGGTATGATTTATGCAAATTAAACATTTAATTTTAAAAGAAGCATTTAAAAGCATCTAGGCGCTTATCTTTGTATTTCGAGTTATTCTAATCAAATTATAATTTAAAAACACATTTATATTCATTTTAGTCAAATTAACATTTAATTAAGAAAACTCGGGATATAGCCTATGTTACATTTTAGTATAAAGCAAATTGCATAATCATTAATCAAATTAAGTTTGATTATAAAAACCGAGGTATACATCTAATTAACTTTTAATTAAAAGAAATGTTCATTTAATATTAATCATATTAACTTTCTTATGAAAACACGGGTTTAAACTTCTAATTAGATTTTAATTAGGAAAGCATGTGCAATAGGATTTAATCATATTTAATATTTAAATAAAATATAAAACGAGAGAACATGTACATCATTGGTCATATCACGTAGTTTTAGTTGATATGAGCCTATCGCAACTTGAAACGGTGGAATCGGAGCTACAACGCAAAAAAATATGGAGAAAACAAGATTCTAGAACTGCCGGGCTTGAAAAGACGGTCGCGTGGACACCAAGAACGCTTAAAACGGAGCTAGGACGGAAAAGATATGGCTAAAACAAGATTCGGGGACTAATTTGTGAATATCTTGAAGTTTTAGGGGGTTTTTCGCAAGATTTCGGGGACCTAAACATAATTATGTGTAAACCTAGGAGGTCTAACATGTAAAAGGTCAAGGGTAGGCTATTAAACGAGAAAAACTAAAGAGATCGGGGGCCTAGACATAAGAATCGGGATCGAATTGTAAGGGTTCGATAGGTGGAAGGGTATATTTGTAATTTCCGAAACTCGGGGTTCTTTTTGCAAAATTACCAGGGCGGCCGGCGGGTGAGCTGTGGAGGCGCCACGTGGCGGGCTATGATTGGTTGTGCTGACGCGAGCATGACGCGGTGCTGACGCAAGCGATGACGCGGCTGGCTGACGTCAGCGGTGGACCGCGCCCGTGGACCCGGTCCACCGGTCCACGGTGGACCACCGAAGGGGTACACCCCTTCTTTTAATCTGGACCGCCCGCCTTGATCGGACGGCCTGGGTGCGCCACGGGCGACGGGCGGCGGCGAGCGGCCGGAGACCGGCGGCGCGCGGCGGAAACGGCGGCGGAGCGGCGGCGGCTCGCCGGCGATGGCCGAAAAGAGCTCCGGTGTGCCAAAATCCACGGCAAGAGCATAGAGAGGAAGAGGAGGAGACGGGGAATCTTCCGGCGGCTTGAAGAGGAAGGAGAAGCGCGGTAGAGGAGATCGGGGCGGCGGCTCCCGGCGGCGGGCGGCGCTCGGTGGCGGCGCGTGAAGAGGTGGGGAGAGGGTGTGGGAGCACGGGAGAGTGAGAAAAGGGGTGAGACGGAAGCTTTAGCTCGGTTTATATAGAGTTGGAGAGGGGCAGAGGCAGGGGGCGAGGTGCAAGGGCCTTTAATGGCCATGGCGGTTTTCAAAGCATTCAAGACGGGGAACGGATTGATTGAGGAGTAACGGACGGAATTAAAGGCAGAGAATTGAATGGAGGGTTTTACTGAGCCTTGATGGGGAGGAAGAAGGGAGGAGGCGCGAGAGGAGGGGCGGCGCGGCCAGGGAGAAGGGGCTGGAGGTTGAGGACGGGGCTGACGGGCGGGCCCCGTCGGTCAGTGGGAGAGAAGGAGAGAGGGGAGCGCTGGTGGGCCGGTGCGGCTTCGTGGGCCGAAAGCGGAGATGGGCCGCGGGAGGAAGTTGGGCTACGCGGGCCGAAAGGAGAAAGGGGGAAGAGGGTTGGGTGGTTTTGTTTTTTTTTCAAACCCATTTTTTTAAACCAATTTCAAACCTTTTTAAATTCAAATCTTTTACATGCTTTCAAATTCAAATTTTAACACAAATTTCTCCAACTATTTTAAAGGCTTTTCGCAAACCATTTTTAACAACTTTTCAAACATATTTTAAATTCAAACCTTTGCACAAATTTTCACAATTTGTTTCACAATTATTTTTAAGGACTTTTTCACAAATATTTTAAGACTTTTAAAACCACATCACAACCAAAACTCATGCATTCAAATCATGATGCACAAGCACTTATTGCTTCTAAATTATTAAAATGATATTTAAATATTTTAAAGGCCAAATTTATTTGATAATTTAATTATTCCTTAGAAAATAAAATCTAAAACACCATGTTGCTTACATTAATTTGGTGATGGAATTTTAGGGTGTTACACCGTCCCACAATATAGGGACTTGGGGGGCTTCAAAATTTTTCCCAAAATATAAGGATCTGGAGTAGCACTTGTGGGCCCCACATAGCATTTGCCGTCAAAAAAATCTCCACTCTTCCCAACCGGCCAGCCGCACCCTCCCTAGCCGCATGAATCCCCACCGATTCCGCAGCGCCGCGCGCCTCCGGGCCACCTAGGATATTGTCCGCCACGCGGGGCGGCCGTCCACACCGCCGGGCGAAGGAGGCCCGACCCGCCGGTGGGGAAGAAGAAGGTGCGGCCACTAGATCTCGGGCGCGAACGAGGCGAAGGGCAGCGACTCGCTCGCGGGGGCTTAGCGACGGAGCTCGCCCGCGCCTCGGTGAGGCACGGCGGCAGTGCTCGCCCGCACCCTCACGGAGCCGCGACGCGGAGCTCGCCCGAGCCCGGCGAGACAAGGCGACAAATCTCGTGTGCTCGCAGGGCCGTAGCCAAGGAGCTCTCTTGCTCCGGTGAGGATAGGCGGCGGAGCTTGCAACTGCCCTCGTGGGGTCGCGACCGCCAGGAGGAAAGCAGGGACCGAAGAGAAGGGACGGGGGTGGAGATGGAGGTGCCAGTGGGAGGCGTGATGGCGGCAGAGGCCTGCTCTGGACTGCAGGAGGTAGAACCAGGGGCATATATGCCATTTTAACTCTCTTCTATTTCCTGCATTTGAATGCTTCAAACCCTTGTATTGTGGGCCGGAGGAAGTACATGTTTTCAACGCAAACGGTGGCGCCCCTCACGAAATCTCGCTCGTATGGGCCTATTCGGCTTGTTGGGTCGCTTAAGGCCCATCATTTTGGTTTCTCCGTTTTCTCCATTAGCCAGCCGCAAACTTGCCTGCCATTGGCTAAACTTTCGGACCGTCTGATCTTGATCGGCCGGCCCAGATCAGTCGTTCGTTAAAGCATCGTTTATTTGGCGGCGATCAACTTTTTTTTTACGTACTACTTCAGAACGAAGTCTTCAGTACTAGTAGACCTTTTTTGTTTACTATACCAGTATCTTTCTTCCGCGTGCTTGAAAATACCTCGTTTTTGGCCGTGTATGTTAGGTAACCTACTTCATTATCATGTGTTTATGTGATGACGATGACACCCAATCATGCAACTTGCTCGACCAAAGGCATGGCCTGGAGTGTAAACAGGACCCAAGGCACATCGAGTAGAAACACACACGGGGCAGCACAGCTAGCGAATGAGAAAAAGGAGGAGACGAAATCTTACACCAAAAAGGCTGCGTCACACAATGTCAAAAAGGCACGACACGAACACAACTTGACCTCCATTTGCGTGCGTGTAGTCTAAAGACCAAAGGCGCAGCGATTGGACTGGGGAGACAATATGGTGGTGGTAGCAGGAAACTGGTGATACCAGCACTTGCATCACACTGACGCCATGCATGCATATATACCCTAAGACTGGAGCACTAAAAAAACAGTGAGGACCAAAACACCAAATAATTAACAAAGTACTCAGTACTTGGAGTCATTGTTTTATAGTGTGTGTATACCAACTGGATGGCAAATGAAGGTAAGTTTACATTCAGGTTAACTCAGTCAGTGAGTACCGGCAATCTTGACTCCTTTTGTGAATCTAGTACTGAATTGCCGAACACTGCCTGCCTGTCAGCCTGCCTGCCCAAAAACAGTATCCCTTTGGCTCTTCTCTTTTTGTATGTGCACACTAGCCTAACTGATCCTTCTCCTTTTTACTATACGTATATGCGACGGTGATGATTCCATCGACGTATTCTTGTTGAGTTTATGCTCGTGTTGAGCCATGCACTTGTACAATTATACAAGTATAATGTTGGTACGATCAGGCTGAGGGTTTTTTCCCTCCTATCTAGAATCAGAAAATGGACGAGGATAACATCTCAGAAACCCATCTGGTTACTACTTGCAACAACAGCAGAGTAACCGGCTGCCGGTTCCTGGAGCATGGCCGCCGGCGGTGCGGGACCCGCCTGGAAGTAGCACGACACTGGGTCATCCTCCACCATGGCAGGGAGTGGGTCTGGGTGAGCGACGGGACACTGTGGGCCCATCATCATCGGGTACTGGTAGTCGTCGTCCATGGGGTCCCACAGGCCCAGCTCCTTCTCCAGGTCCTCCAACCACCACTCCGCCCCACCGTGGCTGGTGGTGGTCGTGCTCGCGGCGGCGTTCGGCTCTGTTGCATTGCTCTGGCACGGCGCCGGTGCAGTCCCGACCGCGACGGCCCCGCCGGTGCCGTCGCCGTCGATGATGCTCCACAGCTCGTGGTCGATGTCGATCTCCGGCAGGTCGAGCAGCTCGTCGATGCCGGGCCGCCGGGCGGGCGCCGGCGGGGACGTGGACGAGGCGCATGGCGAGGTGGGAACGGACACGGACACGGCCGGGCAGTACGGCCCCGGCGCGTGGTCCACCAGCATGTCGAAGTCGAAGCAGGCGGGGTCGTCGAGCATGGGGATCATCTCGAGCTTCTCCAGCTCCAGGCCCAGCTCGTCGCCGGCCGGCTCATCGTCCTTGCTCGCGTTGCTCTGCTGCTCCCCGGAGTCGTCGCCGCTGGAGCAGTTGGTCGTCGTCGCCGTCGTCGTGGACGAGGACGGCGACGGCGACGGGCCCGCAGCTGGCACCCCGGCGCCGGAGGGCTTCTTCCTCTTCTTCTTGGCGCCGCGCTCCTCCGCGCCCGGCGACACCCGCTTCTTCAGGTGCGTGTTCCAGACGTTCTTGATCTCGTTGTCCGTCCGGCCCGGCAGGCACGCCGCGATCTTGGACCACCTGTGCAGACACATATCCGATCGAACTCTGTCAGTCTCACCGTCGTCGTCCATGGGTTCAAGAACGGCGATCGAATTCTCCAGGTAACGAGCTGCACCGTACTTGTTGCCGAGCATGCCGTGCAGCTTGATGATGGCCTCCTCCTCCTCGGCGGTGAAGTTGCCGCGCTTGAGGTCCGGGCGGAGGTAGTTGATCCACCGCAGCCGGCAGCTCTTCCCGCACCGCAGCAGACCTGTGTTGTGCAATTCAAAACCACCATCAGAACGCATGGATGTGCAGGCTGCTCCAGATGAGGAGGGATCGCCATGCTTGGATGGTACCAACCTGCTTGCTTGGGCAGGGCGCGCCAGTTGGCGTGGCCGTACTTCTGAATGTAGGCGATGAGGCGCATGTCCTCCTCCGGCGTCCAGGAGCCCTTGTTGAGCCCAACCTTGGCGCAGCACGGTGCCCGGCCCTTCCCCATCGTGTTCCTCCGAGCCCCTGCTGCCGCCGCGTGATCGTCTGATCGAATCGATCGCTGCCTCGATCTCTATCTAGTTCTCGATGCTATCGCTGCGACGACGGCTCCTCGATCACTTGGGTGTGCGTGTGCCGGGGCCTGTGCAGAGCTGCAACCGGGACAGTGCCAGGGGCAGGCGTATATATACACACACGGCCCCGCGCGCGCCGGGGGTGGGGGTGAGGAGGAGATAGATAGATGCGGGGCACCCCGTGCGCTCGAGGTCGCGCGCTCTTGACGGGCGCGACGCCGACAGCGCGCGACGGGTGACACAAGCCGCGGCCGTGTCGCGCTCCCGCCCGCCCCCACCCCGCTCACCAAACCCCCCGGGTCACTCGTCAGCCTGCCACGACGGGAGCCCTGCCAACACCTGTGCCTCCAAGGTTGCAATCCTCGGTCGAATTCCCAACAAGAAAAGCACTGGAGGGCCCCCCCCCCCCCCCCCCCCTGTTGGTTTCCGCCGCGGGCCGGCCGGCGTGCCGACGACGACGTCGCACGGGGAGGCGGGGCCTCTCGGTCTCGGCCGCGGCCGGCCAGCCGCGATCGATCTCGTGTGATCTACTAGGTGGGGTGGGGGCCTTGAGCCTTGACCCTTGCTTGCCCAGCTTGGGTGGGTGTCTGAGGTGGCCGCCGGGACGCCGCTTGGCATCGCGGTGGCGTCCTCGGCGACTGGACATGTGCGGTTGCTTGGTGTGGCCTCCGTTGGACAACGGCGACATGACATGGTTTCACCGGACCGTACAGGGGTTATGGAGGGTGATCACGGATCAGATGAAAAAGCTGTGCTTTAGGAAAAACAGGAAAAAGAAGGAGATTAAGCGCGACAATGACGGCTAAATATCGTTTCCTTCTTTTCTCCGATTCGTCGAAATCAGCACGAATGGCAGGGGAAAGACGAGAGAGAGCAAGTTGGGCACTTTGCTTGGGATGAAGGCTTGGACTAGCAGCCCATCTCCGTGCAACCTTCGATAGGTCCATCCGTAGAGCTTACTAGCTTGCAGATTGGGTGATTTGGGAGTTAGGTCCGACTCCTTCATAGTTCATACCACACCACACGAAGGAATATTGGGGGGAAATCTACTTCACCCCCAACCTATAAGTGTTGGAACACATCACCCCCAACCTATGAAAATGGATTTTTTACCCCTTGAACTTTCTAGAACAGAACAAATCACCCCCTGAAGCAGTTTTGAAAAATCATAGTAAATCACAAAAAAGTCATAAAATGGAAAATCCAATTATGTTGGATTCTAATGAGTACATCTACACAATGAACATATAATATGGTATATTTAGTATATATTTTTTACAGTTATGGAGAAAAGCATAGATAAGGTTACAACTAAAAATATGTACTAAATCATTCCATATTGTATGTTCACTGCGTAGAACTACTAATTTGAAGTCCAACGCAATTAGATTTTTCATTTTATGATTTTTTCTGTGATTTACTATGATTTTTCAAAACTACTTCAGGGGTGATTTGTCATGTTTTAGAAAGTCCAGGGAATAAAAAATTCATTTTCATGGGTTGGGGTGATGTGTTCCAACCCTCATAGGTTGGGGGTGAAGTAGACTTTTTCGAATATTGGAGAACATTAAAAGGTGGATTGCAACCGGGTAACAGATAGTTAAATGGTCGATTTCGTTTTGTGCGTTTTATATGTAAATTACACTACCTAACTCATATACAATGGGGAATTATTCCTGGTGGGGTACGGACGGATTCGCATGCGGTCCACAGCAAAGTGCACTGTGAAAGTGTCGATGTCTACGGCAAATCTGGACGTTTTCAAAACATTTTTTTTCCTTTTCTTTCTTCCCACTACGTGCTGTTCTTCATCTCTAATTTGAACTGTCATTTGTGCATATCCCATCGATGGAGACCACATTAAAAGAGAGGAGAATATGTATATAGTACTGGGCCGGTGTTTGTTGGAAGGTTGCGTTTTCATAAGGAGAAAGAGGAAATGTTGACAGACATGTTAAATTTGGGAATTTATATGATCTTCAACCGTAGTACGTTAATTGCAAAAAATGGTAGCATTCGGTACTTTCCGCTGACATTATTTGATTTATATTTTCCCCCCTAGTTAACAAGACGTTGATATCAACAGCGCGCCTTATGTAGAACAAATTGACAAGTTGTATACTCTAACAGAACCGATACTTACCGGCCTCATCATGTGTATGCATTTTTTTGTCAGAGAAGCATTTTTAAAAATACATTTCTTACGCATATATTTGCTTTCAAGAGATAGTCCCTCGTATCAAGCTCCCTTCCTTCGAAGACGTAGCTACTACTCCTACCTACTAGTCACTGTTCAGAGCAAGTGGTAGTAGGGGGGGGAACAAGACTACCTACCCGTTGTCTATCTTCTCTGTACGGATCGCCCTGTCGTTGATCAAACAGCAACAATCTGATTCGCTGAATTCAAATTTAAACCACCCAAGCAGAGCTTATCTCACTTGATCATCACCAGGTAGCCCTAACACGCAATAGGTTGTGCCTGTTCTAACCCACAAGACCACGCAACACACGGTTCGTGTCTCGCTGATCGATCGGTGAGTAGACATGATGGTCAGGTAACCAAGGACAGATTGGTATCTGTCCATCCATCCCGATTTGGCGATTTGCTCTTGTGAATGGACAGAGTCGGGTAACCCCGGCCAACAATGCGTGCGTGTTGCATCCGAGATCGAACAGCTGAGGGCGTCTCCAATCGTATGGAAATTTGCATTGTTCTCTAGGCGATGAATTTAAACGAGAAAAGAGTCTGCAATAACTAAACTTTGAATATTGTGCGGTGAGAGAACAGCGTATTGGGAATTGAGCGAGCTCATCTCTTCTCTCTAGTTAGTCTCTTGTCTTTTGAACGATGTTTAATGATTAAAAAATTAGTTTATTTAGCTCTAAGCTAGATTGTTGGAGACGCCCGATCGATGGTCACTTGGGAGCTCGGGGTTCTTAATTACCGCATAGCGCAAGAGAGTTCTCGGGACGGCGAATTCTCGTGTAAGCTTTGGTTAGCTAGCTGCCGAATTTAGCAGGAGGAACACTTTGACCAGCCAACTACATGCATGTATAGCTGCGTACCGATGAACGGCCGGTGCCACGTCGTCGCCTTAAACAATTTGGTTTGATAGGTAGAGCTAGCTAGCAAGGAGATGTTTATCTTATTCATCGTGTCAACAAGTTAAAGTACTGTGTAGGAGTACTATATCAACCTCACAGTTGGAATTTTGAAATCAATTGCATGCTTCGTCCGTTTTAAAAAGTAACCGCACACAGTGCACATGCCTGAAAGTTGATCAAAAAAGAATGCCTCCTCCCAGAGCAAATACTGAGGAAGGAGGATGAGGAGGATCACGATTTTTTTTGGAATCTTTTGATTCCTGTAGCGAGTGCGACAACACCGCTAAACCGACACAACTATTAACATAGAACTGAAGCTGTTCATCAGTCTTGAGATAATAAGACATATACCCCCAAAAAATGATTTTGCAGCAGATAGTTGCGAGCTGTACGTGACGCATCTTTCTCCGGCTGAAAATTCAAAATTGCACGCGATTGGAACAGTTACTTTCATCGTCCAAATCATGGCTGTATCTCCGGTGATTTTGCCCTAGAGAAGAGTAACTTTAAAAAGGTGTTTTTGGTGAAGAATAAACTGACGCCCCTTCAACAACCAGTCCCCCGTTTCCATCATCCGGGAGATCGATCAGGCTGCAGAGATTCCTGCATACATACTGTGCGGGGGCAGCAGCAACTGATGGCACAATAATTTTCCTGGCGGAGAAGTCTCAGTTAGGGTAACCAAACACTTGTTGCCGTTTTACCTTCCCTTCACCTAACCTTGACGTGCTTCCTCTCATCGTGGAAACCCACTCGATGTCGCATTTGGACTCGCTCGTATATGTTGTTCGTCCTGCGTCGCTGTGTTCCGAGTGTAGAAGCGAATAAAAAAGAATGTTTTGGAGGCAAGTATATTTGGTGATTGATTAAAGTTTCTTGACCTGCCGCGCTAAGCTATCTGCTGAAGTTTGCTGATCTTCTACCTAGATTTGAATGACATGTTAGCTAACCTCATCGGTGACATGTTAGACAGGCGATCGAACAGTGATCGACGTGAGAAAGATGAGAGGGACAGCTAGCACCTGCTGCAAGCAGCGCCACAATTCGCAGCTGTGTGTGAAACGGAAGCAAGAGGCTGCTAGATAGAGTGCTAGCTATAGGTGCTAGTAGCCACATGCATGGATTTGAACTATACGTGACGACGATGTACTGTGAATATTTTGAGTAACGGTTTTGCTACATCGATCGGTCATGTTCACGTGTACCTGATTCTGTCAAGACCCGTGCCCCGGACGGTCCTCACTTCAAGGGCAGGAAAACATGCCGTGCATCATCAGTGGCGAGGTTATCCGGGTTTGAGGCTTGGCGTGGTGATCTGGGGTGAAGCCGTGAAGGATGGGGTGGCGGCGCTGAGAGCGACGTTGACAATCCGGGAGGCACGTTGGTGTGCGTGGGAGGATGCGAGCGGATAGGTCATCTGGTAGAGCTCAGGGCGAAAGCCTAGCTAGCCGGCGACGTCTATGGGCGCCGTTTCTCTCCTTGGAGGCGACATCGACGCACTCCAGCATTGCCACGCTTGGCTTCTTTGGGTGAAAATCCAACCTCGTTCTCGGGTTGGCGATGACGACGCAGTGACATCGTGGTTCTTCTTGAATGCATCGTCACGAAGATTCATGTGGTTGCTCGGCGGGCATAGTGCGAGATGTAGGGCTTTTTTACCGTCCGTTAGGGTGAAACCGCTGGGCTCCGATAACGGTATACTGGAGTGGTTTGAGCTGTTAAAAAAATGCTTAAATTCAAATTTCCAAACCAAACCCCCTGTGCAACTGGTTTTTGGTGGTTTACCAAACGGTTTGACCGGTCTCTGGGACAAAAAAAATTGACGCAGTGAAAAATTTGATGTGTTTTCAAATTTGAATTAAAAATTGGAAAATATAAGAAAAAATCCTAAAAATATTTCAAGGTGCGTAGAATCTAATGGTGTCAAAATTTTCAAACATTAGCGCATTTAGTTTTTTTGCGGGCCTTAGAATTTCAACCAGCCAATGTTTTTCCTTTTTCTTTTTTTTGGTTGAACTTCTAACGCCCGCAAAGTATACTAAACGAACAAATATTTAAAAAATTTGGACACCATTAGATTCATGGAAACTTTATCTATTTTAAAGATTTTTTTGGATTTTTTAAAAAATCAAATTTAAAATTTTGAATGGGGCCGGTTACCAACCGGCCGGAACCGAAACCGTTTCGGGGCGTTAAGGCTGGTAAACGAAACTCTTGAGGTCATGATCGAAATCGACTCAGTTTGGTTTTATGAATTGTCAAGCATCAGATGGAGGTGTTTACTGCTAGATGTTTTTGACATCAAGAGTTTCTATTTATGTTGAGGTCTCTAGTTGTAAAAGGGGTTTTAGTTTAATGGAATAAAGTCCCTTTAAAAAAACCTTGCCTCGTACAAAAATACCTTATTAGTTTCTTAGCCAGCTACAATCGTTTCAAATTACTTGTAGTTTTGACTTTTCTAGATACACTTTTATGCACTTATATATATATATATATATATATATATATATATATATATATATATAAAGATACATAACAAAATAAATATATATAGAAAAGTAAAAACTACAAATAATTTGAAACGGACGGAATATTTGGTTGTGATATGTAGCCATTCATCTTTGTGAACTAAACCTTGTGTAAAGGTGTGGCTAACCAACTAACCATATTGTAGGCATAGTTTAGCAAAAGAGAATAACGTATACATGATAAAGCTAGTGAAAACATCTTAACTTCATCTACTATGATACTCCCTCCGTATCAAAATATTTATCGACATTGATTTTTGTCTTACAACTTTGACCATTCGTCCTATTTAACAAATTACTACAAATATGTAAAAGGGAAGGTCAAGCTTAAAATACCTACAATAGTAAAGCATATAGCAAGCAAAATAGATTACACATTCATAATTTTTTGAATAAGACGAATGATCAAACTTGTGAAAAAAAGTCAATGGCAACAAGTATTTCGATACGAAGGTACCATTTAGATCGTGGGAATCTTCCACATTCATATATATTTATTTTTAATATTTTGATTTCTTTTACTCCGAAATGTAATGTTGATGATGGTTCGTATAATTGCGGAGCATATATCATATAACCAAGTCGACAACCACGTGCACGTGTGCGCACCAAGAGGAACACCATGTGTATTTGTGATCTAAAAAGAAAGGCAAATCAACAAAATATTTAAAATCACATTTCCTCAACCACTGCACACTAATAAAAGGTACTTTATCATTGTTCTTGACCATCTCCAGCAAGTTCTGCAAAGCGAGTTGCAACCTCAAAATGCAGATGGAATCCTCACTGTCGCCGGTCCAGCATATGCTGCAAACCTTCGCTCATTTTGCAGTCGCACCTCTCCCATCGCTCATTCTCGGGGTGAATGTAGCTTTCTGCATCCCAACCGCCCCCTCCTCCTCCCCACCCCGCGGCGGCCTACACTGCCACCCGTTGCCTCCTTCCTCCTTCCCCAGCGACCCAGCCGCCTCCTTTCCCAGCCGGCCTCCTCCACCCTCAGCCGCGACGGTGGAGGTTGGGTCCACGGCGAGGCGACAAAGCCCCCGCGGTGGCCAGATCCGGTGGAGAGGGAGGTCACCACCCCCCGCAGCCACCTCCTTCCCTGGCCGCCTCCACCCTCGTCCTCCTCCTCCACGGTGGCGGTGGCAGCTCGGCTGGCCATGACGATGCAGAGTTGCGGCAGCGGCGCGGGTCCCTTCGCACTCGGACGGCGAGCTAGCTCGGTGCATCCAGCGGCGGTGCAAGTCCCTTCGCGCGCGGACGGCGAGCTGGCTCGGCGGATCCGGTGGCGGCGCATTTCTTTCCGCCCGTTGACTTGCGGATTCCGGTGAATTGGGCACGCGCCGTCGAGTCTGAGCTAGCTCAGTGCATCCAACGGCGGCGTGGGTTCCTTCATGCGCGGACGGCGAGCTCGAAGCTCCGGCACCCGCGCGTGGCCTCCTTCTTCCCCGGCCGCCACCTCCTTCCCCAGGCTCCTCCTCCTCCTCCTCCTCCAGCGCGCTCGCAGCCAACTACCACCAGTGATGCACGAGGGGAAGCGCAAGACCGCTGCAGCCGCTCCTCCTTTGCGCGACGGGAACGTCTGCATATGGGCGATTTTTGCAGATGCGCGAAGGGGATCTCCTGGAGACAGTCTTAGATAAACAAAGTTTAGTACAACACGCGCAAAAAAAAGTTTAGTACAAGCTCATTAGTGCTCATGGGACTTTTCATCTCGCCCTGTCCTTAGTGACAAAAGAAAGAAATAGCTGGTTTTAATTTCTTTCTTTAAAAAACTTATAATTAGTTTGCTGTCCTAAAAGTTAGTTATTAAGACTGGTGGAGTAGTAATTGTTTAATTATCTCTACTCTAACCAACGATTTTCATATTGCAAACACCGGGAAGAAGAGAAGAAGATTCTCTGACCGTAGTACACGCGCATGGGAGCACATGAATGCACTTCAAATTGAAGAAGATACTCAATTGACCCAACAACTACTCTTGCTCCCAAAGAAAACTAGAAAAAGACAAAACAAAACAAAACACAACACATGAATAACGCGAACACTGGTGTGATCCCCTTAAACAAAGTACTACATGGTGTTCAGTGCTGTGCTGTGTGTAGACCAAGGAATAAGAGCACGCAAGGCGCCAAGGCGGACTTGGTAAAGGTACCACGTGTGCTACATTTCCTGCCGTACAGTATGACCAGTAGTAACTTGCAACAGTGGATGGAAATGGAATGCTGCCGCCGCTGCTGCTCTCATCAAAACTTCATGCAGCTAGTACAGGGCTCAGCGTGAGCCAGCGCAGTGGTTAGTGCAGCGGAGCGGTTGTTGCCAAGTGTGTGTGGTCGCCCGCACAGCGATAAACAAACACCCGGGGCCTTGACTGCATGTACGACCAAAGCAGCCTTCAGAAGTGAGAACCGACCGCCTTTGCGAGCCCTTTTAGCACAGCAAAACTAAAGTTCGCTCATGTGCTCCCGCTTGGCATATTAATAAAATGGCCGGTTCCAACTTCCAAGCCTGGCGTTTTCAGCATGCTTGAGGCCGCCCGGCCGGCGTGCGTCGCCGCGGATCATGAAGTCCAGCAAACCTTTACGGGTGCCGGTAGAATTGATGAAGCATGCAGCAGCGCTGGTGCCCCGGGAGTCCAAGACCTTTTGGACTAGGGGGGCACGGGGCAATCGCCTCGCCACGCGCACACGCGCGCGCGCGAAAAGGCACGGCAAAAGCGGTGTGTTTTCGCGGCATCCGTACCGGCCGTGTGAATCCGCGGACACCCGCGTCCGCGGCGCGCGCGGCAGTTGGGTTGGGTTGGGGGTGACGAGAACGAGACGATCCGCGGCTGATCCCCGCATCATTCGTTTGACTACTGATGATCCGGCCAACAAAGGCCGCACGGAAACGTACGTACGTGCAAGCGCATCACGGCAGCGGGCGCCGGGCTCGCAGGCCTGATGCCTCCTCAGGTGCGCCGGCGGCGGCGGCTCCAACACGTGTGCCGGCCTGCTGCGCCGGGGCGGGTGACCGGGCGAGACCCGTGGTTTGGCGCCGTGCGGTGCTCTGCACCCCCTGCTGCCTGGTCTGGTCGACGGAATTAATTGGCTGCGCGCGCTACTCGATGCTTCTTCACGTCCCGGCGCGCGGCAAGGGACGAAGGTCGACCGATCACGATCAGTCGATCAACGGCCGGTGCCATCTTGCGCTCCGCCGCTGTCGCTGCGTGACTGCATCGTGGCCATGCATGGATTCAACAGGGAGCGGCCGTGCCGTGGCGCGCCACCA
The DNA here is from genome assembly GCA_947561735.1 of Cenchrus americanus. NCBI lineage: Eukaryota > Viridiplantae > Streptophyta > Magnoliopsida > Poales > Poaceae > Cenchrus > Cenchrus americanus. The sequence goes on from OX387241.1 coordinate 294,646,669, forward strand.
CACAGATCATCGGTGCGTCCAAACGCCGCGGCGGGACGGCAAGTCATCCAGGGTCAGCGTCAGTCTGACACTGGCGCTCCTGAATAATGAAGCGGTACGACAGCAGGAAATGCATTGCTGGCGTCGTGACAAATTGGACCATCGGGCCTCAGGTCAGGAACCAAGCAGTTCTACTGTGGCGGTGAAGCACCGGTCCCACGGTCGTCGCCGGTCAGCGTCCAAGTGTCCGGCCACGGACGGCGCTTTCGCTTCGATCCAAGTCAACTTTTCTTATCTGAATTTTTGGTACCTGTCAGTCACATAATCTACATGCATGGCTCCGCGCGATCGATGTGATCAGCCCGGTCATTCGTGCTTGATTAACCTTCAAGGGATCAATCCTCACCAAGAAAAAAACAAACTGTCAAGCATCAAAATATAACGTCCGGGTAAAGTTTTGGGTCGCCCAAATCAAATTTCGCATCTGTTTCCCGATTGATTTTCGTTCCTCTCAAAGGAGCAAAAGAAAATACAGTGAGAGGACATATAGCTCCTCGTTATTGCACCCTATCCTTTTTGGGTTCTGCTTGTTGATGATGGGTACAAGTGCAAACATGTAGTCATGTAAACAAGTAATTGTTATTCCATTTAGTATGTCTATATATGCCCATGCCCTATGCCCCTAATCAATTAGCACCAAATATGGCTAATAAAAAAAAGATAAATAAGATCATTTTACCTACTCCTACTTTGTTAGTATTTAGTTTAAAGTTGCTAATATGACTTTAATTTTTTTAGGGACGGGATGCCACAAACTTCCTCTTCCATGGAAAGTTGAAACCGGTGATGTGTTGCACTCCGTGTCTTCCTTCTCTTCCAAAATATCGTAATGAAGTTGAACAATTACACGGACTACAATAATTATTGTCAGTAAAATGTGAAAGAGCCTCTAACGTATAGTAGTGGTTAGAGCACATCAATAGCATCTCTAAGAGTTTCTTAAATCCTTTCCTAATCCTTGATTTATAGGAAGATGGGAAAAATATCTCTCCAACAACTCCTAATCCACACTCCTAATCTTTTAGGACTTGGAAAAAATAGCCTATTCAGCAAGGGCATCTCCAAGAGTTCCTTAAATCCTTTCCTAATCCTTGTTAGGAAGATGGGAAAAAATACCTCTCCAACAACTTCTAATACACACTCCTAATCTTTTAGAACTGAGGAAAAAACAGCCTGTTCAGCGTAAAGTTACATAGTTTTGGTCGACGTGTATCCTCTTATAAAACAAGGCCATGGAAGGGCTCAGAAATAATAAAGAGTAGAAAATGGTTCCTGATGCAAATGTACCAGAGAGAACACATAAAAGTGGTTAGAATAATTTAAGAATAGTATACGATTCTTGATGCGAGTAAAATTGTCTTTTAATTTTAGGAGTAGATTATTAGGAACTCTTGGAGATGACTTTTTTTAATCTTTTCAATACTTTTTTAGAAGCAATAAAACTTCATTTTTTTAGAAGAAAATATTATATACTCTTGGAGATGCTTCGAATTAAAAAAATATGAAATAAAAAATTATGAAAATAGGCTAGGGGTTACCTACTAACTTCAGTTTTGGTTCTTTTTCAAAAGATCTGTAAATAGAAAGACACCACAAAGCGAATGTATTTCTTAAACACATCGAGTACAACATAGCTGCTCCCTCCTTTTTTATTTTCACCTTTTTGACTGTGTATCTTCAAATAATTAAAAGAAAAAAAAGAGCAACTTAACTTTCTCGTTAGAAATGTGACACTTTATAGATGACAAAAAAATGCATGCTTTCTCCTTTTTCAGAAAACAACACTTTAGACCATACACCAATCATCAACCAGTAGATACACATTCTGAATCATGGAGTTTTATAATATGTAAAGCGCAATATAATTGCCACGCTTAGTTGACGTATCTATTACCTGCTTTTAAAGATACAATGATGCATCACCCAGTGCGTTAATAATCACTACTTGTCTTCCTCTACCACCGACGCCGATATGCACTTTTTCCACCAACATTTTTGTATGTCATATTTGTCGATGCTTCATCTGCCAATGAGTGCCTCCGCCATGTTTGCAGAGACACTCTCCCGGCCCATTGGCTTCAGACGAATTCGCAACGGTTGCAGCGGGCGCATCAGAAACTTCAGACGAGTTCAGCAGAGCGCGCGCGCGCGGTGAACTGATGTGAGTGTGAAAGATCGCCGAGTGCTTTACAGCGGACGCTAGCTGACGACCTGTCGAAAAGCTAGATTCCTCCGGCCGGTCGCCGGCCGTTCGCCGTCCCCATCGCCGCACGTTGACACGCGACGGCGCCGGGCGTACGCGCACGTCGCGCTGGCTCAGCTCGCCGTCGCACGTCACGCGCGATCTTGCAACAGCTAGCCAGCTAGCTAGCTTTGCGACCCGGTCTCTCACTGGCTACGCAACTTGCAGCACAGCCACGCATCTCCCCACTCGCTCGATCGATGCCTGGTGTGAGCAATCATAGACGTCGATTTCTTCAGGTTGGTTGAGCTTTATCTGCAGTAGCAGCTACCTTCCTCGTCTACTGCGTGCGTCACTCGACAAGCTCGACGATGATTTCGTCCAATGCGGAGGAAGAAATGGGCCAACATAGTGGAGGTTGGAGGGAGCATTGCTGCGCAAGATTCTCGCCGCCGGCTACTGGTCACCGGTGAGGTTTGAACGGTAATTGTGTTTGGTTGTGCTGCTACTGGCCAGTCACCTCCATATATTCAAGTACTACTGGCCTATGCCTGAATGATTCAGCACGATCTTGTCAAATGACAGCAGGTGAATATACATCGTCAGATCATGTTTCTTTCATGATGGAAATAAAAGGGCACAACATCTCCGATTACGCAAGGCCGCCTAGCCAGTTTGTGCCGACACTAGCTAGGGAGCTATAAGGAGGAGTGTACTGGCTGAAAAAGTCTGAAACTCGCCTAATCAAGTTAGATACCAAGCCAGACCTGGGAAAAGTAGCTGCCAAGATTCGTCGGTAAAACAGGAAAAACGTATGTACTACCGCAGGGCAAATGAGGTACAAAAAACTCAGGACAGGGTTTCGACAGCGACCTGAGGCGGAGTTCACCTTCAACCTTGGCATGATCGACGCTGAAAAATGGCAATCAGTGCCGCCGCAGACTATCCCCGTTCATGATGATTGGCGTTGATCTGAGATTAAAAGGGAAATGACGAGCTGGGAATGGTGAAAGCTCTGGAGCAAGTATAATAGGAGCCGGTGGTCCTTGATTTTCAACTGGTGAGTGTAGTAGCAGTAGTTTTCAGTTGAAATTAGGTACGGTAGCCTTTGGACTTGATCGGCCGGATCGTAATAAATAAACTAGTCTAAAGGGGCTTTCGTTGTTAGCGAATTTGGTGAGATTTTATGTCCTCCTCGATCGAGTTTGTTGGATGGAGCGCCTGCGTGACGCCCCGCTGCTGTCAGCCGATCGTAACTGTAAATTTGGTGTCACCGCTCCTTTGCTTCAGACAAGTGGCTGGCTGGCTGCACATCATGCAGCTCGGTTGAAAGCTAAATGTCTCTACTTTTGCTCGGAAGGAAAAGGGATATATTTTGTTCTTTTAAGGTATAATATAATAACGAGCAATTTTTTTGTTGCAGATAGAAAAGGAGGGGTTTATCAGGGCCGCACATTTTTTCTTTTATATATTTTCTAGAGAGAACATATTTGGTGTTTTCTTGAGAATGACATATATTCAGGATATACAGATGGCTGGAATTGAAGCCCATTAAGCTCTTCCCCGATCCCCCAGCAGATCAACAGGCCCAGTCCAACAAAGATCAGCTGTCGATTTTTTTTTATATTTTTCACGACTTCTCAAAAATATGATTCAGCTGTCACTGATTTTTTGGACCCGCCATTTATTTTTGAAAATTCGTGGAAAAAATATATAAAAAAATTTCTCATCTGTCACTGATGATCCGTTTTGCTATGTGTGTTGTGTGTACGGCCAAGATAAACCTTTTGACATTCCTCGAGAGAGAGAGAGAAAAAAGAGAAAGAAAGGATAACTTTTTGACATGCAACGATTTCTTCTTGCACTACTCATAGATGCTCTCCTGATGGTCTGCTCGGCTACTTTTGCGCTTGCTCTCTAGTATGGTGGACGTATGAACACACAGGTCAAAGATGGAGAAGCGTGGAGCCTTGGCTAGTTGCTGGCTGCCTGCTGCTGCATCGGCAGCACAGGTCGCGGTAACACGATCACTTTCAGGCAGTCAACCACTCAGCCACGTAACCGAGCTTGAAGAATAGGGCACGTGAAGAGAACCGGCGCGGGGTCCTTGTATCGTGAGCCGCCGGCGACCGAGACATCTGTGGCGAACCGGCTCCTCCGGGCGCGCGTCTGACGCCGCTTGCGCGAAGCTCCTTTATGAGCTCGCGACTTGTGATCCCGGCCGGTCAAATGGAGAAGAAGCAAGGAGGTGGCTGCTAGAGCACGAAGCATGCATACTCGTAGAATTTGCCCACACGTCGCCACCACGTGTAGCATCCTCCTCGTGCATTGGGAGTTTGCCCGGTTGTTCCTTTCACCTGCACTGCTCCACATGTACATGCTCCTGATGGCTTGGAATTGCCTGCATTGCAAGGGTCATATCCTGGCTGCCTTGTGTCAGCTAGTCAGCTTCAAGGAGGTTGGAGACGATATCTGTCTTGGCCACTGCTGCAGAACAGCTATATCTGAAGTCCGAACAGTTTCAGTACTTGGCTACTTTATCAGTCAGTCCTGTAGAACTCAGTGGTTAGACCTCGGGTTTTCCTTGTGGTCTTTGCTTCAGGAACTGAAAGCCCGAAAAAAGGGGAGGCTTCAGATAAACATCTGCCCATTCACTGAAAAAGCACCAACCCGGCCTGTTGTTAACTGAAGCAAAGCGAGCTAGAAGAAGCACCAATAAAAAGCAAAGTGAGGCACGTGAGGCAATGCGTGAGAATGGGAAAAGCACGAAGAGAAAAAAAAGTGGGATTAAAATACGATCAGCGAGTGTATTATTAATGTACAGACACTCGCACATCTATCGCTGGGCGTATACCTTCCCTGTCTCGTAGTTGAGGTATCTATCAGAGAGAGAGAGAGAGAGAGGCTTATTCAGGACAGCTGCTTTTCCTTGCCTGTTCCCTTGATTCCGGAATAATGCAGAGGCAGCTGAGCGTCTCCGCGATGCCCAAGCTCCTGCCGGAGGAAGCCGGCGGCGACGACGACGACGTGGAGGCGAAGCCCGAGAAGGCGCCCGCGCCGCGGTCGACGGGGAGGGAGCGGTCTGTGCACCTCATACCGCTCATCATAGTGGTGTGCTTCTTCCTCCTCTTCCTCTGCTCCCACGGCCCTTCTCCCTCTGGTACGTGTAACGTTTGTGTGCGTATTTCTCCATGTAATTTCCATGTGTGCTCATGTTGATATCTTCTTACTGCCCTGTGGTTTTTCTTTCTGCAGATATATCGAGTTTTGGAAACAAGGCCGGGAACCAGAATACCAAGTCGCTCTGATCCTGTGAAGAACTGAACAAGTGACGCACCAATTTTTTTTATTGTATTTGCCTTTCAATTTTTTTTCCCTTCGGTCCAAGTCCAGTTGTGTATTTTGATCTCTAATACGAAGCATAAGAACCCTATGCTACGAGGCTACTTACTGCCGTAAAGAACGTTGAAGCACATTATACAACCGTCAAAAAAAAAGCAGAACTTTCAGGCTTTCAGCGTTGGTTTGTGTTTGGCTGTTTGCCCGTGCGCTTATTACATGGGCTGAACTTTCTGAACCCTTTGCCGCTTCTTCGGGCTTTTTTAAGGTGAATCATATCACCAAGTGGTGGTATACTGGTATGTAGTATTGGACTATTTTTTAAGGGTAAATAGGTAATTTTTGCAATTTTTTACTAAATTTGGCACCTCGAGCTATGAAAAAATTCGTTTATGTCATAAGGAAAATTTGAAATGAAAATTTTTGAAAAAAATCATTTTTGAAATTTGAACTGAAAATTTTTGTTTTTGAATTTTGAAAAAATGGCCATAGGAAATGGGAAAAATTGGAAAACGATTTTGAAATTTGTCACAAAAATTTGAAATGAAAAAATTGAAAATTTTCATTTTTTAAATTTTAAAATAAAAATTCCCATTTAAAATTTTGAAAGTCATATCACCAAATGGAAATGAAAAAACAATTGAAATGAAGAAATCATATATTTCTCTTATGCCATCGAGATAAAACTTCCAATAATATCCCTATATCACCCATACCGCCTATGCATACCACCATATACCACATGTGCAAGTTGTGGTGATATACAATTAATCTCAGACGTCGGATCCTTTCATATTGGTCCTTTTCCAATAGTGGTATATGGTGGTATGGTCCACCGTTAAAAAAAAAACAGAAGAGACGATCAATAATCGAGTGATCAAATATGCAGTCTTTCAGACATAGTGTCATAGTGACGTACCCATCAGGAATGAAGAGCATGTAATCGCCGTGACCTTTGCGAAGCTTCGGTTTCTGATGCTTTACGTGGCAATGGCACGGTGGCCCAGCAACCACCTTAATACTAATATTTTCAGTCATTATCCCTGCTTCTACCTATATGCAGGACCATATCATTGGTTGCTCATAGAATTTCACCGTGGAATCCTTGCACCGGTCTGAAAAACTAAAGCATCAGCAGGGCTACAGAACCCGGTCAGGTTTTTAGAAAACTGCTAATGGTGAAGAGCATTCACATACAGCCTCTGAAAGCACTACAATCTCATGATTAGCAAGTACATCCTCTCAAACAGAAAACAAGTGTATCGGAAAAAAGAATCATGCATAACAACACAACCACTATGTTTCAAGTCCCCACTGAAGGATAATAATGATATATCGATAAAAAGTGTCGGCTAACAAATTGCAAACTCTTTTAGGTCCCAATAACTTTCAACCTTCAAAGAGGTTTCAACCACAACACTAGAAATGAGTTCAATAACCATATCATGTCTATTTACACACATGTATGGGGTGCTGAATCACATCATAGTATCAATCCCTGAGCAGGTTCCGGCTTTTTAGGAGCATCAGCAGGTGGTGACACCTTGCTGGGCTCCTCATCGGCAATAGCAGGAACAGTCGCCACTGTGGAGATGGGGATATCTTCATGGGTTTCAGAGACATGTATGTTTGCAAATTCACCTTCCAGGTCCCTGTGTGTTGCCGGGCCTTCTAGGATTGACGGTTGTGCTGCAGACCCACCCTCAACATTCTTGTGCTCCTCCTCAGCTTCTATTTTCTCCTTAGCCTTTGCACCAACATCGTTGGCTGCACTGGTCACCTTGCTGAAGGCACCAGTTACCCATGCTGCCCCAGTGAGGACATATCTGTTCTTCATGATGGCGGATCCAGCAGTTGACACGCTCTGTTCAGCAGCTGCCAGTGCTGACTTTGTTTTCTCAGAGACTTGGTACTTCTGATCCATTTCCTTCACTTTATCATTGACAGCAGAAGTACCAACACTGATCTTCTCACTTAGACCGATTCTCTTGTCGAAGGAAGATACTCTAGCAGTAGCAGTTGATGTGAGCTGATGCTTCTCATCCAGAGCTTTTGCTTTGTCCAGTGCATCCCTACCAAGGATAAATCCTTTTGCCAGCATGGTCCCAACAATGTCCTCGGCCTTTTGGAGAGCAGAAGGTTTTGTGTCTTTGGGCTGGGGGGTGAAAAGCAATGTTAAGAACCTGACAGCAACTATATCATGCACATGCAGTAAACAGTATGGCTCCAGTTATTACCTCTAGGTCAGCTAATACATAAGCTGGTAGCTCATAATCAGTGGCAGGCGTGACAATGACAGCCATATCAACTATTGTGGCCCCCTGCGACAGCAATGAAAGTTCACATCAGAATATGCTATAATTTAAGTGGCATATATTCGTAAACTATTTTTTCATTGCCATCCCAAGACATTGGTTGTCAGGCTAGAGCTAGATGTCATGGTAGAAACAATGTTGAAAAGTCAGTTAGAACACTGGAACTGGATTGTATAAAAGGAAAAAATTCAATGAGCAAACAAAGATGAACACTTTAAACAATCATTGAAAGAGCAAGTAAAAATATTTTTTTGATTGGGTCTTCAGAATATAATTGCAACAAATCACAGTATAGAACCACATTGATAATATTAAGAAAACTTATCTATTAAAATAAGATCACAAATGCACATTGTAGTTCATGATAATGTGACCAGTGAATCATTAATACATCCAAAACTAAAAGACACAAATTTTCAGATCCTCGAGATAAAACAAATACCGTGAGAAGCATTGCCGTCTCAGCTCCTTGATTGTCTTTAAAAGTAATGTAGGCAAGTTGAGACAGCTCATCACCACTGCATAATACAAAACGGTTAGTGTAATTCATAGCACAGCGTGAAAATAGGCATCATGGATACAGTACTAACCTCTGCATTTCAACATGCACGATGTCACCGGAAAAAGAAAAGAATTCCTTTATATCACGCTGTGCTGCTTTCAGGGAAACATTGCTCACCTTGACAGTACTAAATGTGCTTGCCTAAAAATAGTAAATGGCAGAACAGGAAGATCAGCGGTAGTGTGTATGCAATACCTCCATAGCAAACAAATGAATATTATTATACCATAGCAAACATTTCTTTAGTATTTAGAACAGGGAAAGAAAATAAAATGGAGAAATCAGTCAGGCCTTAGCACAGATACAAGTTTTTGCAGGGGCGGCATGCTTGAGGGCAGTAGCAGATCTAGAGCTCAAGAGGCTGAGCAGGTTGGGTGTTTGACCGATAAGTGGGACCCATCGTGACGAGGCTAACAGATGCTGTTATCCTATTTACATTCATCCTAAAATCAGGGATGGAACCATTCCGTCCTATCTTGCTCTCCAACCAAGCACACCCTTAACACAACATAGCAACATAGCATGCAGACATAAGTATGAATTTCTTCAAATATATATATACAGGTCCGACATGCAACATTGTTTGATGCATACAAAAATCTTTGTAGCAAATTATTTAATTTCTGTTGGCTACAACTGAGAACTGACACATGGTAGTTAAGGCAAATTTCTCAAGAATACTTTTGAACAAAATAGGCATCATTAACTGAGGCCCTGCCACAGTCTTTTTATATAATTTCAAACATTTTTTTGGGGTAGCCTGTCTATATGGAATGGCTAAAAATAGTCAGATGCACATTATCAATCATGCCCGCTCTTCTGATTTGGATGCTTATATAGGTATTTATGTCCATAGCTAAAATAAGAATTTTGCTTCACTAAAAACTTTGTATGTATAATCCGAATTAAAATCTAAAGAAAAAAACAAAGTTCCAAACTAAATGCAGACAGATTCGTACACGTTTCTCATGTGTGTGGGTTGGGGTGGTGGGGGAGCTAATATACACTGACAGTCCATATAGAGGTGAAACAAGCTTGCTATTCACCAGAGAGTTACCTTTATACACCTCCTTAAAGTGCACCGAGAAAATGTATTGAGAACTACGTTTCCCTCAAAATCCTAAAGCATAAGCAAGCAGAGAAAGAGAAAAATAGGCCCAAGATATTGACTAAATATATAAATACAAGCATAACCAAATATCTGGAAACAGTGATGTGAACCAAACACTTGAAATCATCAGGAGCAGGATGCATAACTCCCAAACACCTTGGGCACCCGGACAACAGTCTAGCATTATCGGACAGCAGATTAGCTGCCGTAGTCATTGCAGATTCATCTGTGAGGTACAATGTCGACCGGAATGGGACGAGATTTGACTATTACCAACACCACTCAACTCTACGAAGTTCCACAAAGGCTGTATTTCACCCCCTTCCGTTCTTGCTAATAGTTTCCCCCCTTTTCTTTGCTGGGTCCGCTTGCGTAGATGCGGCTAGCACTAGAGCACAATCCACACAAACCTAAAAGCCCGCCCAAACCGCAAACCCATATGCTCCGAGAACGAATTGAAACCAGCTACCGCCGGATCGGAAATGACACAGCACACAGAGGCCAGCAAAAGAGATTGCTAAGCAACGAAGTCGTAGCAAGGAAGGGAAAGGGAAGACTCCAGCGCTCACCGCCATGTCCGCTGCTGCGATGCGATGCGATGCTGGAGATCTCGAACCCTAAACCGCTGACTTGAATCGGGAAACGGGAAATGATACGGGCCGTGTCCAGTCCAGTGGGCGGGGGTTTATAGAGATTAGAGAGAGGGAGGGAGGAGCGGAGACGGAGGCGGAGCACGCGGCGCGGCGGGGCCACCAAGACGACGTGTGGGGCACCACCACCTTTCGGCTTTTACCTTGGGTGGTCCGGTCCAAGGTCCATGGGAGCTCTCTTGCGATCTGATCTTGTCGGCGGTTTGTCGCCGCGAATCATCAGGTGGGCCATATGACTACATGGGCCGAAAGCTGTCTGATAGGCCCAGCGAAAGGTCGTAAACTCCGACGCCATCATATTACTTCTTTCGTTTTCTTTTGACTGATTGATGAATAATACCGCACGGGCAGGGGAGATGAGATGAGAGAAATCTGGGGCAAATAGAACATGAGGCAGGTTTTCCATGGAGGAACAAGCAAAGGTGCGCGGAACGTGCACGGGCTTGTTTGCTTTGAGCTGGTCTCGATTCAAACAAGCCAAGCATCTCAAATTCTGAATCTTGGGACGGCGCCAATGGGGGCTTGCCATATCTCTAGCAGATGTGGACGTCAATTTTTGGCAGCCGGGCACGCTTTCGAGCGGCCCTACCAAACTTCAATCCAAATGTTTCCCATCGCAACATGTACTTTTCGGCTAAGCCTGAGTTGAAAAGCTAAACAAACAAGCATAAATGTGAAACTTGAACTTATTTAGTACCGAAGATGGTCGACCTCGATCGATCCAAACTTCAAAGCAAGAACTAACTTCAGTTTCAAGTACTGAAAATTTTATTACAAGTAGTAGTATGCCGCATAGGTTCACTTCTACAAGCATGAATATATAGGAATACTCCTGTTTCGGGCAAAAAAGCAACGTCTAATAGATGAGACGATTCAGATTCTTCTTGTTCTTCTTGCGAGGCAGAAGCACGGAGCTGAGAGCGTTGCCACCCGTCAGAACAGCTCTCTGCAGCTCCATAACCTGTTCCGGTTATCAAGAACACACAGAGCAAGTGAATAGTCTAGCACAAAAACACTTGCAACTTTGCACAAAAGCAAAGGAACTAGTAGCCAGTTCAATGGATTTATTACTATCAGATACCTGGGATTTGGTGAGTGTGATCTCTTTCTCCACAAGCTTCTCCGTCTGAATCTTGGCCTCACTAACAATCTGGAGTGTGGATGACAAGGAGTGTGGAACAACACGCAGGTCGTCAGTGACCACGAATTTAGTGTGCCCCACTTTCACATATGCTTCACCTTTTAAGATTCCACCATTTGGTACTTTTGGATTCACCTCACGAAGTTTGATGGACTTCACACTATAGCAATTAGGACCATAGGTTCTATAAGTAGCATTCCAAGTAGTACGCCCATGACAGTGTTCATGAAAATCTGAAAAGCCTCCGTTCTTCAGGCACGAGAAACAGGCAGGGATATCCAGCTCTCTTGGAGCCACTTCGTCCACCTGAAGGATCTTAGAAGCGCAACAACCAAAGAAGGGTGGCAACTTTGGGGCTAGCAGGAAGCTCTGGCATTCTGATCTCACGTGTTCTTTAGCATTCGCATCTATGCTACTGTAGAGATTATAGAGACACCCTTTTGATGAGCACTGACCAAATGACTTCATTATGGATCCCAGTGGAATGCTTAATAAGCCAAAGAGAGAATCAACAAAATCGTCACCAACTTCAGCATACAACAGAGTGGAGTTGTTCTTCATCTGGAGAACCCTTATCTTCAGAATTTCTTCCAGCCTGTCCTCGGCCTCGTTTTGTTGTTCAGGATGCAAGCTCTGAGCGAGAGTATCTAGGCTTGCATCATCGTGTGCGATAGGAACATTGAAACACTGCTCTGTTAAAGGTTGCTTGGACGTCAATGATCTCTTCAGCAAGCTTGTTATCTTCAAGAAAATGGATCGTAACTCAGTACATGTACTCAATATTTCGGAAAAAAAATTTCGTCTTAAGACATAATGAAGCACTGTGAAAGACAAACCTTCTCTGAACTGAACTGGACAACCTTCTGCTCAAGATCAGCTGGATCCCGCACTCCATATTTCTCAAAAAGAGACATCATTACAGCCGTCGACGATCGTGTAACATGAAGATCATCAGTGATGATAAACTTCAAGCATCCTTGGACGAAAATTCCATCATCTGGACGGGAAGCACTTGTGTCACCATCTGTCCGTGGCCACTGCCCAAAGGGCTGCATGACCTTACCGCATTTGCAGACCGTGTCAGGGAATGAACTGAACGCGTTGTCGCTGTGAGCGCTGCAACTTGTGTCCTTGCAGATATAAACCTCCCTTGGAACGGTTTCGTCGACGTTGATCTTGAGTCGGCAGCAATGACCGGAAGCAGCATTGAGAGGTTTCAGAAGCATCGCCTTGCAAGCCTTGGTTTGGAAGTACTCCGAGTTAAGATCCTCGACACTCTTGTACAACTCGTCAAGGCACCCCATCTGAGACTGCTTGCCCAGAAGGCGAACGATGGCGCCGAGAGGCATGGTGAGGAAGCCGAAGAGGACGTCCACGAACTCATTGTCGGACTCTGCAAATAGCACTCTTGTCTTGTCGTTGTCGATAAACAGCTTCACGTCGATGGTCGGCTCTTCGATCTTAGCCATGGTGGTGGTAAGTGGGTGCTTTGGCTTGATGGATTGGTATGGCTTCTTGGTGGAGTACAAATGATTCTTAAATACACGATGCAGCGACCGTTCAATGACTCTGTAATTTGAGAAGGTAGGAGTAGAGAACTAACGGAAGGATGCGAAACAGCATATAATTGTCCCTTCAGAATTCGCACGAAGAGCTCGGCATTGAAGTGCTAGTTATGTCATTATGCGAAATACTTCTCATTTTCCACACGAAGAAGAATTCAAAGGTTTCTTGGCAGGTTTGCTGTGGGCTGTGCCCTTGTGGGGGTAAGCGGGGAGCTCCTCCTCTATGGCTTTTATGTGATGGATAAGCAACATGACTTTAAAGCTCATCAGGTCCAACTAAATAGGCCTAACTAATTTCAACATTTCGAAATTTAACTTACACATTCAGAAATACTTGGTTCAACTTTCAATACTTTTTGCACAATTCAACATTTATCGGCATGTATTTCAACATTTGAGCAAACAAAAATCAACATTAGACCAGCCAAGATTCAACATTTCATATTCAATTTTTTTTCTTGTCTTCCTCCTTGGGGTGGGGTTGACTGGCACGGCTGCGGCATCAGGCCGGCGGAGCTCGCGCATCGGCCAGTGGAGCCTCGCGCGATGGCCAGCGGAGCTGTCGCATGGCGCGACGGCCAGCGGAGCCCGCGTGGGTCCAACAGCGGAAGGCGGGCGCCGGGGGTGGTGGCCTGGCGGGCATGGGCAGGGGAGTAGTTGACAGCGCATGGGGTAGGGAGGAAAACTTAAGGTGAGAGATGATGATCTAACAGATGTTATTATTTGCACGAATATTAAACAGTGAAGGCCATGTAAGGAAAAAAAATTGAAAGCCAAATAGGATTCGTGACGGTATGAGAAGTGTAATCGACCTTGCGTTCTCAGCCCTCCCTTAAAAAATAGGGCCTACCAAGATAAACAGGGATTGATACTTTTAGTCCACCCTGACCTATTATAACACACTGCAGCACAACCTACAAAAGTTTATTTGACAACAAAAATATCAAAAGTAAAATTGCCGTCTGCATTTTTTTTAAAACAATGTGACAATATTTCTTCAAAAAATTGAACCAATATTTCTTTAAAAAATGCAACCAATATTTTTAAGAAAAATTGAGCCAAACATTTAAAATAATAATTTCAGCTTGTTCTCCGTCTCCGATGGCGACATGGTGACCAGTGGCTGGGATGCCAGTGCTGGGCGGTGACGGCGTGGACCGGAGAGGGAAGAAGTATGTGAGGGAGGTCTTAGCACAGATCTTAAATATTGGAAGGTTGTACTTTTCTACTTTTCTAGTTGATTATACAAGATGAGATTTTGTTTGGATCCGTCCAACTAAATTTTAGTTAGTTCAATTTTAGAAACTTTATTTTAGCCATCTGAAGTTTAGTTAGGGATGTTTGATCCAATAGCTAAATTATACTACTTGAATACTTCATCCGTTTCAAATCATTTGTAACTGTTGACTTTTGATCACAACATTTGACTCTTCGTGACTTACTTCATTATCAAATGTATTTTAAATATAGTTTGGTATTTTATATTTTTTTCGCTAATTTTTGAATAAAACAAATGGTGAAACTTTGTGATAAAATCAACTGTGATAAGTAATTTGGGTCAAAGGGAGTAGATATTTGATCTTTTTATAACTTTATAGATGAGTTTAGCTAAATTCAACCATCTAAATAAAATAGCCAACTAAATTTCAGCCACACGTGACATACTGACATAGGTGACTAAATTTCAGCTCAATCTTTATTTAGCTGTGGATCCAAACGGTGACTGAAAGTTTGAAACCAGTTCCACAGGTTCAAAATATTGACATTGGTTCCGAACTCGTGAGAAAATAATAAACTAATCACAACTCCATGCTGGTCATGAACGCACGTGGTACGCTAAAGGTTGATCATCGCTCAACGCATTGCATGACATGAATGTTGTAAAAAAACGCATTGCGTGATTTTTTTATGAAATAGGAGGCGTATAAGCCCCCACTGGTTATATATTTATATTAAGAGAAGATTACAAACCAAAGTTTAGAGATTACATCATGAAACAGAAAAAGTATGGAAGAAAATAAAGTAAACTAAAGGACTGATTGTAGCCATATGGACATTGCTTGATTGGAGCTCTGTTTTGATTTTTAGGGCTCGAGGTGCCTGATTCTGGATCTTTTACTGTGTTAGTATGTTTCCGAGTTGCTTTCTTCCGCATACAGTAAATCTATACTATAAGGAGCGAAGATAATTAAAAACTTTTCTCACCCAAATCGGACACATCTTACCCCTCACGCCGGACCCACATGTCATATGTTTTTGGAAGTGGATAGGGTGGAAGGACTATGAAGTACCTAAAAATCGCAATTCGGAGAGCGTTTCTGCAAAAAACGTAATGTTTTTGTTACCTGTTGCCTGCGTACCCGCCTGTATACCCACCGGACCCACATCCACTCGGAAACGTGTCTGCACCCGCGTCGTGTCGTACTGCAGTCCAAAATCCCCACCCGCGTGGGTCCTATCTTATCTCTAACCTCGCGCCCCTCCTCGTTCCCCATAGCATGGATGACCTCCCTCGATTATTTGCTGCCTGTATGGGAGCGGCGGCGACATGCTTGCAGCTAGCCCGGCAAGTGGCGGTGTGGAGCCCAGGTCGCCGCCCCCGGCCATCCCTGGCGCGGAGGCGGCCTTCCACGACGAGCGGTGGTGCGGAGGGGGCCTTCCCCGGCGAGCCACAACGCAAAGGCCAGGTTGCCGCCCCCGGCCAGCCGCGACGCAGAGGCCGCCTGCTCGACGATCACCACGCCCCGCACGGTTGCACCCCTGGTCGATCCAGGCCGTCCATCGGGTCCGGATCGCCGCCATGCAGCTTGAGTATGCCCTAAACTAGCTCACGCCTCCCAGCAGCTATCGTCTGATCTTGGGACATTGCCGCTGCCAATTTGGGGTTGTCCGAGAATCAGTTGCCACAACATGGTGCCATGGTTGGAGACCTTCAGCAGTAATGTCCTTCTCAACATCTACATGCTCGCTGGATGTTCGGCATAATTCCTGAGCTAAACTTGGTGTACATCAGACTCGTGCTATAATCCAATTGTGAAGGTTTTGGTTGTCGTGGACAGGTTCATGCATCACTACTTTTGCCCCTATGAATCAGTTTCTAAATGACATGCTCCTATGTTCACTTCCTAAAGTCTGTCACATTTGTGTGCTCTCTTCATCTTATATACTGCTCTCATGCTTGACAATAAGATGTCCTTAAAATAATCTTTCTCTTTTGTTCATTTCATCTGATTAAAATGTCTACATAGCTGCTTGTTTGATGAGAAATTGTGTGGGCATCAAAAATTCCAATCAGATACAGTTTATGTTGACATTTCACATGTTTCAAAGGCTAAGTAATATAATGCATAACGAAGCAGTTGTTCACAATTCAATGGTTTACTGATGACCTTACGAAACAATTTATTTTCACATCATGTCAAACAGCCTACTAAGAACAACTTCATATGGTAGTATTCTTTTATGACTTCTCTAATTTCTTAATGCTTGTGTTTCTATCTATTTCGGTGGTAGTAGAGATGAAAATGTCACGCCGACTAAAAAATGTCCTTCTTCCATTGGCAATATGATGTTTTGAGAATATCTAAAAAACTAAGATGCAAATTCACTCCGAGTGAAGTTTGACATCTTCTTAACCTTCCATGCTGCAATATAATTATCTACATTTCATTTAACCAAGCAGGTACCCATCCTCATGAACTGCACATATTGTTTTTATCTCCACATCACTTTTCCTCTTGTTGGATTGCAGAGAAATCAAGAAACACCAATTGAGAATGGTCAAAGACAAATGCAGTGTCACTCAGCAATAGCATGTTCATTATCTCTAAAGAAGAATAAGGCATGTCCAAATGTAGTCTATGAAGATTTCTCACACATCATATCTTGTAGTGCTAGAGAAAGCAAAAGCGATGATCATTACCGACATCCCTAGGTAAGATATCAATGGATTACAAGTTTGCAACACCATAAAGTTTTGTTTTGATCTTCACACAATTAAACCTTCTCCAATTATAAAAAATATCCCTCCCAAGTGGGCATTACCATGTGATGGGTATGGGCATACATTAATTAGGATGCACAAAGTTGCAAATTACAAAAGTAACAATTGAAAGACAACATGAATGAATCCACCATTCCACTTGCCCAATTGAAAGCTAATTCATCTATGCGTGCAAACAACAAAATAAGTGGTATGAAAAATGATGATTACAACACCAAATAGGGTATTAGTTTAAGTGTCTAGTCAGTACTACTACATATGTTATAATAATATAGAATAAATGTTTAAAAAGTTTTATTTTTCAAAATATGTGCATGTCGCACGTACATATTACTAGTGTAATAAAAATGTTGAAATGAATTTAAAACATCTTATTTTAGTACTGTCAGTGCCTAAGATCGAACTCCAAGTTTATAATGGTTACTTCTGGAAGTATGAAGGGGAAAACGCTCCCTCCAGAATACTTAGAAAACAAAGCACATTCTTCGATGCAAAAATGAGTGGCTGCTAAGCCCAGTCTCAATGGAGTTTTATGAAAAGTTTCATTGCATTAAATATGCTGACGTGACGAAGAAAGTGAATGTGAGAGTTTCATGGGATGTGGGGATAGTTTCATCACCATGAAACTCCACTAACACAATTATCTATGGTGCGTTTGGTTTGCTGTTTATAGGCCAACCTGGCCCGCGGGTGCAGGCGAGCGGCGTTTGATTGTCTTCACTGCCTCTAGAGTCAGGCTCTCCAGATGCATTTTGCCCCCCGCTGCCTGCATCGCCAGAAACGCTCGAACTGGCCGTTTCTGCAGAGCCAGGCTCGACTGATGCAACTGTTTCTCCCACTAATGATGTATTAGTGTACAATTAGTAAATATCAAGTGATATCAATGTATTTTTATGGATAATTAAGACATGGTTAGTGACGAGGGTCCAGATTAGGGCTCCCTTTGACGGCGAGATAATCACTCATGAGTGGAGTCTTCAGACACCATTGACAATGTGAAGGCCAAGATTCAAGATAAAGAGGACTAAGAACCCCTGTCAAGACCATCACGGGCAAGACGTCTTGTTTCCAACCAGTTGGGAGTTTCCTCGACAAGTCTCCCACTAGGAGAAAGCTTCTTTGACAAGTCTCCGCCTCGCACGACAAGTCTCCGCCTCGCCTCCGACAACCCGCTCGTTCGCATGAGCAGTTTCCGTCTCTGACCAAGACTAGGTCCACGCAACGTGGCGCCACCCCAACGCACGGACTCCCCCGCTACGACACGTGGGGCGACAGTTCCCCGTGCCATACAAGCACACCAGTTGGCGGCACGCGCAAACGGTCGGCTCTAACGAGAGCCTTAATGTGGCAATGTTCGGCCGCACAACCCTCAACACGCCGTCCCATCCGACCCTGCAGCATGCCAACTCCGATCGAGGCACTCAAGCGCTCCCTACGATTAGCGCTGGCCTATGATTATGCCCTAACGTGGCTAGCTCATCCCGTGCTCAAGCGGGATGAGTCAACACCAAAGTGCTCGGAGGAAGCGCCAGGTGACCAAAATGAATAGCCCCGCTCAGACACGCGGCGGTCTCGACGACAACGCAGCTCAGCCACCTTCAATACCCCCTGACGGACAACGACGTGCAAGAAGACGTCCTAGTGGCTAGCACTGTAGCTTTTACTTGTTTTCCTTTTTTCCCTCCCCCTTGTGTCTATAAAAGGAAGAGGAGGGCAGCATTCACAAGGGCTGACGAACTGAACACTCACACCCCAGGGACTTGGACTCGACGCCCTCTCCCGACAAGTTTGTAACCCGTACTACAAACAACTCTAGCACGGGAACACGACAGCTCGATATTGGACGTAGGGTATTACTCCTCGGAGGCCGAACCACTCTAAATCCCGGTGTCTCTTGTGCTAACCATCCGGGTCGGACACACGATCGATACAAATTTATTGTCCGGCGGTAGAGAACCCCGACAGTTGGCACGCCAAGTAGGGGCACATCGTGTGTCTCACCAAACACCACCACGATCCGGATGGAGGGCTGCAGAGTTTCACTAACTCCCGGAGCCACCATGCGTTTCGGCTCCCTCGACTTCGTCTACACAGGGTCAGTGGAGTTCGTCGTCGGGCGTACCGTCGCCCGACCAGCCCGCCGCAACGCCATGACGGGGGCAGCGGGGCGCGCGGCGTTCGTCTGAGGCTTCTCGGATGAGACGATCATGGTCATGTTGGGGCCAAACCGGACACATGAGCGTTTTAGCCTCGCCGCCTACTACCTCACCGACCTCGCCTTCCAGGCCAGCGGGGCCGAGCCGCTCGCCTGGGGGGAATTCATGAAGCGGTACACTGCCATGTACCCCCGTGGACAACAGGGCCTCCCAGACGACCCGATGATGGCCTACATGGACGAGTTGCGAGCGTCCTACACCGTCCCGGGCTCCGCGACAGCCCGGAGGGCACCTCCGACACCCGCGTGTGACCCCACGCGTGAGTGTTTTGTCTGTGTGGCACCGAGCTCCAGCAGCTCGACAGAACCGGAACCCGTGCCACGCCAGCGCGCCATGGACGCCCAGCGTCGGGCGCGCCTCGATGAGCTTGCCGAGGCCAGACACCAGCTCGACGAGGAGTTGGCTAATCTCCACCGAGAGCTCGGGGAAGACTGCGAGCCCCGTAACCCGCAGCCAACCCCGCACCCAGTCTCGGTGCGGGAACAACACTGAAGGAGACGGCAAGCGGCAGGAGCATCGCCTTGCCGCTGAGCAATCCAGAGCCCGCGCTTCGACACCGCCGGCTCGTGGACATGAACGCGACAACAACCAGCGCACCAACGAGGGCGTGAATGTCAACGCCAACACCGATGGTGATGCCCCGCCGCTCTTCAGGCGGGCGTCGCAGAACTTGGCCGCTGCGGCTATGCTGCTACATGTAACGCCCGCGTTTTAACCCCTAATAAATCACCTGCTAAATCATGAGTGATTTTTTAATTTTTCTCTGAACTCGACCTTATCCTAAAACCCTGATCATCAACCCTTTTACCCAACGGTAACTCCCTTTTTTTCCTGAGTTACCCGACCGTAACTTTTCTTTTTACTCGGGTCAATCGACTGTCACTCGGCACCATCATTTCTCCCATCATCCTTCTTACCCAACCCACGTCCCGGCGAATGCCTTGGGTTCGCCTGGACTGCCCGACATCATCATCAACCCGCATTCCAATGCTCAGCACGGATTCGCTCGCCCCGACACGAATTCGCTCGTCGCGCGATTAACGCAGATGGTGAGATTCGTCCGGCAGCGCGACGATTCGCGCGGACGATGGGAAAACCCGAGAAAATTCTGCCGAAAATCCTTTTCTACCTCTCTCCTAATTTTTCCTGGATTTCTCCTAAATTTCTAAACCTTTCTTTTCTCTCACCCTTTTCTATTTTCTTATTTCCTTTCCTTTTTCTCTTTTTCCTATTTTCCTTCATTTTCCTTTTCCCTTCTTCCTTCTTTTCCCGGCCCGGCCACGGCCCGGCCCAGCCGAGCCACGGCCATCTGCCGGCCACGGCCCGGCCGCGCGCGGCCGTGCCCGGCCCGGCGCCCGACCGCACCCGCGCCGCAATGTAACACCCTAATTCTATTAAAAATTTGGCTTTATTAAAAATTTGCTAGCAACCATTTATTTGCCTAAGGAACATAAGGTTGTTTATTTATTTTTAGGCATTTAAAACTTTTCCAAAATAAAGTTAATGAAATATAGGAGTTAATTGTCGCATTCAAGCTGGAGCATTATTTTGGTTGCTGGAATTCAAATTCAAATTTGAGTTCTATTTGTTTGAATCTTTTTCCAAACCCAAGCACTAATTCCTAAACCCTTTTTCTCTTCCTACCCTACCCCTTTCCCCTTTTCGGCCCAACCCGGCCCGGCGCGCGGCCGCCGGCCGCTAGCGGGCCGCCACCCCGCCTCGGGCCGCCTAGCGGCCCATCCCCGCGTAGCGCCGGCCCCGGCCCCGGCCCCGGCGATCGCGCCGGCCCGCCCCGTGCTCCCGCGCGGCGCCGGTGACCGGGGGGGGACCCCGCGGTCATCCCCTACCCCGCGCGCGTCCCCGCTTCGGACTCCACCGCCGCGCCGCCGAGTCCGGCCGGGGGTACGCGTCCCCCGTGCGTGGCCCGCACGCCAAGGCGTCCGCCCGGGCTATTTAAGGCACGCCGCCGCCCCCGGACCTCCCACCCGAGCCGCCCGAGCCAAGCCGCCATCTTGCGCCCGCCGGAAACCCTAGCCGCGCCGCCGTTTCGGTCTCGCGCCGCCGCCGTCGCCTCATCGTCGAGGAGCGGCACGGAGACGCGCAAGGAGGGTGAGGGGAAGTCGGCTCGCGCCGCTTGTGGACGTCCTCGTGCTTTGCACCGCCCGCGGTTGCTCGCCGGAGTTCGCGCCCGCGCCGCGCGCGCCGGCCGCTCGCGTCGCCGCCCCTCCGCCATAGCCGCCGCCCTAGATCGGTTCACCGTGTTGCGCGCATCACGTAGGTGCCCTCCGCGTCCTAGCCGTGGCCGGAAACCCTAGATCGGGGTCCCCGCCGGCGAGTCCGCCGCCGCCCGCCGCCGCTCGCCGCCGACGGCTGTGTTCCCCGCCGCCCGCCGCTTGCTCGTGTCCTCGGCCGCCTTATCGAGATCCAATGGATCGATCTAAGCCGCGCCGCCCGCAAACGGCCGCGGCCGCTAGATCTAGATCCAACGGATCTAGATCAACCCGACCCGGTCAACTAGGTCAAACCCACCGCCGACCACGGTAATTTTGTAGAAAAGCCCACGAGTTTCCTATAATTACAAAAATACCCTTCCACCTTAGGAGTTTTCTTACGGTTTAGTCATTTTTCTTTATTTTAGCCCAAAACCTTTTCGAATCTTTACGGATTAGTCCCTATACCTTCCCTAGGCCATAACTTAGTCGTTTTAGCTCGATTTTAGCGTTCTTTATGTCCACGCGTTCGTCTCGAAGCGTAGATTAGTTTTATACTACTGTTTAGATCTGTTTGATCTGTTTGGTGACTGTTTCTTATTTATTCCTATTGTATGCTTGTATGTGATGATTGTGGACCGTAGAGAGCGATTCGTTCGAGGGATTTGAAGATCAAGTCGTGCAAGAGTTTGAGCAGCAAGACTTTGTTGAAGGCAAGTATTCCTTGATGCATGCCCGCTTGTCCTACATAACATGCATCTAAATTCACTGTTTTTACCTTTTCGCTTGCATTAATTTGATGGGAACCTATTAAGGATCATGCCTAGCTTTTTACTACCTTTACCTTGATACGGGAGTTAAATAATCTTGTGGTAGTTATTGCTTAGCATGCTCAACTGGGAATTGGTATTAATCTACTTGGTTACCTTTTTGTTATTCTATGTTCCGTTTATGATCTTTTACTTTGTAAGACCACTTTAATATGATAATCGGAACATGGAGAACCACCCGGAAAACAAGTACAACCACAAGAACTAATGGGCAATGGTCTTGGCCGAATAATTAGGAACTTTAGCTTGGGATTATCTTATCCGATAAGGACAAGGGATCGGCGGTATGCTTGTGGGGTATGGACTCGCTCTAGCGGGGGTTGGGTGAGTTATTCTTTTATGGTGGGGTATCGACCGCTAGGGGACTTTATACCTTGCTAAGCGATCCGGACCTTGTGGGTCATAACTTGCTAGGGAACCTTTGTAAAGGCCATGTAGCGTCCCTATGCAATCACACCTCGGAAGTGTGATATGGTGTCTTGCAAACACCGCATGGTTGGGTCCAAAGTTCTTCGGAGCTTTTACGCGCTTGTGGGTAAAGATGTACAACCTCTGCAGAGTGTTAAACTAATCGATTAGCCGTGCTCACGGTCAAGAGCGGACTGGACACTCACATGATTAAATTATGGAACTTTAATGTTTAAATTGTTGTTTTATTCCTTATTTATGATGCTTATATCTTATTAATTGGGTTGGTATGAATTTACACCTTTAGTAATCAGGGTGCTAATAAAACTTGACCAACTAAAATGCTAAAGTGCTTGAACCTTAGCCATCCACCATATGGCCTTGCATGTTATGTTGTTTTCCCTTCTTGAGTACGATATGTGCTCACGGTTGTTTATTCTCTTGCATCTACAATACCGGATTTGCTGCTCGGAGCGGGAGAACTTTGAAGATATTCCGGGAGAGTTCCGGGAGTTCTAGGTGTGCGTAGTCTTCGGTCGCACCGCTGTGGAGGCATTTTGTCCGCTGCGAGAACTCGTTTATTTAAGATTCATTTAAGACTATGGTTTGTAATAACTCCTTATTCGTGTGGCACTATTTTTGGTATTCATAATGTCTAAGCGTGTGTGTAACTTGATCCCGGCGCACACGTGATCAATGCATTCGGTTTTGCCTTTGAAACCGGGTGTGACACGCAACGCGCTGTGACCTTGCCCGCGCTCTGCCCGCGCCGCGCTGCCCACTAGGAATGAAAGCAGGAACGGGAAAATCCCGTCACGACCGGCACCGTATATCGCTTTTTCTGCTCAAATACCGCGGTTACGGGAAAAAAAGAAACGCGGGAAAAAATCGGGAAAAACCGGCGAAACCGGTGTCGAAATCGGTTGAGGGGTTTTCCCGACCGGATTGTCGGATCCCGTATTTACACGGGAAACTTCCCGTGGGAAAATCCCGCTTTAGGCTTTGTCCTCCCTTTAGCCCATACAATGACACAACATATCTCGGCCCAGCCCACGTAGCAACCCTAACACCCCGCCGCCGCTACCCATATAAAAACACAACACGTTTGAGAGCCCCTCCTGTTTCCAACCCTAGGCGGCGGCCGGCGGCTCATCTCAATCTCTCTCGGACTCGGACTCTCACGGTCTCACACACACGTACTACTCCCGGCTCGCACTAGCACTCTAGGTCCGGCGCTCACGGCGGGTCTCCGGGTCCGGCCACCGCCCCCCGACCTCCGGAGTCCGGCCTCCGAGTCCGGCGCTCCAAGTCCTCCGCGGCTCCGCCCTCCGGCGGTCCGGCCTCCGCCACCGGATGGTCGCCGACGCGCGACGCCATCACCCCCCCGGGCGGACGGGCGGAGGCGGCTATGTTGCCACCGCGGAGATGGTGCGGCTCCACATCTTCGTCGGCCTCCAAGCACGGCCGCTCCCCGATGCCTCGGTCGAGGTGGCACCACCGCCCGGCGGCGGCGGCGCCACCACCACCACCACCGGCGGTAGTGAGAGTCAACGGCGGTACACCGGCTCCTTTTCCACCACGAGGTACCGATTTAGTGATTCTCGTCATGTATTCGGTAATCGGTATGTCATGTAGTTCAATAGTAGGTCCGTCATGTATGCTTCATGTGTGAATGATTATGGATATGAAGATATGCGAATTGTGAATTAAATTATAGGTCTTTGAATAATTTATGTATGCCATGCTAAATGTATTCGTGAAGCTGTGAATTAAATTTTATGGATCCGAAGATATATGCGAAGACATGTGTGAAGATATGTGTGTGAATTCATAGTGTCGTACCGATGTCATTCAAGATATGTGATTTATGTCATTCAAAAAATGTACAACGACTTGCGAGGATATGTGATTTTTGTGATTTGTGTGAAATGCATATTGATGTATACTCCCTCTTGATGCCTATGATGCCTATACTAGACCATCAGTACATGTTGGTTGTTTGCACAATTTAGTGACATTAAAACTTCAAAAATTGTCTCATTTACAAATTAAATTGATACTTGAGTACACCCATATACCTGATGCTCCTTCTTGCTGTAGGATAATGATGTGGCAGATAGCGATGGAGAGGTGGATGGGCCACATGCAGATGATCTATTTCTCATTTGACAAGTAGAGTTGGCTACTACTGGATACTGAAGGCTTTTGCCTTTTGGACTATTGCTTTGTTAAGTTATGGTTACTGGCCAATGCTACCTGATGTAGTGATGTCGGCTGTCGCATGCTTGTTTATTTTTAATTTGGACCATGGTTGTGATTTCTGAACTTGTGATCCGTGTCTGTTGGCCAATGTTGGTCACGTCGGTTTGTGGAACGCGTGGAAGTACGAGCGAAACTATGGACTATTGGATATTTAGATTGTATCTTTGTCTTGCTATGGGTGTGGTCGTGTGGGTCCGTGATCGTGCAATGCGACAATGCGGGTGTGCACGCGTCCTATGAGGCTACTTATCGGTGCATAAATTCTTAAGCTTTTGTCGGTGTGTTGTTTGTTTGATTGCGTATGAGCATGTGAATTATACATGGTTGTAATTATTGTGTCGAGATAAATGTTTTGAGTGGTTACATGTGTTGTTCCCGATCGTAAACGACATGTTCCGATCGTAACCGATATGTTCCGACCGATATGTTCCGCTCCCGATATCCGTAATATCGGTTTCATTTTCCCCGTCCGCCCTTCCCGCTCCCGCTCCCGATCCGTCGGCGAAAAACGGGTGTAGGAACGGTTAGGGGGTTTTCCCGACCGTTCCCGACCGTTTTTATCCCTACTACCCGCCACGGCGCCGCGCCGCAGCCGCGGGCCACCGGCCCCACGACGCGACGTGTTGCTGGCGCTCGACGCCGCGGCCGCCAATTAATGCGCCCGCCCGCCCGGTCATCTCCGAGCGCCACCGCCGTCGCAAGCCACGGGGCACCCCGCGCCGCTACTCACGACCCCCCCGGCCCGCCCCTCTTCCCCGGCGCCTTGCATGAGACGCGCGCGCACCGGCACATCACACGTGGTTGAGCGGCTGGCGCCGACGCCACGACGAGCATTCAATCCACCTGCCCGAGCCGTCACCTCCACGCCTACCACCGCACCGCTCGCAAGCCATCACCGCCCGATGGGTCATCTCCCACGACAGGCCGCCGCCCGCCAAGCGTCGCCGATCGCCATGTTGTTGACGGTTAATAATTGTATCAAAGTTCATTTAGACTTGCAAGCGGACATGTCGTAGTCAAGGGACCCTTCTTCCCTCAAGTGGTGAACCCAAGGTATCGAATCCGTGGAACAAATGTGTGACACAAAAGATGATCTAGTAATGCCAAGTAACTTCAATCTTCGATAGATAAAACCCTAATGCAATCTAACACAAGAACGAATCTAATCTACTAAAGACCGCGAGGTAACAAGGATAGAGGGGGTAGATAAACCGATCTAGAGAGATCGGGTTGAGCCTTTTGTTGAAGTTCCAAGCGAAAGAAGTAGCAAATCAAATCTCATTACAAGCCTCTTTAAACCGTGGTTTCCCGTCCGACTCCGAAAACGCCCGCCTTTCAGAGCCCCCGTTCTGTCACAACATACTCCTATTCATGCGGGTAGTCTAGGGTGAGTCCGAGGACAAGTCGAGTTCTTTCGGAAGATCAGGCATGCACCTCTAGCCACCGCGGCTACAACAACACCCTATGTGATCTATCTCGAGAATAGATCTAAAATAAGCAAAGCCGATCGAAAACGAAGACTTTGGAGAAACACTTAGTCGCTAAGAATCGGATTCAACTTGATACATCAACTAGTACAATGATATATGAACAAGATCACCACGGAGATCCTACCTTGATCTTGCTTCTAGCTCGGGAACTCCGACGTGGTCTTTTTTGCAAGGTTCCCACGTCGACTAGGGAGACCCTACTCAACTAGCTCGACCCTCTCCTCTCCGGGATGGTGTCCCTCTCTTCTCTGCTCCTCGGCGGCCGATGACGAATTGATTGATGCGTGGCTCTTGACCCGGGGCTATAAATAGCCCGAATGGCGGCTAGGTCAAGGGGGGGGGGGCGACTAGGCCCGGAATGGGTCGGGCGGCCGGCTGGGGGCCGACCGACCTGGGCCCACCCCGGCCCAGTTGCCTGCCTCCTTCGCGTGGCGTCGGTTCCCGAGTCTTCTAGATCCTTCCCCCTTCTGCATGTGGGCCCTTGTCGTCAGTTTCTCTCCGAGTTGGACGTAGCTCCTTGTCCCGCAAGATTCAACACTTTTCCGGATAGGTCCTCGAGTTTGTCATCTTCTCGGGTTTGGTCCACGGGCTTCTTGGAGTCAAGTTTGCTTCATTACATGACTTGTATCGGCCTTCAAAGTCTTGTCAAGGTGCTTGATGAACTTATCCCAGAAGTCCTGTTTTCAACATCAAAACCCAGCATAAACACTAAACTGCAAAACCGACATGCACGAATGAACTTGTTATGCCAAGGGGGTTAGTACCAATGGATAAAGCATAAAACTCATGTCAACACCGAAGGTAAACTCATGGCTAGGTTGACGGAATTTCACCGTCAACATCTCCCCGTGCTTAAACCTTGCTCGTCCTCGAGTAAGCCTTCGATGGATATCATTATTGCCCTTCGTTGTTTAAACCTTGCACTTGATCATACATAAGAAAACATAATGCTCTCAAAATTTTATTTCATTAAAGTTCCATAATGTACTAGCCTTCATCTCTACGAAGGGTAGATTCTAATTAAGCTTATCCCATAAGTATTAACATGCTCCAAAGTTTAAATAGATCTCGAGAAATTTTGAAATAAAGAGCGAGATGAGAAAGAGCTAAACCATGTTCACAAATTTGAATCATCTTGCATATTGCTCATGAACTCTCATCTCACTTTGTCTCTCAAGCCTATTTATTCTACTCCTTTCCCTCTCATAACATATATATATATGTGGCAGGCTTTATCTAGAGCTTTGGGAAAGTTTAGTCCTACC
This sequence comes from Cenchrus americanus, assembly GCA_947561735.1. Lineage (NCBI taxonomy): Eukaryota > Viridiplantae > Streptophyta > Magnoliopsida > Poales > Poaceae > Cenchrus > Cenchrus americanus. The sequence continues at coordinate 294,674,257 of OX387241.1, forward strand.
AAGATATTATAAATGAGATGTTGTCAAAACAAGACAAGCTTCTCATCGTCTTATCGAGACTCGTCAAAAAGGTCATTGGAAAATAATGTTATATCAAGGAGGGGAAAGAGAAAAATACACACACTTTGAGATAGGTGGACATGTTCAAATGGCAAAGAGTGATCCCGAGGCGCAAAGGAAGTCCTCGTTATCGGATTGCACATGGTTGGAAAATGAGTATGGATCTTTTTAGCCTTGGAATTCGTGATGCACTTTAGAGAACTGGGGAGTTCACTTTATTTTTACACATATTCATATATATTTTTTCTCATATATATATATATATATATTCTTTCTTTCTCTTTCTCATTAATTTTTTTTATTTTCTCCCCTTGTACTCTAAATTACATTGTACCTACCTCCTCCCCCATGCTTAGATGTTTCTCGTCCTCAAGCAAAGAGGTGATAGAGATAAGGTAGGTACCGGGAATACTTTTCCTTTGGAGAGATACTTGAGTTCTTCAATGTTGGCACCGTCTTGCAATCTTCTTTGAATTGATGATCCATCCTCAACTATAGGTTGTGGTCACGGAGGTAATCACAAGAGATGATATTTGGTTTTAAGGGTGGATATCCGGCGAGGTTTGTGAGATCTCCAATGTGGGGATACACAATGCACAGATAAAAGGCTAGCAATAAGATAGATACGCAAAAATGGAATGACCAGCTTCTTAGTCTCGGGCCAGAGAAATCATGGCCTGCAATAACTCACTCAAAAATAAATCTTGTACACTAAGGTTTATGCACTCAAATATATATAAGGCTTTGGATAGGTAGAGCAACACACAAGTGATATTCATGACAAGGTTAGCATTACTTTTAAGAAGGAAAACGTCTATTTTTGACCATCCAACTTTTGCCTCGGTTTAGTTTTGGCAATCGAACTTCAAAACCGGATATCTTTGACCATCCAACTCTTAAAACCCTTCACAATTGGCCATCGGGTGGTTTTGATGGCTGGTTTTAACTTTTTCTATTTACAATTTAGTCCTTAGAACTTGAAATGATGATTACTTTTTGCTCATAGCTCCGATTTAGGTGATTCTTGTGGTCACGTGTTCATAACGGTGAGATTTATCTTTTTAGAATGTTTTTATACAACTTTATAACTATTTGTTATATTATTTTTTGTTGTTGTGTAAAAGCAATAATATAAGAAACATAAAATAAATAGTTACAAAATAATATGAGCAACACTTTAAACGATAAAGTTCATCTTATGAACGCATGACCGCAAGAATCACTTAAATTGGAGGTATGAGAAAAAATAGTAATTATTTTAAGGTTCAAGAACTACTTTTAATCATTTTATTTACAATTTAGTCGTTAGATCTTAAAATGATTACTATTTTTTTCTTGTATCTTTAATTTAAGTGATTCTGTAATCATACATTAATAACAATGAGCTTTATCTTTAAAAATGTGTTCATATTATTTTGTAACGAGTTTATTTTACTTTACTTATAATTTTTTCACATAACAAAATAATAATAATATGACAAACGGTGATAAAATAGTACAAATAACATTTTAGAAGATAAAGCTCATTGTTGTGAATACTTGGACGCAAGAATCACCTAAATCGGAGCTACAAGCAAAAAGTAATGATCATTTCAAGTTCTAAGAACTAGTAAATAAAAAAAGTTAAAATCACTCATCAAAACAGCCCGATGGTCAATTATGAACGGTTTTAAGAGTTGGATGGTCAAAGATATCCGGTTTCGAAGTTCGATGGCCAAAATCAAACTGAGGCAAAAGTTGGATGGTCAAAAATAGACTTTTTCCTTTTAAGAATAAAAACCATCTTTAATCTATCTAAAATTCGAGAGCACATAAAACACTATGGGTCTTTATTTTAATCATAACCTCCGCTAATGATTAAGCTAGCATTTAGATAAATTCAGATCCGTATTCTAAGAGAGCACCAACTTTAACATGCATAAATCAATTACAAAGATAAACAAAGCGGCAATTATAATCATATATCACCATGACACAAATTTCATAACTTTTCCAAAGGTATAAACAAGGTGGCGTCTTTATTAATGATGAAAACTAGTTGCGGTACGTGCTGAAAATAAACTAACACACTTGCTGAAATTTAAATAAAAACTGAAAAATACTACGCAAACACAAGCAAACATAAGCTGAAAATTACAAAGAAAGGTAAAAGAAAAGAAAACTAAAGCTCCTCCTTCTTCTTAATCCTACGCGGTGGTTGGTATTGATGATCTTTTTAGTTGTACCCTTGCTCATAGTAGGTTTGGACATCCCCTCCAATAAATTGTCCTGGCGGTACTAGGTGAAGACGCCCAAGCTCATAGGCAAAATTTGCATTGCCTTTACCAAGTTGAGCCGCGTTGGATTGGATGGCTGCGACGTTTTGCATATTTCTTGCAGCGTACCCTCCAATTATGGCCATGCTCTGTTGTGGTTGGGGGTATTGTGTGTAGGCCTCCGCAAAGGTTACGTTGGGCGCCACATAATTTTGTGGAGACTCCCCCATGCTTGCATTGTTGGCCCTCCGTAATAATTTGGCGAGTAGGGATTCCTCCGAATGGTGGCACATAGTTTGGTTGTGCACCACCCGCTTGCGCAGAGGAAGATCCCTCTACAATTCTTCCTCTTTTATTCTTCCTTCCGGGACAAGGAGTCCCTCCTCCAACCAATCTTTCTTCCCTTGAATGAAAAGCCTAAGTCTTGGGTCGGAAGGGGTAAGTTCACCTTGGCCACATGAAAGCCTCCTCTCTCATCTCCACTAATATATTTTCCTTGCTTCAAATACTCAAATCCGAGAGAGGGTCCCACGTAAAAGATGTTCGGGATTCCTTGTAACCCCCGTCCTTAAGGAGATGGCCAACATAGAGAGGTAGCACCCCGAACCAATATCTCCCGATCCCGATGTTGCCTCGCAACACCATCGGTTGATCATAAGGTATGAGGGGTCTATTGGTTGCCTGGCAATTAAAGCCGAGTAGAGCCAATTCAACTCCGTGTGGTCACCTTCATCTCCCTCAACCTCCCCATAATCCTCTTGCACATCCAAGAGTGGAATACTTGGATAATGGGGTTGCAGATGGAATTGCGTTGTTGGTGGGCTTCTTCGGAGATTAAATTCCAAAATCCATCCAACATGCCATCCGACACGTCAACTTTCTCTGGAGCTCCCTTTTGGAACCCAAGTAGCTCCCTAATATACTCGTAGGGAACCACTTGTTGAATTCCCTCCAAACAGAATGATAAACTTTGCACCACCTCATCAAGGATAGGAGCAATAGTCAGCAAGATTTCCAAGGCAAACTCCTTGTGGGTGTTTGCCGACACCCCATTGGAGAATTGCACCCATCCAAGGTGCTCCAACATATAATATATTTGTGTGCCGAAACCCAATGCGTTGAGAGCTTGATCATCGAAATCGACGTTTGCCACAAGCCTCTTCTCAAGGCGGGAGAGTTTCTTCTTCTCCTCCTCCTCCTCCGACAATATGACGAAGCGGCATTTGGCAACCGGGGGGGGAAGAATGTCCCATCAACAAGCTTCGAGCATCCGCGGGACCCTAATGGGTACACCGCGGATGCTCGGGGGCTCTTGTCGGGGACAGCCATAAGGGTCCCCTAAGTAACCGGGGGGAAACCCGCTTAAAACCCGCAAAAAACGCAAAACACGGACTAACCCACGAACCTAAGGCACACGACACGCTCACGACCCGGGTGGCCCCCGCGGCCCACCGAGTGGCACGGCGGATGCCCCCTCCGTGAGGTCCGCCCCGCTCGAGGGATAGACGCACCCACGAGCGGAGCCCGCCTCGCTCGAGGCCTTAACGCCCCCTCGGGCGAGGACCGCCTCGCTCGAGGGCTCAACGCCCCCTCGGCGAGGGTCGCCTCGGTCGAGGGCACCTGCACGCACATTAACCACGCTCTTGCCCCCGTGTATGGGCATTTAATGCTCGACATCGCGGGACGCGCGCCACGACACCGACACGCACGGGAATCGCGTCTCGGTCTTGTTCCACCGACTCCCGGGGGAGGCCATCCCCCGCCGCTGTGTAGCACTATGCGATGAGGCCGGTGTCGGCACCATGACCGCGCGCCGCCTACCCCCGTACGGCTAACGCGCCGAGCCCTCTAAGGGGGCGGCGGCACCCTCAAATACCTTTTCCGTGACTACACGGGGCCACGCCGTGACGTCGGGCCGGCGGGGAGCGGACTTCACCGTCGGCCGTCGGCCCCGCGCGGCCATCCCCGCCACTGCGGCGCCACGCCGTGCACTGTGACGACATCCTCGTCTTTGTTGGAGTGCACGGGGACAAGGCGTCGCCACGACTACCACTTGTGCTACATACGCCCCCGTTGACGGCACCCTCGAACCGGCCCGCGGAGGCGGTCGGACGGCCAACCACTGCGTCGTCACCCTCGAAGCCACTCTGTACGAGCACGGGACGCGCCACGACGCCTCGGCCCGGAGCGGGATTCGTCGGGATGGCCGTCGGCTCCATGGCACCGCTTGCCATGCTTCCACACGTAGGAAAACGGTGCGGCACGCATGTCGCTCCCTCCTTGGCCTATAAAAGGGGGGGCGGTCCCCCGGCCCGCGGGGGACACGGGACGATGGACGGCGATCACCCTCACGCTCTCCCGCCTTCTCCACGATATTGGCACTCGCCTCAATCAATACCTGCGGGACTTGGAGGCCTAACCTCCTCTCCCACCACGCTTGTAGCTCCCCTCTACGAGCACCACGGTGCGGCGCAATACGGTGCCCCGAGCACACCACCGCGCTCGGGATGTGCGGCCTCGGCGGAACAAGGATAAACTCGGTGTGATTAGTTGCTAGCACCCGGCCCATCGAGAGGAAGATCTCAGCGCTCATTACTAGTTAGTGTCGGGACTACATTCCGCACCGACAGTTGGCGCGCCAAGTAGGGGGGTACGCGGCGAAGGTCGGCTCGTCACCGGCCCTCTCAATGGTGATTCGCACCGAGTACCATGGCCAGAGGTATTCCATGGGCAGCTCGGACCCCCTCCCGGCGCGGGTTCGAAATCCGGTTCGGGAGCCCGAACTTTCGAGCCACGGGGAACAACTACCTCATGCGCATCACCAACCGCGACAAACTCCGCGCGCGGTGGCGGACCGGGGCCGACTTGGCCTCCGTCGCACCCGCTACTCACGCCCCGACGTCCACCCATGTGGATGTCGCGGGCCCTTCGATGCCGCGGTGCCGCCGACGCTCCGGCCGGCGCTCGCGACGAGGGCGCGGATAGAGCGCCGACGCGCCGCGCGCGTCGCCTTGCAACGTGACGCAACCACCGGCGAGACGACCGCCTCCCCGATGGGGGAGTGCTCGGTCTCGGGGCCACGCTTCCCCATCGGTCCGCGCGGCGCCACGACGGCGTACGTCGCCTCCGCCAACACCAACGCGGCGACGCGCGGGGTTCGCTGCGGCCGCCATGTTCCGGTCGTCGGGGATCCCGGCGCCTGCGCCGATGACGAGTCGTCCCACGGCTCCGCCGGCGAGCGCCACCCGCCACCTCGCATGGATACGCGGAATGGGACTTCTCCGGCGTGCCGACCCGGTGATGCTCCGGCGGTTCCTCGACGCCACGGACTGCGGTTTGGCTACTCCGACGACTCCCGGCCGCCGGAAGCTACGATCCCGCGCGGGAGTGCTTTGTTGTACTCGCCAACGACCAAGCAAACGCCGCGAACGCGGCAGAAGCGGGCGACGGAGATGTTCCCCCCGCCCGGGAACCGGACCGCACCAGCCGCGGGGCCAAGCGCTACTCCTCACCGCCGAGGGGGGGGCCGACATCAACACGCAAGCGGCTCAAGCACGCGAGCTTGAAGCCAAGCTCGCGGAGGAGTACCGCACGGTGCGGCGCCGAGCCTCCATGGCCGGAGAAGCCTCCGCACGTGGCGAGCGCGCGCGTGAGCCGGGCGAGCAAGCCCGCGAGCGCATCAACACCGACTTCGACGTCGACAACCCAAACACGCCCCCGCGAGTGAGCCGGAAGCTCGTAGGCGCCGCGATGCGCGCGGGCCATGCCCGCCCCCTCAACGCCCATGGCGCGAAACCCGCACCGCGAGGCGCGGGCGCTCATCGAGCAAGCGGCCGTTCGGCGGGCCGAAAGCTCGGCGTCCCGCATCCGCCGGCGGGGGAGTGCGTGGGACGACGAGGGCGTGCAAGGCCCCGAACCATCGGTACACGCGGGTGCCGTGGCGGAACGGCCCGCCAACCCCGGGGCTCACGCCGGTCGGGGAGTGGATCCTCGACACACGCGGGCGAGGCCCAAGACGGTGACGCTCGCAACGTCATCAATGCTTGGCGGACGGGCAACGCGGAGACGCGGGCAATGACGGGGCTACCACCCACGGCGGGGTGGGCGCTATGACGGCCGAGAGGATCGCTCGCCGACGCCGAGCCCCCGGGAACCCGCGTGTTCAGCCGGGAGATCCGCACGGCGAGCTTCCCCCAGCGCTTCCGCCAGCCCACATCGATCGACAAATACAACGGGGAGACGGACCCCCGCGTATGGCTCAACAACTACCGCCCGGTGTGCCGGATGGGTGGGGCAACCACCGATGAAGTCATCATCCGCAACCTGCCGTTGCACCTCGCCGACTCGGCGCGGACGTGGCTTGAACATGCCGGCCGGCCCGGATCCACAACCGGGATGATCTAGTCCGCACCTTCGTGGGGAATTTCCGGGGCACTTACGTGCACCCCGGAAACTCTTGGGACTCGCGCGCGTGCACCCGGAAGCCCGACGAGTCGCTTCGGGACTTCATACGGCGTTTCTCCAAACGCCGCACGGAGCTCCCGAGCGTGGCCCCGATGCGAGATCGTGCATGCCTTTCTCGAGGGCACCACCTGCCGGGACCTCGTGCGCGAACTTGGATGCGGCCCGCCCATCGACTCGAACGAGTCGTTCGACATCGCCACCGGCTTCGCCTGCGGCGAGGAAGCGTGTGACGCCCCAGGTTTTTAATTAACCCTAACAGCTGGTCAACCCAGCTGACAGTGGTCAAATCCCGGTCAACCTGGGCCCTCACCTCGAAAAACTCACTAACTTACTCTAGTGAACCCCTTTGACTAGTAGACACACTTGTGGGGCCAACCCATGGTCAAAGACTTGGTCAAACCCCACTTAAACCCTAGTGTCCATAGCCGTGTGCCGGAACTTTTTCCGCGTTCTCCAAAATTCACCTAAACACTTAAAATTCTACTTTTCGGAAAGTTGTCCATCTTGTTGAGGGACACAACTTTCGTGTAGATTGGCATTTCAAATTTGGAGAGGAAAAGCTTGAAAAACTTGCTCCAAGGTCGGCATCTACTATTCGGGAACACAGGTGACATTCAAAGTTGGCAAGCTGTTTCTTGCAAATTTCGTTGAGAAAAACCCTATAGAGCCTTTTTGAAAATGATAGGGGGGTAGTTAGATCTACAACTTTAATGTTCAATGGTTAGAGCACTTTTATTCAAAAATTTGTAGTTTTTCCTTTTCAAAAGTGTGTTCGGCAAAATCGTTTTAGACGGGGCGCGCCCATGCCGCGACGTCGCGCGCGCCGCGTGTCGCCCGCCCGCGCGCGGGCCGACCCCTCGGCGTCCGCGCCCGCGCGCCTTCCCAACGCACCTCTGCCCGAGGCCGCGCGCCACCCGAAGCCCCACCTCCCGACGCATCTCCTCACCCGTGGCGCCTCGAACGAGCGCCGCCGAGGCGCCGTACGCACGCCGTGCGCGCGGCGGACCCTCGGTCCGTCCGCGGCGCCGGCCGTGCGCGCGTCGGCCGAGGCGCCGTAGCACGGCGGAATCCCCCCGTCGTCACCCCCGCCGTCACCACGAGCCCGCGCGTATAAAAGGCCGTCGAGTTCTTCCCCAACCACGCTGTCTCGCCGTTCTTCCCCGTCCGCCGCCGACCACCATTAGCGCCACCGCCGAAACCCTAGCTCCGCTCACTCCCGACGCCGTGCGAGTGGCTGGGCACCTTCCCTAGCTATCACTTGACATCCCCGGCTCGCTTGTTGTCCACCCCCGAGCCGTAGCCTCGCCGGAGCTCGCGCCGCCGCGGCAACCGCCGCCGGCCACCGCCGATTCCCCACGCCCGCGTGATCCCCGCCCCAACTCCGGCTACGCCCCGGCTCCTAGGTGAGCATGCACGCACCCCACCGCCGTTCCCCGGCCGGGAGAGCCGCCGGAATCCCGGCGAGCCCGCCGCCTCCAACGGCCAAGGATCCAATTGCAAGGATCGAGATCTTAGTAGGGAGTTTTGTGCTAACGAGGGACCTATCCGCGAGAGTTTCGTTCTTTCCAGGGGTTTCGGTGCAAGTTGAATCTTCAATAGTGTTGCGATTTGCGAAACTTGTAAAATGTGTAGAAATTTGTAGAAAATTCAGAAATTTGCAAAATCAATTTTATTGGTTCGTTGGGAAGCATACTACAACTTTTGTTATACTCACTTGGTCTGATTCTGGATATTTTTAGCATCAAAAATAGGAATGTGAAAAACCTGTATCTGCCATAACTCAAAATCTATAGATCCTCTGTATCCAAATTTTGGATATGTTGTGTATCATGTCATGACTAGCGCTTCTGCCAAAAATTGCACAAAGTTATGTGGTAAATCTTTTTATATAAATTGTTTTCTGTTTATGCAAAATCTGCCTAGATGATTTTTGTAGATAAAAATATTTATGTTTTCGTGCCCAACTTATGCATGCTGTCTTGTTATGCCAAAACACACCTCTTCTGAGTTAATCATGATTTTTGGTTTATCATAAATAATTATTCTTAATTTGTGCATGTTTTCCCTTGTAATTTAGTGAAGCAAGTTCGGTAGAGATTCTAGGTGTGATTGCTGGTTCTTTAAACTTGTTTAGGACCAGAGAGCATGCATGTGAAAGATTGGATCATTTTGATGCTTATTTATTTTTGTATGCATTTAATTTGATTACTAGCTAGTCTTTTGTTATTTTTTCCAAAGTAATTTATTCTCTAGCTTCCAAGCTTTGCATGTGAGTCCGGTGGTTCATTATGGATGTTGTGGTGCCTAGGAAACCTTTCTTTAAATTTTAGTGATTTATTGCTTAATAAAAATCTTTAAAGCCCTTTTAAAGATTAAAGATTGATTAATTAAGGAAAATGCTTTTAATTCTTTTCCCTTTTGGGAAGTGTTACCTAACTTAATTAAAGGCTAAGAACACACCTTTGCTGATAAGGAATCAGTTTATAAATAAATATCTTGTTCACACCCTTACTAGTGAGAGGTAAAAGAAATAAACCTCCACATGAAATAACAAGTATAAAAGAACATTAATTCAAGTGTGCAATAAAAGAATAAACCACATGTAATTAATAACCTTCCTAAAAGGAATTTAATATTTAATTATTTGTTAAGGTGAATATGACCAACAAGAGTTGGATAAGATAAACAAGCTGTCACATCACACGAACCCCGCATTGCATTCCGTGTAGATCTTCCCGACGGTGACTACTCATTCGTCCGGAATCCGAGGAAGGAGGAGCGAGAAGCTTGCGCAAAGTACATGGAAGTGCTCGACGACACCGAGGGTGCTCGGGCTAACATAGCCGACGAAGGCAAGCCCCGGTGTATCTAACCTAGTTTTCAATTTTTGTTATTCAATTATCTATGGATGTTTGTGCATTTAAGTTCGGGAGTTGTATGGAACCTTAGATGCATGGTCCCTAAGTACCTTTGTCCTTACTAGTATGATAGGTTGATAGCTACCAAGCTATATGACCGTTACAAGTCGAGTGATGATGTCACTCGCGAGAATAGGTTCCTAGATAGGAATCACAAGACCTCCTTAAAAGGATTGCTCATGTGGTAAGAGCATGGGATTGGACCACTACAAAAAACCTTGCGACCCATGACGATATTCACATGACGTTTTCGGATTTCGTCATAGATCACACTGCATCCATGACGAACTGTCAGATTTCGTCATAGATTCGCAGTGCTGGATATGAAGCCCGATATGAAGTCCAAACACTATGACGTTGTGCCAGTTTCGTCATAGATTTCGTCATAGATCACGATGCATCCATGGCAATAGTCACATTTCGTCATAGATTACCATTGTTGGATATGAAGCCCGATATGAAGTCCAAACATTATGACGTTGCGCCAATTTCGTCATAATCCGACCACATTGCATTTCAACATTTTCTCATGATCAATAAATTCAAAAAATTCATATAATGTGTGAAAAGAATTAGAGATAATCACATTTAAATTTTTTTAAAAAAATCTAAATTTTATTTTTTTCTAAACCATATAATATTATATATTCGGTATATATAGATATACCTATATAAAGGCAAACAAAATTGGATTTCCATTTTATGATTTTTTATAATTTATTAATATTTTCTAAATATTCAGTTGAATTAGATAAAAAAGAAAATGACAAAATCGTATTTAAAATCACACATAACCAAGCTCGGGATGTAATCTGAACAGTTTTAAAGGTTCAAAGATATGCTTTGTGTAGTTACGAAGTTTAGGGACAAAACTAGACTTTTGCGAAAATTGAACTCAAAGTATGTTGGGCTTGGTAACCGGAGTTGAAGTCTGTTGGTGGCCCTCTAGCTCCTTAACGAGACTAGGAAACCACCCCGAGATCCCAAACCGGCCCACGCAACACAACAGGCCGGCCCAGTTGCGCAGCCCAAAAGGCTCGCCCAGGTGCGCAAAAATGGAGGGCTACCTGCAGATTTTTTGACATCCATGAGTTCAAAAATTAATTATTTCCAATAAACCTGTAGAAATTAATTTGAATAGTAGAAAATAGCAATTTGTTCTAGAAATCTTGAAACTTATAGAAGACAACTTAAATGTGTTTCTTTACATGTGAAAAATATGTTTGGGGTATATAAAATAATTATTTTTTCAATTAATGCATAAAGTGTCTTAATTAGGTATTTTAAAATAGAAAAAAAATTGCACAATAATTGGAAATGTGAATCCCCATGTGTTAATAGAAGAGTAAATGTAAGTTTATTTGTAGAATTAAGGTGTACATGACCAAGAAAATACTTTTGGGTATACAAACTTCAAAGTTTAAGTTGAGTTGTATCAAACATTGTAAGAGATCTATATAGTTTGTGAACAATATATACTCCAATTTTCACAAAATCTTATGAAACTTTTTTTCAAGCTTGTACATCCATAAAATGATTCTATGTCAATTTACATAATTAATAAAGAAGTTTGAGGTATTATTATCATTATTGTATAACATGTAGAAAATCATTTAAATGATAGAAAATAGCAAATCTACTTGAAATTTTTTGAAACTCCTAGGTGACAACTTCTATGTTGTCTGTTACATGTGAAAAATAAATTGGGATCATATAAGATAACAATTTTGCAACTTTTTCACAAAGGTGTACTCATTGGTGATTTAAAAAAATACAAATAATAACTTTTTGCACAAAAAATTGCAATGAGAATCCCCATATGTTAATAGAAGAGTAAATGTAAGGTTATGTCCGGAATTGAGGTGTACGTGAGCAAGAAAATACTCCATGGTACACAAACTTCAAAGTTTAAGTTGAGTTGTATGAAAGAATGTGAGAAACGTATATGAGGCAGAAAAAATAATCATTTTTTATTTGTTAAAGTTGTAGATCTTGGTAGAGAATGATTTTAGAGAATTTTAGAAAAAAGAATCATCCAATTTGGAGTTAGTATGAGGAAGAAAAACTAGTTACGAGTTTTAGACAAAGATTAAAAAGAGAAAACACACATGTTCATATCAGTTCATAGCAAGTGCAATTTCTTTTTTTAATCTTCGGATAAAACTTGTAAACTGTTTTTCTTCCTCATACGAACTCCAAATCGGTTGATTCTTTTTTTTATTTTTTTTAAAAATCACGTTCTTCCATATAATTTCATTTGTTTGTATGTTAATTATGATTAATAGTATAATCTTCATAGGGCTTGTTTCCTTCTATTAAAGCATATGACATAAATACATGTTTTTTGCATGCCAATTAGTAATTAAACTTCATAATTGTTAAAGTCAAGGTCGACTTATGTTTGGGTACAAATTTTAGATGTAATGGAGTTTGAAAACGTTATGAGGTGTTCAAATGTCAAAGTTCATGTTGAGATGTATGAAACAATATGGGGGATCCATTCATTTTGTGAGCAATGTACACTTCTTTTTTCCAAAATCCAATGAAACTTTTATGTCAAGTTTAAACATCAATACAATGATTTCATGGCAATTTTTAGAAGTTTTTAAGAAGTTTTAGATTTTATTATCATTATTTTACGGTAAATATGCAAGTAGAAGTTTGAATTATGACAAGAAACATTTGAAACTTTCATATATTTTCGAATACGGGTTATAGTAGATCGGAAGTACTTAAAATGTAATTTTGATAATTTTTTTAAATTTTATTTGAGATACATATAGTTCAAATCGGAATTGTTCCATATTGCAAAAAAATGGAAAAAGAAAAAGAAAAATGCTAAGCGAGAGGAGGAATGTAACGGGCCCCTTATGGCCCAAAAAGCCCACATAACTCTAGGCTGCCGGTGGCCATTGTTCTTACAATCCGACGGTCAAAAATAGACGCAATAGACATATATAGACCACCCCAAACCTTATCCCTCTCTCCCTCTCCTATCCCCTCGCACCGGCTCCCCCCACCTCACTATCCACTCGCTCCTCACCTCGCCTTGCCCAAGGGAGGGAAAGCACTCGCCTCCGCAAGAGCCCGAACCCTAGCCATGGCGAATGGGGCCTCCTCCGCGTCGCCCTCGTCATAGTCGGCGGCGGCCACCGCCGGGCCCTCGTCGTCCTCCCCGTTGGGCGACGGTGGGGATGCGGCCGCGCGCGCCGGTGGCCCCCACGCGCGGGCGGCTCCGACCCGTTCTTCATCGTTTGCGGCCGCCGGCGTCGTCACGGTCGCCACCACGCTCCTGCGTCGCGTCGTCAATGTCCTCTCCGCCGCCCGGGCCTTCCGCGCCGGACCCCACCGGACCCATTCTATCCGCCCCACCCTCGCTTGGTTTTCGGTTCTATCCGCTCCTCACCTCGTCGTGGCCGACCGAAGGGCGTCCTACTTGCCTCCGCCGTAGGGGGCCGCGCGTCCGAGGCCGTTCGGATCCCGGCGTCCACCTCGGTGTCCGGGTCTTCCGGCACTAGGGATGGATTTTGGCGGCGGCGACGGTTTGTGGTTCCTGCTCTGTCGACGGTGGCAAGGTTGCGGTACCGGTACTCCACAAATCGGCAACACATGTTCCCCATATTCGGCACAACAACCGTGTCATCTTTCCCATCGTCGTGGTTGAAGTTGAGGAGTTTTAGATTCGTGTGAGTTTCTCTTTCCTACCCACTCAAATTAAGATTGGATCTTGCACATTCCGATACCGGTGTCCGGCGGAGGTGGGGTTCTAATTTTGCATGCCTTGTGGAGATTCCTGGTTGCCTATTGATTTTGGTTACCTCTGCTGTTAATTGGATCTAGAATCCGAATATTACTTTCTACTATGCTTTCTCGGGTAACAACAAATGGACCAAGGATTGTATCGATCTCAAGTCTTAAAAATGTGCTAGTATATGAGCATCACTTATGATTTTAGTATAGTTTATTAGTTGCCCTTGACAAGCATAAATTGGAGTGAGGATCATGGATTGATTTAGTTCGGTTTCTTTTATGCCGGGATTGCTATGGAGTTATAAGGATTTGATCGAAATTTTAGTTCCCAAGAGCAATGCGGAGACGGAGGTATATAGTTTGGAAAGTTCTCTCACCGCATATAAGAACTCCCTGTTTGTGCTATCAATTTAATTTTTGGAATGACTTGGTTTATGAATGGTTAACTTTAACTCGACTATTTTTTCTTGTAAATGCGATAATGCGGATGTTTCTTAAGTTACTACAATTTGCATTGGACATATACCACAATTTTCCCTTCCATTACTACCGACCAACCGCACTACCGAATCGATTTCGTATTTCTTAGCCGCTGTTTCGTATTATCCTCGTGGGTGGTGGTTTGCGGGCGGTTAATATCCTCTACACTATTCATATTTAAATATGAATTATCATTTGTCCGACCTCTTTACGGGTAATTAGTATGTCGATTGATGGACCACACTCGTTTTGGCATACCTAAGCAAAGCAATTCTTTCAACACAAGAAACAAAACAGATCGATAGTGTGCCATGTATGTACCAACTACTTAGGCTTTTGCTATTGTTCTACTTGGATCCGTACATGTCAACAATAAAAATTGACATATCAATTATAATGGTACAATACGGCTGGAAAGAAGTTGTTGACCTACCCATATTGCACCTAGAAGACTAGAAGAGCTTGTGCTCCTAGAACTAGACGATCGGACCCTATAAGACTCGCCTAGCGTGCAATGATATGGTCGGTGTTGAGTGTGGTGTCCGTAAGCAACCTATCAAATCCACACATTGGGATTGGACTTAAACTCGTTATCCTTTCACTAAGCTTGGATAGTTGCTTGTTGTAGTACGCATAGCTCACTAAGCACTGGAGTTCAATGCTTGTTTAAGCTGTTGTGACACTTCCATGTTTGAAATTATTCTTATCTCCTATGTAGTTAAATTATTCTGTGTATAAAATTTTCCCTTTGCACTAAAACCATTCTAAGTCACTCAGATTTATGTGCACTTTGATTCAGAATAGAATTTAAGTAATATCTATTTGCTTATGTTGGTTGTTAGCTTGGTATTTGCTTACACACTTATGTAGAAACCTCTCTCTCTCTCTCTCTCTCTCTCTCTCTCTCTCTCTCCTCTCCTATCTATTTGATGCATAATAATTCCATGATATATATGCTTGTGCTTAACTCTAGCTAGTTTGTGATAGCTGCTTGGACTGACGGATAATGGTCTTTCTCTTTTTTTAAAAAAATAATTAGGAGCGAGGAGCGGGGAGCGGGGAGGAGGAGGAGGGAGCGCTCTAGCTACGGATAAGTGCCAACCTCTCAAATTCCCAAAGAAATTCGCTAGGTTGCATGACTAAGACTCGACTAGCAATCCTATCTTGCATGGTTCCACAAGTGGTAGCATGGTTAATGCTTATGAATGCTTAGAAACCGATCTACCTTATGCTAGATTTCACCTTCTCGCACTATTAGGGCTAAATGACACTACTATGTCACTCGTATCACTTATGTAGGAGGCTTTTTGATTGCTTGTTCATGTGCACACAACTCCGAGCACTTATGTATTGATATTCGGGAACTACCAATTTCTTTCGAGTTCCGTTCGGGAGACCCCGGATGGTGCTATTTTTGAGAGCAATGCTATGGCACACTATGGTATATACTTAATTCCACACTTTTGAGTTCTAATTATTTCTTTGACTTTTCGTTGATGGTAATGATGGCTTGGCCAAAGGCAAATGATGTCAACCGAATGTGACCAAATGCCAATCGAATGTCTAAACCTGTGGGTTTTTACCTTGTTAAGTAGATGTAATTATATGGAACCGAACTCGTTATGACTCGATTGGTTCATCTAACTACACATGTCCAATTAACTGCTAAAAGAGTGATTATGTACTTTGATAGTGAGAAATGCAATAGTGATTTCACTTTATTTATGCCATTCAGTACCAACAATAGTGATTATGTACTCATGTTGGTACTGTCTAGCTCTATTCCTCTGTTGTCAGATGTCAACACATTATATTGTTCACTACTCTTTTATATTGTTCACTACTCTTTCAGGTTGTTTAGAAGTTATCAGTAAGCAATGGACTTGATATCTTTGATCGCTAGTGATGCTACAAGGGCCGGATGCTAGTGATGTTACAAGGACATTTGATCTGTTGTTTTGTGACTTCTAGGCTTGTTGAGTTGAACTTTATATGGATTGTGTATTTATTGTTGAAGGACTAGGTTTGAAAATTGGGATTTGTTGAGCTTTGTTGCCGAAATTATATTTTGTTTGCCATGGAGATGGTGTGAATGTACTGGAGATTTATTAATTTAAGAAGTATTATTGAATTGTGTGATTTTATTGTTGTATTCTGGTACGTGGAATTACAGCTTGTACTGAATTAAGCGCCACGTGGTATCCACGTCAGTGCCACATATCATCCACATCAGCGCCACATCATCGCCACGTGGCATCCACGTCATCGCCACGGGACAACCACGTCAGTGCCACGTGGCAGCCACATCAGCGCCACGTGGCAGCCACGTCATCGCCAAGTGGCAGCCACGTCAGCAACCAACTCATCTCTATAAGTGGCGTGGCGAGTCAATCCATGACGATCACTTTCGTCACATATTTTGGGCTTCGGGCTAGGTTCAATGGGCTTTACACCAATCTATGACGACTTGAGAACGTCATAGATCACACTAATCTATGACGAAAACGTTAGTTCGTCATGAGAGGTGATTTGTGACGCTCAATCCATGACGAAATGAAATTTCGTCATAGATGTCATTTTATGACAAAAATTGGATGATCCGTGACGAAAATCGACCGTCGTAGATTACAAGGTTTTTTTGTAGTGGACTCCGGTCCAATGGCTATTGTGGGTTAAGTGTTTGAACGTACTAAGCACTTGTCGGGAATGGGACCGGTAAGCCTAGTACCTTAATGAGACGGCTAGGGATTTAACTATCACTACTCTTGGGGTTTGTCTCACGGCTAGCTACGGTGGTGTACGGTGAGTCCGGGTACTTTGCGGGGGTATTCCGGATAGGCTGCACCAAAGACTATGGCCTTTTATCCCAACCCGAGGATTTTTGGGAACCGTTTGGTGGTTGTCCTCGCGCGGGGCATCCCACCGTGTGTTTAGGACTACCTTGCAAGGTTTGAATCAATCGATTGTCGACCTCTCACCGTTATCCGAGACTACTTACTCCACTAGCCATACGATCCCTAATGATAGAAGTTGATGAACACTATGCTTGATTAATTGTATTGTACAACTTTGTCCGTACTAGATGGCTAATTTAGTAAAGATTAAACCCACTAGAACTTGTGCTAAAATCTTGAAAGTAAGGACATACTCTTTGTTACTTTTTAGCAAAAGAAACCGAGTGGCCAAAAGCCTTTCATGTCTAGAGTTGGTGAAGTAGTTATCACCGACGGGTAAGTCTTGCCGAGTATCGGTATACTCGGCCTTGCTATAACATGTTGATCCGGGTAATGCTTTCGGTGATGTGTGGCCGGAGAGATCCCGCCGGCCGGGAGCCGGAGTGGGTGGAGGACGATGACCGAAGGCATCATGGATGGCCTCCCGTGGTGTTTCCGCTTTCCGTTAGTTTAATTCTGCTCGTTTCAAAATTTTGAACTACTTCTTTATGGCAAAAACTTCGGTTTGTAATAGTTAAACCCTTCGGGGTACAAATTGGATGTTAGTGTTGTTGTATCTCTGGACTCGCCTTCGAGTGAGTTTTAATGCATATATCTCGATCCTTGTTGCTATTCAAGTGATTTACCGGGCGTTAACCCGGCGACTAACGACAGGATGATACTTTATTATCGCTTAATGGCCAAAGTGGATTGGTTTAGGTGATAGTACGGTATTTTCTTGGGCGGGTTGCACAGTTGGCATCAGAGAAATTATATGCACCAGAGATTAATTAATAACCTTAATCACTCGTTTTTGAATAAAAATGGCCAAGATTGTCTGATTTTCCAAAATACGTCGGTCCACTAAGGATAAACTAGACCGAGAGGCCCTAGAGGAAATTTTTGGTTCTTTCAGGTGGCTTAATTAACTTATGGTTTATTTTGCTAACTCCCAGCACATTACTTTATGTCAGACTTACTTTCTTGCACAACCAAACTAGATGAGCCACGTGTTTTATACGTGTGCTGTACCGCATCACGGGAATTGCGAGGGTTGATGGAGTGATCCATTCCACGGATCCCATTTTCGCGTCTGGTTATGAGTTGTGTGTCGCCACTTGTTGCGTACGTGTGCATTCCGCATGTCGATCATGGAGGCAAGGATACACTCCATTCAAACGGAGGATGTCCGAGGTTGGACGCTGTCCATGCAGCGGCTTAACGCATGGATGCCGTTTCTATAGTGAACGGTAATGTATGTGGACGCTTTCGTGACGTGCTAGCACGAAAGGTTCGTTTTCTGCAGTACATAACAGCGCTTCATTAGTCATTAAGCGAGTACCGTATAGCTCTCGACTAGATATTATATGGAGAGATGGATAAAAGCCTTGCCACTGGCACTAACTTCGATTTTTGGCTTGATTGCCATGTGAGGTCGGATAGGACGTCTTGCATACATATTAAAAATCGAAACAACTAAAATGGACCCAAAAACGGAACTTCTAAATGCTCTCTAAGGAAGATTTTGCTAGTGTGTGCTTTTTATAAGCTAAAGTACCTCTCATGCTTAGCCGTCATGCCGCCAAAATTTTGAAAAAGCTTGTTCACCTTGTTTGTACCACGTGCTTGGAATTCTAATTAAACCGGTTTGTTAAGAATGATTGCTCCTTGCCCGGCCTAGCTTTAGTCGCAAGTTCCGATCATGGTTTCTTTCGGCTTGGGTTACACCTTTCTAGGCACATCTAGACCTTGGATCCTTTCACCTTGTTTCCTTGATCTAGCTCAACTTTTGAAAACCAAAAATGTGTAAAAGAACCTTTGTAGTAGTCGGAAAAGCTCGGGGGAAAAGTTTTTAGGGTTCCGGATTTTGGTTATGAATTTTTATTCACAATTTGCCGAATTTCACCATTTGACATGCCGTTCTCCTTGAGACCTGACATGTGTTACATTTTTGTACAGATGGCTTTCCCCGTGTTTCACGAGTTCGACGCGGCGACGGTACGATCCGTACCAACGGGTTGCACTGGGAGGGTTTTCCACGCCTTGCGTGGGAAGCACTCAGCGCCGCAGGCTACCTCACCCACCGACTTATGAGGTGTCCGAGTTCGAGCGTTATGGCGTTCCCCGTTGCAGAGTGATCGTCACTGTCTTCGCCACACCGGACCACGCCGACCGGTTCGACTTGAGTTTTATCTACCGGGGATTTATTACCCACGAAGCCGTCGAGTCGCCAGCCCCTCGAGTGCCGACGGACTTCGTGACCACAACCCCACCGTGGTAGCTCTCTCTCCGTTCGGGTTGTTTCCTGCTGTGAGTCCTCATGACCCGACATGGTTGGACCGTATGGATCATCTACGGGAGCCGTTGTCGCTAGCGGAGCCGCCGGATGTCACTCGACGCCGGCTCGCCGTCTTAACATGGTCTTTACACTACGGGGGCTGCGCTATAATACCACGGCGATTATCGGGCAACGTTTGGAGGCATCTAGGTGGGATTGGCAAGCAACTATCGCAGCCCATGCGGCAGATGAACTTTACACTTACTCGGATGCGGCAGAAAATGACAAAGCCGCATGCCAGGAGATTCCGATTAGAGTTAGAGAGAGGCGGCCGCCTACGAGGATTGTAGATCCGGAGGCGGAGAATCACACCCCGGAGGAGAATGCCGATGCGTATGAGAGTGAGAGGTTGACGCTACTTCGAACATTGCCGATATGCGGAGAGCAGTGGAGGAGGCCGAGGTACAGGTGGCAGCCTTGCAGGCTATAGTGGCCTTACAGCCATTGCCTCCAGTACAGGCACACCCGGAGGAGGAGCAGGGTCTGTCTGGTCTGGATCAGACGAGCCAGGTGGGACCACCGTTACCGACTCCACCAGCTTCGCCTGCGGGCAGTGGTGCTTCAGTGGGCAACTAGGTTGCCGACAGCGTTAATAAGAAGGATTGCGATCCTATGGTGTTATCTTCGAGATGATTGGAGTAGTTAGCTTTGAGCACGACTTCGTGCAGAGTAACTGCTTGTAACCCTGTCGTACTGTGGTGTTTTCAAATTTGAGTCTTGTAATGTCCTTGGACCCTATCCATCTTGTTGTAATAATGAATGCTTAAGCATGTGGTGTTTGAATTGCAATTCGCTTGTTCACCCCAGATGTTGGAATCTTATTGTGTATGATTACCGAAAATTGAGCTAATCATTGCAATGAACACACTTGCCAAAACTTGCATTTCACATCGGCATTGGAAAATCAAAGTAGTTTTAGGGGCGGCAATCATCTGCCAAACAAATGGGTGCTCGTTCGCATGTCACCTTCGTTGGCACCCAAAATGGCAGAAATTGCCCCGAGAGTGAATGTTGGCTCGAGTTACTCGAGTGGTCGCATTTCCTAACTATGTCGAAGAACTATTCTATGAATCTATTGTTGGCTATGTGATACCATTCTGCTGTTGTTGTCATCATCATATGAATGCTTATGAGCTGTGGTTATGTATGATCGTATTTGTCATCATTTCCGAGTAAGCTTTTGGTTATGTGACTAACGAGGCTCGCATTTCAGATGGTGGGAACCACGCGCAGCTCGCCCAACGGGTTCGGAGCGAACGGTAGCGGTGACTTGCCGCCACTACCGCCCATGACGCCGTCGGAGGCCTTCATGGCCACACAAACCAAGGTGTTGCGCCAGATCCTGCAGACGCAACGAGCGGATCGCTCGACAGATGAACCGAGGGCCTCCCCACGGGGCCAACCATGAGGGGCCTAATCGAGTCACCACGTATGCTCAATTCATCGGGATGAAGTCGCCGACCTTCTCCAAGGCGGAAGACCCCCCGGAAGCCGAAGCTTGGATCAAGGCCATCGAGGCGAAGTTCTCTCGCCTTTGTGCTACCTTGATCCGAGGAGAACAAAGCCAACTTCGCAGCCTCCGCAACCGCGAGGAGAAGCTTTAATGTGGTGGGATCATTTCAAGTCGATGCAGCGAGGGCGTGCTGTAACTTGGGATGAGTTCAAGCAAGCCTTCAAGAGCCATCACATCCCCAAGGGATTAATGGATAGGAAGATGAGGGAGCTGTTGGCCCTTAGGCAGGGGTCCGACACGGTGTACCGTTACGCCCAGAAGTTTAACAACTTGTGCCAATATGGTGGGCATCACGTAGACACTGATGCGAAGAAGATGGAAAGATTCCGCGATGGGCTATATGGCAAGTTGTACGAGCGATTGAACCTGCTCGAGCCCGCAAACTTCCATGAGCTTGTAAACAAGGCTATCTCCCAGGAGGATGCCATGAAAAAGGCCCACGGGGACAAAAAGAGGGCGTTTGGTTTTGCTCCGGGCAGCGGAACTAGTAAAAAGTTTCGCTTTGTGAAGAAAAACGTTCCAAACCCATCCCAACAATCTTCAATCGGACGCCGTACGATGAAGCCATCCCAGAGCAAACCCGCAGGGAACTTCCAGTCCGCAATGCTCAGTAGCAGGCTCCAAAGCCTAATGCACCTCCTCGCAATGTTGGTGATCATCGTTGCTTCAACTGTGGTCAGCCGGGGCATTACATCAGTGATTGTCCCAAACCCGGGCGAGATCAAGCCCAACCCCCGGGAATCAAGGTGCAGGGAACAAGCCCGCCACTCCGGCTAAGAAGCCTATGGTGCAAGTACGCCAAGGCAAGCCGAACTTCACCACCATGAGTGATATTCCAGAGGGAGCTTCATTGCTCACGGGTACATTCTCTATCAACGATACTCCCGTTAGGATTTTATTTGATTCGAGAGCTACCCATAGTTTCATCAGTGAGAAGCTATTAGGCAAAATGGGTTTGAAGGGTTCTCACACCAATTCCGCTTATAAAATAATTACTCCGGGAGGGCAAATCACCTCTAATATCTTAATATGTGGAGTATGTTTGGGTTTAGGTAGTAAAATCTTTCCAACGAACCTTATCGCCATAAGCTTGGCCGGTATGGATGTTATCTTGGGAATGGATTGGATGACCCAACATAAGGTGGTCCTGGCTATATCAGATAGAATAGTAGAAATCAATTCCCCTACGGTCAGGCACACTACCTTGTACCTACCTTTCAAGGACGATACCGACTCTTGTGCCTATGTGACCATTATCTCCCCTCTTGATGAAATTCCAGTAGTGTGTGAGTATCCGGATGTCTTCCCCGACGAGTTGCCCGGTGTGCCATCGGACGAGAGGTGTCGAGTTTGTAATCGAACTCCAACCGGGTACCGCACCCATTTCCAAAAGACCTTATCGTATGCCACCCAAAGAATTAGCCGAACTGAAAAATCAACTCCAAGAGCTGTTAGATAAGGGTTATATTCGCCCGAGCTCTTCTCCTTGGGGTTGTCCCGCTCTTTTCGTCAAAAAGAAGGATGGTAACTTGAGATTGTGTGTGGATTACCGACCACTCAATGCGATCACCATCAAGAACAAATATCTTCTTCCCCGAATCGATGTTCTTTTTAATCAATTGGCCGGAGCCCAAGTTTTCTCCAAGATCGACCTTCGTTCGGTTATCATCAAATCAAGATTCGACCTTGTGACATTCCTAAAAGCGCTTTCTCCACTCGTTATGGTCTTTCCGAGTTCTTGGTAATGTCCTTTGGTCTCACGAATGCCCTGACCTACTTCATGTACCTCATGAACTCCGTGTTTATGATGGAGCTCAACAAATTCGTAGTGGTCTTTATCGATGATATCCTCATCTACTCCAAAAACGAGAAAGAACATGCCAAGCATCTCTCGAATTGTCCTTCAACATTTGCGAGATCACAAGCTTTATGATAAGTTCTCCAAATGTGAATTTTGGTTGAAGAGTGTGAAATTCTTGGGGCACACCATTTCCCAAGATGGTATCTCCGTAGATCCTAGCAAAGTTCAAGAGGTGATGGATTGGAAACCACCCAAGTCCGTACACTAGATCCGCAGTTTCTTAGGATTGGCGGGATACTACCGTCGATTCAATCCTGACTTCTCTAGAATCGCAAACCCATGACCGAACTGCTCAAGAAAGGAGTGAAGTTCGTATGGAGCGAAGCATGTGAGAAATCCTTCCACACCTTGAGGCAACACTTGACCTCAGCCATAGTGCTAGTGCAACCGGATAATTCCAAACCTTTTGAAGTCTTCTGTGACGCATCAGGCACGGGTCTCGGCTGTGTCCTTATGCAAGAAGGCCGAGTCATTGCCTATGCTTCACGGGCACTTCGACCTCATGAGATCAATTATCCTACCCACGATCCTGAGTTGGCTGCTGTTGTCCACGCTCTCAAGATATGGAGGCATTATCTGATGGGTAATCGTTGTAACATCTTCACTAATCACAAGAGTCTCAAATACATCTTTACTCAGTCGGTGTTGAATATGAGGCAAAGAAGATGGCTTGAGTTGATTAAGGATTATGACCTAGAAGTGCACTACCACCCGGCAAGGCGAATGTTTTTGCGGATGCTCTTAGCTGCAAAGCTCACTGCAACCATCTAGAGTTAGAGCCCGTTAGTGACCCATTATGTGAAGAAATGAGAAGGCTCAACTTAGAAGTGGTACAACAAGGAAGTCTTTATGCCTTAACGGCGGAATCCAATCTTTATGATAGAATTGTCACTGCTCAACGCAATGATGAAGACATACAAACCATCAACAGAAACTAGCAGAGGGAGATCCCAAGTATACTTGCTTCCAAAAAGATCACCAGGATGTGATCTGGTTTGGAAAACGCCTTGTGGTTCCAGCTGATCCGGAAATTAAGAAGATCATACTCGATGAGGCTCACAAGTCCAAATTCTCTATCCATCCCGGCAGTACCAAAATGTACCAAGATCTGAAACAGAATTTCTGGTGGTCCAATATGAAAGTTGATATGGCCAAGTATGTAGCCGAGTGCAATACTTGTCATCGGATGAAAGCAAGCCATTTGAAATCAGCAGGTGTACTCCAACCCCTGTTGATACCCATGTGGAAGTGGGATGACATTAGTATGGATTTCATTGTGGGTTTACCCCCGACATCTAGAAAGAATGATTCGATTTGAGTAATCATAGACAGACTCACCAAGACTGCCCATTTCATTGCCGTACATACCACTTATTCAGTACAGCAATATGCAGAGTTGTACATGGACCACATAGTTCGTTTGCATGGAATTCCGAAGACTATAATCTCTGACAGAGGAACTCAGTTTGTAGCTCGCTTCTGGGAGCAATTGCATGAGTGCTTAGGAACCAAGCTAATCCGCAGTTCCAGTTATCATCCGCAGACCGATGGTCAGACGGAAAGAATAAATCAGATTTTGGAAGACATGTTGTGAGCAAGCATCTTGCACTTTGACAAGAGTTGAGACAAGTGTTTGTCCTTGGCAGAATTCTCCTACAACGATAGTTATCAAGCCAGTTTGAAGATGGAACCGTTCGATGCTCTTTACGGGCGAAGATGCCGCACTCCGTTGAATTGGTCAGAAGCCGGAGAGAGGACACTCTTTGGTCCAGACTTAGTTAAGGATGCCGAAGAAAAAGTGCAAGTAATAAGAAAGAATTTGAAGATGGCTCAGATGAGACAAAAGATTTACCACGACAAGGGAACCGCACCCCAACACTTTGAAGTGGGAGATTACGTGTATTTGAAGGTGTCCCCCACCAAAGGTGTGCAGAGGTTCGGTGTCAAAGGAAAGTTAGCTCCACGCTACATTGGACCCTATGAAGTTATAGAAGTATGTGGGCCAGTGGCTTATCGTATCCAGTTGCCGAACGGTTTTCCGCGATCCACAATGTGTTTCATGTAACTCGGTTGAAGAAGGGAAGGCCTGTGCCGAGTACGAAGTCATCACAAAAGCTAATGCTTGGATTGAGCCGGATTTCTCTCTCATCGAGCACCCATTGAGAATATTAGACCAAAAAGAGCGAAAGACCCGAAGACAAACAAGTATGAATGTACAAAATCAAATGGAGTCATCACACGGAAGAAGAAGCAACTTGGGAGACAGAAGACTACCTCAACACTAAGTATCCGAGCTTCCCGCAATCTCGAAACCATGAGTTCTTCTCCCCATTTTATTGTTCTCAAGTTGAATCTCGGGACGAGATTCCATTTAAGGGGGGTAGGCCGTGACGCCCCGGGTTTTTAATTAATCCTAACAAGTAGGTCAACCCGGTCGACGGTGGTCAAATCACGGTCAACTCCGGGCCCTCACCTCGAAAAAACTCACTAACCTACTCTATTGAACCCTTTTGACTAGTAGACACACTTGTGGGGCCAACCCATGGTCAAAGACTTGGTCAAACCCCACTTAAACCCTAGTGTCCATAGGCCGTCTGCCCGGAACTTTTGCCGTTCACCTAAACACTTAAAATTCTACCTATAGGAAAGTTGTCCATATTGTTGAGGGACACAACTTTCGTGTAGATTGGCATTTCAAATTTGGAGAGGAAAAGCTTGAAAAACTTGCTCCAAGGTCGCATCTCCGTTCGGGGAACACAGGCTGACATTCAAAGTTGGCAACTGCTTTCTGCAAATTCTGTTGAGAAAAACCTTATATAGCCTTTTTGAAAATGATAGAGGGTAGTTAGATCTACAACTTTCATGTTCAACAGTTAGAGCACTTTTATTAAAAAATTTGGAGTTTTTCCTTTTCAAAGGTGTGTTCAAGCAAAATCGTTTTGTGCGGGGCGCGCCCACGCCGCGACGCCGCGCGCGCCGCGCATCGCCGGCCGCGCGCCGGCCGACCCTCGGCGTCCGCGCCCGCGCGCCTTCCCAACGCCCCTCGCCCGAGGCCGCGCGCCACCCCGAAGCCCCACCTCCCAACGCATCTCCTCGCCCGAGGCGCCTCGAACCGCGCCGCCGAGGCGCCGTACGCGTGCCGTGCACGTGGCGGACCCCCGGTCCGTCCGCGGCGCCGGCCGTACGCGCGTCGGCCGAGGCGCCGTAGCACGGCGGAATCCCCCGTCGTCACCCCCGCCGTCACCACGAGCCCGCGCGTATAAAAGGCCGTCGAGTTCTTCCCCAACCGCGCCGTGTTGACGGATAAAAGACGTATCCCTCTACGATCCGCAAGCGTACGGACCCCACACCTTTTTCACCACGGGATTCCCAAGGTTCTTGTCAATCCGCGGAGCAAGGGGATTACAAGCGTTCGATCAACAACGACACACTAGCTACTAAAACCCTAACTACTATTATACTAGAAAAACAACTAAACTCACCGGAGAGAATGATAAACGATCAAGAGAGAAGACACTCGCCCACGGGTCTACGATACTAGAGCATGCAATCGCTTAAAGACATGAAAAACCAATCTAATCTATCGGGGTTGTGACCACGGTTTCGCCCTTTCCCTCCTCTCGTACCGTCACTACGCGAAGGTATTCATGACTAGACCTTTGATGGCCACGGCGTATTGAATGGATCCAAGGAAGCATTGGAGCTCGTACTCCCTCTACGGCATGGTAGCTAACCTTAAAGCATTAAAGTATATTCAACACAAGATGATAGATAGAAAATCCGACAAAGTGCGATTACATCTCACGATCGATTACAACCCATGGACGAATGAGAAGATTACCCCATCAAGGTGCTGATCATGGCACCGTTGATCATGGTTTCCCTTCCGCCGGTGTCTTCCTCCTTCTCCACGAGAGGGTGCTTCCTTCGAGGTGGTTGATCTCCGGCCGGAGATCCTCCTCCTCTCTCTCTAGCTTGTAGATGGTCTTCTCGGTGCGAATAAACTCCTCCTCGTCCGTTGGCGGCGCGTCGGGGGTTTTAGGGTCGAAGATCCTTCTAGGGCAAGGAAAACGGGACCGAACCGGTGCCCGAAGGTGGCCGGGGCCGATCCGACCGGGCCGGCCGGCCGGCCCTGTGCCCGGTTTCGGCCGGTTCGGTCGCCCTTTTTGCTCCGTGGGTCCTCGTGCACTTATCTACTTCGCCCCCTCCACTTGGATGATTTTGACGCCGTTATCCTCGCGATCAAGATGAAGGCTCTCTTTGCATGAAGTTTGATCTTTTACGCTTCAATCCCGGGGGTGTTCCTCGTAACACTTCGGTCCTCACCACCATTGGAAGTAATTTCAGCGAACTCATGAACACGAACAAGACTCCATGAATGCTCCTTTGAACTTATTGCGAATCCGTCCTTTATGTCCATGATTTCCTACATAAACACAACACTTCCAAATGCATGCACAAAGATGAACTTGTTATATGATTAGTGTGCCTAGTGGCGGGTTAGTTCAATAATCAAATCCAAACCAAAGTGTAATGAACATGCTAGGTGCACCAAAATACACCGTCAACATCTCCCCCACACTTAGCTC
This sequence comes from Cenchrus americanus, assembly GCA_947561735.1. NCBI lineage: Eukaryota > Viridiplantae > Streptophyta > Magnoliopsida > Poales > Poaceae > Cenchrus > Cenchrus americanus. The sequence goes on from OX387241.1 coordinate 294,701,418, forward strand.
TTGCTCGTCCTCGAGCAAGTACTCGTAAAAGAACTTCGTCCAAGGCGTGTAATCGTGTATCACTTATCCTTCTTCACAAGTTAGTCAATCCCTTCATCTTTAATACATAAACACAAAGTAATGATAATCAAACATAAACATGGGCGTTTAGAATTTTTACCACGTCAAGATTTACCCCACAACTCAAACTCTTCACTCGAAGCTTTCAATTTCAGCCATACTTACTTCTCTGCTTCCATCGGAGGGTTTTTATGATTTTCAAAACAAAAATTCCCGCAACAAGTATTAGACAAAAACCTTTCTCCAAGCTCTCTCAAGTCACTCATATGAAGTGTCTATCCTAACCAAATTTTATAAAACTCTCACCTCCCATTAATCTCTCATATATCATGTAAAAGTGGAGCTATAGGTAGGGCTAGCGCAATCAACACAAGTATTGTCAAACTAAGAACTTCCTCTAATGGTTGTCTACCTTTCGGAGCCAATGATCATGAGAATTAACCATATGTAGGGATATCAAGGACGAGAAGATTTAGAATGGTGGACATGTGCAAGGGCAAAAGAAAATTGTGACTTCAAGGCACCAATGATGTCCTCGTTGTCGGATTGCACATGGTTGGAAATAGAGTAAAAGTTTCGTCTCACAATCAACGTGACATCCTTCCTTACACTTTATTATTTTTCTTTTCTTTCACTTGATCTATCCCTCTCATATCTTCATTGCTAACTCATCTTTTTTTTTTTCTTCATTCACATATGATTTTTCTTTCTTTCTTTCTTTCTTTCTTTTCCATACACATACTTTTTCTCTTTATTTTTCTCTCTCTTGACGACTTTTCAAAGCTTTCAATTCTCCCTTTTCTCGCATGCATACAATCTGAATTTTTTAAATAAATCATGCTAGAGACGAGACGAAACTTTGAAAATAGGTTGTGTTCAAGGAATACGATGTTCAAAAGAGGTGTATAGGTTTGGGTATGGAATTCGGCGATGTACATGACTTCCGTTGTGAAAGACATGTTACCGAATGAATGTCGAGGCTAGCAACAAAAGATAAGCACAAGGACATGATCATTGCTCGAAATTAAAACTCACCAAGAGAGAAGGGTCCTAGCCTAACTCATCGTGCTAATCACGCTTATAGTGGAGCGAAAAAAACAAACTTGGCTTTGGATAGGAATTTTTTTATACTCTCAACTTGGAAAAAGAGATTTTGCTAACCTTTATTACAAGGGTTTTAATATAATTTTCAGAACTGAAATCCTCCAATTTTTAGCATCAAACATAGCACAACTAGCATGTGAAGCTCAAGATCGAAGTGCGGTATGGGTACTTTAAGTAGTAGCGATTCCACTAAGCACCACGGTAAACGATTTTCAAACCATATACTTGTATTCATATATCAAGAATCGAAGATTAGACAAACAAGTAAATAAAGATAAACAATACGTAAAACACAAAGATGTAAATAAAGACTCTTTTTATTTGGTTTTCTTGACTCAACACTAATTTAAGACTCTTGCAAAAATTTAAAAACTGACTCGAAAACTAAAAACTCATTAAAACGCTAAGACTCTCACACGAAGATTAAACCGAACCTAAACTTGAAGTTCAAAAGCTAAGGCTAGCGAGCTAGCTCTCCCCCACACTTAAAACATACGACGTCCTCGTCGTATCTTACAAAAACCAAAGGGGAAAACTAGATCTAATGGTACTTCGAGCAAGCTTTGCACCACTTGCCTCTCATGTTTCCAACCATGCCAAAAAGCTTGCGCACGTTACGGTTAAGGAACTTGTAGTCATCTTCAACTACGCGCTCCAAGTCCTCCATACGCCGCTTCATCGCTTCCATGGTTTGAAGACACTCGTCGGCCGACGCGTAGAGAGCCGCGATGGATTGACGGCAAAATCGACAACACACCGGATGCAATCCGAAGGGGTCGTCGTTGCCATAATCTCCACCGTTGTCACCACCGTCGTCGCCACCTCCATTGTTGTCGCCTTCGCCACCGCCGTTGCCGTCGCCATCGGGGCCTTCGGGAGTCCTTTCGTAGGGCCGTTCGCCCCAATCGTCATCGTCTCTACCGGCGGCCGCCCACGAGCTCGGGCTACGATCGTCGGAGTAGTCGCTATCCCCATAATCCTTAGGCTCCGGCGACACCTCCTTGTAATCCTTACGCTTGATGCCTTGGAGACGTGCCGACCTTCGAACGGGTGTAGGGACCTTCTCTCCTTCGACGGGGTAGCGAGATGCAAGAGCTCCGGTCGGGACACGTCCTCCGCAACGGATACGTGCGGTCCTCTTGACGGGTAGCTTGACCTCGCATCGCATCGCCTCCTCCATCGATGGCTTCTTGGCTTCTACCTTCAACTCTAAGCTTTTTGGAGGCTCAATGGTCGCTACAAGGGTGCAACACATTGCTTGAAAGGATTGATTCTCGAGCTCCCAATTCGGCCAAATATATAGTCCCGAGAGAAAAGCCCCGGGAACCTTATTTTCCTTTTTTACACTTCCCTTAAAATTTTCCGACCAAACAAGGAAGTCGAAAAGGAGCAATTCGGGCGAAATTCGGGGACATCGGGCGTCGGGCCCCCCTTGGGCCGATCCCTCGGGCCGGCCGGCCCACCCCGCCTCGGGGGCGGGCCGGTCCGGTTTTTTGCACACCGCCCTATTTTTTTCGTCCTCGGCCCCGTGGGAAAAAGTTGGCCCGGTTAATCTTCGCGAAAAACTCCGGAAAGCTAAAAGAAAAATTATTTACGAGAAGTTGGTGCCTTGTTTTTCGTCCTAGGCGGGACGTTCGGGCTCTTCCTCCATGGTAAAGACGTCAACATGATGAACGGGCACGACATCGGGTTCGTAGTAAACCTTAAGCCGCTGTCCATTCACCACAAATTGATCGCCGTTTATATCCATAATGGTTACCGCTCCGTTGGAGAACACCGAATGCACAACATAAGGTCCGTCCCACTTGCTTTGCAATTTCCCCTTTCCGAAGGTTTTAAACCTCGAATTGTAGAGGAGGACCTTATCTCCTTCTTTAAATTCTTTTTTCTTCAATCTTTTATCATACCACCTTTTGATTCTCTCTTTGTATATGCTTGCGTTTTCATAAGCTTTCAACCTCAACTCCTCTAGCTCGCTTATTTGAATTCTCCGTTTCACCACCGCGGCATCGAGATCAAGGTTCATCTCTTTAATCGCCCAATAGGCTTTATGTTCTAACTCAACCGGAAGGTGGCAAGCTTTTCCATAGACGAATTGATAGGGGGTCATACCTATCGGTGTTTTAAACGCCGTTCGATAAGCCCATAAAGCGCCGTCTAATTTCTTTGACCAATCCTTGCCTCCCTTCTCTATGGTCTTGTTAAGTATGCTTTTTAATTGCCTATTTGACGTCTCCGCTTGTCCGTTGGTTTGTGGGTGATAGGCCGTGGAGACCCTATGCTCAATTCCCAACTTGGACAAGCACTTTTTGAAGTTCTTCCCGGTGAAATGAGTTCCTCCATCACTTATCAAGATTCTCGGTGTACCGAAACGAGGAAAAATCACGTTCTTGATCATAGTGATGGACTCCTCCGTGGAAGCTTTACGACATGGTATAGCCTCTACCCACTTGGATACGTAATCGACCATAACAAGTATATACTCGAATCCAAATGAGTTTTTAAAAGGCCCCATGAAGTCTATGCCCCATACATCGAATATGTCGACTTGCAAGTTGTATTTCAAAGGCATAGAATTTCTTTGAGAGATGTTTCCGGTTCTTTGGCATTCGGGGCATGACGCAACATATCTTTTAGTATCTTCATGCATCTCCGCCAATAGAATCCGCTCGACCATACTTTGGCTTCGGTTCGAAAATGGCTATAGTGCCCACCGTACTCCGCCGAGTGGCACTTCCTTAGAATCTCAAGCCTCTCTTCTCTTGGCACGCATCTTCTCATCACTCCATCATTGCCAAGCTTGAAGAGGTATGGTGCATCCCAAAAATATTTCTTACTTTCGAAATTATCTTCCTTTGAGTGTTTTTGTCTAGATGATCGAGGGGCATCTTTCGAATCGCTCGAATGATGTCGATCATCCAAGTATCTTTATCAAGCACTCTATAGAGGTGGTCATCTCTCATCTTATCTTCTATGGGCTCCTTATCATCTTGCCCACGATTCATCCTAGACAAATGATCGGCCACAACATTCTCCACCCCCTTTTTATCACGAATTTCAACATCAAACTCTTGGAGAAGAAGGATCCAACGAATCAAACGTGGTTTAGCTTCCTTCTTAGCCAAGAGATACTTTATAGCTGCGTGATCGGTGTAAACAATGACTTTCGAGTTCACGATGTAGGATCTGAATTTTTCGAAAGCGAATACCACCGCTAGCAACTCTTTTTCCGTAGTAGCGTAATTTAATTGTGCCCCACTAAGAGTTTTGCTAGCGTAGTAAACGGCGTGAACTCGGCCTTCCTTTCTTTGTCCCAAGACCGCGCCTACGGCGTAGTCACTCGCGTCACACATGATCTCGAAAGGTTGGCTCCAATCCGGAGGTTGGATGATGGGAGCACTCACCAACGCATTTTTCAAGGTCCGGAATGCCGCTAGACACTTCTCATCAAAGTCGAAAGCCACATCTTTTTGAAGAAGGTGTGTTAAAGGCTTAGTGATCTTCGAGAAGTCCTTTATAAATCTTCTATAGAATCCGGCATGGCCTAGAAAGCTCCTTAAGGACTTAATATCCGTAGGAGGTGGGAGTTGCTCAACCGTCTCTACCTTTGCCTTGTCCACTTCAATTCCTCTCTCGGATATAACATGTCCGAGCACTATGCCTTGCTTAACCGTGAAGTGGCACTTTTCCCAATTTAAAACCAAATCTACCTCCGCACACCTTGTAAGGACCTTTTCTAAGTTTGCTAAGCAATCCATGAACGTCTTCCCGTAAACGGAAAAATCATCCATAAACACTTCAACAATTTCTTCGATGAATTCCGAAAACACGGCCATCATGCAACGTTGAAAAGAGGCCGAGCGTTGCATAGGCCGAAGGGCATCCTCCTATATGCAAACGTTCCGTAAGGACACGTAAATGTTGTCTTATGTTGATCTTCCGGTGAATGGGAATTTGCATGAACCCCGAGTATCCATCGAGAAAGCAAAAATAAGCGTGGTTTGCTAACCTCTCGAGCATCTCGTCTATGAACGGTAGGGGGAAGTGATCTTTCTTCGTCGCTTTGTTAAGCTTACGGTAATCAATACACATCCGCCACCCGGTCACGGTTCTTTGCGGTATCAATTCGTTCTTCTCATTCTTCACCACGGTCAAACCTCCTTTCTTCGGTACACAATGTACCGGCTCACCCATTCGCTATGTGGAACCGGGTAGATGATTCCGGCATCAAGTAACTTGATAACCTCTTTCTTTACTACCTCTCGCATGGCATGGGTTAGCCTCCTTTGGTGGTCCACTACAGGCTTACATTGGTCTTCCATTGGTATACGATGAGTGCAAAAGGCTGGGCTAATACCTTTGAGATCGTTAATTGAATATCCAATCACCTTCCTATGTTTTTTTAATAAAATCAGCAACGCTTCATTTTCTTCGGGGCTCAACTCGTCGCTCACAATGACTGGATAGGTTTTGTCTGGCCCCAAAAATTCATATTTTAATCCCTTGGGCAAAGGTTTAAGGTCTACTTCGGGCACTTGTGGCTCCTCGGGTTTGATTTCTCCTATGTCTTCGAACTTCTCTTCCTCCACGCTACCATCATGCGGCTCTAAGCCTTTTGTTGCTTCCTCTAGTTCTTCATCTTGTTGATTACTAATTTGATTTTCCATCGCTCTTTGCAGCGGGTCTCTAAGGGTTTCAACAAAACAAAGACTATCTATCTCTTCTATTTCTTCATCTTCGGGAGGAAAAGGAGTAAGGTGTTTAGAAGCACGAAGAAAGTTATATGTGTACTTTGTTCCATTAAGGTTCATTGTTACTTTGCCTTCTCCGCATCTAACACGGCATCAACCAACTTAAGAAAAGGCCTACCTAAGATTATATGATCAGAATTACCATGGTAAGCATCAATAACAAAGAAATCGGTTGGTATGTAGTTTCTAGAGATTTTTACTTTCATGTTGCAAGCAATACCTAGAGGTTTGATAGTTCTACCATCTCCCATAATTAATTTCGTTGATGTTGGAGCTAAGTCTAGGTTGTGGTATTGAACTTTATCGTAAATTTTAGAAGATAGGACACTTACTTGGGCTCCGATGTCGCATAAAGCTTTGCATTGAACTCCGTTGATCTCGCAACTCAAGTGCGGCGTCATCTTCTCTTCTTCTTCGGATCCGATCGAATAAATTTCAGCAAGGCGAGCGTATGGTGATGCTTCGGGCTTGATCCCCATGATCCTCTTCACCTCGGCAATGTGTTCCGGATCCACCACATCATCTCCAAAGAGCTTCTCAAAAATCTCACCGGTGGTTTCGAGGTCGTATGAATTTTCAGCTTTCTTCTCCGGTGGGAAATCCACTTCCAATGCTCTTGCCATCCCCTTTTGATTAGGGAACGGTCTTCTCTTGTCGAATACTTCTCCGTAATCAATAGGAACCCAATCCATTGGCTCGAACTCCCTTAGTGGCTTTGCGCTTGACATGCTTCTCTTGTTCGTCTCATTTGGTGCGGCGAAGTCGACGTTTGGTGTAGTTCTTGACTTGATGTGTTCTTGTTCAAGCTTCTCCATGATTGGCTCCTCTTTTGTGACTTCCGGGGTTGCCTCTTTAGAAAATTCAGCAAGCTTTTTCTTCCTTGAATTAAATTCCGGCTCTTCCGCAAGTCTTGTTTCCCAATCTCTTCGCATGGCAGCCGCTTTACTAACTTTTTGTAGAAGTTGGGCGGCTTCCGTGAGTGTTTTCTCCATGAGATCCCCACCGCACACATTTCGACGTGTCGCATGCAACTAGGGGTTAGGGAAAAGAAAAATGTATGCAAGAGTACGTCACCGGTGAAGCCGAGTTTTGGTCCTTGTTCGATTAATTCATTAAACCTATCCCCGGCTTGGTCTATCCCTTCCTCTTCTCCTTGCATAAAAGTGATCACTTGCCTCCTTAGATGTTGAACCTTGCTCATTGGAAAGAACTTCTCGCAAAACTTCTTTGTCAACTTGTTCCAATTGCCTTCAACTTCAAAGGACGCAACCGAATACCATGTCTTTGCTTTGCCGGCAAGTGAGTAGGGAAAGAGATTCCATTTGAACCATTCATCGGGAACTCCTTCTTGACGCACCGTGTTGCATATTGTCGTGAAATCCCTTATGTGTCTATATGGGTTCTCCTCAACCATCCCTTCAAATGGGTTTTCCGCCACCATCTTCATGATCTTGGGTTTAATTTCATACTTGGTCGCTTCGAGCCTCGAATCCGACTCTTGTACCTTTATGTCTTCACATCGAGGGCTAGCGTAATCCCTTAATGATTTCTCCGGTTCTTCCACGGGTTGATTAATGAACTCCATCTAGACAATAAGATAAAAAACAAAAACAAAAAAAAAAGAAACAAGTGTTTTTCGATAATATATGTTAGATATAGCAAATAAAAGATAAACTAAAATATAAAACTAAGTTAGATGCAAATCAAACGATGTAAACTAACTTGCTCCCCAAGCAACGGCGCCAGAAAAAGGGGCTTGTTGACGGATAAAAGACGTATCCCTCTACGATCCGCAAGCGTACGGACCCCACACCTTTTTCACCACGGGATTCCCAAGGTTCTTGTCAATCCGCGGAGCAAGGGGATTACAAGCGTTCGATCAACAACGACACACTAGCTACTAAAACCCTAACTACTATTATACTAGAAAAACAACTAAACTCACCAGAGAGAATGATAAACGATCAAGAGAGAAGACACTCGCCCACGGGTCTACGATACTAGAGCATGCAATCGCTTAAAGACATGAAAAACCAATCTAATCTATCGGGGTTGTGACCACGGTTTCGCCCTTTCCCTCCTCTCGTACTGTCACTACGCGAAGGTATTCATGACTAGACCTTTGATGGCCACGGCGTATTGAATGGATCCAAGGAAGCATTGGAGCTCGTACTCCCTCTACGGCATGGTAGCTAACCTTAAAGCATTAAAGTATATTCAACACAAGATGATAGATAGAAAATCCGACAAAGTGCGATTACATCTCACGATCGATTACAACCCATGGACGAATGAGAAGATTACCCCATCAAGGTGCCGATCATGGCACCGTTGATCATGGTTTCCCTTCCGCCGGTGTCTTCCTCCTTCTCCACGAGAGGGTGCTTCCTTCGAGGTGGTTGATCTCCACCGGAGATCCTCCTCCTCTCTCTCTAGCTTGTAGATGGTCTTCTCGGTGCGAATAAACTCCTCCCCGTCCGTTGGCGGCGCGTCGGGGGTTTTAGGGTCGAAGATCCTTCTAGGGCAAGGAAAACGGGACCGAACCGGTGCCCGAAGTGGGCCGGGCCGATCCGACCGGGCCGGCCGGCCCGAGCCCGGTTTCGGCCGGTTCGGCCGCCCTTTTTGCTCCGTGGGTCCTCGTGCACTTATCTACTTCGCCCCCTCCACTTGGATGATTTTGACGCCGTTATCCTCGCGATCAAGATGAAGGCTCTCTTTGCATGAAGTTTGATCTTTTACGCTTCAATCCCCGGGGTGTTCCTCGTAACACTTCGGTCCTCACCACCATTGGAAGTAATTTCGGCGAACTCATGAACACGAACAAGACTCCATGAATGCTCCTTTGAACTTATTGCGAATCCGTCCTTTATGTCCATGATTTCCTACATAAACACAACACTTCCAAATGCATGCACAAAGATGAACTTGTTATATGATTAGTGTGCCTAGTGGCGGGTTAGTTCAATAATCAAATCCAAACCAAAGTGTAATGAACATGCTAGGTGCACCAAAATACACCGTCAACACGCCGTCTCGCCGTTCTTCCCCGCCCGCCGCCGGCCACCATTAGCGCCGCCGCCGAAACTCTAGCTCCACTCACCCCGGTGCCGTGCGAGTTGCTTGGCACCTTCCCTAGCTATCACTCGACGCCCGGCTCGCTTTTTGTCCACCCCGAGCCATAGCCTTGCCGAGCTCGCGCCGCCGCGGCAACCGCCGTCGATTCCCCACGCCGCGTGCTCCCCGCCCCAACCCCTCGGCCGCGCCCGGCTCTTAGGTGAGCATGCACGCACCCCACCGCCGTTCCCCCGACCGGGGAGAGCCACCGGAGCCGCCGAATCCCGGCGAGCCCGCCGCCTCCCACGCCCAAGGACCCAATTGCAAGGCTCGAGATCTTAGTAGGAAATTTTGTGTGAACGAGGGACCTATCCGCGAGAGTTTAGTTCTTTCCAGTGGGTTTCGCCGCAAGTTGAATCTTCAATAGTGTTGCGATTTGCGTAAACTTGTAAAATGTGTAGAACATCGTAGAAATTTCAGAAAATTGCAAAACCAATTTTCTTGGATTCAATGTGAAGAATCCTACAACTTTTCTTATACTCACTTGGTCCGATTCTGGATATTTTTAACATGAAAAATAGGAATGTGAAAAACCTAGATCCGCCATAACTCAAAAACTATAAATCCTCTCGCATCCAAATTTTGGATATGTTGTGCATGTCATGACTAGCTCCTGTGCCAAAAGTTGCACAAAGTTATGTAGTAAATCATTTTATATAAATTGTTTTACAATTATGCGGAATCTACCTAGATGATTTTTGTAGCTAAAAATATTTATGTTTTCGTGCCCAACTTATGCATGCTTGTCTTGTTATGCCAAAGCACACCTCTCGTGAATTATTCATGATTTTTGGTTTATCGAAATAATTATTCTCAATTTGTGCATGTTTTCCCTTGTAATTTAGTGAAGCGAGTTCAGTAGAGATTCTAGGTGTGATTCTTTGGTTCTTTAGGCTTGTTTAGGACCGAGAGAGCATGCATGAGAAAGATTGGATCATTTTGATGCTTATTTATTTTTGTATGCATTTAATTTGATTACTAGCTAGTCGTTTGTTATTTTTCCAAAGTAATTTATTCTCTAGCTTCCAAGCTTTGCATGTGAGTCCAAGTGGTTCATTATGGATGTTTTGGTGCCTAGGAAACCTTTCTTTAAATTTTAGTGATTTATTGCTTAATAAAAAGCTTTAAAACCCTTTTAAAGATTAAAGATTGATTAATTAAGGAAAATGCTTTTAATTCTTTTCCGATTTGGGAAGTGTTACCTAACTTAATTAAAGGCTAAGAACACACCTTTGCTGATAAGGAATCAGTTTATAAATAAATATCTTGTTCACACCCTTACTAGTGAGAGGTAAAAGAAATAAACCTCCACTTGTAATAACAAGTATAAAAGAACATTAATTCAAGTGTGCAATAAAAGAATAAACCACATGTAATTAATAACCTTCCTAAAAGGAATTTAATATTTAATTATTTGTTAAGGTGAATATGACCAACAAGAGTTGGATAAGATAAACAAACCGTCACATTACCCGAACCCTTTGCATTCCGTGTAGATCTTCCCCGACGGTGACTACTCATTCGTCTCGGAATCCGAGGAAGGAGGAGCGAAGCTTCGCCGCAAGTACGTGGAAGTGCTCGACGACACCGAGGGTGCTCAAGCTAACTTAGCCGACGAAGGCAAGCCCCGTGCCTCTAACCTAGTTTTCAAATTTTTGTTATTCAATTATCTATGGATGTTTGTGCATTTAAGTTCGGGAGTTGTATGGAACCTTAGATGCATGATCCCTAAGTACCTTTGTCCTTACTAGTATGATAGGTCGATAGCTGCTAAGATATAGGACCGTTACAAGTCGAGTGATCATGTCACTCGCGAGAATAGGTTCCTAGATAGGAATCACAAGATCTCCTTAAAAGGATTGCTCATGTGGTAAGAGCATGGGATTGGACTCCGGTCCATTGGCTATTGTGGGTTAAGTGTTTGAACGTACTAAGCACTTGTCGGGGAATGGGATCGGTAAGCCTAGTACCTTAATGAGACGGCTAGGGATTTAACTGTCACTACTCTTGGGGTTTGTCTCACGGCTAGCTACCGGTGGTGTTTGGTGAGTCGGGTACTTCGCGGGGTATTCCGGATAGCCCGCACCAAAGATCGTGGCCTTTTATCCCGACCCGAGGATTTTTGGGAACCGTTTGGTGGTTGTCCACGCGCGGGACATCCCACCGTGTGTTTAGGATTACCTTGCAAGGTTTGAATCAATCGATTGTCGGCCTCTCACCGTTATATGAGACTACTTACTCCACTAGCCATACGATCCCTAATGATGGAAGTTGATGAACACTATGCTTGATTAATTGTATTGTACAACTTTGTCCGTACAAGATGGCTAATTTATTCAAGATTAAAGCCATTAGAACTTGTGCTAAAATCTTGATAGTAAGGACATACTCTTTGTTACTTTTCAGCAAAAGAAATCTAGTGGCCAAAAGCCTTTCATGTCTAGAGTTGGTGAAGTAGTTATCACCGACGGGTAAGTCTTGCCGAGTATTAGTATACTCAGCCCTTGCTATAACATGTTGATCCGGATAATGCTTTCGGTGATGTGTGGCCCGAAGAGATCCCGCCCGACCGGGAGCCGGGAGTGGGTGGAGGACGATGACCGAAGGCATCATGGATGGCCTCCCGTGGTGTTTCCGCTTTCCGTTAGTTTAATTCCGCCGTTTCAAAACTCGAACTACATCTTTATGGCAAAAACTTCGGTTTGTAATAATTAAACCCTTCGGGGTACAAATTTGGTTGTTAACGATGTTGTATCTCCGGACTCGCCTTCGAGTGAGTTTTCATGCAAATATGTTGATCCTTGTTGCTATTCAAGTGATTTACCGGCGTTAACCCGCGACTAACGACAAGATGATACTTTATTATCGCTTAATGACCAAAGTGGATTGGTTTAGGTGATAGTACGATATTTTCTTGGGCGGGTTGTCACAAAGTGGTGGGGGCGATCTTCGACGGGAAGAAAGGCAAGCGCGTCAACGATGCGCCCACAGAGGGCAAAGCAAGTCCAAGGACCCCCCAACGAAGCACAAGCGGGGCAAGAAAGGGAAGAAGCCGTGCCGTGAGGCGCACGAGCAGGGGCGCGACGACAACGGCGACGAAGCCCTTGCCGTTGACCCGGCTCGACGGGGCCCTCTAGCCGCCCCTCGAGGTCCTGGGGTATTCGACGACATGCCGAAAAAGCCATGTCCATACCAAAAGATGCAGGTCAACCACACCCTCGAGCAAGGCGATATGCTCAAAAAGTACTACGGCCCGCGCCGCCGCGAAAGAGGGCGAGGCCAAGAAGGACGGGGGTGATGGCGACGCCGGTGGCTTCCCGGCGGTGGAGAACGTCTTCCTCATCTCCGGGGACCGACCGTGGATATGCCCAATAGCCGCCGCAAGCGGGAGCAAGATGAGGTCCTCGCCTCGAAGAAGGCGCCACCCTCATTCCTCAACCGGTTGGAGGACGCCATCACCTTCGGCCGCGAGGATCACCGGAACCGCATCCCCAACCCGGCCGGCACCCGCCGGTGGTCGACCCAATCATCGGGAACGCGTGGTTCTCGAAGGTGTTGATGGACGGAGGCAGCAGCATCAACATCCTCTACGCGCACACTCGTGCCCGTTGGGGATCGGGTTGGACCGGTTGCGGCCCGGCACGACGCCGTTCCATGGCGTCGCGCCGGCAAGCGCGTCCGGCCCCTCGGGCGCATCGACCCGCCGGTTTGGTTCAGGCACACCGGACAATTTCCGCAAGGAAACGCTCACCTTTGAGGTGGTGGGGGTTCGGGGGCGCGTACCACGCCATCCTTGGGCAACCATGCTACGCCAAGTTCATGGCCGTCCCCAACTACACCTAACTCAAGATGAAGATGCGGGGGCCCAAGGGTGTCATCACCGTGGCCTCGTCGGTTGAACACACATTCGATCGCGACATCGAGTACATGGAGCATGCGGAGGCTCTAGCGCCGGATGAAGCGCTCGTGGCGAACTTGGAGAAGCCGGTCAACGAGGACCTCGACTCCACGGCCCAAACACGCCGGCAGCCTTCGAGGCCGCCGAGCGGACCAAAGAGGTGCCCCTCGACCCCGTTGCCCCCGAGGGCAAGGCGTTGTGGGTTAGTTCCACCCTCGACCCGAAATAGGAAGTGGTGCTCGTCGACTTCCTCCGGCCAACGCCGACATCTTTGCGTGGAGCCCCTCGGATATGCCAGGCATTCCGAGGGAGGTCGCCGAGCACTCCCTTGACATCCTACCTCACTCCCACACCGTGCAACAACGGCCGCGCCGGCGATTGGAGTAGAGCTGCGGAAGCTCCTCGAGGCCGGGTTTATCAAGGAAGTGTTCCACCCTACGTGGCTAGCTAACCCTGTATTAGTGAAGAAAAAGAATGGAAAGTGGCGGATGTGCGTAGACTATACTAGTTTAAATAAAGCATGTCCTAAAGTTCCTTTTCCTTTGCCACGGATCGATCAAATCGTTGACTCGACCGCAGGGTGTGAGCTCTTGTGCTTCCTTGACGCCTATTCCGGGTACCACCAAATAAAAATGAAGGAGTCCGACCAGCTCGCGACTTCGTTCATCACGCCGTTTGGGATGTATTGCTACGTGACAATGCCGTTCGGTCTCCGAAATGCGGGCGCTACATACCAGCGATGTATGCAGCACATTTTCGGAGATCAAATCAGGCGGACCGTTGAGGCATACGTAGACGATATAGTCATGAAAACCAGGAAGGCAGACGACCTGGTTGGCGACCTCCGCATCGCGTTCGGCTGCCTACGGGCCAACGGGGTGAAACTGAACCCCGAAAAATGTGTCTTTGGCGTGCCGCGAGGCATGTTGTTAGGATACATTGTCTCCCAGCGAGGCATCGAGGCCAACCCCGAAAATGTTGCCGCCCTCGAGCGAATGGGCCCAATTCGAGACCCCAAGGGGTCCAGAAGGTGTTAGGGTGCCTTGCCGCTTTAAGTCGCTTCATTTCGAGGCTCGGCGAAAAGGGCCTACCCCTCTACCGGCTCCTAAAGAAACACGAGCGCTTCTCCCGGACCGTCGAGGCCCGGGATGCGCTTGACAAATTAAAGGCGACGCTCGCCCATGCCCCGATTCTCACGGCTCCTCGGGATGGTGAGCCTCGCACCTCTACGTCGCCGCGACCACTCGGTGGTCGGCCGCCGTCATCGTAGTAGAGCGCGCGGAGGAGGGGCACACCCTCCCGGTCCGGCCGGCCGGTATATTACATCGGCGAGGTTCGTCCGAGACAAAGGCGTATTATCCGCAGTCCAAAAGCCGCTCTACGCAAAGGGGTCCTCGCCGCGGCGCAAGCTCCGTCACTACTTCGAGGCTCACCCGGTCACGGGGGTCTCCTCTCGTTCCGTTGGGGGAGATCATCCGAACTCCGGATGCAGCGAGCGGGATTGCCAAGTGGTCGGTGGAGCTAATGGGCGAGACACTCGCTTACGCGCCGCGCAAAGCGATCAAGTCCCGGATCCCGGCGGACTTCGTCACCGAGTGGACGGACATGCGCTTGCCGCCGCCGCGATTCGGAGCCGAGGCCGGACCCTCTACTTCGAGGGGTCGGTGATGAAGACAGGGGCGGGCGCGGGCGCGGGCCTCGCTTTTGTCCGACCTCTCGGGGAGCACATGAGATACGCAAGGCGTCCGCACTTCCCCGCGTCAAACAACATGGCCGAGTACGAGGCCCTCCTTTGCGGCCTCAAAATCGCCATTGAGACGGGCATCAAGCGCCTTGACGTGCGGGGAGACTCGCGGCTCGTGATCGACCGCATCATGAAGAACGCGAGCCGTCATGACGACAAGATGGAGGCGTACCGCAAGGCCGTGCGGGCCCTCGAGGACAAGTTCTACGGCATAGAACTCAACCACGTGCCTCGCGGTACAATGAGGAGGCGGACGAGCTCGCCAAAATCGCATCGGGACGAATTTCCATTCCCCCGAACGTTTTTGCGTGGGACGTCGCCCGCCCATCCGTCAACCTCGAGCCGTGCCCCTCGAGCCACGAAGAACCCTCGGGGGCTCCCTCGAGTCCAACAGGCGCGGAGCCTATTGATGAGGACCCCTCAAACGAGGCGTATGTACTCTCCCTGCTCGAAGGGTATGGCGCCGACGAGGCCGAGGCCATGGATACGGAGCCAGCCCCCAGTGAGGGGGACTAGCGCGACAAATACATCGCCTGGATGGATCGAGGGGAGCTGCCCTCGGACCGATCCGAGGCCAGACGCATCGCCAGAATGGCCAAGTTGTTCTCCCTCTTCGACGGCGAGCTGTACAAGCGCGCCACGTCAGGCGTCCTGCAGCGATGCGTACCAATCCCTCAGGGGCGCGAGCTCCTCCGCGACATACATGCTGGTGTATGCGGTCACCACGAGGTGCCACACACCCTCGTGGGCAACGCGTTCCGCCAAGGCTTCTACTGGCCCACCGCGGTGGCCGACGCCCGCGAGATTGTGCGCACCGCGAAGGGTGCCGTTCTACACCCGCAAATCCAACCTACCCGCACACGTCCCGCGACCATCCCCGTCACATGGCCCTTCGCCGTGTGGGGGCTGGACAACGTCGGGCCTTTGCGAAAAGCGCTCGGGGGCTACACCCACCTACTGGTCGCCATCGACATGTTTTCCAAGTGGGTAGGGGTGCGCCCCATCACGAATCTGAGGGCAGAGCAGGCTGTGACGTTCTTCACCGACATCGTCTACCGCTATGGAGTGCCCAACTCCATCATCACTGACAACGGGTCCCGAGTTCACGGGCGAGAAAGTTCCCGGAGTTCGCGACAAATTCCACATCCGCGTGGATCGGGCGGCCGTGGCGCATCGACAGACCAACGGCCAAGTGGAGCGTGCCAACAGCATGATCCTACAAGGCCTCAAGCCCAGGATTTTCGACCGACTGAACAAGTCCAGTCGGAAATGGCTCCAAGAGCTGCCAGCGGTCATGTGGAGCCTCAGGACCACCCCGAGCAGGGCCACAGGATTCACCCCATTCTTCCTGGTCTACGGCGCGGAGGCTATCCTCCCCACAGACTTGGAATAAGGGTCGCCCAGGGTTCGGGGCTACGACGAGGGCGCCAACCAGCGAGCCCGCGAGGACTCGCTGGACCAATTGACAAGGCCCGCACTGTGGCCCTGATGCACTCCGCGAGATACCAGCAATCCCTAAGGCGCTACCAAGCTTGAAAGGTACGGCGCCGAGACTTCAGCGAGGGGGACCGGTCCTAAGGCTGCGCCAGGACAATCGAGGCCGCCACAAGTTGTCGCCCCCGTGGGAGGGACCCTACATCGTGGTGAAGGTGCTCAAGCCCGCACATACAAGCCGGCCAACGAACACGGAGAAGAACTCACCAACGCTTGGAACATCTAGCGCCTACGTCGCTTCTACCCTTAGCGAAGATTTCCAAGTTATTTGTTGTAAATTACATGCCCAACACCCCAGTTGGCAGTTTAGATGTAAATATCAGCAAGTTAATAAAGTTAAAGGGCAACTTGGCTCTCCCCAGAAAACCAAGTCACCCTCGGGGGCTACTACGGGGGCACCCCCCCCCGAAAAAATGGTCCCATTTTTTCGCAAAAATTCGCAAGTGCGCCAACTACACCTCGACACCTAAGCCTTAGGTAAATTCGGGTAGAGCGCGAGCAACCAAGTGGGAAAGACGCGTGAGCCGGAGGTAGCCCACGCCTCCAAGCATGATACGGCCCTTCTCCCTCGCCTCCGGACCCGCCGGGTCGCTCGTGAAATCGAAACTCTCTACCTCGGATTTGCCCGGTGTCAAGGAAAGAGCAACGGAACAACATGACAAGTGAAATAAAAAGCTTCACTTATATTTACGTAAACATTTCAAGTAAATAATTGTACATTACATGGCCACGAGGACCGAATGCTAACACTTAAACAAAAAGGGCTCGACGCCGGTGGTCTTCGTGCTCGAGGGTTGTCGGCGCCGGGAGCGTCCGGGAACGGGAAGTCCATGAAGTCCTCGCCGAGCGTGTCGGCAGTAGGGGCGGTGAGCGCGTCCGCGCGATTCATCGCCACCTCATCCTCGGCGCCGATCGGGACGACGTAGCCGCAGGACACGGCCTCGAAGTCCACCTAATAGTGGGACCCCACCACGCCGAGGGCCTTCCCGACGCCAAGATAGAGGGCACAGAGCATGCGCCGGGAGACATGCCCCCCGAGGGCGCGCGGTGGCTCGCCGGCCGAGCTCCCGGCCTGTGCCTCGCCCTCCTCGATCCCTTGGCAGGTCTCGAGGGCGGCGGCCCGCAGCTCCTCCAACTCCTGTTGAGAGGAGTTGTAGGCCGTCTGCACGGCCTCAGCCTGTGTGGTCGTGTTCCCCAGGGCGGTCCGCAGGCCTGAAAAGCCACAAACAAAGAAAAACAAAGTTGGGAGCGGATCCCCAAAGGACAAAATCGACAAACGAAAAAGCGGACGAAAGTAAACTCACCTTCGACCGGTTCTTCTCCCCCTCGAGGGATTTGCGCACCTCCTCGGCCGGCGCCGCAGTCAAGGACCGTGGCCTCCTACTCCTCGAGGGACCGGCGCGATCTTCGTGCGAAATGCCGATCCGGACCGGCCTCCCCGTTGAGCCTCGACACCTCGTCCTCCCTCGGCTTGACCCGGCGCCTCCTCCCGCGCCAAGCGCTCCCGCTCGAGCGCGGCCGGCCCTCGGCAAGAGCGCGGCCGCTCTTGCTAGAGCCGGGTCTCAGCTTGCTGGCGCGCTACCCCTTCCTGACGGAGCTGCTCCTCCACTGCGGCGAGCGCTCTGCAGCCTTGCTCGCCAGGGTCATCCTCAACCCCTCTGCCTCCTTCGCCTTCTCCTCGGCCCCTCGGCCCGCGGGCCCGCGCCCCCTCGAGGGTCACGCGGTCCTGTTGGAGCTGGGCGCGGGCGGTGGCGATCTCGGCCTCCCACGCCCCCGCCGAGTCCTCGCGAGCCCCGCGCGAAGATGTCATCTCGCTCCACCGCCGCCCTCACCCTCTTGACCGCGAGAGGCGTATCCCATGGCTTGGGCGTCTTGCTCGGAGGCGGGGTCCGGCGGGGCCTCGGCCCTATACGCCAGCCACCGGTCCGGCGACCTTAGGGCCTCGACGAGGGCGTCAAGGGTGTCGCATCGCCCCCGGTACTAGTGAAGGTCGACGTCGAGGTGGTCAAGGGCGTCGTACCTCTCCCGGCCCGGCGCTCCGCATCCCGCCGCCAACAATCAAGGCGAGAAGAGCGAGGAGTCGGGAAAAACACGAACGCGAAAGAGAGCGGGAGGGGGAAGCTGCGAGACTTGACCAAATCCAACCAACTCCGGAAGACACGCCACGCGAGACCACTATGGATCCGCGGCGCCTCATTCAACGCCGGTTGAGCGAAGCGCCGTGATCACAGAGCTCCTGCCACAGCCCCCGCCGCCTGAGCCTCGACGAAGTGGGCCGGCGGCGCGCCGGCATGCTCCCGATCCTCGCTCCGGACGTGCCGCGGGTCCGGCGTGCGACGACGAGGCGAGGCCCCAGCACCATCGGCCGGGCCCCCCATCGCCGCGCTATCATCGCCCCGACCACGAGTGCCCCCGTGCGGGGCTCGGGGGGCCGTTGCGGTGTAGGCTCGCCCACCGGTCCCGGCCCGGGCGGCGGGACGTCGTCGTCCGGAACCTCCACCACCGCCGCTCGAGGGGCCGCTGCGGCGGTGGGCGTCGATGGAGTCGACGACGCACGACCGACGTGGTTGTGGTTGCCATCGTGACCGTGGCCACCGCCGCGGCTCCGCGGTCGTCGCCGCCGCTGTGCCCCCGCGGCCGTCGCCGCTCGCGGCGGCTCCGTAGCCGCCACCACCTGCCGCGGCCGTTGACGGTGAAAATCCGTCAACCTAGCCATGAGTTTACCTTCGGTGTTGGCATGACTTTTGTATCTTATTCATTGGTACTAACCCCCCGTGGTATAACAAGTTCACTTGTGCATGTCGGTTTTGGAGTTAAGTGTTTACGCGGGGTTTTAACGTTGAAAGCAAGACTTCCGGGATAAGTTCATTAAGCACCTCATGACAAGACCTTGAAGCCCGATACAAGTCAAGCAATGAAGTGAACATGACTCCAAGAGCCCAAGGACCAAGCCCGAGAAGATGATAAACTCCGAGGACCGAACCGAAAAGTGCCGAATCTTGCAAGACAAGGAGTTGAGTCCAATTCGGAGAGAAACCGACGTCAAGGGCCCACATGCGAAGGGGAGAACATCTAGAAGACGCGGGAAGCAACACCGGCGAAGCGAGCCACGAGATGGGCCAAATTGGGCCCGGGCCGGCCGGCCCGAGCCGGCCGGCCCAACCCTTTTCGGGGCCCAATCGGCCTCCCCTTTGACCTAATTGCTTCTCGGGCTATAAATAGCCCCCCGACCGAGAGCCACGCATCATCCAAGTCGTAATCCGCCGCCGAGGAGCGAGAGAAGCTTGAGGGACACCATCTCGGAGATGAGGGTCGTGCTAGTTGTCTAGGGTCTCCCTAGCCGACATGGGAACCTTGCATGGAAGACCACGTCGGAGCTCGGAGCGAGGATCAAGATCGAGGGAGGGCCCGGTGGTGATCTTGTTCATGTAATCATTCATGGTGAAGTTTGTAAGTGAATCCGATTTCTAGCGATTAAGTGCCTTCTCGATGATTTTGTTTTCTTCTTGGTTTTGCTTCTTCTACGATCTAGTCTATAGCTAGATTACATAGGGTGCTCTTGTAGCCGCGGTGGCTAGAGGTGCATACCGGACCGGCCAAGTGATTTCAACTTGTTCTATTGAACTCGCCCTAGACTACCCGCATGAATAGGGATACGTTGTGACAGAACGGGGGTTCCGAAAGGCGGGCGTTTTCGGAGTCGGATGGGAAGGCCACGATTTAAAGATGCTTTTAATGAGATTCGCTTTTCTATCTTCATCTATCTTGTTTGGAGCTACAACATAAGCATGATCTAGATTCTCTAGATTGGTTATCTCTTGCTTTCTCTTGTTACCTCTTTAGTAGATTAGATTAGATGTGTTTCCTTTATGAGTTAGTAGATTAGATGCAACTTGTCTTCATTAGATAGCTTTACCTTGCTTTACTAGATTGAATCCTTGCGTTGCACATTGTTCCACGGATTCGATACCATGGGTTCACTACTCGAGGGAAGAAGGGTCCCTTGACTACGACGGGAGACTTGTCCGCTTGCAAGTCATTAAACGAACTTCGATACAACTATTAACCGTCAACAAGCCCCTTTTTCTGGCGCCGTTGCCGGGGAGCAAGCAATCAAGATCCGATCTAGTATTGCTTATCTTTCGAGTTTTTCTTTTGATTTTCTTTTGCATCTCTTATGTTTGATCATCCCCCAAAAAGAAAAAAAAGAGTCAATCTAATCTAGTTTTGATTAACCCTAGTTTTTATGTTTAGATTTTTGTTTTATTACTAACCCTAACCGGAGATGGTTGGCTACCTCTCCAAGAAACCCAAACTTTTTTGTGGATGATCCAGGAAAACTTTACAGGCAAAGGTGACGTGCAACACAAGCTAAAGGGTTGGAAATTCAAAAGTTGAAGTCGAAGGACCGTCGAAATCTCCAAGGGAATCACCACCTCCAAGTCCAAAGGAAGATCAACCTCAACCACCGGAGCGCAAGATCAATCTATGCACCTCGGACATCGTTGATCTACGTATCATAAACCCTCAAGACGCCGAGATGCCGTTCAAGATCAAGGTCTCAACTATCCGCATGACGATTGCGAGAGCTGAATGCATACGAGCCGGATTCCTTGAGTGGCATATCGGTTTACTTAAGAGGAGGATGGAGAAGATGGAGATGGAGAAAGAAGCTCAACACCTAAAGGCCGCCGAAGCAAGATCCACATGCAAGGAGTGTGTGGAGTACGACCATGTCCAAGGTAACCCCGATTTAATGCAAGTTCGTCGATTCAAGTTTTGGTTCCTCTTTGTGCACAATTCGAGGACTTGATGGATGAGCAAGCTAAGATCAACAAGGACGCCATCACTAAGTTCGAGGCTATGGAGAAAATATTGAAGAATTTAGATGGCAAGGTGACGGAGGTCGGAAGCTCTATACGTGAAGTGTTCATCGTGATAAAGATGCTAGACGCAAGTGGGACAACTTGCCGGGCGCCCGATGGGTAACAAAGAAGAATATCCGAGACAACTCCAAGGTCCCAAGACGGCGAAGGCTACTCAAGCTCACTCGGGAGAGATGAAGGATCACACTAGAGACCATGACGATCACGACCGAAGGACCGGAGTTCGAGATGCCGAGCCACAAGGAAGTTGTTGCATCCGTCAAGACCAAAGGACAAAGCCAGCCTGTGAAGACAAAAAAAAATGACTAAGCCAAAGTGGGTACCCAAGATTGCAACGCCCGCAAAGAGCGTTGATCCGGAGTAATCAAGTGAAGAAGTCTAGCCATGGACTATAAACGAAGCGCTAGGCGGGAGGCAACCCGTTTCGTCGAGTCAAGAATAAGCTACGGGAGGACAACCCGATTCCGGGTTTTCGAGTCTTTATAATTCAGTTTTGCATTTTACTACGCAAGACATTAGACTTAGAATGGTTGAACAATATTAGAGACATAACTCTTGGTTGAATATTTTGCTTGATCATAAACCCTTTACATGAACCATCCTATGTGTTTGTTTGCTTCTTTTTCGAGAAACCAAAACCAAAAAAATTCAGAACCTAACTCAACCCTTCACCCTCATTAAGGTGCTGTGGTTGACTTGTTTTTCATGCTAAAAACACTCGAGTAGAGCCACGACTTGTATCTAGATGTTATTTAAATTTCAGCACGTGGTAGGACTCGCGTGAACCTAGAAACTTGATTTTTGGTTGGTTTAAAAATCCATATCCTTGGTTTCTCTAAGATTAGAATTTTTCTAAGCCTCACTTAATTTTATTTCATTCAAAATCTCTCTCATCTAATCAAAATTAGGACCTAAACCTATGCCCCCATGATCAAGCCGGGAAAAGCTTGCTCTCAACTAATGAAGGCAAACTATACCGGTGAGACCGAAATCGACGTAGTCGAAAAATATTTTCGACTCACATTTGTTTTTAATGGTTTAAAAACTTCTCTAAATTTATGCTTGAGCTCTTGCATGGCTCTGAAAAATATTTTTAAATTTCGAAATTAGAGGAGTGCTTAGCCTTAAACACACTTAAAGGGAGGCAATCTAGTTTGAATTAATCATACATGCACCATGATACATCACGGGATGCCCCTCCAACATCTTTTATCAAACCACATGCAAAGTACAAGCATGGGGGGCAGCCAAGGCTTTGTTTTGTAGGAATATCATGGAGGCATGTGAGGCAAGGGAGTATGGAAGTGAATCAAGCAAAAACATCAAGTGGAAGGAGCAATAATGCAAGCGAAGGAGTGGATGGGAACGTTTGGAAGGTGTACGCTGTCACGAAGCAACAAGCATGAATGCACTAGAGAAGAACCGAGCCAAGAGGAGGAGAGAGGTAAGTCTCCCATCCGACTCTTTGTTCATGTGCTCTAGTTTGTAGGCCGGAACCACCTTAGACTTAGCCATCCACCGCGTTTGTTTCGTGCAACAAATCACATCCTTAATCCACTCAAAGTCCAGACTCCAAAATAATATTTGTGTACCTTGTTACCGGGTGAAAACCCCGGATATTTATTTGTGAGGGAGAGTGCTGCAATCATGGAAGAAAATTACAAGCCTTTTCACCGAAGAAGAAGGGATCATCGTCGTCTAAGCCATCATCTACAACCTCTTCGAAGAGGCACTCGGTTTCCGAGTTTCCTCGGAGTATGGAGGAGGACACGGCACCGCCGAGGAGGAACCACACTCTTCTCCTCGGTGGCATGAGGTCCACACGAAACTCGTTTATTAGGTTTACCAAACCTCAAGGACATATGGAGGAGCCGCTCGTCCGACCTTGCCACTTGACACGATCATCCGCTCCACCTCCATACGCCCCGCGGTATTCCGAGGGGTATGTCATCATGACGGAGGAGGAGGATAAGAAGCTCGCTCGCCGTGGGAAGAGGCTTGTAGCGAACGTCGACATCGACGACCAAGCTCTCCACATATTGGGTTTCACACGGGACACGGTGCAATTCTCTAACGGAGTGTCGGCAAACACCCACAAGGAATTCGCCTAGGAAATTTTCATGACCATGGCGCATACCCTTGATGAAGGAGTCTTGCCGAGTCTCTCATTCCGTTGGAGGGAGCCCACAAGTGGAGAAGAAGGAAGACACCGTCGGAAGGGTAACCTTGATCAATGATGCTATTTCTAGCACCTTGATGGGGTAATCTCCTTTCATCCATGGGTTGCAATCGATCTTGAGATGTAATCATACTTTGTTGGATTATTTATCTATCATCTTGTGTTGGAAATACTTTAATGCTTAAGGTTAGCTACCATGCCGTAAAGGGAGTAAGGTCTCAATGCTTCCTTGGATCCATTCAACACAATCCCCGATAGATTAGATTGGTTTTCATGTTTGAAACGATTGCATGTTCTAGTATCGTAGACCCATGGGCGATTATCTCCAATTTTTAAAAGAGGGAGCTCCGGAACAAGTGGATGTGCATGAAGGCACATGGGAAGGTTTTTGGAGTATGATCACGGGAAGAGACCATCAACGAAGAAATACTATCCGGAACCCCATCATCCAAGTGTGTCACTTTTGTGCAAGTGGATTTTTGGGAGAACAAGAGAGACAAAGATAACCAACACGGAGTTGAATTGGCTTTACTCGGCTTTGATTGCCAAGTGGACAATAGACCCCACTCACCTATGATCAACCGGTGGTGTTGTTAAGCAACATCGAGTTCGGAAGATATTGGTTCGGGGTGTTGCCTCTCCATATTGGCTATCTCTTTAAAACCGGGTATTACAAGGAACCCAAATCATCTCCTACCGGGACTTCCCTAGGAATATATGAAGAAAGGAAAATGTAAGAGTGAAGATGAGAGAGGAGGCTTCCAAGTGGCCTAGGTGAATTTGCCCCTTCCGGATTGAAGATTAAGACTTTTCTTGAGGGGAAGAAGATCGGTTAGAGGAAGGACTTCTTGTGCCGGCGAAGAGAAAAGAAAAATAATAGAGAAGGATCAGGAGAAGGTTTTTCCACGACCCAAGAAGGAGGTGCACAACAAAATTATGTCCCACCATTGGGAGGAACCCGGCGCCGCCGAGTTACTACGGTGGTGTACCAATGCAAGCATGGGGGAGTGGTGCAGCCATACCCCCACCATTTTTGCGGTGCCCAACGTAGCCTTTGCGGAGCCATATGCACACCTTCCTCAACCACAACAAAATGTGGCCACCATTGGAGGATACGCTGCAAGGAACATGCAAATTATTGCAGCCATCCTAACCAATGCAAACCAAATGGGTGAAGGAAATGCAAACGTCGCTTATGTGCTTAGACACCTTCACCTAGCACCGTCGGACAATTCATAGGAGTAGTGGTGCATTCCTATTACAAGTAAGGGTACAACAACCAAGACTATCAATATCAACCACCGGCGAAGATTAGAGAGAGGAGGAGCCTTAGCTATCTTTCCTTTACCCCCCTTTTTCTTTAATTTTCAGCTTGTTTGTGCCTATGTTTGCGTAGTATTTTCAGCTTTGCTTTAATTTTCAGTTTTTAGTTTAATTTTCAGCGTGTGTCTTAGTTTTTATTTTCATCATGAATAATGTCGCCACCAAGTTTTTACCTTTGGTAAAGTTACAAAGTTTGTGCCATGATGATATATGATTATAATTGCCGCTTTGTTTATCTTTGTAATTGATTTATGCATGTTTAACCTAGTGCTCTCTTAAAAATACAAATCTGAAATTATCTAAATGCTAGCTTAATCTTTAGCGGAGGTTATGATTAAAATAAAGACCCATAGTGTTTTATGTGCTCTCAAGTTATGAATAGATTAAAGATGTCTTTTATGCTCAAAAATATTGCTAACCTTGTCACAAATATCACTTGTGTGTTGCTCAACCTATCCAGAGCCTTATATATATTTGAGTGCATAAACCTTAGTTTACAAGGTTTATTCTTGAGTGAGTTATTGCAGGCCATGATTTCTCTGGCCCGAGACTAAGAAGCTAGTCATTCCGTTTCTGCGTATCTATCTTTTTGTTAGCCTTTTATCCGTGCATTGTGTATCCCCGCATTGGAGATCTCACAAACCTCGCCGGATATCCACCCTTAAACCAAATATCATCTTTTGTGTTTACCTCCTTGACCACAACCTATCGTTGAGAATGGATCATCAATTCAAGGAAGATCGCAAGACGGTGCCAACATTGAAGATTTCAAGTATCTCTCCAAGGAAAAATATTTCCGGTACCTACCTTATTTATCGCCTCTTTGCTCGAGGACGAGCAACGTCTAAGCATGGGGGAGGAGGTAGGTACGGTGCGGTTTTAGAGTTCAAAGGGGAGTGTTTTTTAAAAAATGATGAATGAAAAAAAAATTCGGTGATATACATGACTTCCAAGAAAATATATATATATATAATGAATGAAAGAAAGAAAGAAAGAAAGAAAAGAATGAGAAATATGAGAAAGAGAAAAAAATATATGCGTAAAGTGAACTCCCTAGGTTCTCTAAGAGTGCATTCAAGGCTTCAAGTTTAAAAGATCCATTCTCATTTTCCAACCATGTGCAATCCGATAACGAGGACTTCCTTTGTGCCTCGGGATCACTCTTTGCCATTTGCACATGTCCACTCATCTAAAAGTGTGTGTATTTTTCTCTTTCCCCTCCTTGATTTAACATTATTTTCCAATGACCTTTTTGACGAGTCTCGGTAAGACCATGAGAAGCTTGTCTTGTTTTGACAACACCTCATTTATAAAATCTTGTTAGGACTAAACTTTCCCAAAGCTCCATATAAAGCCTACCACACATATATGTTATGAGAGGGAAAGGAGTAGAATATATAGGCTTGAGAGACAAGTGAGATGAGAGTTCATGAGCAATATACAAGATGATTTAAAATTGTGAACTTGGTTTAGCTCTTTTCTTTATCTCGTTCTTTATTTAAAAAATTTGAGATCTATTTAAACTTTGTGAGCATGTTAATACTTGTGGGATAAGCTTAATAAAGATCTACCCTCCGTAGAGGTGAAGGCTAGTACATTATGGAACTTAAATGAATTAAAATTTTGAGAGCATTATGTTTTCTCATGTGTGATCAAGTGCAAGGTTTAAACATTGTTTGGCAATGATGATATCCATCGAAGGCTTACTCGAGGACGAGCAAGGTTTAAGCATGGGGGAGATGTTGACGGTGAAAATCCATCAACCTAGCCATGAGTTTACCTTCGGTGTTGGCATGACTTTTGTATCTTATTCATTGGTACTAACCCCCGTGGTATAACAAGTTCACTTGTGCATGTCGGTTTTGGAGTTAAGTGTTTACGCAGGGTTTTAACATTGAAAGCAAGACTTCCGGGATAAGTTCATTAAGCACCTCATGACAAGACCTTGAAGCCCGATACAAGTCAAGAAATGAAGTGAACATGACTCCAAGAGCCCAAGGACCAAGCCCGAGAAGATGATAAACTCCAAGGACCGAACCGAGAAAAGTGCCGAATCTTGCAAGACAAGGAGTTGAGTCCAATTCGGAGAGAAACCGACGTCAAGGGCCCACATGCGAAGGGGAGAACATCTAGAAGACGCGGGAAGCAACACGGGCGAAGCGAGGCCACGAGATGGGCCGAATTGAGCCCGGGCCGGCCGCCCGGCCCTTTTCGGGGCCCAATCGGCCTCCCCTTTGACCTAATTGCTTCTCGGGCTATAAATAGGCCCCCGACCGAGAGCCACGCATCATCCAAGTCGTAATCCGCCGCCGAGGAGCGAGAGAAGCTTGAGGGACACCATCTCGGAGATGAGGGTCGTGCTAGTTGTCTAGGGTCTCCCTAGCCGACGTGGGAACCTTGCATGGAAGACCACGTCGGAGCTCGGAGCGAGGATCAAGATCGAGGGAGGGCCCGGTGGTGATCTTGTTCATGTAATCATTCATGGTGAAGTTTGTAAGTGAATCCGATTTCTAGCGATTAAGTGCCTTCTCGATGATTTTGTTTTCTTCTTGGTTTTGCTTCTTCTACGATCTAGTCTATAGCTAGATTACATAGGGTGCTCTTGTAGCCGCGGTGGCTAGAGGTGCATACGGACCGGCCAAGTGATTTCAACTTGTTCTATCGAACTCGCCCTAGACTACCCGCATGAATAGGGATACGTTGTGACGAACGGGGGTTCGAAAGGCGGGCGTTTTCGGAGTCGGATGGGAAGGCCACGATTTAAAGATGCTTTTAATGAGATTCGCTTTTCTATCTTCATCTATCTTGTTTGGAGCTACAACATAAGCATGATCTAGATTCTCTAGATTGGTTATCTCTTGCTTTCTCTTGTTACCTCTTTAGTAGATTAGATTAGATGTGTTTCCTTTATGAGTTAGTAGATTAGATGCAACTTGTTTTCATTAGATAGCTTTACCTTGCTTTACTAGATTGAATCCTTGCGTTGCACATTGTTCCACGGATTCGATACCTTGGGTTCACCACTCGAGGGAAGAAGGGTCCCTTGACTACGACGGGAGACTTGTCCGCTTGCAAGTCATTAAACGAACTTTGATACAACTATTAACCGTAAACAACGGCTTTGAGGCCAAGGACGCACCATGCGAGCCCTCGCTCGCTGCCGTTGCCGTGCTCCCGGCTGCCTGCGATGCCCTCGATGAGCGCTGCCTAGTGGTGACAGCCGCGTCCGACCTCAACACCTTGGCAGGTGCGAGGGGGGGCACGGTGGGCGCCACCGCGAACGCGAAGACGAGAAAGTTAAGCTCTCGCCGATCTAAAAGACGTAGCTACGGGGGAGCGGTCGCCTACCTCAGGGTGGAGAATCCCCGTTTCCTCTTCCTCGGGGGTCGGAGGACGTTGTGGCCGCCGCCGGCGTGGCCACCGCCTCGCCCCCCGGTCGATCCCGCGGCGCGCGCCGGCGCCCTCGCGGCGCGTGTCGCCTCTCTCGTAGGTTGCCCGGCGGTGGGCGCTCCCACGCCCGCCCCGGCGTTGTCTCCTCCGCCGCCACCGCGGCTCCGGGCGAGGGGGCAAAGGCTCCCACCTCTCGGGGAGAGCTTGTCCCCCATCGCTCTCCTCCGATGATGAGTACTCCGAAGTTGTCGGGGAGGAGAGTCCCGGTTGCTCGCGCGGCCGAACTCCTCGCTTCTGCGTTCCCGGCGCTCTCGTCGCCGGATCCTCTTCTCCTTCTTGCGCGCCACTCGCTCTTGCTCCCGCCGCCGCGTCCGCGTGCGCGCTCGGGCTCGGGGCGTGGGCGGGTCGGACCGTGTGGCATTCACGGCCATCACCGAAGAGGGCGAGTGAAACCCTAGATTACGACGATGCTCCATGAATCAATAGACCGAAGAGGGGCGGGAATCCTACTCACCAGCGGGCCCTCGGGGAGCATGGCGAACGACCAGAGCGCGGCGCCGTTGTTCCTGATGACCTTGAGGTTGACGGCATGCCTCGCCCTCGTGGCCGCATACTCCTGCAGGAGGAGATCGGGCGGCGGCCGTGGCGCGCGCCGGTGCCACGGGTCGGCCGTCTCCTCCATCTCGAAGATACGAGCCGCCTCTCCATGAGAGGAATGATCCGATAGTGGTGGAGGTTGGCAAGAACCGAGGCCGCGGTCGGCCGGCATCCACCGAGCCTTCGGCGCCTTCGAGGTCCGAATCCGGCCCGGTCTTGACGCGAGGAAGGCAACACGCCGTGCCACCAGGAATCGGCCTTCCCCCTCACGACCTTGCCGGTCCGGGCGGCGGGCGGGCTCGTCGTTGCGGAGGTAAAACCACCCCCGCTCCCACTCGGCGTTGTTGGTGGTCATCGTGCAGGGGATGTAGAGCTCCCTGCGCGTCTCCCGCAGCGCAATCGTCACGCCACCGGCGCGCAACGCGCGGCACGTCTTCGGCTGCGGCGTGGTGATCGTGTGTAGCTCCGCGTGGAAGAGGTGGACCCGAGAGATCCCGGTTGGCGGGATCCCCAAGAATCCCTCGCGGACGCCGACAAACATGGCCGCCGCGAGATGGCGTTCGGCGCGAAGTTGTGCGGCTCCACACCGTAGTGGAAGCACAACACGCGCAAGAAGCGGCTTGCGGCGCCGCGAAGCCGCGCTCGTGGAAGCGGACAAAGGCGACGACGTACCCGAACGGCGGGTTGGGCTCTCGGTCCCTCGCCGGTGGGTCAATCCACGCCGAGGGCCACCCGTCCTCGTTCGCCGCCGGGGCCGGCGGTCACCAACTCGCTCGGGGCCGGCCTCGTCGCCGTCGAGCGTGGCCACGACGGCGGGTCGATAAGCTGTGATGGACCGTGGGGGAGCCTTGCGGATCAACGAAGGAGCGCGGAGCGCGAAGCAAGTGCTAGGCGAAGATGAAGGGGCACGCGCGGCTGCGGGACGAAGCGAGAGAGACGATGACGACGGGCGCTAAGTGTTGAGGTAAAGATTCACCTCGCCCTCCCCTCGGATTTATAGATCCATAGAGCCACGCTCCCCGAATCGCACGCTCGCGTGCATTCGCCGCAAGCGAACGGTCCGGTCACTAACGGGCGGGACCCACCACGGCCGGAGTGGCCGGGGCGCGCGCACACGCGCGATCATTACGCGCGCGGCAACCGAAGAGCCGCGGCGGGCCATCACGTCCGCCCGCCCACGTCGCCCACTACGCGCGCGGCCGCGGCGTGCGAAAAGGCGCGCTCGCGGTGCACGACCGTGGACGCGACCGTGGGCATTAAATGGCCCGGTCTCTTCCAAGTAAGGACGACCCTCAAGTGGCTCGAGCATGAGGCTCAAAAAGCCCGACCCTCGAAGGGTGCGATTCTGCCCGACCGGTGGCCTCGAAGCCCGCTCGGCGAAACGGGTGCCACGGGTGCCCTTGATCTACGAAGACTGCGATCAACGGTTCGAGGGCCGGCCCGACGCGCGTGAACCCTCGAAACTGCGGATGCAAAAAGTCGAGGGCACTCGGCTACCACCCCGCGGTGGCCCTACGGATCGGGGGTTCGGAGCTTGACCCTCGATGGGTTCAAAATAAGCGCCCCGGATCGACGAGTCGGTGGGCGACGAGGGCGCACGCATTCGAGCCTATCCTCGAGCCCACCGGCTCGAGGGCGCCCCCATGTCGTATTCAAGAGCCGGCGAGGGCGGCTAGTCGGGGGGATCCCATCAAGGGAGAGCTTCCGCGCCCTCGGTCCCCGGCCGAACGGGACCGAGCCCCACTTAGCAAAACCACGCAAGCGCTTCCATGGACGAGTCTGCGGACCACGAGCCAACCCTTATCGAACGGGGCATGGGCGTCCACTTGAATTACCCGATAACAACTCAACGAGGAATCCGCAATCCGCGACTCGATTGATGGGGGTTGTGGAAACCTCACCCTCTCGTCCCGCGAAGGGACGGCGAGGGAGCGTGCTAATGCAAGTCGGAGAGCTCGCCCCCGATCGCCTCGAACGGGCCCGGGCTCGGGGGCTCAACGCACGGCTACACCTCCTAGGGAGCACCGAACGCGAGACGGCGCTAGACGTGTGCGCGTGGTGCACCGAGGACGGGCCGGAACATTGCCGATGCCGGTTGAAATAAACACCCCGCACGGCCGGAGGGTCTCGCGAAAAACCCCTGCGGGGAGCACTCACACTCTCCCCGGGCTTCGGGGGCTAGACCCGCGGGTCGCCGACGCGGCCCCACGAAGCGGCCTTTGGCAACCGGGGGGGAAGAATGTCCCATCAACAAGCTTCGGCATGCGGGACCCTAACGGGTACACCCGCGGATGCTCGGGCTCTTGTCGGGGACGACCATAAGGGTCCCCTAAGTAACCGGGGAAACCCGCTTAAAACCCGCAAAAAACGCAAAACACGGACTAACCCACGAACCTAAAGCACATGACACGCTCACGGCACGGGTGGCCCCCGCGCCCCCACCGGGGTGGCACGGCGGATGCCCCCTCGAGTGAGGTCCACCCCGCTCGAGGGATAGACGCACCCACGAGCAAAGCCCGCCCCGCTCGAGGCCTCAACGCCCCATCGGGTGAGGTCCGCCTCGCTCAAAGGCTCAACGCCCCCTCGGGCGAGGTCCGCCTCGCTCGAAGGCTCAACACCCCCTCAGCAGGGACCGCCTCGCTCGAGGGCACCTGCACGCACGTCGTCCATGCTCCTGCCCCCGTGTACGGGCATTTAATGCTCTGACACCGCAGGACGCGCGCCACGACCCTGACACGCCCGGGAATCACGTCCCGGTCTTTGTTCCACTAACTCCCCGGGGGGAGGCCATCCTCGCCGTTGTGTAGCACTGTGCGATGAGGCTGGTGTCAGCCCCGTGACACTGCGCCGCCTACCCCCGTACGGCTAACGCGCCGAGCCCTCGAAGGGGGGCGGCGGCGGCCTCGAAATACCTTTTCCGTGACTACACGGGGCCACGCGCGCGACGTCGGGCCGACGAGAGCGGACTTCCCCGTCGGCCCCGTCGGTCTGTGCGGCCATCCCCGCCACCTTTGCGGTGCCACGTCGTGCACCGTGACAACATCCCCAATCTTTGCCGTTGGAGTTCACGGGGACAAGACGTTGCCACGGCCGCCACCGTGCCGCGTACGGGCCCCCGTTGACCGGCACCCTCGAACCGGCCCGCGGCGGCGGCCGAACGGCCAACCACTGCGTCGCCACCCTCGAAGCTACTCCTGTACGAGCACGGGGACGCGCCACGACGCCTCGGCCCGGAGCGCGATTCGTTAGGACGGCCGTCAACTCCATGGCAGCTGCTCGCCATGCCTCCACACGTAGGAAAACGGTGCGACATGCATGTAAACCGCTCCCTCCTTGGCCTATAAAAGGGGGGCGGTCCCCCGGCCCGCCGAGAGGACACGGGACGACGGACGGCGATCACCCTCACGCTCTCCGCCTTCTCCACAATATTGGCACTCGCCTCAATCAATACCCTTGGGACTTGGAGGCACGACCTCCTCCCCCACCACGCTTGTAGCTCCCCTCTACGAGCACCACGGTGCGATGCAATACGGTGCCCCAAGCACACCACGCTGCTGGACGTACGGCCCGGCGGGAACCGGGGATAAACTCGGTGTCATTAGTTGATAGCACCGGCCTATCGAGAGACGGATCTCAACGCTCATTACTAGTTAGTGTCGGGACTACATTCCGCACCAAAAAATGGGTCGATCGACGAGGTGGGACGGGCGGCTCTTCCGTACGCCCTTGAGGTTCGGTAAACCTCATGGATGTGCTCCTTGTTGCTCTCATGCCACCGAGGAGGAGAGTGTCGTTCCTCCTAGGCGGTGCCGTATCCTCCTCCATGCTTCGAGGAGACTCGGAAACCGAGTGCCTCCACATCGTCGAAGATGGTTTGGACGACGATGAACCCTTCTTCTTGGTGAAGAGACTTGTGGTTTTCTTCCACATGATTGCGGCACTCTTCTCTCCACTAAAATTCCGGGTTGCAACCGGTAACTAGGCACTTAAAAACTTATTTCGGAATGTGGACTTTGAGTGGATTAAGGGTGTGAATTGTTTGAGCTATCAAGCTTGTGAAGGTTGGCTATGTCTACGGTGGTTGCGGGCACGAAAACTTGAGCACACAAATAGAGGAAGGAGAGGGATGCTTGCCCGCAGAAGATGGGAGCCGGGGGGCTCCTTTTATAGGAAGCGGGGGCCGGCCGGCCTGGGCCGGCCGGCCTAAGGTGGTCCGGCCCCCCTGTCTCGGCTCTTTTCTCCGGCACGATCATTCCTCCTCCGTGACCTTCTTGCTGCGTGCTCCACGAGTTGCACGGCCCAAACGCTCTCGTCCACTCCTTTTCCGCATTATTGGTCCTTCCACTTGATGCTTCATGCTTTGAGTCATGTCCATGCTCCCTTGCTCCACTTGCTTCACATGTCACCATGAATTTCCTGCAAAGTTATGCTTGCTGCCCACCCATGCTTGTCCTTTGCATGTGGTCTTGATGAAAGTTGTTGAAAGGGCATCCAATGGTGCATGCATGATTAACTTTAACTAAATTGCCTCCCTCTAAGTATGTCTTATGGCAAATCACTCCTCTAATTTCAAAAAATTAAAGATGTTTTCGGAGCTATGGTAAAGCTCAAGCATAAATTTAGAGAAGTTTTTAAACCATTAAAAACGAATGTAGGTCGAAAATATTTTCCGACTACATTGATATCGATCTCATCGGTATAGTTTGCCTTCATTGGTTGAGAGTAAACTTTTCCGCTTGATCATGGGGTCATAGGTTTAGGTTTTAATTTTGGCTAAATGAGAGAGATTTTGAATGAAATAAAATTGAATGAGGCTTAGAAAAATTCGAATCTTAGAGAAACCAAGGATATAGATTTTTAAACCAACCAAAAGTTTAGTTTCTAGGTTCACGCGAGTCCTACCACGTGCCGAAATTTAATTAACACCTAGGCACAAGTCGTGGCTCTACGCGTGTGTTTTTAGCATGAAAAACAAGTCAACCACAACATAATAATGAGGATGAATGGTTGAGTTAAGTTCTGAATTTATTTGGTTGTGGTTTCTCGAAAAGAAGCAAACAAACACATAGGAGGGTTCATGTAAAGGGTTTATGAACACGGCAAAATATTCAACCAAGAATTATGTCTCTAATATTGTTCAACCACTTCTAAGTCTAATGTCTTTGTGTAGTAAAATTCAAAACTGAATTAAAAACTCGAAAAACCTGGAATCGGGTTGTTCTCCGGTATCTTATTCTTGACTTGACGAAACGGGTTGCCTCCCGCCTAGCGCTTCATTTATAGTCCATGGCTAGACTTCTTCACTTGATTACTTCGGATCAACGCTCTTTGCGGGTGTTGCAATCTTGGGTACCCACTTCCGCACCATCTTGGGCACGGGCTTATCTTCTAGCTTAGTCATTTTTTGGGTCTTCACGAGCGGCTTTACTTCCTTTGTCTTGACGGATGCAACATCTTCCTTAACTTTCTTCACGTCCTTCTTCTTCGGCTCTTTCTTCTTCTCCGGCCCTTCCTTCTTTCTTGGTTCTTCCTTAACAACGCGCGATGAGGTGGAACATTTTTAACTTCAATCATATTGCATACCTCGAGGCGTGGTCGAAACTTGAAGGAACTCCTTTCTCCGTTAATGTCGAACATGATCTCCCCCTTGCCAACATTGATAGTAGCTCCCACGGTCTTGAGGAAAGGCCTCCCAAGGATGAGCGGCGGCTTCTCCCTCTCTCCCATCTCGAGCACCACGAAGTCGACGGGAATGAAGTGGTATCCGACCTTAACGGGCACATCTTCGGCGATGCCCAAGGGATAGCGAATGGAGTTGTCACCCAACTCCAAGCACATACCCATAGGCTCAAACGGTAGGCGTAGCTTCTCGAACACATCTCTTGGCATGACGCTAACACTTGCTCCAAGGTCGCATAACGCCTTCTCAAACTTGAATGAACCAATGGAACATGGAATTGTCGGGCATCAGGGTCCTTTTGCTTCTCTAGCCCATTAGCAATAGCGACACTACATTCCTCGGACATTTTGACATGATCTACCCCAAGTGTTGCTATCTCATATTTATTTACAAGTATGTCTTTAAAGTAACGAGAATATGTAGGTACTTGAAGGGCATCCAATAACGGCATGTTGATGCTAAGTCTACGCACAACCTCCACAAACTTCTCAAAGTGGTTATCAAGTTTACCTTGGAAGTAGCGTGGCTTGAGTTGTGGTATCCTCGTGTCTTCTCCCGACATCTCAAACTCGGGTAATTCGGTGACGATCCCCGTAACTTCCTCCTTAGCAAATTCCTCCATCCCAACGGATGGTTTAAGCTCCTTGCTCCCGCGGAATATTTCGGATCTTCGGTCTCCTTTCCCGAACGTGTTTGAATAGCCTTCACCGATTCGGGACCATTAGGTTGTCCCGGAAGCTTCCCTTCATCAATAGTGAGGCGCCCGCGAGTTGTCCAACTTGTGTCTCGAGCATCTTCATCATGTTGAGCACTTGATGGTTGGAGCTTCCGACCTCCGTCACTTTACTATCGATGTTCTCCAACACCTTGTCTATGGCCTTGAACTTGGTGATGGTGTCCTTATTGATCTTAGCTTGATCGTCCATGAAGTCCTTCAATTGTATACAAAGCGGAACCGAATTCGGAATGTATGAGCTTGCATTAAATTGAGGTCTACCTTGCCGTAGCGGAAGTTCGGCAATTCTCCCTTCCTCATGTAGTCGAGCACCTTGGCTTCCTCAGGACAATCCTTGTGGACATGGCCATACTCTCCACATTCTTCGCATGTGGATCTTGATTCGGCGACCTTCAAATCTTGAGCCTCTTTATTTTCTATCTCCATCTTCTCCAACCTCCTCATGAGTGAATCGATCTTGCCTTCAAGTATGTTTTTCTTCTCCACTTGCAAGACTCCCTTGATGTTCCCTGTGGGTTGAACCAGAAGTAGGCGTCCGGATGACGCCCATGTGTCATTATCCGCGACCTTCTTGAATAGAGTGAAAGCTTCGGTCGGCGTAAGCTCGATGATAGATCCTCCCGCCGATGCATCGATGATCATCCTTGACGCCATGGTGAGTCCTTGATAGAACTTTTGCACGAGGTCTTCCTTCGGAACTTGTGATGTGGAACTGCCCGAGTGTACTCATTGAAGCGCTCGAATGCCTCCAAGATAGTCTTCGTAGGAAATTGAGAAAAAGTGGCAATCCGTTGACGGATAAAAGACGTATCCCTCTACGATCCGCAAGCGTACGGACCCCACACCTTTTTCACCACGGGATTCTCAAGGTTCTTGTCAATCCGCGAAGCAAGGGGGATTACAAGCGTTTGATCTACCTCTACACACTAGCTACTCAAACCCTAACTATGATTAAACTAGAAAACAACTAAACTATACTAGAGAGAATGATTAAGCAATCAAGATAAAAGTTACTCGCCCATGGGTCTACGATACTAGATTATGCAATCGCTTAAAGACATGAAAACCAATCTAATCTATCGGGGGTTGTGACCACGGTTTCGCCCTTTCCCTCCTCTCGTACTGTCACTACGCGAAGGTATTCATGACTAGACCTATGATGGACACGGCGTATTGAATGGATCCAAGGAAGCATTGGAGCTCTACTCCCTTTACGACATGGTAGCTAACCTTAAGCATTAAAGTATGTTCAACACAAGATGATAGATAGATAATCCGACAAAGTATGATTACATCTCAAGATCGATTACAACCCATGGACGAATAAGGATATTACCCCATCAAGGTGCTAGGCATAGCACCGTTGATCATGGTCACCCTTCGACGGTGTCTTCCTTCTTCTCCACTTGAGGGTGCTTCCTTCGAGGTGGTTGATCCCCCTCTAGAGATCTCCCTCCTCTCTCTTGCTTGTGGATGGCCTCCTGGTGCGAATGGCTCTCCCCCTGTCGAATGGCGGCGCCTCCAGGGTTTTAGGGTTGAAGATCCTTCGGGTGCAAGGAAAGGGGGGCCGAACCGACACGGAGACGGGGCGGGGCCGGCCGGCCTGGGCCGGCCGGCCCGGCCCAATTCGGTCTGGTTCGGTCGCCCCTTCGCTCCCGTGAGTCTTTAGGGGATTATGCACTTTGCCCCCTCCACTTGCATGATTTTGACGATGTCATCCTCGTGTCCAAGATGGAGGTTCTCCGCGCATGAAGTTCGGTCTTTTACGCTTCAATCCCGGGGGTGTTCCTTCGTAGCACTTCGGTCCTTGCCACTATAGGAAGTGATTTCATCAAGCTCATGAACACGAACAAGACTCCGTAAATGCTCCTTTGAACTTGTTGCAAATCCGTCCTTTATGTCCATGTTTTCTCGCATAAACACAACACCTCCAAATGCATGCACATAGATGAACTTGTTATATGATTAGTGTGCCTAGTGACGGGTTAGTTCCATAATCAAATCCAAACCAAAGTGTAATTAACATGCTAGGTGTACCAAAATACACCGTCAACATCTGCCCCACGCTTAGCTCTTGCTCGTCCTCGAGCAAATACTCGTAAAAGAACATCGTCCAAAGTGTTGTAATCGTGTACCGCTAATACTTCATCACAAGTTAGTCAACCTTTTCGTCTTTAATACATAAACATAAGGTAAAGATCATCAAACATAAACATGGGCGTTTAGAATTTTTACCACGTCAAGATTTACCCCACAACTCAAACTCTTCACTCGAAGCCTTCAATCTCGGCCATGCTTACTTCTTTGCTTCCATCGGAGGGTTTTTATGATTTTTCAAAAACAAAATCCCTGCGACAAATCTTAGACAAAAACCTTTCTCCAAGCTCTCTCAAGTCACTCATATGAGGTGGCTATCCTAACCAAATTTTATAAAACTCTCACCTCCCATAAATCTTTCATATAACATGTAAAGTGGAGCTATAGGTAGGGCTAGTGCAATCAACACAAGTATTGTCAAACTAAGAACTTCCTCTAATGGTTGTTTACCTTTCAAAGCCAATGATCATGAGAATTAACCATATGTAAGGATATAAAGGATGAGAAGATTTAGAATGGTGGACATGTGCAAGGGCAAAAGAAAATTATGACTACGAGGCACCGATGACGTCCTCGTTGTCGGATTGCACATGGTTGGAAAAAGAATGAAAGTTTCGTCTCTCAACAACATGACATCTTTCCTTGCAATTTATTTTTTCTTTTCTTTTACTTGATTCATCTCTCTCATATCTTTATTGTCACTCCTATTTTCTCTTTTTCTTCGTTTTTCATTCTCATATTTTTTCTCTTTCTTTACTTTTCTATTATATTTTATTTCTTTCTTTCTTTCTTTTTTTCCATACTCATACTTTTCTCTTTATTTTCCCTCTCTTGACAACTTTTCAAAGCTCTCAACTCCTCTCTTTCTTGCATGGATACAATCTGAAATTTTAAATAAACCATGCTTGAGACGAGACGAAACTTTGAGGGTAGGTTGTGTTCAAGGAATGCGATGTACAAAAGAGATGTATAGGGTTGGGTATGGAATTCGGCGATGTACGGGACTTCCGATGTGAAAGCCACATTACCGAATGCATGATGAGGCTAGCAACAAAAGATAAGCACAAGAACATGACCATTGCTCGAAATTAAAACTCCTAAGAGAGAAGGATCCTAGCCCAACTCATCGTGCCAAACACACTTATGGTGGAGCAAAAAATAAATTGGCTTTGTATAGGATTTTTTTTTCTTACTCTCAACTTGGAAAAAGAGGTTTTGCTAACCTTTATTACAAGGGGTTTTAGATAATTTTCAGAATTGAAATCCTCCAACTTTTAGCATTGAACATAGCACAACCAACATGTGAAGCTCAAGATCTAAGTGTGGTATGGGTACTTTTAGTAATAGCAATTCCACTAAGCACCACGGTAAACATTTTTCAAACCACACACTTATGTTCATATATCAAGAATCAAAGATAAACAAATGAGTGAATAAAGATAAGCATCACACAAGACACAAAATTTAAAGACTCTTTTTATTTGATTTTCTTTGACTCAACACTAATTAAAGACACTTCAAACTTGCAAAAATTTAAAAACACACTCAAAAACTAAAGACTCTCTCGAAGATTAAACCAAACCTAAGCTAAACTTGAAGCTCAAAAGTTAAAAAGGCTAGCTAGCTAGCTCTCCCCCCACGCTAAAAACATATGACGTCCTCGTCGTATCTTACAAATTCTTAAGGGGAAAACTAAACCTAGTGGTACTTCCCGCAACTATTGCACCACTTGCCTCTCACGTTCCCTAGCAAAAATGTTTGCGCACATTTCGGTTTAGGAACTTGTAGTCGTCTTCAACTACGCGCTCCAAATCCTCCATAGGCTGCGTCATCGCCTCCATGGCTTGGAAACATTCATCGACCGTTGCGTAGAGATCCGAGATGGAGTGACGGCAAGACGCACAACACATCGGATGCAACCCGAAAGGGTCGTCATTGCCGGGGTCTCCGCCGTTGTTGTCGCCGTCGTCGCCACCACCATTGTCGTCACCGCCGTCTTCGCCGCCGCCGTTGGGGCCTTCGGGAGTCTTCTCCTTGGGCACCTCATCCCATATGTAAAGATCGTTATCATCTCTTCGGCGGCCGCCCACGAGCTCGAGCTACAATCGTCGGAGTAGTCGCTACCCCCATAGTTCTTAGGCTCGGGCGACACCTCCTTGTAGTCCTTCCGCTTCATGCCTTGGATGCGCGCCGACCTTCGAACGGGCGTAGGGACCTTCTCTTCTTCAACGGAGTTGCGAGATGCGATAGCTCGGTCGGGACACGCCCTCCGCAACGGATGCGGGCGGTCCTTCTTGATCTTCACGGGTAGCTTGAGCTCGCATCGCTTCGCCTCCTCCATCGATGGCTCCTTGGCTTCTTGCTTCAACTCTAAGCTCCTTGGGGATACAATGGCTGCTGCGTGGGTGCAAAATATTGCTTGATGGGATTGATTCCCGAGCTCCCAATTCGGCCAAATAAATAGTCCGAAGAGGAAAACCCTAGGATCCTCATTTTCCTTATTTAAATTTCCCTTAAAATTCGACCGAAGAAGGAATTCGAAAAGGAGCAATTCGGGCAAAAACCGGGATCAACCGCCGCGGGACCCACGGGCCGGTCGGGCCGGAGGCCGGTCGGCCCCCCTGCCTCGGAGGGCGGGCGGCCGGTTTTTCGTGCACCGCCCTTTTTCGCCTTCTTAGCCTATGGGAAAAGTTGGCCCGGTAAATCTTCGTGAGAAATTCCAGAAAATTAAAAGAAAAACTATTTACAAAAATCCATGCTTTGTTTTTCGTCCTAGGCGGGACGTTCGGGCTCTTCTTCCATGGTGAAGACATCAACATGGTGAAGGGGCACAACGTTGGGTTCGTAGTAAACCTTAAGCCGCCGACCATTCACCATAAATTGATCACCTTTCACATCCATGATGGTTACCGCTCCGTTGGAGAGCACCGAATGCACAACATAAGGTCCGTCCCACTTGCTTTGCAACTTCCCCTTTCCGAAGGTTTTAAACCTCGAATTGTAGAGGAGGACCTTATCTCCTTATTTAAACTCTTTCTTTTTCAACCTTTTATCATACCATCTTTTAATTCTCTCTTTGTATATGCTTGCATTTTCATATGCTTTCAGCCTGATCTCCTCTAGCTCGCTTATTTGAATCCTTCGTTTCACCACCGCGGCATCAAGATTTAGGTTCATCTCTTTAATCGCCCAATAGGCTTTGTGTTCCAACTCAACCGGAAGGTGGCAAGCTTTTCCATGGACGAATTGATAAGGGGTCATACCTATCAGTGCCTTGAACGCCGTTCGATAAGCCCACAAAGCTCCGTCTAATTTCTTTGACCAATCTTTGCCTCCCTTATCTATGGTTTTGTTGAGGATGCTTTTTAATTGCCTATTTGACGTTTCTGCTTGTCCGTTGGTTTGCGGGTGATAGGCCGTAGAGACCCTATGTTCAATTCCCAACTTCGACAAACACTTTTTGAAATTCTTTCTGGTGAAGTGAGTTCCTCCATCACTTATCAAGATTCTCAGTGTACCGAAACGAGGAAAAATCACGTTCTTGATCATAGTAATGGACTCCTCCGTGGAAGCTTTACGACATGGCATGGCCTCTACCCACTTGTATACATAATCAACCATAACTAGAATATATTCATATCCGCATGAGTTTTTGAAAGGCCCCATGAAGTCTATATCCCATACATCGAATAAATCGATTTGTAGATTGTAATTCAAAGGCATAGAATTTCTTTGAGAGATGTTTCCGGTTCTTTGGCATTCCGGGCATGATGCAACATATCTTTTAGTATCTTCATGCATCTCCTGCCAATAGAATCCGCTTGACCATACTTTTGCTTGGGTTCAAAAATGCCTATAGTGTCCACCGTACTCCGCCGAGTGGCACTTTCTCAGAATTTCTACCCTCTCTTCTCTTGGCACACATCTTCACATGACTCCATCATTGCCAAGTTTGAAGAGGTATGGTGCATCCCAAAAGTATTTCCTACTTTCGAGAGATTATCTTCTTTTGGGAGTTTTTATCTAGATGATCGAGAGGCATCTTCGAATCGCTCGAATGATATCAATCATCCAAGTGTCTTTATCGAGCACTCGATAGAGGTGGTCATCTCTCATCTTATCTTGTCCACGATTCATCCTAGAAAAATGACCGGCCACAACATTCTCCACCTCCTTTTTATCCGAATTTCAACTTCAAATTCTTGGAGAAGAAGGATCCAATGGATCAAACGTGGTTTGGCTTCCTTCTTAGCCAAGAGATACTTGATGGTTGCGTGATCGGTGTAAACAATGACCTTCGAGTTCACGATGTAAGATCTAAATTTTTTGAAAGCGAACACCACCGCTAGCAACTCCTTTTCCGTAGTGGCATAATTTAATTGTGCCCCATTAAGAGTTTTGCTAGCGTAGTAAACGGCGTGAACTCGGTCTTCCTTTCTTTGACCCAAAAGCTGCGCCTACGGCGTAGTCACTTGCGTCACACATGATCTCGAAAGGTTGGCTCCAATGCGGAGGTTGAATAATGGGAGCACTCACCAACGCACTTTTAAAGGTTCGGAATGCCGCTAGGCACTTCTCATCAAAGTCGAAAGCCACATCCTTTTGAAGAGATGCGTTAAAGGCTTAGTGATCTTTGAGAAGTCCTTAATAAATCTTCTATAAAATCTGGCATGGCCTAGAAAGCTCCTTAAGGACTTAACATCCGTCGGAGGTGGGGAGTTTCTCAACCATCTTTACCTTAGCCTTGTCCACTTCAATGCCTCTCTCGGATATAACATGTCCGAGCACTATGCCTTGCTTAACCATGAAGTGGCACTTTTCCCAATTTAACACCAAGTCTACCTCCGCACACCTCGTGAGGACCTTATCCAAGTTTGCCAAGCAATCCATTAACGTCTTCCCATAAACGGAAAAATCATCTATGAATACTTCGACAATTTCTTCGATGAATTCCGAGAATACGACCATCATGCAACGTTGAAAAGAGGCCGGAGCGTTGCACGGACCGAAGGGCATCCTTCTATATGCAAACGTTCCATAAGGGCATGTAAACGTTGTTTTGTTTTGATCATCCGGGTGAATAGGAATTTGCATGAACCCCAAGTACCCATCGAGAAAGCAAAAATAAGCGTGATTTGCTAACCTCTCGAGCATCTCGGCAATGAACGGTAGGGGGAAGTGATCTTTCTTCGTCGCTTTGTTTAGCTTACGATAATCGATACACATCCGTCACCCGGTCACGGTTCTTTGCGGTATCAACTCGTTCTTCTCATTCTTCACCACGGTTAAACCTCCTTTCTTTGGTACACAATGTACGGGCTCACCCACTCGCTATGCGGAAGCAGGGTAGATGATTACGGCATCAAGTAACTTGATGATCTCTTTCTTTACTACCTCTCGCATGGCATGAGTTAGCCTCCTTTTGGTGGTCAACTACGGGCTTACATTGGTCTTCCATTGGTATATGATGAGTGCAAAAGGTGGGGTAATACCTTTGAGATCATTAATCGAATATCCAATCACCTTCCTATGTTTTTCAATAAAATCAGCAACTTATCATTTTCTTCGGGACTCAACTCGTCGCTCACAATGACCGGATAAGTCTTGTCCGGGGCCCAAAAATTTGTACTTTAATCCTTTGGGCAAAGGTTTAAGGTCTACCTCGGGCACTTGCGGCTCCTCGGGTTTAATCTCTCCTATGTCTTCAAATTTTTCTTCCTCCACGCTTCCATCATGCGGTTCTAAGCCTTTTGTTGCTTCTTCTAATTCTTCATCTTGTTGATTA
Source organism: Cenchrus americanus (assembly GCA_947561735.1). Taxonomy (NCBI): domain Eukaryota; kingdom Viridiplantae; phylum Streptophyta; class Magnoliopsida; order Poales; family Poaceae; genus Cenchrus; species Cenchrus americanus. The sequence goes on from OX387241.1 coordinate 294,744,256, forward strand.
CTAATTTGATTTTCCATCGCTCTTTGCAGCGGGTCTCTAAAGGTTTCAACAAAACAAAGACTATCTACTTCCTCTACTTCGTCTTCGGGAGGAAAGGGTGTAGGGTGTTTAGAAACGCGAAGAAAATTATATGTGTACTTTGTTCCATTAAGGTTCATTGTTACTGCGCCTTCTCCGGCATCTAACACGACATCAACCAACTTAAGAAAGGGACTACCTAGGATTATGTGATCATGATTACTATGGTAAGCATCAATAACAAAAAAATCGGTTGATATACATTTTTCCAGAGATTTTTACTTTCATGTTGCAAGCAATACCTAGAGGTTTAATAGTTCTACCATCTCCCATAATTAATTTTGTTGATGTTGGAGCTAAGTCTAGGTTGTGGTCTGATGAACTTTATTGTAAACTTTAGAAGATAAGACACTTACTTGGGCTCCGATGTCGCATAAAGCTTTGTATTGAACTCCGTTGATCTCGCAACTCAAGTGTGGTGCCATCTTCTCTTCTTCTTTGGATCCTATCGCGTAAACTTCGGCGAGGCGAGCGTATGGTGATGCTTCGGGCTTGATCCCCATGATTCTCTTCACCTCGGCTATGTGTTCCGGATCCACTTCATCATCTCCAAAGAGCTTTCGAAGGATCTCACCGGTGGTTTCAAGGTCGTATGAATCTTCCGCTTTCTTCTGCGGTGGGAAATCCACTTCCAATGCTCTCGCCGTCCCCTTTTTATTAGGGAACGGTCTTCTCTTGTCGAATACTTCTCCGTAATCGATAGGAACCCAATCCATTGGTTCGAACTCCCTTAGTGGCTTCGCGCTTGACATGCTTCTCTTGTTTGTCTCATTTAGTACGACGAAGTCAACGCTCGGGGTAGTTCTTGACTTGATGTGTTCTTGTTCAAACTTTTCCGGGATTGGCTCCTCTTTTGTGACTTCCGGGGTTGCCTCTTTAGAAAATTCAGCACACTTCTTCTTCCTTGAATTATATTCCGGCTCTTCCGCAAGTCTTGTTTCCCAATCTCTTCGCATGGCAGCCGCTTTACTAATTTTTTTGTAGAAATTGGGAGGATTCCGTGAGTGTTTTCTCCATGAGATCCCCACCTGCACACATTTGGACGTGTTGCATGCAACTAGGGGTTAGGGAAAAGAAAAATGTATGCAAGAGTACGTCACCGGAGAAGCCGAGTCTTGGTCCTTGTTCGATCAACTCATTAAACCTATTCCAAGCTTGGTCTATCCCTTCCTCTTCTCCTTGCGTGAAAGTGATCACTTCCCTCCTTAGATGTTGAACCTTGCTAATTGGAAAGAACTTCTCGCAAAACTTTTTTGTCAACTTGTTCCAATTGCCTTCAACTTCAAAGGACGTAAACGAGCACCATGTCTTTGCTTCACCGGCAAGTGAGTAGGGAAAGAGATTCCATTTGAACCATTCATCGGGAACTCCTTCTTGACGCACCGTGTTGCATAGCGTCGTGAAATGCCTTATGTGTCTATATGGGTTCTCCGAAACCATCCCTTCAAACGGGTTTGCCGCCACCATCTCGATAATCTTGGATTTGATTTCATACTTGGTCTCGGAGACGCCAGGGTTTCATGCAGATGATGGCATCTCCTGAATTCCAAAACAATAAGTGGGCTCATACCGAGGAAGGTCGATTTGCTCATTTCAGGTTGTCTAATATGGATTGGTGGGATGGGATGAAGTACATCATTGACATTGTGTAACCAGTATACAAGTTGCTTCGCTTTGCTGATCGGGAGAAGAGGCCTAACTTGTGTGAGGTTGTATACCAATACCGGGGCACGCGTGGTGGATCAGCCTCGTGAACCTGCCCGTGATCCTGGGCGCCACGGCCAACATGCCGCCGGCGTCGACGCTCAACTACACGGCGTGGTGCTTCGTGGGCACCGTGTTCAACTTCTTCGTGTTCCGGTACCGCAAGAAGTGGTGGCAGCGCTACAACTACGTGCTGTCGGCTGCCATGGACGCCGGCGTGGCCATCATGGGGGTGGTCATCTACTTCGCGCTGTCCGGGCACCCGCTTGACTGGTGGGGGTCTAGGGGCGAGCACTGCGACCTCGCCACATGCCCCACGGCCAGGGGCGTGCAGGTCGACGGCTGCCCTGTTCTCTGATGATCAAACAGTACCCAAGAAGCACCTGCCTAGAGGTGTGTAGAAACTCATATAGATATGTGTTGCTGTGGTGATTGTTAAGTACCATTCTATTTGTACATAAACATTGTGAAATGCCATTGGGTTAGGTATGGAAATCATCTTTACTCTCTTGTCCCTTCGGTTGTGATTGCATTATTTGTCGTCCAATTCGGCTTTTACTTGGAGGTTTGAAACCTCTTCTGACATACTGAAAAGCAAAATACTGCATTTGCTAAGCAACAACGTCCTTCAGCTGATGACACCAATAACTCGTTCACTAGTAAGCAAAGTAATAACACCAAAAAATTCACAAGTGAACGGGATTATCCACAAGTGTCACAGGCCGTGTTGGAGACGTGACGTGACGATCCACACGAGGGAGGGGACAAGCTATAGCTAGCAAGGGGTACGTACGTACGTTATTGGGTTTTTGCGGAGCGGCGGCCGGGTGCCCGCCCGCCGCCGGCGCACAGAAACTGCGACGGTGCGCCGCGGTGAGACAGGGGTTCACGTACGGTTGCGGCTCGACCAGCACCAAGCTCGTGGCAGCATCCATTCCAGACGTACGTGTGCCTCCCGCTAGCTGTCGCGCCAACGACGGACCGGCGGGGCGTCGTCGGTCGTCGCCGTGCCTGTGGGGCACATACGTGGCACGCACCACGATCGACGAGCAAGCATGCAGCAGAGCGCAGCCCCGTGCGCCGCCGGCCTCCCGTCGCCGTCCATAGCAGCTGCAGCTTGTGGTCGTCGACGGCCCGATCGAGGCCGCGCCCTCTCGGCTGATCGATCACACTTGCTGCATTGCATCGCGAGAGGAAAGCCAGCCCGGCGGCGAGCAGCCGAGCACGTACGCCCTCGAGGCAAACGAAGCGTGGGTGGTGGCCGATGCGATGCGATGCAGTGCGCCCTGAAACGTACCCCCGAGTCCGCGTCGCGGGCCCGATCGAGTACGTGCACGTCTGCACGACCGGATCGCTCGCTCCCTCGCGGCGGCCGGACAGACGTGGAGCCGCGCGCGTGGGCCCATAGCCACAGCCTGGCGCCGACCTCACCGCCTGGCTCGTGTGCAGTTCCGTGCGTGTCACGCCCGCGCAACTAACTCCTGGCTTTGCTCTCGATTTTCCTAATGGAACTGCTAGCGCCGGACGTCCGAATTGGGAAGCATATCGGCCGTCGGATCATGATGTTCTTAAGCGTGTTGCGAATGTTGCGAACACCTTTTCTCGTGTTGCGAACACTTTTTCAATGTTGCGAACACCTTTTCCCATATTGCGAACACCTTTTTCCATGTTGCGAATACCTTTTCCCATGTTGCGAACACTTTTTCCATGTTGCGCCCCCTCCATCCTCCCCTGACATAGTGTACGTGTTACGAGTTTGTGGCGAACATGTTGCGAGCTTGTGGCGAGCATGTTACGACCAACATCCAAACATCGTGTTGCGAACACTTTTTTCATGTTGCGAACACTTTTTCCATGTTGCGCCCCCTCCCTCCTCCCCCGACATAGTGTACATATTGCGAGCGATGTTACGAGCGTGTGGTGAGCATGTTGCGAGCTTGTGGCGAGAATGTTGCGATCATCATCCAAACATCAGATGCAAGGTTGGTGAGCGGTTGGGAGGGCGTCCGATTTTTTCCCCCGTCGGACGTATGATCAGGAGCATTACCGTTTTCCTAATCTACAGGAAATCATCTCTCCTCACCTCCCAAAATCCACACCAAGTCCCGAGCCCCCTTCCCTAGGATCTTTTTCACAATTATATCTTTTACAATTTAATTTAAAAACAATACCATCGAAATATTATTTACAGATCTAACCCTTTTAGCGCGCCAGCCCACATGACGCTCCTCTTGCCGCTCCGCCCCATGTGGCGAACCAACATAGTTTTGCCGCGCCACATGCACCTGCGCTCCTCTTGCCGCACCGCCGCATGTGGCGAGCCAACATTGTTTTGCAGCGCCACTTGCATGTGGCGTGACAAAAGTACTCTTTAATTTAATTTACTCACTTTACATCATTTAAATAAAATAGAATTTAATCTTTAAATATTATGAAACTTGATATGCGTAATATATAAGGTGTGAACATTCTATTTTAGTAACATGTGGAAGCCCCAATGATACATATTTTGAAAATTTTAATTTCAAAATAGGCTATGTAGTATCCTATATCGTACTTAGGGTTCTTGTTAAATGGTTATAAACTTGAGAGCCCTTAATACAATAGCATTTAAACTTTTAATGTCATGAAATTTGACATACACATAATACAAGGTTTAAATGTCCCATTTTACTAATACATAGAAATCCAAGTGAAAATACATATTTTGGAATTTTAATTTCAAAGTAGGCTATGCATTATCTCTATATCATACTTGGGGTCCTCGTTAAATGGTTATAAACTTAAAAGTGCCTAAATAAAATAGCATTTAAACTTTGAATGACATGAAATTTGGCATACACACAATAAAAAGTTTAAAGGTCAGATTTTACTAACTTGTAAGTGCTACATATTTTGAAATATATAATTTCAATGAAAGCTATATATTATTCATCTCTCGCTTATAGGATAGTTTGCAACTGCGAAATAAATTCACTTTGACATTTTTTCAAATTAATATTTTAAAGAAGTCTAGATATTTTAAAACTATAATAAGACTACATTGTAGATTGTTCTATCGTTATATCTTTATATAATATGAAATATTTTAAATTCAAAACCATAATAGTATGGCACTATAAATTGGGATTGTGTCATAATAGTTGCAACATCCATTCAACATAGTTTGATTAAGTGAAGAAGATTCTCAATCACACCATACACCATCTAATTTTTCTATTCAACATGAAGTACATATATGCTAGTGAATTAAACATGACTAAGTTAGAAATTGTGTGTTCTTTGAAGTATATTGTACTATATACTATAGTGTGCATGCATAAATGGATGAATATTATGAACTAAATTTATATCAGTGATCAATTAAGTTGTGTCCACTAATAGAGAGACACATAGGTTAATTCAAACTGAATAAGATCAATTATATAAGGATTGATAAAATAAATATATTTGAAATAAAATAAATATACCTTAGCAACATGGCGTCCTCGTCCGCGCGGTGCACCTGGGCCGAGGTGGCACCGCTCGTGGCCTTCCTCGGCTTCCGGGAGTCGCGCGGCTGCTGCTACCTCCGCAACCGCCTCCGCCTCAACAAGCTCGCGCGCGCCGACCGCTTCCTCCGCGCGCTCGACGCCGGGCTGCTGCCCCTTCTAAAGTCTAACCCGGACTCGCCACGGCCGCGGGACTGCTCGCTCGCTACGCGCGGGACTTCAAGGAGTTGGCACCCGCGGTCGGTGGCTCGTTCGCCCACGACGTGAACTGCTCGCGGATCGATGAAGAAGCACGTCAAGCTCCGCGCCGGGGGCCAAGGGCGTAGACGCCATCGCACTCGCGCATCCGCAACTTGCGCTCGAAGAGCGTCAACATCGTCGCCAAGGCCGGTGACCCCGAGCACGCCGACTCCGAGTCCGCGGCCGACGACGACGAGGCGGTCGGGTTCGACATCGACGCCAACAACCTCGCTCGACCGATGCGGGCGGTCGCCGACACCACCGGCGCCGGCCCGCGCCACGCGACAAGCGGCGCGACGGCCGACGCGTCAACGTCCGCGGTGTCAAGCTCTCCGACGCGGCGCCGCTCCGCGCCGTGCCGAGTCTCCGGGCGTCGACGTGCGGGCCGGGGCTGTCCGCGGCCTCGCCACCCTCGGCACCCTCGTACGCGCGTCGACGCTGCGCCGGGCCGTCGAGGACGGTTTCCTCGACGCACCGGCCGGGGACCGCACGGGCCGGAGGCCCTCAAGCTCTTCGACGACTTTGTGGATCACATCGGGCGCGAGGCGGCCACGGTCCGCACGCTCGGCCGGCACGCCACCACCCTCGCGAGGTGCTCGGCGAGCACGCGAACGCCGCCGCCGCCGGCGACCTCACCGCCAATGAGATAAAGAAGAGCTTGGACCGCCTGCGACGCCGTATTGGCACATTCGGATCGCTCTACATCTGCTTAGACGAGGACAACGAGTAGGTGTGCGTTTCACGTTTCGATCTCTACGGACTCGAAATCAAAGTCGGCTTGCTCTGTTCTTGCGCTTTTATGTTGCAGTTAACTCTCCCTGTGACAACAAACTGTAATCTTCAGTGTGGGGTTCAAACTGAGATTGTAAGAAATGCTAGTAATCCATGGTTATCTTACAAGATTTCTCATAGTTTTTACTGTTCAGTAGTCTAGGAGACCCTGATTCAGAATCTAATGGATAAATATGTGATACTTTATGTACTGAACTTTCATGGTCAGTATATTAGAACCCAACTGAATTCATTTTTTCGGATGAGCAACTGGTTCTCTTCATAAACCTGTCAAATGGTGAAAAATGACTATACTGATAATCCAGTTCTAAAGCGTCAAGCACTGCATTATGCTTAATATTCTGTGAGTGCGTAGGAACATGTCTGCAATTGAAGTTTCATGTTTCTCGGATTCATCAATAGGGCTTGCATGATTTATCCCATGGTTAACTGAACTGGCTTGGGAAGAAAGCAGCTTAGCTTTCTGGTAACTTGGGGGCATTTTGCTTCACTTGTACTTGTACAGTATGGTAAGGACATGGAACTCGACAAATTGTCACAAGCTGTAGGACTCTCAACTTCAACATCATCCATAGAGGTACAAGAAGAGCGTTCTGAAGATTCCAAGGAACCCTCTTTATCTGAAAATTCTTGTGAAGCTGAGGAAGCATCATTATATTTTTCATCTGCAGCACTGACAAAGACAACATAAATTAGACAATAACAAGGGATTGGCTTACAATGTCCATTTTCTGCTAATGGCATCAGTACAAGTGCTATGTATACAGAAAGATTAGTGGAAGCAGCAACTTTGAGGCCCTGCTTTAAAATGGGGAAATTTCTATTTCCGGGGATCAAACTGTTTCCTGTGAAACTCGAGCCATTCAAATATGCGTATGCCCACAAACAGTAATTGCAAGAAAAGTAAAATGAGGACATACATCTTGCAGGCAAGTGCAGCATCACTGTCTCCATAGTACAGCTTAGCATCTGAAACTGATGTATCCAGATGGTCCGTCCTCTTATGTAGGAAGTTGGATGCAGTGTCAAAAGGAATCACCTGAAGTATAACCTTCTGTCAGCATAGTGGCAAAGAGAAGCAAGGAGATGCAGAGTAGAAGGTGGATTGATACAACCGCCAACATAAAAGCATGTTTTCTTGATTCTGTCAGAGAAAAACCCAGAGAAGTAGATGCTGCAGATAAAGGCAGAGTGTAATTCAGTTAATGTGACTGGACCTCAACATTTGATAAGAAGTGCTGCAGCTTCTCCATCATCAACTTGTACATAACATCCCTTTTGCACGTTCCTGCCTCCACACTACTTTTTGAGAACGTAAATGAATTCAATGAAGACTCAATTGGCGTATTAAACCACGGGAAAACTCCCTCCATACGAATGTTATTATAGAGGGATAAGTATCTCCTCGAGTAGCAGAAAGATTGCAGGATTTTAGAAGCTTCATGAGCACTTTGCTAGTTATGGTGCCTCCATCACACAAGCAACAGCCATCTCGTGTGTTCTAATGGATCTGATTCTTTTTCCAGTGACAGTGAAATTGATAACATCTCCAAACTGAGTAACAAGGAAGCTCATTTTTGTACATTTAAATGCATTAAGGCTACTGAGGAGAGATCAATGCATTGAGGCCAGATTTCTATCTATTACTAAAAAACAGAGAGATCCAATGGGTGTTCCTGGTTACTCAAGTTCAAAACCCCCTCTTACAAAAATTGTTGAGTCTGCTGATATAACAAAACATACAGTGATGCATGCACATACATGTTTTATCACTGAGAAACTACATACGAAAATTATAAATCATGGGCGTTTGATCTGTACATCACAAATGTACAATACACAATATATCCTCACAATTATTCAGATTGATACATACACATGCTGCTACAGATTATTCAGATTGATACATACACATGCTGCTAGAGATTAACCCCCAAAAGAGTTGAAGGCATCTACTACAAAAGGGTTCCAGTATTCACAGGATCAAAGATTCATGAATCATGACCATCCATGGTGCCCCTGCTAAGCAATTCCCTTGCTATCACTTCCATGGTACCCCTGGTAACACACAATTAATTCCAGCATAAAAAATTGAAAGACCAAGGAAGACCCCATTAGCAAAGCAATGTAAATGAATGATGCTTATTAATAATCAGTGTTCTGTTTTGCCTGTGTGCATTGCTAGTAATAAACGAGCTAGTTCAACTGATTATTAGCAATGCACACAGTGGCTGTTTATAGACCACACGCGCAACCGTGCACGTTTACTAGAGTCTGGGGCACGCCTCCGGCATGCCACTTACTCGTTCCATCTTAGAGCTAATAGGCTTGCTAAGCTTTGGTGGTAGAAAATGCATCTAATACCATAAAAAAAGAGTACAAATGTATTTCAGAATATAACATATATTAGCATTGAACACCTGAATTACAAACAACTCATGAAATCTACTACTAATGTCAGGTTGCTCCAAAAGCCACCTAGCAAATCAGGTTGACTATAAGCTACTCCCTGGATTAAGACACATCTACATTACACTCCAAGATGCTAAGGCTGCTAAGGCCAACAATACATACTTCATGTACTACATTAGGCAGGTAGGGTTCAACAAAACCTTCCCCCAATATACCTTGCAAGTTGTATGTACTGTTGCACTGCAACAGCAAGGTAAATACGGTGTCATTGGCGTTATTTTTACCATAACAAAAGGAAAACAGAATGACTTGCAAATGCAGTAATAATTGGATCCAAAATATGTCTTTCATTTCATAAAACATTTGACAATCATACAACTTAAGCCAGAATAAATACAAAAACCCGAACCTAGGTCCTTGACATTTCAAATTTTTGGTCAACATTGGTTTATTTATTCACTGTTTAGCAAACTCTAGTAGTCTAGTCCACTCTATTTGCTTAGATCTTTATTGAGAGACACACCGTATGACTGTAATAGCCTTTTTTTTAATTGGGAAATGCACTTTGGACAAACTAACTAAACATTGCTGATTTGTTGTCTACTCATTAGCAATTTTGCTGCTTGAGACATCATCTTCAGATCCAAATGATACCATATCAAATATCAGCACAACCATCAAAGAATCATCTAACTGATATTTTATCACATATTTCCATTTGCTGAAAAGAATGCAAAGAAAAGGTGTCATTCAATGACAACTTACTGATGGTAACACATTTGGTGTGGATGGCAAAAAGGTTTGATACTTGGAATAGTTCCATCAGGTGGAATTTTGCTGCCTGTAGACATGAAGAAAAACAATCCGAGAAGTCAAAATATGCGCATGCTCAAGCCTCACAATATGAATCTCTTAATTAACCAGAGCAGTCACGCAAATGTAATTTAACTGTAAAAAAATATCACCCAGAAAGGTCTCAATATGAAACTGTTAGTAGTAGTATTAAAATACCAATTAAGAGAAAAGAACTTCATAACAAATTATCTAAAGAAAATATAAGCCATCAGGTATAGTTGTATAGGTATAAGTATAAACCTCTTGCATTGCAAGGAGCACTTCTGGGGTTCAGCGCGTTACGTTGCCCTTTGAGTAGAACTCAGTGATCTCCCTCACCTGCAAAATTATCAGAAGTAGCAATAGCTTCCATCAGACAGTCTGCAGTTCCAACCCATTTTTATGGGGAACAAGTATACAATGTAGCGCAGCTGCACCCACCAAATGAATGAATGCAACAAAGGGGATAAGCGGCATAGTGGATTTCTGACACTTTCTGATCTCTCGCGGTGATACTGTCCCTGGCCTTACCATTTGTTTTTTTTTCTTGAAATGTCAGGATAGAGTTGGGTTTATAAATGCAAAATAGAAACTGTAGCGATAGATGTATGTTACATCTACCATTAAACAAACATGTTAGTGAGTGAAACCAAATCATCCAAGTGCTGTGTAAATGCAAAAGAGCTTATATTCTTGATTACATGAAGACATTAAAAAGTTTGGTTGAAAAACTTAGAATAGTCCGTCTATAAACTCAAGTAAACTAAGCTATAACTCAGGCACGATCTAGAAAACTTTGATAGAAGAGTTAGATAAGTAGTATCCTCATATCCGTGTAGCGGAGCCATGGAGGAATCAAGCAATTAAAGCGTCATGGAGGGCAATACCTCTCAAAGAGCTCGATCAGGTTTGAATCCAGCTTCAGCCTCATTTGATATCAAGTTCCTATCAAAGAAGGGATCAGCTCCGAGTGCCAGTCATCACACACCTTAACACCGAAGAAAACAAACAATTAAAATAATGAGTGAACTAACAATCCACAAAAGAAAGAAGACTAGGAGCCTAAGAAATACAGAAAGAGAAGGCATATAGACACACTGATCATGCAGCACAGCACAATGGTTTAACATGTCCTTTGGGAACAATTTGATGATATGCTTTACAACTCTTGCCTCACATCACATATCTGGAATTCTGGATCAGTTTGATTGTTTTGATAAACATTTGAGTAGAGCTTTTCTACATGCAGCTTTTGGAATATTAATATATCCATCCAGGTGCTGGATGAAAAGAATAACAGGTCAGGGGCTTGTTGCATGGTCAGATTTTTTTTTATAGAAAACCTGTTTGCATGTGGATTGATACGTAAATTGTTTGTGCCCAAAAGTATACTGTATACTACCCATATATCAAGGAAAATGCTCATTAAGAAGCACTTTTTCAGTGTTCCATTACCATATTGTAGTTTGATTTAGTAAAAAAAAAGACGCCGGGGAGGAAATGCAGTTGAGGAGATGGACAGTGGCATGGAAAAGAGAACAACCAGATAGCATAGAAGAAATCAATTGCCTTCCAGCACGGATTCGTGAAGAACTCTACCCTGCAAAACAAAGAACTGGTGAGAGAAATCACTTGCGCTAGGGTTAGGTATAGCATCCAAGAAGGACACGATACTGAAGAGAGGGAAGAGGAAAGAGGGAGGTATGCACCTGGAGGAGGAGCCACCGGCGTGGGAGCACCAAATGATGACCGGCTCGCCACTACCGTTGTCGCCGTCGCCTCCTGACGAACCTAGTAAAAAAAAAAAGACGGGGGCCGGGGAGGAGATGCGGTGGAGGAACTGGACGGTGGCACAGCGCGGCGGGGAGGCACGTCCGCGGCGGGGAAGAGGGAGAGAATGGGTAAGCCATTAAAAAAGTTGGTGGTGACCTGTGTGCCACTAGAAAGTTTGTTCGCACCTTTGTACCATCGACTTGAACTTTTGTGTCCTCTGTGCCATTCCGTCAAGGATCTGTTAGTATTTTGCCGTTTGGGCGTCCTGACATATGGGACTGGACAGGTAAAATGTCCATTTTACCCTTTGAGCCGGTACGAAGTGGGCCTCCACCTGTCGTTGTGTTTCAATTATCCGGGATCCCCATCGACTCCTCTCGCGTTCATCTCCGGGATCCGGCATACACGGAGGCGGCGCGTGGGTCCGTGGGTTACCAGCCGGAGCGGGATGCAGGGCAAGAGACAGAGACGTCGCGCGCTCCGGCGCACGAGGGTGAGGAGTGGAGGTGGCGCCGGAGGTGGACGAGGCGCTGACGCTGGCGGCGGATCCGGCTCTGCACTTTGCGCCGCCGGAAGGAATCCATCCAGGGCCCTGTATACTCGATGCCTCGTATAAGATGCAGGAGCTCCGCCCCATCGAGTACGTGGTCGTCGGGATGGGAATTGGTTTCAAAAGATTATACAGAGAAAGAAAACAAGTGCGGGCAATTCGAATGGTATTTGGATCGATAGGGATAGCATTCATCTGACTTCTTCTCGTAGAAGAATAATTGTGCAGCGGCAGAGGCCGGTGTAGGGGACCTCGTCGTCCCAGGTGAGGCTCCTCGTGCTGCTCATGACGGGCGGGTGGCATGCGCCCTCGGCCTCGTCGCGCGCCCCGACGTGCGGCAACGGCACGGGCGAGCAGAACAGGCAGCCCCATCCGTCTCCGCGCTCGCCAGGCTCGTCCCCTGCTCCCTGCGCAGGCATGGACGACGAGGACGGGTTGAGCTCCCCCTCCCGCTCCATGGCGACTTCGGCGGGGTCAAGCTCCCCCTCCTGCACCCGCGCGGCGGCGGGGTCGAGCTGCTGGCCTTGGCGACGCGACGCTCGTGGCGGCGGCGGGGGTTGAGCTGCCCTGCGTGCGCTCGAGATGGCGCGCCCATCCGTGCTCTGCTCCTCACGATCACGTGTATAAGATAGTCACCGGCAAATGGACCCCACATAAGGATAAAATGGTCATTTCAACCCTCCATTTGACACCGTTAAGTGAGAAAATCGACGGAATGGCGTAGAGGACACAGAAGTTCAAGTCGATGGCATAGAGGTGTGAACAAATTTTTTAGTGGCGCACACGTCGCGCCACCACTAACTTTTTTTAATGCCATACGGGTAAAACTCTCGAGAGAATGGGTGGCGGCACGGCGGCTGCGCAGCGCGAGAGAGGGGGAGGTGGACGCGCGGGGGTGGTGGGGGGGACTTGTTTGCAAAGCGACGGCGGACGGTTTTCCGCAAAACGGCCGCGGAATCAGAATTTCGTCTTCTCGGTGGACAGATATTTTGGAATCCGGGGAGTTTTCTGCAACAATTTTGAACGCGTTTGCTAGCAGGAGGGACTTCGCTTTTTCAGAAAGTTTCACGCACCGCTGGTGGGTTTCTGGCCGCCGGATCCGGCCGATCGGACGGCCGCTAGGGGGCGACCTAGCGCGCGTCCCTGGCCGCGGCAGAGCACAAGGAATATAGAGGTTTGGATAGACTGCGTACGTGCACTGCTACATAAATGATGCTTATTAACCCGTCCTTTGTGAATTTTGCCTGTCGTGATAATTTACTTGGGCGTATGTTGGTTTCCGGGACCTGCTTGCAGGCAAAAAAAAAAAAACGGTACTAGTACCAAGCAAGCAGAGGTATGCAGATAGTTTTATTTCAGGACTACCTTCGGTCAATATTGTTTGACGTTCCACATATCCATGTTAGCCTGCAGAGATAGTTTTATTTTTTGCTGTAAGGAAAATCGATTAATAAATAAAAAAGCGCGCGCAGCAGCCACATGCTCAGATTGTAAATGAGCACGTCTAGAATACGAAAATATGCTCCAAAATATGGATCTAGGACGCTAAGACAATTTCCTGCGCGGGGTGCGTGCTGTCCATGCATGTTCTGACAATCTGACCCACAATTTAAGTGATTATTATCACTCACTCACAATTCAAGTGCCAGTTCGTTCGAAACAAATACAATTCAAGTGATTATGAAGATTTATGGCATTTGAAACAAGGCTCCACAACAGTCAACTTAACTCCAGCAGGAACCTTATCCTGGATGATTTTTCTGATAGCCACAAGCGCTCTACGCTTTTCCCTCACACTGTTGCCCACGGGGCGGCACCATTTCGATATGCTGTTAGCGTCAGAACACCTGCTAGCAGAACCATAATGGGTGTCCAATGTAAGATACTCGAGTGATGTTGCGTTCTTGAGGATATAGCAGGTCAGCTCAATCAAGCTTTTCGCACAGATGAACCCTGTGATCTTCACATTCTTGAGGTAGCAATGCTGGTCTTCTACCATTTGCCTCATATCTGATGTTTGTCTAAAAATCGATTCTTGCTTCATAGGTTCCTTTGCTGCCTGTAGATGAAATAGAAATATAATTAATTGGCCAACAGAGCGATCATACATCTTGCAAAATAGAACAAACAACATCTTACATCCAAGCTTAAAGTCTCTAAGTAAGGAGATGCGTCAAGAAAAGAAACCAGAGAGAAATATTCGAAGGACCAAGGAAAGGCTCCTAAATTCAAACAGATGGTCAGGTGCTTGAGGCAGAGGAATTTGGTAGGCAGCATCAGTATTTTGACCACCTGCATAAACATATTGCCACATCTCGGATTAAAAATTATTCACAAGTTATGAGTAATGCAATATGCACATAAGTGTAATCATCTACAAGATTACAACACAAAGTTTTAGAGTACCTCATCATTAGAACTCAAGTAAAGAGTTTCAAGATTTGGCGGAATGGATGGCAATTCAGTACGAGCATAACAGAGAAAATTTGAATCGCACATGCTTAAATTCTTCACTTTTAAAGCTTCGTAAGGGATCGGATGTCCGTTAGCCTAAGAGGGGGAGGGGTGAATTAGACAACTAAAAACCTTAACCTATGGCTCGGTAGAACTTTACACAAAAGTAAACTAGAACATACTATCTAGATGTGCAACTATGGTTGTTCTAGTGTGAAACTCCCATCCCAAAAGGAGGTTGCAACCTATCACTAGTAGGGATGTTGTCATCAATGACGTTCCACCAACGTCACTGAAGACGCCAGAATGGTCACAGGAACTCATTTGTGACGTTTTTGTGACGATTTTCAATTGGTCACAGAATTGGCGTCACATTTGTAACGCTGTGACGAAATGAGATTTTTCGTCACAGATTTGGTTCTAAACAGTGACGAAATCGTTATCGTCATGGAAGTGAATTGAATCAATGACGAACGTTATTTGTCATGGATTTAACTCCGTTTTCGTCATAATTTTCCGTGCGCCCGACTACTGACGGCGCCGTTAACGGATCTATGACGATCCCATTTGGTCACGGTTGATCCTATGTTTTGGTCATAACCTTCCGTTAACGGCGTTTGCATGTGACGTGGCGGTGACGTCGGGAATGACGTGGCAAGTACGTCGTCAACGATGACGTGGCGGTCGACATCATGTTTGTGAAATCGTCATAGAAGATTAGTTTATATAGTCACGGGATGCTATTTGCCATCGTCACGTTTTGATATAAAATGGTCACATATTTGCCATTACACCGGTCACAAATATAACATCAATTCGTCACAGGGGTTACAAACTAGTTTCGTCACGGTACAGGAACCACAATGGTCACGGAATTGCGGATACTAATTTAATATGAATTTGCAAATGAAACACAAAGGCATACAAGTGTGCATACAACCGATGGGGCACCAAGTACACAAAGCATCACATAGTTTTATGAAACAAGAGCAAACATAATGAAAAGTTGCTCACACGACCTAGTTAGCGAGTAGCGAAAGTGAACATGCGATTGAAAGCATAAGTGTGCGGAGCCTATGTTCATGTCGATGAAGATGCATTTCCATGGAGGGACAAGAGCTTCTTGAGGAGCAAATTGGTCTCGGCCATCTCCTTGGTGTTGTTCTCTCGTAATTTTCTTGTACTCCTCTAGCTCCCTCTCGTGTCCTTGACCGATCTTCCTCGCCTTCTTGAATTTTTTTCCTTAGGTCATCTAGTTCTCCTTGAACTGCTGCTCGTCGCTTGAGCCGCAAGTTGCTCCCGAAGCTCACTTTCATGTGATGATGCCGACTTGGAGGATGTGGGTGTCTTTAAGCCGACACTCTTCGAGAATTGGTTGGAGCCGTGTCCGCGAGAGAACCTTCGCTACGACACCGCATGCCGGATGCCGGCGTTTCACCTTCGGGGAATAGGTTCGGCCCTCAAAGCTTCCATTTCGATCCGTAAATCATGAAGACAGAGTTACATGTATGTGATCAATAGGAATTTTACATTTGGTAATTAATGGAATTAATTTGAGGTATACATATGTGACAACAAGGGCAATTAGGTGATATGTGGCATATGTGGCGGATATTCACATTATAGTATGGAGATAAAATCCATAGTAGCAACTAATATGACAGATATTAATTATATTATGTTTAATGACGGATATTGAGAGACTTATGTTTCATGACAGATATTCACATTGTAGTATGGAGATAAAATGCATAGAAGTAATTAATATGACGGGAAGGGAAATACGGAGGTTATTGAACAAATAAATTCAAATTTAAGATCACACATACATGGCATTACTATGGTCCAAAAATTGCATATACTAAACTATGGGACCCTCTCCACGAAGGAACAAATCCGGATCATTCAAATCCAAACAGTATGTATGCACATAATCCAAATGTGGTATAAGTTAAATTGTGGCTAGGAGGCATGTGGGCATATTGTTTTTGCACTTACCAGTGCCTCTCTTGCCAAGTCACTGAGGCCACGTTTAGAGCTTGTGTGGCAGGTCTGGAAGGCTTCCACCGCATCAACTTCTTCAGTGTCATCTACGCTGGGTTCTACCATGTTTCTTCGCTGCATCTGCATTGTGCAAAAAAATGACAGCATAGTATTCTCAGATGGAATTGAAAATAATTGGTTTAGTGGAAAAGTGCATGTAAGTGGAAAAGATAAGGATTTCCTTACATATGCATGTAAGTGTGCCTCATAGCAGCGAGAACCCGTAGCCTGATGATACTTTACTTGATTGCGGTTGATCTTGTTACTTTCACATGTTTGCTACAAGAGGATGATAAATGTAGAAGGTATCACAGGATGAAAAAATATCCTTTGGGAAGTGATAGTGAAAGAAGGTTGCAAGACGTGATAGACATACCATGTTCTTTGGATCAGTCCACTTTGCAACAAGTGCCCTCCACTGTGCATCAGTCATGTAGGCAACAGGAGAAGTTGTCCTAATCTCATTTGCAGGTACACCATTGAAGTATTTCTTCTTTAGCCTATAACGTTGGTTTTTTATTGTATTGCGCATCAAATCGATCCACAATTTGCCTTTGTTGGGGCATTTTTTGTGTTAATGGCCAATCGACCCTACACATATTAGAGTTGGATCTTGAGTTATTGAAGGAAGCAATAGTTGCAAAAGTTTAAAACGGATAAATTAAGCACTTACGGCCTAGTTGTCCCTCGAAGTTTTTGTAGATTGTGTCATCTTTCTTGTAGTCTTTCCAATGTGGAAGGATAGGAATGCTCTCCCGAATGATGACCCCGGCCTCCGAAGCTAACTTGGCAGCTTGAACGGGATCATGAGGCCTTCTTTTTCCTTCTTTAACAACTATGGGCAATCTCCTACCCATAGCTCGGTCATGTTGTCAAGCCGCTTTCCCATTGTAGGTGGTCCGGGCCTCCTAGGACGTCGTTGTTCGGCGGCTACAAAAGAGAATTTTTTTCTTTTGGTTAAATAATTTAATACCTTCAACAACAACAAAAGAGATGACATAAGTAAATGAAAAATTATAACTTGCCTTCAGAAAATGGAAGGTCATCATTAGGAGCTCCAATATATCGATCTACAGATGCAATTTCATGAGCAGCTACCTCATTGTCTTCATGTGATGTGTTGTCATGACCAGCTGCCTCATTGCCTTCCTGTGATGTGTTGTCATTAGCAACTGTTCCACTGCATTCCTGTCCAGCTGCATTGTCATCAGAAGGGGTTGTACGATCCTGTACAACAAGCCTTTTTGACGTTCTTGGTGCAGATTCAGAAGGCAACACATCTGATTGAGTATCTGCCCTCACTCTCTTACTGTTCCTAACTCCAGGCGCCATTCTGGGGTTAGATTTCTTGATCTTTGGAGACAGGACTTTGCGCGTATATGTTGAGGGAAGCTGGGAAAATAATTTCTCATGTAAGTCATATGCATTAACAAGGAACACCATATGTTAGTCAAGAAATGTGTGTCAAAGAATATGAATGTAAATCGAAGAGCATAATTGAGATCTGAAAAAAATTATTGCAATCCAATATATAAGTGCTCAATACCATATATTGAACATTTAATATCAATGCAGTGTAACTCCTAAAACATAATTCTGATCAGCAACATGTAAACCTAGATCAAACACCTAATAAGAAATAGGATGTACTAAACAATATGCATGTTTGAAGTATGGTCCATCAACTACTTTGAAGATTTAGAAGAAGCACCTCAGAATTTGGCTGAACAATTGATTCAGTGTCATCATCATCAGTACTATCTCCTTGATCATCCTCACCAACGAGATACTCGGATGATGATGAATCATCATTATGTGTTCCCTTGTTTGTTGTTCCCCCCCCCCCTTCTTTTGTGCGGATTGTTGCAAGTTGTTATTAAATTCGGATGCAATTGTGTTCAAGCCGAGCGCTTCAAAGACCCTTTGATTCTCCGCCACTTGTTTATCCGGATTCTCTCATAATCCTCGGGTATTGTAGGTTCTTTGAAGGAAAAGAAAGTTGGTGTATTAGAAAATTTAAAAGGCTTCAACTAATAGGTGAGAGGTAATAACACTACTTAGAAGTTTAGATTTCCGGGCTTTGAGATATGATGTACAACTAGTTGTGGGCTCGTACAAAATTAATCCCCAAGATATAGGACGGACCCAAACACTCCTATAAATCTATGAGAAATCGAGAGAATATGTGAGACGGATCTATTATTTTCGTGTCATCAAACATTCATGGAAAATAGATTATCATCGAAGCATGGTGAAAATAGCGAGGAACAAATAAATTTGCATCTACCGACACAAAGAAAGTTGTAGTATTGCACAAACTGCGGGTGCGTTCTTACGTTGACCCCTTGTTTCCACCATCGATGTTGTGGCCAAGAAGCTCTTTGAGACTGCGGATGTGGTTAGGTTAAGGTTCGGGAAGAAATAGAGGAACATGGGGAGAAAAATATAGGGGAGATAGATCGATGGGGTGCGGCCCGAAACCAAATCGAAGGCCCTGCTCGTCGGTGGGCGCTGTGGTTAGGGTTTCGTCGGCGGCGGATGTGGTTAGGGTGTTGGGGAAATAGGCGGGCCGGGTCTTGGAGAGATAGGGATAGGTGGAGGCAGCGTAGACACAACTCACCTGGGACGAGGAACCACCTCGCCGACGGCGATGGGTCCCTGTGGCGGCGGCGGCGGCAGCGGTAAGAGGAATGGGGTCGGGAGTCTGGGTAGGAGGAATGGGGGAAGGAGGCAAATAAAGGTGCTTTTGGCGCAATTATTTTCGGGGTTGAATGAACCGAAATGTTTTGGCGCAAGCCGTTGCCGCCCTTTTATTTGGGCGATGTCCGGTTAAATAAATATCTCACACGATGTATAACGAACATACTAGCGTAGCGCAATGGTTAGGTGAACTATATGGCTCCCCATAGCCGGGGTTCGAATCCTGAGGGACCCCTATTTTTTTGAAAAGATGTAATTTTGTATTATTAAGCAAATGTTTATTTCTAATTTTGCTTTAGTTATTTTTTTTCAAAAATGTGCCAAAACCTCTTAGTTTGGATCCATGATCACTCAAAAAAATTGAGACGCGATTTGGAGATTGTCATCATGCACATAGCTCACATGAGGTGAGATCCCTCACATAGGCACAAGGGTCGTACCGAGACATGTATGTGATAGTGAGTGCTTGCACAACCTCTTTCATCTGAATGATTTCAAAAATTTTGTCATGACAATACAATACATTAGTGTGTCCTTGCAAGATTTTAGAATTATTTTGGCACCTAAGGGTATTTTTAACATTAATTATTTAGTAAATCAACCAAAAAATTCGAAAAATAGGTAAAAATGTTACGAAAATTGCACAATGTGCCAAAACCTCTTAGTTTGGATCCATGATCACTCGAGAAAAATTGAGACGCGATTTGGAGATTGTCATCATGCACATAGCTCACATGAGGTGAGATCCCTCACATAGGCACAAGGGTCGTACCGAGACATGTATGTGATAGTGAGTGCTTGCACAACCTCTTTCATCCGAATGATTTCAAAATTTTTGTCATGAATATACAATACATTAGTGTGTCCTTGCAAGATTTTAGAATTATTTTGGCACCTAAGGGTATTTTTAACATTAATTATTTAGTAAATCAACCAAAAAATTCGAAAAATAGGTAAAAATGTTCGAAAATTGCACAATGTGCCAAAACCTCTTAGTTTGGATCCATGGTCACTCGGAAAAATTGAGACGCGATTTGGAGATTGTCATCATGCACATAGCTCACATGAGGTGAGATCCCTCACATAGGCACAAGGGTCGTACCGAGACATGTATGTGATAGTGAGTGCTTGCACAACCTCTTTCATCTGAATGATTTCAAAATTTTTGTCATGAATATACAATACATTAGTGTGTCCTTGCAAGATTTTAGAATTATTTTGGCACCTAAGGGTATTTTTAACATTAATTATTTAGTAAATCAACCAAAAAATTCGAAAAATAGGTAAAAATGTTCGAAAATTGCACAATGTGCCAAAACCTCTTAGTTTGGATCCATGGTCACTCGGAAAAATTGAGACGCGATTTGGAGATTGTCATCATGCACATAGCTCACATGAGGTGAGATCCCTCACATAGGCACAAGGGTCGTGCGAGACATGTATGTGATAGTGAGTGCTTGCACAACCTCTTCATCTCAATGATTTCAAAATTTTTGTCATGACAATACAATACATTAGTGTGTCCTTGCAAGATTTTAGAATTATTTTGGCACCTAAGGGTATTTTTAACATTAATTATTTAGTAAATCAACCACAAAATTCGAAAAATAGGTAAAAATGTTCGAAAATTGCACAATGTGCCAAAACCTCTTAGTTTGGATCCATGATCACTCGGAAAAATTGAGACGCGATTTGGAGATTGTCATCATGCACATAGCTCACATGAGGTGAGATCCCTCACATAGGCACAAGGGTCGTCTTGAGACATGTATGTGATAGTGAGTGCTTGCACAACCTCTTTCATCGAATGATTTCAAAATTTTTGTCATGAATATACAATACATTAGTGTGTCCTTGCAAGATTTTAGAATTATTTTGGCACCTAAGGGTATTTTTAACATTAATTATTTAGTAAATCAACCAAAAAATTCGAAAAATAGGTAAAAATGTTCGAAAATTGCACAATGTGCCAAAACCTCTTAGTTTGGATCCATGATCACTCGGAAAAATTGAGACGCGATTTGGAGATTGTCATCATGCACATAGCTCACATGAGGTGAGATCCCTCACATAGGCACAAGGGTCGTACCGAGACATGTATGTGATAGTGAGTGCTTGCACAACCTCTTTCATCTGAATGATTTCAAAATTTTTGTCATGACAATACAATACATTAGTGTTTCCTTGCAAGATTTTAGAATTATTTTGGCACCTAAGGGTATTTTTAACATTAATTATTTAGTAAATCAACCAAAAAATTCGAAAAATAGGTAAAAATGTTCGAAAATTGCACAATGTGCCAAAACCTCTTAGTTTGGATCCATGATCACTCGGAAAAATTGAGACGCGATTTGGAGATTGTCATCATGCACATAGCTCACATGAGGTGAGATCCCTCACATAGGCACAAGGGTCGTACCTTGAGACATGTATGTGATAGTGAGTGCTTGCACAACCTCTTTCATCCGAATGATTTCAAAATTTTTGTCATGACAATACAATACATTAGTGTTTCCTTGCAAGATTTTAGAATTATTTTGGCACCTAAGGGTATTTTTAACATTAATTATTTAGTAAATCAACCAAAAAATTCAAAAAATAGGTAAAAATGTTACGAAAATTGCACAATGTGCCAAAACCTCTTAGTTTGGATCCATGATCACTCGGAAAAATTGAGACGCGATTTGGAGATTGTCATCATGCACATAGCTCACATGAGGTGAGATCCCTCACATAGGCACAAGGGTCGTACCGAGACATGTATGTGATAGTGAGTGCTTGCACAACCTCTTTCATCCGAATGATTTCAAAATTTTTGTCATGACAATACAATACATTAGTGTGTCCTTGCAAGATTTTAGAATTATTTTGGCACCTAAGGGTATTTTTAACATTAATTATTTAGTAAATCAACCAAAAAATTCGAAAAATAGGTAAAAATGTTCGAAAATTGCACAATGTGCCAAAACCTCTTAGTTTGGATCCATGATCACTCCAAAAAATTGAGACGCGATTTGGAGATTGTCATCATGCACATAGCTCACATGAGGTGAGATCCCTCACATAGGCACAAGGGTCGTACCGAGACATGTATGTGATAGTGAGTGCTTGCACAACCTCTTTCATCCGAATGATTTCAAAAATTTTGTCATGACAATACAATACATTAGTGTGTCCTTGCAAGATTTTAGAATTATTTTGGCACCTAAGGGTATTTTTAACATTAATTATTTAGTAAATCAACCAAAAAATTCGAAAAATAGGTAAAAATGTTACGAAAATTGCACAATGTGCCAAAACCTCTTAGTTTGGATCCACGATCACTCGGAAAAATTGAGACGCGATTTGGAGATTGTCACATCATGCACATAGCTCACATGAGGTGAGATCCCTCACATAGGCACAAGGGTCGTACTGAGACATGTATGTGATAGTGAGTGCTTGCACAACCTCTTTCATCTGAATGATTTCAAAATTTTTGTCATGACAATACAATACATTAGTGTGTCCTTGCAAGATTTTAGAATTATTTTGGCACCTAAGAGTATTTTTAACATTAATTATTTAGTAAATCAACCAAAAAATTCGAAAAATAGGTAAAAATGTTCCGAAAATTGCACAATGTGCCAAAACCTCTTAGTTTGGATCCATGATCACTCCAAAAAATTGAGACGCGATTTGGAGATTGTCATCATGCACATAGCTCACATGAGGTGAGATCCCTCACATAGGCACAAGGGTCGTCCGAGACATGTATGTGATAGTGAGTGCTTGCACAACCTCTTTCATCTGAATGATTTCAAAATTTTTGTCATGACAATACAATACATTAGTGTGTCCTTGCAAGATTTTAGAATTATTTTGGCACCTAAGGGTATTTTTAACATTAATTATTTAGTAAATCAACCAAAAAATTCGAAAAATAGGTAAAAATGTTCTGAAAATTGCACAATGTGCCAAAACCTCTTAGTTTGGATCCACGATCACTCGGAAAAATTGAGACGCGATTTGGAGATTGTCATCATGCACATAGCTCACATGAGGTGAGATCCCTCACATAGGCACAAGGGTCGTACCGAGACATGTATGTGATAGTGAGTGCTTGCACAACCTCTTTCATCCGAATGATTTCAAAATTTTTGTCATGACAATACAATACATTAGTGTGTCCTTGCAAGATTTTAGAATTATTTTGGCACCTAAGAGTATTTTTAACATTAATTATTTAGTAAATCAACCAAAAAATTCGAAAAATAGGTAAAAATGTTCGAAAATTGCACAATGTGCCAAAACCTCTTAGTTTGGATCCATGATCACTCCAAAAAATTGAGACGCGATTTGGAGATTGTCATCATGCACATAGCTCACATGAGGTGAGATCCCTCACATAGGCACAAGGGTCGTACCGAGACATGTATGTGATAGTGAGTGCTTGCACAACCTCTTTCATCTGAATGATTTCAAAAATTTTGTGATGACAATACAATACATTAGTGTGTCCTTGCAAGATTTTAGAATTATTTTGGCACCTAAGGGTATTTTTAACATTAATTATTTAGTAAATCAACCAAAAAATTCGAAAAATAGGTAAAAATGTTCGAAAATTGCACAATGTGCCAAAACCTCTTAGTTTGGATCCATGATCACTCAGAAAAATTGAGACGCGATTTGGAGATTGTCATCATGCACATAGCTCACATGAGGTGAGATCCCTCACATAGGCACAAGGGTCGTACTGAGACATGTATGTGATAGTGAGTGCTTGCACAACCTCTTTCATCTGAATGATTTCAAAATTTTTGTCATGACAATACAATACATTAGTGTTTCCTTGCAAGATTTTAGAATTATTTTGGCACCTAAGGGTATTTTTAACATTAATTATTTAGTAAATCAACCAAAAAATTCGAAAAATAGGTAAAAATGTTCGAAAATTGCACAATGTGCCAAAACCTCTTAGTTTGGATCCATGATCACTCGTAAAAATTGAGACGCGATTTGGAGATTGTCATCATGCACATAGCTCACATGAGGTGAGATCCCTCACATAGGCACAAGGGTCGTCTTGAGACATGTATGTGATAGTGAGTGCTTGCACAACCTCTTTCATCCGAATGATTTCAAAATTTTTGTCATGACAATACAATACATTAGTGTTTCCTTGCAAGATTTTAGAATTATTTTGGCACCTAAGGGTATTTTTAACATTAATTATTTAGTAAATCAACCAAAAAATTCAAAAAATAGGTAAAAATGTTCTGAAAATTGCACAATGTGCCAAAACCTCTTAGTTTGGATCCATGATCACTCAGAAAAATTGAGACGCGATTTGGAGATTGTCATCATGCACATAGCTCACATGAGGTGAGATCCCTCACATAGGCACAAGGGTCGTACTGAGACATGTATGTGATAGTGAGTGCTTGCACAACCTCTTTCATCTGAATGATTTCAAAATTTTTGTCATGACAATACAATACATTAGTGTGTCCTTGCAAGATTTTAGAATTATTTTGGCACCTAAGGGTATTTTTAACATTAATTATTTAGTAAATCAACCAAAAAATTCGAAAAATAGGTAAAAATGTTCTGAAAATTGCACAATGTGCCAAAACCTCTTAGTTTGGATCCATGATCACTCCAAAAAATTGAGACGCGATTTGGAGATTGTCATCATGCACATAGCTCACATGAGGTGAGATCCCTCACATAGGCACAAGGGTCGTCTTGAGACATGTATGTGATAGTGAGTGCTTGCACAACCTCTTTCATCCGAATGATTTCAAAAATTTTGTCATGACAATACAATACATTAGTGTGTCCTTGCAAGATTTTAGAATTATTTTGGCACCTAAGGGTATTTTTAACATTAATTATTTAGTAAATCAACCAAAAAATTCGAAAAATAGGTAAAAATGTTCGAAAATTGCACAATGTGCCAAAACCTCTTAGTTTGGATCCACGATCACTCGGAAAAATTGAGACGCGATTTGGAGATTGTCACATCATGCACATAGCTCACATGAGGTGAGATCCCTCACATAGGCACAAGGGTCGTACCGAGACATGTATGTGATAGTGAGTGCTTGCACAACCTCTTTCATCCGAATGATTTCAAAATTTTTGTCATGACAATACAATACATTAGTGTGTCCTTGCAAGATTTTAGAATTATTTTGGCACCTAAGAGTATTTTTAACATTAATTATTTAGTAAATCAACCAAAAAATTCGAAAAATAGGTAAAAATGTTACGAAAATTGCACAATGTGCCAAAACCTCTTAGTTTGGATCCATGATCACTCCAAAAAATTGAGACGCGATTTGGAGATTGTCATCATGCACATAGCTCACATGAGGTGAGATCCCTCACATAGGCACAAGGGTCGTACCGAGACATGTATGTGATAGTGAGTGCTTGCACAACCTCTTTCATCCGAATGATTTCAAAATTTTTGTCATGACAATACAATACATTAGTGTGTCCTTGCAAGATTTTAGAATTATTTTGGCACCTAAGGGTATTTTTAACATTAATTATTTAGTAAATCAACCAAAAAATTCGAAAAATAGGTAAAAATGTTCGAAAATTGCACAATGTGCCAAAACCTCTTAGTTTGGATCCACGATCACTCGGAAAAATTGAGACGCGATTTGGAGATTGTCATCATGCACATAGCTCACATGAGGTGAGATCCCTCACATAGGCACAAGGGTCGTACTGAGACATGTATGTGATAGTGAGTGCTTGCACAACCTCTTTCATCTGAATGATTTCAAAATTTTTGTCATGACAATACAATACATTAGTGTGTCCTTGCAAGATTTTAGAATTATTTTGGCACCTAAGAGTATTTTTAACATTAATTATTTAGTAAATCAACCAAAAAATTCGAAAAATAGGTAAAAATGTTTCGAAAATTGCACAATGTGCCAAAACCTCTTAGTTTGGATCCATGATCACTCCAAAAAATTGAGACGCGATTTGGAGATTGTCATCATGCACATAGCTCACATGAGGTGAGATCCCTCACATAGGCACAAGGGTCGTACCGAGACATGTATGTGATAGTGAGTGCTTGCACAACCTCTTTCATCCGAATGATTTCAAAAATTTTGTGATGACAATACAATACATTAGTGTGTCCTTGCAAGATTTTAGAATTATTTTGGCACCTAAGGGTATTTTTAACATTAATTATTTAGTAAATCAACCAAAAAATTCGAAAAATAGGTAAAAATGTTCGAAAATTGCACAATGTGCCAAAACCTCTTAGTTTGGATCCATGATCACTCGGTAAAAAAAATTGAGACGCGATTTGGAGATTGTCATCATGCACATAGCTCACATGAGGTGAGATCCCTCACATAGGCACAAGGGTCGTACCGAGACATGTATGTGATAGTGAGTGCTTGCACAACCTCTTTCATCCGAATGATTTCAAAATTTTTGTCATGACAATACAATACATTAGTGTGTCCTTGCAAGATTTTAGAATTATTTTGGCACCTAAGGGTATTTTTAACATTAATTATTTAGTAAATCAACCAAAAAATTCGAAAAATAGGTAAAAATGTTCTGAAAATTGCACAATGTGCCAAAACCTCTTAGTTTGGATCCATGATCACTCAGAAAAATTGAGACGCGATTTGGAGATTGTCATCATGCACATAGCTCACATGAGGTGAGATCCCTCACATAGGCACAAGGGTCGTACTGAGACATGTATGTGATAGTGAGTGCTTGCACAACCTCTTTCATCTGAATGATTTCAAAATTTTTGTCATGAATATACAATACATTAGTGTGTCCTTGCAAGATTTTAGAATTATTTTGGCACCTAAGGGTATTTTTAACATTAATTATTTAGTAAATCAACCAAAAAATTCGAAAAATAGGTAAAAATGTTACGAAAATTGCACAATGTGCCAAAACCTCTTAGTTTGGATCCATGGTCACTCAGAAAAATTGAGACGCGATTTGGAGATTGTCATCATGCACATAGCTCACATGAGGTGAGATCCCTCACATAGGCACAAGGGTCGTACTGAGACATGTATGTGATAGTGAGTGCTTGCACAACCTCTTTCATCCGAATGATTTCAAAATTTTTGTCATGACAATACAATACATTAGTGTGTCCTTGCAAGATTTTAGAATTATTTTTGCACCTAAGGGTATTTTTAACATTAATTATTTAGTAAATCAACCAAAAAATTCGAAAAATAGGTAAAAATGTTCGAAAATTGCACAATGTGCCAAAACCTCTTAGTTTGGATCCATGATCACTCGGAAAAATTGAGACGCAATTTGGAGATTGTCATCATGCACATAGCTCACATGAGGTGAGATCCCTCACATAGGCACAAGGGTCGTACCGAGACATGTATGTGATAGTGAGTGCTTGCACAACCTCTTTCATCTGAATGATTTCAAAATTTTTCTCATGAATATACAATACATTAGTGTGTCCTTGCAAGATTTTAGAATTATTTTGGCACCTAAGGGTATTTTTAACATTAATTATTTAGTAAATCAACCAAAAAATTCGAAAAATAGGTAAAAATGTTCGAAAATTGCACAATGTGCCAAAACCTCTTAGTTTGGATCCATGATCACTCGGGAAAAATTGAGACGCGATTTGGAGATTGTCATCATGCACATAGCTCACATGAGGTGAGATCCCTCACATAGGCACAAGGGTCGTACCGAGACATGTATGTGATAGTGAGTGCTTGCACAACCTCTTTCATCCGAATGATTTCAAAATTTTTGTCATGAATATACAATACATTAGTGTGTCCTTGCAAGATTTTAGAATTATTTTGGCACCTAAGGGTATTTTTAACATTAATTATTTAGTAAATCAACCAAAAAATTCGAAAAATAGGTAAAAATGTTCGAAAATTACACAATGTGCCAAAACCTCTTAGTTTGGATCCATGATCACTCGAGAAAAATTGAGACGCGATTTGGAGATTGTCATCATGCACATAGCTCACATGAGGTGAGATCCCTCACATAGGCACAAGGGTCGTACCGAGACATGTATGTGATATTGAGTGCTTGCACAACCTCTTCATCTGAATGATTTCAAAATTTTTGTCATGACAATACAATACATTAGTGTGTCCTTGCAAGATTTTAGAATTATTTTGGCACCTAAGGGTATTTTTAACATTAATTATTTAGTAAATCAACCAAAAAATTCGAAAAATAGGTAAAAATGTTCGAAAATTGCACAATGTGCCAAAACCTCTTAGTTTGGATCCATGATCACTCGGAAAAATTGAGACGCGATTTGGAGATTGTCATCATGCACATAGCTCACATGAGGTGAGATCCCTCACATAGGCACAAGGGTCGTACCGAGACATGTATGTGATAGTGAGTGCTTGCACAACCTCTTTCATCCGAATGATTTCAAAATTTTTGTCATGACAATACAATACATTAGTGTGTCCTTGCAAGATTTTAGAATTATTTTGGCACCTAAGGGTATTTTTAACATTAATTATTTAGTAAATCAACCAAAAAATTCGAAAAATAGGTAAAAATGTTCGAAAATTGCAAAATGTGCCAAAACCTCTTAGTTTGGATCCATGATCACTCAAAAAAATTGAGACGCGATTTGGAGATTGTCATCATGCACATAGCTCACATGAGGTGAGATCCCTCACATAGGCACAAGGGTCGTACTGAGACATGTATGTGATAGTGAGTGCTTGCACAACCTCTTTCATCTGAATGATTTCAAAATTTTTGTCATGACAATACAATACATTAGTGTGTCCTTGCAAGATTTTAGAATTATTTTGGCACCTAAGGGTATTTTTAACATTAATTATTTAGTAAATCAACCAAAAAATTCGAAAAATAGGTAAAAATGTTCGAAAATTGCACAATGTGCCAAAACCTCTTAGTTTGGATCCACGATCACTCGGAAAAATTGAGACGTGATTTGGAGATTGTCATCATGCACATAGCTCACATGAGGTGAGATCCCTCACATAGGCACAAGGGTCGTACTGAGACATGTATGTGATAGTGAGTGCTTGCACAACCTCTTTCATCTGAATGATTTCAAAATTTTTGTCATGACAATACAATACATTAGTGTGTCCTTGCAAGATTTTAGAATTATTTTGGCACCTAAGAGTATTTTTAACATTAATTATTTAGTAAATCAACCAAAAAATTCGAAAAATAGGTAAAAATTTTTCGAAAATTGCACAATGTGCCAAAACCTCTTAGTTTGGATCCATGATCACTCCAAAAAATTGAGACGCGATTTGGAGATTGTCATCATGCACATAGCTCACATGAGGTGAGATCCCTCACATAGGCACAAGGGTCGTACCGAGACATGTATGTGATAGTGAGTGCTTGCACAACCTCTTTCATCCGAATGATTTCAAAAATTTTGTGATGACAATACAATACATTAGTGTGTCCTTGCAAGATTTTAGAATTATTTTGGCACCTAAGGGTATTTTTAACATTAATTATTTAGTAAATCAACCAAAAAATTCGAAAAATAGGTAAAAATGTTCGAAAATTGCACAATGTGCCAAAACCTCTTAGTTTGGATCCATGATCACTCGAGAAAAAAATTGAGACGCGATTTGGAGATTGTCATCATGCACATAGCTCACATGAGGTGAGATCCCTCACATAGGCACAAGGGTCGTACCGAGACATGTATGTGATAGTGAGTGCTTGCACAACCTCTTTCATCCGAATGATTTCAAAATTTTTGTCATGACAATACAATACATTAGTGTGTCCTTGCAAGATTTTAGAATTATTTTGGCACCTAAGGGTATTTTTAACATTAATTATTTAGTAAATCAACCAAAAAATTCGAAAAATAGGTAAAAATGTTCGAAAATTGCACAATGTGCCAAAACCTCTTAGTTTGGATCCATGATCACTCGGAAAAATTGAGACGCGATTTGGAGATTGTCATCGTGCACATAGCTCACATGAGGTGAGATCCCTCACATAGGCACAAGGGTCGTACCGAGACATGTATGTGATAGTGAGTGCTTGCACAACCTCTTTCATCCGAATGATTTCAAAATTTTTGTCATGAATATACAATACATTAGTGTGTCCTTGCAAGATTTTAGAATTATTTTGGCACCTAAGGGTATTTTTAACATTAATTATTTAGTAAATCAACCAAAAAATTCGAAAAATAGGTAAAAATGTTCGAAAATTGCACAATGTGCCAAAACCTCTTAGTTTGGATCCATGGTCACTCGGAAAAATTGAGACGCGATTTGGAGATTGTCATCATGCACATAGCTCACATGAGGTGAGATCCCTCACATAGGCACAAGGGTCGTACCGAGACATGTATGTGATAGTGAGTGCTTGCACAACCTCTTTCATCCGAATGATTTCAAAATTTTTGTCATGACAATACAATACATTAGTGTGTCCTTGCAAGATTTTAGAATTATTTTGGCACCTAAGGGTATTTTTAACATTAATTATTTAGTAAATCAACCAAAAAATTCGAAAAATAGGTAAAAATGTTCGAAAATTGCACAATGTGCCAAAACCTCTTAGTTTGGATCCATGATCACTCAGAAAAATTGAGACGCGATTTGGAGATTGTCATCATGCACATAGCTCACATGAGGTGAGATCCCTCACATAGGCACAAGGGTCGTACCGAGACATGTATGTGATAGTGAGTGCTTG
This sequence comes from Cenchrus americanus, assembly GCA_947561735.1. NCBI lineage: Eukaryota > Viridiplantae > Streptophyta > Magnoliopsida > Poales > Poaceae > Cenchrus > Cenchrus americanus. The sequence goes on from OX387241.1 coordinate 294,775,039, forward strand.
CACAACCTCTTTCATCCGAATGATTTCAAAATTTTTGTCATGACAATACAATACATTAGTGTGTCCTTGCAAGATTTTAGAATTATTTTGGCACCTAAGGGTATTTTTAACATTAATTATTTAGTAAATCAACCAAAAAATTCGAAAAATAGGTAAAAATTTTCCGAAAATTGCACAATGTGCCAAAACCTCTTAGTTTGGATCCATGATCACTCCAAAAAATTGAGACGCGATTTGGAGATTGTCATCATGCACATAGCTCACATGAGGTGAGATCCCTCACATAGGCACAAGGGTCGTACCGAGACATGTATGTGATAGTGAGTGCTTGCACAACCTCTTTCATCCGAATGATTTCAAAATTTTTGTCATGAATATACAAAACATTAGTGTGTCCTTGCAAGATTTTAGAATTATTTTGGCACCTAAGGGTATTTTTAACATTAATTATTTAGTAAATCAACCAAAAAATTCGAAAAATAGGTAAAAATGTTACGAAAATTGCACAATGTGCCAAAACCTCTTAGTTTGGATCCATGATCACTCAGAAAAATAGAGACGCGATTTGGAGATTGTCATCATGCACATAGCTCACATGAGGTGAGATCCCTCACATAGGCACAAGGGTCGTACCGAGACATGTATGTGATAGTGAGTGCTTGCACAACCTCTTTCATCCGAATGATTTCAAAATTTTTGTCATGAATATACAATACATTAGTGTGTCCTTGCAAGATTTTAGAATTATTTTGGCACCTAAGGGTATTTTTAACATTAATTATTTAGTAAATCAACCAAAAAATTCGAAAAATAGGTAAAAATGTTCGAAAATTGCACAATGTGCCAAAACCTCTTAGTTTGGATCCATGGTCACTCGGAAAAATTGAGACGCGATTTGGAGATTGTCATCATGCACATAGCTCACATGAGGTGAGATCCCTCACATAGGCACAAGGGTCGTACCGAGACATGTATGTGATAGTGAGTGCTTGCACAACCTCTTTCATCCGAATGATTTCAAAATTTTTGTCATGACAATACAATACATTAGTGTGTCCTTGCAAGATTTTAGAATTATTTTGGCACCTAAGGGTATTTTTAACATTAATTATTTAGTAAATCAACCAAAAAATTCGAAAAATAGGTAAAAATGTTCTGAAAATTGCACAATGTGCCAAAACCTCTTAGTTTGGATCCATGATCACTCGGAAAAATTGAGACGCGATTTGGAGATTGTCATCATGCACATAGCTCACATGAGGTGAGATCCCTCACATAGGCACAAGGGTCGTACCGAGACATGTATGTGATAGTGAGTGCTTGCACAACCTCTTTCATCCGAATGATTTCAAAATTTTTGTCATGACAATACAATACATTAGTGTGTCCTTGCAAGATTTTAGAATTATTTTGGCACCTAAGGGTATTTTTAACATTAATTATTTAGTAAATCAACCAAAAAATTCGAAAAATAGGTAAAAATTTTCGAAAATTGCACAATGTGCCAAAACCTCTTAGTTTGGATCCATGATCACTCAAAAAAATTGAGACGCGATTTGGAGATTGTCATCATGCACATAGCTCACATGAGGTGAGATCCCTCACATAGGCACAAGGGTCGTACTGAGACATGTATGTGATAGTGAGTGCTTGCACAACCTCTTTCATCTGAATGATTTCAAAAATTTTGTGATGACAATACAATACATTAGTGTGTCCTTGCAAGATTTTAGAATTATTTTGGCACCTAAGGGTATTTTTAACATTAATTATTTAGTAAATCAACCAAAAAATTCGAAAAATAGGTAAAAATGTTCGAAAATTGCACAATGTGCCAAAACCTCTTAGTTTGGATCCATGGTCACTCGGAAAAATTGAGACGCGATTTGGAGATTGTCATCATGCACATAGCTCACATGAGGTGAGATCCCTCACATAGGCACAAGGGTCGTACCGAGACATGTATGTGATAGTGAGTGCTTGCACAACCTCTTTCATCCGAATGATTTCAAAATTTTTGTCATGACAATACAATACATTAGTGTGTCCTTGCAAGATTTTAGAATTATTTTGGCACCTAAGGGTATTTTTAACATTAATTATTTAGTAAATCAACCAAAAAATTCGAAAAATAGGTAAAAATGTTCGAAAATTGCACAATGTGCCAAAACCTCTTAGTTTGGATCCATGATCACTCGGAAAAATTGAGACGCGATTTGGAGATTATCATCATGCACATAGCTCACATGAGGTGAGATCCCTCACATAGGCACAAGGGTCGTACCGAGACATGTATGTGATAGTGAGTGCTTGCACAACCTCTTTCATCTGAATGATTTCAAAATTTTTGTCATGACAATACAATACATTAGTGTGTCCTTGCAAGATTTTAGAATTATTTTTGCACCTAAGGGTATTTTTAACATTAATTATTTAGTAAATCAACCAAAAAATTCGAAAAATAGGTAAAAATGTTCGAAAATTGCACAATGTGCCAAAACCTCTTAGTTTGGATCCATGATCACTCGGAAAAATTGAGACGCGATTTGGAGATTGTCATCATGCACATAGCTCACATGAGGTGAGATCCCTCACATAGGCACAAGGGTCGTACCGAGACATGTATGTGATAGTGAGTGCTTGCACAACCTCTTTCATCCGAATGATTTCAAAATTTTTGTCATGAATATACAATACATTAGTGTGTCCTTGCAAGATTTTAGAATTATTTTGGCACCTAAGGGTATTTTTAACATTAATTATTTAGTAAATCAACCAAAAAATTCGAAAAATAGGTAAAAATGTTCTGAAAATTGCACAATGTGCCAAAACCTCTTAGTTTGGATCCATGGTCACTCAGAAAAATTGAGACGCGATTTGGAGATTGTCATCATGCACATAGCTCACATGAGGTGAGATCCCTCACATAGGCACAAGGGTCGTACTGAGACATGTATGTGATAGTGAGTGCTTGCACAACCTCTTTCATCCGAATGATTTCAAAATTTTTGTCATGACAATACAATACATTAGTGTGTCCTTGCAAGATTTTAGAATTATTTTGGCACCTAAGGGTATTTTTAACATTAATTATTTAGTAAATCAACCAAAAAATTCGAAAAATAGGTAAAAATGTTCGAAAATTGCACAATGTGCCAAAACCTCTTAGTTTGGATCCATGATCACTCGGAAAAATTGAGACGCGATTTGGAGATTGTCATCATGCACATAGCTCACATGAGGTGAGATCCCTCACATAGGCACAAGGGTCGTACCGAGACATGTATGTGATAGTGAGTGCTTGCACAACCTCTTTCATCCGAATGATTTCAAAATTTTTGTCATGACAATACAATACATTAGTGTGTCCTTGCAAGATTTTAGAATTATTTTGGCACCTAAGGGTATTTTTAACATTAATTATTTAGTAAATCAACCAAAAAATTCGAAAAATAGGTAAAAATGTTCGAAAATTGCACAATGTGCCAAAACCTCTTAGTTTGGATCCATGATCACTCGGAAAAATTGAGACGCGATTTGGAGATTGTCATCATGCACATAGCTCACATGAGGTGAGATCCCTCACATAGGCACAAGGGTCGTATCGAGACATGTATGTGATAGTGAGTGCTTGCACAACCTCTTTCATCCGAATGATTTCAAAATTTTTGTCATGAATATACAATACATTAGTCTGTCCTTGCAAGATTTTAGAATTATTTTGGCACCTAAGGGTATTTTTAACATTAATTATTTAGTAAATCAACCAAAAAATTCGAAAAATAGGTAAAAATGTTCGAAAATTGCACAATGTGCCAAAACCTCTTAGTTTGGATCCATGGTCACTCGGAAAAATTGAGACGCGATTTGGAGATTGTCATCATGCACATAGCTCACATGAGGTGAGATCCCTCACATAGGCACAAGGGTCGTACCGAGACATGTATGTGATAGTGAGTGCTTGCACAACCTCTTTCATCCGAATGATTTCAAAATTTTTGTCATGACAATACAATACATTAGTGTGTCCTTGCAAGATTTTAGAATTATTTTGGCACCTAAGGGTATTTTTAACATTAATTATTTAGTAAATCAACCAAAAAATTCGAAAAATAGGTAAAAATGTTCTGAAAATTGCACAATGTGCCAAAACCTCTTAGTTTGGATCCATGATCACTCAGAAAAATTGAGACGCGATTTGGAGATTGTCATCATGCACATAGCTCACATGAGGTGAGATCCCTCACATAGGCACAAGGGTCGTACTGAGACATGTATGTGATAGTGAGTGCTTGCACAACCTCTTCATCTCAATGATTTCAAAATTTTTGTCATGACAATACAATACATTAGTGTGTCCTTGCAAGATTTTAGAATTATTTTTGCACCTAAGGGTATTTTTAACATTAATTATTTAGTAAATCAACCAAAAAATTCGAAAAATAGGTAAAAATGTTCGAAAATTGCACAATGTGCCAAAACCTCTTAGTTTGGATCCATGATCACTCAGAAAAATTGAGACGCGATTTGGAGATTGTCATCATGCACATAGCTCACATGAGGTGAGATCCCTCACATAGGCACAAGGGTCGTACCGAGACATGTATGTGATAGTGAGTGCTTGCACAACCTCTTTCATCTAAATGATTTCAAAATTTTTGTCATGAATATACAATACATTAGTGTGTCCTTGCAAGATTTTAGAATTATTTTGGCACCTAAGGGTATTTTTAACATTAATTATTTAGTAAATCAACCAAAAAATTCGAAAAATAGGTAAAAATGTTCTCGAAAATTGCACAATGTGCCAAAACCTCTTAGTTTGGATCCATGGTCACTCGGAAAAATTGAGACGCGATTTGGAGATTGTCATCATGCACATAGCTCACATGAGGTGAGATCCCTCACATAGGCACAAGGGTCGTACCGAGACATGTATGTGATAGTGAGTGCTTGCACAACCTCTTTCATCCGAATGATTTCAAAATTTTTGTCATGACAATACAATACATTAGTGTGTCCTTGCAAGATTTTAGAATTATTTTGGCACCTAAGGGTATTTTTAACATTAATTATTTAGTAAATCAACCAAAAAATTCGAAAAATAGGTAAAAATGTTCGAAAATTGCACAATGTGCCAAAACCTCTTAGTTTGGATCCATGGTCACTCGGAAAAATTGAGACGCGATTTGGAGATTGTCATCATGCACATAGCTCACATGAGGTGAGATCCCTCACATAGGCACAAGGGTCGTACCGAGACATGTATGTGATAGTGAGTGCTTGCACAACCTCTTTCATCCGAATGATTTCAAAATTTTTGTCATGACAATACAATACATTAGTGTGTCCTTGCAAGATTTTAGAATTATTTTGGCACCTAAGGGTATTTTTAACATTAATTATTTAGTAAATCAACCAAAAAATTCGAAAAATAGGTAAAAATGTTCGAAAATTGCACAATGTGCCAAAACCTCTTAGTTTGGATCCATGATCACTCGGAAAAATTGAGACGCGATTTGGAGATTATCATCATGCACATAGCTCACATGAGGTGAGATCCCTCACATAGGCACAAGGGTCGTACCGAGACATGTATGTGATAGTGAGTGCTTGCACAACCTCTTTCATCCGAATGATTTCAAAATTTTTGTCATGACAATACAATACATTAGTGTGTCCTTGCAAGATTTTAGAATTATTTTTGCACCTAAGGGTATTTTTAACATTAATTATTTAGTAAATCAACCAAAAAATTCGAAAAATAGGTAAAAATGTTCCGAAAATTGCACAATGTGCCAAAACCTCTTAGTTTGGATCCATGATCACTCGGAAAAATTGAGACGCGATTTGGAGATTGTCATCATGCACATAGCTCACATGAGGTGAGATCCCTCACATAGGCACAAGGGTCGTACCGAGACATGTATGTGATAGTGAGTGCTTGCACAACCTCTTTCATCCGAATGATTTCAAAATTTTTGTCATGAATATACAATACATTAGTGTGTCCTTGCAAGATTTTAGAATTATTTTGGCACCTAAGGGTATTTTTAACATTAATTATTTAGTAAATCAACCAAAAAATTCGAAAAATAGGTAAAAATGTTCGAAAATTGCACAATGTGCCAAAACCTCTTAGTTTGGATCCATGGTCACTCGGAAAAATTGAGACGCGATTTGGAGATTGTCATCATGCACATAGCTCACATGAGGTGAGATCTCTCACATAGGCACAAGGGTCGTACCGAGACATGTATGTGATAGTGAGTGCTTGCACAACCTCTTTCATCCGAATGATTTCAAAATTTTTGTCATGACAATACAATACATTAGTGTGTCCTTGCAAGATTTTAGAATTATTTTGGCACCTAAGGGTATTTTTAACATTAATTATTTAGTAAATCAACCAAAAAATTCGAAAAATAGGTAAAAATGTTCGAAAATTGCACAATGTGCCAAAACCTCTTAGTTTGGATCCATGATCACTCGGAAAAATTGAGACGCGATTTGGAGATTGTCATCATGCACATAGCTCACATGAGGTGAGATCCCTCACATAGGCACAAGGGTCGTACCGAGACATGTATGTGATAGTGAGTGCTTGCACAACCTCTTTCATCCGAATGATTTCAAAATTTTTGTCATGACAATACAATACATTAGTGTGTCCTTGCAAGATTTTAGAATTATTTTGGCACCTAAGGGTATTTTTAACATTAATTATTTAGTAAATCAACCAAAAAATTCGAAAAATAGGTAAAAATGTTCGAAAATTGCACAATGTGCCAAAACCTCTTAGTTTGGATCCATGATCACTCGGAAAAATTGAGACGCGATTTGGAGATTGTCATCATGCACATAGCTCACATGAGGTGAGATCCCTCACATAGGCACAAGGGTCGTACCGAGACATGTATGTGATAGTGAGTGCTTGCACAACCTCTTTCATCCGAATGATTTCAAAATTTTTGTCATGAATATACAATACATTAGTCTGTCCTTGCAAGATTTTAGAATTATTTTGGCACCTAAGGGTATTTTTAACATTAATTATTTAGTAAATCAACCAAAAAATTCGAAAAATAGGTAAAAATGTTCTCGAAAATTGCACAATGTGCCAAAACCTCTTAGTTTGGATCCATGGTCACTCGGAAAAATTGAGACGCGATTTGGAGATTGTCATCATGCACATAGCTCACATGAGGTGAGATCCCTCACATAGGCACAAGGGTCGTACCGAGACATGTATGTGATAGTGAGTGCTTGCACAACCTCTTTCATCTGAATGATTTCAAAATTTTTGTCATGACAATACAATACATTAGTGTGTCCTTGCAAGATTTTAGAATTATTTTGGCACCTAAGGGTATTTTTAACATTAATTATTTAGTAAATCAACCAAAAAATTCGAAAAATAGGTAAAAATGTTCTGAAAATTGCACAATGTGCCAAAACCTCTTAGTTTGGATCCATGATCACTCAGAAAAATTGAGACGCGATTTGGAGATTGTCATCATGCACATAGCTCACATGAGGTGAGATCCCTCACATAGGCACAAGGGTCGTACTGAGACATGTATGTGATAGTGAGTGCTTGCACAACCTCTTTCATCCGAATGATTTCAAAATTTTTGTCATGAATATACAATACATTAGTCTGTCCTTGCAAGATTTTAGAATTATTTTGGCACCTAAGGGTATTTTTAACATTAATTATTTAGTAAATCAACCAAAAAATTCGAAAAATAGGTAAAAATGTTCGAAAATTGCACAATGTGCCAAAACCTCTTAGTTTGGATCCATGATCACTCAGAAAAATTGAGACGCGATTTGGAGATTGTCATCATGCACATAGCTCACATGAGGTGAGATCCCTCACATAGGCACAAGGGTCGTACCGAGACATGTATGTGATAGTGAGTGCTTGCACAACCTCTTTCATCCGAATGATTTCAAAATTTTTGTCATGACAATACAATACATTAGTGTGTCCTTGCAAGATTTTAGAATTATTTTGGCACCTAAGGGTATTTTTAACATTAATTATTTAGTAAATCAACCAAAAAATTCGAAAAATAGGTAAAAATGTTCGAAAATTGCACAATGTGCCAAAACCTCTTAGTTTGAATCCATGATCACTCGGAAAAATTGAGACGCGATTTGGAGATTATCATCATGCACATAGCTCACATGAGGTGAGATCCCTCACATAGGCACAAGGGTCGTACCGAGACATGTATGTGATAGTGAGTGCTTGCACAACCTCTTTCATCCGAATGATTTCAAAATTTTTGTCATGACAATACAATACATTAGTGTGTCCTTGCAAGATTTTAGAATTATTTTTGCACCTAAGGGTATTTTTAACATTAATTATTTAGTAAATCAACCAAAAAATTCGAAAAATAGGTAAAAATGTTCGAAAATTGCACAATGTGCCAAAACCTCTTAGTTTGGATCCATGATCACTCGGAAAAATTGAGACGCGATTTGGAGATTGTCATCATGCACATAGCTCACATGAGGTGAGATCCCTCACATAGGCACAAGGGTCGTACCGAGACATGTATGTGATAGTGAGTGCTTGCACAACCTCTTTCATCCGAATGATTTCAAAATTTTTGTCATGAATATACAATACATTAGTGTGTCCTTGCAAGATTTTAGAATTATTTTGGCACCTAAGGGTATTTTTAACATTAATTATTTAGTAAATCAACCAAAAAATTCGAAAAATAGGTAAAAATGTTCGAAAATTGCACAATGTGCCAAAACCTCTTAGTTTGGATCCATGGTCACTCGGAAAAATTGAGACGCGATTTGGAGATTGTCATCATGCACATAGCTCACATGAGGTGAGATCCCTCACATAGGCACAAGGGTCGTACCGAGACATGTATGTGATAGTGAGTGCTTGCACAACCTCTTTCATCCGAATGATTTCAAAATTTTTGTCATGACAATACAATACATTAGTGTGTCCTTGCAAGATTTTAGAATTATTTTGGCACCTAAGGGTATTTTTAACATTAATTATTTAGTAAATCAACCAAAAAATTCGAAAAATAGGTAAAAATGTTCGAAAATTGCACAATGTGCCAAAACCTCTTAGTTTGGATCCATGATCACTCGGAAAAATTGAGACGCGATTTGGAGATTGTCATCATGCACATAGCTCACATGAGGTGAGATCCCTCACATAGGCACAAGGGTCGTACCGAGACATGTATGTGATAGTGAGTGCTTGCACAACCTCTTTCATCCGAATGATTTCAAAATTTTTGTCATGACAATACAATACATTAGTGTGTCCTTGCAAGATTTTAGAATTATTTTGGCACCTAAGGGTATTTTTAACATTAATTATTTAGTAAATCAACCAAAAAATTCGAAAAATAGGTAAAAATGTTCGAAAATTGCACAATGTGCCAAAACCTCTTAGTTTGGATCCATGATCACTCGGAAAAATTGAGACGCGATTTGGAGATTGTCATCATGCACATAGCTCACATGAGGTGAGATCCCTCACATAGGCACAAGGGTCTTACCGAGACATGTATGTGATAGTGAGTGCTTGCACAACCTCTTTCATCTGAATGATTTCAAAATTTTTGTCATGAATATACAATACATTAGTCTGTCCTTGCAAGATTTTAGAATTATTTTGGCACCTAAGGGTATTTTTAACATTAATTATTTAGTAAATAAACCAAAAAATTCGAAAAATAGGTAAAAATGTTCTAAAAATTGCACAATGTGCCAAAACCTCTTAGTTTGGATCCATGGTCACTCGGAAAAATTGAGACGCGATTTGGAGATTGTCATCATGCACATAGCTCACATGAGGTGAGATCCCTCACATAGGCACAAGGGTCGTACCGAGACATGTATGTGATAGTGAGTGCTTGCACAACCTCTTTCATCCGAATGATTTCAAAATTTTTGTCATGACAATACAATACATTAGTGTGTCCTTGCAAGATTTTAGAATTATTTTGGCACCTAAGGGTATTTTTAACATTAATTATTTAGTAAATCAACCAAAAAATTCGAAAAATAGGTAAAAATGTTACGAAAATTGCACAATGTGCCAAAACCTCTTAGTTTGGATCCATGATCACTCGGAAAAATGGAGACGCGATTTGGAGATTGTCATCATGCACATAGCTCACATGAGGTGAGATCCCTCACATAGGCACAAGGGTCGTACCGAGACATGTATGTGATAGTGAGTGCTTGCACAACCTCTTCATCTCAATGATTTCAAAATTTTTGTCATGACAATACAATACATTAGTGTGTCCTTGCAAGATTTTAGAATTATTTTTGCACCTAAGGGTATTTTTAACATTAATTATTTAGTAAATCAACCAAAAAATTCGAAAAATAGGTAAAAATGTTCGAAAATTGCACAATGTGCCAAAACCTCTTAGTTTGGATCCATGGTCACTCGGAAAAATTGAGACGCGATTTGGAGATTGTCATCATGCACATAGCTCACATGAGGTGAGATCCCTCACATAGGCACAAGGGTCGTACCGAGACATGTATGTGATAGTGAGTGCTTGCACAACCTCTTTCATCCGAATGATTTCAAAATTTTTGTCATGACAATACAATACATTAGTGTGTCCTTGCAAGATTTTAGAATTATTTTGGCACCTAAGGGTATTTTTAACATTAATTATTTAGTAAATCAACCAAAAAATTCGAAAAATAGGTAAAAATGTTCTGAAAATTGCACAATGTGCCAAAACCTCTTAGTTTGGATCCATGATCACTCAGAAAAATTGAGACGCGATTTGGAGATTGTCATCATGCACATAGCTCACATGAGGTGAGATCCCTCACATAGGCACAAGGGTCGTACTGAGACATGTATGTGATAGTGAGTGCTTGCACAACCTCTTTCATCTGAATGATTTCAAAATTTTTGTCATGACAATACAATACATTAGTGTGTCCTTGCAAGATTTTAGAATTATTTTGGCACCTAAGGGTATTTTTAACATTAATTATTTAGTAAATCAACCAAAAAATTCGAAAAATAGGTAAAAATGTTCTGAAAATTGCACAATGTGCCAAAACCTCTTAGTTTGGATCCATGATCACTCGGAAAAATTGAGACGCGATTTGGAGATTGTCATCATGCACATAGCTCACATGAGGTGAGATCCCTCACATAGGCACAAGGGTCGTACCGAGACATGTATGTGATAGTGAGTGCTTGCACAACCTCTTTCATCTGAATGATTTCAAAATTTTTGTCATGAATATACAATACATTAGTCTGTCCTTGCAAGATTTTAGAATTATTTTGGCACCTAAGGGTATTTTTAACATTAATTATTTAGTAAATCAACCAAAAAATTCGAAAAATAGGTAAAAATGTTCGAAAATTGCACAATGTGCCAAAACCTCTTAGTTTGGATCCATGGTCACTCGGAAAAATTGAGACGCGATTTGGAGATTGTCATCATGCACATAGCTCACATGAGGTGAGATCCCTCACATAGGCACAAGGGTCGTACCGAGACATGTATGTGATAGTGAGTGCTTGCACAACCTCTTTCATCCGAATGATTTCAAAATTTTTGTCATGACAATACAATACATTAGTGTGTCCTTGCAAGATTTTAGAATTATTTTGGCACCTAAGGGTATTTTTAACATTAATTATTTAGTAAATCAACCAAAAAATTCGAAAAATAGGTAAAAATGTTCGAAAATTGCACAATGTGCCAAAACCTCTTAGTTTGGATCCATGCTCACTCGGAAAAATTGAGACGCGATTTGGAGATTGTCATCATGCACATAGCTCACATGAGGTGAGATCCCTCACATAGGCACAAGGGTCGTACTGAGACATGTATGTGATAGTGAGTGCTTGCACAACCTCTTCATCTGAATGATTTCAAAATTTTTGTCATGACAATACAATACATTAGTGTGTCCTTGCAAGATTTTAGAATTATTTTGGCACCTAAGGGTATTTTTAACATTAATTATTTAGTAAATCAACCAAAAAATTCGAAAAATAGGTAAAAATGTTCGAAAATTGCACAATGTGCCAAAACCTCTTAGTTTGGATCCATGATCACTCGGAAAAATTGAGACGCGATTTGGAGATTGTCATCATGCACATAGCTCACATGAGGTGAGATCCCTCACATAGGCACAAGGGTCGTACCGAGACATGTATGTGATAGTGAGTGCTTGCACAACCTCTTTCATCCGAATGATTTCAAAATTTTTGTCATGAATATACAATACATTAGTGTGTCCTTGCAAGATTTTAGAATTATTTTGGCACCTAAGGGTATTTTTAACATTAATTATTTAGTAAATCAACCAAAAAATTCGAAAAATAGGTAAAAATGTTCGAAAATTGCACAATGTGCCAAAACCTCTTAGTTTGGATCCATGATCACTCAAAAAAATTGAGACGCGATTTGGAGATTGTCATCATGCACATAGCTCACATGAGGTGAGATCCCTCACATAGGCACAAGGGTCGTACTGAGACATGTATGTGATAGTGAGTGCTTGCACAACCTCTTTCATCCGAATGATTTCAAAATTTTTGTCATGACAATACAATACATTAGTGTGTCCTTGCAAGATTTTAGAATTATTTTGGCACCTAAGGGTATTTTTAACATTAATTATTTAGTAAATCAACCAAAAAATTCGAAAAATAGGTAAAAATGTTCGAAAATTGCACAATGTGCCAAAACCTCTTAGTTTGGATCCATGATCACTCGGAAAAATTGAGACGCGATTTGGAGATTGTCATCATGCACATAGCTCACATGAGGTGAGATCCCTCACATAGGCACAAGGGTCGTACTGAGACATGTATGTGATAGTGAGTGCTTGCACAACCTCTTTCATCTGAATGATTTCAAAATTTTTGTCATGACAATACAATACATTAGTGTGTCCTTGCAAGATTTTAGAATTATTTTTGCACCTAAGGGTATTTTTAACATTAATTATTTAGTAAATCAACCAAAAAATTCGAAAAATAGGTAAAAATGTTCGAAAATTGCACAATGTGCCAAAACCTCTTAGTTTGGATCCATGATCACTCAGAAAAATTGAGACGCGATTTGGAGATTGTCATCATGCACATAGCTCACATGAGGTGAGATCCCTCACATAGGCACAAGGGTCGTACTGAGACATGTATGTGATAGTGAGTGCTTGCACAACCTCTTCATCTCAATGATTTCAAAATTGTGTGTTATATTTTTAAAAAATTGGAACACTAAAAAGTTCAAATAAATGAAATGGAAAATAAATATGAAAGGAAGGAAAAAAGAAAAAAAACAAAAAAAATTTGGTTCCCACAGGATTCGAACCTGGGAGGTGTGGCGGTAGAAGTTGGGCGCCTTGCCACTGGGCTAGATAGGGGAGTTCGGTTTTGTGGTGTCATCAATTATATTTATCACGTGAAGGGGCCGCTTTTCCTCCCCAGATCTAATAAAGCGGTTTCCCCCGATCGTCCCCAAAATCGTCACCATTCACACCTCGTCGCCTCCGCTTCCACGGTCGCGTCCTCCGCCACCGGCACCACCTTGCTCTCCTCTTCTGTCGGAGTCGGCGGCGGTGTGAAGATGGCGAAGAGGGCGAAGAGGATCAAGAACCGCGAGCAGTCACTTCGCGCGACGAACCGGAACCGGGACCCGGCCGACCGGGAGGTTCATCCCGGCTCCCGGCGGTGTGGTGGTGCGCGAGCCCTCCGCCTCCACCGCCGCGTGGGGGGAAGGGTCCCCGACGTCCCTCCGGGGGTTCGAGGGGGTCATCCCCAATCTCTCTCGCGCGGCGGGTCGACATTTTCCCCTTCAAAACCTAAGGTTCGATTTCACAAATTTCCCCTTTTCTTGTTGATGGGTTGTTCGATTAGAATCAGATGATGTGGACTGCGCATGCTCAACAGATTACTCAGAAGATTTTCAGAAATTTGTAGGTTAGGGTTTCATGTTCTTCAGATGTAGCAGGATTGTAGCTAGTTTTTTTATTTTATCTATGTTATTGATTCAATTCGAGATTAATACTGCACTCAGTGACTACATATGGCATTTCTTCAATAGATTGCATTATCGTAGAATCTCTTTAAATTTTTTCGGTTCAAGTACCCGGTGACTTTATATGGCATTTCTTTATACATTGCCGTAACACCCCAGGTGTTTGTTAAAGATAACTAACTTAATTAGTTGTGTTAATCATGTTTAAATTGGCTCATAAACATGTTTGACATGTTTTGCCACAAATTTGCACAAAAGACCTCGGTCAAAATCTCAAACCACGGTCAAACCCTAGATCTCCTTTAAGGTCGAAACGGTTTTCTTGCGCGTTCTCCAAATTTCACTATAGAAGTTCAAAATCGCCCAATACAAAACTTGTTCGTTATTTCGAGAACACATTTTTCGTAATTGGCGGACATTCCAATTTTGAGTGCAAATTAGCCAAAAATCGGTTTGACCGCGCCGTGAACGAGAATTCGAGCCGTGGAAAATCTGCAACTTCGGTCGACGTTCCCGGGCAAACGGTTGATCAAAACATATGACGCCCTTTGGGAAAGTTGTAGGTCCATAGCTCCTCTACAACTTTGCTTTTGGGATATTTTCAACTTAGTTGCCACTTTAGGGAGTTGTGTATTTTTGAATCTGCGCAAATGAAATAAAAAGGGGCACGGTGTCGTCCTTGTCGCGCTGCGGCGCGAGTGCGCCCGCGCCCCGCGGCCGACCACGTGGCGCCCGCGGTGGAGTTCGGCGTACGGAGGCACGGGCAACTCCGCCGTGGACCCACCCGCGCCTTAGGTGGCTCCGCCCGCCGTGGAGCCGTACGCCGCGCGCCGGCAGCCGCGCGGCGCTGCGCGAGGGGGCCCGACGTGGCCACGCGCCGCGGCACGCGCCGCCGCGATACCCCGCGAGCATGCAATTGGTCCGGTGGCCTCGAGGACGAGTGACCTTCCCCCGAGTGCCCCATGGTCGCCTCGTTTCCCTCGGTTGCGGACCGAGCCGCAAGCGAGCCGGCGTTCGTCCGCCGCGCGCCATAGCCGCCTCCGCCGCAAGAAAATCAACTTCCCGCGACGGCCCGCACCACCCGGCCACTTCTCTACCTCCCCTAGACCCCAAGCAACTTTCCTCATCGCCCCGTACCCCGCATCGACGCCGGGGGGGAAGCCGACACGGCCGGGCTACGCGGGCGCGCGCCGCCGCGCCCCGTTGTGGGAGCTCGCCGGCGGCGAGACCGGCCCGGATTTCCACTCAAATCGACGCGTGTGAACCCCCTAGGTACTCCGGGCACCTCCTCCGACCAAGTCCGGCCACCGCCGGCCCTGAATTTGGCCGCCGGCGAGGTCCAGTCCGCCCAGGGGTGACATTGCAAGAGAGAAGGTATTTCAAGGGAGATTTATGCAAGTTTCCGGGGACCCTACTGTAAAGGTCGTTTTAGGGTTACAACAGCAACTTCGGAAAATCATTAAAAATCGTAGAAAAATCAGAAAAATGCAAAACCAATTTTGTTGGTTTCGTGGTGAAGAAATCTATCTTTTCTAGAAATATAGGGTTTTTCTGTACAGTTTTTGAATTAAAAATTCAAACGCAGTTTGGAGTGTTTTTAGTGTAAAATATGCACATGCTATGAACTTGAATTTTGGATATGTTACTCTTTATAACATGTCTAGATATGTGGCAAAAGTTTGCATGAATTTGATGTATATATTTTCGGTTATGATTTATTTAAGCTTTATGCTAGAATAAGTTTGATGCTTTTTATAGCCCCTTCAATGAACTTTTCTTTGAGCACAAGTGCACCCTAGGGCTTTTACTTGATGATTAGTACCTCTGGTAGGATGTATGTGATTTTAGGGAATTGTTTAATAGGTGTTTTGGATTTAATCTTGTTTACGAGCTTAAATTCAAAATCTGAAAAATAAATTGATTTTGCAACCATGCTTTGGTCAGAAACTCATTTTTGGCATACATGACCTGTAGGAGAAAGTTGAGATCAAAAAGTTTATTAAATCTTTTTATATGAATTAATGTTGATTTACTAGGCTGAAATTTGTCTTTTTCGTATAAATTAATTTATAAATGATATTAAGCCAAATTTTGGTTTGAGAGCTTAATTTAAGCATATGTTGCTGTGTGCAAAAGATTAGGTTTATTGGAAGTCTTTTTGATTTAATTTGGATGTATGGTTGAAAGGCTTGTTGTAAATAATTAAAGAAATAAATGGAAATTAAAAGTGCTAAATTGTAAAATCATGTTTGTTTCTGTTTTTATTAAATTAAACACACCCCTTGCTGTTTGGTGAAGTTAAGTAACTTAAATTGCTTAGATGTGCACACAATCACCATCGAATAATGTTTTGTTTATTATCACACACACTAATAATTTACGTCGAAAATAATGTTGTTTGGATGAATGTGACCAACGAGAGTTGGTTTTGTGGTAATTCTCCCACCTTCACCATAATCTAATGCATGTGCATGTGAACGTGTAGATCTTTCCGTCGGGACATACACGCTTACCCAGGAGGAGGAGGGAGCAGCTAGCGGAGAGGTGAATCAGTTGAGTGTGCATCAAGACCTGGACCAAGATCCAGAAGAGCCAAAGGCTTATTTGGGTATTGAGTCTAAGGAAGGCAAGCACCGGTTCATCTAACCTTTTGTTTTAAATTTCATACCTTTTTCATTTCAGTACTTATTGTTTACTTGTGCATTTAAGTTTCGGGAGTTGCTTTGAAACCTAGATGCATGATCCTTAGGACTCCTATGCTCTTTTACTAGTATGTTAGGACACTAGTGCCATGCTTTAAGGACACGGTACAAGTCGAGTAATGACTCATTGCTCGCGAGATATAGGATGCTTATGTTGGAATCATAAGTTGGTTAAATTGACTCGCTCATGTGGTAAGAGCAATGGGTTCGGTCTCGACCGAGTAGCATGGTGCTGGTCCTAAGCTATTGATCGTACCAAGTACTTGCCGGGAATGGGACCGGTAAGCCTAGTACGTTCTGAACCGGGGCGGGATCTTTCTAGCTACCTGCTTGGGATGTGTCTCCGGGCTAGCTACCCCTGGTATAGTGTGTGAGTCCGGACTGGTCGGGTTAGACCCTCCGGATAACCGTGTACCAGAGTTTGTAGCGTCTGATCCCAAACTGTGGGATGTTGGGAACCGCTGGTCGGGGTAGACCCTGCATTTGCTTTTATTTGAATTCTTGGGGTCTACTTCCTCCGTGTATCTTGGGTTTACCTTGCAAGGATATAAATCGATCGATCGTCGGTCACTCGCCGTTATCTGAGTCGGCTTGACCACTGGCTACCCCATGTTTATTTATGGAACATTTGGATTAATATTGTTACCTGTTTAATATTGTTTGCACAACATGCTTGTTTAGTACAGGTGCTCACCTAGACTGATTAACATACTAGAATATGAGCTAAAACTTGAAAATAAGGATCAACTCTTAGTCGCTTTTGGCAAAACAAACCCACAAGCCAAAAAGCCTTGCATGTCTAGCTGTACTTTTCTTTTATCGGGTAAGTCTTCTTGAGTATTAGTACTCAACCTTGCTTAATTGTGGTTTTCGGGTAATCCCATCCGGCCCGGTTCTATCCCAGATGGTTGGGAGCTTGAATGGGAGAACGATGATGAGGAATGATATGCATGGATGGCCTCCCGTGTGTATCATGCGCTAGTTTTATTTCCGCTGTTTAAAACTCTGATCAGGCGGTTACTTTTATGTAAAAAAACCTAGTTTGTAATAATGTTGAACTTGTGAACCTTTTATGTAATGTAATGTTGTACTCTGGTCCGCCTTCGTGTGGGCTTAACGCGTATCAGTGATCCTGTTGTATGTGATTTACCGGGCTTTACCCGGTGGAAGCGACTTAATAATTCTTTATTATTGCTTAATGGCCACGTGGACCGGCTTAGGCGATAATACGGAATTATTTTGGGCGGTTCTGTTACAATTGCTCTGTTGTATTGATCTTAGATAGCCATTTTGGTTAATGGTGGATAGCCATGTTGTATTCCTGGCATTAGTTAACTTTTGCAATGAATAAATGAGTAGAATTTGCTTGGTCAGATTGTGGTCCAAAAATTAGTCAGATTGTGTTCCTGGCATTAGTCAGATGGCATTAGTCTGAAAATAGGTAAAAATGTTATGAAAACGTTATTATTTAGTAGAATTTGCTTGGTGATTGGCATTGGTTAATTTGTGCAATGCATTTGTGATAGGTGTTATACCTAGGTGATATGCGGTTAAGTTTGGCGTAGCATTTACAAGTAGCAAAAATTCTTACAAATATCTCGAGCCTCGCATTTCTTCATCGAACTTCAACAAATGAATTGTGGTTCACAAAATTTTCGAGCCAAGGCACATGGGGCGCTCTCCACCAGTGCCGCAGAGCGCGCTTTGAGAGTCAGCGAGCGCCGCAACAAGAAGGACAAACAGTTGGTGATTGCTTCTAGTAGCCCTTGCTCTTCTAAGTCTACAACTGAAGAAACTAGTTATGTGACAAGGAAGGAGAAGAAGGTGAGTTTACTGATGTGGGCAAATTTATGTGACAAGGAGAAAGGAGAAAATATTATTTGATAAGATAATTGTGGCCTTACCAATGCTCATTTTCATATCAGATGGACTTCTGGGAGTTACAGAAGGAGGTGTGCTCTTCACAGGAGAAAGTGATGCTGCTGGACGTTCAGCTCAACAGGGAGAAGAACAGGTACAACAGACTCCAAGCTGCACTCAAAGCTGCTGCTGACAAGGCAAAGAAGAAGACGAAGTGCATTCCAGAAGAGTGATGGTTCCTGCATGTGTCAACTATGCAACTAACCAATTCCTTTTGCTTGTAAATATAATTGGTCAGTGCAATGTGGCTAGGTAATAGTGTCCTTTGTCGACACAAGACAAGTATCAAATATGGTTCCTAGTGTCCAACGTGGTAGTAAGACAAGTAACCTATCCGTTGGCATAATAGTGGACTATGAATATATAATATTAGCTTTCCGCGAACCAAAGTCTTTTGCAATTTTCCCGTGACCAAAATATTTGCAATTTTCTTGTCAAACAATCTGATTTTACAATGCAATATATGGCTCGATAAACAAATACATTAAATGATCTCAAATATTCATACTAGGAACTAACATACTTTTTCAAGTACTAGTAATCTTCATCTTCGAATGCGGGGACATATCATCATTATTAACAATGTCGTCATCACTACGATCTTTAGCATCGTGTCGTCATCTTCCTCATCATCGCTATCTTCTTCAATAAGTGCGGCTTGCCTCTTGTTTCTTATGAATTCTTGTAAATTGCCTTCTATTATTGTGACTTCCCCACCTTGAATATTATGCAATGGCTCGTTATCATCTCCTTCTTCCACCACATGCTCGCATTCGAATGGTAATCATCCCGATGCACTTCAAGATCGGCCTCTTCTTTTTCAAAGCAACATCATAGATATTCCTATGTTCAAATTTTTGCACAACTCGCCGGTCTTTACCTAAAGATGTGTCTCAAATGTAAAATATCTTTTTCGATTGAGACGATAGGATGAAAGGATCAGTCTTGTACCATAATGACTGCACATTGATGGATTTGAAATGTCCGTCATCTTGAAGGCCTTTCCCCTTGCCTTCTTGGTTGTACCAATCGCATCGAAATATAACTACAGTGCGTCGAACTTGAAGGTTCGAGTTATACTGCAACTCAATTACCTCTTTAAGGACTCCATAAAAATCTATGATGTTGCCATTGTGTTCACCTGGAGTCATCACACCACTGTTTTGTGTCTGCAGAAACTTTTCACGATCGACTGTGCTATATCGAACACCATTCATCTTGCAAGCTGCCGAAAACTTGACTCGTAAGCATGGACCACATGACAGTGCCCACAATCCTTCGCTAACCGAATCTGGATTAACCTTGCGTTTGTTCTCAATCTGTCGCAAAAAATAAATAAATTATTTGAATAATTACATATGAATTAAATAACAAAATATGTGTAGTTACTTACATAGCGCCTAAACCACTTGGCAAATCCTTGTTGAACCATTCTATCAACATTATTTAGTTGTGCTCCTTGCTGCAATAGCTCATCTCTCGTACAATCCGCAAGGACAAGTACATTTAACAAACCAAGTATTTATATCCAGTAATAAATATGAATGTACTAAAACTCATACTTACTCCTTAAATTCGTCAGCCTCTTCACAATTATGTAGCACATACCAAACTAACTTATCCATAACATCGTCATCAATGTACTGGACCCTACACCCTCCAACTAGAGTAACACCATGCTGAAAAACAGAGATGTCCATATCCTCCATATCCTCTCCGCCACTATCATCCTCAGAGTTGAATCTAGTGTCCATATCCTCCATGTACCTAGAACGAACGTCAAAGTATCACTTGCCACATATGCCTCAAAGCAATTGAACCTTCGGCTTCGCCCGTTCCTTACAAAATTCTTCAAAGTGCCCGGACGCCTTTCTATTGGGTACATCCATCCATACCGAACGAGACCTCTAAGCGAGTGCCTCGTCGGGTAGATGTACACACAAGTGCACCATCACATCAAAGAAGGCAGGGGGAAATATTTTCTCAAGCTTGCATAGGATCAATGGAATCTGTTCTTTCACCGTTTCACAACATCAACCGCATGACCTCCCTAAAAAAGGTCCCGAGCTCAAGCAATTGCTTCATACACATCTTTTGGCACCGGTCCTCTAAGTCTGCAGGATGATTCTTTGAAGGAGTATGTGGCAAGAATGTGTCTTCGCCTTTCCAACCACCCTCGATCCATCTTCACTAATATATCTTGCTAGGTTAGCAAGATATCCATCGGGGAAACTTGATACCTTTCGAAACTTGCCAAACCGGACTTTTTGATCCTTCCCCAAAACATAAGGAGCGAGGTGGAGCACTGACTGAGTTGTTCCCTTTCTCCTGTAAGTGCAAATGATGTCTGATACCCATATCGAACAAATCTAGTCTAGCATTATGTGTGTCCTTGGTCTTCCCCAGTACATTGAGTAATGTGCACAGAATGTTTTCACATATGTTTTTCTCTATGTGCATCACATCAAGATTATGTGGAAGCTTCAAATGTTTCCAGTAAGGCAATCTCCACAATGCAGATTTCCAGCTATAAATCTTTGGACCCACATTACGCTTTCTTTTTTCCCACCGGGTTCGATTCCTTCATCTCCTTCCCCGGCCTCACATCTTTCACCTTCTCTAGCTCCTCTACCACTTCATTCAAAGTGAACCTCTCGTGGCGCTTCTTTGTTTTCCCGCTTACCATCGAAAGCCAAGCTTCTCCGCCATGCATGTGTCTTTGGAAGGTAACGACGATGTCCAATATAACATACCTTATTCCTTATTGCCCGAGACAACGGATCCTTGTCGCAGTAAATACATGCATAATACCCTTTTGTAGTTCTCCCCGGACAACATGCTCAATCGTTGGATAATCATGTATACACCATAGCACGGCGAAGACGAAGGTCAAACTTCCTACCAGTACATGCATCATAGGTACTGACACCCTTCCATAGCTCTAGCAGTTCTTCAATTAGGGGCTCAAGGAACACATCAAAATCCTTTCCTGGACATTTTGGACCAGGGATGAGTAATGACATAAAGCAATTTGCAGGATTCACACATTCCCATGGTGGCAGATTCAGTGGAGTCAGAAGCACCGGCCACATCTTGCATCGCGTACTCATGTTGCCAAATGGATTGAACCCATCTGTAGCTAAGGCAAGCCTCAAGTTCCTCGGTTCGGCTGCAAAGTCTTTCACCTATACTTCCATGCCTCAAGTTCCTTCTTGTCAAAGTACTTCCATGCCTCCCCATCAGCTGGATGGCTCATTACATTGTCCATTGGCGTCCTCACTTTCTTGTGCCATTGAGTTTCCTCGAAGTCCGCTTTGAAGCAAATATTCTCTTCAACCTTGCAACGAGTGGAAAATGTCTCAGAACCTTATGTGGAACCTGCTTGGTCCCAGTTTCGTCTTTCCATCTGGACTCCTTGCATACTGGGCACGCATTCAACTTTGCATACTTGGATGTTTTCGAATCCCGAAATAACACACAATTGTTCTTGCACACATGTATGTTTTCGTATCCAAGGCCCAACTCTCGAAGGTATTTCTTTGCCTCATCATAAGAATTTGGCAACTCACTCTTAGGGTATCCTGATGAGATCAAGTTCATCATCGTGGAAAATCCTGCATTGATGATTCGATAACGAGACTTGATATACAACATCCTCACCATAAATGAGAATTTTGAATGCCTAGATCCGGGCTAAGTGCCTTCTTTGCATCTTCGAGCACTCTTGCAAACCTAGGTCGTTCTCCATCGGCCTGCGCTTGAGCATACGGATCTCCAATCATCTCTCGGTACTCCAAGATCCCGATCATCAACATGATCATCATCGTCCACATCCACATGAATCCCATAATCATGATCACCTTCCACATCCTGCCGCTTCCGTACTCTCGGCTTCGGTACTATCTGCCGTGGGCTCCCCATGATAAATCCACCCGGTGTATGTAGGCGACATTCCAAAGATGTGTATGTGGTTTTCTACATCATGCGGGGTCGCGCTTTTTTATTCGGACAATTGCGGCAAGGACAACGTATCTCTGTGTCTTCCGGGTATCTTTCTCTAACAAAATTCATAAACTGTTCAACTCCTTTCAAATATGCAGGTGTGAATTGTTTCCCCAAAATCCAATTTCTATCCATCTGTTTTGACAAACACAACATATTCAATTGATAAAATAAAACAGATTAAATTGAACACATATACGAAAAAAATTGCAAATTTAATTAAACAATTAATTGATAAACAAAACTTTGAATCTTAATTTCGGGATAAAAAAATTAAGTCACAGTTGCATTTAAGAACTAAACTTTCTAGCACTTATGCATATCTCAACAAAAAAATTCAAACAACCATAATCCTCAAACCTTGCAGCCGCCGCCGACGTCCTAACCACGATGGAGACGCCTCTCGTCGCGCCAGACACCGCCTCTGTCCCTGTTTCGAGCGCAGGATGTCACGATCACGAAGCTCCTCGCGCCAGACTCCACCGCTCGTCCCTGAGTCGCGACTGCCGCCGCCCCTCGTCTTCTGACTCGCGAACGATCGTATTCCGCACGTACAAAACAACTTAGGTCTCATTACACAGGGCCCATTATGATCAATGACAGGCCCATTATTCTCAACTTCAATAATAAACTTATAATTAGACTAAATGCAAGTACACAACATGAAACAACTAGTACTGCGGTGGTATGGTTCCTTCTTCTAAACCAACTAGTCCCTGGTTCAAAGCTCCGCATGAGCACTTTTTTTTAACATATTTCAATTTTTCCATAATCTGTGACCAATTTCATTCATCATTAGTTGTTCCAAACGATACTACTTAAATTATGACCATAACAAACCTAATCTGTGACCACCTCATTTCGTCATCAGCATACACCATACCAAATTTTAATCTATGACGATCTCCTTTTACGATTCGGTGACATTTTTTTCATTTTCGTCATTATTTTTTGACCCAAATCTTCGTCGCTCGTAACTTATGACGAAACTTAAGACTTCGTCATTGAATACATACCATTCTATGACCAAATTAAGCGAGCGTCACAAGCGGATCGTCATCGATGATCACTTTTCTAGTAGTGTATAGTCAATCCTAGCATGATACTACTCTAGAAAAGTAGAGGCAAACAAAGATTGCAATAGAGTAAATGCGGAAACGTAAAGGGATGAGAGGAAGCAAACTCTTGACACTCGATTTATCCAAGGTGGTATCGGTAGGCACTAAGCCACCCCTAGTCCACGTTGTTGAAGCACTCACACAAGAGTATTGCTTCCCGGTCACCAAGTCTCTCCCAAGAGCACCACTTGACTCGCCACAAAGGCTAGCCACTTAGGCACTTGTCAAGCTCCCTTGATCACCTTGATGCCGCCTCCACTAAGGAGCTTCTCCACCAAGGAAGGGGGTCTCCACGTCCCCGCACAAAGTGTCCTCGCCGCTCCACACCAAGCCGGAGGGTCGATGACGATTGCCGGTGAGCCACTTAGGCCCCAAGGCTTCCGACGAACCTTGTACAACCGGATTCACTTAAGAATCATCTCACAAGGTTGGCACAACCTTGCACTCACTCGGCTCTAAGCTAAGCCTAGCACTAAGCACATACACGAAGCATGTACTAGTCTAAGGATGAGCAATTAAGCACTTGGATGGATTGGATATGATCTTCAATGTGTCTTGAACTCCTCTCGTACTTCCACACAATACAGCAACCTCAAATGAGTGAGTGGAGGGGGTATAAATAGCCCAAGGCATCAAACTAGCCGTTGGCTAACGTCCACGCGAAAAAGGTACGCGTCGGATGATCCGACGCTATGCTTTTCCAGGGCATCGGTTCATCCGGCGCCCCTCCCACGTCACATAGCCGTTGAGGTTCTCTCGACACAAGCGCTCCGACGCTATGCACCGACGGTGCGTCGGATCATCCGGTCTTGAAGACTCCGCGCTCAAGTCGCCTCTCGTTAGCTTTCACTCGACCGTCGGATAGACCGACGCTTCATCTTGGCCGGGCGTCGGATCATCCGGTGCCGAAGGCTCTGTCTTGGCGCGTCTCTCGTATGAATTCAACCGAGCGTCGGATAGACCGACGGTGTCCCCACTCGGACCGTCGGACTATCCGGTGCTACATCGTCTTCCTTGCTCTTCCTCTCGCAACTCGTCCGACGCTACTAAATAACGGACCGTCGGTTCATCCGACGGTACCTAGAGTTTGACCCTGTGCACCAACTCGTCCGACTATTGCACCGACGCTTGTATTTGAGGGACCGCGGTTCATCCGACGGTGTCTTCTATTTTCCTTTTCTTGCTCGGTTTTGACCCTTTGTTTTGGCATTTTTGCATGTGGTTTTCTTGCATACTTGGGACCTAGAAATGTCTACAAAGACATTCTCAAACAATATGGTTAGTCCCAATGATCATGTTGTCATGAATCACCAAAATCAAACTCCGAATTAATGGCATATGAGGCCATGTTCGCTACGGCTTCTCCAAGTGATAGTTCCGGCTTATCCCAAATTTCTAAACTAGAGAGATTTGGAGCTTTGGAGTCTATCAATTTCAGCCTTGCGCATGAAAAAACCCTCAGGCGGATGAAGCGCTGAAGCTCATGCGGTATCCTCAAGCAGAGTATCTTGTTGCAATTAGAGAGATTCAACTTCTCTAAAGCAAGAGAGTACGAAAGAAGGTGCTCTAATTCATCCCCTGTGATTCGAACTTCCCAAAGGCACATACTTGTTAGGCTTTGTAAGGGGCCGAGTACAGCAGTGGGGCTCAAGGTACAAAGGTAAAGTTCAAGGTACCGAATTGAGTTCCTAACGCCATCCGATAAAAGCGAGTAGGGAAACTTGTACTCTTTCCTGAATCCATAAGATAGCCTAAGGGTGAGTTCCTGAATCCGATAACAGCAACTCGAATCCAATTATTTAGATTGTCAAAGGATGTATAAAATGATCGAAGATTAAATATCTTCACACCGGTGCCTGAGTGGTTTCTCATAATACAGTCAATTAAGTCGCCGGGACCACCTCCATATATATGTGCTACAGGTCTAAACACATGCATGATCATCGAAGGTAAGGTTGGGATAACACCTCCAGGAACGTAGAAAGACACGAGACAAGCAAGCCACACGAGCAGCATCATACAACGGCATCAGAGAATGGATATGATGCCAGATATCCTGCATGGGCAAGCATGGTCAACAATGGGATTGTAAAGCCAAATGGTTACCTAAAGCAGAAAAAGAAAAACAATAGAACCACATGATTCCGACAAGGCTTGCTAAATTTCTTCGGTAGATAGTGAAATGGAAATTAACGTTGCTAGGTAAACTAAGCATCACATACAAAATTTGTCCCTATTGTCACCTATAAGTTACTCGCTAAGAAAGAAAAGACGGTATAGATGGTATTCGAGCACCGAGTACACAATGATATTGGTTGTTGTGAAATGCACTACATGATGTTTTATTGTGTGATACATGTTATAAATAGGTTAGAGTAGCAAATTAAAGAAACAAAAAATAAAATTAACTTCTAGCAAACCTAAGTGCCGAAACGAACAGGAACCTATTAGATAGAATCAAGCAGTTGAGTTTTGGCAGTTACAGTGTAAGATCAAAAGCCTTGGTAAATATGTGAAAGATATAATGTACTCAATGGACCATATAAAACAAAGTCAAACACTCTAACATCATGTAAACATGTTATTCAAACACTCATTTGTTATAGGTCTAGATAGCAATATGGCAGAATCAATGTCCTCATGTTAACTGTGAAGCCAATTAAAAAATAGATATGTTTTTCCTTAACAGTACATTGTATATCTTTATTAATACTAGATAATATCAAAAGTGACATATGTCTCACTGTTGGTGAATATACACTCAGGCTCTAGGTGGTAAGAAGAGCAGTGTTATAACTGATAGTGAGCATATCTATCTAAGAATTTGAGATGACTTACAGTGGTCTACAATAGGCCGGCCCAAGACAAGTTTGCTCCGGCCTTCTGATTTTTTTCCTTTTCCTTTTCCTTTTCTTTTTAATAACCGCAAATCGCGATTGTGCAGCCTTACGTACGTGCCGGCGCACCGGTGGGGCTGGGGCGGCGCATACGTCGTCGTTGTGCAGTGCCGCCACGGTGAGGCCAAGCGACCGATCTACGAGCAAACGTAACGCAAGTAGCACACCTCCTCGAGGCCCGAAGCCATCTGCAACCCGCGCGCCGCGCCGGAAGTACGCCGCTCGTCGGTGTTGGCGATCGACGTACGTGACGTGGCACGACACGCCAGCAGCCACTGCACAGCGCCTCGCCGCGGCGTCGCATGGCCACGCGCGCTGCACATCAGTGAGATCGGCACGGGACGAATCACTTCTGTGAACCGATCGAGTTGTAGAATCGTCTCTGCTCAATATTTTATGGATCACGAACTCCAAATTTTCAGAAACAGAGAGTATCAGAGAGACGTCGAAGGAGGCCGTGCCTTTGACAAAAACTCCTGCCTCATGGCCATGGGCCCCTCCAGCGGAAGCAAGGTTGCCATCACACCCCAGCGCATGCGCATGCGCACGAGCAACGTGGTTCGTGCCTTTGCAGACATAAACAGCTTTCCGCTTGGTGTCGTCGATGTTAATCTTTTGAGTCGACGGCAATGGCTTGAAGCAGCGTCGTTGAGCGGTTTCAGAAGCAACTCATCAAGGCATCCCATCCGAGACTGCTTGCCCAGAAGGCGAGCGATTGTGCCGAGCGGCATGGTGAGGAAGCCGAAGAGGGGCGTCCACGAACTCTTGCCAGACTCTGAAAGCAGCACCTTCTTCTCCTTGTCGACGGGCATGGGCCCTGTCGCCTTGTCGGAAAATAATGTGGTCGAATGCAAAATACTAGTCAGGTTTTTGAAGATGAATTTAGGAGGTACAGACTTGCAGGTTAAATTTTGGGTCTGTCTACCTCTTGCCTGTGCAATTCAAAGGGTCCTGTCACACGTGTGATTTAACCCCAGAAATCACACGATTTTTTTGTCCATCTGAATTCGTGTGATTCAGAATCTTATATCACACGAATTTGCTAGTTACCCCAAATCACAGATTCATCTATAGAAAATGAATCTGTGTGATTCAGGGCCTTCGGTCACACAGATTTAACAAGAATAGCAAACAAATAACAATGGATAGACGAATCTGTGTGATTCAGGACCTTCAATCACACAGATTTACCAAGAACAAATACAAAATGAAGACAACAAATAAAAATCTAAAGCAATCAAATCGTCAGACAGATTTCAGCATAACAGATTATATATGAACATCAACATAACTTACATGCACCAATTAAGAAATTTACATAGGCTATGCATAGAAATTACAACAACTACTTGAATATAATTATATCAGGTTTCAGACGTAAAAAATTTGGAGTCTCAACTGAACAAACCATACCAGATATATCTCAGGATAACACAACATCAAGAAATGACAGATACTTGAACACCAAGAAACTTACATGAACAACAAGAAGCAATTACACCACCTACTTGAATATAATTATATCAGGTATCAAACATGATTTTACAGAGGCAAAAAATAATGTATTGGGTTTTCTAAAAATAATTGACAAACTAAAATGTTAACACAGTTATAACCACATGATGAAAATGCCTAAATAGATCAAATCTCAACATTAGGGTTTATTGAAAAGGACAAATGACAGATTGGCAAGATGTACAAATGAACAAATCTCAGATAAAAAATGACTCTACAAGAATCGAAGCATCGAAGCATTAATTTTCTTGTGATGTTACTGAAACCCCCAAATGACAGATTGAGAAGATGAACAAATGAACAAATCTCAGATAAAAAATGACTACAAGAATTGAAGCATCAAAACATTAATTTCTTAGGTGTTATTGAAACCCCCAAATGACAGATTAAAAAGATGAACATATAAACAAATATGGATGGACAAATTCATCTACATTCGATGCATCCTAACATTCATTTCTGGGAGTTTGTTTAAACCCCCAAATGACAGATTGAGAAAATGAACAAATGAACAAATCTCAGATAAAAATGACTACAAGAATCGAAGCATCAAAACATTAATTTCTGGGGTGTTATTGAAACCCCCAAATGACAGATTAAAAAGATGACCATATAAATAAATCTGGATGGACGAATTCATCTACATTCGATGCATCCTAACATTCATTTCTGGGAGTTTGTTTAAACCCCCATATAACAGATGAAAAAAATCAAATTACATATAACCAAATCGCAGATAAAAAGGAACCTCCAAATAAAACAGAATCAGCGCATAAAACTTGATTTGACAAAACCAAACAGTCAAGCATGAAAATCCAAGAACACAAGTGGGAAGAATTTTTGAAAACAAGTCGTTGACGCAAAATGTGCACCTAGCGCCAAGCACACAAAGAAGCCGAACAAGTCGGCTTCACACGTGCAAAGAATCACATAACGTGCCAGTCAATTTTCCCTGAAAATTAACAAAAGACAGAGTAGTTAAATACCAAAACTTGGAACTTGCCGGGTGGTACCAGACAGTTCCATATTTACGGCTATAAAGCCAAATAAGATGACATATAGCTATAGAAAGCTATCTGCCAGCAAACTGAAACCATTCGGGAGCTTTCAAAAGGAAAAGGTAACACAGCCGAATGGATGACGCAAGCATGACGACAATCGGTCTTTGTTTGGGCAAAGATGCACGTGCGGAAGACCGTGACCGATCCCCGTGGTGATCAACATTAAATAAAATAAATAAAGTAAAGCGCGAGCATAAACATGTAATAAACAAGCATGCATAGATCCAAAGCACTAGTCTACCGCATGTCTAGGTGCTTTAAAACCCGTCGGGTACGACGCCAAACAAATCTATCCACCGCATGATACAACTTGCATGGGGATCGTGCCACTTTACACAAATAGATCTATCCACCGCATGATACGATCTAAATATGGAAAGCCAAAAGCATACATTATTTAAAGCATAATTTACACACGTGT
This sequence comes from Cenchrus americanus, assembly GCA_947561735.1. Lineage (NCBI taxonomy): Eukaryota > Viridiplantae > Streptophyta > Magnoliopsida > Poales > Poaceae > Cenchrus > Cenchrus americanus. Next base: position 294,804,708 of record OX387241.1, read on the forward strand.
TCTACTCGTGAGAAACATAACCGAATGCGGCCGAACAACCGATTCGGGGTCCATGAAGAAGGAACGAACATTACCAAGTGAGATAAATCGTCGATTGATTTGAAATCTAATCCACCGGATGACTAGCTCCAAAGCAACCCAAAAACCTGCATCTACCGCGTGATACTCAGTTCTTTCAAGATTTATACAAACATCGGTAAGCTTGAACCCGCAACACGTAACAACCTAGGTCGATTCGATTTCGGCTATCAAGGAGCACGTGATCCACGTATTAAAATAGCCAAAGGGTCGAACTTGACTCGTATAGGGATCATCAAAAGGGATAAAGCCGATCCAAACCCATCTAGATTGGGCAAAAGGTGTTACATGAATTTAAACATAAAGCAAAAACTCAAAGCAACACGGGGTAACTTAATGAATCTATCGGATCTTGCCAAAATCCAATAGAGCCGATAACTAGCCTCAAGCTAGATCTTAGCCTACCGCATGGCTCATGACCTAACAAGAAACCTTCTTGAACCAAGCTTGAATCTACCGCATGACACTAAGCATGGTAACAAGACTACTTGCATCAGATCTAAATCCACCGCATGATACTAGATATGATACAAGGTTGCGTACCCACGGAGGTCGACGGATCGATGAACCCTCTCGAAGAACTCGACGACACGACAAATGGACTCTAGGGTTTGGCGTAAAGCCGGTTTGTATTGAGAATGATTCCGTATCCGTTACATACATTCAGGGCTCATATTTATACCCTGCCAAGCACAACCTCGAATGGATTTGATACCTAATTTATCGCTAAGCTTGATCGCTTATCCATCCATTCGTCCTTCCTGCTTGAGCCACGTCACCGTACAATCCCGCAAAATCAGCTCAACTGTTCTCTTGCCGAACGAAAGCAGATAGCCGACCGAGGATTTTTCTGCTGAATGCGTCTGAAGAAACCTTCCTTCCGCCAGATGGACTCCTCATCGAGCTGGACCCACAAGTCAGACTCCTTACCAAATTTTGGTGTTAACACATGCCCCTTCAATTGCGGGATAAAAGTGATTTTATTCTGGAATTGACTCCAGTTACCAACGTCTTCAAATCGAATATGTTCAACACCTATTCTCTCTCTTCGCAATCCGCCGGAATCTTCGTCTAGATCCAAACCCTAGATCCCCTTGTTCTGAGCTCGAATCCCCAATGGCGGCTCAAAATCAAGCTGCTCAGGTAAATTCTCCTTCCATAAGCTTCATTCGGCATTTAGGTTTTCAATTTTTACCCGAGATTTCTTTTCCGCTTTCCTTCGAGAGCCTTCCACCGAGCTTCCGATTCGTACCGAGGCCAATTCAAGATCCTACTACCTTGGTCCCGTGGGAACCTCGATCCTCGAGATTTTATCGCAGCCCGAATCTCGAAGGATCCCCTTCAAAGCGGCTGCGACCACACCTCCTCGGTGGCGAGGATGCTTTCAAGAACCGGCCCTTGCCCCCAATCGCGAGGCCGGAAAAATTGGTACCGAGAGGATTCTTGCGGACAAGAGTGCCGGACCCGAGAATTGGGATACCCTTCGCATTGCTCAATGCTTGGAGTTATATTTGGCCGAGACCCCCAAGAATGAAGACCTCTTGATAGCGGCTTGCCACTTCGGTCAAATGGCATCAACGCCTTCCTCTTTGGTCACGGCCCAATGTCCCCAACTCTGGCCGATGTGTATATGATCACCGGCCTTGACATTACAAGATCTGTTCACCCCTGGGATTTCAAAGGTTCCTCAAGACAAACGGGGGTGAAACCGGGGAGCGGATACAAAAAACTATATCCCGAACCATATGAAGGATGGCCCCCCTTGGTGAAGTTGAATACGAGGCGTTTTTGAACATGTGGCTATGCGGGTTCATCTTCCGTGGTAAAGCCAATGAGCCTACCCCCGAATCATATTGCAATGGCTTCATACCTAGTCAATGGCAATCGCTTCCCTCTTGGGAAATACCTTCTAGGCAAGTGTGTATCATATGCTTCATCAAACTCGTCACCCGGATGTACACTAGCCGGAGGATAGCATGTGTCAACGGTCCCCGGTGGTTTGTTCAAATGTGGTGCACCGCACATGCATCGATTGTTGGTGTTGATTTGAACACCGGTTCTTCCCTTCATCCAATCATCATGAAGGGGAACCCCAAGCCACCGAGAGGATGCCGGACTTATGGAGAAGCTGCTTCAACCGTCCTCATCAAGCGGAATGTCGGCCCGGCTCTTCGAGCTCTTCTTCAAAGGTTTCCAAAATCCTCTCTCGGCTCCCTTATTTGGATAATGACAATTTGACTCTCCCTTGTGAGTTCTCCTTTGAAACCGAACGCCAAGATGGAAGATTCCCCGGAGATCCTCAATATCATTATCCGTCCATGCATTCTCGCCGGCCGAATTCGGTGGAGGAAGGCCGAACTATAGCACGTATGAATATTATCAGCCCAACATAATGGCTCGGCAACTTGGATGTGGCCAGATGCCCCCAAGACTGTTTCTGCATGAATTCCTCAAGCCCAGAGAGGAAATCAAAGAACTTACTCAAACTAGTAGAGTCTTTCAGTATGTGTGTAGTCCTTCTGTTTACACCTGGCCTTTCATACCCACAACAATAGCTCACCCCACCTTCAACTCCTGGTGGCAAGAATTCCATGATCACATCTTCAGTGAGCCTGTACACTTGTTCGCACGAGTTGATGCTCGATTCTGACCAACTTCGAGGTAATATGATTAACCCTTAAATCGGACATTTCCTCTTCCAATCATGATTACGATTTTATTTCTTTTGCCCTCGAACACAATGCCCGCCCCTCCGGCCGGGGATATTGCCTACAATGCAAGAGGGCCCAATCTCAAGGCATTGGGATTCAAATCACCAACCCCGGCTCAATTAATGGCTAGGTATGCCACAACGGACCCAACTTTGTCCGGCCTTACCGCCGACAGGAGGCAAGGCTTGTCTCTCGATTGCTCCTCCAAATGCCAAGAGGAGAAGAACTATCGAGAAAGTCCTTGTTGGGGTAAAATTTCTTCCTTTCTCGATCACAGGATTACTCCGTTTCGATAAATCATATCTTGTGCATTTTCAGACTAGAACTCAGCAATCCTCAGCTTGAGAACCGCCAATGCTCCATCCACTGGTATGACCTTTACTGTCTTTTTCTTGAGGATGAACACTGGCATTCATTCCTAATTTGGCATTTGCAGAAGAAACAATGGAGGATCAACTTGTGGACGTCCCAGTGTCTCAACAAGCAAGTCCACCCAGGGTTGAGCCACCTATCCAAGTGGAAATCTCATCTTCATCAGGGACTCAATCACCCCCTGTTCAGACAGAAGCACCAAACTCGCCAGAGATGAGTTTCCCAATCCAACCAGAGCCATCAAGTCCTCCAAGGGCTCAATCACCCACTGGTCAAGCAAAAACATCAACCCCAGCAGAGGTGAACCCATCTCTTCCTCAGCCAGAAGCTCCCGAGTTGCCGTAAACCGCATCGCCGCCCTCTCGCACGAAGCTTCAGCTTTGCCTGGAACACCTCCTTCACCAGTGGCTCCCCCTGAACAAAATCCTGCTCCAGTTCAGGAAATCAGACATGAGGTACTTATTTGCACTCAACCCTGCTATTTTTACTTTCAACACTCCTGACTCAGCAATATTGCTCTCTTAGGATCAAGCCCCATCATCATCAAGCCCATCAATGGGGAACAATCCAGTTACCGAGGCGAGGGAAAGGGTACCTCAAACCTTGTCAGAGGAAGTGCAGGAAAAGCTCAATGAGATTTTTGCCTGGCTGCAAAAAGATGCGCGAGATCAGTTCAAAGATCTCGATCACTTTGAAGAAATGCTTGAATCCATCAGCCAAGAACTCCCTGAGGACATCAATGCCTCACTTGCATCCATCTCCGGTCTGGAAATTCATTATGTGCCCATAAGACAAGCTCAGAGAAAGATGTCCTCCCGCCCAGCCGTTGAAAAGAAGAGGGCCGGAGCTGAACAAGCCGTGAAGGGGGCACAATCTCAGACCGAGAACCACAAAGATACACTGGCCAAACTGCAAGCTTCTCGTGAATTGAAGATCGCCAGAAAAGCCGCTTTGGAGGCAGAACTGAGAAATCTGTCAGCTGAAATAGAGGCCGATGACAAGAAAATAGCCGAGCTCCCTGGATTGATAGAAAAGACCCAAGAGGCAGCAATATCGGCCATAGCTAAGGTAAACCAGTGTGATGCAGAACTTACCACCCTGTCCAGCGCCCAGAAAGATTATCAAGAGCGGATGGACAATTTTCGCCAAGCAACATCGAATGTCCATGGTGTAATTGCGAAATATTTGAACATCTAGATGTTTCAATCGATGTGTAACCGAATTGGTCGCTCTTGTAACATTTGTTCTTGTAATTTTATTCCTCTTTTCTTCTCGCGCATCCTTAGATGCAACGCCGAACGACCCATTCGGTAAAGAGATGCCAATACCCGAATGGCACTTTGACTCCTTTCGGTCGAGCCGATCAACCGAATATGACTCGGCCTAGAACTCCAAGCGACCGTCGGCGGGACCGGTCAAGGAAACCTCTCCGCCTTCCGATTTTCTTGGGATATGCGCCACGATCCGAGCCACGACCCGAGGCCACGATCCGTCTTGCCGGGGTTATAAATGAAAACCGTAGGTGCCCCTAACTCTCCATCAAGCCTTTAACTCGAAATCTTCGCCAATCTCAAGTCTTCTTCTTCTTTTCCAAACGAGCGCAAATCCCGAAGCATGGTGCGCGGCCCTCAACCGACGCCGCGCCTCCGATGAGGCGGAGGGAAGCCGCGCCGGTGCGCGCGGGAGGCAATGATCGTCAATCCCTCTTCTCGATTCATCTTCGATCTCCTTTTGTTTTGACGATCATCCCTTTTTCAAAGTTGATTCAATGGAATCCATCTCCCGCGTCGGCCCGGTCGGCCCCACCGGGACGACTCCTCGGAGTCCGACGGTCACTCCCCCCGTGCCCTACGGGGAACTCGACGCTCTCCACTTCAAGGCGGAGCCGGAGGTGGCCCGGCCGAGAGCCGGAGGAGGTCTCCAAAAAGGCTGGCATAGCCGAGTTGGAGTGGGAAGACCAGCGCAAACAGCTGCTGGAGACCATCGACGGTACGGCTCCGAGACCGCTCTTTGATCCAATCCGGCCTTTGATGCTAATCACCTCTTTTTCTTGCACTTTGCAGCCCGTGATGCCGAGCTTAACCAGCTAAATATGCTGGTGGAGCAACTGGCCGATAAGGTGAACGCCCGCGGAGACACGCCGGCGGAGCGCCTTGCTGCGGTGGAGCACCGTGTGGATGAAGTGGCCACCCATGGCGTTCGCTTGGGCACCACTTTGGGCCTGGCCGCCATGGCGACGCACACCGACGTCGACTACTCCACCAGCCGCGCGGCTTCCGGGCGGTGCGCCGAAGAAATCGAGGAGATCGAGCTCATCTTGGAGCGCCTCGATGGCCACGGCGACGCCATTGCCGAACTCACTCATCCCCAATCTGTGTTGAACAGGCTCTTTGACTAGATTGTATTAGGGATGTTTGAATATCGGCAATGAATAAAGAACTTTTGAATTTCGTGCTTGCACTGCGATGATTTTCTTCATGTTTGCATCCGTGAATCTTGTTTTTCTTTAAACGTATTCGGGAACTGTCTTGAGCCGAACACGCGAGAACAGATGCCCCTTGGCGCAAAATCCACAGAAGATCCCTGAATCGGCAATCCGTAAGCACTGTTCAAGCGAAAACCCTTCGCATTCGGGAAGAAAACCCCCGCCGCTTGGTATTCCAACAAGTGTACGCCGGCCGCTCATCACTCCCAATGCACCCCTTCGGTCAATAAAATGCCTGCTGAGATGCCCTGCAAATCCACTCGCACACTCATCCATCACTTCTCATTTCCTCCCCTGTCCTCAGAGGAAAAAACCCCAAGGCCATGGACAAAGGCAAGCAACCCCAGGAGAGCAGTATTCCGAAGAAACGCACGATTCGAGAGTGAGTTTTCCCTTGATTTACTCCTTGTTTCCATATGATCTTGCGCTTTACCTCCTCTCTTCCTTTCCTCTTTCAGCCTTGATTTGCTTCCTGAAGAAATCATCGGGACCGAAGACATGCCTGAGTACATCTCCTCCGATTCCTCCCTCGAAGCAGAGGAGGCCACGCCTGAACAGAGGACCAGCCATCAATTGCGCCGCCGCGTTCGGCACTTGGAGCACGACCTCAGGGACATCACCGCTCGCTGCCAGGCCGAACGTGAGCGTCGTATGGCTTTGGAGGCATTAGTGGGAGGTAAATGTTTCTGACTCCTTCTTAACTTCGCGCTCATCTGGATTTCTTGCCCCTAACACCCACTCCTCGTTTCGGATGCCTCGATAGGTACAACAACCCGAAAGCGGCCCGGGACAGCTTGGTGGAGGCAGCAAATCATGGTCACCCCCATGCATTCCAGGTTGCCGTCACGGTGGTCCCGGAGCAACCGAAGAGGGAGCACCGAAGAAGCAATGAAAAGATTGAATCATACTTTCGCTTCTTCCTCCGGGCCTCTCGCTTCCCACCTCCTCGAAGTCCCGATCACCGGGGTTGTTGGATGTAAACCTGCAAGAGGCAGTTGTAATGTAGTTTTATGCTAAGGGCAATGCATCTAGGCACTAGCCATTTTCTTGTTTGGGATTTTTTGTTCTAAAGGCGGCCTCGTTCTTGAGCGCCGGCTATTCCTGTGTCAGATGCATGTAATCCCACTGCTGGTGATCACCGATCGATTTCAATACTAGGATAATATTTCTTCAAATATCTCCCATTTATTGCAGCGGAAAATTCTTCTCCTAGTAAAGTTTTCAATATGTATGCATTACCAGGGGACGCATCCGACCACGCGAAAGGGTCCTTCCCGGTTAGGGGACCATTTGCCGAATTCGCTGTATTTGGTTCCAATCGGCAATAGCGCTTTCCAAACCAAATCCCCTTCGCAAATTGCTCGACTTTTACTTTCTTGTTATAATACTTGGCAACCCGCAGCTTGTTCTTCTCGATGTTTTCCAGGGCCCTGAGACGGATCATGTGTAAATCTTCTAGCTCATCCATCATTAAGCCACTGTAATCCTTGGAGCTTAAATCTTTCTGTAACATGATTCTCCTGGAATCTGATTGCATCTCCCAAGGTAGAACCACATGATGTCCATAAACCAATTCATAAGGAGACGTATTTGTAGCTCCATGAGGGGCCATTCGGTAAGCCCACAGTGCCTCACTGAGTACCGAATGCCACCTCCTTGGCTTCTGGTCGATCTTCTTTTGTATCAGCTTGATCATGATCTTATTGGAAGCCTCTGCCTGACCATTAGCTTGGGCATAATAGGGAGAAGAATTAAACAATTTGATTCCCATGCTTTCCGCAAACTCTCCGAACTCCGGGGACACGAATTGGGCCCCTTGGTCGGTTGTGATTGTCCGAGGGATTCCAAACCGATAGATGACGTGCTCCTTGACAAATTCAACCATGTTTTCTCGACGTCACCTTCTTCGGTGGGATCACCTCAACCCATTTAGTAAAATAGTCCGTAGCCAAAAGCACAAACTTATGCCCCTTGCTAGATGGTGGATTAATCGGCCAATCAAGTCTATACCCCAGACCCATGAATGACCATGGCTTGATAATGGGATTTAATGCCGACGCGGGGACCCTTTGAATATTTCCAAACCTCCGGCAATCTTGACATCCTTTGTAATACTCAAAGCAATCCTCTAATATCGTCGACCAAAAGCACCCGGCTTGCTCGATAACCCATTTCATGCGGTAAGCCGATTGGTGTGCCCACATATCCCATCATGCACTTCACTCATCATCTTCTTGGCTTCTTCCGGACCCGGGCATCGTAACAATACCCCATCTAATGATTTGTAAAACAAATTGTCATCCAGAAGAACGAATTTTATGGCCTTGTATCTGAGCTTCCTAGAGACCTTTCGGGATGGATCTTTTAGATAGTCAACGATCTCTTTTCTCCAATCATCCTCCGCAAGATCCGTTCCCAGTGCACATATATCTGCAGCAAGCGCCTCTTGACTTTCTTTGTAACCAGAGGCGCTCTGAGCCAACCTGTTTGCTTCTTCGTTATGTTCCCTAGGAATATGCTGTAGAGTTACCAATGGGAAGCTCTTCAAGATTTCCCTGCATTCTTCGTAGTAACTCCTCAGCGCTTCACTTTTGCATTCGTATTGGCCGTTCAATTGCTTGATCACCAACTCTGAATCTCCATAAACCTCAACCGAAACGGCCCCAACTTCTCTCAAATATTGAAGCCCCCGAAGCAATGCCTCGTACTCGGCTCGATTGTTTGTAACGTTGGGGCCGTATAGGGATGGCAAAATCAAACATCTCATCTCTAGGCGAAATTAGTAAAATCCCTACTCCCCCACCTTTACCACATGATGATCCATCAAAAAATAAAGCCCAAGGAGTAATTTCAAGCAAATCAATTGACGGATCGCGATGTTCGGTTATAAAATCAGCAATGATCCGTCCCTTAATAGCTTTTGCCGATTCGAACTTTAACTCAAACTCTGATAAAGCCAAGACCCATTTGCCAATCCTGCCATTCAAAATTGGCATAGATAACATATGTTTTATTACATCAAACTTGGAATATACAGTGCATTCGGCATTCAACAAGTAGTGCCGAAACTTTGTACACGAGTAGTATACGCACGAGCACGGCTTCTCTGGACCGAATACCTGGTCTCGAATCAAGTAATTTTCGGCTAAGATATGCTACTACCCGCTCCTTTCCTTTGAATTCTTGAATAAGGGCCAATCCAATGGTTTGGGTATCGGCCGCCACGTACAACTTGAAAGACTTATCCAGCCGAGGAGGGACCAAGATCGGTGGCTCCTTCATGTATTGCTTGATCTCATCAAAAGGCTTTTGTTGTTCGTCGCCCATGTGAATTTCGATCTTTCTTTAGCTTCAAGCAATGGATAGAACGGCAAAACCTTCCGTGACAGATTTGAAATGAATCTCCTTACAAAATTAATTTTGCCGAGCAGCGATTGTAACTCCTTGAGATTAGTTGGAGGGACAACTTCGTCAATGGCCTTCATGCTCTTCTTGCCAACTTCAATCCCCCTTTGTGGACCAAAAATCCCAAGAATTCTCCAGTGATACCCCAAAAGGGCATTTGTTTGGATTCATCTTTAAACCATGCTTTCGGGTGCACTCCAAGGTCCTTTTCACATCTTCCAAATGTGTGTCATGACTTAGGGACTTGATCACGACATCATCAATGTAAATTTCAACAACTTTGCCGATCAACTCGTGAAAGATGTAATTCATGGCTCGCTGATAAGTTGCACCGGCATTTTTCAACCCAAATGTCATGACTATCCATTCAAATAGGCCTATATGACCAGGACATCTGAAGGCCGTCTTTGATATATCTTCTATTGCCATAAAAATTTGGTTGTATCCTGCATTGCCATCCATGAAACTGATAACTTTGTGCCCAACGACGGCGTCAACCAACAAATCGGCAACGAGCATGGGGTAACCATCCATCGGAGTAGCTCTGTTCAAATCCCCGAAATCTATGCAGAACCTCATCTTTCCATTCTTCTTGTAAACAGGGGACAATGTTAGAAATCCACTCCGCATATCTGCATGGCCGAACGAAGTTTGCGTCAAGCAATCTTTCAACTTCTTTCTTCACATCGGCCAATACCTCATCCTTGTAGATTTTCCGGGGTGGTTGCTTGTATGGTTTGAAACCATATTTGATTGGCAACCGATGCTCAACGATGGAGCGATCCAGTCCAGTCATCTCCGAATAATCCAGGTGAAGCAATCCTTATATTCCTTGAGTAGCTTGATTAATTCCTCCCTGAAGTCTGATTGCAAGTTTGCGCTGATGAACGTCGGCCTTGGCTTGTCACCGCTTCCAATGTCAACTTCTTCTAATTTATCAGCCGACATGAATCCTCGCCCCAACTTGCCATCAGTACCATCGACGGGGTTCTCCATTAAAAATTGCTATAAGAGCCGACTGCTTGAATCGGTCGTTGATCGCCGCCGACAGTTCAACAGACCTTCTCCCCGCCTCTTTCCCCGAGAAACGATCAATGCCTTGATACTCCCGAAAGCCGGTTCCATGTTTGCTACGCTCACGGAGTCATCCGCTTGGACCACCTCAATATCATCATCCACCCATTGGATGAGCTGGCCGATGCATGGTGGATGGGACGCAAAGAATTGGCATGAATCCGGTCCCGTCCAAGCAAGAGAGGCCGTAGGCTCCTTTACCTTCGATAACAAAGAAGGTCGTGAGCGCGTCTTGGACCCGATCATCAGATCCACGTGAGCGCATCCCTTGGTGTCTGAAGGATTCCCGGCGAAATCGTTCAGTATTATGCTTGTAGGCGTCAGATCGCTAGGGCCCATGCCAAGTTTCCTGAAGGTGGTGTATGGCATTACATTGACCGCCGCTCCACCGTCGACAAACATCTTGGTCAATGGCTTGCCATTGACATATCCCTTCAAGTACAGCGGCCTCATGTGTCGATTTTTGGCCGGTTTGTCGAAGATGGCTTGCTTGGCTAGCACCAGCTGCGCCATCAGCCCCTCGATCTGCTCATCGTCCAGGGACGCCTCTTCCTGCACAACCCGATCGGTAGGAGCCATAAATTCATTCGGCAGAAAATATACCATGCACGCTGGAGCCGAACGCTTTGACCCTTCAGGTTTATCCTTTGGACGCCACACCGCCTTGTCCGGATCCCCGGCCCCGCCTCGGTTCACGGTTCCTCAAGCGTTGAACACTTCTCTTCGACTTTTCCTTAGGCCGGGCGGGCACCATTGCCCCTTTTGCCGGATGTACTCGTCCTCGTCCTCTTCTTGATCGGCCCACTTCAAATCAGCTTGCCTTTTCCTCGGGATGATCAATGATTTCAATTTTTTGACGCCGATCCTCGCTAGGATGTATCCTTCCAATTCTTTCATGGACGGATCGGCGATTGGCGATCTCCCCGCCCGTACTCGAAATACCTATCACCGCACTCGGGGCGTTCCTCGGCCGTGGGCGCTTCAAACCTTCGTTCCAAACAAAGTGCACCGAAGAACGCACATCCCCGGCGCGCGCGCTCCGCTCGCGCGTGTCTCGCTCCCGCATCTCTTCTCGCGTGCTTCCTCTTCGGCCCGCGCCTCTCCTCCTCGTATTTTCGCTTCGGTAGCGCTCTTTTCACCTCGGCGCCGCCACTTATTGAGGAGGATACACGTGGTCACCTTGGGCTTGGCTCCGGATGATTCCCCGATTTCGACGTGGCTCTTGAGAACGCGGGGGGCTTCACCATGCACTCGCTCCAAAGTTACTTGACGCTCCGGTCCATTGCTCCATCCCGCCTTGCCCCGGGCCGAGGTCAAGACTTTGACCTTGCCCTTCTCCTCACTGTTACCATGTTGACCGAAAAACCCACCATGTTCTCGAGGGAAAGGGTGGCCATCCAGCCTTCATCTTGTTATCAAATTTGAGGTGCCCCTCCTGGATGGCTTTTCCGGATCCTCATTCTCGAAGACCCCGCAATCGTTGGAGTGCGAGTTCTTGTCGTGGAAGCCACGGTAACGTTTCTCCTTTACTCCATCGGGCCGAAGCATGGAATGCCCTTCGGTGCAATCCGATTCGGCCTTCCTTCACCAGGAGCTCAAACAGCTTGTCGTCTTTTGTGATGTCGAAATCGTAGGTGCCTTTGGTCCGTTTGACCCGGCACGATTCATAGTCAATGGCTCTTTTCCCCACATGATTTCGGCCGCGACCACGTCCCGGTCATCATCGAATCCTCCATCGGGTCGGCTTTGTCCAGAACCGATTGTAGGTATCCGCCACGTCGTGCCGTTTGCCGAACACGGCATCTTTCTTGAAACCGTAGGCTTGGTTTCTCATTAACGACGACTTTTGGGACAAGCGGCCCGGGTTATCGAACTCCATGCCAAACAGCTTCTCACGCACGGCCGGCAAAGCATCCCGGCAACGGCCATGTCGGCCAACTAGTCATCGGCAAAGTTGAGCGAAAAACACATGCCCTTCACTTCCCCGAACCTCCCGATGAATTCCAAGGGGGTCTCACCGTGTCTCTCGCTTCAGGGTAGCGAGGTCGATCAGCTTCTTTTCCGAGCTGCGTCGCTGAAATAGTGGGCGTGGAATCTTCGTTCCAGCTCCTTCCACGTGCTAACTGATTTAGGGGGCAAAGATGAAAACCACTGGAACGCCGCACCCGTCAGTGACGCGGGGAAGTATCTGACTCTGAACGCTTCCTCAGATGAGCACTCTCCAAGTTGCATCGGTGTAGCGAGCGATATGCTCCACCGTGCTCATGTCATCCTCGCCCGGAGAACTTTGTGAATTCCGTCGGAGGCTTCACCCTTGGTGGCGGGATCACGTTGTAGTACCACTCCGGAACGGCGGCGTGTAGGTAGGTCCTTGCATTTTTGGTTTGAGGCCGAATTGATTCGCATCAAATCGGCCATGTTCGCGCCGGGATATCATCCTCCCGCGCGCCTATAGCCGGTCCGTAACCCGGGTTCGGGAAAGCGTCGATGGCTCCGTAGTTCCCCACATCGTGGTAGCCTCCGCCGTATAGATTCCTCTCCGTAGCTAGTTGCTTGCCGGAGCAATCCTGTGGCCGGAAGCAAGCGGGGCCCCGTGCGAGCCGAATGCTAATTCCCCGTACGTGGGCCGGTACGGGTTCGGGCCGTTGCACGGGTTGACCCGTGCCGCCCCGTAGTGGTGGCCGGACCGGTCGCCCTCCCGCGGCCTCGCAAGGGGGGGCCGAATTGGCCGACCCCCGGCACCTTGTGAAGGAGGCCGGAAAGCTTGGCTCCCCGGCGCTCCGAGGGGGAGGCTGTGGCCGGGCCGGCTCGCAACGGCGGTTGAGAACCGGATTCGCCCAACTCCACGGTGCCTCCTTGAATGGGTGTCTTGCCGAATGCCTCGCTCCATGCCCGGACCGAAGACAACCACCATCATTTGTTTGAACGCACCAAGGAAAGCTCGTGGTGCCTCGTTCAAGACGTGGTCCGCGTATCTCGGAACGCTTGCATGCATTCCTCCCTCTCCCCGCCGGGTTGTGGCGTCGCTCTCCCCCGGCAACAATACCCCGGGCATCTCATTTTTTAAGTACGGGACGCCACTCCCGTTCTTCTTGAAGGACGACAAACACTTCGTTGGAACCGGTCCACAGCGTCCTGGAGCTACTGCCGTTGTTCAGGAGAGAGGTCTTCAATGTTGACATCCATGATATCTCCGATGTCAGGCATCTTGATTTTCGGCTGTGGTCCCACCGGGCATGCCAAAAAGTGTGTTGACGCAAAATGTGCACCTAGCGCCAAACACACAGCAAGCCGAACAAGCTGGCTTCACACGTGCAAAGAATCACAAGACGTGCCAGTCAATTTTCCCTGAAAATTAACAAAAGACAAAGTAGTTAAATACCAAAGCTTGGAACTTGCCGGGTGGTACCAGACAGTTCCATATTTACGGCTATAAAGCCAAATAAGATGACATATAGCTATAGAAAGCTATCGCCACAAGAACCGAAACCATTCGGGAGCTTTAAAAAGGAAAAGGTAACAAATACCCGAATGGATGACACAAGCATGACGACAATCGGTCTTTGTTTGGGCAAAGATGCACGTGCGCAAGACCGTGACTGATCCCCGTGGTGATCAACATTAAATAAAATAAATAAAGTAAAGCGCGAGCATAAACATGTAATAAACAAGCATGCATAGATCCAAAGCACTAGTCTACCGCATGTCTAGGTGCTTTAAAACACGTCGGGTACGACGCCAAACAAATCTATCCACCGCATGATACAACTTGCATGGGGATCGTACCACTTTCCACAAATAGATCTATCCACCGCATGATACGATCTAAATATGGAAAGCCAAAAGCATACATTATTTAAAGCATAATTTACACACGTGTTCTACTCATGAGAAACATAACCGAATGCGGTCGAACAACCGATTCGGGGTCCATGAAGAAGGAACAAACATTACCAAGTGAGATAAATCGTCGATTGATTTGAAATCTAATCCACCGGATGACTAGCTCCAAAGCAACCCAAAAACCTCGCATCTACCGCGTGATACTCGGTTCTTTCAAGATTTATACAAACATTGGCAAGCTTGAACCCGCAACACGTAACAACCTAGATCGATTCGGTCTCGGCTATCAAGGAGCACGTGATCCACGTATTAAAATAGCCAAAGGGTCGAACTTGACTCGTATAGGGATCATCAAAAGGGATAAAGCCGATCCAAACCCATCTAGATTGGGCAAAAGGTGTTACATGAATTTAAACATAAAGCAAAACTCAAAGCAACACGGGGTAACTTAATGAATCTATTGGATCTTGCCAAAATCCAATAGAGCCGATAACTAGCCTCAAGCTAGATCTTAGCCTACCGCATGGCTCATGACCTAACAAGAAACCTTCTTGAACCAAGCTTGAATCTACCGCATGACACTAAGCATGGTAACAAGACTACTTGCATCAGATCTAAATCCACCGCATGATACTAGATATACAAGGTTGCCGGTACCCACGGAGGTCGACGGATCGATGAGCCCTCTCGAAGAACTCGACGACACGACAAATGGACTCTAGGGTTTGGCGTAAAGCCGGTTTGTATTGAGAATGATTCCGTATGTGTTACATACATTCAAGGCTCATATTTATACCCCGCCAAGCACAACCTCGAATGGATTTGATACCTAATTTATCTCTAAACTTGATCACTTATCCATCCATTCGTCCTTCCTCGCTTGAGCCACGTCACCGTACAAACCCGCAAAATCAGCTCAATCGTTCTCTTGCCGAACGAAAGCGGATAGCCGACCGCGGATTTTTCTCGCCGAATGCATCCGAAGAAACCTTCCTTCCGCCGGACGGACTCCTCATCGAGCCGGACCCACAAGTCGACTCCTTACCAAATTTTGGTGTTAACACAAGCCTCGACGAGTTTGCCAAAAATAATCATTTTGATCTTGAACTTGGAGCTTAAGGAAAAGTAAACAGGAATTCTGGTAATCAAATAAATAGCAGCAAACGTAATAGCCAAAAATCTAAAAGCAGCACAACACCTCAGAAAATCAATCAGTTCTCCTGGCCCCCCACGTATCAAAGACAAATGTACAAAAGCAGAACCCACACAACCAGCAGCCACATATCGCAAAGATCAATGGCGGACAAAAAAAACGTGTGACAGAGAGGCCAGATTCACAAACGTTGGAAAAATAGCTTTTTGTCACCTACATAACTGAAATGAAGAGGCATGTGTAAAATCTGGCCTGTTTACTCAATCCAGTACCTCAACAAAGTTCAAGATCATCATTCATTTTTAATAAAAAACAGAATAGTATAAGTCTGGGCAAACACATATATCATCATAGGCATGTCAAAAAAGGAGCAAAAGTGAAACTGAAAGCAGAACAATGAATAAAAACAACATTAAGAAACTTGGGTCCCAAAACAAAGAATACAAAGACATTACTGAAACACATACCCAAAATTTGGGCAAAATTTTTAATTCTTGTTTGAACAGGGTTACTTACCTTGATGATTGCATGGAAATAAGCCATACAAAACAAATTCATAATAATACACTGAGGCACCTGAAATTTATAGTCAAGAAATATTAAAAATTACTGATATAGATGCAAAGTAAAAATAGACATAAGTACCATAAATAATTTGCCATGCCTTAGTGTTGCTCAACAGAGAGTGCAAAGTAGCAGAACAGAACTGAATATTCATGTGAGCCATGGAACCATCTGACCCACCCATCCCTAGCTCATTTATGGCAAGGGAATGGATGGATCAGACGATTTGATGACAAACATGAGAAAAAAATCACAAACAAAAATATAGATTAGTCGCATATGACATATCTAAAAAATCAAGATGGGCAAATTAATCTACATTCAATTCATAGTAACATTCATTTCTGGGGTTTTGTTTAAAATCCCCCTAATAACAGATGGAAAAATTTAAAAAAAACATATCAACAAATGACACATTAACAAAAAAAATAATGTACACTCAAATGCATAGTAGCATTGATTATTAGGGTATTGTTGCAACCCGCAAACAAATATATGAATACGGATAAAACTTGATTTGACAAATCCAAATAGTCAAGCATAAATTCCTCGAGCACAAAATGGGATGAATTTTGAAAAAATAAGCCTCAGACAGTTTGCCAAATAATCATTTTGATCTTGAACTTAGAGCTTAAGGAAAAGTAAACAGGGATTCTGGTAATCAAATGATAGCAGCAAACGGAGTAGCCAAGAAGCTAAGGCGGCCCGACACCCCAGAAATCAAACAGTTCTCCTGGCCTCACATGTCATAGACAGATCTACAAACCAGAACCCGCACAAACCAACAGCCACATATCGCAATAAATAACTTTTCCTAACCAACAACACCAAAATGAAGAGGCATGTATGAAATTTGTCCTGTTTACTCATTCCAGTACCTCAACAAAGTTCAAGATCATCGTTCATTTTTTATTAAATCTGGGCAACCACTAACATCATCATAGGCATGCCAAAATTTACCTTAAAAACACAAACAACAATAAAAGGAAGCAAAACTGAAGCTGGAGCAGAACAATGAATAAAAAATAACATTAAGAAACTTGAGACGTTGTTTAAAGGCAAAATAACACAAACAACGAGGTTGTTCAAAGGCAACTGCTGAGAAGTTGGGGCAGGAGCAAATAAACCGAAGGGTCACCAAAAATGTGGAGGGGGTAGTGCCGTTAATATCACCGCTAGGGAATCTTGGGACTCAGAACGGTTGCAGCCAAAAAAAGGCCTAGGCAACTTAAGGGAAAAAAGAAAAAGGCAACAAGAATACCAATACATAGCAGCAAACCTTGAAGAGTAAGAAAAGACAATCGATCCAGATCTGATGGAGCTCGAGCAAAAACACCAGAAAAGGAAAACACACGGCAGAGGATTTAAGAAAACCTCATCTGGAGTATGGGATCCTTGCGGCAAAAAGGCTTTGGATTTAAAGCAGATCACCAAAATACCAACTCCAAAAAAAAGTATGGAAGGTAAGGAGGGAGACCCAAATCCAGGAGACAATATATTGGATCACCAGCCCCGTGGATCACAGATTGGGAAGATGAGAAAATGAATAAATCTCACATAAAAAATGACTACAAGAGTCAAAGCATCAAAACATTAATTTCTGGGGTGTTATTGAAACCCCCAAAAGACAGATTAAAAAGATGAAGATATAAACAAATCTAGATTGACAAATGCATCTACATTCGATGCATCCTACCATTCATTTCTAGGGTGTTATTGAAACCCCCAAATGACAGATTAAAAAGATGAACATATAAACAAATCTGGATGGACAAATTCATCCTAACATTCATTTCTGGGAGTTTCTTTAAACCTCCATATAACAGATGAAAAATTCAAATTACATATAACCAAATCACAGATAAAGAGGAACCACCAAATAAAACAGAATCAACACATAAAACTTGATTTGACAAATCCAAACAGTCAAGCATGAAATTCCAAGAACACAAGTGAGAAGAATTTTTAAAAACAGGCCTCAGACAGTTTGCCAAAAATAATCATTTTGATCTTGAACTTGGAGCTTAAGGAAAAGTAAACAGGGATTCTGGTAATCAAATGATAGCAGCAAACGTAATAGCCAAGAAGCTAAAGGCAGCACAGCACCCCCCCCAGAAATCAATCAGTTCTCCTGGCTCCCCACGTGTCAAAGACAGATCTACAAAAACAGAACCCACACAACCAGCAGCCACATATCGCAAGAGCAACGACGGACAAAAAAACGTGTGGCAGAGAGGCCAGATTCACAGCCGTGAGAAAAAATAGCTTTTCGTCACCTACATAACTGAAATGAAGAGGCATGTGTGAAATTTGGCCAGTTTACTCATTCCACTACCTCAACAAAGTTCAAGATCATCATTCATTTTTAATAAAAAAATAATAGTATAAGTCTGGGAAAACACGTATATCATCATAGGCATGCCAAAAAAGGAAGCAAAAGTGAAAACTGAAAAGCAAACCAATGAATAAAAAACAACATTAAGAAACTTGGGTCCCAAAACAAGAATAAAATGACATTGCTGAAACACATACCCAAAATTTGTGCAAACTTTTTAATTCTTGTTCGAACAGGGGGACTTACCTTGATGATTGCATGGAAATAACCATACAAAACCAATTCATAATAATACAATGAGGCACCTGAAAAAATTACAGTCAGGAAATATTAAAAATTACTGATATAGATGCAAAGTAAAAATAGACAATAAGTACCATAAATAATTTGCCATACCTTCAACCCAAACAAAAGTGCAGAAAAGAAAAGAGCAAAATACCATAGAGATTAACCACTTTAAAAATCATCGTAGAGCGCCAACTAACAACTAACATCGTAAGTTATTAACCCCAACAAACGATAATTAAACATATGGTTGTTCAAGTTCTAAACAACGACACACGAATAAATGTTCATCACACATTTAAGACACACTGAAGATAAAAAATACTAAATAATTTGATGCTGGAACACCTAGAGTTCTCGGAGTAACTCGCACAAGAACCATAATAAAAACATTAGATCAGATGCAAAAATTAGAAAATATAGGGAAAAAATAATGAGAATTACATACAAAAGTGCAGAAGATGGGTCGTCGTTCAAAGCTTGCGCTTCTTGGATCCACCAGCTTCAGCATCAGATGCGCCAACTCCAGAAGCCTCATCTTCAGAAGCAGCAACAACAGGAGCAGGGAGTTCGGGTTCAACCGGAAGCTTGTACTCTTCTGGAGCTGCATCAGAGATTTTGGCTTGTGCAAGGCACCAGCACTCTGGAACAACGTGTACATATTTCATCTTCTTGAAGCCGATGGTGTGAATGCCACATTTCTTCACTTGAAGGTGAAGCCTCGTTGGCGACCTCCGCAATGGAGCACTTGATCGGATATTCGCCGGTGGCGTACGGTGGCCAACCTTGAAATCCCCGGATCTCGGTATATTAAAGACCACCTCAATGACCTTGGCCGACCGATCCCCACCGTGCCGCGAAACGGCGGCATACACACAAATGTTGTCGGTGGGGCCATGTGCAATGCCCGGGTAACGGCAAACCCCAACGTTGAATGACATGTCAATATAGAAACTAAAAAAATAGAACAAGGAATGCTGATTAAGACTTCAAAAAATTTCAGGATAATTTAAACTTAAACATGACAGTAATAAGTAGGGGGGAAATCACATATATGTAGATAAAAATACAGTGCAAAAAGGTGACTCGAATGAACCAAAGAGGCTTCATATTGTCAAAGAAAGAAAAAACATTTGCACTTGGGAAAACCTTAATAAAAAATATGGTGTATGTGAGACACAAATCACTAAAAAACCGACATCACTAAAAAGTGCCATAAAAAAATTAGTATTGCTATGTAGTTCACTTTTATCGTCATACCGATAAAAGAAAAATGATTTCAACTTGTTCCATCGAATACGTACTAAGTTAATTTGTCTAACAATTTCATATAAGATGACAAAACGAATTAACGAGCTACAAAAAAATAGCAGGCAACCTACACATAGTTTTTATTCAAATAAAAAAATGGCTAACAAATTAGTAAGCACACAGTGCAAAAGATAAAAAAAGAAAAAGTGTCACCGGGAGATCGACGATGAGGCCATGGTTTAGGTGGAAGGATGGATGTTAAAAAGGAACTGAAAAAAATTACATAGATTAGGTTAATAATATAGATGTTAAATACATATTAATAGAGAGACTAACTAAACCTGGTGACATCAAAAAAAAAAGATCAGAAAAAAAAGAAAATTAGGGCAGAAAGAAAGAGCTTGGACACATGAGTTATAGTTGGTTTTAGTTCAGCAACTTTAAAGCATGAACACTAAAAAGAACTAGGTTGTCAGCAAAACATATGCAAAAAAGAACATGAACAAAACCCCAAATCAATAGATCCAAGGATATTCAGAGCACTAAATATGAAAAAAGATCAAGTAGAAAACAAAAATGTCAAAAAGACACAAAAGAAAAACGTACGGACGAGAGGATACAGAACCAAAATGAGAATGTTTGGAGAATGAGAAGAAACAAGAAGTACCTTAGATTTGGTAGGCGAGAGAGTGCATGAAGGACCGATACGGCGAACCAGAGAGGGGGGGGGAGTGAATGGGAGCCGATAAAAATTCTTCTCGAAGGAGATGAAAACTCCAACAAGACGAACGCGGCTTCCAACACACGTCTCCGACTCACTACCAAGGTTGGTCAAGCCCACGTAGCCACTGGAGTGCCACTAGACCTAGGAACCAACACACCACCTTCCGACCCGAGAAACGCAGTGGAAAAACCAAGCCTCGAGTCTACAGACCCACACCGGCCGACCGGTGAGCACCACCGGCCGACCGGTCCCCGCCGGTGAAACCGAACAACTTTCACTAAGTGGCTCTACACGGGCCGACCGGTGAGACCCCCCGCCGTCACCGATGGCCAGCGAAAGCCCCCAAGACACCAAACAAAGCCAACCGACCACCAAACGGACCCAAACTCGAAACAACAGCACCACGGGACAACAACGAACACACCAAGACGTTCACCCGAGCAAAAACCCACAAGGGCTCGCACCGGTCAGACCGGTCAAGAGCACCGGTCAGACCGGTGTAGCCTGGGCAGCTCGGGATGAACAGCACCCGCGGGTCAACTCTCCCAAATCCAAATCTCGATCTCCCGAATCGCTCCACGGACTTGAACAAGACTTTGGGGATATCAAGAACACCTCATGAGGAGTCCATAGCCAAGTTTAATCCCACAAAAACTCGTCCAAAAAGGAGGAATCGAAGAAATCCCGCCGAGAGCACTTCCAACCCAAGAACTCAAGAAACCCCAAAATCGAGCACCTTTACTCACGGATTTGGGAGGGGAATCACAGCCCCAAAGAACCACGAAGGGTTCCCACAAATTTCCCCCATCAAATCCCCAAGAGAAAGGCCCCGAAAACAACCCAAAGAAATCACGAAGAGAGGACTCCGAAAATCACCACCAAGAACAACCGGGGAAAACACATCCAAACCTTGAGGAACCACGCCGAATCATCTATACATGAAACAAAGGTTCATACAAGGTCTAGCAAGCCGCCCGATCATCCATCCCTCTCTACAAGATCTCTCCGTGAAGCTCTCTTGCTAGTCCTAAGGAAAACCTAGAGAAAATAGGTGGAAAATAGGAAAACTAATGAGCTAGGGTTCCAAGAGTTGGCTGCCATCCTCTCACCCCTTGGGTTATATGGAGGCAACCAAATGTCTAAAATGCCCTTCTCTACTAACTAGGGATACAAGCCCCTCAAGGGCGGATTTGGAATTATTGATGTCTTCACCATCGGACGGATGCCGGCGACCGCTCCTCGCGTAGCCTCGACGCAAGCCATGCGATCCCGACGCGTGTCCTCCGCTTCGAAGATTCCGGACCGCGTCGTCGCACACGGGCGGACCGGTGCTCCTCACCGGTCGACCGGTCCCCACCGGTCGGGAACGGTCGGACCCACCGGCCGACCGGTCCGGTGTGCCGCCGCACCTCCATCTTCGGTTCTCCGGTCTTGGCTTTGTGGATCAACCAAGGAACCCGGTGGTTTTTCGGTGAACCACCGGAAACCCCGCGAACTCGGTGTAGCCTCCGCCAATCTCCACTCATGACTTGGCTCCCACGTAGTCCCGGCTCGACCTTGGTTTTGAGGCTCAACCAAGAAACCGTCCACGACTTCATCTTGCTGTTCATGCCACCATGCGGTCCGCACTTGACCCCGCCGGCCACCGGTCCCTCGAACGAAGCCTACTTGTCTTCTCCACACCCGGAGGCCTCACCGGCGACGACCTTTCGCGCTTGTTCTTCACCCGCACCAACACGATTCAAGCCGCAACCTCGCACCCGCAATACTTAGCCAAGAATCGGTCCACACAACGTTGTCAATCACTCATCACACAAGGAAGCGACCATCCACCGGTCCTCGAACCACACATGGTCCTCGGTGCAAAGTAGCAAAAAAGAGAGAGAGAGTGCGTACAAGAAAGCAGATGAGAAATGAAACAGGAGAGAGGAGGGAATGGGGGTATTTAAAGGCAACTGCTGTTAAGTGGAGGGAGGGGCGAAGGAACCAAGAGTACTCAGAGGAACCGAAGGGTCACCGAGAAAAAGGGGGTAGTGGTGCAGTTAATAGCCGTCAGGGAAAAAATCTTGGGAATCGCAACGGTTGCAGCCAAAAGAAAAGGGCCCAGCGACTTAAGGGGAAAAAAGAAAAAGCCCAATAAAGAGGCCCAAAAACAAATTCAGAAAAGGTACCAAATAATATGACAAATATTTAAAAAAGCCCATGTAAGGCCCAATACATAGCAGCAAACTTGGAGAATAAGAAAGCCAATCAATCCAGATCTAATCGAGCTCGAGGAAAACACCAGAGAAAAAGGGGAAAACACGGCAAGGGATTGAGAAAAACTCATATGGGGTGTGGGATCCTTGCAGTAAAGGCTTTGGACTTAAACCAAAATCACCAAATCCAAATTCCAGCACATGGAAGGGGAGGAGGGAGACCCAGATCCGAGAGACAAGATATTAGATCACCATCAAACCATGGATAAGAGGGGGTTGAACCCTGCAAACAAGAATACATCTCAATTGGTCATCAAGGGGGCAAGCACAATTACAAGGGAGAAAGAAGAGGTAAGACAGTAATCTCAAACTAGTGAAGTGAAAAAACAAAGTCAATTTCCCTCCAGTAGTTTAGATCTTCATTCAATTTATCTCCAGTAATCACAATTGACAAATAAAAGTCATAAACCACGATCAAAGCAGGATGACAAAAAAGGATCAATTGAGTGTTAGGGGTCGATTTACATACACATTTGCTTACAAAATCTGTCAATTTATATTCAACAAATTCACAGATTGCAAGAAGAGAACAAGATCCAATGGGGAAGAGTAAAAGCAAGAGTATAGTCAGAAACTTGAATGCAGAGATGACGGCTGAGCAAATGCAACATGATACATGTGTGGGAGGCAATTCTGAAAACAACCAGACAAGCAAAGACCCTAGAGAGCAATGCAGTGGAAACAACAACTATAACAATATGGCTATTCAAGCATTGACAGACTACAATTATGAGGTGGGTTATTTTCTGAATAATAATTACAATGCATAATTGAGCATGAAGCTAACACAGAGCATGTCTGGCCTCATACAGGACACAAATCAAGAATCTGAGAGGCCATCACAACAAATAGCTTCAAAGCATATGGGATCTCAGAGCATGGCAAACTTCAACAATATAGATATCAATCAGATAGGATCAAGCCAGGTAAGTGGAAAAAGCTAGATAACCATGGAGATACAAACTGAAAACCGATAAATTATATGACCGCAAGTTACGAAACATTCAGGGATACTACACAGAATTGTTACTGGACCAGATTAGAAATTCACAAGAAGAGCAACAAACTCCAAACATCACACAGGTACATGAGTTTTTGTTATCAGCAAAAAAGCCATATATTTATATGATTCGTAGCAGATATTTACTATGCAACCAATGTTATAAATAATGCAATGCTACAATGTATTTCTATACAGGGTTTACTGGGGACATACATGGGGCTTCTAACAGGAGATTATAGAATTGAGGTACAAAATACCAACTCAAATACCAATTCAAATATGCAAACACCCTGCACATTTGAGGTGACGTGTAACTGTCCAACTTTGAAACATGATTTACATGTCAGGGATTTCGGGCAAACAAATATATATGGACTAAATGCAAATGGAAATGATGATGAGGTATTGCACAAGTTTTCCATGTAAAAATAATAAAAAATAGATATATTCTCCAAAACTAACCTCCAGTTCAATATCATGAAACAGAATCGTACCAATGGCACATATGATGACCCGCAAACACCTATTGGGACAGCAGGGACGTATAATCAGGTATGACAAAAACATATAGATATGTGATGGAAAAAATAAAAAAATGCATCCAACTGATGGCAAAAACCAATTATGTAGGAACAACAAGATCATATTCAGGGCTGGAGTGATGATGCAACGTGCAAAGAAGACATTTTTGGAGCATTGCAATTACAAGAGGTAATAATGAGATAAGTTCTAAATAATGAACAACCACACTTAATAGGCATAGTGAACTTACATCATTTGTAGTTGCGAATACAATCAACCTGGTTTGCACACCGAGACAACGAGAGAATTTGGAATCAACCAATGAAACCGAAGAAAGAAATGAGAATACGAGAGAAGCAAATGGAAGCTAAGAGCTTACGAAGAGGAGATTGAAGAATTCATCCGGAATGAGCAAAGTTAAAGCGCATTCGAAGGGAATAATGCGGATGTAGATAGCAAGTATACGCCGCAAGTAGGAATGGAGTTCTCGGATAGAAATGACGCCCACCATTTTTTCTCCTTCTATGGGTTCCTTGCCGGATTCGAGGTTGTTGTCTCACATGTTACCAGAACTTCAAGCAACAAAAAAACAATGAGATATATAAACAGGAAATGAGATGCCACGGGTATGGGAAGACACCTAAGAACAGGAATGAAGTTATCACAGAAGACAGTCTAATTGTGATGGGTCAAAGCGCAGCTAAAGAGAAAAAGGGGACCAATATACAAATTAGGACAGATTGCAAATGCTTCATGCTGGTCAAAGAAATATCAGGAATTTGGAAAGTAGTTTCCCTAGATTTGGAGCACAACCATGAATTAAGTCCACAACATAGAAATCAGCTATTCAGTGGGAGGAAATATATGACAAATATGGAAAAGGAATGATAAGAACACTAAATGACAACAACATACCAACAAGGAAGATGATTGCAATCCTATCTTACCTAAGAGGAGGATTAACAAGACTACCATACAAGACTAAAGATGTGTAGAACCTTAGAACAAAAATAAACAGGGAAGTAACGGGAATGACATGACACAAGCTATAAGTTATTTCAAGAAGAGGAAATCGAAGATCCGAGCTTCTACTACACTTTTGAAGTTGACAATGAAATGAAGGTGACAAATTTATTCTCGGAGAGAAGGGATTTCCCTAAAGTGGTATGCGGAATATGGAGATTGCGTCGCCTTCGACACCACCTACATGACTAACAGATACAACCTACCCTTTGCCCCATTTGTTGGAATAACAGGACATGCGAACACATGCTTGTTTGCGTGTGCTTTCTTAAGTGATGAGACAACAGAAACATTCAAGTGGGTATTTGAAAAATTCCTAGATTCAATGGGAGGAAAACAACCAAGGTCAATAATTACAGATCAAGACAAAGCAATGAAATCAGCTATTGCACAAATCTTGCCTGATTCAAGGCATAGGAACTGCTTCTTCCACATCAAGCAAAAATGCTATAACAAGAATCTAAAGGTGTTTGCGAAAAACAATGGCTTACCAGAAATGTTTGAAGATACAGTAAACTTCTCGGTGACTGAAGAAGAGTTTGAAACACTGTGGCAAAAAAAGATTGCTGAATTCAAGCTTGAAAACAACAAATATTTGAGCAAGATGTGGGACAACAGAGAAAGATTCATACCTGTGTACTACAAAAATGATTTCTTTCCATTCATTCAAAGCACTGGGAGAAGCGAAGGGACAAATGCAAGATTCAAAGACAATGTAGGGCCAACGTATAGCCTAGTTAGTTTCCTGAGAGAATATCAGAGGATAGTGGATGTAATCAGAAACAAGGAAAATATTGATGACAGCCAAAGCAAACAGAAGATGCCTAAGCAGCTACACCATGGGTATACAATAGAGCAGCAGGCAGCAGAGATTTATAACAGGAATATATTCATCAAATTTATGAATGAGCTAAAACAGACTGAAAGATACAAGTACAGGGAGACAGAAAAAAGGAGATGCTATGAAGTGTGGTATAAGTCAAATCAGATACAAGAGAGGCATAGGATACGAAAGTATATAGTTCTAATTGACCTTACTGAAGGAAGAGAAGAATTCAGTTGCATTTGTGCCAAATTCAACAAAGATGGAATATTCTGTGCACATATCCTGAAAGTAATTGTTGAGGAAGAGGTTAAGGAAATACCAGAAAAGTACTTTATAAATAGATGGAGGAAGAATGAAAAGAAAATTACAGTGCAACCACCCTAGCAAACTTCAAACACCAATGAGTTGCTAAGATTTAATATGATATCAAGGCAGGCAGCTTTATTAGCATCAAAGGGTGCGAAGAAACAGATAGCATCACAATACCTGTGTGATGAGTTTCAGAGAATTGACAAGCAATTAGATATAATACTAGCTAGGCCCGGGCACGAAAAACCGAGAACCGAGAACCGAACCGAAAGAACCGGGAACCGGAACCGAAAGAACCGGAATCGAGAAAATCGGTTCTTGTTCGGTTCCTGATTCTCTGGAACCGAAATTCCCCGGTTCTTCGGTTCGGTTCCTCGGTTAACCGAACAACCAACGAACAACCCATCAAAGCATTTGAGACCGAGTAATCCACCGGCTCAACATCCAAAAGCCCAATAAAAACCAAAAACCCTAACTCCAATCCCACCTCACCGGCCACCGATGCTCCCGGTCCCGGTCGGCGCCGGCGCCGCTCCGCTCCGCCCGCGCCGGTGCCGCTCCGCCTCCGCCTCCACCGCGCACCGGCGCGCTCCGCCTCCGCCCGCGTTGGCGCCGCTCCGCCTCCCACCTCCACCGCGCACCGGCGCCGCTCCGCCCCGCCCGCGTCGCGCGCCGCTCCGCCTCCACCTCCACTCCGCCCCGGTGCCGCTCCGCCTCGCCTCCACCCGCGCCGCCCGCTCCGCCCGCACCCGGCCCCCGCCGTCTCGCACTCGCGTGGCCGGCGCCCCGGCGCCGGCCGGCCATGGCCACGAGGACGAGGCCATCCGCACACGGCCTACCCGGCTCCTCCGGTCAACCGACGCCTCCGCCGCCGTCCATCTATTCCTCTTCTCTTCCTCTTCATTTCTTCAATCTCATCGATTTGGAGGCTCGTTTTGATTTTTGTGTTGATTTGTGTTTCGTGATGTCGATTTGTGCTCAAATTTCTCACTAAATTCATGATTCCGTGATTCTATGAATTATAGCTCGGTTAGAACCGGAACCGAACCGAAAAGAACCGAACCGAACGGTTCTTTCTTCGGTCCCGACTTTTCGGGAACCGAAGTTTGTAGGGAACCGAAGAACCGAACCGATCGGTTCGGTTAGAACCGAACGCCCACGCCTAATACTAGCAGAGTCCGAAGAAACAACAACATCCGCATTCGAATAGAAAATACAGAAGCAGTAAATGAACATGAATCAAGCAAAAATATTGAAGGAGAAATAGAAGGCCTAAAAGATCCCGATAGAATCCAGCAAAAAGGTAGACCCAAAAAGCCCAAAAGACTCAAGAGTATGGTGGAGCAAGAGCGTGAAAAGATGAGAAAAGCAGAAGAAAAGAAGAAAAACAAAAAACCTGCAAATGCTAGTGCTAGTAAGTATAGATTTATATAACATTCTAGTTCCCTTAAAAAGGGAATTGCATAAAAATAAATTATTTGATCAGATAAACCAACAAAACTAACTATGCATTGTTTTTGTACAGGTCCAGAAGGAAAAACTAAAAAGAAGATGAAAAGAGGAGAAACAAGCAACAAAAGCAGTGTCTGAGCAACAGATTATTGGGATTCCAGAAGGCTTCAAAATCGAAGAAACTACAGCTAGGATTCAATATATAGTACAAGGACATAATATATATTTGCATAGAATTTTGTATGAAGATATATTGAGTACCTATGTAATAGGGATGCTTTGATTAGAGGTTCAAAACATTACTAAGGTAAAAACCTAGTAGAAGATTTGATGAAACAATCAAAAAAGGTTGAAAAACACTCCACAACAATCACGTCAAGGTCAAATTTACAAAAAAAAAGGTGCGACATGAAAAGGCAAACAACACGAATTTACATTATTGGATATCTAAAATACACATGCATATAACTACAGTGATGATGAATCTAATGAAATGTAAAGAAATGGTGCATAAAAAAATAAGAGGACAAGATAACTGACCTGGCAATGATTGCAGCAACGTCAAAAAAAATATATAACCTTGGGAATATGAATCAAACATTAGGGACCAGCCATTCATCATTCCAAAAAAATAACATAATTTGTAAAGCGTCATGAATAAAAAGAAAAAAAGTATAATCTGAAGGTAATTTTAAAAACCAACAAAAAGGAAAAAACAAAAAGAGAGGACATAAACAAAAACGAACGGTCATATAAATCGTTCAACTGCACAAAAAATCGTTCAAACTGCGCATGACATACTAAATAAAAACGATATTCTGCACAGTATCGCATCAACGCACACACCACCACGTAGTTTGACACAATGTTAAGCTACTGCTATTACATGCTCAGAGAGCATAAATGGCCCCATGACAGATTGAAAATCTTAGTTCCACGGGGAAAAGAAATGTTGATCCTGCGCAAACATCCAAGAGCTTGAAAACATATGAATCAACTGGGAGTTCAATTGCTCCGACCCTCCTGAGAGAACAATTAATAAACTGAATAATATCAGAATGCAAAAATAAAATAGAACAATCCCCCAAAATAAGAGATGGAAAAAATACAGAAAAAGAGTACCTTATGATTAAATGAGGTAACAAGGCCCTTGTTACCAGTGTTTTTATGGGAGAAAACCATGTCATTAGCTAACTTGATCCTTATATTTGCAATATCACTCTCTTTGAACAAATTAGCAATCATAGATCTTGGAGAATGCCAATGCTCAAGAAACATCATAGCAAAAACCCCTTAGTCAACTCTGAAAAGGGACAAAACAGATACAAGTAAATGTAAAGTAGCAACAGATATAGTTGATATGAAGAATATAAATCAAACATTACATAAAGAGAGCAACGAAAAAAATAAAAAGAAAGCATACACATTGGAGTCAGACTGCTGTGGCACTCGAGGATAGAGCAACTCAAACTCATCAAATGTCTTTGGGTTATTTGCAAACTTGTTCCACCAGTGAATAAAGGATGGGATCTAGACAATAAAAAATTATATTATACAAATACACCACATAAAAAAAGAATATGACAAATAGCAAAATGATGAAACAATAAACACACGTACCATAAGATCTCTAATGTAATTATGAAACTCATCATCTTTTTTTAGTATGAATCAAGAAAGACAAATTTAGAATCCTTGATATCAACCACGAACACAAACCAGTGATCATCATAAAAAGTAGGGAAATACAACTGCAAAAATATAAAAAGTTTTATACATATAAAGTACAATAATAAAAAAAGATATCACAATACAAATAATATAGAAAAACACACACAACAAAAAAAAAACACATACAAGATCAGATAGATGCAGTGGTCGAGTTTTTGAAGATATCCGGAATGCTCTAAAAAGAATATCTCCATTAGCATCAGAAGGATCTTTAAGCAAATTGTTCTGTACCAATTTTTAAAAATATAATAAATCATCACTATAAAAATCTAAAAAATTGCAACAAAAAAATAGCATGTTAACCAAATGAGCAAAATTGTTTGAAAAACTTACGTAAATGTTAGAGAAGAAATAGTGACGCTTCGAGTCATTTGGATAACCTTTAGGGGAGAAAAACAAATGATAACGGAAGGCCGCAACAACAAAATTATTCACACGGCCCCCCAGGTTTCAAAGATTAGCCTAATGACCAGTAACTGCATCTCACTCCTCCATAATAAACTGCATCTTCGCTGCAAAATGAACAAGGCAATAGGAAAACAAAAAAATAAGAAATAAAATGGCATCAGTGATAGAATTCAATAAATAGTAATGAAAACAAAAAGGATAAAATAAGAAACAACTTTACTAACCTGCTTTTAGAAGAGTTTGCCAAAGTACAGATAGCCTTGTCATTTTCAATCTCAGACTTTGAAACATGCCACTTATTATTCTGTGTCACAAAATCATCACTCAAATAATGACTGGGTGCTACAGGACGCCTTGGACCATGAATAGGTACTTTACCACCAGTGGATGAATTTCTCACTTTAAAATCAGACAACATTGCTCCACACTGAGGATCAATAGAAGAATTTGAAGGACAAACATGAACACGTGACATAGATGGAGTCTGCACTGGTGATTTTAAACTTTTCTGATTTGAGTTATAGATAACTTCAGCTTTCTTGACCATACTGCCAACTTTTTGAGACAAAGTTCTTGATCAAACAACCTCAACTTCAGGAGAAAAAGACACCTTGAAAAAAAATCAGAAGAAAATGAAGTGAGGAAACATTTAACGCATTTATGATAATCAGGAACACATATAAAACCTTAAAAAAATAGGAGTTACGACAAAAGGAATACACAGATTATGGAATACGAAAATGCAGATGACACACATGTAGGGAAAAAAACAAAAGTAAACCATATCATAATAGGAAAACCCAACACTTACATTCCTCTTGCCAGAATTACGTACAGACGGAAGAATGCCAGACTTCTTAGGCAGGTTAGGAGTGATGTCAGGATTATCATCTTGAGTGAATGGAAGCGTTTGCATAGTAACATAATCCTGCAAAAAACAAAAGAACAAGTGAAGCAAAAAAATAGATGTAAACTACAAACAAAACACAGATAGAAAAAAAACAAAAACTCACCTCCTCTGAGTCTAAGTTTATACAAACCATCGAATGAGGAAAAACTCGAACAAAAAAAGGAAACTAAGCAAAACTAAAAAAGCATGGACATGTCTAATAACTAAAATGTTAAACACAAAAAATGGAACAATACAAAAAGAAAAAATATAATAATCATATACACCTCAGCACACTTGGAATCTGTGCGCCGCTTAGAGCGAGGAGGAGATACATCTTCCGACGAATGATCATCAACGATTTGTGTTATTGTGATTCTTTTTGACTGTTGAGGGCTACATCTTGGGGACTTGAATACATGAGGAGCAGATACATGACTACGACCTTGCTGGGTCAATGGAATATGATCAAATGAATCATTGAGGTTACATTTCATCTTCTCAAGGGTGGCAGCTTTGTGACCTGTAAGTAAAAAAATGAACAAACAAAAATCAAAAAGAACAAACGATAATGAATACTACTGGAAATGTAGAAAGGAACAGAAGATAGATAACTCTACAAACATATAATACATACTTGAACGTTCACCATGAGAAGCAGAGCGAGACAAAGGATTATCAAACAGCCTTTCATCACGAGTAGCATTAGCAACTGCACGCATAGAAAATAAACAAAAAATAATCAATGCTTGAAACTAGAGAAATTATTACAAATCAAATACAAAATGGCTCATATAAAAAAAGAAGAGCTAACCATTGGAAACCAACTTTTTCATTAAACCATCACCATTTTCATCACCCAGCTAGATAAAAAAAGAAATAAAAACGTTAACATTACAACCGAATATATGAGTAGAAAAATAAAAAACCAAATTGAATTCAATATGAATAACAGAATGACTACAGAATGCATACATTTTTCTTCACAGAAGGTCCAGAACTGCAAGTACGGGTCATCGGAGGAGAAGAGCGTGAACCTGTAGAATGTTGAAGAATAAAAATAATAAAACAACATAAAAAACCTAAGGTACAGAATGAACAAAAACCAAAATAATACAAGGCTCAAATGTACCTTTCGAGCAGAACCACCTTTACTAGAGCTTGGACCTTGGTGTGGTGGATCTGAATAAGCATACATTAATTAGAGAAAATTTAGAAAAGCACATTGTAGGTAAAACATAACATAAGTAGATAAAAAAAGAAAAAAACAAAAAGAACTAAACACAAACCTGGTAAGTCATCCGACCTGGAGGTGGTGGTGGGTCAAATGGAGGGCCACCACCAACATTACTATCAACAGGAGATGATGGATCAGACCTCGGAGTCTCAGAAATAGCTTTCACTAAATCAATGACAAGCTTCTTGGTATTGGAGTTCATATTAGTTGCATAGTTCATCATCTTAACAAACAACTTCTTAAGATCATCAGATAGAGAGCCCAATGAAGAAACATCCAAGTTGACAGAAAGACCAGACATTTGACAATGCTTCTCAACCAACTCAGATATCTGAAACTTCAAGGGCTGAGGAAGCTCACATCCAGCAACTACATCCAGTTGTTGCAGGAAATCTTCATCAACTTCACGACCAACTTCGGGAGGATTGCATAGCTCGTACTGAAAAACAAAAAAACAAAAAGATATAGCCAAAAAAATATATATACATGTACAACTATACATTTAAAGAAAATGAACAAACCTGCCCATAGCATGTGGACTCGTAATCAAGAAGGGGTCTATGCCCATACTCTCCTGGACCTTTCTTGTCAAGTTCGAATATAATCGAATCATATTATCTTCCGGATAGAAATGCGAGGCATATCGTGCTTAACTTGACGCTTGCGAAAATCAACATTATCCAGATACATTACCTGGTGGACGAGTAAAAATATATACATATTATTTGTTAGAATTAAAAAATAGAATATAATACAAAATAAAAATACATTAAAGCAAAAATAGTGAAACGTACAACCCAAATAGTAGACACATCCACCAAGAGATTGACGAGCTTTCGAGCTTCCAAGACCAGAACTTGATCTATTAAAAGCCTTGATATGACCTAATAGCCAAGAGAGGACAAGCCCACACGAATCATAGTCTTTTGCGTTCTCAATGTCTTCAAAAACACCAAGATATTTCACACTTGGAACTAAATTAGTGTTGGAACATAGAAAAACTGCTAAGTGCAACAACCAAGAAACACACAAAAACATCTTAATCCGACATCTCTTCTTGTTTGATTATCTTGTTGCAAAAAATGACACCTGCGGGAGGTGATCCTTCCCAAACTTTGAGAGTACAATAGCTTTACCAACACTATAATCAAGAGGTATAGCAATAGGTCCAAGTGGGATGCCAAGTACTAAATTGACAGATTCCCTAGTAAGTGAGATAACCTAAACACACAAACATAACACATGTTCAGGAGCTATGAAAAAACAACAGGAAAAATATAGTAAAATAAAAGAAATCAGATTCTAAAATTTGTTAGATGAGTATCAAATAAGAAAAAAAGAAGAGAAAAAACAAATAAATGAAATAAACAAACAATAAGGAGACAAAAAAAAGCAACGAAAAAATACCTTTTCTCCCAAGATTAAGTCCCCTGATTTTGCATCAACATGCCGAGCAATCCACATAGCAAACTTTTTGGGAACAAAACACTTGCTGAAATGAAGAAGAGACCCAAATCCATATCTTTCAATAACAGACCTTTGATTCGGGGTGAGAGCCTCAATAACATTAGACAAAGTAGTGGCAGAAAATCTGGAAAACCCATCTTCAGAGGATCTTGTGACCTTATCCCTCTTAGACTACAAAAAAACCACAATGAGAAAATAAAAAATATAAAATGTAATCTGCTACAAGACATACACTAACTACATATATATGATTTGCTGAGCAAATACTAACCTTATGGTGAGAAGATGAATGTAGCTCACGCCGTAGTTTCTTTATCAGCTTGAACTAATAGAAAAAAAGCAAAATTCCATAGTTATAAAAATAAAAATACGACTTATATAAACAATGAAGCAATGGACAAGAGACATCAAAATAATACATTCATTGTTTACATGGAACGAATAGAAAAAAGGACCAAATATAGAAAAAAAAGGACAAAGTTAACATACATCTTTCATCACAAGTTGAAAAAGAAGCTTGTTATATCCTTCAGTGCTATCAGAATCTGAAGATTGATTGTTCTGGATACGATAAACATGAAAAAGTAAAAAACACCACAATGACAAAGGGCCAAACAAAAAAGACTTTGAAAAATTATACTAACTTCAAATTCAACTTCATGGTCAGAGAAAGCAGCTTCAGTATCAACAGATGGCATCTGAGAACACTGAACATCGTCAAAATCAGGATCATCTGATTCACTACTGCTGGGATCAACCCCATGTCTTGAGCGTCTGTGAGACATCTAGAAAACATAAAATAAAAAAATTAGTTATGAAAAACATAGTTTAATCATTTGAACAAAGATTAATCAACCAATAATTAACCCATTCAGGAAAAAGTTAACAAGACACAACTGATACATCATTAAAATCTAGAATAATCATTTGATAACATAACTGGACCAAACACCATTAAAAATGCAAAAATATATTTGCTAGAACATCATATGTAATTACAAAAGACCAAACTAAAAAAGGAACAGCAAACTCTCAATTAATTACAATTTGTTAATTAAAAAATTTA
Organism: Cenchrus americanus; assembly: GCA_947561735.1. Classification (NCBI taxonomy): domain Eukaryota; kingdom Viridiplantae; phylum Streptophyta; class Magnoliopsida; order Poales; family Poaceae; genus Cenchrus; species Cenchrus americanus. Next base: position 294,839,179 of record OX387241.1, read on the forward strand.
CCTAGAAATACATAAGATAATACTGAAAGGTGCATACTGTACTAGATTTGAACAATTATCCAAACATATCATAAGCATTCATCATAACCACTCATATATACATACCAACTCAGAATTGCTTTACAAAAAATTCAACCTAAAAGCTACGCATGGTCGCAAACACAAGAAAAAAATCACACACATCCAAGGGAGACAAAAAACCTAATCAATTTATACTGTACTAGATATCTGAAACAAAGGATCAAATAAACTTAAAATATGAATGTAAGACAACATAACACATTTTAGAATGACATTGAGGACCAGGCATTCACAACAGCAGGGGCCATAACCAAAAAAATTCAAAAAATTACAACTCAAACTAATAATATATTCACACAAACCTCGCACAAAAAAACATGGTCAACAGTGCACACATAGACTCATGAAAAAAACACCCTGTACACAAAAATAACAGGAGCTACATACTGTAAAAAATGTGAAAAAATGAAAATGAAAAATACATCAGGAACACAGAAAAAGGGAAAATCCTCAACCTATTGAAAAAAGAGACAAATCAACAACGTACACCATTTTCAAAATCAGTGCTAGATTTTGTATTATCAACATACATTTCTACATTTCAGTAAACAAAAGAAAAAAATATTCCCCAAAATCAACATCACTATTATCAATGAACTCGTAGCACACAGTAAAACTACATGAAAACACAAAATTATCAATGACCTCTCGAAGCACGGCAGACAAGTACATGCAACAAGCGAATAATACCGCTCAAAATGTACACCCGACTATATAGCAATCAATTAACCATACAAATACTACAATCCCACAAACAAAACATTGTTGATATCACGAACAACAACTCAAAAAAGTACATAGAAATCGGTAACAGAAACTCACCGAGAATCAGGTAGAGCTCTAGAAGAAACCGATAATAATCACGAATACAGTACAGGATAAAACGAATGATTCCGTCAACATGCAGATCAGAAAGGGATCCCCCATAACATTTTCCACACCAGATCGGGTAGGCAACAACAAAAAAAGCGACCATCAATAATTAGCACAGGGCGCAAGGGGAGATGAATGGTAGGGGGAAAGTAAACTCACCAACAGTGGCAGCGAACCCTAGAAATGAACCCTCGCTGTCGACGAAAAGGATGAAATGGAAACACAACAAAAACACTGGATCAGCACTTCCGCATAAAGAAAAAAGTAGTAGAATGGACCAGATCTACAGAAATCAAACTCACCTCGTAGGAAAATGAAACCCTAGAGCCAGGTCATACACGGCGACAACATGCAAAAGCCAATGAAACGAAGCAAAAACCACACAAAATCGAAAACGAAAGGGAGCAGCGTCCCCCCCCCCACGACCCCCCACCCCCCGCAAGCCGCCGGTCGCCGCCGCCGTCGCAAGCCGCGCCTCGCCAGTCGCCGCCGGAAGCCGCGCCTCGCCATTCGCCTCGAATCGCCGTCGTCCACAGAGAAAGAGGGAGAGGAGGGTGGGGAATGGAAAATGAAGCGGCAAACGGAGTATCCGAGAAGGTAAGGCGGCACACACCCCAAAATCAAACAGTTCTCCCCCCGGCCCCACATGTCAAAGACAGAACAACAACCCAGACCCAAGCGCAACCAGCAGCCACAGATCACAAGAACAACGGTGGACAAATTCGTGTGACAGAGAGGCCAGAATCACACGCGTGAGCTGTAGCTTTTCCTTAAATTTTTAAGAGGACCTTGTAAATATACTTTTAGTTTTATATATATGGCGATTTTTAGGGGTGTTGTTAGTTGCGTAGCCAGGCAACTAAGCTAACGCAGTGCAAAAACTATTATGATCTGATACGTGGCAGTTTTCACTGTGCGTTAACAGTGGGTAGGTTGCAGTAGCTAGGATTCATCATCAGAAGTAAATTAACGCAGCACACTCTGGTAGAATAGAGAGAAAATGTAATGCTAACAGTGCTAGGTTCCGGTAGCACACTTCTGTAGAACAAGCTCTGACAGGAAATGCGAAAGTAGTTCCATTAATAAGATAAAGTTTCTGACAGAAAAACATGCCTCTGTCATAGCCACACTTATACATTTACTGATGCAAGAATATGCAAATATGGGCGAAGATAAGGTAATGCACTCCCCATCTCGAGACTTCAGTGACGACGGCACCACTGGCTCGTAATCTCTAGTGGTGGGGATGCCGCTTCTTCTTATTACGAGGCAGAAGAGCGCTACTGAGTGCTTCCCCAGTGAAGACTGCGGCCCTCAGTACCTTCAGAACCTGCAGTAGCAAAAATATAACAGAGCGCTCAGCGGCAACATAACAGGGGTGCTGAGCCTGAGCCATATAGTATGTTTCATGATGTTAAAATTCAGGCTGCTAACTGTCGAGAGGTACCTGGGTTTCGTCTAGTGTGATTTCTTTCTCAACGAGCTTTTCCTTTGGAATCTTGGCTGCACGCAGGAGTTGGAGAGTGTTGGCCAAGGAGAAGTGAAGAATACGTAGATTGTTGGTCACTATGAAGTTTCTCGGCCCTCCCTTGATATATGTGGCATTAGTCGTATCGTACATATTTGAAGATTTCGGGCTCCTCTCGACAAGAGTTCTCGAAGTGGTGGACCCGCACAAACAAATCTGTCTTTGTGCTCGATGGCAAGAAGTGCATTTGACAGTCAGCCTTCTTGGCTCTAATTCTCTAACCTGAAGTACATTGATGCTGCAACCAAAGTGGGGCGCCAACTTTGGGGATAAGAGTAAGTCTTGGTAAAGATTGTCAATGCATCCATTTGGGGACCACTGTCCATAAGCCTTGATTATTGATCCAAGTGGAAAGCTAAGAAGGCCAAAGATGAGGTCAATAAAATCTTGCCCAGCCTCCGCATACAGCACTAATGCGTCGTCCTTTGTCTGAATGAGTTTAACCTTGATGGATTTGAACTTGTGTTCGGCGTTTTTCGGTTGAAGGAAGTTCTCTGGGAGCTGATCTAGATTTACAGCATCCGGTGTAATTGCAACATCAAAAAATAGTCCGGTTAAAGCTTGCTGGGACATCAGTGCTCTCTTAAGCAAGCTTATCATCTGAAAATACGGGGTGGAAAGCATGCTATGGTTAGGGAAGTGAACGAAAGTGAAGCTTCTTCAACAAAATTAACCTAAGCCTGAATGCCTGATGAAGTGCATTTTATTCTCAGTGGAGGAAGGAACTGACCTTGCTGGAATTAAGCTCAAGAAGCTTCTCCTCAACATTGGATTCGTCGTGTAGGCTGAACTTGTCGAGCAGGGAAAACACGATACTTGTGGAAGCAGGAGCCACCTGGAGATCATCAGTGACGATTAACTTCAGACCACTCTTGACAAAACCCTCATTGCCATCGTATCCAACAGAAGTACTATGAACGATCTGTGTATGTTCAGCAAATGTCAGCCCCCAGCTGCAGTTCTTGCAAACCGCATCTGGGACTGAGATATACGAGTCGATATAGCATTTCGGATTTAAGCAAATGCCGAATTTTCTCGGATTGGTGTCATCAACCCTGATCTTGAGTTGACCGCACTGACTTGCGGCGGCATTGAGGGGGCTAAGAAGCATGGACTTGCAGGCCTTGGTCTGGAAGTGATCCACGCTGAGACTCTCCACGCTCTTGTACACCTCATCGAGGCAACCTACACCAGATTGCTTGCCGAGAAGGCGCACGATGGTGCCAAGGGGCAGCGTGAGGAAACTGAAAAGCACGTCCACAAAGTCCTTGTCTGACTCCGCGAACAACACCCTCTGCTTCTCCTTGTCGATGAACAGCTTCACAGCAACCGTTGCTCCATTGTTCGACATGCTGTATTGCTGTGTGTGTGTGTGGCAGTCTGTATGTGGATATGTGTTCCAAACTTCCAATTGGCAAACAGGGTGCCTATGCAGTCCTCTAAATACCCAAGCGTGCAACGATTCAACTACGGCATTTGCAGGCCTGATCTGAAGGGGCACGCGACGATTGAGATCGCGGGCAGCCGCCTGTATCAAATGAACGGACGAATCAGATCACAGTATCGCACTGAATGCAAGCCGATTCGGTTTCCAACAGGGAGGTTGGTGATCGCCACTCAGCCTCCTTTGCATTGTTTCTCAGGTCTCACTCGAAACTGCATGCCACGGCGCGCATTCTCTTCAGTTCATTTCTCGCAGCAATTTTTTATTATTATTATTTCTCGCAACAACTGTTGAAGGGGGCTCCTATATTCTTGTGGAAGATAAATAAGGGTTAAAACTTGCACCCTGCACCTGCACCTGCACGACGCCACATCTGTCTGCGCCCCAAGATAACATCGTGACCGCTTCGTTTCCTTTTTCTTTTCGATTATAGCCGCGTCGTTTCCAAACGGCGTTGGGAAAGGCGGTTCATATCTGCTTCCTTCGTTTTAAATTATAAGGCGTTTTGATAAATATTATAATAGTATATATCTCGACATTTTTCTAGATTAACGATTAAAATCTCACCTCTATATCCACAAGTGGATATATACGGTCAAAAGTTACACAAAAACAGAGTTCTTAGACACTAAACCTCACACCTAGGGAAACAAAGAAACAAGAAAAAGAGCTCTAAGATGCATGAAAATAGAAGGTTAACCTTCGTTCTTCTTCTCCGTCCAAGCTTCGAATCCTCAATCGCTCGTCAAGTTGTTCCCCCACAGGCGAAGCAAATCAATCATCAATATGACTTCCAAGGCGACGCCTTCAAGAAGGATATGGCGTCGAAGCCACCGTCGCCACCCTCCGAAGAGCAGGAGTAAGGTTTGCACCTGGAAAATCAAAGACCTAGCAGGGAGCCACCCATCAAACACCTCCAAGGATGTACACGACATCCGAAGACGCTGTCGTTGCTGACCCGACACCGCTGTCTGGTTAGGCTTTCGCCCGAAGCTTTGCCCCATGCCGACCCGACGACAAAGAGCAAATTGAATCGCAACACCGACCGCAGACGCCGATAATGTGAGGGATGAGCATTTAGGCTCCCCTCGACCGAACCGTCGACCACGACACGAGAGTCACGACTCATTGCTCTGCTCGCCGGTGGACCGACACCGACTGGTGGGGCCCAGTTCTTCGCACGAGGACGTCGAAAGAGGACAAGCAACCCGCAGCGGCCGACAGTCGCCACCGTCACCCCGCTGCACTTAGGTTGCGAGACAGATCCGCACGCGGGAGCTCGGAATCGGTCGAGGCCACCATCTGCCACAAGCCACCGCCAAACTCACCTTGGGAGAAGGCCACCAGAGAACAAACCCTCACATGGAACTTAGCCCAGGCAAGGTAGGCTCCGAGGACCACCACCCCTCAGCGAGCCACCGCCGTCCACGCCGCCACCCACCCTGACGAAGGCCATAACGCGGAAGAACTGAGCCGCCGACCACCGCCTGCAACCTTTGATGGAACAACTCGAAGAGGGTCGAAACAGCCACGACGACGTTGGAACAGGGATGCCGGCACCGCCGGAGAATGCCGCCAGACCTCGCCACCCACCACCACCTCCTCCGCTCAAGGCGCGACCATGCCATCAGCCACCACAACTGCTCCGCCCCTCCACAAAACAACCCATGGCGCCAAGGCTCGTGCGCCGCCGCCTCTGTAAGGCCGCCGTCGTACGTCGCCACCCCCACCCAGATCCGGCGTAGGCAAGCAGTCACCTCAATGAAAGGCCCCACCGTCACCATCCTAGGGGCCGCGTGGTTCTCCGGCGGTCCCCTCCAGAGACGGCAAGGGTGGATAGAGGGGAGGGTTGGTGGTGGCGGCTAGGGTTTCGCCACCCGAGTCGCCAAAGGGGGCGACACAGGGGCCCAACTGCCACAACAACGGTAAATAATAACTCAACATAAATATATATATAGATGCATATTAAATTTTATGAATATTGAAATGACAAAAACGGCCTACAAATTGGAATGGGAGTATATGGAACAGAAGAGGATAGATTAACTCATCATCTTCCGGCTAATCAGAAGCGCAACTATCTTCAATTTCTCGACCTCCGGAGATGGTGGAGGAGCAGGTAGCGGCGTGCAAACCGATTTAGAAACGGCACGGGCAAACCCGTCTACGTGCATCGTCCATCTAGCCTGGGACACAACAACTGCACCTGCGCGGAGCAGGCAGCTGCTAAAAATGGTAAGAACAGGTCCCTGACTGTTTTTGCTTGCATGCTGTCGCGCTAGGTGAAACGGTGAATGAACCTGAGCACCATCACGTCCAGATACATCTTACATCGTTACACCTGCCACGGTTAATTAGCTGGGCACATAAACTCGTCAGATATCGTGACGAAACTGCTAAGATCTGGTGACAGACAAAAACTTCCCGGCCGAATCATCATCAACTCAGGATTACCATCTGAGCTAACCAATTTGATGGAAATTAGTCAACAGTATGCGCGTGGCTGTTTTTTTTTTGGAACAAAAAAAAGAAAGTCCAGTTGGGATTCAGTTGGTTCAGGCGCGGAATCGATCTGTCGCCAACTCGCCATTGGCCAAGATACTCCATTGACCCAAGATTCTCTCGTCTCTCCAACGACCAAACAACGGAAACCACCCGAAGCGGATCTTCGGTGCTGCCACTGCCAGCCACCCGGGATATTTATACCACCGCGCGCGCCGTCACAGGCTTTGCTCTGAACCTCAACACACAGATCTGAAGAAGGTGCGGGCCGCCGAGCAGCGATGGAGATCGAGCACCACCTCCCCGGCGGCCGCGTGGCGGCCATCGGCGACGACGACGACGTGGAGCTCGTGGAGCAGGTCCGGCTGACGGTGCCGACGACCGATGACCCGACGCTGCCCGTGTGGACGTTCCGCATGTGGACCATCGGCGTCGTCTCCTGCGCGCTCCTCTCCTTCTTCAACCAGTTCTTCGCCTACCGCAGCGAGCCCATCATCATCAGCCAGATCACCGTCCAGGTCCGCCTCTTCTCTGCTTTCCGATCGATCGTGCCTGCCTGCCATGTCTCGGGTTTCGGCTCGGTTTCTCAACATTTCCGGCATGGTGAACGCAGGTGGCGGCGCTGCCGGTCGGGCACTTCATGGCGCGGGTGCTGCCTGACAAAAAGTTCTCGACGTTCGGCAGGGAGTGGTCCATGAACCCGGGTCCCTTCAACATCAAGGAGCACGTGCTGATCTGCGTCTTCGCCAACGCCGGCGCCGCGTTCGGCAACGGCGGCGCGTACGCCGTCGGCATCGTCACCATCATCAAGGCCTTCTACCGCAGGAACATCTCCTTCCCCGTCGGCCTGCTCCTCGTCATCACCACTCAGGTACGTGCCGTGTCCGCGTTTCACACGTTAAATTGTGAGCAAACAGGGCGCTGATGCCCTCCATGTCTGTACAGGTGTTGGGTTACGGATGGGCAGGGCTGATGAGGAAGTACGTGATCGAGCCGGCGCAGATGTGGTGGCCGCAGAGTCTCGTGCAGGTGTCCCTCCTCAGGTGAGACCACACTGCTCACCGACGCGTCTAATGATTCGACCAAATCCTTTCGACGCATTGCTGTCACTGACAGTTTGATTACGCACGCACGCACGCGTGCATTCAGAGCGCTGCACGAGAAGGAGCAGGGTCGCCGGATGACGCGTGGCAAGTTCTTCCTGATCGCGCTCATCTGCAGCTTCACCTGGTACATCGTCCCGGGGTACATCTTCCCGACGATCACCGCCGTCTCCTGGGTGTGCTGGGCGTTCCCCAAGTCGGTGACCATGCAGCAGATCGGGTCGGGCCTCAACGGCCTCGGCGTCGGCGCCTTCACCCTCGACTGGTCCGCGGTCGCCGCCTTCCTCTCGAGCCCGCTCGTGTCGCCCTTCTTCGCCATCGTCAACGTCTACGTCGGCTTCGTCCTCCTCGTCTACATCATCGTGCCCGCCTGCTACTGGGCCTTCAACCTCTACGACGCCGGCACCTTCCCCATCTACTCCACCGACCTGTTCACCGGCGCCGGCCAGCTCTACAACATCACCGCCATCGTCAACGACAAGTTCGAGATCGACATGGGCGCGTACGCGCAGCAGGGGAAGATCCACCTCAGCTTGTTCTTCGCCATTTCCTACGGCCTCGGCTTCGCCTCCATCGCCGCCACGCTGTCGCATGTCGCCCTCTTCTACGGGAAGTACGTGCCTCGCGATCTATCGGTAATCTGTCGCCTGCTCGATCGACAGGGATGCATGATGAGTGTTTTGTTCCTGCAGGGAGATATACCAGAGGTTCCGGGAGTCGTACAGGGGCAAGCCGGACGTGCACACGAGGATGATGAGGAGGTACGACGACATACCCAACTGGTGGTTCTACGTGCTGCTGGTGGTGACCATGGCGGTGGCATTGGTGCTCTGCACCGTGTTCAAGGACGAGGTGCAGCTGCCATGGTGGGGGCTCCTCTTCGCCTGCGCCATCGCCTTCGTCTTCACGCTCCCAATCAGTGTCATCACCGCCACCACAAACACGGTACTTAATCACCTAGCGATTGCAACTCCAATCCAAATGCTTCCTAGTTCCAGTAATAATTAATCATGTTGACTACTGTGGCGGTATGTGTCTGCAGACACCGGGGTTGAACGTCATCACAGAGTATACCATGGGACTGATCATGCCGGGGAAGCCGATAGCCAACGTGTGCTTCAAGGTCTTCGGCTACATGAGCATGAACCAGTCCGTGTCCTTCCTCAATGACTTCAAACTTGGCCACTACATGAAGATCCCGCCGAGATCCATGTTCCTAGTTCAGGTACTACAACGAGTCTTGGTCTTGCAATATCTTTGATCATGGCCTATACGCACTGCATTTGATCTCTGACAAAAGATGCCGTTGGTGTTCGAAAACCAATCCTTCAGTTGATCGGGACGGTTGTCGCCGGGACGGTGAACACGATCGTGGCGTGGTGGCTGCTGACGACGGTGCCGCACATCTGCGAGAAGGCCCTCCTCCCGGTGGGCAGCCCGTGGACGTGCCCCGGCGACCACGTGTTCTTCGACGCGTCCGTGATCTGGGGCCTGGTCGGCCCGCGCCGCATCTTCGGACCTCTGGGCTACTACAACGCGCTCAACTGGTGCTTCCTGGGCGGCCTGGTCTGCCCGCTCTTCGTGTGGCTCCTGGCCAGGGCGGTGCCGGGGCACGCGTGGTGGATCAGCCTCGTGAACCTGCCCGTGATCCTGGGCGCCACGGCCAACATGCCGCCGGCGTCGACGCTCAACTACACGGCGTGGTGCTTCGTGGGCACCGTGTTCAACTTCTTCGTGTTCCGGTACCGCAAGAAGTGGTGGCAGCGCTACAACTACGTGCTGTCGGCTGCCATGGACGCCGGCGTGGCCATCATGGGGGTGGTCATCTACTTCGCGCTGTCCGGGCACCCGCTTGACTGGTGGGGGTCTAGGGGCGAGCACTGCGACCTCGCCACATGCCCCACGGCCAGGGGCGTGCAGGTCGACGGCTGCCCTGTTCTCTGATGATCAAACAGTACCCAAGAAGCACCTGCCTAGAGGTGTGTAGAAACTCATATAGATATGTGTTGCTGTGGTGATTGTTAAGTACCATTCTATTTGTACATAAACATTGTGAAATGCCATTGGGTTAGGTATGGAAATCATCTTTACTCTCTTGTCCCTTCGGTTGTGATTGCATTATTTGTCGTCCAATTCGGCTTTTACTTGGAGGTTTGAAACCTCTTCTGACATACTGAAAAGCAAAATACTGCATTTGCTAAGCAACAACGTCCTTCAGCTGATGACACCAATAACTCGTTCACTAGTAAGCAAAGTAATAACACCAAAAAATTCACAAGTGAACGGGATTATCCACAAGTGTCACAGGCCGTGTTGGAGACGTGACGTGACGATCCACACGAGGGAGGGGACAAGCTATAGCTAGCAAGGGGTACGTACGTACGTTATTGGGTTTTTGCGGAGCGGCGGCCGGGTGCCCGCCCGCCGCCGGCGCACAGAAACTGCGACGGTGCGCCGCGGTGAGACAGGGGTTCACGTACGGTTGCGGCTCGACCAGCACCAAGCTCGTGGCAGCATCCATTCCAGACGTACGTGTGCCTCCCGCTAGCTGTCGCGCCAACGACGGACCGGCGGGGCGTCGTCGGTCGTCGCCGTGCCTGTGGGGCACATACGTGGCACGCACCACGATCGACGAGCAAGCATGCAGCAGAGCGCAGCCCCGTGCGCCGCCGGCCTCCCGTCGCCGTCCATAGCAGCTGCAGCTTGTGGTCGTCGACGGCCCGATCGAGGCCGCGCCCTCTCGGCTGATCGATCACACTTGCTGCATTGCATCGCGAGAGGAAAGCCAGCCCGGCGGCGAGCAGCCGAGCACGTACGCCCTCGAGGCAAACGAAGCGTGGGTGGTGGCCGATGCGATGCGATGCAGTGCGCCCTGAAACGTACCCCCGAGTCCGCGTCGCGGGCCCGATCGAGTACGTGCACGTCTGCACGACCGGATCGCTCGCTCCCTCGCGGCGGCCGGACAGACGTGGAGCCGCGCGCGTGGGCCCATAGCCACAGCCTGGCGCCGACCTCACCGCCTGGCTCGTGTGCAGTTCCGCGCGTCACGCCCGCGCAACTAACTCCTGGCTTTGCTCTCGATTTTCCTAATGGAACTGCTAGCGCCCGGACGTCCGAATTAAGAAGCATATCAGCCGTCGGATCATGATGTTGCGAAGCGTGTTGCGAATGTTGCGAACACCTTTTCTCATGTTGCGAACACTTTTTCAATGTTGCGAACACCTTTTCCCATGTTGCGAACACCTTTTTCCATGTTGCGAATACCTTTTCCCATGTTGCGAACACTTTTTCCATGTTGCGCCCCCTCCATCCTCCCCTGACATAGTGTACGTGTTACGAGTTTGTGGCGAACATGTTGCGAGCTTGTGGCGAGCATGTTACGACCAACATCCAAACATCGTGTTGCGAACACTTTTTTCATGTTGCGAACACTTTTTCCATGTTGCGCCCCCTCCCTCCTCCCCCCGACATAGTGTACATATTGCGAGCGTTACGAGCGTGTGGTGAGCATGTTGCGAGCCCGTGGCGAGAATGTTGCGATCATCATCCAAACATCGATGCAAGGTTGGTGAGCGGTTGGGAGGGCGTCCGATTTTTTCCCCCGTCGGACGTATGATCCGAGCATTACCGTTTTCCTAATCTACAGGAAATCATCTCTCCTCACCTCCCAAAATCCACACCAAGTCCCGAGCCCCCTTCCCTAGGATCTTTTTCACAATTATATCTTTTACAATTTAATTTAAAAACAATACCATCGAAATATTATTTACAGATCTAACCCTTTTAGCCGCGCCGGCCCCACATGACGCTCCTCTTGCCGCTCCGCCCCATGTGGCGAACCAACATAGTTTTGCCGCGCCACATGCACTCGCGCTCCTCTTGCCGCGCCGCCGCATGTGGCGAGCCAACATTGTTTTGCAGCGCCACTTGCATGTGGCGTGACAAAAGTACTCTTTAATTTAATTTACTCACTTTACATCATTTAAATAAAATAGAATTTAATCTTTAAATATTATGAAACTTGATATGCGTAATATATAAGGTGTGAACATTCTATTTTAGTAACATGTGGAAGCCCCAATGATACATATTTTGAAAATTTTAATTTCAAAATAGGCTATGTAGTATCTCTATATCGTCCTTAGTATCGGGGACAGCCATAAGGGTCCCCTAAATAACCAGGGGAAACCCGCTTAAAATTCATAAAAACGCAATACGCGAACTAACTCACGAGCCTAAAACGCAAGCACTAAACGTTCACAGCCCTGGTGGCCCCCGCGGCCCACCAGAGCGGCACAGCTGAACGCCCCCTCGGGCGAGGTCCGCCTTGCTCGAGGGCTGAACGCCCCCTCGGGCGGGGTCCGCCACGCTCGAGGGCCCCTGCACGCACGTCACCCTCGCTCCTGCTCACGCACCCGAGCATTTAATGCTCTGACACCGCAGGACTGCGCCACGACCCTGACACGCCTGAGAATCACGCCCCGACGCTGTTCCACCGACTCCCTGGGGAAGACCATCCCCTCCACTGTACAACACTGTGCGGAGAGGCTAGTCTTAGCCCCGTGGCACTGTGCCACCTACTTTCGTACGGCTAACGCGCCGAGCCCTCGAAGGGGGCCGGCGGAACCCTCGAATGGGGGCGGATGCTTTTTCTATGACTACACAGAACTACGCCGTGACGTCAGGCCAGCGAGGACGGTCTTCTCCGTCGCTGTCAGCCCTGTGCGGCCATCCCTGCCACTGCAGCGCCACGCCGGGTACTGCGACGACATCCCCGACGCTGTTGAAGCGCACGGGGACAGGACGTCGCCACGCCTGCCACTGTACCTCGTACGAACCCCCGTTGACGGCACCCTCGAGCCGGCCCACGGGCGGCGGCCGGACAGCCAACGTCTACGCCACTACCCTCGAAGTCGCTCCTGTACGGGCACAGGACACGCCACGACGCCCCAACAGGAGCAAGATTCGCTAGGACGGTCGTCAACTCCGCGGCACTGCTCGCCACGCCTCCACACGTAGGAAAATAGCGCGGCACACGTGTAAATTTCTCTCTCCTTGGCCTATAAAAGGAAGGGCAATCCCCCAGCCGCAGGGGGGACGACGGACAGCGATCACACGCACGCTTTCCGCCTTCACCACGATATTGGCACTTGCCTCAATCAATACCTCTGGGACTTGGAGGCCCAGCCTCCTCTCCCGCCACGCTTGTAGCCCCCCTCTACGAGCACCACGGTGCAACGCAATATAGTGCCTCGAGCACACCACTGCTGGACGTACGGCCCTGGCCGGAACCTGGATAAGAACCAGTGTCATTGGTTGCTTAGCACCGACCCATCGAGAGGCAGATCTCAGCGCTCATTACTAGTTAGTGTCGGGACTACTTTCCGCACCGACAGTTGGCGCGCCAGGTAGGGGAACGCGCGCTGAAGATCAGCTCCCTCCAACTCTCTCGATGGTGATTCGCACTGAGTACCGCGGCCAGAGGTATTCCATGGGCAGCTCGGACCCCCTCCCAGCCGGGTTCGAAATCCGGTTCGGGAGCCTGAACTTTCAGGCCACGGGGAACGACTACCTCATGCGTATCACCAACCGCGACGAACTCCGTGCGCGGCGGCCGACCGGGCCGCACCGGTCCCCGTCACACCCGTCGTTGACGCCCGGTGCCCGCCCGGGCGGACACCGCGGGTCCTCCGGCACCTCGATGTCGTCGACGCTCCGGTCGGCGCTCTCGGGAGGCGCGAACGGAGCGCCGACGGCGCGCGTGTCGCCTCGCGCCGCGACGCGACCACCGGCGAGACGGCAACCGCTCCGACGGGGGGAACGTGCGTTTTCGGGACCGCGGTTCCCCCTCGGTCTGCGCGGCGCCACGACGGCATACGTCGCCTCCGCCAACACCGACGCGGTGGCGCGCAGGGCTCGTCCTAACCGCCATGCCCCGGCGGTCAGGAACCCCAGCGCCTCCGCCGACGACGAGTCGTCCCACGGCTCTGCCAGCGAGTTGCCACCCGCCACCTCACACGGGTACGCGGAGTGGGACTTCTCCGGCGTACCAGACCCAGTGATGTTCTAGTGGTTCCTTGACGCCACTTGGTTCGGCTACTCCGACAACTCCTAAACCCAAATCATCACATCTTGAAATATACTATAACTTAGTCTATATTATATAAGTTCCAACAACAAAAATAAAAAGAAACAAAGCACATACAAATATATAATCAATCCGAGCATTAAATCAATCATCAACATTAAGTTCACCCAATTGCAAAACTCCATGCGATGCATGCTAACACTTGACATTCAAAAATCATTATTTTAGTCCATCTAACAGTAAATTAAAACACTCTCCATGCTGCAACACTCACTTCATGTCTCCCTTTGGGCCTTTTCTTGTAAGAGGTAAACTTGTAGGCTATACACAAATAGTAAATTATTTTAGTGAAGTGGCAAAAATATTTTAACCATACAAAGAGTGCTCGTAATAATATATGATCCACACTTACTAATTGCTTCCCACCATACAGGTTGGAAACTCCACAAACTCAATGTCACCATCAACATTGTGGACTTCTAGTTCCTTTGTGGGTTGTGGGTTGTGGTCGTGGGCCAAGGAGGCGACAATGTATTTTGCTAGGCTATTAAATAAGGTTGGCTCGTTTTGGCTCGCGAGCGGCTCGCGGGCCAGCTCGAGTTGGCTCGTTATACGACCGAGCTGAAACCTAAGCTCGGCTCGTTTAAAGATTCTAACGAGTCGAGCCGAGCCGAGCCGCTAACGAGCGAGTTTGAGCGAGTTTGCGAGCTTCAAGTTTTTTGTCCAACCCTAATTCCTATTGGTGGTATTGTTCAAAGATATTCAAGTCACGCGTCACAACCACATGATGTATTCTCTCGATCGATAAGACTTTGGAACTGTCGCGAGTGCGTGTCTCGTCGCCACGTTACCCCAGATGTCATTAGTTTGGTGGCTGCGACCTCTGAATCCAAGCTGCAAATGCAATAATCCCACTGCTAATCTGAAATTCGAAACGTGGTGTACGTATTTGGACGTGCACATTTCTGCTGCGGAGCTGCGGGTTGGGATTGGACACGTAATGGAAATACTATTTACTACATTTTAATGCAAATTTGATACGAATACGAATCATGTGTCGTATACAAATACAAAATGAATAATTTGAATTCGGATAGCTACTCAACTTGGGATATAGCGCCATAGAGGGTATCAAATTGCTTTATCGATGGTTTCACGGGAGATAAAAAAATCATGCTATAACTAGGGTGTAAATTATGAAGGTAGCACAAAATATATAGCATATTGAAAATAATATATTTGCCAATAAATATTTCAATAATAAGCTATTTGAATAAATAATTCCATAAATGATATACAGCTCGCTTCTGGTGATTTAGGAGAATGTTATGTATTTGATCACCTCCATTTTTTCGTAAAAAGTCAACTCTCTTGTCGCAAGCTTTTATACTCGCATAGGAGTATAAATTAAGGACTCTTTTACGGTGGACCATACCACCAGGTAGTGGTATGTAGTATATGACTATTTTTTAAGGATAAATAGGTAACTTTTGCATTCTTTTAATAAATTTGGTAACCTAAAATTTGAAATAAAAAAATTGAAAAAAATGATTTTTTTTGAAATTCAAATTGAATTTTATTTTTGAATTTTCAAAAAAAATTGGCCATACCACCAGAGGAAATGGAAAATTTTGAAAAATTTTGATTTTGAAATTTGAAAAAATTGGCCATACCAACTGAAATATGCCACGAAAATTTGAAATGAAAAAATTTGAAAATTTTCATTTTTGAACTTTGACATGAAAAAATTAAAAATTTTCATTTTTGAAATTTGAAATGAAAATTTTCGTTTGAAATTTGAAAAAAAATAGCCATATCACCCGAGGGAAATGAAAAAAAATTGAAGTGAAGAAATCGCATTCACATATGCAAGGCGTTGATTAGAAAACCACCCATGCAGATAAATGGTAAGCAAGAGTAGTGCCTCCTTCTGCAGCTGACTTCAATGACTCGTTCAATATAAATGCGCAATTACAATGAGCGGGGTAAATACAAGGACGTGCCATCAACAGCAAAATGATCCTGTCAGGCAGGATGCTTGTGCACTGTGCGCCTAGAGTGTACATGCTCTATGCACCTCTCATAAGGTTCACTATAAGTCTATAAAGCAGGACGTAAGCAACTAGAGGTAGAAGTAGAACCGTAGAACTAGAAGCAGCAGTACAGCCAAAGAGAAGAAATGTGAACGTCTTTTGCACCCTGCATCCTCCTCCTCTATCCTCATGATTTTCATGTTGTGGGTAGAGGACTAGAGAGTAGAGATACACTTGGAATCCAACTCTTAACGTTTGGTTTCTTTATACAAGCATCAAACCAACAAGCTCTCAATCTTAAACCACATGCATGAGGGTCATGACTCGTGAGGATGAGAGGCGTCCTGATCGATGCTCCCGCGAAGGCCGGCTTTCTGGAATTCAGTTGATTGAAGTCGGCCTTCGTAAACCAAATTCAGTTGATTAATGTCTGGTATAAGCGGAAGCTGTCTTCTTCTTTATCCCGTAATGAAGCGATGGTATCCCCACATATCATGTTACCATTGTAAAATGTCTCTTGGTAGACATCTTCATCTTCTTCTCTGCTTTTCTCGATGCTAGGTTGTGCTTTTAGTATTAGGATGTAAGCATTTCCATAACCTTTATTTGCAAGTAAAGCATCTTTCGCCCAATTGGGCTTTTACTTCGGAACATATCCTATCGTATTGTTGTACATGGAGAACGTATCCTGTGTTACCACCAATCAGGATGTTACCGTATTACCAAACTCAAAATACATATTTACATTGGCCAAAATATTTGAAAAAAATGAATAGACATCTCATGTCATCTTCTACTAGCATGCAAAATTTGAGAAGCAACGGAAACTTGTGCAAGATACAACGAACAGTGAAATCAATGCATGAACAGTAGCGGGGTTGCGGGTTTGTACGTCAAGAGGTCACACCGCCCATTTCTTCCGGCATGGTTCATGACACCAATAACTCGTTCACTGTGGTAAGCAAAGTAACAACACCAATGAATTCACAAGTGAACTTAACAGATAAGAGGTACAGTACAGTAGAACGTGCCATGGAGCATCCTGCTGTCAGCACGCAAGTGCGCGTGATCGATTAAGCCTTGGCACGCATGCCATGCATGATGTGTGAGAGGGCTCATGCATTGTACTGCTCAGAGTGCACTGTGCGCTAGGTTCATTACAAAGCAGAACGAAAACGCAACTTGGAGCAGAAGAATACTGCAAGATCCAGGAAGAAGAGACTTGATGGGAAACTTAATTAAAAGAGAAATGCTAATGCCCGTGTGCATCCTCTCCTCTTCTACTCTGGTAATTTTCGTATTGTAGAGAGATAGGTTTGAACTCATGCCTCGACCCTTCTTTTCTATGTCGACAAGCCAACACCACCTCCTTGAACCAAATCACATGCATGAGTATGAGAGACATCTGGATTAATGCTTCGCCTTTGTTATGAGATGGCTCAGCTGATGGAAGCCGCACTCGCTGTCGCTGACGATTGTTCCTTATGTTGGCCGCGCCATCATACTGTCTCGGGATTTCTGGCTTTGTCCATTGAGCTCATCCGCGCGATTATATATTTTTTTCCTCTCGAATACACTAGAAGAGTTGCGTATATATCATTGTATTAAGGAGTAGAGCAAACAGTTTATTACACAGCGTGGTAGGACAGGCGCACACAACACTCGCCAAATGGATGTTACCAGGAGAAAATCCCTTATATGCCACAACAAAATGTAGCTCATGTGCTCTATGCCATAGAAAATGCAAATTTGAGCTCTAAGCAAAGGCTGTAATTTTTCATGTGCTCTATGTCATTTCCGTTAGATGCAGTTGGATGCCGTCAGTGGGCCGTCAGTGGGCCCCGCATGTCAGTAGGGAGAGGGGGAAATCCCCTTCTTCATCCTCTGATGCTGATGCCTCCCCCTCCAGATCGCATCGCGGATTTGGGGCTGGCGCAACATATGGGCCGGTGCACGTAGATTTGGCAGGGGCGGAGCTGCCCTTTGTTGTCGGGGTCAGCTGACCCCGATGGATTTGTGCAAATTCAATTAGAATCACTGTTTAACATTGTTTCTCAAAGGTAAAGACCCCAATCAGAAATAGGAAAGACCCCGGTGGCATTCTCTTCTGGCTTCGCCCCTGAGATTTGGTCCTGCAGCCCGACGTCAGAGAGCGCCAGGTTGTCGAGCATGGCGTTGAGCGGCGCCAGCGCACGGATCCCGGACAAGAACGTCAGGTACTCCCTTTCCCGCCACTTCCGCGGGTTGAAGAACTCGTTGTCCGTGCCTTTGGTGCCCTTCTCCACCTTGGACACCAACCCCTCTTGCCCTTGTTCGCGTTCCCGCCGTACCCGCTATAGTTCGCCGCGCTCGCCGCCATGCCGTAGTACACCTTGAACTCGGGGTCGGCGCGGGGACGGCGCCGGCCACGGGGACGGAGGTAGGAGTCCCGCCGCGGCCGCCGCCGCCACCAGCGTGGTGACGAGGGGCGGCTGCATGCTTGCTGGTGCTAGGCGGCAGCTGGAGCGTTTGCTGCTGCTACGGCATGGCGGTGGAGGTGGTCGGCGCGGTGGTCAGGGGAGCTAGGGGACGGCGCGTGAGAGAGGAGGGATGGCGGAAACATGGTAACGGTGGTGGTCGTGGACCATGACGCGCTGCGGTATGGGTAGGCGGCGGCGAGGTTGGTGGGGGCAGCGGCGGCAGGGCTGCGGCGGACCACGGTGGAGGAAAAAGGGGATTTATTTCCCTCTCCCCACTGACATGTGGGGCCCACTAACAGCATCTAGCTGCATCTGACGGAAATGGCGTGTAGCACATAAAAAGTTACAACCTTTGGCGGCATAGAGCTCAAAATTGCATTGACATGGAGCACATGATCTGTATTTTGTTATGGCATACAAGGAATTTTCTCTCTTACCAGAGTGCACAACCTAAGATGGTCATAGATCTAGACAGACCTGGACAAGGTAGTAGGGAATTACTCACTAAATAAGCAACCTTGTTGTTTGGAGCCTGCAGCAATCCAATTGTCACCTTTCTGTTTGATCGCTCGAAGCAGTAGTAACGCTGGTTGGGATTCCACGTTCCGGAAGACACGAGCATTGCGTTCGTTCTTTCCAGAGTTGCCAAAATCAGCGCGAAGAAGAACAAGATGCTCATTTTTCATGTATCGGTGTATCCCTTCTTTCTTACTAAAAATGATCACTCCACTCCACGGGGTGGATATATGAAAAGGTGAGCATCTTGTTCTTGTCAAAACGACCTATGATTGTCAGTTGCACCATTAGCTGCACCATTGTTAGTAAACGAAACGAGGAAATGTTGCAATGTGCACCGCAGTTTCAAGAGAGCGAAGTGACAACGTTTCTAGCACTCCTATGAGAACGGGCGATCGCTCAGCTGTAGGCACTACACGCCCAAGTGCACGCCGTCAGAGCTCAAGCTCACCAACCTCCGCTGCCTAGTGTACTAGGCGCCTCTTATTATAAGGTTCAGTCATGACACAATAACAAGGCAACTAGAGGCAGAGGCTAAAGATTCATGAAGGAAACTTAAACAATGCGAGAGGTGGGGAGCTTGGAAAAACAAGCGTGAGTGACATCCTCGTTCGCTCCTACACTGTTGATGTTCGAGATCGATCAGTAGTAGTAGAGAATCCAAAGCCTGACGCTGCTTTCCGCTAACCACGCACCACACCCCGTCTAGCTTTAACAAGGAGCCACACGTCTGATGAGGATGGGCGACATCAGGATCGAACCTCAGGTCATGATTCTAGCTGCTTGCGTTGGTGGAAGCTACCCTGTTTGTCCGTGCTGGTGATGTTTTCAAAGGATGTTCCAGACACGTGCAGCGGCCACCTGACTGACACTTTGGAACTCTGACGAGTGCGTGCACTGTCTCGTCGCCACGTTGCCCCCGGCCAGACAGCACAGCGGAAACGTGGACGCCCAAAGACGATGTGCAGCCATCTGATAATGCAGTTCTACGATTTTGACAATAACAGCTACTGTAGCCAGGGTTCACCATTTCGCGGTATACCGGCCGGTATACCGCGATTTTGGGGGTTACCGGGCCGGTATACCACTCGCCAACCGAACCTGCTAATAGCCTCCTATCGGTATATCGGTCAGTTTGACCGGTATACCGGTCCGGTTTTTCGGTTCAAAAAACGGCTGGTTCACGGTTTGGTGAACCCTGACTGTAGCTACTGTAGCTGCAAGCCAGGCCGACAGCAGTGCGACTGCGCGGCACTATCTCCCCTCTATCGGCGCACACCGCTTCGAGCCACTTGAAATCGCAAATATGATTGTTTGCACGCACCATGTTACAAACTAGAAAGGTACTCCTTTTTACACTGCAATTTAGAGTGTTTGGTTGCTTTCTGATTCTTAGAGATTTGGTCCTACGAGATTATGTATGTTCAGATTGGTCTCCAAGTAGACAGGTTACTATATTAGAAGAATATTCATGTGATTTGCCTCTGGGTCAATATACGCACTGTTCGTTTGTCTTATCGCCCACCTACCAACAAGTATTTTTCTCTCGAACAAACCACCACCATCGCCCACCGTGACAAACGAACGAACGGACCGATAGTCTTTGGAGTTTGGAAAATTTTGGGTGACAACTTACTATAGTATGAAGGCAAAAAAACGGTGGATCACTCAAATGTTAGGCATGTTTATGATCGTCATAGTTGACTGTGACGTGGGAGGTTTCAAAATTAGAGCTATCACCTAAAGTGGTTGACCTATGTCATTATTGTAAGTGCTTATGAACCAAGAAAATAGAAACATTATTCAGATTCCTCCGTTCACCGCTTGTAGAGTTCCAATATGATTTTCACATAACTGATTGCAATGTATAAATTTAAAAAATGTGACGCGTTTGGTTATGTCGAATATGGAAAGTAGAAACATGTACATATATATGTGATATTCCATAAAAATACCAACAAATAGAGGAGGTCACATTTATCGCGAAAGATTAAATTGCAAGGGCTCTTTTGAAACGGTCCTGGCCCTGCTGTTATTTTTTTATTTCTTTCTTTTCTTTTTTTAATTTCTTTTTCCTTTTGTATTTTTCTTGTTCCTTTTCTATTTTTCTTGTTTCTTTTTTGTTTCTTTTTTTATTTATTTTATTCTGTTTTTATTTTTTGTATGTATTTTCTCTTGATGAATATTTGTTTGTTTGTTTCTCTAATTTTATTTTTTTCATTATTTTTCTTCTTCCATAATTTAGTTGGTTTTATTTTTTCTTCCATTATCTTCTTCCATGTTTTTCTTTTTCCCTATTCTTTACGATTTTTTGTTTTCGTCTTTCACTTTTTTTCATATATTCATTTTTCTCTCCTCTATTTTTAGTTTTCCTTTTTTTCATTATTTTTCTCTATTCATTTTATTTTCTCTTTCTTCTCGTTATTTATTCATATATTTGCTTATTTATTTAATTATTTATTTTCATATCAGTTGTTTTCATTTGTTCCAACACTTTATTTTGTTTGTTCGAGATGATATACAAACTTGTTCCGGCTATAATAATGAGTTGTTCTTGATATAATAATATTTTGTTTGGACTATAATAATAACTTGTTCTCTATATAATAATAACTTGTTCTGACCCTTTGTTCTGATTTGCTCTGACACAGTATTTGTTTTTTTCGAGATGACATAGAAACTTGTTCTGACTATACTAGGATCTTGTTCTGACAGTTGTTCTCATTTTTCTGACACTTTATTTTGTTCGTTCGAGAAAATATATAGAGTTGTGCTGACTATAATAATAAGTTGTTCTGGCTATAATAATACATTGTCCTGACTATAATAATAACTTGTTCCATCTATAACAATAATTTGTTCCGACCTTGTTCTGATTTATTCTGACACTATATTTGTTCTACGTATAATAGAATCTTGTTCTAACAGTTGTTCTGGTTTTTATGACACTTTATTTGTATTATTCTGCCTATAATGGAATACATAACATTAATGAAAAAATGCAAATAATTTTTTTGTCAAAACATAGTCAAGTGAGATCTTATTTTAGAGACCTCAGCACCAGAAATCCATTTTTGAAATCGAAATTTAATTTAGACATACAATTTAGGATTTACAACCTTTTAAGTTTTGAAACAAAGCCGCCCTGGGCCCACTCTAGCGCGTCGTACGACGCGGCTGCCCCCTCCCCCCCGCCAAATGTTATACCGTCACGTCGGTTGGTTCGAGGGCGTGTTTTTTTCTTCGGCATCGCTAGCGCCGGACGTCCGATCCGAGCGCCAGCGTCGGACGGGTCCGTGGCCGTCAGATTTTAGGATCCTCAATCGTCAGCCGTTAGATCTAAAAGACTAAAAGCAAATGTTGCGAGCGTGTTGCGAATGTGTTATCAAAATGTTGCGAACACGGTTGCTTGCAACATCCAACATCAGGAGTCTTTCTTCTCTCCTCCCCATGTTGCGACCATGTTGCGACTATATTGCGGCTATGTTGCGACCTGTGTTGCGTGCAACATCCAACATCAGGAGCCTCTTCTCCCTTCTCCTCAAAACAACACCCAACACCACATGTCTGCAACATCGAAACGCAACGTCTGCAACATTGAAAAATAATGTTGCAACATCTGCAACATCGAAGCACAAACATCTACAACATTTGCAAACAACATCCACAACATTGAGATATAATTTTGCAACATTGAAACATCCAGATCAACTTTTGCAACATCCGCGTGAAACAATTACAACACCCGCACAAACCATCTGCAACACATGAAACGCGCAATTGCAACGTGCAACATTTGAACACACGTTTGCAACATACTTGCATAGCTATTACAACATGGGAACATCCTAGATCTAATTTTACAACATTGCAACATGGAGATATATTTTTGCAACATCTACGTGAAGAACTTGCAACATTCCTTCAAAACATCTCCAACACCCTAAACATATCCTTGCAACAAACACTCAGCCATCGGCACCGCCCAGAGCTCCTTCGGTGGCAGGCATGGAGGAAGCAGTGGGGAGAGGCGGCAAGCCGCGAGTCGCGCCCTGGCCGCGGGGAGCGCCGTCTGCCGGCCGTGGATCCCGCGCCTATCGTCGCCGCCGCCGAAGGAGAGGCCGGGGATGGGGCGCGGGGCGCCCTCGCCGCGCCCGTCGCCGCCATGGGTGGCCGCCGGCCTCCTCTCGAGCGGCCGTGGATCCCGCACCCGTCGCCGCCACCGGAGGAGGAGAGGCCGAGGATGGGATGTGGGGCCGCCCTCACCCGCGCCGTCGTTGCCACCGCCGGTGGCCGCCGGCTCGCTCTCTAGCGGCCGTGGATCCCGCGCCCCGTCACCACCGCCACCGGGAGGAGAGCGCGGGGGATGGGGCGGGCGCCCTTGCTTGCGCCCGTCGCCCCGCGGTGGCCGCCGGCCTACTCCTCCCGAAGACCGCCGGCCGCGCGCATCGTCGCAGAAGACCATCCCGAAGCGCTCCTGGTGGCGCCGCCGCCCCCACGGTGTTCACAAGCGGCCGCCCGAGCTCCCGCGGCCGAGGCGCGTGCGGAAGGAGCGGAACAGGCGGGCGGTCACGGGGAAAAATGGATGCATAGAAGCCGCGGTGGGAAAAGGGATAAGGTTGATGGTGGGACCCGCCGTCCGATTTTGCTACGTGTCGCCGCATCCCCCGTCCGAGCGGGACGCGCGTCCGACGCCCGTTCCGAGCATTACCGTTTTTTCTTTTGCAGTTGTTTTTTCCTTTCTCCTGCGTGCCGCCGTTTTTTTCTTTCCGATTTTTTTCCGGTTTCTTCCCGGTTGGTTTTTTCCGGTAGTTTTTTTTCTTTTGCGGTTTTCCTTCTTTCCTTTCCTGATTTTTTTCTTTCCTTCTCATTTTTTTACCACTCGGTTTTTTCTTTTTTCTTTTCTTTCTTTTGCTTTCCTTTTTTCTTTCTTTTTTGGTTTCTTTTTAATTTTTTATTTCTTTTTATTATTTTTCCCCTTTCTATTTCTTTTTCCTTTTTTGTTTTTTTATTCATATTTTTTATGGAAGGCTTTTCTGTTTTCCTTTTTCTTTATATTTTCTTTTATAATATTATTTTTTCTGTATCATTTTTTCTTTCTTTATTTTTATTCTTTTTGTACTATTTCTTTTATTTTTCTTATTTCACTTTTATTTCTCTTTATTTTTTATTTATTTTTACTTTCTTCTTTACTTTTTCTATTTCCATTTTTCTATTTTTTTCTTTTCAGATATTTTTCCTCCATTAGTATTTTTTATTGTTCAAGATGAGATGTAAATTTGCTCTCGCTATGATAATAAGTTGTTCCAGCTATAAGTATATTGTTCGGGCTATAATAACAACTTGTTCTGATTTGTTCTGACACTACATTTGTTTTTGTTCGAGATGACACACAAAATCGTTCGACTATAATAGAACTTTGTTCTACCAGTTATTCTAATTTGTTTTGACACTTTTTTTGTTCGAGATGACATACATACTTGTTCTAGCTATCATAATAAGTTGTTCTGACTATAGTAATATCTTGTTCTGTCTATAATAATAACATATGTTTGACTCTTGTTCTGATTTGTTCTGACACCATATTTGTTGTTCGAGATGACATATAAACTTGTTCTGATAGTTGTTCGTTTGTTCTGGCACTTTATTTGTTTGTTCTAGCGATAACAGAGTATATAACCGTAATTAAAAAATCCAAATAATTTTTTTGTCAAAACATAGTCAAGTGGGATCTTATTTCGAAGTTTTTATTGTCAGAAATCCAATGATGCAATCGGAATTTAATTTTGATGTTTGGTTTGTAATTTATAGATTTGTTAATTCAATCAATGGTTGCATGTGGCTGATGTCATTAATTTTGTTTTATTTTGCATGCATGCACCTCATGGGACAGATTGCTGTTTTCTCGCTGGAGCGACAAGTATGGGATCTCGTAATCGTGTATCGGTGTATCCCTTCTTATGTACAAAATTGATCACGCCATGGGGTGTACATGAAAATGTGTGCATCTTGTTCTTTCTGTCAACAACCTTTCGGTTGCCAGCTGCGCACGCTATCTTCAAGATTACACGATTGCATAGCAAGATAAACGAGAAAACGAATCACGTTATCGTTCATCCTTCGTAGCAATGAAATGTTGCAATATGCCCCGCAGTATTAAGTAAGCGGAGTGTGACAATGTTGTAATATGTGCGATAAAGTTTAAAAGGTCATTCCATTTCAAGTATCATATACATTTTGTAATGTAAGAATTAGTAAATCATTCGTAATAATGTGCAGTTAGATTTATTATTAGTACTAAGTAGCAGTATTGTGTGCCCGATTTTCATAACTGTGCCTACAGGTGCATATGAGGACGAATATCCACTCTTATATGATCAAGCCCACCTTCATAATAACCTTGTCAAGTCAACAATATTACTGATATGATTATAAATTTAATGCTTATTAAACTCATAGGAACAGAGAAGGGCTCTAGTAAGCCACCGACATGTTTAATTGGGCAACTTCACGCAACTTTTCCTTATTCACCCGTCACACCGAGTCGCATATTCTCTCGTAGCCCTTGGTATATATGCCACACAGTATATATGGGTATACAATAGAAGGACGTGTCGTCAAAAGCAAAACCGTCCTGGCACGACGATTGGGCTCTATGCGCAAGGTTCACTGTAAAGCAGGACGAAAGCAAGTAAAGGCAGAAGAAAGCTGCATGCATTATCCAAAAAGAAGAAATGCGAATGCCTTGCACCGTACGAGCATCCTCCTACCCTGACGATTTTCATATGACAGTGATAGACTTTGGAATCCAGGCCTAGCGCATCGTTTCGTTGTACAAGTACCAAATTAAACATGCATGAGGTTGTGAGGATGAGAGGCATCAGGATCGATGCTCGAGCTAGTGCTTCTCTCAATTCTCTGGATTCAGTAGATTGAATTCGCCTTGTACAGGCAGTAAGCGCCAGGAGTATCTCCAATTCCAGTATTTTGGTGTCCAGGTAGTCTGATCCGTTCATCGTGGCGCCCTTGCGTCCTATGCATTTTTGAATTAAGATAGAAAAAAGTTTCGGTTACAACAACGTACAATGCGCTACATGACTGTGTTACAGAATTAAGACACAACTTAAAAGCAAGGGGCCTAGTGCCAAATTGATCCCTATTTGAGCCGTTCATCACTACGCGCCTCCCATCCTCTTCATTATAAAAGCTGAAGGAAGGCAACTAGTAGAAGCAGAAGAAAACAACAAGATCCAAGAAAGATAATGTAAAATTAATTCGCAAAAAAAAACAGAAAGATAATGAAAAAAAGGTGAGAAGCTTAAGAACAGAAATGAATGTCCCTGACCATCCTCTCCTACTGCCCTCATGGTTTTTATATGGTAGAGATCGATATAAACTTAGGACCCAAGCCTGATGTTTCTGTTCTTTAATTGTACACGCACCAACTCCTAGTTTTGAACTAGTAACTCAGGATGAGAGGCATCAGGATCCATCATCCATCCTTTACCAAAGCTATCTGTCATGCTCAATTGATGGATGCCTCCCTGCTTGGTTCTTACGAGACTCCAAGCGGCTCACGAGCTTGTTAAAGGTGAAAGATTAGAGATCAGAGTAATAGGGTGAGAGTGGAACGTCACCCTTTATCTTGGGTTGACGGCTTCCTGTTAATTGATCAAAAGGTGCAGTGCGCAGGTCACACACACACAAAACTATTTACAACACTCTCGTGGTGAGGGTTGCAAGAGCTGAATGTTACACGTCGCTTAAGCGACAATTAGACACACCATCGCGTCGGAGTTGTGAGCGCACGTATTTTTTTATTTCCCCAAGTTCGCTGCTGCGTCAGCGGCCGTTGCGCTTTTTTTTTCATCTCTTTCCCCGGTTCCCTGTTGCGTCGGTGCGGCCTTTTTTTTGTTTTTTCCCTTTTTGGTTTTCCTTTTCTTTCCTTTCCTGTTCGTTTTTTGTTTTTTTCCTTTTTGGTTTTCCTTTTCTTCCCTTTCTTGTTCGTTTTTTCTGTTTTTTTCCTTTTTGGTTTTCCTTTTCTTTTCCTTTCCTTTCCTGTTCCTTTTTCTATTTCTTTATTTTTATTATTCTTTTCTTTTTCTTTTCTATTTCTTTTTCCTTTTTATTCATAAACGCTTTTTCTGTTTTTCTTTTTCCTTTTTATTTTTTTTCTTCTTTTTTGTTTTTATTTATATTTTCTTTCTAATATTATTTTTATGTTTCATTTTTTCTTTCTTCCTTTTTATTCTTCTTTTTTACTCTATTTCCTATTTCACTTTTATTTCTCTTTTCTTTTTCTTTATTCATTTTTTACTTTCTACTTTATTTTTTGTTTTTGTTTCCATTTTTATATTCTTTCATTTTAAATATTTGTTAATTAATATTTTTATTGTTCTCGCTAAAATAATAAGTTGTTCGGCTATAATTATCTTGTTTGGGCTATAATAACAACTTGTTCGACACTACATTTTGTTTTTGTTCGAGATGACACACAAAATTGTTCGACTATAATAGGATCTTTTTCTAACAGTTATTCTCATTTGTTCTGACACTTTTTTTTGTTCGGGATGACATACAAAATTGTTTTGGTTATAATAATAAATTGTTCTGGCTATAATAATAATAATATCTTGTTGTCTATGATAATAACATGTGTTGACCCTTGTTAGTTGTTCTCGTTTGTTCCGCACTTCATTCGTTTTGTTCTAGCAATAACGAATATATAACCGTAATTAAAAAATATGAATAAAAAAGTTTGTCAAAATATAGTCAAGTGGGATCTTATTTTGAAGTTTTTATTGTCGAAATCCAATGGCGCGATCGGAATTTAATTTTTGATGTTTGGTTTGTGATTTATAGATTTTTTTAGTTCTAATCAATGTTGCATATTCTTGATGTCATCAATTTTGTTTTCTTTTGCATGCATACACCTCATGCACCTTTCCTTCAGCGACAGGTTGTTGTTTTGTCGCTGAAGCAACAGGTAATAACACCCGTTGTAAGATCCTTCGCTCCTGCTGCTATATCTAAGCCGATGTTTCATTCTTGTTCTTGGTTGTGAAGATACCGACGATTCATGCTAATTAAAAACTATGTTGTTCCTCTTAATCCAAAGCTCCCGCAGAACTAGCGGGGTGTATAGAGTGTGTTGCTTTTCTTTTTCTTTATTCATTTTTTTACTTTCTACTTTATTTTTTTTTTTCTGTTTCCATTTTTTATATTCTTTCCTTTTAAATATTTGTTAATTAATATTTTTATTGGTCTCGCTAAAATAATAAGTTGTTACGGCTATAATTATCTTGTTTGGGCTATAATAACAACTTGTTCGACACTACATTTTGTTTTTGTTCGAGATGACACACAAAATTGTTTGACTATAATAGGATTTTTTTCTAACAAAGTGGTTCTCATTTGTTCGACACTTTTTTTTGTTCGGGGTGACATACAAATTTGTTCTTGTTACAATAATAAGTTGTTCGGCTATAATAATAACATCTTGTTGTCTATAATAATAACATGTGTTGACCCTTGTTAGTTGTTCTCGTTTGTTCCGGCACTTCGTTCGTTTTGTTCTAGCAATAACGAATATATAACCGTAATTAAAAAATATGAATAAAAAAGTTTGTCAAAATATAGTCAAGTGGGATCTTATTTTGAAGTTTTTTATTGTCAGAAATCCAATGGCGCGATCAGAATTTAATTTTGATGTTTGGTTTGTGATTTATAGATTTTTTAGTTCCAATCAATGTTGCATGTTGCTGATGTCATCAATTTTGTTTTCTTTTGCATGCATACACCTCATGCACCTTTCCTTCAGCGACAGGTTGTTGTTTTGTCGCTGAAGCAACAGGTAATAACACCCGTTGTAAGATCCTTCGCTCCTGCTGCTATATCTAAGCCGATGTTTCATTCTTGTTCTTGGTTGTGAAGATACCGACGATTCATGCTAATTTAAAACTATGTCGTTCCTATCCAAAGCTCCCGCAGAACTAGCGGGGTGTA
The DNA here is from genome assembly GCA_947561735.1 of Cenchrus americanus. Lineage (NCBI taxonomy): Eukaryota > Viridiplantae > Streptophyta > Magnoliopsida > Poales > Poaceae > Cenchrus > Cenchrus americanus. The sequence continues at coordinate 294,867,811 of OX387241.1, forward strand.
TAGAGTGTGTTGCTTTTCTTTTTCTTTATTCATTTTTTTACTTTCTACTTTATTTTTTTGTTTCGTTTCCATTTTTTATATTCTTTCCTTTTAAATATTTGTTAATTAATATTTTTATTGTTCTCGCTAAAATAATAAGTTGTTCGGCTATAATTATCTTGTTTGGGCTATAATAACAACTTGTTTCGACACTACATTTTGTTTTTGTTCGAGATGACACACAAAATTGTTTGACTATAATAGGATTTTTTTCTAACAAAGTGGTTCTCATTTGTTCGACACTTTTTTTTGTTCGGGGTGACATACAAATTTGTTCTTGTTACAATAATAAGTTGTTCGGCTATAATAATAACATCTTGTTGTCTATAATAATAACATGTGTTGACCCTTGTTAGTTGTTCTTGTTTGTTCCGGCACTTCATTCGTTTTGTTCTAGCAATAACGAGAATATATAACCGTAATTAAAAAATACGAATAAAAAAGTTTGATAAAATATAGTCAAGTGGGATCTTATTTTGAAGTTTTTTATTGTCAGAAATCCAATGGCGCGATCAGAATTTAATTTTGATGTTTGGTTTGTGATTTATAGATTTTTTAGTTCCAATCAATGTTGCATGTTGCTGATGTCATCAATTTTGTTTTCTTTTGCATGCATACACCTCATGCACCTTTCCTTGAGCGACGAAGTTGTTGTTTTGTCGCTCGAACCAACGAGTAATAACACCCGTTGCAAGACCCTTCGCTCCCGTCGCTATATCTAAGCCGATGTTTCATTCTTGTTCTTGGTTGTGATGATACCGACGATTCATGCTAATTTAAAACTATGTCGTTCCTATCCAAAGCTCCCGGAGAACTAGCAGGGTGTATAGAGTGTGTTGCTTTTCTTTTTCTTTATTCATTTTTTACTTTCTACTTTATTTTTTTGTTTTCGTTTCCATTTTTTATATTCTTTCCTTTTAAATATTTGTTAATTAATATTTTTATTGTTCTCGCTAAAATAATAAGTTGTTCTGGCTATAAGTATCTTGTTTGGGCTATAATAACAACTTGTTCGACACTACATTTTGTTTTTGTTCGAGATGACACACAAAATTGTTCGACTATAATAGGATCTTTTTCTAACAGTTATTCTCATTTGTTCTGACACTTTTTTTTGTTCGGGATGACATACAAAATTGTTTTGGTTATAATAATAAATTGTTCTGGCTATAATAATAATAATATCTTGTTGTCTATGATAATAACATGTGTTGACCCTTGTTAGTTGTTCTCGTTTGTTCTGGCGCTTCATTCGTTTTGTTCTAGCGATAACAGAATATATAACCGTAATTAAAAAATACGAATAAAAAAGTTTGATAAAATATAGTCAAGTGGGATCTTATTTTGAAGTTTTTTATTGTCAGAAATCCAATGGCGCGATCAGAATTTAATTTTGATGTTTGGTTTGTGATTTATAGATTTTTTAGTTCCAATCAATGTTGCATATTGCTGATGTCATCAATTTTGTTTTTTCTTTTGCATGCATACACCTCATGCACCTTTCCTTGAGCGACAAGGTTGTTGTTTTGTCGCTCGAACCAACAGTAATAACACCCGTTGCAAGACCCTTCGCTCCCGCTCGCTATATCTAAGCCGATGTTTCATTCTTGTTCTTGGTTGTGATGATACCGACGATTCATGCTAATTTAAAACTATGTCGTTCCTATCCAAAGCTCCCGCAGAACTAGCGGGGGTGTATAGAGTGTGTTGCTTTTCTTTTTCTTTATTCATTTTTTACTTTCTACTTTATTTTTTGTTTTTGTTTCCATTTTTATATTCTTTCATTTTTAATATTTTTTTTTATTAATATTTTTATCGTTCTCGCTAGAATAATAAGTTGTTCTGGCTATAAGTATCTTGTTTGGGCTATAATAACAACTTGTTCTGACACTACATTTGTTTTTGTTCGAGATGACACACAAAATTGTTCGACTATAATAGGATCTTTTTCTAACAGTTATTCTCATTTGTTCTGACACTTTTTTTTGTTCGGGATGACATACAAAATTGTTTTGGTTATAATAATAAATTGTTCTGGCTATAATAATAATAATATCTTGTTGTCTATGATAATAACATGTGTTGACCCTTGTTAGTTGTTCTCGTTTGTTCTGGCGCTTCATTCGTTTTGTTCTAGCGATAACAGAATATATAACCGTAATTAAAAAATACGAATAAAAAAGTTTGATAAAATATAGTCAAGTGGGATCTTATTTTGAAGTTTTTTATTGTCGAAATCCAATGGCGCGATCGAATTTAATTTTTGATGTTTGGTTTGTGATTTATAGATTTTTTTTAGTTCCAATCAATGTTGCATGTTGCTGATGTCATCAATTTTGTTTTCTTTTGCATGCATACACCTCATGCACCTTTCCTTCAGCGACAGGTTGTTGTTTTGTCGCTGAAGCAACAGGTAATAACACCCGTTGTAAGATCCTTCGCTCCTGCTGCTATATCTAAGCCGATGTTTCATTCTTGTTCTTGGTTGTGAAGATACCGACGATTCATGCTAATTAAAAACTATGTTGTTCCTCTTAATCCAAAGCTCCCAAAGAACTAGCAGGGTGTATAGAGTGTGTTGCTTTGCGGGGAATGTCTGGTGCCGCAGCGAGACTAGACCTCGACGTTGACAGCGACCTCAGCCTCGAGCTCCGCGCTCCTGCTCTGTCGCGCGGGCATCGCGCCGGTCCCTCCTCCGCGCCCGTGCTCTAGATTGAGGGAGCTCTGAGCGCGAAGGGAGAGAGGCACAGAGAGGGAGGTAGAGAGGGAGGAAGGGAGAGAGGCCGAGTGCAAGAGGAGAGAGACGGGGGGAGGCGAGAGAGGAGGAGGGCGGCAAATGGTAGCACTATCGGAAATCCCCTCCTTTGTCGATTGCCCGAGGCATTGCCGAGAGCCACCCAAAAAACTCTCGGCAAAGATGAAACACTCGGCAAACAGGTCTCTTTGCCTAGAGCCACCCAAAAACTCTCGGCAAAGCCGAAACACTCGGCAAAGAGACCTCTTTGCCGACAGCATTATTTAGGCTCTCGACAAGAAAATTTTAAAAATCACTTTCTTAAGTCCAAACATTTTGTATCATCAACATACACATGTACAAACTTAAGTTCAGATTTGGCACAATTTTAGCTCTATTTTCTAAATTTAACAATTTTACATCATTCTAGGCAATTTTTTCGTATACGTCCAATATGATCTGCAAGTGCAGGAAATCATAGAGTAAAGTTTGTGAAAAAAATGATATTCATGTTCATGAGACATCTCTAAGACCATCTACATGAAATGAAGCTAAATTTTCGACATTTGGTTCTCTGATCATGATGAAGATCGTGAGGTGGAAATGTTTTTAAATTATATAAAATTTGAATGAAGTTTGAAAATCACAAAAATTGTCAAGTGCTCATGATGTCATATGTGGAGGTTGTGGTAAAAAATGAGAATATTTTGAACACTTCGACACATACGTTGTTTAGAAACTGGAACATCTCAAAAGACGTTTCTAAGAATTTGAACTAATCTCACTAGGTTTGGAGTCTTATGGAAATTCAAATTTGAGTTTGATTACAAAAACTTTTCTATAAGTAATATACAACATAACTGGTGTCATGTTAATTTTTGATTTTTTTTTGCATTTTTTTGTTATTTTTAATAATTATTTTGATGAAAATTGTCTTTGCCGACAACCTGACTCTAGCAAAGAGACCTTTTTGCCGAGAGCCAAATGGTGGGCTCACCGCAAAGCCAACCCACCAGCTCCCCCACCGGCCCACCATCTCACTCCCACACGGGCCCACCAGCTCCCCCGCTGAACCCTAGTTACATAAAGCCGCCCCTCCCCCCAATCGCGCCTACCTCCTCCCACTCCCTCCACGTCACCACCGCAATTCTCCTCTCTCTCTCTCTCTCTCTCTCTCTCTCTCCTCATTCTCCCACCAGCCCACCATCGTCTCCTCCGATGAGCCCACCACCGACTCACATGATCCCGCCCTGTCTCCTCCAATGGCGCCTCTTCCGGCCATTCCTCCTCCCCCGGCCACCTCGCCTCTGGCCGAGCCCATGCCTCCTTCCTCTCCCACCATCGTTGCCTCCTCCCTCTCTCTTCGTTGTTGTCCCCCTCCGGCCCGCAGATCCGCCACCACATCCCTCCCTCATGCCGGCGTAGCTGCACCGCCCCCTCCTCCCCTCTGCTCGCCTCTCACCTCGTGGCGAGGAGCAGCATTGGGGAGAGGCATGGTGGCGGGGAATTCGGCCCCTACGCGCAGATAGGCCATCTCCCGGTGCGCCTCCTCCTGGCGTTGCCTCGAGCTTCGTCCCGGTGTGGCGGCAGCGGGATCTACGACCTTCCCTCGGCGACCTTAAGGTCAAGCTCTCTCTCTCTCTCTCTCTCTCTCTCTCTCTCTCTAGGTGTGCAGTGGTGGTCGGGTGGTGGTGACGGCGGTGGCAAGCCAGCAGTGTCCGTGCTGGTGCTGGTGGTGGTGTTAAGGGTAGCAGCGGCCAGTAGGTGGGGGCCCGGGTGCCTGGCCAATGGGGTTGTGGTGGCTTTTTTGTTTTAGAAAAGTTTCTTTGCTGAGAGCCATCTCTCGTCTCAGCACACATGTGCCGAGAGGCTTGACGTGGCTCTCGACAAAGAGCTCTTTACTGGTCTAAATGTGCCGAGAGTTCTTTGCCAAGTGTTTGCTCTCGGCAAAAGCTGTGCCGAGAGGAATGGTTCCTTTGCCGAGAGGAACTGGCTCTCGGCAAAGGCATGAATTCCGGTAGTGTTGGGATGCAACACAAAGAGAATATCTCAAGAAAGTGCAGCACTGGAGAGCGGCGAGCCCAAAATGCAGACCGTGATAGGGCGACAGCTGGAGGCGCTATAGTGTGTTTTCATTCCGCATTTTGCGGATGCAAATCGAGATGGGGTGGCCGCCGGAGTCAATCTAATGGTAAGCAAGAGTAGTGCCTCCTCTCGAAGAAAGCCGCAACCGACTTGAATGACTCGTTCAATCCTTGTAAACAAAATGACTTGTTCAATATAATGCGCAATTACAATGAGCGGGGTATGCTGTATACAAGGATGTGCCCTCTGCAGCAAAATGATCCTAGCAAGCAGGACGCTTGTTCATTGTACTACTGCCTAGAGTGCTCGTTCACCTCTCATGAGCAAGTGTTATTACGTTGCGGCGTTCTTTAGCACACATGGTCGCTTGAGCTTGGTCGTCGCATATCAAACACATCCGCTTGCCCAAGCGCACGTCGTCGAGCTCCGGTAACAATAAGCTCGCCTACTCCTACTTCGCCTATCACTACGCGCCTCCCATCCTCTTCATTATAAAAGCAGATCGAAGGCAACTAGTGGGAGCAAGAGAACAACAAGACCCGAGAAAAACAATATATATAAATAAAAGGTGAGAAACTTAAGAACAAAAATGCAAATGTCCATGTCCCAACCATCCTCTCCTACCGCCCTCATATATGGTTTTCATATAGTAGAGAATAGACTTGGAACCCCAAGCCCGATGTTTCTTCGTTTCTTTGTACACGCACCAACTCCTCGCTTTGAACCAAGAATCGAGGATGAGAGGCGTCGGAATTCGGGATCATCCATAATCCAATATCCATCCTCTACCAAAGACAGCCTCCTTGTCATTCTCAATTGGTGATGGATGCCGCTCGCTTGGCTCTTGAGAGAGTCCACGCGCCTTGCGAACTTACGTACGACGTGGTTGAAGGTAGCCGATGATTTTGGAACTTGAAGAACTCCACGTCCATCGTCGCCAGCCTTAGCACGATCGCATTCACTACGGGAGAATGGAAATTCCCCGAGTGCTCGGGCTTCCCGAGTGCCACATATCGGGCACTCGGGAAGAAACTCTTCCCCGAGTGTTGCACTCGGGGAAGAAATGCACTCGGGAAGAGAGGCTTCCCCGAGTGCCTAAGAGTCCATGGCACTCGGGGAAGAGAGGCACTCTGGGAAGGCCCTTGGCACTCGCGGACGAAAAATGATGTGGGAAAATGGAGATATTTAAAAAATACTCTTCCTCGAGTGCCTTTCCCTAGCACTCGGGGGAAGCCAACCTCTTCCCCGAGTGCCTCACCCTAGCACTCGGGTAAGCAAGCCTCTTCCCCGAGTGCCTCCTCTTAGCACTCGGGGAAGGGCCCTCTCCCCGAGTGCGGGGAAGGCACTCGGGGAATTATTTCTTTTAAGTTTTTTTGTATCATTTTTTTGAAGTCACCCCACATTATTTGAAACTCCTTGCTCAAATTTGGGGTTATTTTAAATTTTTTTGGTATATTTCATCAATTTTTTTCATTTTGTTGAATTTTTTAGCATACTTCAAATTTGAACTCGGCAGTGCATGAAGTAATGAAATTTCTTAATTCAATAAATGATATTCATTATATTTGGTGTATGTTGAGGCCGTATCTAGGAAGCCACATGAAATTTCGAACATCTTTTTGTTGTAACATGAGGAACAACTAGCGGTGAAAAGTGTTTGTAAATTATATAAAATCCAAATGAAGTCCGAAAATCATGAAACTTGTCTAGGTGTCATGTTATGGCATGTAGAGGTTGTATGCAACAATTGAGAAGATTTCGAGCAAGTTGGGACGTCGGATGCCTCAAACCCAAACATCTCCACACATGATATCACACTTGATCATGTGTGGAAATGTTTGGGTTTGAGGCATCTAATGTCCCAACTTGCTCGAAATCTTATCAATTCTTGCATACAACCTCTACATGTCATAACATGACACCCCGACAAGTTTCATGATTTAACATGACACCCCGACAAGTTTCATGATTTTCGGACTTTGTTTGGATTTTATATAATTTATAAGCAATTTTCCTGCTAGTTGTTCGTCATGTTACGACAAAACAAATGTTCGAAATTTCATGTGACTTCCTAGATATGGCCTCAACATACACCAAATATAATGAAACATACACCAAATATAATGAATATCATTTTTTGAATTAAGAAATTTCATTACTTAATGCACCGCAGCTCAAATTTGAAGTATGCTAAAAAATTCAACAAAATGAAAAAAACTAATGAAATATAAAAAAAATTCAAAACAACCCCAAATTTGAGCACCGAGTTTCAAATAATGTGGGATGAATTCAAAAAAAAAAATTGAGACAAAAAAAATTCCCCGAGTGCCTCTCTCCGGCACTAGGGGAAGAGACGCTTCCCCGAGTGCCGTGCACACCGACACTCGGGGAAAGGTCAACCGGGCGGCCCATATTTCCAGCCGCGGCCCATTAACTCCGGTTGGCCCAATAAAAAACCATAAGCCTATTAACCCCCCCACCCTCTCAGGCCGCCGCCGCCCCCTCTCACATCCCCGCCGCACTCCACCGCCTCCACGCAGATCCGCCGCCGCCCCCCTCTCACATCCCCGCCACGCGACTCCTTGTGCTAGTGACTTCGATGGCTTGTTCAATTCAATATGGTACTAGCAAAGTACCAGTAAATTCACAAGTGAATTATTAATTGGGTGTTGCTATCGATCGGTAGGTATAGGTGGACCATGCCATCAAATATCCTGCCAGTGCAACTTGCAAGCTGTGCATTGTACCAGTGTACCTACTATATATGCACCTCCCAAGAACGGACGAAGGCTACTGACAGAAGAGGAAAATAGCAAGATCCAGCATAGAAATGTCAAATATTGCCTCCATGCACCCTCCTCTTCTAGCTACTACCCTGATGATTTTTTATCATATGAAACAGATATTGTAGATCTGAACGCATGCATGACGTTTCTCTTCTTTGCATATACCACATGCCACACCACTCTCTCCAGGTCACGAACCATGCGTCCAAGTCGTCGTGGAATGACGCATCTTGATCCAGCATAGAAATGTCAAATATTGCCTCCATGCACCCTCCTCTTCTAGCTACTACCCTGATGATTTTTTATCATATGAAACAGATATTGTAGATCTAAACCCATGCCTGCCGTTTCTCTTCTTTGCATATACCACACGCCACATCACTCTCTCCAGGTCACGAACCATGCGTCCAAGTCGTCGTGGAATGACGCATCCTAGCTATCTCGGAACCAATTCCGATCCGTCCATGGCCGCAGCCTTCGACCAGAGATGAGGAATGCGTTCGCCATTCGATGGCTTAAAAAAACAAGCCGGTGGGGTAAGACCGCCCCCACGGTTTTCATTAAGAAGAAGAAACCTTCTCCCGGCTTGGAAAACCCCCGAACTCCGATTTCACCGACAAGGGGATTTTTTTTTAAAAATCAACCCCATAATTCGCTCGAATCCCGGTGGTTGCGACCATACCTCGACCTCCACTAGCCAACTAGGACTAGAGGGCTTTGGTGCCATTCAGAATGCTACGCAGAACCATCCAGCCGGACTGGTGCGTCCTACCGCGTGCGCTTCGGGAGCCAACCGGCGGCCACCCATGTTGAAAAGTAAATGCGGTGAGTTCGCGCCCTGTCCAGGAAGGTGAAGCTGTTTGATCTTCTAGGTCCTCGAGCATGACTAGATGCACACTCTGGCATCCCAAACACTTTGTGTTTGGTTGGATCGCGACAGAAGCATTAAGCATATAAACTCATATCAAGCATTGTGCAGTGGTGATGAGCCCGTATTGGCAAGACTGCATGATTAGAAAGATAAACGAGCACTTTTTTTTTTTGAAACGAACCAGCAGGAAAGCACTGAGGTGGTAGCGTAGGCAGTGTCGTGATAAGTTTATTTACTAGTATTACTGGAAAACCATTAGGGCATGTACAACGCGTCCGTACATGCCGTCCGCTGGTTGGCAAAATTGCACATGCCCCCCTCGCACCTCGGGACGACGGCCCGCGCGTCGCTAGATGAGGCGACGGGGTCGTCCCGTTTCCCGACGCGAGGCGACGCCGCGACACCGCGCCGTGTGGAAGGCGTCTACGGCGAGCGACGCCGGGCGGGAATCGCGGGATCCCGAGCTCCACCCCCCTCCCCTCGCTAAATCCTTCGCGCCATCCGTTGTGACCCACGAGATCCCGAGCTCGAGGGCGCGGTGTGGAGGCGGCCGGCGGCGGGCTCGGGGACGCGGGTGGATATGGCCGCCGGTGGGCTTCGGGCCGTGGCCGGAGGCCGGCTCCGGGCGTCGGTAGAGGTGGTGCGGGCCGGCTCTCAAGCGCGGTGGAGGTGGACTCCGGTGGTCTTCGGGGCGGGGGTGGAAGCGGCCGCCGGTGGGCTCTCAAGCGCGGGTCCCCCGGGAGGTCGTCACCATGCCGGCGCCGCAAATCCCGTGGAGGAGCTCACCCACCCACCGCCGCGCCGCTCCTCGGCGGGGGAGCTCGCACACCCACGTGCCGGAGCTCGAATCGGTGGCGTCGAGGCTCGATTCGGCTACGGCAAGGTCCGTTGGAATTATGCCCTAGAGTCAACCGGATTTGATCCACTAGTGGGCTCGGATAGATTTGATCCATTATGGTGTAAAAGTCCTAATGGGCCACAAATGTTGTAAAGCCCATTAGTATTGGAAGGGGTACACCATCTATTAGTCCCGTATTGCTAATGGATGATGGTGTGAGGGGTTTTCCTCCCAATAAATATGGACCACACCCCTCCCGAAAAGACACAACTTTCTCAAGTAGCGCCGCGCGCCGCCAACGCTCCCTCCTCGTCGCACTCGCGGACCTAGCGGGTCCGGCGTGCGTCGCTTCCTTCTCCGTACGTGTGGATACCTTGGAGGTGCCGCATCCGGAGCACTTGGATCGGACGAGCCGCACGTGCAAGTCAAGAAGGACGTGAGCAACCGCACCGCCTCGCTACCCTCGACGCGTTCGTCTACATCGAGACGGTTCCGCCGCATCCGCGCGTCTAGTGGTAATCCCGTGATCTCTCGATGCCAGTTAGCCTCGTGTTACGGGGAAAATTTTGTTTTGCGCTAGCGTAGCCACCCCGTTTCCCATCGGGGGTACCGTAGCCGTAGTCGCTAAGTTTTAGATTCGAGATGTGTGCATATAGAGATATGCAGATGTAGATCAAAGTTTTGATCGGCTTCGTGTTCTTGACGTGATGGTCGTGTAACGAATTACTCCTACCGGTCGGAATTCCGCCATCGGAGTTAAGTGATACACGTAAACCCAGCCACAACGAGAAGGAGATCAATTGGATTGGTCGAATCGAAGCTAGGTCAAGTGCCAGGCGCATGGGATGCGTGGCGGTGGCAGATTGGATCTCTACCGGCCCGGGAAAAACCAGAAAATATACAGTTCGGTAAAACAGTCATAACTTTTCGTGGTTAACTCGGATGAAGACGTTTTCTATACGAAAATTGATCTACAGAAAATTTTACACATGTGATAAACCAGCTTTGCTGGTCTCGGCGAAATTAGTTTTGCCAAATTCGGCTTGCAAGATGGGTTTTCGGGCGTTTTAAGTTTGGACGTCGGAATTGCGATAATCTGTTTTGCAGGTTTTGTAATCGGTATGGCCTATATGTGTATGTGATGCATGTGTGTAATTTTTTCGTGACCTGCGTGTCATGCATAAGGCAATACGGCTGGAGCCACATGTATTGTCAAAATTAATGTAATGGTCTGCGTACCAAATTTGTGATGATCTAATACGCGATTGTGTAACTTTCATTACTAGCACGCGTTAGATAGTTCTTGGAGGACTCATCACATGGAGGATGACACACACAAATCATGGAGATGGAGATCAACATGATGTACAGGTCAATGGAGATGGAGATCACCATGCGACAATAGGCCATACCGTGTTACAACTGTGTGAATGTCGTTCTTACCGTTCTACTTTTACATGCGACAATGTTATTTTCTTGCGTGTGATGTTACGAGTAGAACGATCCCTTTGGAATTTTAAGTTAACATGCCCTCCCAACACTTGCCACCATCCCACGTCTCGTACAATTAGTGGTGGGTCTATGAAATTAGGGTGCCACTAGTTTTCCTTGACTAGACGGGTTTGTATCGGATACTTACACGCATAAGTGTTGGTTTACTTATCAAAGTCATCTTAACGGTTAAGGACTTTGGGGCATAAAGGTTGGGAGCCTAGACATAGAGATGTCACCCAACAACAAGAGTCATATGTGATATGATTAGCAAAGAGTTGCTTACCGATCTACCTTGTTTACTAGCGGTGACGCAAAAGCTCACTAGTAGACTTGTTAGTTGTGGATTCCGAATCACTAAGTATCAATGTGGGGATATTGATTTTAGTGGGGAGTAAATTCTTTTATTTTACTCAGTCATGGATATTTTGTCTTAGTATTTTGCATTTATTATTTTGTTTTAGATGGCACCTAGTAAGGAATTTTCTTTGCGTACGATCCTTGAGAAGGACAAGTTGAATGGAACGAACTATACGGATTGGATCCGTAACCTTAGAATTATTCTCAAGGCTGAGAAAAAGGAAGAGGTTCTAGACACCCCTTTACCCGATGAGCCTGATGAAAATGCAACACTTGCTGTAAAGAACGCTTACAAGAAGGCATGGGATGTCGATCTTGAAGTGGGTTGCCTTATGCTTGCGTGTATGGAACCTGACTTGCAAATGCAGTTTGAGTCAGTCCATGTGCACGATATGGTCGTGGCACTCAATGATATGTTCGCCACACAGGCTAGGACTGAAAGGTTCAATGTCTCTAAAGCCTTTGTGGAGTGCAAATTGCGGAAGGCGCGCCAAGAGGGACCACATGTAATCAAAATGGTTGGTTACGTTCAAAGGTTGGGGAAGCTAGGCTTCCCACCGGGCAAGGAGTTGTCCACCGATTTCATTCTCACATCTCTTCCGCCTAGCTATGGGAACTTCATCTCGAACTACCATATGCATGGGGCGGAGAAGGGCTTGAATGAACCGTGTGGTATGCTAAAGAAGAAGCAGAGAGTGACATCAAGAAAGGCACCGGCAAGAATCATGTGATGGCGATCCAAAACAAGCCGACCTTTAAAAGGAAGGGCAAGTCTTGGAAGAAGAAAGGCAAGGCCAAGGATAAGATCCCCATGCCAAACCGGACGCCCAAGGCTAGTCCAAATTCGCCAATGATGAATGTTTTCATTGTAAGGAAATTGGTCATTGGAAAAGAAACTGCAAGTTGTACCTAGCTTCTTTGAAGAACAAGGGAAGCAAGGGTACTTCCACTTCAGTACACTTCATGTTTATGTTACGCATCATGTTTTCCTCACTAATACTGTCATTAATTCTTGGGTATTTGATACCGGATCGGTTGCTCACATTTGCAATTCGACACAGGGAATGATAAGAAGTAGAAGCGTTGGAAAAGGAGAAGTTGATTTCCGCGTGGGCAATAATGCAAGAGTTGCTGCGTTGACCGTCGGGACGATGCAACTCCACCTCCCGTCAGGATTTATTATGGAGTTGAATAATTATTATTTTGTTCCTAGTTTGAGTCAAAACATTTTGTCCCCTTCATGTTTGATGAAGGATGGTTATTCATTTGCTAGTGAAAACAATGGTTGTGTGATCTCTAAGGATAATATGTTTGTGGCTTGTGCATCCATTGTGAATGGCTTATTTGTTTTAAATCTTGATGATTCACCTATCTGTAACATAAGTGCTAAAAGGTCTCGACCTAATGATTTAAGTCCTACCTACATATGGCATTGTCGTTTGGGTCACATCGTTGAAAAGCGCATGAAGAAGCTCCATAACGATGGACTTTTAACTTCGTTTGATTTTGAATCCTACGAGACATGTGAAGCTTGTTTGCTAGGCAAGATGACCAAGATGCCTTTCTCGGGTTTTCCCGAGAGAGCCTCGTACTTACCGGAACTCATACATAAGGATGTGTGCGGACCAATGAGTACGACAACCTAGAGGTGGATACCAATACTTCATAACGTTCACCGATGATTTAAGTAGATATGGTTATGTCTATTTAATGAAGCACAAGTCCGAAACTTTTGAAAAGTTCAAAGAATTTCGGAGTGAAGTAGAAAATCAACGTGGCAAGAAAATCAAGACCTTGCGTTCGATCGTGGAGGTGAGTATTTGAGCCATGAGTTTAGCAAGATCATCTAAAGAGTTGCGGAATTGTTCCACAACTTACGCCACCCCGGAACACCTCAAAGAAATGGTGTATCCGAGCGACGTAATCGAACCTTGTTGGACATGGTCCGATCAATGATGAGCCGGTCGGACCTACCATTGTCATTTTGGGGTTATGCTCTAGAAACCGCAGCTTTCACTTTAAATAGGGTACCTTCTAAGTCCGTAGTTAAGACATCATATGAGATGTGGACCGGTAAGACTCCCGCTTTGTCTTTTCGAAAATTTGGGGTTGTGAGGTTTATGTGAAGAAACTTCAATCGATAAATTAACACCTAAATCGGACAAGTGCATATTCGTGGGATATCCAAAGGAAACCTTGGGATATTATTTCTACAACCGGTCAGAAGGCAAAGTGTTTGTCGCTCGGAACGGTGTTTTCTTAGAGAAAGAGTTTCTTAAAAGAGAAAAATGTAGACAGAAGGTGTATCTTGAAGAAGTTCAAGATGAGCCGGTTGGGCAAGATTTCACAATTGATGCTAATGTAGCTGAACGAGTTGAGATGTCCGTGGCAAGAGAAGCACCACCACAACCACGAAGGTCTGAAAGGGAACGTCGCGCAACTGATAAGCTCAATCTCATGATCGCGGGAGAGCGCGGCATATTGTTGTTAGACAATGATGAACCTATGACATATGCGGAAGCAATGATGGACCCGTATTCCGAGAAATGGCAAAGTGCCATGAGATCCGAAATAGATTCCATGGATAACAATCACGTTTGGAACTTGGTTGGCCCGCCGGATGGTGTTAAACCCATAGAGTGCAAATGGATCTATAAGAAGAAGAGGGACATGGATGGAAATGTTCACATCCATAAAGCTCGACTTGTTGCAAAAGGTTTTCGACAAGTTCAAGGAGTTGACTATGACGAGACATTCTCACCCGTAGCGATGCTTAAATCTATTCAGATCATTCTAGCTATAGCCGCATATTTCGATTATGAGATATGGCAGATGGATATCAAAACAACTTTCCTAAATGGAAATCGACCGAGGATGTGTATATGACACAACCCGAGGGATTTGTTGATCCAACAAATGCCGGGAAGGTGTGCAAACTTCAAAAATCCATTTATGGATTGAAGCAAGCATTTCGGAGTTGGAACCTTCGCTTTGATGAGGTGGTAAAAGGGTTTGGCTTCATTCAGAGTGAAGAAGAGCCTTGTGTTTACAAGAAGGCAAGTGGGGAGCTCGTAGTATTTCTAATCTTATATGTGGATGACATATTACTGATTGGAAATGACATTCCTATGCTTGAGGCCGCTAAGACCTCATTAAAAAATAGTTTTTCAATGAAGGACTTAGGTGAGGCGGCATACATTTTGGGCATCAAAATCTATAGAGATAGATCAAAAAGGCTTATAGGATTAAGCCAAGACACTTACAATGATAAAGTGTTGAAAAGGTTCAACATGGAAGAGGCAAAGAAAGGGTTCTTGCATATGTCACATGGCATACATCTTAGCAAGACTCGGTGTCCTTCGATAACCGATGAGCGGGAACGCATGAGTAGAATACCGTATGCTTCGGCCATCGGATCTATTATGTATGCAATGATATGTACACGTCCGGATATTTCGTATGCACACGAGATACAAGCGGATACCAATCCGATCCGGGTGAGGGTCACCGGACGGCGGTTAAAAATGTTTTTAAGTACTTAAGAAGGACTAAAGGCATGTTCCTAGTCTATGGAGGTGAGGAGGAGCTCGTTGTAACGGGTTACACCGATGCTAGTTTCCAAACCGACCAAGACGATTCAAAGTCGCAATCGGGATACGTATTTACGATAAATGGTGGAGCCGTGAGCCGGAAGAGTTCTAAGCAGGAGACAAAGTGGGTCGATTCTACAACGAAGCCGAGTACATCGCGGCTTCGAAAGCCGCAAAGGAGGTTGTTTGGATAAGGAAGTTCCTTTCGAACTTGGTGTGTTTCCGAGTGTCTCTAGCCCATTGGATCTTTATTGTGACAACAATGGGGCTATTGCGCAAGCAAAGGAGCCAAGGAACCACCAAAAGAATAAACATGTACTGCGGAAATTTCATCTGATACGAGAGATCGTTAGACGAGGTGATATCAAGATATGCAAAGTACACACGGATTTGAATGTTGCGGTATCCTTTGACAAAACCCCTTCCACAGCCTAAGCATGAGGCGCACATGAGAGCTATGGGTATTAGATATATTCTAGATTAGCTCAAGTGCAAGTGGAAGAATGTTAGAAATATGTCCTATAAGGAATTATAGAGATGATTATATTTCATTATATCCATGTCACTTGGTTCTTTTATTGAATATCCATGAAAGGCGACTTGTATTTGATTGGCAATTATGTGAATTGTTTGTGAAACTCTTTTACTTGTATGGTTATTCAAAAGTTGTCCCTAGTATGAGTTAATGACTAGCACATGAATTAGTTGATGACTATGTTTCACAAGTCATGAACATGGAGATGTATAACTAATAATGTGGGCACATGTATGACATGGGGCCGGACCGACCCGATTTGAGACCTTGTTCTCTCGTTTACACAACGTATACGCTATGTCCTTAGACTTGAGATTGTCGCATGTACTCAAGATGTGAATTGACCTACTTAGGGGCCATCAACCGCTACTCCGTAATCGGGTAGTCATAAAGATGACTTTCGGGTTCGTCGAGAAGCATCGTCGTGAGGCATGGTCAATCAAGATAGAATTTGCCCCTCTACTTGAGAGAGATATCTCTCGGGCCCCTCGAGTGATCGGATCAAGAAATGCATGGCCATGTCGGGTTAAGGGTTAACCCCCTTTTGATGATCCGAATCACGTTGTTGAGAAAGAGAGGTCGCCTTGGAGCTAGACCAAATATCGTGAGGCAAAGGGAATAGCATGTATGAATTGTTGTGATGGTTTGTCCGATAAGATCTTTACGTATGCATAAGAGTTGACACGTTTTGCTAGAGGCCGCTATCAACTATTGATCGAGTAATGTACTCGGGTCAAGTCTATGTGTATGTGAACCTATAGGGTCACACACTTAAGGGGTTGGAAGCCGAATGAGGATGAATATACTTGCATAGTTGACTCTAGTGCAAGTGGGAGACTCGTTGGAGATATGCCCTAGAGTCAACTAGATTTGATCCACTAGTGGGCTCGATGGATTTGATCCATTATGGTGTAAAAGTCCTAATGGGCCACAAATGCCGTAAAGCCCATTAGTATTGGAAGGGGTACAACATCTATTAGTCCCGTATTGCTAATGGATGATGGTGTGGGGGGTTTTCCTCCCAATAAATATGGACCACACCCCCTCCCGAAAAGACACAACTTTCTCAAGTAGCGCCCGCGCCGCCAACGCTCCCTCCTCGTCGCACTCGCGGACCTAGCAAGCCGCCGCGTGCGTCGCTTCCTTCTTCGTACGTGTGGATACCTTGGAGGTGCCGCATCCGGAGCACTTGGATCGGACGAGCCGCACGTGCAAGTCAAGAAGGACGTGAGCAACCGCACCGCCCGCTACCCTCGACGCGTTCGTCTACATCGAGACGGTTCCGCCGCATCCGCGCGTCTAGTGGTAATCCCGTGATCTCCGACAGCAGCAGCCTCGTTTTGCGGGGAAAATTTTGTTTTGCGCTAGCGTAGCCACCCCGTTTCCCATCAAGGTCCGATTCGGTGGTGGTGGTTTTGATTTGGTCGATGCGGACCTCGAATCCGTGCTTGTCTTGCTAGTTTCGTGATTCGGTAGTGGTGGTTTTGATTTGTTCCCGTGTTGATTTAGTTTCGTGTTCGCAGCTTTAGTTTCGCCCATATGGTTCCTCTCGCTCAAAGCCGTAATCTGAAAAAAAAATAGTCTTGACTTGATAACTTGGGATTGTTGGATGGTATAGGTGGAGTACAATCCATTTTATCAATTTGGGGCCATTGGCCACATGAAAATTTCTCCGTAAATTCTTTCGAAAACAAACTAGATGAAATCGTACTTCACTTTCGTACTTACCATTTGGAGTCGTTGTTTCGTACTTAACAAAGACCGTCAAATAGAACCTTTATTATGGAAATCCGAGTGTAATTATGCCGGAAGTGCCATGAATCATAGACAGTAGTCGGTTTGAACCTTGTGATTATGTCATTTTACAAGTAAACTAAGTTTGGAAATTTGTGGTCGTTGCATAGACGCCTAGTATCTTTATTATGGTCTTTTCGAATGTGAACAGAGCCATCAAGTGGCCTGCTAGTTCTTCTAAAATCCGGCATAGTGCATGTTGAATTATCTTGTGAGTGAATGTTGAAACCGCAATTACATTGTTGTTTTTGGCCGGCCGTGATATGGGACCCGTGAGTGTGAAACAATGAACCCGTCGAGAGTGTGAATATGTGAACTCGATATCCTTTATCTTATATGAAGTTCCTCTCTAGTAAAATGGGATGCATACATCTTAATATGAACCCGTGAATGCTACCCGCATGTGAATCGTTCGAATGTGAATGGTGTTGTCGAATATACCGATGTGAATGGTGAATGGTACGTAATTGTAACTATATATAATATAATCATTTTATTAATGGATTCTAAAAATAATTGTGATCATGTTCTTATTTATGTTTGATATTATTTTATCAAATAGCCACACAATGATATACATGAATACATTTGTACTTGATAAGCTCCATGCAAATGAACAAAAAAAATCTCGATATGTAAATTGCTACAGAGATCAAAGTGAGCATCAAAATAGCTACAAAGGTCAAAATGGCCATACAATGGTATACACAAATGATATGTAGTTGATCTAAAACTACATGCAAAGCATTAAACAGCTTTTACGTACGCCTTATCCGTCTATGGGCCGTACGACCCGTCTATACATTTGTCTATACGTTAAGTTCGAGGCTCTACGCGACGGCGGGTCGTCTAAGGGCCGTACATGCCCTTAGTAGGGAGTATGCAAAGTGTCGGGGACAGCCCCCGGGGGTCCCCTAAAACAACCAGGGGAATCCCGCTTAAAACCTCGCAAAAAACCAAAGCAAAGCACTTCTCACTTAAGCACGCACCCAAGGCATGGCCCACACCGTGACGGCCCTCACGCCCGGCAGAGTGGCCCAGCCAACGCCTCCCTCGAGCGGGCTCCGCCTCGCTTGAGGGTCTACACCTCCCTCGAGCGGGTTCCGCCTCGCTCGAGGGCTCACGCCTCCTTCGAGCGGGCTCCGCCTCGCCTGAGGAACCATCTCCGCCTCGCTCGGGGCCTTCCTCGCACGCACGCCTGCCCCCGCACACGCGTACGGACATTTAATGCTCTGACGCGGCGGGGCGGCGCCATCATGCGCCTGAGACTCATGCCTCGGCCCTGCTGCGCCAACTCCCTAGGGGAACCCATCCCCGCTACTGTGGGGGACTGTGCGATACGGCCGGTGTCAGCCCCGTGACCTTGCGCCGCCTACTCCTGTACGGCTAACGCGTCGCGCCCTCGAAGGGGGGCCGGCTGCACCCTCGAAATGCTTCCCCGTGAACTTGCAGGTCCAAATCATGACGGTAGGCCGGCGGGACGCCATCCCCGCCACTGTTGGCCCCGTGCGGCCGCCCCGTGCTCGCAGCGCCATGCCTGGCACTGTTGCGACCACTCCGGTGCTGTAAGGCGCACGGGGAAGGGACGCCGCCACGCCTGCCGCTGTACCCCGTACGGATCAACGTCAGCAACTGCCTCGAGCCCGCCTGAAGACGCAACGGTCAACCGCCATACCCCGACCCTCGAAGCCACCACTGTTCGGGTACAAGATACGCCGTAATGGCCAGATCGTGGCAAGGACTGTCAAGGCGGCCGCCTACTCTACGGCACTGCACACCATGCTCCACCATGTAGCTGAACAGTGCGGCACGCTTGTAATTCATCCTCTCCTTGGCCTATAAAAGGAAGGTGAACTCCCCCCGCCGCAGGGGACACAAGGACACGAACATCAGAACATTGACACACACACTCCCCAATTCTCCCACAACATCTTCAGCCACTTCGCCAGGAACTTGGAGGCCACGCCTCTTCTCCCGCCTTGCTTGTAGCCGCCCCACTACGTGCACCCGGCCGAGCAATATAGTGCCCCGAGCACACCACCGCGGGACGTACGGCCTCCACCGAAACCAGGATAAATCTCGTGTCTTTAGTTTCTTAGCATCGACCATTGAGGGATAAACCTTGGCGCTTATTACCGGTTAGTGTCGGGACCACATTCCGCACCGACAGTTGGCGCCCACCGTGGGGCAAACGAGCGCTAAAGGTTAATCTGTCATCAACTCCCTCCATGGTGATTCGCACCGAGTACCGCGGTACGCGTTACACCATGGGCGCTCGGACCCCCTTCCCGCCGGATTCGAAATCCGGTTCGGGGACCCGAATTTTCGTGCCACGGGGAACGGCTACCTCATGCGCCTCACCAACCGTGAGGAGCTCCATGCACGGCGCGACGCCGGCGCCCGCCGCCACGTACGTTGCGGGCCCGTCGGCCGCGCGCGGCGCCGCCGCCGCCCGGCGGCGCTCGCGCCGGGGCGCGGGCGGAGCGACGGCATGCCGAGCGCGTCGCCTTGCAACGCGACGCGCCCATCGGCACGGCGACGCCGCCCCGGCGGGGGAGCGCGCGCCTCCTCGACCGTGTTTCCCCATCGGTCCGCGCGGCGCGACGGCGGCCTACACCGCCAATGCCAATACCGGCTCTACGATGCGCAGGTTCCCCCCGGCCGCCATGTTTTCGTCGCCGGGGACCCTAGTGCCTCCGCCGGCGACCGCCGTCCCTAGGCTCCCTCGACGCGCCGCCACCCGCCACCCCGCATGGGTACGCGGAATGGGACCCTTCTCGCGTGCGGACCCGGCCATGTTCGGGGCGATTCCTCGACGCCACGTACCACCGGTTCGGGCCGCTTCCGACGACCCAAAGCATCGGGAGTTACGACCCGCACGGAGTGCCGCGTGGTCATTGCCGCCGACCGGCAAACGCCACCGGCGCGACGGGCGCCGGCGACGGGGAACATCCGCCCGCTCTAGGGACCACTTCGCGTCCGGCCGCAGGCCAAGCGCCCTCGCTCCTTCACCCCCAACGGGGCGGCGGACATCGACGCGCACCGGCTCGTGTGCGCGAACTCGAGGCCAAACTAGCGAAGAGTACGGACGGTGCGGTTGCTCCGCGCCTCCATGGCAGAGAAGCCTCCGCGCGCGGCGAACGTGCGCGCGAGTTGGGCATACAAGCCCGCGACCGCATAAACGCCGACTTCAACGTCAACGACCCGGTACCCCTCCACGAGCGAGCCAAAAGCTCATTGCGGCCGCGACACCGCCGCGGGCCATGCCCGCCCCTCGCCGCCCGAAGCACGAAACCCGCACCGCGAGGCGCAGCGCTCATCGAGCAAGCGGCCGTCCGGCCAGGCCGAGAGCTCGCCGTCCCGCATCCGAGCCAGGGGTGACGCAGGGGCCCGAGCCCTCCGTACACGCGGGGAAGGATGACGGAGCACCCCGCCAACCCGGGGCGCACGCCGGCCAGGGAAAGGCTCCTCGACACGCGCGGGCAAGCACGAGACGGCAACACCCTCAACGTCATCAACGCACGGCGGACGGGCAAGGCGGAGGCACGGGTGGCGGCAGGCTACCACCCCCGACGGGGTGGACGCTACGATAGCGAGGAGGACCGCTCACCGACGCCGGAGCCCCCGGGGACCCGTGTGTTCAGCCGGGAGATCCGCGCGGCGACCTTCCCCCCCGGCCGCTTCCGCCGGCCCCCCCCACGACCATCGTCAAATACAATGGGGAAACGGATCCCCGCGTGTGGCTCAATGACTACCGCCCGGCGTGCCACCGGGTGGAGCCGCCGCCGACGAGGTCATCATCCGCAACCTCCCCCTGCACCTTGCCGACTCGGCGCGTACATGGCTCGAGCACCTGCCGGCCAGCCAGATCCACAACTGGGACGACCTGGTCCGTACGTTCGTCGGCAACTTCCAGGGCACATATGTGCGCCCTAGAAACTCCTGGGACCTGCGCTCCTGCACCCAGCGGCCCGGCGAGTCGCTTCGGGACTTCATACGGCGCTTCTCCAAGCGCTGCACAGAGCTCCCAAGCGTGGCGCAATCTGAAATTGTGCACGCCTTCCTCGAGGGCACCACGTGCCGGGACCTCGTGCGCGAGTTGGGGCGAAGCCCGCTGGTGGACTCTAACGAGCTGTTCGACATCGCCACCAGCTTTGCCTCAGGTGAGGAGGCCGTGGGGGCGATCTTCGACGGCAAGAAGGGCAAGCGCGCGGACGACGCGCCCGCGGAGGGCAGCAAGTCCAAGGAGCTCCACCCGGAAGGACAAGCGGAGCAAGAAAGGAAAGAAGTCGCGCCGCGAGGCGCACGAGCAAGGATGCGGCGCCGACGACGGCGAAGCACTTGCCGTTGACCCGGCTCGACGGGGGCCCTCGACCGGCCCCTCGAGGTCCGGGGGTTTTTGACGACATGCCGAACAAGCCATGTCCTTACCACAAGACGCCCGCCAACCACACCCTCGAGCAAGGCGACATGCTCAAGAAATTCTACGGCCCGCCGCCGCCGCGAAGGACGGCGAGGCCAAGAAGGATGGGGGCGACGACGACGCCGGTGGTTTCCCCACGGTGGAGAACGTCTTCCTCATCTTCGGGGGCCCACCGTTGACATGTCGAGCCACCAAAGACAAGCGCAAGGGGCACGAGGTTCTCGCCGCAGAGAAGGCGCCTCCCTCCTTCCTCGACTGGTCGGAGGACGCCATCACCTTCAGCCGCGAGGATCACCCGAACCGCATCCCTAACCCGGGCCAGTACCCGCTGGTGGTCGACCCGGTCATCGGGAATGCGCGATTCTCGAAAGTCCCGATGGACGGAGGCGGCGGCCTTAACATCCTCTACGTGCGCACACCGCGCCCGCCGGGGATCGGGGCCGGACCCGCCCGCGGCCCAAGACAATGCCGTTCCACCCGCGTGGCGCCGAGCAAGCGCGTCCAACCCCTCGGGCGCATCGACCCGCCCGTTTGGTTCGGCGCTCCGGCAACTACCGGAAGGAGATGCTCACCTTCGAGGTGGTGGGATTCGGGGGCGCATACCACGCCATACCGGGGGCGTCCCTCGCTACGCCAAGTTCATGGCTGTCCCCAACTACACCTACCTCAAGATGAAGATGTCGGGGCCAAACGGCATCATCACCGTGGGCTCATCCATCGAGCACGTCTTCGACTGCGACGTCGAGTGCGTGGAGCACGCGGAAGCACTAGCGCTGGATGAAGCGCTGGTGGCCAACTTGGAGAAGATGGTCAATGAGGACCTCAACTCCTCTCGCCAAGCACGCCGGCAGCCTTCGAGGCCGCGGAGCGGCACCAAGGACGTGCCCCTCGACCCCGCTCGCCCCCGAGGGCAAGGCGTTGAGGGTCGGCTTCAACCCTCGACCCGCAATAGGAAATGGTGCTCATCGACTTCCTCCGCGCCAACACCGACATCTTCGCGTGGAGCCCCTCGAACATGCCGTGCATCCCGAGGGAGGTCGCCGAGCACTCCCTTGACATCCTACCTCACTCTCGCGCCGTCCAAAGAACCGCTCCGCCGCTTCGACGAGGAGCGGCGGCGGGCGATCGGAGCGGAGCCGCGGAAGCTCCTCGAGGCCGGGTTCATCAAGGAAGTGTTCCACCCTACGTGGCTAGCCAATCCGTACTAGTAAAGAAAAAGAATGGGAAGTGGTGGATGTGTGTGGACTATACTAGTCTTAATAAAGCATGTCCTAAAGTTCCTTTTCCTTTGCCGCGTATCGATCGGATCGATGATTCGACCGCCGGGTGCGAACTATTCTCGTTTCCTTGATGCCTATTCCGGTATCACCGGATCAAGATGAAGGAGTCCGACCAGCTCGCGACTTCGTTCATCACGCCGTTCGGGATGTATTGCTACGTCAAGATGCCGTTTGGCCTCCGAAACGCGGGCGCAACATAGCAGCGATGTATGCAGCACGTCTTCGGAGACCACATCGGGCGAATCGTCGAGGCGTACGTCGACGACATAGTCGTGAAAACCAGGAAGGCGGACAACCTGGTTGCAGACCTCAGCATCACGTTCGGCTTCCTACGGGCCAATGGGGTAAAGTTAAAGCCCGAAAAATGTGTCTTTGGTGTGCCGCGCGGCATGCTCCTAGGATACATAGTCTCCCAGTGAGGCATCGAGGCCAATCCCGAGAAGGTTGCGACCCTCGAGCGAATGGGTCCGATCCGGGACCTCAAAGGGGTGCAATGGGTGCTGGGGTGCCTTGCTGCCTTGAGCCGCTTCATCTCACGGCTCGGCGAGAAAGGCTTGCCCCTCTACCGCCTCCTTAAGAAGCACGAGCGCTTCTCCTGGACCGCCGAGGCCCAGGATGCGCTCGACAAGCTGAAGGCGTCTCTGACCCGCGCCCCAATCCTCACGCCACCGCAAGACGGCGAACCTCTCGTACCTCTACGTGGCCGCGACCACTTAGGTGGTCGGCCGCCGTGATCGTGGTAGAGCGCACGGAGGAGGGTCACGCCCCGCCGGTTCAACGACCGGTCTACTACATCGCCGAAGTCTTGTCCGACACCAAGACGCGCTACCCCAAGTGCAAAAGCTGCTCTACGCGGTGGTCCTCGCCCGGCGCAAGCTCCGCCACTATTCGAGGCGCACCCTGTTACGGTGGTCTCCTCCTTCCCGCTAGGGGAAATCATCCGCAATCCGGACGCGGCGGGCAGGATCGCCAAGTGGTCAGTGGAGCTGATGGGCGAGACACTTGCCTACGCCCCGCGCAAGGCCATCAAGTCCCAAATCTTGGCGGATTTCGTTGCCGAGTGGACGGACACACGGCCAGCCGCCGCCGCGGTCCGGGCCGAATGTCGGACTGCGTATTTTGACGGCTCGGTGATGAAGACAGGGGTGGGCGCGGGCCTGCTCTTCGTCTCACCCCTCGAGGAGCACATGCGGTACGCTGTGCGCCTCCATTTCCCCGCGTCAAACAACATGGCTGAGTACGAGGCCCTGCTCTGCGGCCTCAAGATCGCCATCGAGATAGGCGTCAAACGCCTTGACGTGCGGGGGAGATTCATAGCTCGTGATTGACCAAGTCATGAAAAACGCGAGCCGCCACGACGACAAGATGGAGGCCTACTGCAAGGCCGTGCGCGCCCTCGAGGACAAGTTCTACGGCATAGAGCTCAATCACGTGCCCCGCCATTACAACGAGGAGGCTGACGAGCTTGCCAAGATCGCGTCGGGGCGGATCACTGTCCCCCCAAACGTATTTGCTCGGGACATCGCTCAGCCCTCCGTCACCCTCGAGCCACACCCCTCGAACCACACGGAACCCTCGGGGGCTCCCTCGAATCTGGTAGGCGCGGAGCCCATGGATGAGAACCCCTCGAACGAGGCGTATGTGCTCTCCCTCCTCGAGGGGTACGGGGCCAGCGAGGCCGAAGTGATGGACGTCGAGCCAGCCCCCGTCAGGGCGGATTGGCGCGACAAGTATATCGCCTGGATGGACCGAGGGGAGCTCCCCTCGGATCGGTCCGAGGCCAGGCGCATCGCCAGGATGGCCAAGTCTTTCGCCCTCGTCGACGGCGAGCTGTACAAGCGCGCCGCTTCCGGCATCCTGCAGCGATGCGTGCCAATCCCCGAGGGGCGCGAGCTCCTCCGGGACATACATGCGGGGATATGCGGCCACCACGCCGCGCCCCGCACCCTCGTAGGCAACGCGTTTCGCCAAGGCTTTTACTGGCCCACGGCGGTCGCAGACGCCAGCGAGATCGTGCGCACCTGCGAAGGGTGCCAATTCTACGCCCGAAAATCCAATCTCCCTGCTCACGTCCTGCAGACCATCCCCATCACATGGCCGTTCGCCGTGTGAGAGCCGGGACATCGTCGGGCCCTTGCGAAAGGCGCTCGGGGGCTTCACCCACTTGTTGGTCGCAATCAACAAATTTTCCAAGTGGGTGGAGGTGCGCCCCATTACCAATCTAAGGGCCGAGCAAGCGGTGACGTTCTTCACCGACATCGTCCACCGTTTTGGAGTGCCGAACTCCATCATCACCGACAACGGGTCCCGGTTCACGGGGCAGAAATTCCCGGAATTTTGCGACAAATTCCACATCCGTGTGGATTGGGCACCGTGGCGCACCCACGGACCAACGGTCAAGTAGAGCGTGCCAACGGCATGATCCTACAAGGCCTAAAGCCCCAAATTTTCGACCACCGAACAAGTCCGGTCGAAAATGGCTCCGAGAATTACCGCGGTCATGTGGAGCCTAAGGACCACCCCAAGCGAAGCCACTGGGTTCACCCCATTTTTTCTAGTCCACGGTGCGGAGGCCGTCCTCCCCACAGACCTAGAATATGGGTCGCCCAGGGTGCGAGGCTACGACGAAGACGCCAACCAGCAAGCCCGCGAGGACTCACTGGACCAGCTGGACGAAGCGCGCCTCGTGGCCTTGATGCATTCCGCAAGATACCAGCAGTCCTTAAGGCGTTACCAAGCCCGAAAGGTGCGCCGGCGGGACTTCAGCGAGGGGGATCTGGTCCTAAGGCTACGCCAAGACAACCGAGGACGCCACAAGCTTTCACCTCCATGGGAGGGACCCTACGTCGTGGTGAAGGTGCTCAAGCCCGGCACGTACAAGCTGGCCAACGAGGACGGAGAAGAGCTCACCAACGCTTGGAACATCCAGCAGCTACGTCGCTTTTACCCTTAGCTAGGATTTCCAAGTATTTTCTGTTGTAAATCACAAAACCCAACACCCCGGTTGGCGCCTAATGTAAACCGCAAGCAGTTCAATAAAAAAGGGCAACTCGGCTTTCCCCAGAAAACCAAGTCACCCTCAGGGGCTACTACGGGGGGCATCCCCCCTAAAAAATGGTTCCATTTTTTCGCAAAAAAAACCCACACGCGCTAAGTTTGGTTCTACCTCGGCCTCGAGCAAAATTCAAACAGGGCGCGGACGACCTTACGGAAAGGGCGCGCAAAGCCAGAGACAGCCTACGCCTCCACGAGGATATGGCCCGCCTCTCTTGCCCCCGGCCCAGCAGGTTGTTTGCGAAAATCGAACTTCCCTAACTCAAATTTACTTAGGAAGAAGGAGAAACAAAATAGCGCGACAAATTAAAGAACTCCGTTTCGCTTTCACAAACGTTTGAAACAAAACGATTGTTTATTTACATGGCCACGCGGCCCATACACTAACATACAAACAAAAAGGGCCCGGTGCCCAGCAATCTTCGTGCCCGAGGAGCATTGGCATCGGCGGCGTTCGGGAATAGGAACTCCTCGAAGGCTTCGGCGAGCGCCCCGGCGGCGTCAGCGGCCAACGCGTCCACGCGCTCTATCGCCAATTCGTCCTCGACGTCTTCGGGGACGACGTAGCCCTCTGCCATGGCTTCGAAGTTGATCTCGTAGTGAGACCGCACCACTCCAAGAGCCTTTTGGACGCCGAGGTGCAGAGCCCGGCGCATGCGCCTGAAGACGTGCCCGGCGAGGGCGCGCAGGCGGCTTGCCGGGCCGAGCTCCCGGCTGCGCCTCGCCCTCCTCCACGGCCCGGGCAGGTCTCGAGCGCCGCGGAACGCAGCCTCCGCATCTCTGCTCGGAGGAGTTGTAGGAGGCTGCCGAGCGCCTCGGCCGGCCGGTCGCGTGCCCCGCGCGGTGCACGAGCCCGAACATTACCAAGCAAGAAAGAAATCAGAAAGGGGGAACGAACCCTCTAAGGGAAAATCAGCAAAACAAAAAACTAAACAGTGACTTACCTTCAACCTGCTTCCTCTCCACCTCAAGGGCGTGACGCTCGGCCTCGACCGCCTGCTGCAGGCCGATGACGGTGTCGCTCTGCTCCTTTAGGGACAGCTCCTGGCTCGCGCTCGTGATGCTGAGGACCACCAGTTCGCCCTCGAGCTTCGAGAACTCGGCGTTCCGCTCCTCCAGCGACTTCTGTGCCGCCTCGCGAGCGGTGCGCTCCCGCTCGAGCGCCGACCGGGCGTCGGCAAGGGCGGCCCGCTCCCTGCGCCGGAGCCGCCCCTCGGCCCCCGGCGAGCGGTACGCTCTTGCGGAGCCGACCCTCCACGGTGGCGAGCGCGGCCGACTTTGGCGTCGAGGGTGGCCTTCGCTCGTCGGCCTCCTTGGCCTTCCGCTCGGCGGCCCGCGCCCTCTCCTCCGCCCGGCTCTCTCGCCGGGCTCGCGCCCCCGAACAACGAATGGAGCTCCGGGTTGTCGGCCGCGAACGGCGGCCACCTCCGCCTCCCGGTTGGACGCCGGGGCACGCATCCTCTCCGAGTCCCCCCCGCGCTTGCTGCCGGCGCCTCATCCCGATCGATGAGGGACGTGCAAACCCGCTCGAGGGTGGAGGGGCGCGTCGCGTCCTTCCTTTCGCACTCCCGGAGCCGGTTGCGCGGGGCCTCGCCCCCGATACGACGCCCGCCGTCCGGGGTTCCCCAAGGCGTCAGCGAGCGCGTCGAAGGCGTTGCACCGCTCCCGGAGCTGGCGAAGCTCGGCACCCATCTGGTCGAAGACGCTGTATTTGTCACGGGCGCGGTGCTCGAGCTCCTGCCGCCAGCGGACCGAAACCAGTGAGCGTCACGTTGCGAGGAACGAGCGTGAAGGCGACGAAACCAAAGAAACTAACCAACAACACCTCACCTGGAAGACGCGCCACGCCGGGCCGCCGTGAATCCACAGCGCCTCGTTCAGCGCTCGGTTGAGCGCGACGCCGTGGTCGCGGAGCTCTCCCCACAGCTCCTGCTCCTCCCGGGCGTCGGCGAAGGCGGGCGGACCGTCGACGCGCCCTTCTCCCCGAGGCGGAGCGGCGGCGCGAGAGGAGGAAGCATAGGCACCGCGCCCTCGGCCCCCGGCCACCACGTGGCCATCCCTCCGCCCTCACGAGCGACCCCCTCCTCCCCGGGGCTTGGGAGATGGCGTGGGGAAGCCGGCCCCAATGGTCCCACCCGGGCGGCGGGGAGTCGTCGTCCGGGATCTCCACCGCTACCGCCTCGGAGCCGCCGGCGAGCACGGGCCCCGGCCGCGCCTCCACCATCACCTCCGTCCGCGCCTGCGTGGCCGCGGATTCTCGCCGCGGCGTCGCGCCCTCCGCCTCCGGACGCGTCTCGGCGGCCGCAGGGCGCCGGCGGCCCTCCATGGCAAACGCCGCCGGCAATGCCGCCGCAACCGGCGGCCGCCGGCCGCGTCGTCGCCTCCGGCCTTGCCTCCGCCGCGACCGCCGCCCACCGCGCCTCCCCCGCGATCGCCGCCCGCCGCTCCTCGACGCCGCCCGCCGCGGCCTCGAGGCCTCCGCCGCGCTCCGCGAGCCCTCGCCCGCCTCCGCCGCCGCCGCGCTCACCCCCGCCCGCGACCCCCTCGACGAGCGCCGCTGGGTGGGGATGGACGCGTCTGCCCTCAACACCTTGGCCGGTGCGAGGGGAGTCACAGTTGGCACCACCCTGCGCAAATACGAGAAAACTCTCAAATCCCCGCCTATCGGGCATGCAACCTCCTGAGAAGACAAATCCCTCACCTCGAAGAGGAGAAGGCGCGCTTCCTTTTCCTCGAGGCCCCGGCCGACGACGCGGGCGCGGCCGGCGCGGCCGTCGCCGCACCTCCGGCCGCCTCCGCCGCGCGCGCGGGCCCCGCCCCACGAGTGGGCGGGCCCGCCGTGTGTCCCTCCCGGAGCGCGCGCGGCGCCCCTGCGGCTGCGCGCGCTTCGTTGTCGATTGCCGGCGGCGAGCGCCTCCGCGCCCCGCCCCGGGCGGTCGTCGCTCCCCGTCACCGGAGCCAGCTCCGGTGACGGGGGTGCAGGCTCCCACCTATCGGGGGGGCACTGCCCCCTCACCTCTTCCTCCTCTTCCTCCTCCTCGTCCGATGACGAGTACTCCCTCGGTCCCCCGGCAAGGAGAGCCTCGCGCCGCTCGCGCGGCCCGGTACTCCTCGCTCCTCCGCTCGCGGCGCTCCCTGTGCCGCGTCGCACGCTCCCCTTTTCGAGCCACCCGCGCCCGCTCTCGCCTCGCGCCGCACGTGCAAGTGCGCGGGAGCGGGGGAGTGGGCGGCACGGACTTCACGTCGTTCACACTCACCGGTTGCAAACGGAACATTGAGATGCGTCAACAACCGGGGGGAACCGGCAAAATCGAAGCGAAATCAAGAACTCCACTCACCGGCTTGCCGGCCGGGCAACATCTCAAGGTCCCACAAGGACCGGTCGGTACGCACGGACTTGGGGTCGACGGCGCTTCGCGCCGGGTAGCCGCGTAATCCCGCGGAGAGGGGACTGCGCCGTCCGTGACCTCGCCAACGCGACGGGGTCCGCCGTCTCGGTCATCTCGAAGATGCGGAGCGGCCTCTTTATCGGGGGAAGATCCGCCGGTTGTGGAGTTGTGCGAGGACGACTTCCGCGGTCAGCCCGCGGCCCGCCAGGTCCCTCAGCGCGGTGAGGAGCGAGTCCAGCCGCCTCTGATGCTGGAGCGGGGACACCCCGTGGTGCCAAGAGTCAGGCCTCTCTCGGAGCACCAGGCCGGTGTAGGGAGGGAGGCCGGGCTCGTCGTTGCGGAGGTAGAACCAGCCCCGCTCCCAGCCGGCGTTGTTGGTCGTCATCGTGCAGGGGATGTAGTCGTCCCTGCGTTGACCCCGCACGGTAAGCGACATGCCGCCGGCGCGCACCGCGCGGCGGGTCTTCGGCTCCGACGTCGGCCGCGTGAACGCCTCCCCACGGAACGGGTGAATCCGAGATCCCGGTTCACCGGGATCCCTAGAAAGCTCTCGCGACGCCGACGAAGGTGGCCGCTCGCGAGATCGCGTTCGGCGCGAAGTTGTGGAGCTCCACGCCGTAGTGGAAGCGAGAGAGCCCGCATGAAACGGCTCGTCGGCGCCATGAAGCCCCGCTCGTGGAAGCGGATGAAGCCGACCACGTAGCCGCTCGGGGGTTGGGCACGTGATCCCTTGCCGGCGGCACGATCCACTCGGCCGGCCGCCCATCCTCGTTTGCGCCCACCGACCGGCGGTGACCAGCTGGCCTAGGGCCAGCCGCGTCGCCGACGAACGCTCCCACGGCGGCGGGTCGACGATGACGAGGGGGCCGCCGAGGCGCCATGTGAGCGGGCGAGGAAGCGAAGCGCAAGGAACAGGAAGAGCTCCGAGAGGAGAAAGATGCGATGGCCGGAACGACTCGGGGGCCGGAGCGCGGGGAGCGAGGAATGGCGAATGCTAAGGTAAAAACCGCCGTCGCCCCCCTCATTAGATTTAAAGGCCGCAGGCGTGCTCTCCGGAGCGTGCGCCCCGCGCGCATTAACTGCAGGCAAAATCTTCCCTCGCTGACGGACGGGCCCCACCACGACCGCGGCGGCCACGCAACCGCTCGCAAGCCATCATCACGGCGTAGAAACGGGAGGGCCGCGGCAGGCGGTCACATCCGCCTGCCCACGCCGCCCACTACGCGCGCGGCCGCAACGCCTAAAAATGCGCGCCCGCGGCGCGAGACTATAGCCGCGGCTGCGAGCAATTAATGGCCCGGTCCCTTACTACGTAAGGAAGACCCTCGAGCGGCGCGAGCCCCTGGCTCAGAAAAATTCGACCCTCAACGGGTGCAAACATCAGCCGGAGACCTCGGAGCCCGTTTGAAGTAAACAGGCACCGCAGGTACCCTCGATGCATAACTCTACTGATCAGCGTTTCGGGGACTGACACGGTTAGAGACCCTCGAAACCCACAGATGCCAAGACGGGAGCGCCTAGTTGCCACCCCGCACTACTCTACTGATCAGCATTTCGGGGACTGACACGGTCGGAGACCCTCCAAACCCGCAGATGCCAAGACGGGGGCGCCTAGATGCTACCCCGCACGGCCCTACTGATCAGGGGTACGAAGCCTGGCCCTCGACGGGTTCGAACAGGTGCTCCAAGTCACCAGAGTCAGGGACGACAAGGGCACGCGCACCCGAGCCTTTCCTCGAGCCCACCGGCTCGAGGGTGCCCCACATGTCGTGCTCGAGAGCCGCCGAGGGCGCCTAGCCGGGCGATCCCACCGAGGGAGAGCTTCCGCGCCCTCGGTCCCTAGCGAATGGGACCGAGCCCCACCTAGCAAACCCACGTAAGCGCTTTAATGGACATGTCTCCGGACCACGCAGCCTCCCCTTATCGAACGGGGCATGGGCGTCCACTCGAACCACCCACTAACAGCTCCACGAGGAATCCGCAATCCGCGACCCGATCGATGGGGGTTGCGGAAACCTCACCCTCCGTCCCACGGAGGGACGGCGAGGGCGCGTCAAAAACAAGTCGGAGAGCTCGCCCCGATCGCCTCGAACGGGCCCTGGCTCGGGGGCTCGACGCACGGCTACACCTCCTCGCTCGCACCGGCCGCGGATAGCGCCAGTCGCGCGTGCGTCACCGAGGCCGGCTGAAGCACCGCCGATGCCGGTTGAAACATGCACCACGCCCACTGGCCAGACTCCACGGAAAAACCCCTGCAGAGCACCCACGCTCTGCCGAGGCTTCGGGGCTAGACCCGCGGGTCCGCTGACGCGGCCCCTCGGAAAGCTTTGGCAGCCGGGGGAGGGAAGGATGTCCTATCGCAGGCTCCGCATCCGCGGGAGCCTCGACCGCACACCCGCGAGATGCTCGGGGGCACCGTCGGGGACAGCCCCGGGGGTCCCCTAAAACAACCGAGGGAATCCCGCTTAAAACCCGCAAAAAACCAAAGCAAATCACTTCTCACTTAACCACGCACCCAAGGCACGGCCCACACCGTGACGGCCCCCGCGGCCCGGCGGAGTGGCCCAGCCAACGCCTCCCTCGAGCGGGCGCCGCCTCGCTCGAGGGTCTACACCTCCCTCGAGCGGGCTCCGCCTCGCTCGAGGGTCTACACCTCCCTCGAGCAGGTTCCTCCTCGCTCGAGGATCCATCTCCGCCTCGCTCGAGGCCTTCCTCGCACGCACGCCCGCCCCCGCACGCGCGTACGGACATTTAATGCTCTGACGCGGCGGGCGGCGCCATCATGCGCCCGGGACTCATGCCCCCGCCCCCGTCGCGCCAACTCCCTAGGGGAACCCATCCCCGCTACTGTGGGGGACTGTGCGATACGGCCGGTGTCAGCCCCGTGACCTCGCGCCGCCTACCTCCCGTATGGCTAACGCGCCGCGCCCCTCGAAGGGGGCCGGCTACACCCTCGAAATGCTTCCCCGTGAACTTGCAGGTCCAAATCATGACGGTAGGCCGGCGGGACGCCGTCCCCGCCACTGTTGGCCCCGTGCGGCCGCCCCCGTGCTCGCAGCGCCATGCCTGGCACTGTTGCGACCACTCCGGTGCTGTAAGGCGCACGGGGAAGGGACGCCGCCACGCCGGCCCGCCGTACCCCCGTACGGATCAACGTCGACAACCGCCTCGAGCCCGCCCGAAGACGCAACGGTCAACCGCCGCGCCCCGACCCTCGAAGCCACCCATCGTTCGGGTACAAGATACGCCATGATGGCCGGATCGTGGCGAGGACCGCCAAGGCGGCCGCCTACTCTACGGCATTGCACACCATGTTCCACCATGTAGCTAAACAAAGGCGGCATACTTGTAATTCACCCTCTCCTTGGCCTATAAAAGGAAGGTGAACTCCCCCCCGCCGCAGGGGGCACAGACACGAACATCAGAACATTGACACACACACTCCCCAATTCTCCCACAACATCTTCAGCCACTTCGCCAGGGACTTGGAGGCCACGCCTCCTCTCCCGCCTTGCTTGTAGCCGCCCCACTACAGGCACCCCGGTGCTGAGCAATATAGTGCCCCGAGCACACCACTGCTGGACGTACGGCCTCCGGCCGGAACCAGGATAAATCTCGTGTCTTTAGTTGCTTAGCATCGACCATTGAGGGATAAACCTTGGAGCTTATTACAGGTTAGTGTCGGGACCACATTCCGCACCGACACAAAGGCAATAGTGTGTCCAACTAATAATGACTTCGATCAGTAAACTCGTGCATTGTAGCAGCACAATAAATTCATGACGAATGGGGTGATCATCGGGTAGTTAACTTATACCTCACGGACTCTTTTACAGTACACCGTACCACCAGCACGTGGTGTACGGTCTCTCTCGTCAGATTCATTATAAAAGCAAAGCGAAAGCAAAAGTATGCAGTAGCACAAAACAGCAAGGTTCAGAAAAGAAATTCTACACCCGTGCCTCCTCCTCTTCTACACTTCTGATTTTCGTGTGGTAGAAATAAACTAAAACCCAAGCCAGGCTTTTCTTTTCTTTTTATTAATTACACGCGAAGCACCACACCGCACCACCATGCATGTGCATGAGGATGAGAGGTATCAGGATTGATGCTCGGCCCGTTCCTCCTGCTAATTCAGTAGATGAAGCTCGGCCTGCTTGTTCCTTCCTAAGAATCGTGCGAGCACTGTCAACTCTTCTGCGATGTTATTCACTGGTTCGTAGTTTGGCTAGGAGCAACTGGACTGGAGGACTGATAAGAGTGCTGATGGATGGTCAAGAGGGAAGCTTAGGGAGACCAGTAGCAGCTTATCTCATGTTCCACAGTCTGGAACATCATATGCAACAGCTTATCTCATGTTTGAAGGTAGAAGTTGTCGGCCTGATGAAGTCTTTGCCATGATCCAAGAGGATGCCAAATTGCACCGAAGTGCAAAGTGCGTGTGGTAATAACCCATATTTGGATTAGTGTGTCCATGTTTTATTTAATGATATAGTTTAGCGAGGATATCTATTTGTGTAAAACCAAACTTGTTGTAAACTGTTTTTTCTTAAATAAATGGGTCAGCTGTGCTCCCGCTTAGTTTGTTTATATATAACAATTGTCGGATGGTTTTGGAACATGGACATGTCCCTGTTGGAAATATGCCCTAGAGCCAACCTGGATTTGATCCACTAGTGGGCTTAGATGGATTTGATCCATTATGGTGTAAAAGTCCTAATGGGCCACAAATGTTGTAAAGCCCCATTAGTATCGGAAGGGGTACACCATCTTTTAGTCCCATATTGCTAATGGACGATGGTGTGAGGGTTTTCCTCCCAATAAATATGGACCACACCCCTCCCGAAAAGACACAACTTTCTCAAGTAGCGGCCCGCGCCGCCAACGCTCTCTCCTCGTCGCACTCGCGGACCTAGTAGTCCGGCGTGCGTCGCTTTCTTCTCCGTACGTGTGGATACCTTGGAGGTGCTACATCCGGAGCACTTGGATCGGACGAGCCGCACGTGCAAGTCAAGAAGGACGTGAGCAACCGCACCGCTCGCTACCCTCGACGCGTTCGTCTACATCGAGACGGTTCCGCCGCATCCGCGCGTCTAGTGGTAATCCCGTGATCTCCGACGCAGCGGTTCTGTTTTGCGGGGAAAATTTTGTTTTGCGCTAGCGTAGCCACCCCGTTTCCCTTCGGTGGTACCGAGCCGTAGCTGCTAAGTTTTAGATTCGGGATGTGTGCATATGGAGATATGCGGATGTAGATCAAAGTTTTGATCGGCTTCGTGTTCTTGACGTGATGGTCGTGTAACGAATTACTCCTACCGGTCGGAATTCCGCCATCGGAGTTAAGTGATACACGTAAACCCAGTCACAACGAGAAGGAGATCAATTGGATTGGTCGAATCGAAGCTAGGTCAAGTGCCAGGCGCATGGGATGCGTGGCGGTGGCAGATTGGATCTCTACCGGCCCGGGAAAAACCAGAAAACATACTGTTCGGTAAAACAGTCATAACTTTTCGTGGTTAACTCGGATGAAGACGTTTTATATACGAAAATTGATCTACAGAAAATTTTACACATGTGATAAACCAGCTTTGCTGGTCTCGGCGAAATTAGTTTTGCCAAATTCGGCTTGCAAGATGGGTTTTTTGGCGTTTTAAGTTTGGACGTCGGAATTGCGATAATCTGTTTTGCAGGTTTTGTAATCGGTATGGCCTATAAGTGTATGTGATGCATGTGTGTAATTTTTTCGTGACCTGCGTGTCATGCATAAGGCAATACGGCTGGAGCCACATGTATTGTCAAAATTAATGTAATGGTCTGCGTACCAAATTTGTGATGATCTAATACGCAATTGTGTAACTTTCATTACTAGCACGCGTTAGATAGTTCTTGGAGGACTCATCACATAGAGGATGGCACACACAGATCATGGAGATGGAGATCAACATGATGTACAGGTCAATGGAGATGGAGATCACCATGGGACAATAGGCCATACCGTGTTACAACCGTGTGAATGTCGTTCTTACCGTTCTACTTTTACATGCGACAATGTTATTTTCTTGCGTGTGATGTTACGAGTAGAACGATCCCTTTGGAATTTTAAGTTAACATGCCCTCCCAACACTTGGCACCGTCCCACGTCTCGTACAATTAGTGGTGGGTCTATGAAATTAGGGTGCCACTAGTTTTCCTTGACTAGACGGGTTTGTATCGGATACTTACACGCATAAGTGTTGGTTTACTTATCAAAGTCATCTTAACGGTTAAGGACTTTGGGGCATAAAGGTTGGGAGCCTAGACATAGAGATGTCACCCAACAACGGGAGTCATATGTGATATGATTAGCAAAGAGTTGCTTACCGATCTACCTTATTTACTAGCGGTGACGCAAAAGCTCACTAATAGACTTGTTAGTTGTGGATTCGAATCACTAAGTATCAATGTGGGGATATTGATTTTAGTGGGAGTAAATTCTTTTATTTTACTCAGTCATGGATATTTTGTCTTAGTATTTTGCATTTATTATTTTGTTGTAGATGGCACCTAGTAAGGAATTTTCTTTGCGTACGATCCTTGAGAAGGACAAGTTGAATGGAACGAACTATACGGATTGGATCCATAACCTTAGAATTATTCTCAAGGCTGAGAAAAAGGAAGAGGTTCTAGACACCCCTTTACCCGATGAGCCTGATGAAAATGCAACACTCGCTGTAAAGAACGCTTACAAGAAGGCATGGGATGTCGATCTTGAAGTGGGTTGCCTTATGCTTGCGTGTATGGAACCTGACTTGCAAATGCAGTTTGAGTCAGTCCATGTGCACGATATGGTCGTGGCACTCAATGATATGTTCGCCACACAGGCTAGGACTGAAAGGTTCAATGTCTCTAAAGCCTTTGTGTGACAACCCGCCCGGAAAGTACCGTACTATTGCCTAAGACCGATCCACTTTGGTCATTAAGCAATAATAAAGTACCATCCTGTCATAAGTCGCCGAGTTAACGCCCGTAAATCACTTGAGAGCACAAGGATCGAATATATGCATTAAAACTCGCTCGAAGGCGAGTCCGGAGATACACCAACATTCAAGTTCAAATTCGTACCCCGGAGGGTTTAATTATTACAAACCATAGTTTGATCATTGACAGAATAGTTCAGAGTTTTGAAAAGACAGCGGAATTTAACTAGCGGCAGCGAAGTCACCACGGGAGGCCATCCATGATGCTTCAGTAGTCGTCCTCCACCCACTCCAGCTCCCAGCCGGGCGGGATCTCACCGGGCCACACATCACTGAAGGCATTACCTGGATCAACACATTATAGCAAGGCTGAGTATACTAATACTCAGCAAGTCTTACCCGTCGGTGATAACTACTTCACCAAATCTAGACCATGAAAGGCTTTTTGGCTACTTGGGTTGCTTTCGCTAAAAAGTAACAAAGAGTAGGTCCTTACTATCAAGATTTTAGCACAAGTTCTAGTAGTTTAATCTTTACTACATTAGCCAACTAGTACAAACAAAGTTGTACAATACAATTATTCAAACATCATCTTCATCAACTTCCATCATTAGGGATCACATGACTAGTGGAGTAAGTAGTCTCGGATAACGGTGAGAGGCCGACAATCGATTGATTATAAACCTTGCAAGGTAAACCCAAACACACGGTCGGCTGCCCCCCGCGAGGACAACTCTCCGGGGCCGTCCCCATAAATCCTCGGGTTGGGATCGAATCTTACAGTCTTTGGTGCAGGCTATCCGGCATACCCCGCGAGATACCCAGAGTCACCATACACCACCGGTAGCTAGCCGTGAGAGCGAATCCCAAGAGTAGTAATAGTAATATCCCTCGCCGCCTCATTATGGTACTAGGCTTACCGGTCCCATACCCGGCATATGCTTGGTATGTTCAAAAACTTAACCCACATAACCACTGGACCGGAGCCCGCATCCCATGCTCTTACCACGTGAGCAATCCGTTTAAGGATATAGTATGATTCCTATCTAGGAACCTATTCTCGCGAGTGAGGTCATCACCCGACTTGTAACGGTCCTATAGCTTAGCGCCTATCGACCTATCATACTAGTAGGGACCAAAGGTACCTAGGGGTCATGCATCTAGGGTTTCATTCAACTCTTGAACGTAAATGCACAATCATTCATAGATAATTGAATAAAGAACTTTTAAAACTCGGGTTAGATGCACCGGAGCTTGCCTTCGTCGACTAGGTTAACTTGGGCACCCTCGATGTCGAGTCCGTCCACGTACCGAGAGAACCTTCTCGCTCCGCCTTCCTCGGTTTCGGGACCGGGGAGTAGTCTCCGTCCGGAAGATCTACACGGAATGCAATGCACTTTAGGTGATGTGATAGTTGGTTGTCCTATCCAACTTTAGTTGGTCCTATTCACCTTAACAAGCATTCATTTAATGTTTTGTCTTAGGAAGGTTATTAGTTGTACATGGGTTACTCTTTTATTCCACATTTGAATAAAGGTTTTTATTCAAGCTTATCATTCCATGGGAAAGCTTTATTTTATTTTGTCTTTACCCATATGGTGTAATTAATAATTATATTTATGAATTAATTCCTTATTAGTGCTTGGTAATTAACTTTATTTTTATTTATATTAAATAATGCCTTTAAAAAGGAAAAAGATTTAATTAAGGATTTTCCTTATTAATTTCCCTTTAATATTAAAAGGGCATTTAAGCCATTCATTTAACCCATTAAATTACCAAAAATTTACATGAGTGTTTCTTAGGCCTACTAGCACCTATCCTGGTCCATTGGACCCACATGTAAGTGATGGATGCTAGGAAATTAAATATTATTGAAAATAACAAAGGTTAGCTAGTGATTCAACTTAAATGCATATAAAAATAAATAAGCCTCAAAATGATTCAAACTTTCTTGTGCATGCTCTCTGATCCGAAACAAGCCTAAAAAGCTAGCATGTTCACATGGAACCTCTACTGAACTTGGTTTAATAATTTACAAAGGAAAACATGCATAAATCGAGAATAATAATTTCTGTTACTCCTAAATTCATGATTAATTCACAAGATGTGCCTTTTGACATCACAAGACAGTGTGCACAAGTTGGGCTCAAGAACATGAATATATTTAACATGAAAAATCATTTATGCAGTGCTGCCATAGATGGAAAAACATTTTTATAAAAAGATTCACATGATAACTTTGTGCAATTTTTGGCACAGCATCTAGTATTTTCCTAACCCACAACATATCCAAAACTTAGCTACAGAGAAGCTATACATTTCAAGCTATGACAGATTCAATCATAACACATTTGTAATTTTTCTGCCGAAACTACTTTGAATCTAGCCACAAGTGTACCACACATGGGTGGGGTTTAACATCCTGAGACCTACAAAATTTGTTTGAGAATTTTTGGAATTTTATTTGATTTTCTAGGGATTTTCTAAGACCGTGGACTGATCCGCAAATAAACTAAGTTAAGATTCCTTGCAAACGGGCCCTCGGATTCACATCCATGCCCCCGCGGCGGCGGGGAGGGCTCGCCGGCGGCGATGTGGGGCCCTACCACGACAACAAGCGGTGCCATGATGAAATTGAGCTCACCCCGGTCCTATTGGTGGTGGTGGCGAGGGTGAAACTCGCTCGGCCGACGGCGCACGGCGGCGACCGGCGGCGGCTCTCGGGGCGGCTCGGTGTGCCGCGGCGTGGAGGCCAAATTGGCGCAAACAAGCGCGCTTGCGAGCTTGCCCGAGTGCTAGGGAGGCTATCTAGGGGCTTGGACGGCGGCGAGCACGAGCGAGGCGAGCTAGCACACGGCGGCGGGATGGCGGCGGCAATGGCGTGGGCGGCTCGGTGCGGCGCGCGAGGAGAGGCATGGAGCCTTTATACTCGGCTCGGGCGGCCTGCGGGTGACGCACGGGTGACGGCGGAAGATGCGGCCGTGCTACGGCGCGCGTCGAGGCACGCGCGTACGGCGGCGACGCCGCCGACGGACCGCCGGTCCGTGGCGCGTGCGCGCGTACGGCGGCGCGGACGCCAAGGCGCCTCGGGACGGGGCGCATCGGGGCGTGGGGCATCGGGACGCAGCGTGACGCGGACGTCGCGGCCTCGGGCGGCGCGGGCACGGGCGCCGGGGCAAGGCCGGCGGCGGGCGGCGACGGCGGCGCACGGGGCGCGCACGACGTCGCGCGCGGCGCGCGCCGGCGCCGGCGTCGTGCCGCCGGTGCATGCTTTGACTCGATTTTTCTCAAAATTTTTCCAAGCGAAGCCGGACCAAGTGATGAATACCAAAGTTGTAGATCTAGGTACCAGCTACAACTTTTACAAAGACCGTATAGGGTTTTGTTGCCTAGATTTGAATCAGTGGGAGTGCCAACTTTGAATGTCGCATGTGCTTGCCAACGGTGATCTCTCGGCTTGCAAGGGCTTTTTCACAATTTTCCCCTCCAAATCAGCAATGCCACTCTACATGAAAATTGTGTCCCTCAACAAGACTTACAACTTTCCCAAAGGTAGAATTTTAAGTGTTTAGGTGAATTTTGGAGAACGCGGCAAAAGTTCCCGGCAGACACTGTGGGCACCGGGTGGCAAGGGGGGTTTGACCCACCCTTTGACCAAGGGTTGGCCCCACAAGTGTTTTAACTATTCACTAGGGTCACTAGGGGTGTGTTAAGGAGTTTTCATGGGTGAGGGCCCGGAGTTGACCTAGGGTTGACCATTTGACCGGCTAATCGTGTCATTAGCGTTAAAGACGGTAATTAAAAACCGGGGCGTCACGGACCTACCCCCTTAATGGAATCTCGTCCCGAGATTCGACTTGACAACGAAGAGATGGGGAAAAAGACTCACTATTTTGGGATTGGAGGAAGCCCGGGTACTTGGTGTTGAGATAATCCTCCGTCTCCCACGTGGCTTCTTCTTCCGTGTGATGGCTCCATTGGATCTTGTACATTCGCACGGTTTGCCTCCGGGTCTTTCGCTCTTTTTGATCTAGTACCTTTAAGGGATGCTCGATGAGCGAGAAATCCGGCTCGATCCAAGCATTAGCCTTTGTGATGATCTCGTTCTCGGAGCAGGCATTCCTTTCTTCAACCGAGTTACATGAAACACATTGTGAACCGCGGAGAACCGTTACGGCAATTTGATACGGTAGGTCACGGGTCCACATACTTCTATTACTTCATAGGGTCCAATGTAGCGTGGGGCTAACTTTCCTTTGACTCCGAACCTTTGCACACCTTTGGTGGGGGATACCTTCAAGTACACATGATCTCCCACTTCAAAGTGTCGAGGTGCGGTTCCCTTATCATGATAACTCTTTTGTCTCATCTGGGCCATCTTCAAATTTTCTCTTATCACTTGTACCTTCTCTTCGGCCTCTTTAACTAACTGCGGTCCAAAGAGTGTTCTTTCTCCGGCTTCTGACCAATTCAGTGGGGTGCGGCATCTGCGTCCGTATAGAGCATCGAACGGTGCCATTTTCAAACTGGCCTGATAGCTGTTGTTGTAGGAGAACTCTGCTAAGGACAAGCACTTGTCCCAACTCTTGTCAAAGTGCAAGATGCTTGCTCTCAACATGTCTTCTAGAATCTGGTTTATCCTCTCCGTCCGACCATCGATCCGGGGGTGATAACCGGAACTACGGAGTAGCCGGGTTCCCAAACACTCATGCAAATCGCTCCCAAAAACGGGCTACAACTGAGTTCCTCTATCAGAGATTATAGTCTTTGGGATTCCATGCAGACGAACTATGTGGTCCACGTACAACTCTGCATACTGTTGTACTGAGTAAGTGGTGTGCACGGCAATGAAGTGAGCAGTCTTGGTAAGTCTATCCACGATCACCCAAATAGAATCCTTTTTCCTAGGGGTCAGGGGTAAACCTACAATAAAATCCATGCTAATGTCATCCCATTTCCACATAGGTATCGACGGGGGTTGGAGTACTCCCCGCCGATTTCAAATGACTTGCTTTCATCCGGTGGCAAGTATCGCACTCGGCTACATACTTGGCTACATACACCTTCATATTAGACCACCAAAAGTTCTCGCTTTAGATCTTGGTACATCTTGGTACTACGGGATGGATAGAGAATTTGGACTTGTGAGCTTCATCTAGAATGATCTTCTTGATTTCGGGTCAACGGGGACCACTAGGCGTTTTCCAAACCGGACCACCTCTTGGGGATCCTTTTGGAAACAAGTGTACTTCGGGTCTCCTTCCACTAGTTTCGCCGATGGTTTGGATATTCGCATCATTGCGGCCGGGCCGTGACAATTCTCGTCATAAAGGCCGGATTCTCGCCGTCAAGGCGTAAAGAATTCCTCGCGGTACCACTTCTAGGCTGAGCTTTCTCATTTCTTCACACAGGGGTTCACTGACTGGCACCAACTCTAGGTGGTTGCAATGATCCTTGCGGCTAAGAGCATCCGCAACAACATTTGCTTTGCCAGGATGATAGTGCACTTCTAGATCATAATCCTTGATCAACTCAAGCCATCTTCTCTGTCTCATATTCAATTCTGACTGGGTGAAGATATACTTGAGGCTCTTGTGATCAGTGAAGATATTGCAATGATTGCCCATTAGATAGTGTCTCCATATCTTGAGGGCATGAACAACGGCAGCTAGTTCAAGATCGTGAGTAGGATAGTTGAGCTCATGGGGTCGAAGAGCTCGCGAAGCATAGGCAATGACTCGGCCTTCTTGCATAAGGACACAGCCAAGACCGGTGCCTGATGCGTCACAGAAAACTTCAAATGGCTTGGAGTTATCGGGCTGAGCTAGCACTGGGGCTGAAGTCAGATGTTGTCTGAGGGTGTGAAAAGCTTTCTCACATGCTTCACTCCACACGAATTTCACTCCCTTCTTGAGTAATTCGGTCATGGGCTTTGCGATTCTAGAAAAGTCGGGGAATGAATCGACGGTAATATCCCGCCAATCCTAGGCAACTCGCGGATTTGATGTACGGATTTGGGTGGTTTCCAATCCATTACCTCCCGAACTTTGCTAGGATCTACGGAAATACCATCGTGGGAAATGGTGTGCCCCAAGAATTTGACACTTTTCAACCGTAATTCGCATTTGGAGAATTTAGCATAAAGCCGATGATCTCGCAAACACCGCAGGACAACTCGGAGATGGTTGGCGTGTTCGCCTCGTTTTTAGAATAGATGAGGATATCATCGATAAAGACCACGACAAATTTATCGAGCTTCGTCATGAATACGGAGTTCATGAGGTACATGAAGTAGGCAGGTGCGTTAGTGAGTCCGAAGGACATGACCAAGAACTCGTAAAGACCATAACGAGTGGAAAAAGCGGTTTTAGGAATATCGCATGGTCGAATCTTGATTTGGTGGTAGCTAGAACGAAGGTCAATCTTAGAGAAGACTTTGGCACCAGCCAATTGATCAAACAGTACATCGATTCGAGGAAGTGGGTATTTGTTTTTGATAGTGATCGCGTTGAGTGGACGGTAATCTACGCACATTCTCAAGCTACCATCTTTCTTTTTGACAAAAAAGAGCAGGGCAACCCCAAGGAGAAGAGCTCGGGCGAATGTAACCCTTATCTAACAACTCTTGGAGTTGGGTTTTTAGCTCGGCTAACTCTTTGGGTGGCATGCGATAAGGTCTTTTGGAAATGGGTGCGGTACCGGGTTGGAGTTCGATCACAAACTCGACGTCTGCGTCCGGTGGCATACCGTGCAACTCGTCGGGAAATACATCCGGTACTCACACACTACCGGAATCTCATCAAGGGAGGAGATAATGGTCGCATAGGCACAAGAGTCGGTACCGTCCCGGAAAGGTAGGTACAAGGTAGTGTGCCCGACCGTAGGAGAGTGGATCTCTACGACCCTATCTGATATATCTAGAACCACCTTATGTTGATTCATCCATTCCATTCCCAAAATAACATCCATGCTTCCTAACTGGATGACTATCAGATTAGATTGAACGACCCGACTTCCTAGTCTTAGGGGAACTCCAAAAATCACTAATTGAGACGTGATGTTTCCACCAGGTGTGGTAATTTTATAAGTAGATTTGGTTGGTACTCCTCTTAGACCCAATTTGTCTAGTAGACTCTCATTTATGAAACTATGGGTGGCTCCTGAATCAAATAAGACCTTGACAGGAGTGTTATTGATAGAGAATGTACCCGTGAGTACTGGAGCTCCTGCGGGAATGTCACTCATGGTGGTGAAGTTCAACTTGCCCTGGCGCACTTGCACCATGGGTTTCTTGGCCGGAGTGGCGGGCTTGTTTCCCGTATTCTGGTTCTGCGGGTTTGACTTGATCTGCCTGGGCTTGGGACACTCATTGATGTAGTGCCCCGGGCCGGCCACGGTTGTAGCAACGGCGATCACCAACATCACGAGGGGGTACATTAGGCTTCGGAGCCTGTGGCCGGGCACGGCAAACCGGAAGTTCCCGGCAGGTTTGCCCTGGAATGGCTTCATCGTCCAGCGTCCAGTTGAAGATTGCTGGGATGGGCCTGGAGCTTCCTTCTTCACAAAGCGAAACTTCTTGTGTGTTCCGCTGCCTGGGGTGAAACCGGACACTCTCTTGTTGTCCCCATGGGCTTTCTTCATAGCATCCTCTTGCGAGATAGCTTTATTCACGAGCTCATGGAAGTTTGCGGGCTCGAGCAGATTCAGGCGCTCATACAACTTGCCATCAAGTCCGTCGCGGAACCTCTCCATCTTCTTGGCATCAGTATCAACATGATGCCCACCGTATTGGCATAAGCTATTGAATTTCTGGGCATAGCGGTACACGAGTCGCATCCTTGACGAAGGGCTAACGTTCCCTCATCTTCCGGTCCATCGACCCTTGG
This sequence comes from Cenchrus americanus, assembly GCA_947561735.1. Classification (NCBI taxonomy): domain Eukaryota; kingdom Viridiplantae; phylum Streptophyta; class Magnoliopsida; order Poales; family Poaceae; genus Cenchrus; species Cenchrus americanus. Next base: position 294,911,922 of record OX387241.1, read on the forward strand.
GGATGTGATGACTCTTGAAAGCTTGCTTGAATTCTTCCCAAGTCACGGCGTGATTTCGCCGCATGGACTTTAAATGGTCCCACCACATCAAAGCTTCACCTCGCGGTTGTAGGGCTGCGAAGTTCGCTTTGTTCTCCTCCGAGCAAGGCAAAGCACAAAGGCGAGAGAATTTCGCCTCTATGGCCTTGACCCAAGCCTCGGCTTCCAGAGGGTCTTCTGCTTTCGCGAACGTTGGCGGCTTCATGGCGATGAACCGGGCATAAGTGGTGACCCGGTTAGGTCCCTCGTGGTTGGCCCCATGTGGCGGCCCTCGGTTCATCCGCCGAGCGATCCGCCGCCGTGTCCGCAAGATCCGGCGCGAAGCACCTCGGTGCGGGTGGCCATGAAAGCCTCCGTCGGGTTCATGGGCGGGGGTGGCGGCAAGTCACCACTACCACTCGCTCCAAAACCGTTAGGAGAGCCGCGCGTGGTTCCCACCATCCGAAAAGTGAGCGTTATTAGTGAGATAACCGAAAGCTTACTCCCAAATGATGATAAGCACGATCATGCATTATCACATCTCATTAGTACGTAATTAATGAGTACAAAGAACAAGCACAACATCCTATAGCCACCAAGATTCATAGAATCGTTTCTCTTAACATGGTTAGGACGGTGATTGCTCAACTCGCGCGGCTCCTAATCACTTCGAACGATCGTCGTTATCCCGAATACCAAAGAAGATGGTATACGAACGAGCACTTATATGTCGGCAACGAGTGACGTTCGCAAAGATGCTTTGTTTTACCTACGTTCATAGGAGATAAGCAATGCATTCCTTGACAAGCGTGATCAATCGCAACGAATTATCCAAGGATATGGTATTTAGCACAAGAAAATTCAATTTGAAAGGCAACGGGATTCACTTAAAGCATACAAGCTTGAATATTCTTATTACAACATGACAGATCAAGGTTCAACGTCATTACAACTCGGTTTTGAAACATCAAGACAACACATGATACAATAGTTGCTTGGCACGAAGACGTGCTGTCAAGCCACTACTCCAACATCTCTAATACAACTCGATAAGATCGATATCCTGCTGCTCCCTGCTGTCGGCAACCTAGTTGCCCACTGAAGCACCACTGTACGAAGGCGAAGCTGGGGGAGTCGGTAGCGGTGGTCCTGCCCGGCTCGTCGATCCGCACCGGACACGCCCGCCTGCTCCTCCGGTGTGCTGTCTCGGGGGGCGATGGCCGTAAGGCCACTATAGCCCGTAAGGCCGCCACCGTACCTCGGCCTCCGCACCTGCCGCCGCATATCGGCAATGTTCCGTAACGGGGTCGGCCTCTCAATCTCGTGTGCGTCGGCATCCTCCTCTAGTGCATTGTTCTCCGTCTCTAGGTCCACGATCCTCCGGAGGTTGTCACCTCGCTTAAGCTCCAACCGGAACCTCCTAGTACGCAACCTGTCGTTCTCCCGCCGCACCCGGGTAAGCGTAAAGTTCAGCCGCCGGTGTGCCGCCGAAAGCCGCTCCCAATCGCGCCTAGATGCCTCCAAGCGCCGTGCAATAATTGCCGCGGTGTTAAAACGCAGCCCCCGGAGTGTGAAAACCACGTTCGACAACGGGCAAGTGTCCGAGTAACATCCAACGGCTCGCTAGGGTCGGTAGCTCCCGTAGATGGTCCAAACGGTCCAACCAAGCCGGGTCGTGAGGACTCACACCGGAAACAAATCCAAACGGTGAAAGAGCTACCACGGTGGGATTGTGGTCACAAAAGTCCGTCGCACTACGAGGGCGGCCGACTCCACGGACTCGTGCGTGATAAATCCCCGATAAATAAAACTCGGAGTCAAACTAGTCGGCGTGGTCGGGGTGCGGCAAAGCACGATCACGATCACCCCGCAACGGGGGAACACCAAAGCGCTCAAACTCCTTCACCTCGTACGTCGGTGGGGTAAGGTAGCTCGCGGCACCGAGTGCTTCCCACGCCAAGCACGGAAAACCCTCCCAAAGTGCAACCCGTTGGTACGGATCGTACCGTCGGCGTCGAACCGGTGGAACACGGGGAAATCCATCCGTACACAAAGGTAAACCATGTCGATCTCAAAAGAGAACGGCATGACAAATGGTGAAGTTCGCGCAGTTGTGAACGAAAACTTCATAACCAAAAATCCAGAAACCTCAAAAATTTCCCAACTTTTAAATTAATCCTTTAATACTCTTAATTAGGATTCTAAAGTTTGGACAACGATCAAGGAAACAAGATGGGGGGGTCCTTAACTTGGATGTGCCTAGGGAAGTGTGAACCAACCCAACAACTAGAATTGAGACTTGCTATTACAAGGTAACTAGTTGAGGAACAATTGTTTTTAACAAATTGGTTTAGTTAACCTAGCACAAGATAAACAAAATTTTTCACAAAATTTTGGCAGCATGACGGCTAGGTATGAGGGGTACTTCTAATTTATAAAAAGCACACACTAGCATAATCTTCCTTAGAGAACACATGGAATTTCGATTTTTGGGGTCTATTTTAGTTGTTTCGATTTTTAACATGCATGCAAGACGTCCTATTCGACCTCACATGGCAGTCAAGCCAAAAATCGAAGTTAGTGCCGGTGGCAAGGCTTATACTCGTCTCTCCCTATAATATCTAGTCGAGAGCTATACGGTACTTGCTTAACAACTAACGAAGCGCTGTTATGTACCTGCAGAAAACGAACCTTTCGTGCCAGCACACCACGAAAGCGTCCACATACATTACCGTTCGCTATAGAAACGGTATCCATGCGTTAAGCCGCTGCATGGACAGCGTCCAACCTCGGACACCCTCCGTTTGAATGGAGTGTATCCTTGCCTCGCATGAGCGACATGCGGAATGCACACGTATGAAACACGTGGCGACACACAACTCATAAACAGACGCGAAGATGGGATCCGTGGAATGGATCACTCCATCAACCCTCGCAATTCCCGTGATGCGGAATAGCACACGTATAAAACACGTGGCTCCTAGTTTGGTTGTGCATTATAGTAAGTCTGACAGAAAGTAATGTGCTGGAAGTTAGCAAAATAAACCATAAGTTATATAAGCCACTTGAAAGAACCCAAAATTCCCTCTAGGGCCTCTCGGTCTAGTTTATCCTTAGCGGACCAACGTATTTTGGAAAATCTGACAATCTTGGCATATTTTATTCAAAAATCAGTGATTAAGGTTTATTAATTAATCTCTGGTGCATATAAGCTCGATGCCAATCTGTGACAACCCACCTAGGAAAGTACCGTACTATTTCCTAAGACCGATCCACTTTGGTCATTAAGCAATAATAAAGTACCATCCTGTCGTAAGTCGCGCGGGTAACGCCCGTAAATCACTTGAGAGCACAAGGATCGAATATATGCATTAAAACTCGCTCGAAGGCGAGTCCAGAGATACACCAACATTCAAGTTCAAGTTCGTACCCGGAGGGTTTAATTATTACAAACCATAGTTTGATCATTGACGAATAGTTCGTAGTTTTGAAAAGACAAGCGGAATTTAACTAGCGGCGGCGAAGTCACCACGGGAGGCCATCCATGATGCTTCGTAGTCGTCCTCCACCCACTCCGCCTCCCGGCCGGCGGGATCTCACCGGGCCACACATCACCGAAGGCATTACCTGGATCAACACATTATAGCAAGGCCGAGTATACTAATACTCAAGCAAGTCTTACCCGTCGGTGATAACTACTTCACCCAAAACTAGACCATGAAAGGCTTTTTGGCTACTGGGTTGCTTTCGCTAAAAAGTAACAAAGAGTAGGTCCTTACTTTCAAGATTTTAGCACAAGTTCTAGTAGTTTAATCTTTACTACATTAGCCAACTAGTACAAACAAAGTTGTACAATACAATTATTCAAACATCATCTTCATCAACTTCCATCATTAGGGATCACATGACTAGTGGAGTAAGTAGTCTCGGATAACGGTGAGAGGCCGACAATCGATTGATTATAAACCTTGCAAGGTAAACCCAAACACACGGTCGGCTGCCCCCGCGAGGACAACTCCCCGGGCCGTCCCCATAAATCCTCGGGTTGGGATCGAATCTTACGGTCTTTGGTGCAAGCTATCCGCATACCCCGCGAGATACCCGGAGTCACCATACACCACCGTAGCTAGCCGTGAGAGCGAATCCCAAGAGTAGTAATAGTAATATCCCTCGCCGCCTCATTATGGTACTAGGCTTACCGGTCCCATACCCGCATGTGCTTAGTACGTTCAAAAACTTAACCCACATAACCACTGGACCGGAGCCCAGATCCCATGCTCTTACCACGTGAGCAATCCGTTTAAGGATATAGTATGATTCCTATCTAGGAACCTATTCTCGCGAGTGACGTCATCACCCGACTTGTAACGGTCCTATAGCTTAGCAGCTATCGACCTATCATACTAGTAGGGACCAAAGGTACCTAGGGATCATGCATCTAGGGTTTCATTCAACTCTTGAACGTAAATGCACAATCATTCATAGATAATTGAATAGAGAATTATTAAAACTGGGTTAGATGCACCGGAGCTTGCCTTCGTAAGCTAGGTTAGCTTGGGCACCCTCGATGTCGAGTCCGTCCACGTACTTCGCAGAACCTTCTCGCTCCGCCTTCCTCGGTTTCGGGACCAGGGAGTAGTCTCCGTCCGGAAGATCTACACGGAATGCAATGCACTTTAGGTGATGTGATAGTTGGTTGTCCTATCCAACTTTAGTTGGTCCTATTCACCTTAACAAGCATTCATTTAATGTTTCGTCTTAGGAAGGTTATTAGTTGTACATGGGTTACTCTTTTATTCCACATTTGAATAAAGGTTTTTATTCAAGCTTATCATTCCATGGGAAAGCTTTATTTTATTTTGTCTTTACCCATATGGTGTAATTAATAATTATATTTATGAATTAATTCCTTATTAGTGCTTGGTAATTAACTTTATTTTTATTTATATTAAATAATGCCTTTAAAAAGGAAAAAGATTTAATTAAGGATTTTCCTTATTAATTTCCCTTTAATATTAAAAGGGCATTTAAGCCATTCATTTAACCCATTAAATTACCAAAAATTTACATGAGTGTTTCTTAGGCCTACTAGCACCTATCCTGGTCCATTGGACCCACATGTAAGTGATGGATGCTAGGAAATTAAATATTATTGAAAATAACAAAGGTTAGCTAGTGATTCAACTTAAATGCATATAAAAATAAATAAGCCTCAAAATGATTCAAACTTTCTTGTGCATGCTCTCTGATCCGAAACAAGCCTAAAAAGCTAGCATGTTCACATGGAACCTCTACTGAACTTGGTTTAATAATTTACAAAGGAAAACATGCATAAATCGAGAATAATAATTTCTGTTACTCCTAAATTCATGATTAATTCACAAGATGTGCCTTTTGACATCACAAGACAGTGTGCACAAGTTGGGCTCAAGAACATGAATATATTTAACATGAAAAATCATTTATGCAGTGCTGCCATAGATGGAAAAACATTTTTATAAAAAGATTCACATGATAACTTTGTGCAATTTTTGGCACAGCATCTAGTATTTTTCTAACCCACAACATATCCAAAACTTAGCTACAGAGAAGCTATACATTTCAAGTTATGACAGATTCAATCATAACACATTTGTAATTTTTCTGCCGAAACTACTTTGAATCTAGCCACAAGTGTACCACACATGGGTGGGGTTTGACATCCTGAGACCTACAAAATTTGTTTGAGAATTTTTGGAATTTTCTGTGATTTTCTAGGGATTTTCTAAGACTGTGGACTGATCTGCATATAAACTAAGTTAAGATTCCTTGCAAACAGGCCCTCGGATTCACATCCATGCCCCCGGCGGCGGCGGGAGGGCTCGCCGGCGGCGATGTGGGGCCCGACCACGACAACAAGCGGTGCCATGATGAAATTGAGCTCATCCCGGTCCTATTGGTGGTGGTGGCGAGGGTGAAACTCGCTCCGGCGACGCGCGCACGGCGGCGACCGGCGGCGGCTCTCGGGGGCGGCTCGGTGTCTGCGGCGTGGAGGCCAAATTGGCGCAAACAAGCGCGCTTGCGAGCTTGCCCGAGTGCTAGGGAGGCTATCTAGGGGCTTGGACGGCGGCGAGCACGAGCGAGGCGAGCTAGCACCGGCGGCGGCGGGATGGCGGCGGCAATGGCGCGGGCGGCTCGGTGCGGCGCGCGAGGAGAGGCATGGAGCCTTTATACTCGGCTCGGGCGGCTGCGGGTGACGCACGGGTGACGGCGGAAGATGCGGCCGTGCTACGCGCGCGTCGAGGCGCGCGCGCGCGGCGGCGACGCCGCCGACGGACCGCCGGTCCGTGGCGCGTGCGCGCGACGGCGGCGACGCGCGCCGACGGACCGCCGGTCCGTGGCGCGTGCGCTCGTACGGCGGCGCGGACGCCAAGGCGCCTCGGGACGGGGGCGCATCGGGGCGCGGGACATCGGGACGCGGCGTGACGCGGACGTCGCGGCCTCGGGCGGCGCGGGCACGGGCGCCGGGGCAAGGCCGGCGGCGACGGCGGCGCACGGGGCGCGCACGACGTCGCGCGCGGCGCGCTCTGGCTCTGGCCGTGCTGCTGGTGCATGCTTTGACTCGATTTTTCTCAAAATTTTTCAACAGAACTGGACCAAGTGATGAATACCAAAGTTGTAGATCTAGGTACCAGCTACAACTTTTACAAAGACCGTATAGGGTTTTGTTGCCTAGATTTGAATCTGTGGGAGTGCCAACTTTGAATGTCAGCATGTGCTTGCCAACAGTGATCTCTGGCTTGCAAGGGCTTTTTCACAATTTTCCCCTCCAAATCAGCAATGCCACTCTACATGAAAGTTGTGTCCCTCATCAAGACCTACAACTTTCCCAAAGGTAGAATTTTAAGTGTTTAGGTGAATTTTGGAGAACGCGGCAAAAGTTCCGGCAGACACCTGTGGGCACTGGGTGGCAAGGGGGTTTGACCCACCCTTTGACCAAGGGTTGGCCCCACAAGTGTTTTAACTATTCACTAGGGTCACTAGGGGTGTGTTAAGGAGTTTTCATGGGTGAGGGCCCAGGTTGACCTAGGGTTGACCATTTGACCGGCTAATCGTGTCATTAGCGTTAAAGACGGTAATTAAAAACTCCGGGGCTTCACACTTTGTGGAGTGCAAATTGGCGTAAGGCGCGCCGATAGGACCACATGTAATCAAAATGGTTGGTTATGTTCAAAGGTTGGAGAAGCTAGGCTTCCCACCGGGCAAGGATTTGTCCACCGATTTCATTCTCACATCTCTTCCGCCTAGCTATGGGAACTTCATCTCGAACTACCATATGCATGGGGTGGAGAAGGGCATGAATGAAGCGTGTGGTATGCTAAAGACACAGCAGAGAGTGACATCAAGAAAGGCGCTGGCAGCAGTCATGTGATGGCGATCCAAAACAAGCCGACCTTTAAAAGGAGGGGCAATTCTTGGAAGAAGAAAGGCAAGGCCAAGGATAAGATCCCCATGCCAAACCAGACGCCCAAGGCTAGTCCAGCTGCCAATGCTGAATGTTTTCATTGTAAGGAAATTGGTCATTGGAAAAGAAACTGCAAGCTGTACCTAGCTTCTTTGAAGAACAAGGGAAGCAAGGGTACTTCCACTTCGGTACACTTCATGTTTATGTTACGGATCATGTTTTCCTCGCTAATACGGTCATTAATTCTTGGGTATTTGATACCGGATCGGTTGCTCACATTTGCAATTCGACACGGGGAATGATAAGAAGTAGAAGCGTTGGAAAAGGAGAAGTTGATTTCCGCGTGGGCAATAATGCAAGAGTTGCTTTGCGTTGACCGTCGGGACGATGCAACTCCACCTCCCGTCGAGATTTATTATGGAGTTGAATAATTGTTATTTTGTTCCTAGTTTGAGTCGAAACATTTTGTCCCCTTTATGTTTGATGAAGGATGGTTATTCATTTGCGAGTGAAAACAATGGTTGTGTGATCTCTAAGGATAATATGTTTGTGGCTTGTGCATCCATTGTGAATGGCTTATTTGTTTTAAATCTTGATGATTCACCTATCTGTAACATACGTGCTAAAAGGTCTCGACCTAATGATTTAAGTCCTACCTACATATGGCATTGTCATTTGGGTCACATCAGCGAAAAGCGCATGAAAAAGCTCCATAACGATGGACTTTTAACTTCGTTTGATTTTGAATCCTACGAGACATGTGAAGCTTGTTTGCTAGGCAAGATGACCAAGATGCCTTTCTCGAGTTTTCCCGAGAGAGCCTCGTACTTACCGGAACTCATACATACGGATGTGTGCGGACCAATGAGTACGACAACTAGAGGTGGATACCAATACTTCATAACGTTCACCGATGATTTAAGTAGATATGGTTATGTCTATTTAATGAAGCACAAGTCCGAAACTTTTGAAAAGTTCAAAGAATTTCGAGTGAAGTAGAAAATCAACGTGGCAAGAAAATCAAGACCTTGCGTTCGATCGTGGAGGTGAGTATTTGAGCCATGAGTTTAGCAAATCATCTAAAGAGTTGCGGAATTGTTCCACAACTTACGCCACCCGGAACACCTCAAAGAAACGGTGTATCCGAGCGATGTAATCGAACCTTGTTGGACATGGTCCGATCAATGATGAGCCGTCGGACCTACCATTGTCATTTTGGGGTTATGCTCTAGAAACCGCAGCTTTCACTTTAAAAAGGGTACCTTCTAAGTCCGTAGTTAAGACACCATATGAGATGTGGACTGGTAAGACTCCAGTTTGTCTTTTCTGAAAATTTGGGGTTGTGAGGTTTATGTGAAGAAACTTCAATCAGATAAATTAACACCTAAATCGGACAAGTGCATATTCGTGGGATATCCAAAGGAAACCTTGGGATATTATTTCTACAACCGGTCGAAGCAAAGTGTTTGTCGCTCGGAACGGCGTTTTCTTAGAGAAAGAGTTTCTTAAAAGAGAAAAATGTAGACGAAGGTGTATCTTGAAGAAGTTCAAGATGAGCCAGCTTGGGCAAGATTTCACAATTGATGCTAATGTAGCCGAACGAGTTGAGATGCCCGTGGAAAGAGAAGCACCACCACAACCACGAAGGTCCGAAAGGGCACGTCGCGCAATCGATAAGCTCAATCCGATGATCGAGGGAGAGCGCGACATATTGTTGTTAGACAATGATGAACCTATGACATATGAGGAAGCAATGATGGACCCGGATTCCGAGAAATGGCAAAGTGCCATGAGATCCGAAATAGATTCCATGGATAACAATCAAGTTTGGAACTTGGTTGACCCGCCGTAGATGGTGTTAAACCCATAAAGTGCAAATGGATCTATAAGAAGAAGAGGGACATGGATGGAAATGTTCACATCCATAAAGCTCGACTTGTTGCAAAAGGTTTTCGACAAGTTCAAGGAGTTGACTACGACGAGACATTCTCACCCGTAGCGATGCTTAAATCTATTCGGATCATTCTAGTTATAGCTGCATATTTCGATTATGAGATATGGTAGATGAATGTCAAAACAGACTTTCCTAAATGGAAATGCGTCGAGGATGTGTATATGACACAACTCGAGGGATTTGTTGATCCAACCAATGTCGGAAAGGTGTGCAAACTTCAAAAATCCATTTATGGATTGAAGCAAGCATCTCGGAGTTGGAACCTTCGCTTTGATGAGGTGGTAAAAGGGTTTGGCTTCATTCGAGTGAAGAAGAGCCTTGTGTTTACAAGAAGGCAAGTGGGAGCTCGTAGTATTTCTAATCTTATATGTGGATGACGTATTACCGATTGGAAATGACATTCCTATGCTTGAGGCCGCTAAGACCTCATTAAAAAATAGTTTTTCAATGAAGGACTTAGGTGAGGCGGCATACATTTTGGGCATCAAAATCTATAGAGATAGATCAAAAAGGCTTATAGGATTAAGCCAAGACACTTACATTGATAAAGTGTTGAAAAGGTTCAACATGGAAGAGGCGAAGAAAGGGTTCTTGCCTATGTCACATGGCATACATCTTAGCAAGACTCAGTGTCCTTCGACAACTGATGAGTGGGAACGCATGAGTAGAATACCATATGCTTCGGCCATCGGATCTATTATGTATGCAATGATATGTACACGTCCAGATATTTCGTATGCACACAGTGTTACAAGCAGATACCAATCTGATCCAGGTGAGGGTCACTGGACAGCGGTTAAAAATGTTTTTAAGTACTTAAGAAGGACTAAAGGCATGTTCCTAGTCTATGGAGGTGAGGAGGAGCTCGTTGTAATGGGTTACACCGATGCTAGTTTCCAAACTGACCAAGACGATTCAAAGTCGCAATCAGGATACGTATTTACGATAAATGGTGGAGCCGTGAGCCGGAAGAGTTCCAAGCAGGAGACAGGTGGTCGATTCTACAACGAAGCCGAGTACATCGCGGCTTCGGAAGCCGCAAAGGAGGGTGTTTGGATAAGGAAGTTCCTTTCCGAACGTGGTGTGTTTCCGAGTGTCTCTAGCCCATTGGATCTTTATTGTGACAATAATGGAGCTATTGTGCAAGCAAAGGAGCCAAGGAACCACCAAAAGAATAAACATGTACTGCGAAAATTTCATCCGATACGAGAGATCGTTAGACGAGGTGATATCAAGATATGCAAAGTACGTACGGATTTGAATGTTGCGTATCCTTTGACAAAACCCCTTCCACGACTTAAGCATGAGGCGCACATGAGAGCTATGGGTATTAGATATATTCTAGATTAGCTCAAGTGCAACCGGAAGAATGTTAGAAATATGTCCTATAAGGAATCATAGAGATGATTATATTTCATTATATCCATGTCACTTGGTTCTTTTATTGAATATCCATGAAAGGCGACTTGTACTTGATTGGCAATTATGTGAATTGTTTGTGAAACTCTTTTACTTGTATGGTTATTCAAAAGTTGTCCCTAGTATGAGTTAATGACTAGCACATGAATTAGTTGATGACTATGTTTCACAAGTCATGAACATGGAGATGTATAACTAATAATGTGGGCACATGTATGACATGGGGCCGGACCGACCCAATTTGAGACCTTGTTCTCCGTTTACACAACGTATACGCTATGTCCTTAGACTTGAGATTGTCGCATGTACTCAAGATGTGAATTGACCTACTTAGGGGCCATCAACCGCTACTCCGTAATCGGGTAGTCATAAAGATGGCTTTCGGGTTTGTCAGGAAGCATGCTGTGAGGCATGGTCAATCAAGATAGAATTTTCCCCTCTACTTGAGAGAGATATCTCTCGGGCCCCTCGAGTGATTGGATCAAGAAATGCATGGCCGTGCCGGGTTAAGGGTTAACCCCCTTTTGATGATCCGAATCACGTTGTCGAGAAAGAGAGGTCATCTTGGAGCTAGACTAAATATCGTGAGGCAAAGGGAATAGCATGTATGAATTGTTGTGATGGTTTGTCTGATAAGATCTTTACGTATGCATAGGAGTTGACACGTCTTGCTAGAGGCCGCTATCAACTATTGATCGAGTAGTGTACTCGGGTCAAGTCTATGTGTACGTGAACCTATAGGGTCACACACTTAAGGGGTTGGAAGCCGAATGAGGATGAATATACTTGCATAGTTGTCTCTAGTGCAAGTGGGAGACCGTTGGAAATATGCCCTAGAGCCAACTGGATTTGATCCACTAGTGGGCTCAGATGGATTTGATCCATTATGGTGTAAAAGTCCTAATGGGCCACAAATGTTGTAAAGCCCATTAGTATTGGAAGGGGTACACCATCTATTAGTCCCATATTGCTAATGGACGATGGTGTGGGGGGTTTTCCTCCCAATAAATATGGACCACACCCCTCCTGAAAAGACACAACTTTCTCAAGTAGCAGCCGCGCGCGCCAACGCTCTCTCCTCGTCGCACTCGCGGACCTAGTAGTCCGGCGTGCGTCGCTTCCTTCTCCGTATGTGTGGATACCTTGGAGGTGCTACATCCGAAACACTTGGATCGGACGAGCCGCACGTGCAAGTCAAGAAGAACGTGAGCAACCGCACCGCCCGGCTACCCTCGACGCGTTCGTCTACATCGAGACGGTTCCGCCGCATCCGCGCGTCTAGTGGTAATCCCGTGATCTCCGAGCAGCAGCCTCGTTTTGCGGGGAAAATTTTGTTTTGCGCTAGCGTAGCCACCCCGTTTCCCTTCGGTCCCAGTCATCCATCCTCATGAACTTAAAAAAAATCTGTGGTTGCCCTGGCGCATGCTTTAAGCACATACTAACGATTAGCGAGCAAGTGCTCACAACTCATTCTAATGGGTGGTTGTCTGGTTCCTGTTGATATGGTAGACACACACCTGGTGGATCTACAGATTTGTAATGAAACATTGAACGTCTATTTTTGAAGGGTTTTAGTGGGGGAGAATTGGGCCAAGTGGCTACAGTTGGTGGGGGTATTCTTACTGTGCGCCTTTTTTTTATCAATGTGCGCCTTATTAGTGGGCATAAGGATTCCTTCATTTGGACTAGTAGCAAGTGTTTTTTGTTTTTAGTGAAAGCCATGTATAATGATTTGGTAGTGGGGACGGAATCTCTGTAATACGAATCCGGAGCCAAGCTCCGGCACGTCATTGAGCCACGTCGCTTGTGTATTGATAGCTGTTGGATTCTGATTGGACCATTCGCGAGTGGACACATCATCTAAGTTTCTAGAACCTCTGAGCGCCGCCACTTATGCCGTGCACGAACGTGCACCCCAACGACGTGCCTCCTCGCCCCGGACGTTCCTCACCTTCCTGCCAACCGCCGTTCGTCCCGGCGCCCCCACACTCGTCGACGCCGTCTCCCGCGCGGACTTCCACCGCCGTCTCGTCTCATGCCTCGCGATTCCTTGTGCAGCTCACCTTCGCCTCGTTCGTTCACACGCTAGCAGCAGTGGACCCAGACGCACGCCAAAGAAGCACTCCAACCACAGTCGTCGACACACGACACGTACACCGAGGCCGCGCGCCGCTCGCTTCTATGTACCCCTCCATCGGCCTTGCCGACGACCCGAACGCGGTCCGATCTCATCTCCCCCCCGGCGTTTCCCGTCCCCAACCACCACCGCGACTTGTCACCGCCGCGGATGCGCAGCCAATGCGATGCCCATGAGACTCGCGACCCGCAGCGAGAAGACACGTCGATGCCCAAGCCCATGAAACCCGTCCCTACCAAGAAGCGTTTGTTGCCGTCCGGCGGTCGCCATGAGTAGCGTCTTAAGCGAGTTCCACAACCCAACGGAGTACCCGACCTCCGATGCCGCGGCGGCAAAGCCGAGTTAGCTCGAGTTCGACGAGGGATGGACTCATATGTCCCAACTTTGCAAATGTTGGTACGGGAGTTTTCGCATCGAAAAGCCAAAGACAGAATTGGGAGAGTGAGGTAGAACAATGAGCAAGAGCCATTGTGCGGCAAAGTCTCGGTGTCCGCCGACCGTCTTCTCGCTCATGTGGTGGTAAGTATTTGTAGCTTGTTTAGATAAAAAAAAATCATTATTGCGGTTTCGAGGTACGTGGAAGCGATGAGTACAAGAACAACGATAGCTAGAGGAATTAAGATGCCGGAGGGAAGAATAAAAGCGGCAAGAACAGGTTGTGCATACGAGTTGCTCGACGAAATGTCCGCAAGAAGTTTGCGTTGTGTTAGTTTGAAGATAGATGCTTGCTCATGGCCTTTGTGTTTAAAGCAAAGCATGTGCTCTCAAATCATCGGCTCCACACCAACACCGGATCCGGTTACAAAAGTATATTAGCGACATGCAAATGTCCGCCCATCCGCGTGCTTATGCATGCTTGTCATATACTTTTTTTTTACCAATTTTTATGTACCATTTTCAGTATAAGCATGCATAAGCATAACTCGGTTACAATGTAAAAAACAAAATGTATTTGCGGATTTAGCCGTGATTTTTTTATTTATGATCTGCCCATAGTGATGTAAACATGCAAAGTTGTAACTATACAGGGGAGTCGGTGGTGCTTGTCTTCTCTCGTTTTTAACTAATTTCACAATAAATCAAATGAAAAGCTATAGATCAAAGAGGCACACCGGCTAACTCCGGTTAGGCCAAGTTTCTAGTACCCTTTAATTGTTGTACTTGGAAGGCAAAAATACCACTTAAGATAAAAATATTTCCATGGTGTCTTAGAAAAGGTGTTATCTTTGACTAAAGACAGAATAGCTAAGGGGAAGTGGAAGGGATGCACCCTTTGTTGCTTTTGTAGTGAGCAAGAAACCATATGACACCTCTTTTTTATTGTCCAATGGCTAAACTGTTGTGGAGTGCAATTGGTGTCACATTTGGTATTAGAAAACATGCAAATACTACCAATCTTTTTGGTCCTTCGGCTTAGAAGTTTTTTTCATAAGCATAAGAATCAAGTGTTGATCAATGTGGTTGCTTTTTGTTGGGCTTTATGGCTCAATAGGAATGAGGTTGTATTCCAAAGATCAAAATCTAAATCAATTTTGCAGGATATGATTAGGGGAACATTCTGGATCTGGAGCTGGTCCATCATATCTAGATAGGAGGAAAGAAGCATTTTGAAGAAAGGTTGTCGTTCGTTGGAGGCAACAACGTCGGAATTCTTCAACAGAAGTAGTTGGAATGTTTTGAAGTGAATCAAGAACTAGAACTAATATGTATCCTTTGTTAACACCAAAATTTGGTAAGGAGTATGACATGTGGGTCCGATTCGAAAGAGAGTCCGTCCGGGTGGAAGGAAAGATATTTTCGAGAGATTTTCGACGGAAGGATCCGCGGTCGGCTATCCGCTCCCGGTTCGGCAAAGGAACAAGAGAGCTGATTTTGCGGGATTGGACGGTGACGTGGCTCAATCGAGAGGAAGCGAATGGATGGATAGGCGATCGAGTTTAGTTAGGCAATGAATCCATTCGCAATTGTAATCGGCGGGGTATAAATACGATCCCCGGATGTATGTAACGGACACGTTCATTCCTCAATACACACCGGCCTTACGCCAAACCCTAGAGTCCTTGTCGTGTCGTCGAGTTCTTCGAGAGGGCCGGTCGATCCGTCGACCTCCGTGAGTACCGGCAACCTTGTATCATGTCTAGTATCATGCGGTGGATTTAGATCGATGCAAGTAGTCTTGTTACCATGCTTCGTGTCATGCGGTAGATTCAAGCTTGGTTCAAGAGGGTTTCTTGTTAGATCATGAGCCATGCGGTAGGCTAAGATCTAGCTCGAAGCTAGTTATCGGCTCTATTGGATTTTGGCAAGATCCAATAGATTCATTAAGTTATCCCGTGTTATCATGAGTTTTACTTTATGTTTTAGTTCATGTAACACACCTTTGCCCAATCTAGATGGGTTTGGATCGGCTATACTTCTTTTAAGATCTGTGTACGAGCAGGTTTCGCGTTTTGACGCGTGGGTCTTATGCTCTCCGATAGCCGAAACCGAATCGATCTAGGTTGTCACGTGTTGCGGGTTCAAGCTTGCTTTGTGCGTATAAATCTTGAAAGAACCGGGTATCATGCGGTAGATGCGAGGTTTTGGGTTGCTTTGGAGCTAGTCATCCGGTGGATTAGATTTCCAATTCGGTCGATAGATTTGTTCACGTGGTAATGTTTGTTCCTTCTCCATGGACCCCGGATCGGCTGTTCAGCCGTATTCGGTTATGTTTTCATGAGTAGATCACGTGCATTGTTTGTGCCTTAAGTGATGTATGCTTTTAGCTTTCCATATTTAGACTGTATCATGCGGTGGATAGATCTATTTGCGAAAAGTGGTACGTTTTTCATGCAAGTTGTATCATGCGGTGGATAGATTTGTTTGTGACCGTACCCGACGGATCTTAAAGTACCTAGACATGCGGTAGACTAGTGCTTCGATCTATGCGTGCTCATTTAATACATGATCATTTTCGTGTTTTACCTCATTTTATTTAATGACAAACCTCACGGGGATCGGTCATAACTTCATGCTTGCATCTTTATCTATACAAAGACCGATCGTCGTCATGCTTACGTCATCCATTCGGCAGTATTCTTTTTTCCTTTATAATGGTCCGGATGGTTGTGAGTCTTTGACAGATAGCTCTACATAGCTACATGTCATTCTTGCTTGGCTGCTTGGCCATAAATATGGACGTGTCCGGTGCCGCCCGACACGTTCCAAGCTTTGGTATCTAACTGCTTTATCTTTTGTTAATTTTCGGGAAAAATTGATCGGCACGTCATTTGCTCTCCGCGCGTGCGAAGCTAGCTTTTTCGGCTTCTTTGTGTGATTGGCGTTGAGTGCGCATTTTGCGTCAACACACTTTTTGGCACGCTCGGTGGGACCATACACTCGAATTGGTTCAAGATGCCCGAAGTCTCGGACCTCCCGGATGTCAACATCGAAGAGCTTTCTCCGCAAAGCGACATCGGCGGCTCCTAGACGCCGTGAATCAATTTCAGCAAAAGTGTCTCATGTCGTTTAAGAAGAATCGAAGTGGTGTACCGTATCTAAAGAATGACACCGCCCAGAGTGCTGCTGCCGGGAGAGAGCGATGCCTCAACCCAACAGGAGAAGGAGGAATGCGCACGGATGTTCCGGGAGTCGGTAGACGACATGCTCACCAAGCACAACCGGGCTTTCCTCGGATCACTCCGGCGGATGATGGTGGCCCTCTTTGGCCGGGCGCGGGGCAAGCGTTCGGGAGGGCGTCCGCAGAAAGAGCACCATGGAGCTGGGAGAATCAAGCTCTCAGCCGCTGCTACGGAGCCAGGTGCAGCAACCTCCTCCTCTAAGCTCCGGAAGCCAAACGTTCCAACCCCCTCCGCAGGGCGCTGGGGGGCAGCCAGTTCAGCCTCCGTTGCAAGCTTCAGGAGGTCAACCAATCCTGCCGCCACCACGGCAGAAGCACGGGTCAGCCTGTGCAACAGCCGAATCCGTACCAGCCTACGTACGGAGACCTAGCGTTCGGCTCATACGGGGCCCCACTCGACCCCGGTCGAAGAATAGCTCCGTCGACCAACCGGCTCCCGAGAGGAATTTGTACGGCGGTGGTTATCATGAAGTGGGAAATTACGGAGCGTTCGATGCCTTCCCGCACCCGGGGGTACGCGCGGTGCGCGGGCGCTCAAGAGGAAGACGCCATAGCACGCAAGATGGCCGAATTGATGCGAGAATCGGTTCGGCCTCAAGCCAAGGATGCGGGGCCCCACCTACGGTCGCCGTTCCCGCAGTGGTACTATAACGTGCTCCCGCCACCGAGGGTGAAACCGCCGACGGAATTCACAAAGTTCTCTCGGGCGGGGACGAGACAAGCACGGTCGAGCACATCGCTCGTTACCTCATGCGGCTTGGGGAATGTTCGGCCGAGGAGACGTTCGGGGTTCGCTACTTCCCCGCCTCGGCCGACGGGTCCGGCTTTTCGGTGGTTCTCGTCCTTGCCGCCCGAATCGGTGGCCGAGGTGGAAGGATTTGGAGCGTAAATTCCACGCTCATTACTTCGGCGGCGGCTTCCGAGAAGAAGTTGATTGATCTCGCCACCCCGAAGAAAAGGCACGGCGAAACACCGCCGGAGTTTCTCGAAGATTCGAGAGAAGTCAAGGGCATGTGCTTCTCATTGAACTTGCCGGACGATCGGTGGCCGATATGGCCGTCGCCGGGATGTTGCCGGCCGTGCGCGAGAAGCTATTTGGGATGGAGTTTGAAAACTTGGGCCAGCTATCGCAGAAGTTATCCTTGATGAGCAATCGGGCACATGGCCTCAAGAAGGACCCCAAGTTTGGCAAGCGGCATGACATCGCCGACATCTACAACCAATTCTTAGACAAGGCCGATTTGTGCGAGGATTCGACGACGGGTGGAGATAGGCTGCAGCGGAGATCATGTGGGGTAAAGAGCCCTTGACAATGAATCGGCGGTGGGTCAGGCGGACCAAAGGGACCTACGACTTCGACATCACAAAGGCCGATAAGTTGTTTGAGCTCTTGGTAAAGGAAGGCCGAATCAAGGCGGCCGAAGGGCACTCTATGCTTCGGCCCGATGGAGTCAAAGCGAAACGTTCTCGCGGCTTCCATGACAGGGACTCGCACTCCATCAACGACTGCAGGGTCTTCAGGATGAGGATCCAGAAGGCTATCCAGGAGGGGCACCTCAAGTTCGATAACAAGATGAAGCTGGATGGCCACCCCTTCTCTCAGAACATGCTCGGCTTTTCTGTCAATGCGATAACAGCCGAAGAGAAGGGGAAAGTCAAGGTCCTGACCTCAGCGAGGTCCAAGCAAGATGGATCAATTGACCCGGAGCGCCAGGTGACCCTAGAACAAGTGCAGGGCGACGCCCCCCGCGTTCTCAAGAGCCACATCGAGATTGGGGAATCATCCAGGCCTAAACCCAAAGTGACGTCACGCATTCTCCTCAACAAATGGCAGCGCCAGATGGAAAAAGAGCGCTACCAAAAGCGTCGTCACGAGGAGGAGCGGCGCGGGGGCGAAGAGGAGGCGCGCGGATGGAATCAAGAACAAAGACACGCGCGGCGAGGAGCGCGCCCACCGGGGGGTGCGCCTTCTTCGGGGCACGCGCCGGAATGAGGGCCTAAAGCTGCCCACATTAAGGGACCGTCCCGAATGCGGCGACGGATATGCCGAGTACGGGCGGGGAAGCGCAATCGCCGATCCGTCCATGAAAGACTTGGAAGGATCCACCCGAATGGGGATCGGCGGCAAAAAAATTGAAATCATTGATCATCCCGGGGAAGCGCCAAGCCGATCTCGGGTGGGGCGATCGGGAAGAGGACGAGGATGTCCACGTCCGGCGAGAAGGGGCGGTGGTGCCCGCCGGCCTACGCGGGGAGCCGAAGAGGCGGGTCCGGCGCTTGAGGAACCGCGAGATGAAGCAAGCGGGATCCGGACGAGGCGAAGTGGCGCCCCAAGGACCGGCCCGGAAGGATCGAAGCGTTCGGCCCCTACATGCATGGTATACTTCCCGCCGAACGAGTTCATGGCTCCCGCTAACCGGGTGATGCGGGGAGGAAGCTTCCTTTGACGACGAGCGCCCGAGGAGATGATGGCGCGGCTGGTACTTGCCAAGCGGTGCCGTCTTCGACAAGCCGGCCAAGAATCGCCATATGAGGCCGCCGTACTTGAGGGGGTACGTCAATGGCAAGCCATTGACCAAGATGTTCGTCGACGGTGGCGCGGCGGTCAACGTAATGCCGTACACCACCTTCGGGAAGCTTGGCATGACCCCGAGCGATCCGACACCTACAAGCATCATCACGAACGACTTCGCGGGAATCCTTCGGACACCAAAGGATGCGCTCACGTGGACCCGATGATCGGGTCCAAGACGCTCGCTCACCACCTTCTTTGTCATCGAAGGCAAGGGAGCCTACGACTGCCCGTCGCTTGGGCGGGACCGGATTCACGCCAAGCGCTGCGTCCCATCCACCATGCATCAACGGCTTATCCGGTGGGTGGATGACGAGATCGAGGTCGTCCGGGCGGATGACTCCGTGAGCGTGGCCAACATGGAACTAGCCTTACTGGGAGTATCAAGGCATCGATTGCTTCTCAGGGAAGGACTGGGGAGAAGGTCCTGTTGAACCTGTCAGCAGTGACCAACAGCCGATTCAAGCAGTCGGCTCTTATAGTAATTTTTAATGGAGAACCCCGTGGATGGCACTGATGGCAAGTTAGGACGAGGATTCATGTCGGCCGATAAGCTGGAAGAAGTTGACATTGGAAGCGGTGATAAGCCAAGGCCGACGTTCATCAGTGCAAATTTGCGGCCCGGACTTCGGGGGGAACTTAATTGAGCTTCTCAAAGAATATAAAGATTGCTTCGCACGGGATTACTCGGAGATGCCGGATTGGATCGTTCCATCGTCGAGCACGGTTGCCGATCAAGCCTGGTTTCAAACCATATAAGCAACCGCCCCGGAAAATCTACAAGGATGAAGTGTTGGCCGATGTGAAGAAAGAGATCGAAAGATTACTTGACGCAAACTTCGTTCGGCCATGCAGATATGCGGAGTGGATTTCTAACATCGTCCTGTGTATAAGAAGAATGGAAAAATGAGGGTTTGCATAGACTTCGGGGACCTAAACGAGCTACTCCCATGGATGGGTACCGATGCCTATTGCCGATTTGTTGATTGACGCCGCCGCCGGGCACAAGGTGATTAGCTTCATGGATGGCAACGCGGGATACAATCGGATCTTTATGGCAATAGAAGACATCTCGAAGACGGCCTTTAGATGTCCTGGTCATATAGGCCTATTTGAATGGATCGTCATGACATTTGGGTTGAAAAATGCCGGTGCAACCTATCGGCGGGCCATGAATTACATTTTTCATGAGTTGATCGGCAAAAGCGTGGAAATCTACATCGATGACGTAGTGATCAAATCCTTAAGTCATGACACCCATCCGGAAGATGTGAAGAAGACCTTGGAATGCACCGGAAGCATGGCCTAAAGATGAATCCAAACAAGTGTGCATTTGGGGTATCGGTGGAGAGTTCTTGGGGTTTTTGGTCCACGAAAGCGGAATCGAAGTTGGCAAAAAGAGCATGAAAGCCATTGATGAAGTCGTTCCTCCAACCAACCTCAAGGAATTGCAATCACTGCTCGGCAAGATCAACTTCGTGAGAAGATTCATCTCAAATTTATCGCAGAAAGTGTTGCCATTCTCTCCATTGCTAAAGCTAAAGAAAGATCAGAAATTCACATGGGGCGACGAACAACAAAAGGCTTTTGACGAGATCAAGCAGTACATGAAGGAGCCGCCAGTGCTGGTTCCTCCTCAGCTAAGCAAGCCTTTCAAGTTGTACGTGGCGGCCGATACCCAAACCATTGGATCGGCCCTCATTCAAGAATTCGAAGGAAAGGAGCGGGTAGTAGCTTACCTTAGCCGAAAATTACTTGATCCTGAAACCAGGTATTCGGCTATAGAGAAACTGTGTCTTTGCGTGTACTACTCGTGTACAAAGTTTCGGCACTACTTATTGAGTGCCGAATGCACTGTTTACTCAAGGTTTGATGTGATAAAACATATGTTATCTATGCCAATTTTGAATGGACGGATTGGCAAATGGATTTTAGCTTTATCAGAATTCGAGTTGAAGTTCGAATCGGCAAAAGCCATCAAGGGTCAAGTTATTGCCGATTTTATTATCGAACATCATGACCCTTCGGTTGATGCGCTTGAAATTACCCCTTGGGCTTTATTTTTTGATGGGTCATCATGTGGCAAAGGTGGGGGAGTAGGGATTCTACTAATTTCTCCCGAGAGGTGAGATGTTTGAATTCGCCATTCCTATACAACCCACTGTCACAAATAACCGGCCGAGTACAAGGCAACGCTTCGAGGGCTTCAATATTTGAGAGAGGCGGGGCCGTTTCGGTTGAAATCTATGGAGATTCGAGCTGGTCATCAAGCAATTGAACGGCCAATACGAGTGCGGGGAGCGAGGGCGAGGAGTTACTACGAGGAATGCGAGAGAAATCTTGAAGGGCTTTCCATTGGTAACCCTACAAGGCACATTCCTAGAGAGCATAACGAGGAAGCAAACGGCTGGCTCGGAGCGCCTCTCGGTTATAAAGAGAGTCAAGAAGCATTTCTTTGCAGAGGTGAGTGCACTAGGGGCGGATCTTACGAGAAGATGATTGGAGGAAAGAGATCGCCGATTATTTGAGAGATCCATCCCGAAAAGTCTCTAGGAAGCTCAGGTACAAGGCAATCAAGTTCGTTCTTCTGGATGATAATTTATTCTATAAATCATTAGATGGAGTATTGCTACGATGCTTGGGTCCAGAAGAAGCCAAGAACATGATGAGCGAGGTGCACGATGGGATATGTGGAGCGCACCAATCGGCCTATCGGATGAAATGGGTTATTAGGCAAGCTGGATGCTTTTGGCCGACGATATTAGAGGACTGTTTTGAGTATTACAAGGGGTGTCAAGATTGTCAGAGGTTCGGGAATATTCAAAGAGTCCCTGCATCAGCATTGAATCCCATCATTAAGCTTTGGCCATTCGGGGGTGGGGTATAGACTTGATTGGCCAAATTAATCCGTCGTCTAGCAAAGGGCATAAGTTCGTGCTTTTGGCTACGGACTACTTCACCAAATGGGTCGAGGCGGTCCCACCGAAGAAAGTGACGTCGAAAACATGATCGAGTTCGTCAAGGAACACATCATCTATCGATTTGGGATCCCTCAGACGATTACCACTGACCAAGGGGCACAATTCGTGTCATTGGAATTTAGAGATTTTGCCGAAAGCATGGGAATCAAGTTATTTAATTCTTCTCCATATTACGCCCGAGGCTAATGGTCAAGCGAGAGGCTTCTAACAAGATCATGATCAAGGCGATACGAGAAGAAGATCGATCGGAAGCCAAGGAGGTGGCATTCGGTACTCGGTGAAGCGTTGTGGGCTTACCGAATGGCCCCCCATGGAGCTACAAAGACTTCTCCTTACGAGTTGGTTTACGGGCATCACGCGATCCCCGCCCGGGAAATGCAATCGAGTCAAGGAGAGTGGTGCTTGCAAAACGATTTGAGCTCCAAGGATTACGGTGGCCTAATGATGGATGAGTTAGAAGATTTGCATATGATCCGTCTCGGGGCCCCGGAGAACATCGAGAAAAACAAGGCTGCGGGTCGCCAAATACTATAACAAGAAAGTAAAGGTAAAGCAATTCGCGAGAAGGCGATCTAGTTTGGAAAGCGCTACCGCCGATTGGAACTAAATACGGTGAATTCGGCAAATGGTCCCCTAGCGGGAGGGGCCTTTTCGTGTGGTCGGATGCGTCCCCGGTAATGCATACATATTGAAAACTTTGCTGGGAGAAGAGTTTTCCGCTGCGATAAATGGGAGATATCTGAAGAAATATTATCCTAGCATTGAGATCGATCAATGATTACACACATCTGGCACAAAAAATAGCCGGCGCTCAAGAATGAGGCCGCCTTTAGAACAAAATCCATGAACAAAAGAAGATGGCCAGTGCCTGGATGCATTGCCCTTAGCTCAATTACAGCTGTTTCTTGCAGGATTACATATAGCAGCCCTGAGGGTCAAGTCCCCTAAGGGGTGGGAAGCAGAAGGCGTGAAGAAAGAAGCGAAAGTATGATTCAATCTTTTCTTTGCTTCTTCGGCTGCTGCTCCCTCTTCAGTTGTTCCAGGACCACCGTGACGGCAACTTGGAACGCACGAGGATGACCGTGATTGGCGGCCTCTACCAAGCTATCCCGGGCCGCCTTCGGGTTGCGTACTGTCGAAACATCCGGGAGCGAGAAGAATCAAGGTTAGGGGCAAGAAATCCGGATGCAAACATAGGAATCGAAGAGCAAGTAGAAGGTTCTGGAGGAGAGCGGAAGAGGAAAATCTCGGGTAAAATTGAAAACCTAATGCCGAACAAAGGTTTGGAGGGGTGAATTTACCGAGCGACTTGGTTACGAGTTGCCATTGGAGATTCGAGCTCGGAACGAAGGGGATCTAGGGTTGGATGCGAACGAAGAATCCGGCGGATTGCGAAGAACGGTGTTGACGGGTTTGGCTCAAGGATTCGTGGCTAGAGTCAATTGTGGAACAAAATTACTTTTATCCCACAATTGAAGGGGCATGTGTTAACACCAAAATTTGGTAAGGAGTATGACATGTGGGTCCGATTCGAAAGAGAGTCCGTCTGGTGGAAGGAAAGATATTTTCGAGAGATTTTCGGCGAGAAGGATCCGCGGTCGGCTATCTCGCTCCCGGTTCGGCAAAGGAACAAGAGGGGCGATTTTGCGGGATTGGACGGTGACGTGGCTCAATCGGAGGAAGCGAATGGATGGATAGGCGATCGAGTTTAGTTAGGCAATGAATCCATTCGCAATTGTAATCGACGGGGTATAAATACGATCCCTGGATGTATGTAACGGACACGTTCATTCCTCAATACACACCGGCCTTACGCCAAACCCTAGAGTCCTTGTCGTGTCGTCGAGTTCTTCGAGAGGGCCGGTCGATCCGTCGACCTCCGTGAGTACCGGCAACCTTGTATCATGTCTAGTATCATGCGGTGGATTTAGATCTGATGCAAGTAGTCTTGTTACCATGCTTCGTGTCATGCGGTAGATTCAAGCTTGGTTCAAGAGGGTTTCTGGTTAGATCATGAGCCATGCGGTAGGCTAAGATCTAGCTCGAAGCTAGTTATCGGCTCTATTGGATTTTGGCAAGATCCAATAGATTCATTAAGTTATCTCGTGTTATCATGAGTTTCACTTTATGTTTTGATTCATGTAACACACCTTTGCCCAATCTAGATGGGTTTGGATCGGCTATGTTCCCTTTAAGATCCATGTACGAGCAGGTTTCGTGTTTTTGACGCGTGGGTCTTATGCTCTCCGATAGCCGAAACCGAATCGATCTAGGTTGTCACGTGTTGCGGGTTCAAGCTTGCTTTGTGCGTATAAATCTTGAAAGAACCGGGTATCATGCGGTAGATGCGGGTTTTTGGGTTGCTTTGGAGCTAGTCATCGGTGGATTAGATTTCCAATTCAGTCTGATAGATTTGTTCACGTGGTAATGTTTGTTCCTTCTTCATGGACCCCGGATCGGATGTTCAGCCGTATTCGGTTATGTTTTCATGAGTAGATCACGTGCATTGTTTGTGCCTTAAGTGATGTATGCTTTTAGCTTTCCATATTTAGATTGTATCATGCGGTGGATAGATCTATTTGCGGAAAGTGGTACGTTTTTCATGCAAGTTGTATCATGCGGTGGATAGATTTGTTTGTGACCGTACCCGACGGATCTTAAAGTACCTAGACATGCGGTAGACTAGTGCTTCGATCTATGCGTGCTCATTTAATACATGATCATTTTCGTGTTTTACCTCATTTTATTTAATGACAAACCTCACGGGGATCGGTCATAACTTCATGCTTGCATCTTTATCTATACAAAGATCGATCGTCGTCATGCTTACGTCATCCATTCGGCGGTATTCTTTTTTCCTTTATAATGGTACGGATGGTTGTGAGTCTTTGACGGATAGCTCTACATAGCTACATGTCATTCTTGCTTGGCTGCTTGGCCATAAATATGGACGTGTACGGTGCCGCCCGACACGTTCCAAGCTTTGGTATCTAAGCGCTTTATCTTTTGTTAATTTTCGGGAAAAATTGAGCGGCACGTCATTTGCTCTCTCGCGCGTGCGAAGCTAGCTTTTTCGGCTTCTTTGTGTGATTGGCGTTGAGTGCGCATTTTGCGTCAACATCCTTCTCTTAGGCAGCAGGGTACCCTTCTCCCTTTCATTCAAATTTGTACGTCGAGGAATTACTTTGTTCTGAACGTATGTGGTCTGTGTACTGCCTGGTGTATTTTGGTGGTAGACAGTCGCTCTCGGCTGTCGAGACTGAATTTATTCCTTTATCTAAAAAAACATCCGCTCGCCCAAGTGAATGCATGTTGTTAGACTCGTATTACTACTCCACTGCCTCTAGTGCACTAGGCGCCTCTTATAAAGTTCAGCCATGACAGAACCAAGGTAACTAGATGCAGAGGCTAAGAAGTAAGAACATCACGTTAATTGAGTGATTGCGAGAGAGAAAGAGGGGTAGAAGTAGAAAACAGAGGAAAAGATAGAAGTGTGGATGCCATCCTTCGTTATCTTCTACTCCTACTCTGTTGGTGTTCGAGATTGATCAGTAGAACCCACCCACCAGAGCGTGACGCTGCTTTCCTCTACCCAAACACCAAACCAATAGCATCAAGTCTGAGGATGGGAGGCATCAGGGTCGAACCTCGTGCCGTTATTCCAAACAGTGTCGGTGGAAGGCACCGTGCTTGTCCTATCCTCGGAAAAAGTGGTGCGACTCCCACAAAACGCGGCGCGGCCGCATGATGCATCCTCGGTAGAGGACTTTGAACATGTGACTCGGTGACGCGTCGCGAAGTCCCCCAAACACGGCGAACTCGGGGAGCCCACGCAGCTCGGCCTTTTTTGAGCGTTTTGTGGTCACGGTAGCCGGTTAGACCGTCTCCAGCAGATCTCCGGTTTGCATGATTGAGGAAAAGAGAGAGAGGATGCAGACACGGGAGGGGAGGGGTGCCTCCAGCGGCATCGCACGGCAAGCTGCCGCATCGACCCCCGGCCGTTAGCTCCCGCGCGCGGAGGGGAGAGGAGGAGAGGTGGTGGCCGGAAACAAGACAGTCGCGCCGTGGGGAAGAAGACGACCGGCGGGAGTGAGGGAGCCGGCGACCGGGGGCCCCACCTCACTTCTCCAGGGCGTCGCGTGGCCAAGGAGAGATGGGAAGAGATGGCGCCCGAGCTCGACCCGCCAGAGGCCGCCGGCGGCGGCCCAAGCTCGATTTGCCAAAGGCCGCCGCCGCCGACCTTGGATCCGCCTCACCGGCGGCCACGGATGCACCTCGCATTGCGGGATCCGGGCTTGGGGAGGGGAGAGGGCGGTCCGACGACGGGGAAGGAGGCGGCGTGGAGCACGTCATCGACGGTAGGGACGCCTTCCTCGCTCCGCGCCCGCGACGAGAGAGGACGAAGCTCCCCTTCCTCCGCCGTGCTCGCCGTGGAGGACGCACCCTCTTCATGGAGCACGGGATCTCCGCCGCGCCTAGGGGAGCTGCGCTCCCCGCCGCCCGGATCTCGCGGGCGGGTCGGACGGCGCGCGCAGCCCCGTCCGCCGGGGGAAGGAGATGGCGGGGGGCACGCCGTCGCCGCACGGGGACGCGCGCTCCTCGGCCGGATCCGTACGGGCCGGCTCCCGGCGAAGTCGAGGGAGAGGGGAGAGAGAGAGGGAGCGGGGCGGGCAGCGGTTGGGATGCAGCGTCCCCAAGGATGCGCGTGCCGGGGGGCACCGCTGCATTTTGCAGCAGGATCTGCTGCTCACGCTGGAGCCGCTACAATACCGCCCGCGTACGCAATACGCAGATGCAACACCGGCTGCGGCATCTGCTGGAGATAGTCTTATTGTTGCATGTTGCACAGCACACAGGATGCCTTCAAGGCTGCACGATCAACATTCAGCACGATCAGGTGTTAACTTCATCCTTTAGAGCAATTAATTAATGGTGATGAAATGTGGACAACAGTTTCAAGAAAGCAGAGAGTTGCACCGTTCATTTCTTTACTACCCTGTATACTAATGACTAATGAAGCAAAACGAATACTAAAACGAATGAATCGACACGCAAAGTTTTGAAGCATTCACACTATTTTTTTAACTGACGGCAAGTGCTTTGCCCAATTTTTATTATAATAAGAGAGAAAAAACAAGTACAATTAAAAAAACAACTAAAACTAGGGCGGACCGCACAACGCCGCATCTATCGCTGCCCGTGCCTACCGCCCCAACCAGAAAACAACTAAAAACGGATAAGGGCTTGTTCGCTTCTATCACATTTAATTCGGTCGGAATAATATATACATCAAGAAAATTATTACAGAGACTCGGATTTATTCGGATTGAGATTTAATTTAGACTCGGATTTATTCCGGATTGAGATTTAATTTACTCACAATGATAGGTAGAACAAGAGATCAAAGAGCCGGATTGAATCCACACCTCTTGACTAATGGATTGATTCCGGGTATTTATTCCGAGTATGTTTCGTTTTTGAACTTTTTTCTACACATTTTCCACCATCCCAAGATTGATCCCTGTTGACGCAAAATGTGCACCCGGCGCCAAGCACACAGCAAGCCGAACAAAGCGGCTTCACACGCGCAAAGAATCACAAGACGTGCCGGTCAATTTTTCCGAAAATTAACAAAAGATAAAGTATTTAGATACCAAAGCTTGAAACTGGTACCAGACAGTTCCATATTTACGGCTAAGAAGCCAAATGGGATGACACATAGCTATAAAAAGCTATCTGCCAATAAACTGAAACCATTCGGGAACTTATAAAAGGAAAAGTAACACTGCCGAATGGATGACGTAAGCATGACAGTAATCGGTCTTTGTTTGAGCAAAGATGTTCGTGCACGAGGCCATGACCGATCCCCATGATAAATAACATTAAATAAATGGATAAAGTAAAGCGCGAACATAAACATGTAATAAATAAGCATGCATAGATCCAAAGCACTAGTCTACCGCATGTCTAGGTACTTAAAAATCCGTCGGGTACGACACCAAGCAAAACTATCCACCGCATGATACAACTTGCATGAAAATCGTACCACTTTCCACAAATAGATCTATCCACCGCATGATACAATCTAAACATGGAAAGCTAAAAGCACACGTTATTTAAAGCATGAATTACGCACGTGTCCTACTCGTGAAGAAACATAACCGAATACGGCCGAACGTACCGATTCGGGGTCCATGAAGAAGGAACGAACATTATCATGCGAATAAATCTATCGGATTGATTTGAAATCTAATCCACCGGATGACTAGCTCCAAAGCAACCCCAAAACCTGCATATACCGCATGATACCCAGTTCTTTCAAGATTTATACCAACTTTGGCAAGCTTGAACCCGCAACACGTAACAACCTAGATTGATTCGGTTTCAGCTATCGGAAAACACAAGATCCACGTGCTAGAACACGAAGTCTACTCGTACAAGGATCACGAGAGGAATAAAGCCGATCCAAACCCATCTAGATTGGGCAAAAGGTGTTACATGAATTTAAACATAAAGTAAAAACTCAAAGTAACACGGGATAACTTAATGAATATATTAGATCTTGCCAAAATCCAATAGAGCCGATAACTAGCTTCGAGCTAGATCTTAGCCTACCGCATGGCTCATGACCTAACAAGAAACCCTCTTGAACCAAGCTTGAATCTACCGCATGACACGAAGCATGGTAACAAGACTACTTGCATCAGATCTAAATCCACCGCATGATACTAGACATGATACAAGGTTGCCGGTACTCACGGAGGTCGACGGATCGATGAACCCTCTCGAAGAACTCGATGACACGACAAAAGGACTCTAGGGTTTGGCGTAAGGACGGTTTGTATTGAAGAATGATTGTGTGTGTTACATACATTAAGGGCTCATATTTATACCGCAAGTACAACCTCGAATGGATTCATTGCCTAACTTATCTCTAATCTTGATCGCCTATCCATCCATTCGCTCTTCCCGCTTGAGCCACGTCACCGTCCAATCCCGCAAAATCAGCTCTACTGTTCCTTTGCCGAACGGGAGCAGATAGCCGACCGCAGACTTCTTTGCCGAATACATCTGAAAAAATCCTTTCCTTCCACCAAACGGACTCCTCACCGAAGTTTGGACCCACAAGTCGGACTCCTTACCAAATTTTGGTGTTAACAATCCCGCGCTCGAAACAGGCAGCAGCCTGGTCAGATTGTACCATCTAAATTTGTTCCCAAACCTTCTTTGCGAGCATGCAATCTTTGCAAAGGTGTGTTGGTGTTTCTAACTCGCAAGCACACAACTTGCATAAAGGGTCATTTGACCATCCACGCTTATCCAAATTATTTGCTGTAAGAATCTTTGTGTGGAGAAGGAGCCAAGCGAAGAACCAACATTTAGGTTCGGTTTTGGCTTTCCAAATTGAGCCGATGTCGAATTTTTTTGTGCGGCCTTGGAACTGAATGCGGTAAGCGCTCCTTGTAGAGTATTCTCCATCTGCTGTCCATTTCCACCAGATTTGATCGTCCTGTTGAGGGTCATATTCTTGACTCTGCATTTCCCCCAGCTCCTGCCCTCCTGCTACCGGCCGGTGGCTTCCGAATGCGCTAGGTTGGGTGGACACGGAGTTCTGCAGCCAGCGAGCCACTACGGCAACACTGGTCACTGGTCACTGGTCACAGCGCCCGGCCGAAGAGACGCGGAAGGCGGACGGCAAAGACAAACCGAAGAACCGGGAGACTGTGTTACAGACTTGCAGTGAACGAGTTAACGGGCAAGCTAAGGTTCATGTTTCAGTGACTTGGCCAGTATCTTGCCAGCTCCAGCAGACCCACCTCCGACCATGGATTTCTTTGGGAGAATCCACTTCTTTATGTTGAGTGAATCAGGACTAGTTTAGTTGGTTGGAAATCTGCAAATTTAACTGTTGGAACTCATGTACCACACAGTAGCACGTTTTGTTTATTTGTGGTAAATATTAAACTACCATGGCCTAACTTCAAATGATTCGTGTCACAAAGGATATTCAAACTGTGTAATTAGTTTTTTTACCTATATTTAATATTCTGAACATATGTCTTTTGCCATATTTAATGTGATGTGACGGGAAGAGTGGGAAAAAAGTGAGAAATTTTAGCCATCTAAACCAGGCTTAATGCTCTTACTCGTGTGTGTTCAGTTGCGCTTGCATTTTCGTTGCATCAACTTGCAGGTTGGAAACTGATCTTTAATGGCTAAGTTCTGAACTCTTGTGCTTTGCGGTTGGGCTACGTCAGTCGTCACATCCATTTGTCCCGGCATGGTGAGCACGGAGCAGAAGTGTAGGCAGTGAGTTACGGGAAAACCACCGGCAGGGATTGCCACTCCTGCTGCTTACTTGTGGCTCGTTCAATTCAATATGGTACTAGCAAAATACTACTCCAGTAAATTCACTAGTGAATTGGGGGTTGCTCGGTAGGTATAGTGTGGTGGCGTGCCATCAAATATCCTGCCAGTGCAAGCTTGTGTGCATTGTACTTGTACGAGCTGCTTAAGTCTACTTATATATGCGCCTCTCATCAGTTTCGCGTTATTAAAGGAGAACGAACGAAGGCTACTAAATGCAGAGGAAAATAGCATGATCCAGCATATAAAATGCCGAATGCCTCCATGCATCCTCCTCTTCCACTACCATGAAGATTTTCATCATATGAAACAAATATATATATATATAGTAGACCTGAACCCAAGCCTGACTTGTTTCTCTTCTTTGCATATACTACTGGGCGCCACACCACTCCCTCTCAGAAGCTTAAGTTAACCACGTGCATCCATGAGAATAAGAGGCATCAGGATCGATGCTCGACCATTGGGCGGTGCTGGTGTTCCAGTTGATGGAAGCCGCAACGGTTGTTCCTTCCGAGGAGCTGGCGTCTGCCCACCGCCCTCCGCCGCGATGGCAGCATCCGCCTCCACCATGTCCACCCTCCGCCGCGATGGCCGCTCGTCCCCCCTCCACCGCGATGGCCCGCGTCTGCCACAAGCTCACCGCTGGTGAAGCCTGGAGCCACCGCCCCTGGGATCTACCTTTGCCGCTAGGGATGGGATCTACCCTACCCTCTCCCACGAGAGATGTGAGAGAAGGATTGTGTTTTTGGACAGTGCAATTTTGGCCTTTTATCCCTAGAACTGATAATCCACCCGCAATAATCAAGACACCCAAACACCCTATTTATTTGAGACACAAATTCCCTAGATCGCGGCATGTCAGAAAAATCTACTCCGCTTATAAGCGAGTTTCAAATACACGGTCCCAAACAGGGCCTAAAACCCAAACCAGGCTTTTTTTTTCTTTCCTTCTTATTACATTATACTTCGTACACGCAAAGCACCACACTGCACCACGAAGCTTAACCATGTGCATGAGGGTGAGAGGCATCAGGGTTAATGCTCGGCCCGTTTCTCCTGCTAATTCAGTTGATGAAGCTAGGCCTGCTTGTTCCTTCCTAGGAGTCGTCGCTGGCTCGGTCACCGCATCTACGTGCTGCAGACTGTTTCATAGTTTGGCAAGGAGCAATTGTTATCTAATTCTTTATGCCAGTGTTCCAAAAAATTAAGAGGAGGTGATATTAGATCGTTAAGATACATAGGAGTAAGTACTAACTAGCTAATTATTTGACTACGGAGATGACCCTCACGCTTGCAACACAAATTGTACTGACTCATGGCCCGTAGGCTGGGGGGCTGTTTGCGAGGGTCATAATCCAGTTTGATTAGTGAAACAGTAATTTAGAGCGCTCTCTCACTCTCACGTGGTGGTGCTTGGGTGTGTGACAGCGCGGGGAGGGGGGGTTGGCTCGGGCTCCGCCCCTGCCTATCATGTTTTTATGTTTTTAACACAATGGTCACGGGGTAGTGAGCATTTTGTTTGTTTCTAGGAGCGCGTTACAATTTGCGCATGAAATCCTTAGGATTGCACAATTCGCAAGATGGACGAGGGAGAGGGATAAAAAAGAACAGGTGTAGGAGTACTGAAGTAGCCAGCAACTGCTCGCAACTCAGTAAATTAACAAATTCTCATTGAAATGGGTGGTTGCTCGATCGGTTGGTGTGGTAGACGCACCATCAAGCATATCCGTGAAGGGATACGGGGTGGCTACGCTAGCGCAAAACAAATTTTCCCCCGCAAAACAGGAACTGCTGCTTTGTCAAAGATCGCGGGATTACCACTAGACGCGCGGATGCGGCGGAACCGTCTCGATGTAGACGCGATGTAGACGAACGCGTCGAGGGTAGCGAGCGGTGCGGTTGCTCACGTCCTTCTTGACTTGCACGTGCAGCTCGTCCGATACAAGTGCTCCGGATGCAGCACCTCCAAGGTATCCATACGTACGGAGAAGTAAGCGACGCACGCCGGACTGCTAGGTCCGCGAGTGCGACGAGGAGAGAGTGTTGGCAGCGCGGCTGCTACTTGAGAAATTTGTGTCTTTTCAAGAGGGGTGTGGTCCATATTTATTGGGAGGAAAACCCCCACACCATCGTCCATTAGCAATACGGGACTAATAGATGGTGTCCCTTCCAATACTAATGGGTTTACAACATTTGTGGCCATTAGGAATTTTACACCATAATAGATCAAATCCATCCGAGCCCACTAGTGGATCAAATCCAGGTTGACTCTAGGGCATATTTCCAACAATCCGCTCGCCCAAGTGCATGCTGTCAGACACGTACTCTTATAAGGTTCGGCCATCACAGAACGAAGACAGCTAGAAGTAGAGGCTAAGATCCAGGAACAACACAGTTGAGAGAGGTGGATGCCATCCTTCGTTCTCCTCTCTACTCTGTTGGTCTTCGAGATCGTCGATCAACGATCAGTTGTAGAACCCAGAGCCGGACGATGCTTCCCTATACCCACACGGCCACACCAAACCCCCGTCTTGAACCAGTAGCCTCAAGTCTGAGGATGGGAGGCATCAGGGTCGAACCTCCGGCGATGATCAAAGCCGGCCGCTTGTGTTGCTGGAAGGCACCCGGTTCGTCCTTTGCTCAGACCTACTTGGAAGATGCCTACGGGATGCGGCACGGCCGCATGATGCCTTTGGACGCGCGAGTACGTGGCGCATCGCGAAGTCCCAAAACACAGATAGTTCAGGAGGCAACGCAGTTTGATCTTGCCACGGCCGTGTACGCCTGATTTTTTCTTCGCTGATCATTTTGTGGTTACGATACTTGATTCTTGTTAGAGATTTGCTGCATGTCGCTTCTTCGCTGATCATTTTGTGGTTACGATACTTGATTCTTGTTAGCGATTTGCTGCATGTCGCACTACAGCACAGGATACCTTCATGACTGCAAGATCAGCAAGGTGGACATCCTTTAGAGCAATGATAAGATGTTGAAATGTGGACAACAATTTCAAGAAAGCACAGAGTTGCAGCGTTCTTTTTTCTCCACTACCCTGTAACGATGTATCGACATGACAAGCTTTTAAGCGTTCCCAAGAAAACAAAATAAACACAGCTATGACTAATGAAGGAACTGAACAATGATCGCACCATTTCGTCCTCATCCACTTTGTTACACACCATCAGGGAAGAATGCTCCCTGCCTTGAACCTTTATTCGCTAATAGTAGAAGTGATGAGGCCGTCTCTTTGGTTTGGTTGGCAAGCAGACAAGGGTCAGCGCCTCACGGGAAACCAATGCAGCCTTCAACAGGTTCAGTACCTGCAAAAAAAAATCAACTTTGACGTGACAACAGGTTCTGTGAATTGAAACTTTCTGAACTGTATGGGCATATGTGTGAATGGCTGATGCTGAGTTGGAGGCTGCACAGGAACCAGAAGAAGAGGCTGCGCAGGGACAAGAGGAGGAGACTGCATAGTTTAGGTTAGTTGAGCATCAAAATGACTATAAAGATCAAATGTGCAAATGATCATCATGATTTATGTGTCAAAGGATGAATTAAATGTTTTGCAGATAGCCAAATAGACGATTCATTGTACATGTTGTCTATTTAGCTGTCTACTCCCTCCGTCCCAAAAAAAATGACGTTTTAGGATTCAAAATTTGTCCCAAAAAGAACGACGTTTTGCTTAATTTGGCATGTGTGCATGTGCATGTAGGCATGCAACAATCAATTAGCACCTAATATGGCAAATAAATAGGGGCAATCGAGGTCATTTCACCTACTTAATAATCTGTACTAAAATTTTTAGAATGACATTCTTTTTGGACAGAGAGAGTATGTGTGTCAAATAGACAACAACCGTCTAAACTGTTGTACTTGCCCTTAGGAGGCAATGCAGTTTGGTCTTCCACGGCCATGCAGGCAAGACAGCACATGAAATCTTCAAGACTGCACGATCAGCAAGATAAATATGGAATGTGTTCACTTCATCCTTTAGAGCAAATGATGCAATGTTGAAGTGTGGACAACAGTTTCAAGAAAGCAGAGAGTTGCAGCGTTCTTTTCTCGACTACCCTGTAACGATTTATCGACATGACAAGCTTTTAAGCGTTCCCAACAAAAACAAAACAAACATAGCTACTATGACTAATAAAGAAACTGAACAATGATCACACCATTTCGTTTTCATCCACTTGGCACTTTGTTACAAGCCGTCAGGGAAGAATGCTCCCTGCCTTGAACCTTTATTCGCTACTAGTAGAAGTGATGAGGCAAGAAGGCAAGGGTCAGCGCCTCACGAGAAACCAATGCCGTCCTCAGCAGGTTCAGTACCTGCAAAAAAAATCAACTTTGACGTGAGTAGATTTGCGGTATAGACATTAAGTTGCAAAAACGTTACTCTAATTACCTCCACTTGCGTAAAAGTGAACTCTGTTGTCGTGAGTTCTGATACAGAGTGCCCCTTCTTCTTCAGTTCACTCAAGGCATTGATTAGCGAGAATGGAGCCACGCCAAGTTCATTAGTCACCAAAAACTTTCCTGGCCCCTTTGCATAGCTACCACCAGTCTTTGTCGTGATGGTTGGCACCTTGGGATTTACTGCCAATAACTTCGTCTTTCCGTGGGAGCATTTCATTTTCGTAAACGATAAAGGACTACAGTCGTCTCTGATGCAAGGAGAGCAGCAAGCGACAGATGATGCGATCGACGGCAGCTCGTAACTTCGGAGTAAGGGATTGCTATAACCGAAGAACGGGGGCAACACAGGGTAAAGGAGCACGTATTCACAACCATCTGATTTCATGTAACCCTTCATGTTTTCCCCCACACTCTTGTAGAGATTATTAATGCTTGAGATAGATGAACTTCCTCCAAGAAGCTCGATCACATGACCAAGTGGAAAGGCCAGGAAACTAAATAGAATGTTGCAGAACTCTTCAGGAACCTCGGCGTGTGCTACTGATTGATCTGATTTTGTTACAAGTAGTTTCAGTTTGAGAACATCAGAATCTGAACTTGGAGGGTTCTCAGAGCTAACCTTGACAGCCATTGAAAGGGGCTCATTTGTTCTTGCGGGTTCATCTGACGGACCGAACATAAGATCAGTTAGGGGTTGGTCAGACTTCAGTGTTTGCTTCAAGCCTTCAACAAAAAATTTATCTGTTGGCAGAGAAGATAATTTCCAATTCAAGATCATATAGCTAAGGCAGTAAAATAGTTACATATTAGGACACAATGTGAACTTGTGAAGCCTGCATCAACTGGTACTAACCTCCTCAAGCCAAGTTCTAATGTCTTCTCTTCAAGCATGGTTACGTCCTCAATCCCCATGCCGTGTAAAAGGTGCATGAAATGGTCCGTATCAGCAGGTACAACTTGCAGATTATCTGTAGTGGCATAGCTTATCCCTCCTCTTACAAAAACTCCATCACCTTTCACTCCCCTGCCACGCTTCGACCAATGCCACAAGCGGTCCAATGGTTTCCCACACTGCCTGCACAGCACATCTGGAACTGTTTACACTCATAATAAGCACTACCAAAATGATTTACATCAATCCAATCTATAAACTTGCACTTTGATTTGGTAGGGACCGCGCGAACGCGTATCCCCTCTACCACAAATTAAGACATCCACTCTCCTACTTGAGGAGATGGTAAATCAATGCTCCTCCAAAGTGCAATGGAAGCCACTGACCTAGGCCATGACCCTTCATGATCGGCCATAGACCCCGTCCAGGTAAGTATGTTTCTAATAGGTTGCCCCTCCCTCTTCTTTTATGGCTCCCCCAGGTTCTTCCCTAGTTTTCATTAGTCGATGTGGTACTAATCTAGGTCCGCGCGTGGTTTGCTCTTGGCTAACTGCGGTCACGATCATATTTGGACTCGGCCCTATCAAATGCAGTTCGAACCCGGCCCACCAACGCGCGGCCCGTCCAAACTTTCGGCACGCGTTGGCGACGACGGGAGAGCTCCTCCGAGTGCGCAAGGATTGGGAGTTTTGGAACACGGAGTTCTGCAGCCAGCGAGCTACTAGCGTGCACCCCCACAATAACAGGGCAGCAGAGACAAACCGAAGAACTGGGAGACAATGTTACAGACTTGCAGCGAACAAGTTAACGGGCAAGATTCAGAACAAGTGTTTTGAGTATCACTTCTTGCATGTTAGATTACACACCGGATCATGTTCACTTGCCGTTGATGAAAATCATAATCCTGTTAGAGGCATAGATGGGTGATGCTTCGGCTGTTACCGATAGCGAGCAAGAACCATGACTACACTGAGAAACAGGTCAGAGATGGATCCTACCCTACCACATGTACATAAAACAATTCCCAAGATGTATATGGAAAGGAGGCACATTCAGCTGTTAACAAAATGGTATTTCGACTCCACGTAACTCTCAGCTTCCCAGAGGAAGGATCCGAAAGCAACTGCTTCCAAGACGAGATGATTCAGCTCAGTAAACGTGATCGTTATTGTCTGACCATCCTTTGCATTGACAGAACCATCGTCCAGCACTTTGATGTCTGGCCGTCCAAACAAAGACTGAGTTTGCTTCTCGATCAGTGAGACGGCTTCCTTTGACCTGATAGTTGCGTATCTTTGCAATGTATCAGCATCCAGTTGCGAAACATAAGACCTCAACTTGTTTGGATTTGATTTTTCATCGTCCAAACTGATCTCCTCCCCATCAGGTGTAATCTGTACCAAGGACTCCATATCCCAGAATGGATTCGGTTTCAGGTTTTCAAATACTATCTGCTGCTTGGGGTTTGGCGGGAAAGTCTTCATAGTTTTCTCGAGCTGGAACCGCTCATCTACCCTCTTAAGGAAGTAACCATACATGATCGACGCTGCATAAAGCTTTCCAAGATTCAAGTTGCTGATCTCAACAACTGTGTCCAGTGGTGCTGCTATCTTTTCTCCCATGATAAGGTTAAGATGGTTCTGTATCATTTCAAAAGCATCTGGGGAGTGTATTCTTTGCAGTTTATCTTCTTGGTTAGGCAGCGAAGATATGTCGCGTACAGGGCCACCCCCTGGTGCTAATGCAGGTGTCATAGATATGTCATTGTCCATAAACTTGTACACAATCCAGCAGTAGATGATCTCTTCTAAAGTGTTCTGCCTTTCCTTCTCTTTGACTTCCGCAATTCTCCTGTAGTTCAATTAGTTAGTGCATTTTTTTATTGTTGATGGATGGGATTATGACAACACATTTTGACATGCTTTTCTATCTATGCTAGCTTCGTTTATGCTCTATTTTTTTTTTCATTACATAGCCAAATTACAGTTTCCTGAAATAAATAAGAATTATTTAATGTTGTGAGAATAAAAGTGTACCATGGGCTGGGTTGCCTAATCAAGTTTACATCTAAGCATAAACTGTGATGCACAAAACAGCAAATGTGATAATTGGTTGCTTGATAGTTCAGACAATCGCTTAATCGAGTTTACATCTTAGCATAAAACATGACACACAGAACAGCAGATGTGATAATTGAGCACTTGACAGTTCAGACAAATTCAGGGGGGGCGTACTTGTAGAGGAGGTCCTGAGGAAGTTTTGAAGCTTCTTCCTTTTGAGAATCTTTCTCAGATTGCAAATTTTCAAGTTGCTGATCAACTGTTGCAGGCAGCAGGTGAGGGTGTGATTGTAGTATCTGGACCAGAAGTTGACCGCTCGGAGATTCAAATCTAAGTGGTGCGAGACGTGTGTAGCCATCACCAGATTCCGCTTTTGCTTTAATCTTGAAGGTCCTTGTACGGTAACCATTAATCTGGAACCCAGCTTTGGAACGCATGCTACAACGAAACCCCTGCAGAATATCAAACCATCATCCACTTGACTCAGGATAACTAAGCTTAGTACATGAGGGGCGATACATGTTGATCAAATGTAATGCAGCATCATGGCATAAACAGTGAACTAGCACAGTAAAGCAGGACATTATGAACATCCAGGTTGAGCGGAATGGCTCAAGCATAAAGATAAAATGTAATGGTCACCATCAGACGTGTAGGAAAAGCCTCACGTCACTGAGGAAAATCGACCACACATTGGGCACAATGAATTTTAGAAGCAAGGCATAAGAATTTACTGCATAAACAACGAATTGCTGCACAGAAGTGGCAGCCCAGGCCATTTTACAAATGTTTATCATTTCAGTGACAATTTTGAAGTTCAAATTTCAGCACAAAAATGGAGGCCCAGGCCATTTTACCATGTTCGGATAGATTACTTTGAACTCCATGCTAAGTTTGAATTAAGCACAGATATCTTTTATCCAACTGAACAAAGTGCACTGAACCACCAAAACACTGTATTGTATAGCCCCAACAGCAAAATTGTTACTAGAGTGGAAGGGCCAATAGCACACGAAACCTCATGCGATGAAACACGGGTCGGATTGGCACTACAGTGTACTACACAGCAGCAGAGCACTAGATTTAAGTAGACGAACCAATTTTCCACAAATCATGCTCCCTCCAAGCCTTATTTTGCAATCCGATCTGCACCACGTCCAACTCGAGCAACCACAAGCAGCCCCAACGCAAAATATATATATATAGCACAAACAGAAATATGATGCTGCAAGAAGGAATCACACATACATGAACACAACCGATTGCTGGACTCAGAATGATGGCAATGCTAGTCTAAGCGCAGCAACGAACAAGTCAGCAGCAGCACATCTGCCGAGGAACGGCACCAATACCAGCGCTGAGCCAAACACGTTTGCAATCACAATTCACATCTATGCATCATGTATGCTTATGAGCCTCCTAGTACATATGCTACTATGTTCTCATTAACTCATAATTTTGGCAAAGGGAAGTGAGGGGACACCTTGCAGAAGAGCCTGCTGGCCTCCACGTCCACGGCGGCGGCGCGCGGCCTGACGACGCCGCATGACGAGGTGGACGAGGAAGCGGCGGCGGGGGACGGCGAGGCGAGGACGAGCGCCGCTTCGGCCCACGCCGGCATCGCGGGGTGAGCGGGGGAGGAGGCGGCGAGGGCAAAGCTAGCGCTCAGGCCTTGGGTAGGTTGGGGAGCAGCCGAGCAGGAGGTGAGATTCCGTCGGCTGTTTGGGTTCCTGAGATTTTCTCCGCTGCGGAGTATAGTGGAGTGACTGCCTGAGACTGGCAACACCCTGATCTTTAATTTATCGGCTGCGACCCGCGACGCAGATGCGCGCGAGTCATGAGCGAGCGAGCCAGCCAGCCGTTGCCGTTGTGCCGTGAGCGTGCGGGGCAGTGGCGCACTGCAGAAAAGTCGCGACGATGACACGAGACTGGCTGCCCTGCCGCACGGCACTGCGAGCGCATCGTGTTCGTTCGTTTGCCCTGATATGGGCGATGGTCCACTGCTAGCAGGAGAAGTGGAAAAACACGAGACATTCAAGGCAAGCCACGGAATTAGCATGTTTCAGTTGAGCTAGAGAAACTCAAAGTCAAGAAGAAATCATGGTTTCTTTATGCAAAAAGTATGAAAAATATGCTATAATAATAATAATAATAATAATAATAATAATAATAATAATAACAACAACAACAACAACAACAACAACAACAACAATATATACTCCCTCCGTCCCAAAAAAGAAAAAGAATGACATTTTACTTAATTTGGCATGTGTGCATCTGCATTTAGTCATGCAACAATCAATTAACACCTAATATGGCAAATAAATAGGGGCAATCGAGGCCATTTGACCTCCTTAATAATTTGTCCTAAAATTCCTAGAATGACATTCTTTTTTGACAGAGGGAGTACCTATATATAATATTAAAGCAAGGATTGCTTCTGCACTGTTTTTTCGTCCGTCAACAGGAACTGGAAAAAAACCTGTGTGAACCGGCGAAAAGGATACGAAACCGAGTACCTAACTGAAACCGAACCCGTCCCCCTTGAAAACCGGAAGCGAACTCCCTCCTGGCGGGATGTTCTGGGCCAAGCCTATTTAGCCCAACAAAAAGCCCACGTTAACTAGGCAGGCTGCACTCATTTCGGTTGCTTTCTCTATCTTTTTCTTATTTTTTTCTCCTTTCTCTTAGCTGCCATCTCATAACAGTGGCGCTTGGTCTAAAACAGTTGTACTATTATTTAGGAGTATTATAGTGGTTGGCTTAGGGCACGTGACAAGAGCAGGATATAAACATTATATCATACTATCTCCATTCTTAGTGTATTTCAAATGGAAACCTCATAGAGACTCCCGCAGCACGCCATTCATCACAATGATTAAAGACTATAGGCAGCCACCAACCAACGGTACACCACCTAATAGTATTTTTCTCTCAGTACAAACCAACCAGCAGTATTTTTCTCTCAGAACAAATCAGCCACAAGCCACCAGCCAAACGAATAGGCTGTTTGTAAATAACATACATGTATCCATACAAGTTTTATTTAAAAAGATCTATTTAAGAAATATTTTGTTGCTTAAAAAATTGATATTCACGAGCAATCCAATAAATATTGTAACAATACAAGTTTTTTTAAAATATATATTTAGTTTCAAATTAAAGAATATTTTGTTGCTTAAAAAGAATATGATATTCACGAGGAATCCACTAGGTGCTAAAGTAGAAAAATTACACAAGACAAAAAAATATGGGATGTTGACTAGCATCGATTTAGGTTGGTTATATGCTATATACTGAAACGGTTCCACGTGTACCAACATGTGAAATGTGATCGCTTTATATGATAAAATATGGTTAAACATCTATTTTTCTCTAACAAACTCTCATGCTTAGATAAATGGTACAAACTAAGTATTTCATTGAAAGAAATAATTAAGTCAAAATAATTTTGTTTTCTAGCAAATATATGACTATCCAAAGTTTAGTGATACAAAAAAAGTTTCACGAGTTTTAAAAACAAAGTTTGCTATTTACCGTGGCAACGTACGGGCATCTTGCTAGTAATAATATAATGATGATGAACACTGTACTAGGAAACTCAGAAAGTAATAACCATTCCCAAATAAATAGAGCATCAATTGATTTGTGTGGGTATACAGCCACAAAAAGCCGTGGCACTAACAACACTGTGAAAGCTACAGCACAAGACCTTCATTACATCATTTCCCTTCGCTCAGGGAGGGTCACAGGCACCAAAACCGTCCAGGGGAAAGAAAAGTGAAAGGGGCCGAGAAACAAAAATCATGCACACGTCCTGCAACGCACAAGGCACCCCAGTTCTCAAAAAAGACAGGAGCGTGAAGTCCATGGGGCCATAAGCTTGTGTGAGTTCCGAACATAAACGTTGGCTCAGATATGTCCGGGACTCAGTCAAATGTTGGCGACAAGCACTCCTCGACCATCTCCAGCAGGTTTGGGTTTTCCAATGCAGCTGCCACACGCTCCTTATCGTTCAGTTGCTTATTCACTGCAACAAACAACAGATTTATACACTGAAAATCTGAGATATTGAGACTGTAACACATAAGCTTATACACCGCGACACATTCAGCTGCTTATTCTCAAAAGACCAATGCAGAAGATGTAGAACATATACCAGCAGCTTCAGTTGAATGTGATCCAGGGGCTACCCTTATGTCCACCTACAAAAAATTAGATTAAAAAAACATTTAAATGATCTCATCAAATTACAAATTACCAAATAGCAATACACACCAAAAAAGGAGCAATTTCCCTACTATGTGAACCAGGGGGGGCAACTAAGCTTCCTCATCCGTACATCAGAATATCAGATATGTACATGAGCTGGTAAATGGTCTACTTTACAGAGTATATACAGGCAAGCATGTACATGAGCTATATACAAATTATATAACAATTTTATCAGTGACCAAATTTTATGTCCAGCAAAGCTATAAGGGCATGCATAATGGTGGAGATTTCAGGAAGATGTGCCATATCTGAAAACGCACCAAACAACAATACTGATCCTTTGTGACAAAATACTATGTTTATTTAAAGATTACTAGGAGGATCAGTGGGATGACTGGTGTCTCCTGATGCTGGGCGTGAAGATGTGTCAACAAGATGTGCTACTAGTAGCTCCCAGCTGCTGACGGGGCACCAAGGGCAAGAGGACCTTATCCATTTTCTAAAAAAACAAGGGCAAGAGGAAAGTGAGCTGCACTGGCAGAAGGGTTTTGAGTAGGGTGAGGTAGTGACAATCTGGTAGGAATTGACTGGTTTGGAGGTAACCAAATCTGGTAGTGGACACGGAGGGGAGCTCCTGAGGTTGGTGTGTAGCTGTTTTTTTAATGAAGTCATGTAACGATGAAAAGAGTGTGGTGGTGTGAGGCTGTGAGCCCCAGCTTGGAACAAATCTGCTGTAAAACAGAATTGAAACCTGATGTTCCCTGTTGCAGTGCACACAGGCTGGGAAATCTTTCCCCTGGAACTCGAAAAAACTCACAGATTACTAGAACTTGATAAACATGAGTACAGGACATAATGTCAGCATATAAAAACCTGATTGCTCTCGCAAATAATCGTATTATAAATTCTTTGCCACAATCCCTACACCGATATATTACCTTGTAACGAGGAGGGAGACTCCGTATCAGTTTTACGCGGATGCAAAGGCCAATAACAGTTGCCATGCTGCAGTGCTCCACTGTTGGAGTGAAAGTCACCCTGATGCAAAGCATATACAAGTCATCAAGAGTGAGTGCAATCCTGAATTTGTACAAATCATCAAACATTATGAGAACCTACCTGACATGATTACTTTCATCATTGAGTTCAATTGAGTCTTCAGTTACCACATTAAGCTGTTCCAATGAGTACGGGTGCTCTGGGTCCTTTATATCTCTAATGTGATGTAAGAATGTTAAGGACCCCAACAAAACGTCTAGGATATAAAACTTCAGATACATGGTATACGAGAAAAATAAGCTTCACTACATTCGTATTAGGGAAATCGTAAAGAAGGATATCAAATATTTCCAGCTGGTCTATAGGCTCTACTGCATTTTCATCTGTGGTCTCCGGCGCTTGTCGTACACGCCTCTCTTTCTTCTCATGAATTACAGGGTTAGCATTTATCAACCCCATAACCATTTCCACGAAGCAGAATGCACTAACTTTAGATAAGTGAGACAAATTCCTGCAAAGTCGAAAGGTATAAAAATGTTTTACCAACATTATATGCTATTTAAATTGCACAGAGTGGTTAAATCTCACAAAATTGCCCATTGATAACTCAGTTTTGGAAATAGGAAACAACAGCCTAATTGTACTTAAACATTTGCAGAGAATATTTATTTCACAGACTGCACTTTGAATTTTGAACTTATCCATTTGTAATAACCATGAAAAATAATGGTTTGTTTTCTGATTGATAATGCAAAATAGCCCCATCACTGAACACTAGGAATTCATTTAGTTCATGGAACTTAAACAAAACAAAGCCTAGCAAATTTGATCTAGAAATCACACTAGCCAGTCTAGTTGAATCCCAACAGTGGCACCTCTAAACAACATCCGCCTAGGTCAATCCTATACAGCTAATAACCAGCCAAACGCTACCCAACAAAGCAGGGGCGGACCCAACTGTTGCAAAAGGATCGAATTTAGTAGATAAAATCAAAATCATGGTCAGATCTGAATACAAATACCATACGTTAATGGTTTGGGTGTTTGATTTCGCGCAGCAGGATGGCAAGGGAGGGGGAATAGGCAGGCATACCCCTGTCAGATGTTCGTCGCTGGGGCAGCGCCCGTCGCCGCTAGGAAAGGAAGACCGAGAACAGAGAAGTCGTGGGAAGGGAGGGAGCTACCGCACCAGCGGGACTCGAGCTGCAGCTGGGCAGGGGAGCGTGGCGGGCGGCGCACGGGCCGAGAGCGGCGGGCGCTGGGGGAGCGGAGGAAGGGAGATGGGTCGCGGCGGCCTCGCGGGGAGGGAAGAAGAAAACGACAGCAGCAGACGCCGTGCGAGTTTTTTCTGTTGTTCGGCGTTTCATTCCAACTTTGCTTCCACTTATGTGGGCTTTCATGGGCCGTTTGGGCCATCCAGCCATATAGTATAGCAAGTGAGCAGATCGTTCTTCCAATTCCTTCCTCTGCTGTGCTCGTCTTCTTCTTGGCCGGG
The DNA here is from genome assembly GCA_947561735.1 of Cenchrus americanus. Taxonomy (NCBI): domain Eukaryota; kingdom Viridiplantae; phylum Streptophyta; class Magnoliopsida; order Poales; family Poaceae; genus Cenchrus; species Cenchrus americanus. The sequence continues at coordinate 294,956,519 of OX387241.1, forward strand.
AAGAAAGAAAGAGAGAGGAGGAGGGGCGTCGGATTGGCCGAGAAGATATGGCAGCGGCGCTGGAGTTCCTGGAGGCGCAGGGCGCAACGCGGCCGGAGCTCGCGGAGTGGTACACAGCGCTCGCCGACCTGTACCAGCGGAAGCTGTGGCACCAGCTCACCCTCAAGCTCGACCAGTTCCTCGCCCTCGCCGTCGTCCAGGTCTGTCGATTGACTCAACCGACGAAGATCTCTCGTTTCGTTCCTCTCATTGTGTCGCGCGGCGTGAGGTTTGATCTGATTAGGGTTAAATGGGGCGTCCTTTACGGGTAGTTAATTTTAGTTTTAGTGTGATGCTGGGCGCTGAACTGCAGCTGGTGCAGTAGAATTGTTATGATCTCTCATGGGTGAGATGAGTTCATCTCCCTTGGCGTTGTGGAATTGTTGAAAGAGCAACTGTTTGCGGAAGTATCTACTGTTTGAAGGAGTGGTTTATATTGGTGTACTCCTAGTTTGGTGATGAAATGTGTCTTTTTGTTGTTTTTATAGTTCACACTGCATTTAAAATTGCTCTGATTAGTCACTACAGCTACTTCATCTCTCAGGTATAAACAGGCATAGTTGTGCTGGGATACATCTTGATCTCTTTGAGTTCAATAAATCATAGCACTCTAAATGTAGATACTGTTGTTTGTGCTCAGTATTTTGGTTGCTAACTCTAGTAATCGATCGCAACTCTGACCCTTGGGTGTTTGTTTTATAATCTAGCTTGCTCGTGTTGGTAAAACATTGTAGTTCATTGGGTTGAATTGTGAATACATATTATGCAATATGGAATAGGAATAAGTCCATATTTGCAGCCTGAATAATCAAGAGTTTTCTAATGTCCAGTTTTTTTTACTCACCTCATATTACGTTTGGTATTTTACCTTTGTCACTTAACACATTGCATCATGGATACTATATATATATGCTCTGAATTCACATAGTACTCTTATTATATGTAAATTCATTCTGATTCCCAGATACTTCCAAACCTTTTTCACCAACAATTTGGTTGCTCTTTGTACTATGTATATGCTCTTTGTCCTTACTGGTTCTGATTACTCTTACATTCTTCCTTTCCGTTCAGGCGGGCGATGCCCTGATTCAGCTGTATAATCATTTCATCTCAGATTTTGAGACCAAGATCAATCTTCTCAAATTTGCTCACTTCACGGTCGTAGTTTCACGCCAGTATCTGGACAAAGATGCTGGTATAAACTATCTTGAAGGTGTAATTTCAAAGCTGCATGATACCCAGGAAGCACGGGTTGAAGAGCCCATTCTGTATGTGAAGATGCAGATTGCAATGTTTCTTCTTGAGAAGGGGAATCAAAAGGGGTGTAAGAAACTGCTTGAAGAGGGTAAAACAACTTTGGATAGCATGGTTGATATTGATCCTTCGGTACATGGTACCTATTACTGGGTGTGTTCTCAGTATCACAAAGCCCATCAAGACTACTGTGAATTCTACAAGAGCGCTCTTCTTTATCTTGCATATACAACAGTGGAGTCACTTTCAGAACAATTCAAACAGGTGCCTGCTTATATTTTGATACCACAAGGTTGGGTTTATTTTTACAGCTTCTGATTTGTTTTTTATGAGTTTCAGAACCTGGCATTCGACCTCTCACTTGCTGCTTTACTGGGTGAAAACGTTTACAACTTTGGGGAACTGCTTGCCCATGCAATCGTAAGTACAAGTGCACTTGATTGTTGTCACTATGTGACTAGTATACAGATCCTTGTTTTTAAATAGCATTGTCTAGGACTGTCTATACATAAAAGGAATCAAATGCGAATCTGCTATGTTAATCGATGGGTTTTCTCATATATAGAGGGATGAATCATTGGCTTCACTTAACAGGAAAAGACAGCTTGATGAATGAACTTTGCTGTATTCTGCAAACTCATTACCATAATTAAATGAACTTAGCAGCTTGCATAATTAAATGTCTCCTCCCTACACTGCAAAGCTAAACTGGTGTCATAAATTCGGGTGTCGCATTGCTGAGTTTATCAATTCATTTTTGACATCATGCAGATCCAGAGCCTTTTGGGGACTCAGGCTGAGTGGATTTTTCATATGCTGCAAGCATTCAACTCTGGCAATATAGCACTGTATCAAGAACTCTGCAAAACTCACAACAGTGCTTTGGGCGCACAGCCTGCATTGGTACAAAATGAGAGGAAACTGCTTGAAAAGATCAACATACTTTGTTTGATGGAAATCATTTTCAGGTATTTCTCGTGAGAAGAAATGATTGATGTCTGGCATCTGGTGCATCATGAACGAAGCTTTGTCACTAACCAACTTTATATATCTGCAGTCGATCATCTGAAAACCGCACGATCCCACTGAGTGATATAGCAGAACGGACCAGGCTCTCGGTTGAAGATGTGGAATATCTGCTGATGAAGAGCCTCTCTGTAAGTCCTGCCCTCCAGAAACTATGATTGGCCTTATCTTGTCATAGTCTTATGACATTGTTGTTTTCTTCAGGCTCGACTTATAGAAGGCATAATTGATCAAGTTGATGGAACCGTCCATGTTTCATGGGTTCAACCGAGGGTCTTGGGCATAGAACAAGTGAAATCCCTGCGTGACCGTTTGGATACCTGGGTTGGGAAGGTGCATACGACCTTGCTTTCAGTTGAAGCTGAGACGCCAGACTTGATATCTTCGTGATCTTCCTTTCTGCTCAAAGCACTAACGATTGCTGTGGCATTTCCTGATGTGAAAACATTGTCTGTTATTAGATTGCAGTTTCTGCACTAACGATTGCTGAAATATTGTTGCTTCAAGCAGTTAAGTGTACATTCTTGTGTGATTGTTGTTTCGCAGAATGCTTTGTCTGATTCTCAGCTCGAGGTTGTATCGTAGACGGCAGGTTCTATTTTTCGCGTCGAAAAAAATCTCATATCCTGCTTGATGAACAGACCCAGGAGCTTCGCAGTTCAAGCCCTCAAGCGACGAACGAGAAAATGAACAGACCCAGGAGCTTCGCAGTTCAAGCCCTCAAGTTGTTTAGTCCTCCACTTTCCACTCCAATTCATTATTCACTCGTCCGGATTGAAAAAAAAACATTATGTCACATTGAGTTATATTTTTTCTCACGGCACGCGTTCTAACTTGCACTTTATCACAATTTTCCACCGTCAACCCATTTACTCATTTGCACCTGAGTCCAAACAGTTTGGCCCGCGGACTATACGGGATTATCGCCTGCTTCGTTTGGGCTTATCGATCCACCAGTAAAGATTTTCTCTTGTAACAAATCAGCAAGCCCTCAGGTAGCCAAACGAACAGCCTGTACGGGCTAACTTGTTTGCGGTGCGGATATTGGTATGGGCCGGTCGAACCGTTTTCACTTGTCGCTTTTTATTTTTATTATTATATTTTTCTCTCGCGTTCTCTCTGACGACGTGATTTTCAGACCAATTATTTGACAGTCACAGTATTATTATACACACTAATCAGATTCAAAATTCTTTATACAATGATGTGCAGCAGCTGAGCAGCATCTCATGGTCATGGACATGCAACTTGCTTCATGCACTGTCCCTGCAACATCATCTATACAAACACACTACAAAATGCAACATAAAGAATTCTGATCTTGAGCCAACCGGCCGGGATGTGCGCTCGCTGCTCGCTCTCCTCCGATCAAGTGATCAACACCGGCGGCTCCATCGGACGTCAGACCCTGAGGGCACCGGCCGTGACGTCGTCGGCCCTCTCGGCGACGATCTGCTCGTAGAGGTCCCTGACCTTGAGCGCGACGATGGTCTGGAAGAGCCCCGTCCCGTTGTTGCTGCCCGGTAAGTCGGCGAGCTTGAGCATCTGCTGCGTCACCTCCCCGTAGAACCTGGAGGACATGTTGCTCAGGTGGGTCTCGACGTAGATGAGCTCGTCCAGCTTGTCGAAGTGCCCGTCCATCTCCAGCACCGACACCTCGTTGCCGAAGTAGGTGCCGAAGCCGTAGGCGAACTTGATGCCGGGGTACGAGCAGGAGAGCTTCCGGCCGCAGGGGATCCAGGTCACCACGGACCCTTCGTCGAAGAGGTACACCGGGTCGAAGTGCCTCACGCCTTCCTTCATGATCAGCCTCACGCGCGGCACCTTGCCCTCCTCGTCGTCCGGGATCAGCTGCGTCGGCAGCACCTCGATCACGGCGTCCGCGTACTGCTTCTGCGGGTCTGCACCAGGGAACGATGAGACGCGCGTATATGAGGGGTTGAGCTGTGTGTGATTGGTAATGGAAATTCAGCATGCCAGGAGGCTGCTGCGCCGGCTTTACCAATGAAGGCGTCGAAGTCGGGCTTCCTGGCGTCGATGCTGGCCTTGATGCTCTCTAGGCTCTGCCCGCGCTCTGCCATGTCCCTCTGCAGAAAGGAAGCTTAAAATCTTAGGGAAATCATGATCAAGGCAGAGGAGAACTACGACTGAGCAATCTTGATGCACAGCTGACCTGAATTTTCCATGCAAACTTCACCTCGTCGCTGATGTCCAGGTAGATGCTGAAGTCTAGCAGGTCCCTCACGCGCTCGTCGTACCTGAAGAAGTAAGCAGCGACAGCCACATTATATTGCAGATTTGCAGGCAAAATTGACGGAAACAAAACGAGGCAAGAGCACAGAGCACTAGTCACATTGGGTGCAGGCCCTCGAGGACGAGGATCTTGGGCGGCGCGATGCGCTCGGGCGGGTCGAGTCGTCCGGTGACGTGGTTGTAGACGGGCTTGTCGACGGCGCGGCCCTCCTTGATGGCCCTCACATGCTCGTACATGAGGTCGAAGTCGTTGGCGCTCGGGTCCAGCGCCGTGATCCCCCGGGCCTTCCGCTCCGCGCGGTCCACCGAGTGGTAGTCGTCCAGGCAGATCACCGTGGCGCTGCCGCCGACGAGCGTGTTGGACTCCGGGTTCCCGCCCCTCGGCGGCTCCACCCCGCCGCCGAGCACGCTCGTGAGCCGCCGCACGAACGTCCTCTTCCCGCACCCGGAGTCGGCCGCCAGCCCGATCACCACCGTCTTATTGCCCGCGGCCGAGCACGACACGCGGGAGGCGAAGAAGTGGCCCCGCCGCCTCCTGCTCCGGAGCAGGATGGACGTGCCCACCGGCGAGTATCGTGAGGTCGCGGCGGCGCCGCCGCCGCTCGCGTGCGCCGTGAAGGCGTCCATGGATAAGCCGCGCCGACGACGACGCCAAGAGGCACACCAATGACCTTCGGTTGACACTAGGACGCGGCCAGCAGCTGGCACGACGAGAAAGCTTGTTGGTGGCCATGAGAAAGCTTTGGTGGTGGTTTTGTTAAAGAAGATATGGTGGGCCCCGCGTGGCTTACGTGGTGCCAGGAGGCACGCCTGTTGCGGATGAGAAGCAGTGACCGGAAAACGAAGCCGGACACATGGTGCTTCGATGCTGACCATTCCGGGTAGTTCGTTCCCGTAATCTTGAAAGTTGCAAGTTTCAACTTTCAAGTATACGTACATGCGACTTTTCCCCTGATGTCGATATGAAAGTTTTTAGTTAAAAGAAAGGTAAAGTGCTTAGTTTTTTTTAAGCAAAGTGACAAAAAAAGATGTCACAGCCTAAGTGGGTAATCAATTTTCGGGATCGCAGGATATGAATATACTGGTCCAGTCGACGAATTTGATTTCCATCAATAGCTGTTTGGATTGGACTGGAGAAATTCGTACGTCTTGTACCAGAAGCACAACTATTTGTGCAACAAGAGGAAGCCCGAGGTACCCGACCGGCAAAAACCGAACCAAAGGGTCACAAATCGCTGGATAATTTTTTAATATTAACCTTTTTTAAAAATTATTTTTATAAATAACCCCCGGGGAACTTTTTTTTTGCATTTGGGTGACCCTTTTGGCGCGCGCCGCGCGCGCGCGCGCGCGCGCAGGCCCCCGCGCGCGCGCCACATGCGCGCGCGCGCGCGGCCCCCGCCACGCCGCGCGCCCGCGCCGCGCGCGCGCGGCGTGGGCCGGTCGGTCCCGCGCGCGCCACATGCGGCGGCGGCGCGCGGGGCCGCCGCGCCACCGCGCCCGCGCGCGGGGGCCGAGTCAAGAGGGCCCGCGCGGCCCCCTTCTTCCTCCTCCTCTCCCTTCTTCCTCCTCCGGCCCCGAGCCGCCCGCCACGCCCCTTGCCGCCGCCGGCCGCCCCCCCCCCCATTCCGGCCGGATTTGGGGTGGAAAAAGTGGGGGGGATTTGTTCCCCGCGTCGTTGTGAAGGTATTGACCTACTTCTCTCCTTCTTTTACCGTTGCATTGTGTAGATCGGAGTAGATGTTTGTGACCTAGGGTTAGGTATAGAAATTTGAAATTTAGACGAAATGCAATTAGTTTTAATGGAAATGATGATTAGTTCATACGCGGTAGTTTCTCTCGCCCGTGTTATTGACGTGTAGAACTTGTTGCATGAATCGATTTAATGATATTATTGATGTCAAATGTTTAGGGTAGTTGATAATGGGTGTAGCTATTATATGGATGCACGTTTATTAGGGGTAATACCTAACAATTTTATTAGGGGTAATCCGCACGTGTATATATATAACTAATCGAGATGGATATAATTTTTGTTGAACACAATTCTAATTTTTCATGTATATTTTTAATAAATATCTATTTTAGTACTATATAGTTATTAAACAAGTTATAAATTTTGTAGATGGACTGTTTAGTTCGCATGTTTCATGGTGGCGTAGTTAAAGAAAATGGAGAGTTTGAGAATATGACAGAGTTGGTAGAAACATTTGATGGTCCGCCAAGCTTTAAGGATGTAGTTGATTGTGCAATGGTCAACTATGGAGTTGGAATGCATGAGTTGTCATTTAGAGGTCGTTTTGATTGTGGGAAGGCTAGAGCTCATTATGTGTTGATGAGCTTGTCAAGTGAAGAAAATTGGAATCGGTATAAGAAGGTAGTTGGTCAAGCTAATGTGTCATGTCCGGAGGTTGTGATAGATATTACTCGTGGGCCTAGTGGTAATGTTTACATGAATGAGGAAGTGCCGTTTGAGGCTCTAAAAGGTACACAAGAGTCTACAATTTTGGAGGAGGACTTTGGTTGTAGGGAACCTAGTCGGGATGTTGGGATGGTGAATGATGATTTTCCCAATGATTGTTTTGAGCGGGAGGAAGAAACCAAGGACGATGATGATATATCCGACGGCTACGAAGAAGGTGATTCGATGATGAGTCCGATGAGGAGCATGCGGAAGAGCAAAATGATGCCAATGCACATGCGGCCGAAACACTCCTTGGTTTAAGTGTGGTTAACTTGGATTGTGTTCAGCATGATTATGTTGCGGGACCCTCGTTGAACCATACAACCTTTGAAAGGGAAGTGCACATAAGTAGGCCGCCGTGAACACTAGAAATGGTGAAAGTGAAGAACACGTGCCTAGGTTCCCCGACAACACTAGAATTGGTGAGTACCGAACAATACACCCAAGCTCGGTACCAATTTGGAATCCCTTCGTTCGCAATGACAGAGACTTGAGTAGGATCGATAGAGCCATTTGTGATTCTACTAGGTTGTTCACGAAGGAATAATTTTTACCGGGGAGCCCGAGATACATGAGAAAATGATTTTTGACTCCCTGGATGAACTTAAGTTTTTCTTGTCGACTATGCGGTGAAGCATTATAGGCCTTTCACCGTGGTCCATTCGGACGAGGAATCTTAGGTATGAAGTAATGTGCAAACAAGGGTGCATGTGGCGTGTATGGGCACGACTGCAGAGAGGGACGGGGAAATGGAAGATTACAAAGGTTGTGGGACCTCACACATGTCGGTCGAGTCGGGTGAAGGGAGTTCACGCACAATTGATTGCAAGTTACATTGGAAGGTGTATCTTAGGCGTTGTTCGTGAGAATAGTGAGGTGACGGCCGGCAATTTGATAGAGCAGATATTGATGTTTGCTGGATATCGTGTGAAGTATTCTAAGGCATGGCGGGCTAAACAACATGCAATTGCCTTGCTATGGGGCGATTGGAAAGAGTCATATGCAAAAATTCCAAGGGTCTTGAGAGCCATGAACCACTTCAATCCCGGGGTTAAATGGTTCCCTTACATGACCGGTTCTCGTGTTCTCGACGGTGGTGTTTTGAAGCCCGTCCTTCTACGTGTTTTTTGGTGCTTTCCACAATGTAAAGTGGCTTTCCAACACTGTCGTCCGGTGATACTTGTAGACGGAACCTTCTTGACCGGCAAGTACAGAGGTACACTCATGATGGCGATTCTTTGTAGATCCCGAACAAAGCAACTTGTGCCTTTAGGTTATGCCTTGGCGGAGAGTGAGAATGACGACAGTTGGTCATGGTTCATGAGGCTCCTTCGCATTAACGTACTTGGTCCAACGCGACAGGTATGTATGATCTCAGATCGGCACCATGGTCTCATCAAATGTGCGAGCGACCACCGGATGGGTATCCACCACTTGTTCATCGGTGGTGCATTAGGCACTTTGCCGCCAATTTGTGGCGTCGTCAAAAGAACAAGGAGGTAATAGGACGGTTGAAGTTGCGGCATCGGTACATACAGAGGACCAATTTAAGGAAGCTGCACAAGGACTTAGTTAAGAACTTGAACGAGGAAGCTAAAGATTGGTTGGAGTATGAAATGGAGGATAAGGACAAATGGGCTCAAGCATATGATGCGGGGTATGCGTTGGGGTATCATGACAACAAACTATTCGAAAGTTACAACAACATATTTAGAGGAATAAGAAGTAGACCCGTCGCGGGGATCATTGAATACTCATTTGAAAAATGCAATGAATACTTTGTGAACGGATGGCGGATTGCACGTGATTTGTTGGATAATGGGGGTAGAATTGGATCCTTTGCGGATGAGATAATGTATAAAGTCTGGTTTAAGATCCGTGAACCAACATGCGGAAGCATATGGTACGGACGGAATGATTTATTCTATTCGAGGTTCCTCTACTACTAATGTTGGAGGGGAGAGTCATGGCGGTCGACACTATAGGGTGGACCTCCGGGCCGGTACTTGCACACCGTAACGGTCCTCAATTGTTGCATCTTCCTTGTTCTCACTTGATGACGGCTTGCACCGCTAGAGGTCTAGACTATGAAAATGTCATGTACTTGTCTCCTTTGTTCTATAGAGAACACACCATTAAGATTTGGGAATCCGGCTTTGAGCCGTACCTTGATCCATCACAATGGCCTGAATATGATGGCCCAGAGTACGTGCCACTGCCGTCTTTGAAGAAATTGAAAAAGGGTAGGAGGCAAAAGAAGCGTTTGAAAGGGGACATGGACGCGTGTCAAGGAAGGTTTGCCGCTGATTATGATACGGGTGATTTTGAAGCTGATGCGGACAAGATGACGTATCTTTGCTCAAAATGTCACAAAGAAATTAAAAACTGCACGTGTCGGAAAAGAAAATCGAAGGGCAAGAAAAAAGCAACGGGGACAAATAGAAGGATGGGTGGTTCCAACTCGAGGGTAGGTGTCATGGTAGTACGTTAGTAGGTGAAAAATTATGAAATTTTGTATGCAAGTTAAATAATTTTATATTTCTATATACTTACCTTCAATTTTTAATTATTGTTACTAACTACAAGTAAATTTTTTCGGGATGGCGCACCCGGTGTACCCGCTCCTTGAGGCCGCATATGATGGCGGCCATCGTGCACACCTTCGGCCGACCTTCACGAGGTATTTACAAAAGCCTGAACTTAAGATCCAAATTTATTAGTTATTGTACCTCCTAGTTGTGTTTAATATGTGAGCTAAGCATATTTCTTGCATTTTGAGGACTAGACATTGCTAATGTTGTAATTATTGAATTTTATTGTTTTTCAGGACTTGAACCCGTTGAGGGTGCGAGAGCACTTTCCACTTCCTTGGGACGAGAGATACGCCCCGTACTTGGCTAGAGCGGGGTTCTTGGACATTGCTTTGGTCGTGGTTCGTGGGTTGCTCGTGATGGACGGGCCGTTGTTGTCGGCTTTGGTGGATCGATGGTGTCCGGAGACCCACTCTTTCCACCTACCGTGCGGAGAGATGACAAGTGACCTGCAGGATACCGCCATGATCCTTGGTCTTCCACTTGAGGGGCCGGCAAGTGAGTGGGATAATTCGAGTGTCTTGGTTGGCGAGACATGGTTGAGTTGCACATTGGGGTGAGACCACCGGATGTCGATGAGGGGGGATGCGTCGAAGAAGACCTCCGGAGTGAACACAGTTTGGTTGAGGCAGCACTTCACCGTTTGCCCCCAGGGAGCTCCTCAGGCTGTTGTAGAGAGGCACGCACGTGTGTGGCTTTGGCACTTTGTTGCCACGTTCCTGCTACCAGATGCTGCGGGTAACACCGTTTCTTGGATGGTTCTCGCCACTTTTGGGTCGGGATTGGGACAATATCCGTGGCTACGGCGCTTGGGGTTCGGCGGTTTTGGCATGGTTGTATAGGGCTATGTGATGCTTGTAGGCGGAGTGGACGGGACGCCAACCTTGGTGGATGCGCTTACCTCCCGCATTTGGGTTTGGGAGCGTCTTCCAGAGGGGCCGACCACACCGTGGGCCAGTTGAGGTACATAAGAATCCTTGTTATCTATTCATGCAGACTTATATTCATGAATTATTAATCTTTCAAATTTTGGTTATATTTTGCAGGCTTGGAATCGGCGGGGATTCTCGACCCACTTTTGCGTTTGTGTGGAAGACAAGCGACAGCGGTACGTGGTCCTCCGGGAAGGAGGTACAAGTTCTACACAAACGAGTTGGACTGTCTTACTCAGGCACAGGTACAAGCCCATGTCCACTAGTTCGTGTTCAATTTGTAAATTTTGTGTCATCACATTTTCTCTAAACATGTTGTATGTTTGTAGGTTGAGTGGCTACCGTACGACCGCGACTTTCCTCAAAGACGTCCAGTTCTCACCCATGTGTTACGAGACGAAGCTTCGTGGAGGTCGACAGTGTCACTCATCATCTACTATGTTGTCGAGTGGCATTTGCCAAACGGGGTGCTACGCCGGTTTGGGAGGCTTCGGCCTTCGCCTCCGAGCACACGTTTCGAGAGTGCATAGATTTTTTCGGGGTGTTGTGAAATCAATTGTTGTACGAGACAACATGGCTCACTGAAAAGGCTAGGGAATCCAAGTAGGCTACTGTTTCATGACTGCAAAGGCTTTTTCAGAGTGTTTTCAATTCAAATTTTAAAGGATGACATTCTTTGTAGTTGCGGCAGTAGCAACAACACCTTGGAGATTAACATTATGTACTGGTGTTCTAGTTCAGGCACATAATTGCTTGGAGTGTTGAACACACAAGGATTCTTTTGTTTAGGATGGCTTCTAACAGCAGGCTGTGATTCAGGACTCAGACCAACTTCTTCGCACACATACATGACATATCAGGTCCATCACCATGGGGTTCTGAATTGAAAGCTGCAAATGGCATAAGGTAGTTTACACAACAATTACAACACTAATAATCTACTTGTACGAGAACTGTCCGGATAACATGGAGCCAAAACCACTCGATTCCTGGGAAGGCATGTAGTAGTTCCCATACGGGGGTGGAGGTGGCGGGGATGGACTTGACGGTGGACTGTTCTTCATGTGACATCCGGGTGCATAGCGCGTCGTCGCTAGATGGTGGATCTGGAGGAGTAAGTGCCTCCGCGAGCTCATGCTTCAGCTTCTCGATGCGTCCTTCTAGGTACGTGATGTACTCTTCATATGGATGAATAGCTGGCGGATCGACCCATTGCGAGAAACCACAGTTGTTAGGGTCATACGAGTACTGCAAGCAACAATATGTTAGTTACCTAAATAAACTGATGGAAATACTCGTGGTAGTGTTCCTTACCCAGGCACGTGGACAGTGCCAAAAGCGACGACCGGAGTAGTAAAGTCCAACTCCCTCGTAAACTTGCATTACACACAACTCATTGTGCATGCATCTTGGCCACTTTACTGATTTCTTCAAATCGTACGGTCTAACATCCCGCAAAGATCGGAAATAACTCTTCTCTCTTGGTGGGAAGTACTCCTTACATTCGGGATCCTGTTCTGTCCACAAGTCGAGACCGAGAGAATTATCCTCACCGACAAGTCATCCATTGATAGTTATTGTGAACAACTTACCCGAAGGGTGACATATATAGGGAAAGAAAAGAAGTGGTGGGCCATTCAATCCGTGGGAGAAAACACACCCTACCCCTACCCTATTACATGTGATGTGAGTACAAGAAAAACACCCTACACCCCTGCCACGGCTATATAAAGAGGGACGGCGACCGCGTGCTACCACCGCCACACCTTGCGGGCTCCTCCCTCTCCTCACGGGCTCATCTTCTATCTTAGGTACGGTTCCTCTCTTTGTTAATTTAATGTAATCGGTGTAACTACTTCAAAATAATGTTCATTTTTTAACAATAACTAGAGATGTCTACGCGCCGCAACGGAGGGGGTCGGGATGGTAATGGTGGTGGTGATCCGAAGGGCAAAAACACAAATACAACACCCGATCCGAAGAAAATGACCACTTTTAAAAGAGCCATGCTTCGTTATATGCAAGGAAAAAGCTGCAGATGCCATTGCAAGAGGAGAGGACCCCCCTTGGGATGGTCTTTATGCTCCGGTGGTCTTTACGGTCCGAAGCAAACCCGTCTGCTCCTAATCCACCAACTAAAAAAGGTACCAAGAAGGATAAACCTTCGTCATCACATCACAAGGATGGCTAAATATTGGAACTTTGTATGAGGTCGTTGTCTTCGACCATGCGGTGTTGTAATATTTGAGCTACTATTTCGTTTACATCATGGTAGTGTTATATTGTTCCAAGAAAACTACATCCTGAATGTGTTGTAATAATGGAACTATTATTCCTAAATTTTTTATTTTTCTAATCTCCTCGCTCCATTAATAAATCTACATGCAACACAACCAAACACATTTTTTCATTGAAAAAATTGTTCAATACAACACATACAACCGATTCTTAAGGACCATTCATCATCAACTACATCACATAACAAAGTGTTCACTTAACACAAAACTACCAAACACACTAGTTAATTGAAAAAATATTACAATGCAACACATGCAACTGACACTTGACCACCATTCATCATCCTCCCACAATCCTCTTACCTTTTCTGTCGGCCTCTCGCCTTTCTAGCCGCTTCATCCCTGGACCTATCCCTGGACCTATCCATCAATGCCTTCCACTCCTCTTCCTTTTTCCTCTTCTTCTCACTCTTCTCCTCTGCAGTCAACGGACGTATCCCCCATTCTAAGAACTTCTCCCTGTTACAACGCCAATATGCCACAACTTTCTCGTAGTTGGCGTAACCAACTACAAATTCTAGCTCCACTCCAGTTTCACGAACCATCTCATCACAAATTGGACCACTTAGATCCTCCTCTTCCGGTAAGGGCACACCATATTTTGCTCTTATCTTGTTTTTAATAGATTCAGTTTTAAACCTCCTCCCAGGTTCAGAAGTTCGTCCCAACTCTAACATTAACTCACGACGACCAAGAAATTGCTCCCAATCACAAGTCCGCCCCTCCCGCAAAATATAAGACCGTATCATACAAAGTTAAATCAAAATGAGGACAACCACAACGGTAGTGCTACCTAAATCAAAGAAGTTCACATCGTGCTCACCCAAAAGTCTCCATATGCATTGCCACAAAACATTCCAAAACCGAGCTCAGATGGCACAACACCTTCCGTGGCTACTATGCCACACTTGCACCGTGAAGGTGGATAGCTAAGGCAAGGCCAAGCCTTCGTCCGGACTCGAACTCTTTCACTTCGATTCGGTTGGCCACTCCGATCTTGGTCCATATATGTATTCATTGAAGTCACACCTAGGCCACCCACTCCGAAATGCGAACAACCATTAATAGCAATGAGTCATGGACATTTATAAAACTTAAATGATAACAAGGATATGCTTTTTACTTACAACGAGTCTTTAGAGAGCAACGAAAGAATGGTGTAAACTTATTTGGGGCCTCAATGTTTGGTCGTTGAAGATACGCACGCACTCCACAATCACACACCGGAGGGTTGTTATCTCGCTCAATGGCGGCCAACCGCTTCTCCTCATAAGTCATCGGTGGAGGATTAGGTGGAGGAGGAACCCATCGTTGAAACTCATGATATGGCTTCAAGACATGACTCGCATACGGGAAGAGACGTATCCTAGGATCAAACTTGTCGGGCCCGTCTATCCACTGCAAAAAATAACAAGGAGCTGCCGGGGGTGGTGCTTCCCTAATCCAACAACAGTAGAATGCTCTACCCGCAGTCCTGGCACACCTAGATTGTTTCACATAAGCCGGCACACCACATAAACAATTGGGTACAGGGAGAGATCGAGGCACAGGACCGTTTTCATCCCACTCTTCGGGAAAACTTCCTTTACCCCTAATAATGGCACAGTAACGTGGGTTTTGGTGGCTCATGTCTACTAATCCTGCAACCAATGATATCAAAATGAACAATCACGAACATATTTGCAACATTGTATTAAGTATGTAGTAAAGCAAACCTACACTAAAGCATGTAGTAAAGAAACGTATTTTCAACATATCAATAGATGGCACATTGTCTAATGAAACTTCCCAAAGCATAACTTTCAACACACCCAACATCTAACACATCACAATTTCAAATTATTGTCAAACCCTAGCTCATCTATACATGCAAAATATGGCAAAATTACGTGCTAAACCGAGATTAAATAAGGGCAATACCTTCCAAGGATACGGGGATCGATTTCCCACACAATCCACGCCACAAATCGCGAGGATAGAAGGGGGCGGCGGCCGGCGGCGCGTTGCGCGCGCGCGGGGCGGCGGCCGGCGGCGGCGCGCCGTGCGCGCGCGGGCGGCTCGGCCGGAGAAGAAAGGGAGAGGAGGAGGAGGAAGAAGGGGGCCGCGCGGGCCCTCTTGACCGGCGGCCGCCGCGCCGGGCGCGGTGGCGCGGCGGCCCGCCGTGCCGCCGCATGTGGCGCGGCAAGCCGCGGGCCCACGCCCGGCGCGCGCGGCGCGGGCGGCCGGCGTGGCGGGGGCGGCCGCGCGCGCCGCATGTGGCGCGCGGCGGCGCGCGCTGCCGCGCGCGCGCGCGCGCGGCGCGGCGAAGGGTCACCGGTGCAAAAAAAAGTTCCCCGGGGGTTATTTATAAAAATAATTTTTAAAAAAGGTTAATATTAAAAAATTATCCCAAATCGCTTGGCCTGAGGCGAGGAGTATTGAGGATGCTTTCTTCAGTTGAACACATGCACAAGTCAACCAAGAACCATGAAGCCTCGAGTCCATGGGAAGTTCAACAAACCATGTTAAGACATTCAACAAACCATGGTAACGAGCATTCAACAAGGGACAACTGTTGCTATTCAGGCAGAAAACTTAGATCGTCGGCGAAATTTGCGTATGAAGTGGCAGTATGGAGTGGCAAGCATATTAGCATATAAGGGTCTGTTTGGTAACCCGCACGGGGCGGGACCAGGCTCCCCGGGTGCAACCCGCGCCTGTTCGGTTGCCTGCCCCTCCCCCCCAGCCAGGCCCCGTCCGTGCAAATCCCCCCCCCCCCCCCCCCCCGCGGCCGGGCCCTCGAGGAACGCCCGAATCGAGCGTTTCCGCCGGGCCGGGCTCGCGCGGTGCCGCGGCGAGGGCGCGGGATCTCGACCCCTGCACGGCGGGAGCTCACGCCATTTCGCTAGGGTACCTCCCCTTTTCCCGCCACTCACCGCAGTATATATCTCCCTCCCGTCGCTACCCTTCTCGCTCGGTCGCCATTGTTTCTTCTCCGGCTCCGCAGGTGCTCCCCTCTACTCTCTTCCTCTCTTCTTCATCGATTTTTCATCGATTCATGGTGTATTGATCCTCTCCCTCCTTCCTTGATTTGCAGGTGCTCTGGATCTGAGTTCTTGGACAGGCAAGTAGTTGATTCCCCCTTTTCCCCATCTTCTTCTTGACTGCGTAACCCTAGTTCGTGTTCCTCACTATTTGATTTCAACAAATCGATGCGGGTACTTCGGATTCGAGATCCATGCCTAGTTCCGAAAGACATCTAGGCCCTAAGTGGGTTTTGGTGTATTGATTGACAACTAGATTAAAGATCTAATGTCCTTGTTAAGCATGTGAGCAGGGTTGTAACATATAAATGACAAGGCATAATATATGACATTGGTTATCTACATGGTGAAAACAAGCTATGTGTATACAAGATAAGTTGAGGCATGGTTTTAGCCTCATATTGTGAAATGGCCCGACTCAATGATGAATGTCATAATATTTGATGTGTATGATCCCATGAAGCATATAGATGGTATATGGCAAGCTAATGAAGAATAAGAAAGAGGCATATTGATTTTGGAACATTGGATGGTCTCTTATTAAAGGACAAAGCTTGTTATAATAAAAAGGGATATTTAAATTAAAAGAAGGCATGATCTCAATAGAATTTCACTCTTGATGTTGAATCAAAGCTTAACTCAAATTGGCAACGAATGGATGAAGAAATCAAGCAAGGGATTAGCAACGAGGTACTAAGCTAAGGTTGGCCGAGTAGTGACTTGGACCATGTGCTTGGCTAGGGTGAAGTGGCTATAGCTTGGAAAGTTTCGAGGTATCAAGTCGAGCCTAACCGAGTGAAGCAATGAAGAAGCATTACATATTCATTGAGTCATGTGAAGGGTGACTTAATCAAGAATTGGGTTCATTCTTATACAAAGATTAAAGTCACTAGCTCAAGGTAGAAGTGCTCAAACCAATGAGACATTGATGGATGGATCTCTCACGAGGATATATTGATCAAGTATGGCTTTTCTTGAAGAAGAAGCTCAAGAGTTCTTTTATTGCATTTATATTTGTTCTTGAGTATAGGTACGCCGTACTATCAAGAGGGATGCATCACAAGGAGTTTTGATAATGTCTCAGTGCTCAAGTAACCCATGTGAGTTGAGAGAGACACAAAAACCTCACGTACACGTCTTTGGGTTTGACCTGTGTCAAACCCGGTGGCACCGGTTTTGGGAAACCGGTGGCACCGGTTTTGTGTCAGCCGACCCAACGGCTAGTTTTGAAAACTCGGTGGCACCGGTTTTGGGAAACCGGTGGCACCGGTTTTGGGAAACCGGTGGCACCGGTTTTCACTGGAGTTTGCAACGGCTAGTTTTGGGAAGTCCGGAGTATCCGGGGTTTTTCCCGGAGACTCCGGGTTTTAACTCCAACGGCTAGTTTTTGGAGAGTCGGGTATTTATACCCTTCAACCTCTACTGTTGCAAGCTGCTGTTCCTGAGGTTGCTAGAGTGCTTCCTTGCTATTCCTTGCTAAGCCAAAGCCATTCTAGCTCTCCCCAACCCCTCTTTGTGAGGTTGTTTGATCTTTGCTAGATCTAGTGAGTTGGGTGGTAGAGAGAAACCTTTGTGAGCAACTCTAGAGCACTTGTATCTCTTGAGCACCGTTGGACGTCGTCAAGCTTGTGTGAAGCGTTTGTTACTTTTGGAGGATTGCCTCCTAGATGGCTAGGCGTCACCCATAAGCTCCCAAGGTGTGGTGAGTGTGGGATAGTTTGTGAAGGTTGTGCTTCACCTCCGAAGGGGAAGAAGCTATCTAGTGGATCGGGAAAAGGGTTGAATGCAACCGGCTTCGGTAGGAGAAGCACCCAACGGAGACTAGGATTCACACGGTGGTGAATGCGAACTTCGGTAAAACAAATCCTTGTGTCTCCTGTGGTTACCTCACATTTACCTCCATATATCTTTCCTTGCTTGCCTTTGTCATATTGGTGGAGCCACTTGGTTGCTAGTGTTTGTGAAGTGCGGGAACTCTATATCCATCAAGGAACCGATCCTTAAGCCAAACACCAAGTTTGGGTTCAAGCCAATCAAGCAAACAAGAAGGAGAAGAAGAGGGGAGGCAACGCCAGTGCAAACCCGGTGGCACCGGATTTGCAAACCGGTTTTGGGCGGTGTGTTCATTCCGCCGCGAAGGCGCCGATCCGGAGACTCGGAGATTTTTCCAGAGATTCGGACTTTCCGGAGATTTCGGAGAAAAGTCCGAAGTATCCGGTTTCACCGATAAATTTGTTTTAAGTGGTGATTTTCGGGACTCGCCTATTCACCCCCCCCCCCTCTAGGCGACATCAAGATCCTTTCAATTGGTATCGAGCTCGGTGCTCCGATTCGAGCTTAACCGCTTGGAGTTAAAAGGATGTCGACTATTTGTGAGGTATCATTTGAGCCTCTTCGGTTTGATGGCTCAAACTATGATTCTTGGTCTGCTCATGTTCTTAATGTATTAAATACTTGGGGTCCTCTTTTTGAGTGAGTTGTGGTTGCTAGCATCCTTCCCGAGGATTTTGATAGTGAGGACACGTCCAACCTATCAAAGGAGGAAAAGGAAAGTGCGCTCCATAACTACTCTATTACTAACCTCATGTACAATAATGTGAGCAAGGTTATTCGAGAATTCATCTTCAACAATGAAGACATTTGCGATGATGCACATCATATTTGGGTGGCACTCAAAGACATGTATACTAGTGCCGATGATGACGATGATGAAGATGAAGAGGAGGAGTCACTAGAGGAGTGCTCAACATCAACATCTTGCTCTCATCCTCTAAAGACCTCATCCACGAAGCAAAAGAGCGACAACATCGCGACCACTACCTCTGACCAGGCAAACTCGGTGGCACCGAGTTCAAAACCCGGTGGCACCGGGTTCGGCAGTGATCAACACCAACTTGCTTCGACGGACTTCAGAGCAGCATTGCTCAATACCATTGAGGTATCTACAGCCCCTAGTACTTCCTCACTATGTACTAATGACTCCAACTCTCAAGTGACTAAAGGTAGAAGGAAGAAGGGAAGTGAAGTTGAGCAATTTAACTTCGAGCTCGACAAGATGACCAAGAAAGACAAGAAAAATGTGCTAGAGCTCATAAAGAGAGTAAGAAGACAAGAAGATGAGCTCACAAGACAACAAGCATATCGTGACTCCTTTGAAGAAGATTTGAAGAAGCTTAAGGAGTCAAATGATGCCTTGTCTAGAAAGTGCAAGAAGGACATTACCAAGGCATATGCTTGTGCTACTAACTCTCTATCTTTTGGCAGCATCCTTGGAAAAGGAAAATCAGGCTCTCAAGGACCAACTTGAGGAAATCACTTGCAAGTTTGTGAAACTACAAGGAACTCACATAGAACTTGAATATTCTCATGAGAGGCTTGTAGAGTCACACACCTTGCTAGAAGTGATAAATGAGGTTTTGATAAACTCGTTTAAATCTTACACACCTCATTGCACCACTAGCACTTGTACTCAAGTTGAAAAAGATATATCTTGTGCTAACCCATGTGGCCCAAAAGGCAAACCTTCTTGGTATGATTGTGTGATTGCAGAATCTTGTGATGACTTCATTACTCAAGAAAATGATGAACTTATGCAAGAGGTCGAAAAGCTCAAGAAAGAGGTAGCTAAGTTGAAGAGAAAAGAAAAGGTGCAACCTTCTCAAGATAACCGTGAGCCCATGGTGAAGAAGCTTGAGAAGAGGACAATCGTCACTAGATCAATCTCCCAACAAAGCCACAAAATCAATGATCACAAGATTGAGGACAAGATGAAGCTAGATCATATCAAGTGCTACAAGTGCTCACGCATGGGGCATTATGCATCTATGTGCTCATTCAAGCAAGAAGACAACTCAAACCTATCAAAGAGGCAAAGAAGTCTTGCTCAAAGAAGATGCTTTGGTTGTCATGAGAAAGGGCACAAGATTGAAGCTTGTACCAACCGGGCAAAGGTTCCCACAGGGAAACCCGGTGGCACCGGGTTTGCAAAACCGGTGGCACCGGTTTCCACTGAGGAACCACAAATGAAGCTCAACAAAGGATTTCTGAAGGTTCAAGAAAAATTTAGAAAGAAGAATGGCCCAGTGACAAGTGTAAAGGGAAATGGCAACATCAAGCACAAAATTTGCTACACTTGTCGTCAAAAGGGACATCTTGGTAAAGATTGTCCCAATAGTAAGAACCCTAAGCTCAACCATGTTCATTATAGTAATGAGAAGCTTAGGAGTAACTTGAATGAATTTAGTGCCCCCAAAGTGGTTATTTCACAAAGCAAGGGCACAAAGGCCATTTGGGTACCTAAGTCCTTGATCACTAACCTTGTCGGACCCAATGCACGTTGGGTACCAAAACATGCCTAAAAGAACTTTGCGGTACTTGGAGTAGCATTGAAGCTTGGTTCACGTGAGAAGATATTTATATTCATTCATCTATATCTTAAGAGAAATTTTGTGACTCATCAATTGAAAAGGACCAAGTGACATAAATCAAAGAAATCTTGTTCAAATTCTTCTCCAATGATAAGTACCTCTCACCGTTGTTGTTCAAACTCATATGCAAAAACCTGCTCTTGTGCTAATTGATCATATGAGGTGGACAACCTACATACGTTCTCTTTGGCAAAATTGTGTCAAATACCATTCGATGCTATTAACCGCTTCATCTAGAAGCATTGAGTGACTTGTGCATGCGGGGAGAACTTATGTGAGCTAAAAGAGCAAGAAAGAATCAAGAAAAGGATGGTCAACTCTTGAGAAAAGCAAATTTGTAGAACTCGGGGAAAATCGGGTGGCACCGGATTTATAGACTCGGTGGCACCGAGTTTCCCGAGATCAGCAAGGGTTGGAAAGGAAATTTTTGCAAATACTTCAAGGTACATTATTCTTGATTCAAAAATAACAGGAGACTAAGCAAATATAGTTTGTGAGCTACTCTTGATCTCATTTCACATATTATTTGCTTATGAATTTTGACCGAAATGTGAAGCTTGCTACCCTAGTGCTTTAATTGAGCTAAAAGTGCACTTCTCAAGATTCAAATACTTGATGCACCTATTTTAGGGGGAGCTCACTTCACATTTTGTGTCTCTTGGTAATAACATCACTTGCAAGAATTCATGTGTGTAGTTCAAGTGTGAGGCGTCCCAAAGTTCTATCTATACTCTTCACTTGAATAAATCTTATGGCAAGGGTGTTGGTTGTGAGCAAGCCACATGACAAGAAGGTCACCAATCCATATATGTATTTCTCATCAAAAGTGACAAGAGGAAGTTATTGAAAGACTAAAAAGTGCAAGTTAACTTATGTGAGTTTCTCTAGGTGAGAAAATCTAGAATGAAGGCAAAGGTATGAATTCTAAACTCAAGTTATTAATTTGGGCATCTAGGTCCTATTCTTGCTAGTGTGAGTTTTGGTGTGCAAAAGGAGCTAGCATCACCTTGTTTTGTTGCTTGGTGGTAGTGATGAGCTTTTAGATATTTAGTTGATGCCTCACAAATTTGTGTTGGAAATTGTGTTTTTCTAACCGTGGCTGAAATTTTAGTAGAAGCATGAGCTAAATATGCTAAGACCTATCTTGGCTAGTAATCTTTGCATACCCCTTATGACTTAGGATAGACTTTCAAAAAGAAACTCACTAGCATGTGTAGGTGGTATGTTTTTTGCAAAATATTTGAGTCTTGATCTTTTAGATCGTGTCTTGTTGTTTAAGGTTATTGTTGCTCATGTTTGATTGTTGGCTAACCATAAATGACAAGGTTGTCTCAAATTCAAAAGAAGCTACTCTTTTTATCTCAAGAGATTGCAAACCTTGGATTTCTCCCATTTCATCAAAATCACTCAAAATCCGTATCTGAGACAGAGGGCTGTGCAAAAATGAATTTAAAAGGCAGAAAAAGGAAAAAGGAAAGAAAAAGGAAGTGCAGAGATGAATCTATGGACAAAAGTCTACGGGTCAAGTAGAACCGGTGGCACCGATTTTCCAAAACCGGTGGCACCGGTTCTCGTCGACAAGCACGAGATATACCCGTGACTTACCCGATTCTGATCACCTCTTCACCCCATTTACCCCCCTCTCTCTCACCCACGACTCGAACAAGAAAAGAAGAGGGAGAGGAGGCAATTTCTTGGCGATTTGAGGATTCCACCAAGGATTTCAAGGCTTGGGACAAGATCTCGGTTCTCCAACCCGGTGGGATCGGTTTCCCCTCCATTCAAGGGCTACAAAGAACTCTCTCACCATGTCGGGAGGTACCCCATGACTTGGTTTTGCCTCGATCTACTTTTCTAGGGACTATTTCTTGGATTCCTTTGGTAGAATGGCTTTTATATGGTCCTAGAACGATTACGATCAATGGATTCGGGATTTACCGTTGCTTTCCGGAGGCACATTTTAGGGTTCATACCGAACCCGTAGCACCGAGTTCCCCAACTTGGTGGCACCGGTTTTGGTGTTGACCTTCGATTCGAGCCGCAAAAGGGGCTCCTAAAATTCAATTACATATATTTGCAGCGAGAGAAATGTTCATAAGATCCATATGTATCTCCCTTGTTCACGGATCCGAGGTTTGACGCGGTTTATGGGAGAAGGCAACCTAGGACGAAGAATGCAAGTTTTGAGTTCGAGAAGAAGAGAAGGAACTAGCGGCGCTCATGAGATCACGAGAAGATGTTCCCGAGCCACCTAGAAGGTCTAAAAGGGCAAGCGGGCGGAATTAATCTCCCTAGAGGTGCTATGCGCATTGAGGACTCCGAGCCCGAGTCAACCTCTAGTGATGATGATGAGGAGAGCCCGTACGAGCAGGAGCCATCCCCTCCCGAGTCACCTTCGGCAGCGGCTCGGCCGTAAGAGAAAGGGCAAGAACATCCGCACGGCTAGCCATGAGCACAGGAAGGGCACGGGAGATGATGACGGTGATGGTGGGTATGAGGGCATCTCAGTTCTTGGACCACAGCCCGTTGAGAGTGGTGTCGTGACTCACTTCAATGTGAGAATGAGGCCACCCGTTGACCCTGAGCGCCGCAACATAGTCAACTATAAGGGAAGGGGCATGACAGAGAGGGCCAGAAAGGAAAGGGAAAAGAATCCTTTGACATTCGGTGGAAGGAATTTGGATTATCGGTTTGGCACCAAATTCCATCAAGATTATTATGCTAGTGCCATCATCAAGAAGGACTTCCCCATTGCTCGCTCGAATACATTGATTGGGGATTCTTATCGGTCATGCGAGATGCAAAGATTGCTGAAATTATTCGGGAGTGCAAGAAGAAAAATGTCTATGATATCATGGGTTTTGCCAAGTCATGGAATAGTGAAGTGATTGCACAATTCTATGCCACATGCTACTTCACCACATGGAAGAACGACAAAATTGTGCATTGGATGACCGAGGGAAAATGGTTTGGCATCACTATCACTGAGTTTGCATATTTACTTGGCTTTGATGAAGAAGTCCTTGGAAGGATGAAGATCCATAGAGATCATGACATGGACAAGGTAGACATGAAGTTCATGTATATCCCGAGACAAGAATGGAACTTTGGACGAGTCAATGGCATGCTACCATTCTATGCATACTTGCACCGCATGTTCGTAAAGACACTTGCACCTAGGGAAGGGGACCAATCAAATGTGTCAAGCTATGGAAGAGATTTGTTAAGGCACATGTGTCCTAGTGAGCCGGAGTTTAGTGTTGTGGACTACATTTGGGAGGAAATTCATTCCATCTCCGGCTCACCATAAAAGAGTTGTGGATATGCTCCTTATCTCATGCATGTTATTGAGACCATCACAAACTACACATTTGTCTATGATCATGAGCATAAGCCATTCCACTTGAAGAATGATGTTGTGGGACCTTCACTAGCAGATTTGGAAAGGCCACAAGGGAATATTGGAGGCCAAGAAGCCCCCGAACAGCCCACCGCCGCCGCCGCACCGTCTAGGGCAGCAAGGACCTCACAAGGTAGAGGGTGTGGACGTGGGTAGCAACAAGTGCAAAAGCCCCCTTCCCCACTTAGAAAATTGTTCAACTTTTGGTGTGGGTCTTGCATGAAGGCAAATGATGCGGTTCACAAGGAGAGACAACTTAGAAAGAGGGACTCTAGGATGTTAAGGCACATGTATGAAAACCCCTCTCCCACAAACGGGCCTCCCATACCACATGCACCATCCGATGAGGAAGAAAGTGAGCCGGAGACCTTTAAGAGCATTTGGGAAAGATCACAACAAGTTGATCCGGCAACCAACAAGGATTATTGGGATAGAGCCTATGGAAACTCATACTACAATCCCACCTTTGGAGGAGTGTATAGTGATCGATCATCTTATTCGTAGGTTCCTTTCATGGGCACACAAGGCCAAGGCACATCCTCTAGCATGCCTCCCGTGGATCCTAATGCACAAGGAAGTTCAGGTGCTGGAGGTGGATACTACTATGGTTCACTTTTTGGCTCAGTCAATCCATATGAAGGAATGCCATCTCACTATCCTCCATTCCCGCTACCACCACCTTTTATGCCTCCGAGTCGGTGTGTGCAACCATCTCAAGATGATGAAGAAGAAGAACCATGAGCAACAGTACAAGACCCCCCCTCCCCCAAGACCCTTATTGGTGATTAATGACAAAGGGGGAGAGAGCTGTCGATTGAAAGCTTGTTGTTCTGCTCCGTCTGCACAAATCCAGTGGAACCGGTTTCCTGATCTCGGTGGCACCAGTTTTGGTGTGTTGCAGCATCCCTTCTGTCAGGCAAACTCAGTGGCACTGAGTTTCCAGAACCGGTGGCACCGGTTTTGGCTGTTGAATGCAATGGGCCCATGTAATAAAATGTGTTATGGGTGCTAAAATGTGTGTTGAACCTTTTAATGCTTATTAAGACTCAATTGCATGTTAGTGTGATTTTATATGTGTGATGAATTGATTTTTGACGGGGCTGCACTGGGCAAAACCGGTGGCACCGAGTTTGGGAACTCGGTGGCACCGAGTTTGGCCGTACAAAGATCGCCATTTTCTTGCTCTATGTGTTGGAGTGCTTTTTTATTGCATGCATCACGGTTTAAATGTTCACACACTTGTTTCGCACCCCTTGTTGCTAAGATTTAGGGGGAGCTCCATGTTTTCTTGAAAAATGTGCAAATTGGCATTTAAGGCCAAATATTGTGAACTCCATTCATAAGCACATATTGAGGGGGAGCTCAACCTAAATCCGAGTTTTTAAGCGTTATTGAATATCTTTTGTAAGTTTTAATCGAGGTTGTCATCAATCACCAAAAAGGGGGAGATTGAAAGACATCTAGGCCCTAAGTGGGTTTTGGTGTATTGATTGACAACTAGATTAAAGATCTAATGTCCTTGTTAAGCATGTGAGCGAGGTTGTAACATATAAATGACAAGGCATAATATATGACATTGGTTATCTACATGGTGAAAACAAGCTATGTGTATACAAGATAAGTTGAGGCATGGTTTTAGCCTAATATTGTGAAATGGCTTGACTCAATGATGAATGTCATAATATTTGATATGTATGATCCCATGAAGCATATAGATGGTATATGGCAAGCTAATGAAGAATAAGAAAGAGGCATATTGATTTTGGAACATTGGATGGTCTCTTATTAAAGGACAAAGTTTGTTATAATAAAAAGGGATATTTAAAATAAAAGAAGGCATGATCTCAATAGAATTTCACTCTTGATGTTGAATCAAAGCTTAACTCAAATTGGCAACGAATGGATGAAGAAATCAAGCAAGGGATTAGCAACGAGGTACTAAGCTAAGTTGGCCGAGTAGTGACTTGGACCATGTGCTTGGCTAGGGTGAAGTGGCTATAGCTTGGAAAGTTTCGAGGTATCAAGTCGAGCCTAACCGAGTGAAGCAATGAAGAAGCATTACATATTCATTGAGTCATCGAAGGGTGACTTAATCAAGAATTGGGTTTCATTCTTATACAAAGATTAAAGTCACTAGCTCAAGGTAGAAGTGCTCAAACCAATGAGACATTGATGGATGGATCTCTCACGAGGATATATTGATCAAGTATGGCTTTTCTTGAAGAAGAAGCTCAAGAGTTTTTTTATTGCATTTATATTTGATCTTGAGTATAGGTACGCCGTACTATCAAGAGGGATGCATCACAAGGAGTTTTGATAATGTCTCGGTGCTCAAGTAACCCATGTGAGTTGAGAGAGACACAAAAACCTCACGTACACGTCTTTGGGTTTGACCATGTGTCAAACCCGTGGCACCGGTTTTGGGAAACCGGTGGCACCGGTTTTGTGTCACCGGCCGGCCCAACGGCTAGTTTTGAAAACTCGATGGCACCGGTTTTGGGAAACCGGTGGCACCGGTTTTCACCGGAGTTTGCAACAACGACTAGTTTTTGGGGAGTCGGGTATTTATACCCTTCAACCTCTACTGTTGCAAGTTGCTGTTCCTGAGGTTGCTAGAGTGCTTCCTTGCTATTCCTTACTAAGCCAAAGCCATTCTAGCTCTCCCCAACCCTCTTTGTGAGGTTGTTTTGATCTTTGCTAGATCTAGTGAGTTGGGTGGTAGAGAGAAACCTTTGTGAGCAACTCTAGAGCACTTGTATCTCTTGAGCACCGTTGGACGTCGTCAAGCTTGTGTGAAGCGTTTGTTACTCTTGGAGGATTGCCTCCTAGACGGCTAGGCGTCGCCCATAAGCTCCCAAGGTGTGGTGAGCCGTGGGACGGTTGTGAAGGTTGTGCTTCGCCTCCGAAAGGGAAGAAGCTATCTAGTGGATCGGGAAAAGGGTTGAATGCGGCCGGCTTCGGTAGGAGAAGCACCCAACGGAGACTAGGATTCACACGGTGGTGAATCCGAACTTCTCAGTAAAACAAATCCTTGTGTCTCCGTGGTTACCTCACATTTACCTCCATATATCTTTCCTTGCTTGCCTTTGTCATATTGGTGGAGCTACTTGGTTGTTAGTGTTTGTGAAGTGCGGGAACTCTATATCCATCAAGGAACCGATCCTTAAGCCAAACACCAAGTTTGGGTTCAAGCCAATCAAGCAAACAAGAAGGAGAAGAAGAGGGGAGGCAACGCCGTGCAAACCCGGTGGCACCGGATTTGCAAAACCGGTGGCACCGGTTTTGGGCGAGTGTGTTCATTGCGCCGTGAAGGCGCCGGTCCGCAGACTCGGAGATTTTTCCGGAGATTCCGGACTTTCCGCAGATTCCGGAGAAAAGTCGGAGTATCCGGTTTCACCGATAAATTTGTTTTAAGTGGTGATTTTCAGATTTTTCCGGAGATTCGGAGAAAAGTCCGGAGTATCCGGTTTCACCGATAAATTTGTTTTAAGTGGTGATTTTCGGGACTCGCCTATTCACCCCCCCCCCCCTCTAGGCGACATCAAGATCCTTTCAAGTTCGTGTTTGCAGATCCGAGCTCAGTTGTTTGTTCGTCTGGTTTTGCCTCGGTATTGCCTGTCCTCGTTCGGTATAACCAATCTTCCCTTTCATCCCCCTGTCCCCTCTATTTGATGATTGCGGGTAGCAGTTGATGTGCAATTCGAGGTTGATTGTGTGTGCTACTGATGTGAGAATGCTTTATTTTCTGAGCTTATGTCCAAGTCAGTGATGATGCCTCTTACAATCTGAGCATATGTCCATGTCTAGGATTCTATTTTCAATAAATCCGAGGAATTGTGATGCAATTTGTGATGCAATTGTAGTATGCATACTTGGGTGCATATTTTTAAAACAGCATTTGTTGGGAATTCATGTAGGACTGTGTTGGGGCAATAGATGGTACTCATGTATATGCTAGAGTGCCAGCCAAGATGCAAGCAGCATTTAGGGGAGGGAAGAACTACACCACACAAAATGTTCTGGCTGCTGTTGACTTTGATCTGAAATTTACCTATGTATTGGCTGGTTGGGAGGGTTCAGCACATGATGCTACTGTCCTTGCTGATGCACTTGCAAGAGAGGATGGGTTAAGGGTTGCACCAGGTAATTAGTTAAACTGGGTACATAAATAAAATGTGTAAATGACAAAATGTGAACCTAATGCATGTTTGTACTTGTTATAGGAAAATTCTACTTAGTAGATGCTGGATATGCATGTCGTCCTGGATTCCTTCCTCCGTATCGTGGCACTAGATATCATTTAAAAGAGTATGCTCGTAGGAACTACCCAACCAACCCAAAGGAATTGTTTAATTTAAGGAACTCAAGTCTGAGAGTAACTGTTGAAAGGGCTTTTGGTGCTTTGAAGAATCGTTTTCGCATCCTTGACAACAAACCATTTCATCCCTACAAGACACAAGTGAAGCTAGTACTTGCTTGCTGCATATTGCATAATTGGATACTTGGGCATGGGGTTGATGAGGTAGTTCCTACAGAGTTCTCTTGGGTTCCTAATGACAACCCAAGTCATGTACATGGGGATCAAATGGATGACAATGCTGCTTGGGCTCAGCCTAGGGATGAATGGGCTAATCACATGTGGATTAATAGGGGCAACTCTCGCATCTAAAAACATCTTTGTGCTACACTGTCTTGCACTCTAATTTGTATTGAACTGATATTTATTTATGTGGAATAATTTGTACTGAGGCATTGAACAATTTCATTGATGATTTCATAATATAGTTGAGGCATTGGACATGTGCAATGATGTTATACTATTTAAGATACTACACTTGATCTGAGGCTTGAGAAATTTGCAATGATGATCACTTTATTGCTTATTACTTCACTGAGGCTGGTCACTTGTGCAATGATGATTACTTTCTTGTTTATTACTTCACTGAGGCTGGTCACTTGTACAATGATGATTACTTTCTTGTTTATTACTTCACCGAGGTCGGTCACTTGTGCAATGATGTTATTTTTATATCGAATGGGGATGTGGAAATTGAAAATAGGAAAGAAATGGCTGAGGAGATCTTTCCTGCTGATGAGCTTGTGTTCCCTGGTCCTGCTGTTGGAGTTGCTGCTTTTGGGGTTCTTCGGGGCCGGTGGCCGGGCTCTTCGCCGGTGGTGCCGATGGGGTTGGTGCCGGGGCCGGGCCGGTGTCGGCGCTACCGGAGCCGGTGCCGGGGCCGGTGCCGCTTCGCTCGGGGCTGGGGCTCAGCAGAGACCTGCAATGAGGTGGACTGATGCAATGTCTGGATTTGTCCTTCGCCGTATGTGTTAGTTGATATCTACTGGTGTTAGGACTGATAAAGGATTCAAAGAAGTTCACCTCAACCAGGTTGCCAAGGCTGTCCATGAGTTCAGTGGCAATGAGATCACTGGCACACAGGTGTACAACCACCTTAGGAAATGGAGGCAGAAGTGGATCAAGATCTCCAAGCTAAGAGATCTTAGTGCTGCTTTGTTTGATGAGGTCAACTACATGATTGTGCTAGAGGAGGAGCACTACACTTGCCACATTAAGGTTAGTTGATCATGCTCATGTTCTTGTGCCTTTAGTTGATCATCCACAACCTGTTATATAATGCTCATGTTCTTTTGTGATGGCAGGTACACCCCAAGGATGATGAGTTCCTGAACAAGCCAATCCATTACTACGAGCAGATGCAGATCATCTTTGGTAATGGTCAGGCAACAGGCAAATATGCCATGGGTTCAAATGAAGCACTTAGTTCTCCATCTGACTTTGCTGACAGCCAACTCAAACATGAGAGATATGAGGAGTTGAAGAATGCTAAGGCTGAGCCAGTTGAGGCAACCAAGTCAGATGCTGCTGCTGGTACCAAGAGAAAGAGGTCCATGCTATCAGAAGAGGATATGCTTGTGTTCACTGGCATGACTGATGCAGTGAACAATGTTGCAGATGCTATTCGTTCTACCAAGGTTGAGGATTCACACCCTGATTTGTATGAGGCAGTCATGTTTATGCCTGGGTTCACTGATGATGCTTTGATGGCTGCATATGGTCACCTGCTTGATAACAAGGCTCAGGGCTCAACTTTTGTCAAGATGAATGATCCTCACCGTGTGCTTTGGCTGAGGACCTACCTGGCCAAACATTACTGCCTGTGACGGCCTATGCATGGTGGTCATCCCTCTTTTGTCCAGTGATCCTCTTCTGGGCGATCTGGTGGCTTCTTTTGTGCATACCTTCCTGCTCTGGTGGTATGTTGTGCAGTGGGTATAGTCTGCATATGCAGTTGACATGATCCTGCATTCTTTTGGACAATTTACTTTGATTCCTTCCTAACTATGGCTAACTCTAGCATGTAGTTAGGCACTTAAAAATGCCACTATAGAACTGCAACCCTGCTTACTGTTCTTGTGTCTTTATTTGATCATCCACAACCTGTTGTCTTAGGGTGTTGTGAGATGTTGCTCTGAACTATTGTCATGATTTGTTGTTGTGAACCTATATCAGCATGTTATGATTCTGAGCACATGTGACCATGCTGATGATGCTACTTATTTTTCTCTGATTTCTTCTTGTTTCCTTCATTATCTGAGCACTTGTGACCATGCCAATGATTTATTGATGTGAACCTCTGAGCACATGTGACCATGCTTATGATGCTACTTATTTTTCTCTGATTTTTTCTTGTTTCCTTCATTATCTGAGCACTTGTGACCATGCCAATGATTTATTGATGTGAACCTCTGAGCACATGTGACCATGCTGATGATGCTACTTATTTTTCTCTGATTTCTTCTTGCATTGTTTCCTTCATTATGTTGATTTATATTTGTGTACTTCACTAATTGTAGCTTTGATGGCCTGGTATGTTGTTTATGTTGCCCGACATCCTGGAGTGTACTCCAACTGGGATGATGCACATGCTCAGGTCAATGGTTACAGTGGTGCTTGCCACAAGAAATTCAAAGTGCAAAGAAGAAGCTTTCGAAGCCTTCTATGGTTCTCACAAGGAAGTCAAACCTGTTGCACTAGATGTGAAGAAGCATTGCTGTTGTGTTGTTCATCGTGTGATAATTATTTTTCAGTTCTTAATCATTGTCGCTTTAGTTTGCAAGTTCATGTAATAAT
The DNA here is from genome assembly GCA_947561735.1 of Cenchrus americanus. NCBI lineage: Eukaryota > Viridiplantae > Streptophyta > Magnoliopsida > Poales > Poaceae > Cenchrus > Cenchrus americanus. The sequence goes on from OX387241.1 coordinate 294,987,378, forward strand.
ACCATATCCTGTGCTGGTGGTATTCTTACCACCCCATGCAAAAGGTGATTTGAACTTGATGCAATGCAGCCAACAAAAAAACTATCCTGCATCTAGTTATTCAAATGTGGGGCGCATACATGTAACCAAACACAATCCCTGCCTGGCCTGACTCAATGCATGCAGTCAACCAAACACGGCTACTTGCATGCACCAGACTCTGGGGAGCCTGGCTGGCTGGTGCGAGCCAGGCCAGCCTCCTCTAGGTTACCAAACAGGCCCTAAAGAATTCAGTTCAGGCACCTGGCAAGCATATTAGCATATGCAGAATTCAGTTCAGGCACCATCAGCTTGTTCGGCTGGCTGGTGGCTGGTTGCAGGTACTGATTAAAAGTAGCACTGGTTGGTAGCTGATAATCCAGACAAACAAACCGCATATGACAGTTGCCTTCTGCATTTCAAGAATAATATAATACTGTGTGCCATTAACGGTAGCCCACATGCCAAACTAGAGACTAAACTAACCAGATAAAACATGGGCATAGCTAATGAAGAAATAAAACACCCCGTTCCGCAAGCAAACCTATAATGACAGTGCTACCATCCTACTCCATACCAGCTTAAAAAACCACCACCACTGACATACGAATCGATAAACTGAAGGTGTCCTGACAGGTATTCACAAAACCATCACACGAAAAGGTGCTACTAGCATTCATAAAGTAATTCCCCATCACATTTTCCAACAAATGTAGTTTTCCACCATGGCTGGCCTCACTTGTTCCCTCTGAAGTACATGTACACTCTCTGCATACATAACACAAACAATAGCAAATGCTTAGCACTAGCATTGTGTTTAACATGCTTCGGACGAGGCAGCATAAAACGCATTAGTAGTAATGAAAACAAAAGGCAATTGAACAGCATGCCATTCACAATGGAGTTACTTCCGATGCAGCATATTCTTAGTTATATATCTTCTATAGTTCCATGCTAAGCACATACAGCTTAAAAGTAGGCAAATAGATCATAATATTAACTACCAAAAACAAGAATAGTGGGGCACAATAGAAGATATTGTTTAGCATTCAGACATTAACAGATTAGTATCGACATCATGTGTTTCTCAATGGCATGCTACTGTGAAGCTATAAAAGCAGATAAAATGGACTTCCCTAATTCACAACAAAATTACTTACTCAATTGTGTAGATACAGATATAAACCAAAATTCTTAAAATTTTATTACAATACTCATGAAGTTATTGTACAAAATACCTTATTTATTAAATAAAAAAGTGAATCAAGGCAAGGAACTTCAAGAATAAAAGATTCAACAGTTTAGCATGATGTGAACAATTGACTGTTCACAAGTATAGACACACATCAAGGGGAAACACAAGAATGTACGAGAATGTTAATTGCTGAGAATAATATTTTAGTTTAGACCTGAAGAACCGCAATGCTCAACAGTGTCTCCAAACAGAACAGGCCAAACCCCACAAAGTAGAAGATCTGCAAGAGCAAAACATTCATTCTTAATGCCCCATAGGATCTGGAAGTTATTTCAGAAAACCGGACAAAGGCAGGCAAACTTTGTCCAGCATTCATAGGCTGGAGTTGTCGATGGAAGAGGTTACATTCAGCTTACCCCAATTATGATATGTTCAGAGAAGGTGTCAATTGCAGCCAGTATACCGCTGAAAAGAAACAGAAAAACATTTTCATTAGATGACATAAAACATTTCCAAAAGCAGGCAGGAAAGAAAAAATGAAATCATGGAGCTCATGTTAACATTTTCAGAAGATATCCAGTAGGTAGTAAATTAAGAGCAGATTTGCTGGTCCGATAAAATGGAAGATGATAGATAGGTTCACCAGGTATACTAACATTCAACTGGTACCAAACGTTACCAAGCATATCTTTTCGAAGATAATAAAAGCAATCAGCCTATTTCCTATCTTACAGATGAACATGGAGACATCCAAAAAAAATTTAAAAAAAATCTAGGGTTGTATATTTTAAGCAGAAATTCCAAGATTATGAAGCCAACCAAAAATCTACTACTGTATACTGATGCAACAGAAATTAATTATAACAATTACTGGTCAGTGGTCACTGTAGATATAGCAATGTGAACTTACGTTAATGATTTTCCATGGAATGCAATGGGTGGGGCAATGGCAGCAATTATGCAGAAACCAACATGTATCTGCACCAAGTACCATTGAAACAAGATGATATGAGATGTGTGGCAGGTGACAGCTCTTGCAGCAGTTTAATTGAAATATCTATGATGCAAAATAAATTATCCAGCTAGAAGCCTAGAACTCACCAGGTAACAGAGGAAAAACCATCCAAAACTGAAAGCACTGTTAGTCCTGTTTAATAAAAAATTAAAAAGACAAAGCGTCAAACACAAGAGCCATGGTTCCAGACATCCAAGTGTTGTTTTAAGCACCTAAAGAATTTGCAGCCATATCTACAAGTGGTGTCTAAGTATAATTGGGATAAATATACTCAACCCTCAGCCTCACTCATGGATAACTAAAATGAAAACAGTGACTATTTTATGGGCCTATGAGGTGTGCATAGATTATTCATGCAAAGTAGTTGCTTTAAAAATGCGGGTGGAAAGCACTAAAACGGATGTATATGCATGTGTAAAAATGCATTGATTTGTAAAATCCATCCATAGTGATGGGTAGGTGAGAATGGTAGTACCATACCTCATTGCACGATAGAGGGGCCTATACCATATCAAATATGACAGGGGAATTCCAAGCAAAGCATAGATAGTTGCAAGGAAAAACAGCTTTGAATCTGCAAGGACAGTAGGTACCAGCTATTAAGTGCAGCCATGAAGGGCGAGTACAAAGTGAACACAAGCGAAAAAAGGGAACCATGAAACGTACCTCCCTCTTTGATCCAGCAGACTATGACAGCAATGAAATTCCAAGAGAGGCAAAGCACAATTCCTGCAATTTACATTAATTAGGGACAAATGGTATCATGAGCAACCAATGCTGGAGTTTTGTAGCACACTACCATAGCATGATTCTGCCATCTACCTAGATAAAAAACAATTTACTACTATTAAATCATTGATACAACAAAATGTTCCATGCAAACATACCAAGCCAGCTCGCGAATGCAAGATACTGCAACTTCTGCACATTGGCTGGTATCTCATTAGCAATGTCGTGGTGGATGAGTGGGAAGAATGGCGGCCAGTTCTTCTCCTCCATCGGCACTCCAGCTGCATGAAGCAGAATAAGGAGAAAGTGCAGATAATCAGACACAACTGGTAACTCGAAATCACTGACAGCAGCAACCAAACTATCATGCTACGCACCATTCTTCAGCGCCTCCTCCCTCCTCTTGATATCCTACAGCCACAAAAACAATCGCCGTGAGACACCACCGAGTCGAACAGCAACTAAAACCTCAGAAGTGGGAATGAAGTGCAAAACCCCACCGCCTCACGCCGCTTCAGATCTGATTCCCACGACGAGAGCTCCCTCGCCTTGCCCTTGGAGTCCTGCATTGCGCGCCCACACCGCCCCCGGAACACTAACTCGGATTAGCACGCGAACCCACCGAGGGAAAAAGGAGGGAGCAGCCGTATGAACGGAAATGCCTTACCCCCATGGTGTCGAGCGGGACGTCGACGACGGCGTCGCCCCTACCGGCGCCCCCGAAGCCGACGGGCTCGGTCGGCCGGAACCCGTACTGCTGCTTGGCGCCCCCGCCGACGCCTCCTCCATTCTACCACGCAAACAGAGGCGGTTCGTCAGATACACACCCCAAAGCTCCAGATCTACCAAAGCACACAGGAAAAATCCCCGATGAAGAGAGGGAGGGTTTTTTTTTTTGGCTCACCGAGTAGGGGTTGTCGTCGGCGGCGCCCTCGTCGAAGGGGTTGGGGTCGTGATGCATGCTCGCTGTCGCTGTCGCTGTCGCTGTCGCCTCCGCGCTCGGCGTGCGGGCCGGAGGTGAGCGGCGGAGGAGGAAGCGGCGCGGCTGGAGGGTGTGGGTTCTCTTCTCGGTGCGGTGGTTTGGACTCGGGTCGCTTCCAATTCAAGCAGTTTCTCCGCCCTTTTTGTGCGGGGCGCCGCGTTGCTCTTGCTGTTGCGCGGCGCTGTTGCTTTTTCACGTGACCTGGGGCTGCGGATGGCGACGCGACCGAGCGGGTGAGGGTTCGATCCGTCCAAAGGCCAGCCAACACGCGTCCGTGGGTCGTGCGTGTTGCGGCGGCGCCCACCAACAACAACGAAGGAAGACAGCCCACGAAAGAAAGGGTAGGGGCCCACTCAAGCAAGTACGGCCCGAAACATAGCCCGTTGTTTCGGGGCCCAGTCAGTTTTCGGCCCATTGTAGTTTTGTGTTTCGATTTTTTTTCATTTTGCAAAAATATACAACTGTTTCAAAATTTAGAAAAACTAGACTTATTTGAGATCCATCATTTTTTTTGAAAAATCGAAAAAATATATAAAAATAAAAAATTCTGGTGTTTCATCATCACTTGGGCCTTACCTTAGGCCCAAGGGATAATTTTTCATGTGCCGAAAGATGGATTGATTTGTTTTTGGGACGGCTAGCTGCAGCCTGCAAGGGAGTCGAAAAGATTGATTTGTTTTTGGGAGAGAGCTGTCGCGCTCACTCCAAGGAGCAGAAATTAGGGCGACCTGAGGGACGGATCCATCATCCATGGAACCGAACGAACAAGTGAAGTGCCTCTCAACCGAAGCAAAGGCTCGTCCCTATCTTCTTCCTCTAGCAAACTCCCCGGCTCCTCCGTCATCCAGTCTCATTTAATTCGAGCCATGTGCCAGCTCCACGTGCCCCTCGCGCCTCCCCAGGCTTATCTCTACTATTACGCGCTATCTCGCTGGTGGAGCTCGCTCACTTCTTATTAACAGCAAAGCACTTGTGCGTTTACGGCCTGTTCGTTTGGTGGTGGCGAATACGATCTTTGGTTTGTTACGAGAGAAAAATCTTATTGGTTTAGTCGATGGTGGCTGATTTGTTGTGAGATAAAAGTAATGCTGGTTGGTGGCTGATAAGCCAAGCAAACAGCGCTTAGTGTTGTTTACGCTAATCGCAGCCGCTTATATTAACAAACCTGCAAATAGTATTGGAGGAAGACAGAGAAAAGGTTGCGGCTGACTTAGGGTTCCACACGCGCGCCAACAAGTAGTGGTTTATTATCCTTCTTTTCTTGCTTGGATTTTGATCGGCGTTTAAAGTATGGTGAGTCAGTGACATTTGTGTTTTGTAGGAGTTCGATGATCGATATCTACGGTGGTGGTGGTGTGTATAGGGTCAATGAGATGCACATTGAGACACATGCTTTCCTGCCTCTTGGTAGGGATCAGAGCTACAAAAGCTATATATATAGTTTTGAAGCAACACAAACACACAGCGGGAGACTGAGTTTGCAAGTGTGTGTGGTTGCTAAAACGTCTTTTGGCTGTGAAGTAGGGTACCAAAATATCAAAATGCACTTGAATATAATTGATTCCGTAGCATTGGATCGACGATCCTGCTGCACAGGCCCGGTGTGTACTTAACTACTTAATCACCAATCAAATACAGTAGTCCCTAGCGCACGTAGAGACTAGAGAGGCAGTCCTACTCCAAATGTAACTACTAGTTAGTCGCTGATCAGATGTAGAGCCTGAATGAACATCAGATCAGCAATGTCATGCTACGGAGTAAATATTTATTCAAAAATTCTAGGGGGGGGAGGGTGAGCGATCTTTTGAATTAATTTTATGGATATACAGATTTTTGCTTAAGTGACCCGGATGAGAGGATATGGTACTTGGATGCGGATTGCGGACAGAACGCCACCAACTTTCTCAAACTCAGCGAGATCAGCGAGTTAATCGCGACGCAAGCACACTCGCCGGCCCGTAACTCTCGATATGCGTTCATTATCTCTCTAGGCGCGCGCGGGGGCACGGAAAGCTCTGCAATTAACGGAGCGGAGCTAGCACTGCACGCATCCGATGTCATGCAGAGTTCTGCACCACTGCTACTGCTAGTCGCACACACCACACGGCTTCGTGTGTCAGATCGATTTAGTTAAACAAAGTGGCCTAATAAATGTGTGTGCAAGTGTCACTCGCTCTCTCTTCTCGATCGGATCATCTTCGATCCAAGTACAGATCGAGATGCCTGCTCCTGCTCGATCGGCTGCTCCTTTTTCTGGCACTGCAAGTCCTGCAGCTCTGCAAAGGGATAGCCGGCTAGGCAGCTCGCAGCTAGCAGCAGGGCGCACGAGTAGGCAGTATATTACCCCATGTCCTGCCCAGTGGCAATGTTAAGCACTTGGACGACTTGAAAACACACAAATTAAATAGTGCAGTCCTCCTTTGTGCTGTACTGCTGTGGAGGAGACTGCGACTAGGAGTACTTACTTGGTTTGTTGGTTAACCCTAAACCCTAGCCTGATCATCAGTCATCACAGTTTTTTTTTGTCACACACGACTTGTAGCTAGCAGTACTTCCCTGATTTCACATCTGATGGTCAGCTCTGGAGATTCACTAAGGGCTTGTTTGGTTATATAGGGTTCAATCTGGTCGGGAATGATACATACTCCGTATAAAAAAAATTCATGACAGATAAAAAAGGATTTATTCCGGGTCAATAACTAACTTATACAATACAACATGACATCGATCAATGAGTCGGGAGGTGTGGAATATCCCGGTCTCTTAACATGACACCGGGAATCAATCAATGGGTATGGTTTTCGACTTGGAATAAATTTCGATCTCTAGTTGTATCTATCGTAAATATCATTTTCTAATTTTATTCTCAGCCTGGAACGAATCCTACTTAACCGAATTAATGAGGCTTGAGAAGGTGTGATGCAGAGATGTTCTCTTTGTGATACATGTTGGCTTGTGGCACTAGAATATGCCTGCCCGGGGCGTCGTCACATGATGGCCAGATGCTTCTCATTCCCTCTTGCTGCCCTGGCCCATATCCTAGCTATACTACGGAGTGCTACTGTCTAGTGTCTACTACGCATGCTTGCGCGAGCAGCATGGCTACTAAGCATGCGGCAGAGAATCCCGCTCCCGCGGCATGCAGCACATACATGCATGCGTGCCGTATGCATGCATATGCATCAGAGATCGGGAGAGGGAGAGAGAGAGAGAGAGAGAGAGAGAGAGAGAGAGAGAGAGAGAGAGAGAGAGAGATGTGATGTGGACTGTGGAGAGAGTGAAACGAGAGATCGAGGATAGCAGCTTGGCCCCGAGAACAAGAGAGATGCTTGCTGATGAGGTCGATCGATCGATTTGATGGTGGTCGCCAGTTTTCTCTTTTTAAAAAAATCCACGCCGCGCCGGCACACGCGCGAACGTGGGAGAGGGAGTTGGGGCCTTGGGGGCAACGAATTGATGGCCTGAGCTGGACAAAATCCAAAATCTTATGATGGGGTGAAGGTTGGTGGGGATCACTCCACTTTCTGTATAGTGGTAACGAACCAACATTGAAATCGTATATGGCGCCATCGGTTACCGGGAATACTAGAATATGGGATTGCCCAGTGAATGCTGCTGCCTCGATACACAACTTTTTTTTTGTTGCCCCGGCTGCTTGTTTCAAACTACATACACTCCTGAATGAAAAAACTCCTTCTGAATATATAAGGCACCTTCCTTCTTTAGCAAAGCATACATACGCATGAACCATTGATATCACAATGATCATAATATAACCTCCTTTCTTCAAAAAAAAAAGATCATAACCTCCCTTCTAGTCTTATGTGGCCACATCACAAGTTAGTAACAGTAATAGGTAATGTACTGTTACAGGCCGGCCGAAATGACAGGCAAAACTTTGGAGAAATTACAAAACACAATGACGGGAGCGCAATTAAGGACAATACTATACATTTCTTAGTTTTCACATGATGATGATGACACACCTTTGCGACGGTTTAAAGGGACCACTGCACATTTAATTTATCTCTCAAATGACAGGAAGATCTAGCAGAATGATTCTTCCCATTCTTGCTGATGACCAAGTTAATGTGGATGCTTGTATCAGGAATGTAAATGAAATCTTATAGAACAAATGACATCCTTATTAGCAAGACGTGTGTTACAATTGAATAACCTAAAATGCTATAGCTAAAGCCTTGTCATTCATCTTCAGACGACACAGCTTTAATTTCCCTACTCTACGTACACGTACTTGTATTTTTCATTAAACTAACATCAATATAAGGGTTTTAGTTGATGAAGCATGATGCTGTTACCCACATATATATAGATAGTGAATCGTGTCTCTCTTGTGCGCCTTGCATTGCTAACCAAGATAATACTATAATAGGATCGATGTTCGTCTGCACCAAAAAAAGAAAAAACTCACAACTGTTTTGAGAAATAAAAGTTGCAGCTAGCCACCGATCACAAAGCTCATGCATGCTGGCGTTCTTAAGTTATTCTGAGTTACTTAACTATCTAGCCTGTGGGGGGTGTTTTCAAATCTCCAACTGATCGCCTCTCGGCTAAAATAATGCCCACTCGTCGAAACGAAGATTCTCTGCCTTTTGTTAACGCGTAGTATCACCTTAATCACAGCAAGACACACAAAGGACAAATGCGCGCAGACATCTAGAACACCTATACATATTCCCATTTGTTTTAAAATAATCGTACCTTTTAAAAAAAATTGGATCTGGCTAGTGTTTATATAATGCCATGACAGCCTGCCATCGAATTCCAATTCAGAGACACTTCTCCGTAACTAACTCCAAACAATTCCTTTTAGTGCTCCGTGAAGTAGAGATCAGGCATTGATCGCCTTTTGGACAGTACCTCTACTACTGGTCCTCAAGTCAAGAAGTCAATCCAATTCCAAACTACTACTAGTATACGGTAACAAGGGGGAGACCAGTGGGGACAACGTACTGCAGTTGAGAGAGAGAAGGAACCCTAGGTAGAGCTAACTGGCACAACGTGCATGCAGTTGTCAGTGGAAAAGAAACATAGCGCGCGCATCAAAAAATACTCGATGCTTGGAGCGAGGTTAACTGACAAGACTCTTTGTCTTGACTCGACTCCAAGGTGCTAAGTCAAACTGATCGATCAGATAAGTAAGTTCACTACGTAGTTTCTTAATTAGTCTACGAAGTTATACAAGTAATGCCTACGTGTGGAAGTAATATAGATTATGCAGAAAGGTAATAAAAGGATTAGAATGAAGAGAGACGCAGGTTGAATATGGTTTGACCAGGTCGATGTAGCCGCGCGCTAACAGCAGATGCAAGTTTTTTTTTAATTCTTGTTTTTAAATAACTTATGTAGTAATCGAGCATATGCTACATGGTTAATGCTTTCACAATACTCTTTTCGTCCCAAATGACTATTTATTCTGGACTTTATAAACCTATATAGACATAATATAAAAACTACGCTATAGAAAAGTCAAAATGATTAAAAATTTGGAAGAGAGGGAGTAACGTGGATGATCGATTAGCATCAGTTCCATCAAAGTGGAGCTGATTACACACAATAGTCCAGGAAACACATCATGAATAATACTTAGGAGGGAACACAGTTTGAGTCCACTTTATTACCTACTTTGGCAGAAATGCAGTCATCTGGGATCATGTATGACGAAAACACCAAAAATCACCTAAACAACAGGCAAGAGGCACATAAAAATTTTGACTTAAATGTACACTTTATGCTTGTTCGTTTGTGTGGTGGTTGGTGCTAATTTGTTCTGGGAGAAAAGTAGTACTTGCCGATGGTTGGTTTGTTCGATCTGAGAGAAAAGTACTGTTGTCTGGTGGCTGGTAAGCCAAGCGAACAGGCTGTCACGTAAGTATTTAGCTCCGCAAGTACACGCATACAGATTTGGAATAAACATGCATGCTACCACATAAAGTGGAGGGCAAAAAATAATTAACTTGATTAGCACAGGATTATATTTGAAAGATGTCGTTACCATATCTCTAAACCAGGACCAAGTTGTATGCAGGTTTGATTTGGTATCAGATCAACTGATGATGAACAAACTATTATTTCAATTATATACGTAGCTGGACAACAATTCCGAAATCACAATAAAAAGAAGTACTACGTATATTTCTATTAAGTATTTCATCCATTTCAAAAATGAATTAATTTACTTATCATAAACATTATATATTAAAGAACTTGGAGGGATATATATGTAGTAGGTGTTCATATACTATTCAAACGTATACGACTGCGATGACGAACGATTGCATGCCGGTTTTAAAAGCTGATGAATCGGCATCAGCAGCGGCTGCTGAATTAATATTTATCAGTTGCAGAGAAAGAGATAACATCGATCAAGCCCTATCACCCGAAGCATGTCCTTTGCGCGGAAAACGCCTTCGAATACGGGGGTTCAGGATCTTCTGCGCGGTGAACCGGCATGCACATGAGAGTGGCTACAAAGGTTCTAGCCGCATGAGATCCTCCCTCATGGATATCGTTGGATTCAAAGAAACTTCTACCAGAAAGCAACGCCCTTTGTTTAATCCCATGGCAGCGTCACCTTCGAGAGAACCACTTGCCCTAGATGCATAAACAATTGCAGAGAGCAGGAGCTATCCTGTGATATCCTGGATTAGCTGATCAATTCAATTCCAAATGACCATTTTATGTCACGAAATCTATGTGCTTGAATCACGGTGAGATATGTGTGTCGCGAGTTGCTTATTAGGCAAAGGAATTTGTATACGCTTCGTTGTTTGGATAATTGCTGCCGTTCGTGTTTTTTTACGTGCGTGTCATTGAACGTATTATACTTCCTTGGTGCAGTGCAGTATAATATAAGCTCATGTGGCGCATACATCTTCTTGTTGTTTAGTCTCTTGATGAGCTATTACAGTCATTTTCCACTGCACCTCATTGCATTGGCTGGTCAGATTTTTTAAATTTGTCCATTCCAAATATTTTATCACATGGCATCAAGATATATAGCTAGCTTTGAGATTAATGTAGATACGCTAGAGATGCAGTTCTCCATCTGCTGATGCCTGCAGGCCGGCCGGATCTCTTATTTTTCTGCTACCAATAATAATCATCATGCTGTTCCTATGCTGTGGTTTACAACTAGCACGTTTATACCTGATCTCAAACGATGAGAGGATAGAGAGGAGATGATAAAGTTAAATATGAGAGATATTCCGCATATATTTTTAAAGAAAAAACATATCATCTCACTTTCAATCCGCCGATATCTCCAAAAAGCTGGAATATATAGTTTCTGCAACTGCTAGTAGGACACATCACATACAGATCGATCACGGAGAAATTAAAATTGAACCCTAGCTAAGATCCGGCTGTTGTGTGCGTTGCTGATCGGTTTGGGGCAGCATATTATATATTCATTCACGAGCAGTCATCGCAAGAATAACACACACCAGCAGCTAGCAGTTGCCATGGTACAAGCGCACACGATGCAACCCACTGCATCCTGTTCACCAGCGTGCAGTGGCCTCGTCGCATAGAAGACAAATTCATGCCATTTCAGATCATAGTACTTGGGGGCACACATGCATGCATGCGCTTTTGCTTGTGTGTGTCCTGTGGTGAAACGACCAAAAGTACACACAACTATGCGCCGCACTGTAGCCGCCGCATATGGCAGCTCGCGTACGCGTTTCGTTCCATCAGCGGCCAAGGAACTATATATATACACATGAATTTACATAATGTTTTACTGAGATATGTGTATATATATAGTACTACGACAGGCCGGGGCACGGAACCACGGAGAATTTATTCTGGTGCGCCATGAAGAAGGCCTGATGAGGAGTGCGATATATAAGCAGGGTTGCGTGTCCGGGGCCTCGGTCATTCCGTCCGTCAGTGGGTCAAGAGGGCCGGGGAGGGGGCGGGCGACGACAGGGCTCGCAGGCAGAGACGACGTCCGGCGGGCGAGGGCCAGGGACCGGGTCGGCTCCTGTTTTTCTCACCGCCGTGCACGGGTGTGCATGCGGCCGGGGCGCGGCGCGGTGGTTTGTTTTTACCAGGCCAGGCGAGGAGACAGGCGCCCGCCGGGGCCATGCCGCCTTGCGTATGGAGGTGGCACACCCGGCCGGGGGGCGGCCCTGCTGCCCCCACCCCCGTCTGGCCGTCTCCGTCCCGGCGTCCCGGCCCTGGAAAAGGTCAGCCTCCATCCGTCCGTCGACGGTCAATCCGTCCGTCAGGAGGAGGGCCACAGCATAGCCCGCATATGCATGCACACAACACATCGCCCCGCCACAAGGAAAACAATAATACAAAAACCACAAACCCATCACTCTCTAGTCTCTCCCTCCTGTCCCTCTCTTCATCTCCTCTCGCTCTCGCTCTCCCTCTCTCTCTCTCATCACATACTTCTTTATTGTCCTCCTCTCTCTTGGAAGCCAACTCAAGTTAACCCATCTCTCGCTCGCCCTCCTGTTGCTTGCTTGGTGTAAAGAAAAGATCGCTCGCTTTCCGCAGACCATCTCTCACATCCTGCTTCCCCTCCACCCTACCTCCTTTTCTGCCCCCCCACAAAAGCAAAAAAACAAGTTTGCTTGCTCGCTTGTTAGCTATACACCTCCAAGCAGCAGAGATCGACCCAAACTGCCCCTTCAACAGATTGCCCTAGCCCCGTTCTTCTTCCTCCCAACACATGCAAAGCCTGTAGCCTACTGCCTGAGACTCTGAGAGAGCATCACGCGGCTCCTTGCTAGCTAGCCAGCAGCTAGCTAGCTTATTAGCCCCCTGGTGCCAGTTGATTGGAAGGGAGAGGAGGAGGAGGGGAGAATTATTGAGAGAGCGGTTGTTGGTAGTAGCAGCTTGCATCCACTATAGAGCCCCTGCGAGGGATCGGCCAACGGCGCCCTAGCTAGCTGCCGCGCGCTAGAGCCATGTGCGACTACTTCCTTCAGAGGATGGACGGCGACCAGGCCGGCGGCGGGGACCTCACCGACATCGTCCGCGCCGGCGGAGCCATGCCGGGCAACGCCGAGGTGCCGTCCACGGCCGCCGAGTGGCAGCTTCAGGGGGAACCCGCGATGCTCTTCCCGCCGCCGCCGTCGTCATCGGACGGCTCCGCCGGCGGCGCCGACGTCTTCGGCGACCCTTTCGCCGGGCTCGGGGACCCGTTCAGCACCGACTACGCATCAGGCGCCGACTTCCTGGACTCCATGCCCGACGCGATGGCCAGGGTCGGCTTCGACACGGCCGTCGGCGGCGGCAGCGGCTGCGGAGGAGGTGGAGGGGGAGGAGGAGGCCAACTGCTGGACATGAGCCGTAAGCCTCTCTTGCCGCGGGGGTTGCAGCAGATGCCGGCGGTCGGCGTGCTGGCGCCGAGGGTGCTTCCATCGCCGCTGTCGCCGAGGGCGATACGGCCGTACCCGGCATTAGCCGGTGACATGGTCAAGCTCGGCATCACGGCCGGGCAGGTGGCCGGGTGCGCCATCGACGCCGCCGTCGTCGGCATGCAGATGTCGTCGCCTCGCGCCGCAGGCGGGATCAAGCGCAGGTTGGGCAGATCCGCGAGTGGATCCAACAACACATCTGCTTTGTTTGCATCTTGCATGTTACATATACGAACTTGTACGGACGGCGTGTTTGCTAGCTAGCTGATGATTCTTAGGGAAAGTTCTGCGATCTCTTTTTCATCTCTTCCTTCTGCTTGTCCTCCTTTTGTGCTACCTCTCCCTCTCTGCAGTCTGCACTGCACGTCCAAGGAAAAGGGTAAGAAAAGAGGGAGGATTCCAAGGGATTCCTCGGGCTGTGCCAGGGATTGGCAAGATCGTAAGTGTTGCCTACAGCTCGAAATTTTAGGCGTGTGAGGGGTCATCATGAACACATGGCCGGTGTGATCGGTGGGAATATTTCTGAATCGGCAAACGATGCCTACGCATAGGGTTATGTGCATCTAGACCTAGCTGGTCTTCTCCCCGGAAAGGCCGGCTTTTGTTGAGTTTTGAAAAAGCAATTTTGTGAAGCCCTAGTAATAAGCTTGAATTAGTTGCGAAATTTTCGAGAAGACGACTTAGCTTGTCTCAAAAGATTGTACAGTATTTTGCACTTGAGGTTTTGTACATTAATCATGCGATTACTTCTGCTTTAATTTTACCAAATGTTAACATGCTAAAGATTCATGTGTGCAGGAAGAACCAAGCAAGGAAGGTGGTATGCATTCCAGCGCCGACAGCGGCAGGGGGGAGAACAACCGGGGAGGTGGTTCCTTCTGATCTCTGGGCATGGAGGAAGTACGGCCAGAAGCCTATCAAGGGATCTCCCTATCCAAGGTATATATGTGCCTCACACATCCACTAATTTGTTGTGTTTATGTTTCAATTCAGAATATATGGTTAATATTGTGGGATGCTTAATAAGCTCAACAATGAGTTGGTGATAAATTGAGGATGGAGTATATACGAATCGATACGATCAGCAAACAAAACTATCTTCTGTTTTTCTATAATTATACAATTCTCAGCTCCATGATTCTTTGTGTCTGCATGATCGATGTGGTTTAAATTAATTAGCGTAAAAGTAATATAATACTTATACCTAGCTCCTGGGTAACAAGATGCATGTATTTCTCGCATGCTTCTAATTCTCATATATCCAACTAGTTTTATCATCTCTCTATGATACCACTGGATTTTTAATTTGGGTTGCATATCGTCGTAATAGATACAGATACTTTAATTTATTAGCAAGATATAAGTTTATACTTAAAATAGTCCGGGGTTGATGCACCAATCCATGTTCCAAACGATATATACACATTATCAATATTGTTCATTTTTTTCAGATTTAATTAGTTCTCTCTTCTATGCCAAGCTTATATTGTTGCTCATTGCACCAGTGGCTGGATCAATTATTTTTAAGCTCTATTGTACATTTTTTATATACATGCATGTGATATGTCAGCTATGTTATCCTGATTAATGTGGAAAATGTAACTGCTAGAACAAACTTTTTTTTTGGTAAAATCATATAAATATGATAAAGATTTTCAGACGCTATAAATTAATAAAACCCATAGCTGTATCTGCATATAATTAATTAAGCCCCTCTCTGTCTGTCATTTTGATTTTTTCTAGATACATTTTTATAATATATAGACATATATAAATACATATTAGGTGCACAGCAAAAGGAATGTATCAGAAAACAAAATGACAAGAGTAATTTGAAATAACTAAGCAAGTATATATGAAGCACAAATTAAATTGATCTTTCGTACGCTAGCTGCTGGTTGCACACCAAGTGACGAAAAAAGTACATATATATGCTTGCTTCCTGATAAAAATGTTTTTCTGTCTATTATTGCAATGCACGATATTCAGGGGGTACTACAGATGCAGCAGCTCAAAAGGATGCTCAGCACGGAAGCAAGTGGAGCGCAGTCGGAATGACCCCAACATGCTGGTCATCACCTACACCTCCGAGCACAACCATCCATGGCCGACTCAGCGCAACGCGCTGGCCGGGTCAACCCGGAACCACCACGGCAAGAACAGCAGCGGCAGCAGCTCAGGTTCCAAGAGCTCGCAGAACGAGAAGCAACAACAGCAACCGAACGTCAAGGAAGAGCCCAAGGATCGGCCGGCCACGACGACGACGACGACCACGACCAGCACGATCACCACCACGACCAGTACCTCTCCAGTAGCGGCTGTGAAGGAGGAGGCGCTGGCAGGCTCGTCAGAAGCGTTGGGGAGAGTCATGGATGCAGACAATATCGAACTCATGGACCAAGTGTTCAGCGAGAGCTACAAGCCGATGATACCGGAGACCGGCGGTCAGGCCGACGACTTCTTCTCCGACCTCGCGGAGTTGGAGTCAGATCCCATGAGCCTCATCTTCTCCAAGGAGTACATGGAAGCAAAGCCAAGCGGCGGCGGTGATCATGGCCAGGAGAAAGCAATCACCAAGGACCTGGATCCCTTCGACATGCTGGATTGGTCCACTACTTCTTCGGCAGGAAGCTCATTTGAGCAAGGAATTAGGAGAGGTTAACATCAACCACCGTTGCAGTATACCACTGGCATATGTGCACTACACATCATACATTGTTGGATCAGCGTCAACTAATAATCTGAAATTAAGAGTATCACAAGGTCAGTAAGGAAAGATGAGAGTTTTTTTTTTTTACTTTTCTCTTCCTCTTTGGGTTCTTATTAATCTGTTCCTTATTATCACTGTGTGAGAGAGATTGGAATTTTTTGTACAAGGTTTAGATATGAACCTTGTTTTAAAAGGTTTGTGTCAGCTTGATGTGCTGCATGTACTTATGCATATGAGATGAGCTAGTAATTGCTAGCGCTGAGAGGATCCTGATCTGCTGCAGGTGTTTATGGTTATCTGACATTCTATGTGCTGAAAGAATGAAAATGACATAAAAGAATGGGATATTGGGGAGCTTGGGGCCAGGGGGTGTGTGTGAATGTGATAGACGGAGGAAATGGGGAATAGAAGAAGAGACCCACATCCTTGAAGGCGTGATGTGACAGAAAAGCAGGGGCGCCCGTTGTAACAATGGAAGAAGATGTGTTATCTGTTATGTTCACAATAGAGGGCCTCTCTCTCTCCTTGCTTTTTTGCATCTGCCGGTGGGGCCTGGGATGTTGGATTCTCTGGAGGGTACATGTTTTTGTCTGTGCGCGCCAAGGAAAATTCATGCACGAACAACCCTGTTCATCCCCTAACAGCTGAAGAGTGACCACAGCTGCTCCGGGGTAGGAGTATTACTCAGCTCCCCTGTGCATCGGTACATGCGATATACAGCTAGCACGCTGGTCTATTTGGCAGGTGTAGGTACTGCCGCCCTAGCAAGCCAGCTCGATCTGCTGTAGGATTAGTACGTACCTAACAGCAAGTGACACAAAGTGCAGTAGACTAAATATAATTTACTCTCCCATACCCATAAATCAAATCGTTTTGACAAGATTTCAGTCAAACATTGAGAATATAAATTAAGAATAAATTTTAACTTGTTGAGTTTGATTATGTGAAAACTACATGAATATATTTGTCTCGTAGAATACTTTCATAAAAGTATACATATCTTAGTTTTTAATAAATCTTTTTATAAAAATAAGAAGTCAAAGTTGTATTTTGAAGAACGTGTCGTTATCTTAAACGGCTTGTTTTATGGCTATGGAGAAAGTAATTATAAAAGTAATTGCATGAGTATTAGTTTTTTTTCAAGACGAATCTTATAAATCTAATTAATCCACAATTAGTACTCCCTCCGTCCAGAACATAGCTAGCTTCGTTTAGATTTTTTCAAAGTCAATTTTTACAACTTTGACCAAAAATAACTTTTAAAATAATTCTAAATAAATAAGATTACATATTTTGATAGGTGATTTCATAATAAATCTATCAATATCATTTTTATGTTATTAGCATTTATGATTATTTTGTTATTTACGGTCAAAGTTGAAAAAATTGACTTTGAAAAAGTCTAAACGAAGCTATATTTTGAGACAGAGGGACTACATGTTTATTGTACCATCACATTGTCTAATCATAATCTAATTATGCTTAATAGATTCATCTCACGCGAAATAGTCTGGTTACGAAATTTGTTTTATAATTTATCAAAGTCTAACAGTCTCAATGAGCCTCTTAGTATTCGATGGGATGGAACTTATACTACCTATTATCTATTATTGTGCGACTTATTCATCTCGCTTAGCAGCCATCACCAACAGTATACAAATTAGCACGAACAATTAATCAGGTCAAGGAGTAACGCGCGCGCATGCGTGCGGAGTCGGTGATGAGTGAGTGAAGAGCCCGGCCTTCTGCCGTATGTAGGTGCCGGGACGGCCACGTGCACGTGTCTCTTATCACGGCGCGCGCGGCCAGATCGTATCGTCGTGTACGACGACACGTAACTGTAATAAGTTTGTCAGTGGGGGTACGTGGGGCTGTGCACCATGATTACGTTGTGATGCATATACGTGCATGCATCGATCCATATATCAAAGAAATTAAGTGCAAACACTACCGCGGCCGGCCGGGCCGTCACAAAAGTACAAGTGTACATCACACTTTTCCGGCCGGACAATATACATGCGCACAACACTACTTTATTTCTTCTTCGTTGAAAAAAATGTAGTGTGCATGTCGACGAGAGAATCGCAATTGATCCGGGCGTTGTGGATGCTGCGCAGGTTACTAGCTGCTGATTGGCAGGTGAAAATATAAGCCCGGCCGGCTATCAGAGTTGGGCATGCATTATCCTAAGCAACCGTCAAAACTGCAAAGCAGCCTGCCGCCTCGCCCGCAACTTACAGCTGCAGCCGATTGTCGCGAGAACGATCGCGAGTCCGCGTCGTCGTCGGTGACTTGGTGGCGGCGTGGCGCTCCCCGAGCCAAAAGCGAGCGAGTTCGTGCGCGGCACGCCGGCCGGTGGTGCCGGCGGCCTGCATCGCGGCGTGAGCGATCGGGCAACAGCGCTGTACACGGCTACACGCAAACCGATAAATCACGTACGCACACGCAGGCCGGCGCGCGGAGCTCCTGTGCGACGATGGGAACAG
Organism: Cenchrus americanus; assembly: GCA_947561735.1. Classification (NCBI taxonomy): domain Eukaryota; kingdom Viridiplantae; phylum Streptophyta; class Magnoliopsida; order Poales; family Poaceae; genus Cenchrus; species Cenchrus americanus. Next base: position 295,005,911 of record OX387241.1, read on the forward strand.
CGGCGGCCACGACGTACGTCGACGACCGAGAGGTAGAGGTAGGAGATCGAGATTGGGTCGTGATGCGCCCAATAATTAGGCATTCAAAAGCGCTGGGGCAGACCTGTCCGGATAAGCAATGCAACTATACAGATCAGTAAACAGAGCCATGGGTGTATATATAGGTAGGGTTCACGCCGCGCGTGCGTGCGTGCGTGCGTGGCACTATTGCCTTATTGGGAGCGAGCGCGCCAGGGGAGAGGATCGGCGACGGCGGCCGGCCGGGAATTGAATGCGATCGAGTCCAAGGAACGTAGCCCTTCTCCCTGTACCGGCACATTTGGATGTTGGGGGTCAGAGGGTGGTGGTGCATGCATGCGATGCGATGCGATACTGCAGGGGGTTGGGTTGGGTTGTTGCAGCGTGCCTTTCACTGGTAAATACCCCTGTGACGTGTTTAAACGCAGGTGCTGTGCCGTGGGAACCCACACGACCGCGCGCATGCAGATGCAGGGGTTGCAGAGGGCATTCCTCCGGACATCCCTTTTAGTGCTCCATCTTCCTCCTTTGACCGTCTGTCAGTCAGTGAGCACAATTACCTTGTCCTCATCAGACAGAAAAAACGTTTTTCAATCAAATCCGAAAAAGAAAATGCATGCGAGCACAATGCCTGCTGGGCCAATAAAAGCGAGCAGATACCAAATGGATGGATGATGAATGGATCCTCTTTTTATTACGGGCCGAAAGAGTGGTGCACCCAGATTTTGCTTCGGGCCCCTCCCATAGGCCAGCCTGGCTGGTAGTTGGGCCTCGCTCCCTCCCTCCCCTCCTGTTCCTGTTGCGTTCGTTGTTTTTACTTTCACCTGCAGCTGCAATGGCAAACTGTTCCTCAAATCTTGCCCAGTTCAAACTGTTCGACCGCTGCAAACTGTTCCTCAAATCTTACCCAGCTCTCACACTGATCGACCAGTGCCAACTGTTCCTCAAAATTTGCCCAGTGCAACAGTGAGCTCATCCTGCTCACGCTTACCTCCCACACCTACCTGGCGCTCGGATCTCACCTAATCTCCTGTGTTGCACTTACACGCAGTACGCAGCTCGCTAAGTCGCTGTTACACTGGTATTAAGCGCTGCCTGACGTGCTCGTTTCCAGGTAATCCTCCTGACGTCACACGGCGCAGCTGGGCGGGCGGCGGCGGGTGCTCATTACCAGTACTAGAGGCCGAAGCCAGCCTTGCTTGCACCATCTTTATTCCGTTGGATCCACATCCCACGCCTGCACCACCTAATAATATTGGGCGCTCAGGGAAGCCCATAGATTCGAGCGAGCGGTCACGGAAATATCTGAAAACCTTTTTTTTTGTTTTGAAATCGATATCTGAATACTTTCTGCACCGCAAATGGACATTGGAGTCGCGGAGACGGACCCGTGAAAGCAATGGCTTCTGGTCCCTTTCATATCCGTTCTGTGGGTCCCACACCCATCCAATCAATCATGCCCCTCAATTTTCCGCGCGAGCACACCGTTTTTTCCATTTGGAGGAGCGTGTTATTCCAATATACTCGGTCGCTCTCTCCAGTCTCCACCATCATCCTCTCTCCCTCCCCCACCAGGCCACAACCACCACCAGTCCATGACGGGGAGGGGGAGGCCATCGGAAGCGGACGCTGCCGACATGGACGCCGGCGTCGAGCGGAGGAGCCCGCCGCCGCTTACAGAGGAGGCCCAGGTACGTGGTCCGCGTGCTCGCTCGCGCGTAGTTGCGTCGATCGGTTTCAGCCGGCGGCGGAGTACCTTCCGTTGCGCGCGTCCCGCCGGTGGCCGGACGGCGCAGAGCGCTGTCGGCCCCGTGCCGCCATGCGCGCATCTGATTTGGGCGAGCACGGGTTTCAGAGAGTTCCACCGGCGTCCGGTGCCATGGCTGCCTCGCCGGCCGGCTGTCAGTGTGGTTGTTTTCTCGATACGCTACTAGCGTAGCGCCTATACAAAAAGCCGAGGAACCACCGCTACCGCAAATCTCAGAGTTTGGCATCTACGAACGATTTTTTTACGGTGCATTCGTGGTATTGGAAGTATTCCCGCCATTTAAAAAATTAACTAAATGTTGGTGTGAGTACCACTAATTTGATACTTCCACGGTTAGATTTCGTTGCATTGACGGCTCATAAAAAAACACCTTAAAATTTCTCTTTTTTTATTATAGCAAATTATTTAAAAAAAATGAACCACATGTTCTTTCTACCAATCCGGCCGCTGCTACTCAGCTGTCAGCTATGCTACCCGTAGTAACCGTACGCAAAGAATTATTAGCTTATGGATAAACGCAGCACAATATACGAATAACGAATACAACATTGAACTATAGGAGTAGAGTAATCTATGGTGAGCGTGCACTGACTGTTCCTTTTGTTACCGTGCCAGGCATCTGGTTCAGGTCAGAGCCTAGTGCCTCTGCTGGGAGCTCAGGAACTGGAATTGGGCAAGGACGGTAGCAATCTCTACTCCAGGTCCAGGGCGTCCAATATAGTCTTGTGTAAGCATCTGGCGTTTTCCAATATACAGAGACGTGCTCTCGTTTTTATCTCAAAAGTCTAGTACAGTAGTACAGCATATGAGCATTTCCAGTATACAGAAACCAGTATGATAACCATGCCAGTGAACCCAATTTGCTGGTGCTAGGCGTGGTCTTCTTCGAAGTCGCAGCTTTCTACGGTGTCTACCTGAACCTGGTCGTGTACCTCCAGGACGTTCTCCATGGAGACAGTGCTTCCAACGCGGCGACCGTCGGTACCTGGGCTGGTGCAAGCTTCCTGATGCCCGTGATCGGCGCCGCCATCGCCGATTCTTGCTGGGGAAAGTACAAGACGGTGCTCGTCGGCCTCTCCATATCTCTCGCCGTAAACGCTCCGCACAATTTGACATCTGCACTTCTAAATAGATTGTGTGCTTGTGCTTCTCTGACGAACAACTGAAAGCAGGGGATGGCAGTGATCACGACGTCGGCTACTCTGCCGTCGCTGAGACCTCCGCCGTGCGAGCACGGCGGCGCGTACTGCGCCCCGGCGACCCTGAGCCAGCGACTGGTGTTCTTTGCGGGCATATACCTCTGCGCCATCGGGACCGGCGGCGCGAAGGCGGCTATTGTCTCGTTCGGGGCGGATCAGTTCGACGACGACGACGGCAAGAACGCGGCGGAGAGGGAGAGGAAGGCGTCCTACTTCAGCTGGTTCTACGGGGTGGGCAACCTCGCCGTGCTCACCTCGGGGACCCTGCTGGTCTGGGTCCAGGAGAAGGTCAGCTGGGGGCTCGGGTACGGCGCCTGCGCGGCGTCGATGGCGGTGGCCGTCGCCGGCCTCGCCGCGACGGCGCCCGTCTACCGCATCGTGCCTCCGGTAGGCAGCCCGCTGAAAGGCGCGTGCCAGGTGCTCGTCGCGGTAGCTCACAAGCTGAGCGTGAGGGTACCTGACGACGCTGCTGAACTGTACGAGGAGGTGCACGTCAAGACCCCTTTGCTTGATGAACCAGCGCGCGAGCAGCTGGAGCACACCGACGAGTTCAGGTGCCTGGACAAGGCCGCGGTCGTCACGGGCACGGACCTGGAAGGCGCCAGCCCGTGGAGGCTGTGCACGGTGACCCAGGTGGAGGAGCTCAAGACGCTGCTCCGGCTGGTCCCGATCTGGTTCACCTCAGCAGTGTACTTCATCGCTAACTCCCAGACGCAGGCCACATTCGTGCAGCAGGGTACGATGACGGACACCAGGATCAGTATCGCCGGCGGCGCGTTCTCCGTCCCGGCGGCGTCGATGACGAGCGTCATGACGGTGTCCGTGGTCGTCTACATCGCGCTCTACAACCGGGTCGCCGCGCCCGCGGCGCGCCGCTTCCTGGGCCGTGCGGAGGCGCTCACACCGCTGCAGCTAATGGGGCTCGGGCACGTCGCGGCGGTCGCCGCGGTGGCTCTCGCCGCGTTCGCTGAGGCGCGCAGACTGGCGAGCGCCAGGGCCGGTGCGCCGCCCATGGGCATCGCGTGGCTGCTGCCGCAGTACGTGGTGATGGCCGTCTCCGACGCGTCGCTCAGCGTCGGGCAGCTGGAGTTCTTCTACGACCAGGCGCCGGAGACGATGAGGGCTGCGTCGACGGCATTCTACTTCCTGTCGTTGTCGGTCGGGAGCCTCCTCAGCTCGCAGCTGGTGACGCTGGTGGCATCGGTGACCGCGGCGGGCGGGAGGAAGGGGTGGTTCCCGCCGGACATGGACGAGGGGCACCTGGATTACTACTTCCTCCTCATTGTCGGCATTGCCGCCTTGAACTTTGCTGTTTTTGCTTACCTCGCCAAGAATTACACGCCCAAGATCAAGAGGGTTGGATAATCATAAAATCCTCTTGATCTTTTTTATGGTTCAAAAAAAAAAACTTAAATGTCTGCTAGCACTTGTCAGTTATCACCTACACGTTTAGTTCATCAAAATGCAAATATAAATAGGATTTTTTAAGAATGAATTTGCAAAATCTACGTGCGTGCCTATCTAAAAAATCGTAATAACAAAAAATATCTTTATAGTACCACAAGTATCTAAAAACCAAGGCCGCAACAACAACGTGAGGGTGATGAGAAATCGGTAGCTACCTCTTGCGACCGGGGAAAAATTAAACAGTGTCAGAGAATTGCTGACCGACCCGCTGGTTGGAAGCGCAATATGCGCCCCTATCCAAAGCAGCGCTTTGGCTCGACGTCGGGTGCTCGTAAAAAGAACACAAGTGAGAAAGCCCCGTCCTCAATAGAAAACGTGGTGCATGCATGGATTCTGAGTGACATACGGGGTCAATGTGATTAACGGATAGGATAAACGTGATTCACAGCAGCACGTGATTCATTGGAGCATGCAATCTTCTTTCAAGACAACATGCATTGGCGCGTGATGGAAAGCTATGAAACGTAGTGATGCGTGATTAGTGCAAACCATATTGTCGCGTGATTCTTATATATATCATTGTCATCCATATCGACATGTGATAATGCAGCTGGTAATACCGTAAACAAAGTTGTGTCAGCGAGGCCGCCGACCTCGATTGCTAAGACTTTCCAAAAGAACACAACGTGATTTGGTTACCAGTTATTCCCCAAATCCCTTCAAAGAGACACATTACACTGCTTGTATCTTTTCAAAACTAACGACTTTTCTTTCTTTCCTTTTCACCAAAATTTTTTACCTATCTGGTCGACCAGCACCAATGACTACGACGGTTTACTCTTTCTAAATTAATTGATCACTCTTGTTCTTTCCTATTTTTTCATTCCAAAAGACACGCATGGCGGCTTATTATTCCCAAAAAATCTCTTTCCAAAGACACACGACGACTTATTCTTGTACAAAATAATTGATCACACTATCGTCACTGCTTAGGGGGACGCTTTCTCATTTTCAAAATATTTGATCACACTGCTAGGTGATAATTATTCTTTCCTAATTTCTCTTTCCAAAGACACACTTTGACCACACTGCTTTTTTTCTAGAACTATATTAGAAACCAGTGTGATGTATTTTTGGCCGCCCCTTGATGTATTTTTGGAAGAACGACGAAAGGTGGGCGGTTAACCACCAAAAGAACTCGTCCTTTATCTCTACCTAATGTATATATAATATTAAAGCAAGGATGGATTCTGCCCCCTTTTTCGTCCGTCCTGACAGGTGGGCCCCACCTGCCAGAGACTCTGTCTTTGTTTCTCTCCCTTCTCCGCTGCGACTCTCCCATCCGTTCGTCTATCTCTCTCACTTCCTCCGCCGCTGCGTGCCTCGTCTGGCTGTTTCTCCCCGTCCCCTCCTTCAACCAGCGGTGTACCTAGGATTTTTCAAACGGTATGCCACAATAATTTCTTTTCATATGCAATTTAGTACATAACTTAGTGAAATCAATTTTTTATTCCGTAAACAATTAAAATTTGACTACAAATTCATATAAGGATAAAAATGACATGGTGAGTCTCTATTCAACCATTAAATGCAATTGCATAAATTTTACATACAAATACTTAAAACACCTAAGGCCAAGTCAGAAAAGAAATGCAATAAAGCTTCTTTGCTTCATGTTTCAGAAAAAAAACAACATCTCTGTTTTCTGCAAACTAAGGCCTTGAAGGCTGCCGCTGGTGAAGGGCCAACGTCGCGCTCCGGAGGGGAAGCCACCGTGCCATGGCAGAGGCATGCTCGTGTCCACCTGAGCATTGTTGGTAAGCACATGATCCTAACAGAAGCCTCAGACCATCGATTGGGTCCGAGGACATATATCCAAAGGCCACGTGAGCAGTATCATCGGCAACTAATGGATGATTATTTTTCCGAAAATCCTATTTATCCACCTCATATTTTTCGCCACAGGTTTGGTATGTCCATACCACTATTCTTGCGAATTGTCAAAGAATTAGGCAATTGGTCTAATTACTTCACTGCAAGGGTGGATGCTGTCGGTCGACAAGGGCTCTCACCACTACAAAAGTGTACAACAGCTATTCGCCAATTAGCTTATGGCAGTGAGGCTGATCATCTAGACAATTCACTGAAAATTGGTGAAACAACAACAATGGAGTCAATGAAAAAATTTGTAGAGGGTACTATAACTGTATTTGGTGGACGATATTTGAGACGTCCCACCAAGGAAGATGTGGAGCGATTGCTTAAAATTGGTGAGAGTCGAGGTTTTCCCGATTTGTTTGGTAGTATTGACTGCATGCATTGGCCGTGGGAAAGATGTCCAACTATGTGGAAGGGCATGTTTACTAGGGGTGATTAGAAAGTGCCGACGATAATTCTTGAGGTTGTGGCATCACATGATCTTTAGATATGACATGCTTTTTTTGGAGTGACAGGTTCTAATAATGATATCAATGTTCTTAACCAATCTACTGTATTTATCGAAGAATTAAAGGGTCCAGCTCCTAGAGTGCAATAGATGATTAATGGGAGACAATACAACATAGGCTACTATCTTGCCGATGGGGGGTATCCGGACTGGGCTGTATTTGTGAAGTCAATATCCTTGCCTATCTCCGACAAGGACAAGTTATTTGCACAGGAACAAGAAGGGGCAGGAAAGGATATTGAACGAGCCTTTGGAGTACTGTGTTGTCGATGGACCGTTCTAAAACAACCGGCTCGCCTATATGATCGTGGTCAACTTGAAAATGTAGTGCTAGCTTGCATTATACTTCATAATATGATAGTTGAAGATGAAAAAAATAGAAGACGTCGAAGAGGAACTTGATCTAAATCAAGCTCCCAATGTTTCCCTTATCGAACCACCAGAATTCGCTCCTGAAGATTATGTTCCATCTGAAAGGGTGCTAGAAAAATATGAAGATCTTTGTTAGAATCAAAGCGCGGAAGCGATAACCCCAAGAACGCAAAGCCAAATCGCAAGATCACACAAACGAGAACGACACCGAGGCACGATGTTTTTTTAACGAGGTTCAGCCATGTGCATACATCCTCGGGGCATGACTACGAGCGCTCCTCCCCATCAACAGCAGCTATACCGGCATCTGGGCACCACCGCGGCAACGCCGCCGCCCACACCAGCCGCCCAGTCGTCTCACGGTTACAACGGTAGTGCCCTCATATTTATGGGCCGTAGGGATACAAAGTACGACTAAGACTCTACCCTTATCCTACCAAATTACAACTCAAGTCCAACTGTAACCGGACTGTACACATATTCGACACATATCTAACAATCTCCACCTTGGCGAATATACACGCCACCTTGAGCTTGTCCATGCGCGAACCTCCGTGTACCAGACTTGAGTCGCCTCCTTTGCTGCTCACTTAGAACAGCCCGACGAGGCCGCTGCCACCTTGCCGACCGTCGGACAGAACACCGCTATACTTGCATTGCCATCCATGACTCCACCTCCAACAACGCTTCCTTTCAGCTTGTATTGGTGTGCACATGACTTCTCACCAACCATGACCGTCTTGCCTCCATGCATTACTCTCAAGGTCTTCTTATCAGGCGCCGCCTGATACAACCATCCTTCTTCATGCAAGATCCCAAGCGAAATCAGATTCATCCGTAGCCCGGGCACATGCTTCACACCTTTGAGTAGTATCTCCTGTCCATCACACATCTTGAACTTGATATCGCCCACTCCAATGATACGATAAGCCGAATCATCTCCCAAGTGAACAAGATCACCCTCCTTCTCAATGTATGACAAGAACCACTCCTTCCTTGGTGTTACATGAAACGAGCTAGCTGAATCCAACAACCACACTTCTTCACAAGAATTTTCACTTGACACTGTGAGAACATCACCACCGCTATCTGAGTCATCTTGTCTGGCAATCATCACACTTGCGGTTCCACTATCCTTCTTCAGTTCCGAACACTCAACCCTTTTATGTCCCCACTCCTTGCACTTATAGCACCGCGGTCCCTTCTTCTTGTTGTTGCCCTTCTTATCTCCACCACTCCGATCACTCATGATCATAAAAGCACTCCCAGAAGGCTCTTCAGATGAGTTTTTCTTCCTCCTCTGCTCATGAGGAAGCAAAGCCGCAACAACATCATCCACTTGCACCTTCTCCTTGCCATATGTCAGCGTAGTAACCAAGTGATCATAAGAATCCGGCAATGAACACAGAAGAACAATTGCCATGTCTTCATCATCAATCTTCACGTCAACCTTCCCAAGATCAGCAACTAATTGATTGAAGACATTCACATGCTCAGCAAGATCTGACCCCTCCTGCATCTTCAGCCCATACAGCTTCTGCTTCAAATACAACTTCCGAGTCAAAGTCTTGGATATAAACTTCTCGACCAACTTGTCCCAAATCTTCTTAGGCGAGCTTTCATCCATGACATGGTACATGATCTAATCAGCGAGACACAACCTCATCATTGCACATGCTTGCGCCTGCATCTCCTCCCACTTATCATCATCTACCTTCGCCGGCTTCTTCTCGTCGAGTGCTCTCGAGATGCCCTGTTGAGCCAACAGGTCCTTCACTCTCGTCTGCCACAACCCGAAGTTTCCGGTGCCATCGAACCTCGCCACTTTAAACTTGGAAGCCATCGACGCCATCTGCCTGTTGCCACAGATCTCCGAAAATCAATCACACACGTGTACTGTATAGATCATGTACCTCCTACACGTCGAGTGATCTCCTTCCTCACGTCCCGCCACAGACGCCGCACGACGCTGCAGCACCCACCTCCTACGTGTGCTTGTGCTGAACTCCTCGTGCCGTCGCCGCCGTGTAATCCTACACAGCCACGCCGCTCGCAAGCCTCGTCGACCTCCTTGCTGTCGCACACGACAATGCCGACCCGCTCAAGAGCTGCGCCCGCCGTTCGTTGTCAACCGTCACAAGCACCGGCTTTCACAAACAACTCGATTGCTTGATGCAATCTACCGTAGACTCATGGTTTATTAATATACGGAGCCAAGAAACAGAACAACAACGTCCACACCGAGACGGTCTCTGAACTCCTCACGCTGCCCTTTTTACCTTTCCTCATTATACACGTAGCACTTCCTTTTCTTTTTCCTTTCCGTGAGTAGCATGGACATGCATCCAACTCCCAATAGGAACCGTGCAATTATGGGCCCACCAGATGAGCTATTGCCATACGTAATCAAAGTCCATGACCGAGTGGACAAAGGAAATAATCCAACATGCAGTTCGATGTGCAACCATGCATGCCTACAGTACCTGCTCCTGCCACCTTCAGACTCCTGAACCCATACGCATCTATAGCTCCACCTCAGCCCGCACGCTTGATTGCCTGTGCAACGTGCTCACGCCCTGTCCATGGAACCAATCCGCCTGTCATTCGCTAAGCAACACAGGACACGGTACCATATCGTCGTCGCTGTCGCCATCAGTCAGTCACAAGGAATACTAACATCGACGCTACGCGACCCGTAAACAAGTCACCTCCATTAATACTTCCTAGAGTCCACCATGGCTTTCGCCACCATCGTTGCAGCTCTAGCTTGAACCTGCAACGACCACCCCGATCACGATCGACCACCCGTCGATCTGATCACGAGTTGAAGCCGCCGTCTTCATCCACGACGTCTTCCAGCCGCACCGTTGAACCTGGCCATCACGTCTGACCAACCCCTATCGAACAACATCCACTAGCCGCTATCAACTGATCTCCACGTCTCGACAGATCTCTGTTGATTGCAGCTCATTGGACGGTCCGAGCCACCCGCGCGAAGTGTCCAACACCACTGTTGACGGTGTGTTTTGGTACACCTAGCATGTTCATTACACTTTGGTTTGGATTTGATTATGGAACTAACCCTCTAGGCATACTAATCATATAACAAGTTCGTCTATGTGCATACATTTGGAAGTGTTGTGTTTATGTAGGAAAACATGGACATAAAGGACGGATTCGCAACAAGTTCAAAGGAGCATTTACGGAGTCTTGTTCGTGTTCATGAGCTTGATGAAATCACTTCCAATGGTGGCAAGGACCGAAGTGCTACGAGGAACACCCCCGGGGATTAAAGTGTAAAAGACCGAACTTCATGCGCGGAGAACCTCCATCTTGCACGCGAGGATGACATCGTCAAAATCATGCAAGTGGAGGGGGCAAAGTGCATAATCACCTGAGGACCCACGGGAGCGAAGGGGCGACCGAACCGGGCCGAGATGGGCCTGGGCCGGTCGGCCCAGGCCGGCCGGCCTAGCCCACCCTGGTGGTCGGTTCGGCCCCCCTTTCCTTGCACCCGAAGGATCTTCAACCCTAAAACCCTAGAGGCGCCGCCATTCGACGGAGAGAGAGCCATTCGCACCAGGAGGCCATCCACAAGCTAGAGAGAGGGGAGAGAGATCTCCGGAGGGAGATCGTCCACCTCGAAGGAAGCACCCGCAACTGGAGAAGAAGGAAGACACTGTCGGAAGGGAAACCATGATCAACGATGCTATGTCTAGCACCTTGATGGGGTAATCTCCTTATTCTTCATGGGTTGTAATCGATCTTGAGATGTAATCATACTTTGTCGGATTATCTATCTATCATCTTGTGTTGAATATACTTTAATGCTTAAGGTTATCTACCATGCCGTAAAGGGGGTAGAGCTCCAATGCTTCCTTGGATCCATTCAATACGCCGTGTCCATCATAGGTGTAGTCATGAATACCTTCACGTAGTGACAGTACGAGAGGAGGGAAAGGGCGAAACCGTGGTCACAACCCCGATAGATTAGATTGGTTTTCATGTCTTTAAGCGATTGCATGATCTAGTATCGTAGACCCGTGGGCGAGTGTCTTTTATCTTGATATCTTGATCATTCTCTCTAGTGTAGTTTAGTTGTTTTTCTAGTTTAATCGTAGTTAGAGTTTGGGTAGTTAGAGTGTGAAGGTAGATCGAACGCTTGTAATCCCCTTGCTCCGCGGATTGACAAGAACCTTGGGAATCCCGTGGTGAAAAAGGTGTGGGTCCGTACGCTTGCGGATCGTAGAGGGATACGTCTTTTATCCGTCAACAAGCCCCTTTTTCTGGCGCCGTTGCCAGGGAGCAAGCTAGTTTACATCATTTGGTTTGCATCTAACTTAGTTTTATAATTTAGTTTATCTTTTGTTTGCTATATCTAACATATATTATCTAGAAAACCACTTGTTTCGTTTTTGTTTTTGTTTTTATTCTATTGTCTAGATGGCGTTCGCCAATCAACCCGTGGAATAACCGGAGAAATCATTAAGGGATTACGCTAGCCCTCGATGTGAAGACATAAAAGAACAAGAGTCGGATTCGAAGCTCGAAGCGACCAAGTATGAGATTAAATCCAAGATCATCGAGATGGTGGCGGCAAACCCGTTTGAAGGGATGGTTACAGAGAGCCCATATAGACACATAAGGCATTTCACGATGCTATGCAACACGGTGCGTCAAGAAGGAGTTCCCGATGAATGGTTCAAATGGAATCTCTTTCCCTACTCACTTGTCGGCAATGCAAAGACATGGTACTCGTTTGCGTCCTTTGAAGTTGAAGGCAATTGGAATAAGTTGACAAAGAAGTTTTGTGAGAAGTTCTTTCCAATTAGCAAGGTTCAACATCTAAGGAGGCAAGTGATCACTTTCATGCAAGGAGAAGAGGAAGGGATAGACCAAGCTTGGGATAGGTGTTAACACCAAAATTTGGTAAGGAGTATGACATGTGGGTCCGATTCGGAAAAGAGTCCGTCCGGTGGAAGGAAAGGTATCTTCGAGAGATTTTCGGCGAAGGATCCGCGGTCGGCTATCTGCTCCCGGTTCGGCAAAGGAACAAGAGAGCGATTTTGCGGGATTGGACGGTGACGTGGCTCGATCGGGGGGAAGCGAATGGATGGACGAGCGATCAAGTTTAGTTAGGCAATGAATCCATTCGCAATTGTAATCGGCGAGGGTATAAATATGATCCCTGGATGTATGTAAAACACGTTCATTCCTCAATACACACCGGCCTTACGCCAAACCCTAGAGTCCCTTGTCGTGTCGTCGAGTTCTTCGAGAGGGCCAATCGATCCGTCGACCTCCGTGAGTACCGGCAACCTTGTATCATGTCTAGTATCATGCGGTGGATTTAGATCCGATGCAAGTAGTCTTGTTACCATGCTTCGTGTCATGCGGTAGATTCAAGCTTGGTTCAAGAGGGTTTCTTGTTAGATCATGAGCCATGCGGTGGGCTAAGGTCTGGCTCGAAGCTAGTTATCGGCTCTATTGGATTTTGGCAAGATCCAATAGATTCATTAAGTTACCCTGTGTTATCATGAGTTTTGCTTTATGTTTTGATTCATGTAACACACTTTTGCCCAATCTAGGTGGGTTTGGATCGGCTCTTTTCCTTTTAAGATTCGTGCAAGAGCGAGGTTTCGTGTTTTGACGCGTGGATCTCGTGCTCTCCGATAGCCGAAACCGAACCGATCCGGGTTGTTACGTGTTGCGGGTTCAAGCTTGCTTTGTTAGTATAAATCTTGAAAGAGCCGGGTATCATGCGGTAGATGCGGAGGTTTTGGGTTGCTTTGGAGCTAGTCATCGGGTGGATTAGATTTCCAATTCGGCTTGATAGATTTATTCACGTGGTAATGTTTGTTCCTTCTTCATGGACCCCGAATCGGTTGTTCGGCCGCGTTCGGTTATATCTTCACGAGTAGATCACGTGCGTTATTTATGTTTTAAAAGACGTGTGCTTCTAGCTTTCCATATTTGGGTTGTATCATGCGGTGGATAGATCTATTTATGGAAAGTGGTGCGTTCTTTCATGCAAGTTGTATCATGCGGTGGATAGATTTGCTTGATGTCGTGCCCGACGGATCTTAAAGTGATTAGACATGCGGTAGACTAATGCTTTGGATCTATGCATGCTTATTTTAATACATGATCATGTTCGTGCTTTGCTTTATTTAATGTTAATCTTCATTGAGAATCGGTTGTGGCTTTGCACAAGCATCCATGTTTATTCAAAGACCGATCGTTGTCATGCTTACGTCATCCATTCGGCAATGTTCTTTTTCCTACGCGGTTGCCCGAATGGTCGTGGTTCTTTGACAGGTAGCTTCGCATAGCTACATGTCGTATTGCTTGGCTTCTCGGCCGTAAATATGGAACCGCACTGGTACTACCGTAGGTTCCAAGTTTTGGTATTTAACTCGTTTTCCCTTTTGTTAATTTTCGGGAAAAATTGACCGGCACGTCACTTTCTCTCTCGCGCGTGCGAAGCTAAGCTTTTCGGCTTCTTTGTGTGATTGGCGGCGAGTGCATATTTTGCGTCAACACACTTTTTGGCACGCCCGGTGGGACCAACGGCCGAATTGGTTCGAGATGCCCGAGATCGCGGACCTCCCGGATGTCGCATTGAGGAGCTTTCTCCCGAGCGGCATCGGCGGCTCGTAGACGCCGTGAATCGGTTTCAACGAAGTGTCTCATGTCATTCAAGAAGAATCGAAGTGGTGTACCATATTTGAAGAATGGCACGCCCAGAGTGCGTTGCCGGGAGAAACCGACGCAACGACCCAACAAGAAAAGGAAGAATGCGCGCGGATCTTCCAAGAGTCAATGGACGACGTGCTCACCAAGCACAACCAAGCTTTCCTTGGGTCGCTCCAACGGATGATGGTGGCCCTCTTCGGCCGGGCGCGGGGCGGGCGTTCGGAAAGGCGTACGCCGGAAAGAGCACCGTGGAGGCCGGGTGAATCAAGCTCTCGGCCGCCACCACGGGGCCGGTGCGGCGGCCCCCTCCTCGAGCTCCGGGAGCCAAGCGTTCCAATCTCCTCCACGGGGGCGGGGGCGGCCGATTCGGCCTCCGCTACGGGCTTCGGGGAAGTCAACCAATCCGCCGCCACCACGGAGACAGCACGGGTCGGCCCGCGCAACGGCGGATCCGTACCGGCCTACGTACGGAGACTTAGCGTTCGGCTCATCCGGGGCCCCACTCGATCCCGGTCGAAGAATAGCTCCGTCCACCAAGCGGCTCCCGAGAGGAATTTATACGGCGGCGGCTATCATGAAGTGGGGAATTACGGAGCGTTCGATGCCTTCCCGCACCCGGGGGTACGCGCCGGCTGCAGGCGCTCAGGAGGAAGATGCCCTAGCACGCAAGATGGCCGAATTGATGCAGAATCAGTTCGGCCTCAAGCCAAGGATGCAGGGCCCCACCTACAGGCCGCCGTTCCCAGAGTGGTACTATAACGTGCTCCTGCCGCCAAGGGTAAAACCGCCGACAGAATTCACAAAGTTCTCGGGGCAGGACGAGACAAGCACGGTCGAGCATATCGCTCGTTATCTCATGCAGCTGGGGGAATGTTCAGCCGAAGAAACGTTCAGGGTTCGCTACTTCCCCCGCCTCACGACGGGTCCAGCTTTTCAGTGGTTCTCGTCTTTGCCGCCTGAGTCAGTGGCCAGGTGGAAAGATTTGGAGCGTAAATTCCACGCTCACTACTTCGCCGGCGATTCCGAGAAAAAGTTGATCGATCTCGCCACCCCGAAGCAAAGGCACGGTGAAACACCGCCGGAATTTCCGAGAAGATTCGGAGAAGTCAAGGGCATGTGCTTCTCATTGAACTTGCCGGACGATCGGCTAGCCGATATGGTCGTCGCCGGGATGTTACCGGCCGTGCGCGAAAAGCTCTTTGGGATGGAGTTTGAAAACTTGGGCCAAGCGTCACACGAAATTATCCTTGATGAGCAATCGGGCATATGGCCTCAAGAAGGACCCCAAGTTTGGCAAGCGGCACGACATCGCCGATATCTACAATCAATTCTTGGACAAAGCCGATTTGTTCGAGGATTCCGACGACGAACCGGAGATAGGCGCGGCGAGAAATCATGTGGGGTAAAGAGCCTCTCACAATGAATCGGCGTTGGGTCGGACGGACCAAAGGAACCTATGACTTCGACATCACAAAGGGCGACAAGTTGTTTGAGCTCTTGGTAAAAGAAGGCCGAATCAAGTCGCCCGAAGGGCACTCTATGCTTCGGCCCGATGGAGTCAAAGCGAAACGTTACTTGCGGCTTTCATGACAGGGGACTCCCATTCCATCAACGATTGCGGGGTCTTCGGGATGAGGATCCAAAAGGCTATCCGGGAAGGGCACCTCAAATTCGATAACAAGATGAAGTGGATGGCCACCCCTTCCCGCGAGAACATGCTCGGCTTTTCCGTCAATGCGATAACGGCCGAAGAGAAAGGGAAAGTCAAGGTCCCGACCTCGCCCGGGTCCAAGCAAGATGGATCAATTGACCCGAAGCGCCAGGTGACCATAGAGCAAGTCCGGGCGACGCCCCCGCGTTCTCAAGAGCCACATCGAGATCGGGGAGTCGTCCAAGCCCAAACCCAAGGTGACGTCGCGCATCCTCCTTAATAAATGGCGGCGCCGAGATGGAGAAGGAACGCTACCGGGGAGCGTCGTCACGAGGAGGAGCAACGCGGGGCCGAGGAGGAAGCGCGCGGATGGAATCGGGAACGATGCACGCGCGGCGAGGAGCGCGCCCACCGGGGGGTGCGCCTTTTTCGGGGCACCGCCGGAACGAAGGCCACGAAACTACCCACATTAAGGAAGCGTCCCGAATGCGGCGACGGATATGCGAGTACGGGCGAGAAAGCGCCAATCGCCGATCCGTCCACGAAAGACTTGGAAGGATCCACCCGAATGGGGATCGGCGGCAAAAAATTGAAATCATTGATCATCCCAGGAAGCGCCGAGCTGATCTCAGGTGGGCTGACCACGAGGAGGACGAGGAGGTCTACGTCTGGCAGAAGGGGCAATGGTGCCCACCCGGTCTACGCAAGAGCCAGAAGAGGCGGGTCCAACGCTTGAGGAACCGCGAGATGAAGCAAGCCGGGGTCCAGACGAGACGAAGTGGCGCCCCAAGGACCACCGGAAGGATCAAAGCGTCAAGCCCCCGCATGCATGGTATACTTCACCGCCAAACGAATTCATGGCTCCCGCTAACCGGGTGATGCGGGAGGAAGCTTCCTTTGACGACGAGCGGCCGAGGAGATGATGGCGCAGTCGGTGCTTGCCAAGCGAGGCCATCTTCGACAAGCCGGCCAAGAATCGCCACATGAGGCCGCCGTACTTGAGGGGGTACGTCAATGGCAAGCCATTGACCAAGATGTTCGTCGACGGTGGCGCGGCGGTTAACGTGATGCCGTACACCACCTTCGGGGAAGCTTGGCATGACCCCGAGCGATTTGACACCAACAAGCATCATCCCGAACGACTTCGCCGGAACCCCTCGGATACCAAAGGATGCGCTCACGTGGACTTGATGATCGGGTCCAAGACGCCGCTCACCACCTTCTTCGTTATCGAAGGGAAGGGAGCCTACGGCCGTCGCTTGGGCGGGACCGGATCCACGCCAAGCTGCCGCGTCCCATCCACTATGCATCAACGACCGATCCGGTGGGTGGACGATGAAATTGAGGTCGTGCGGGCGGACGACTCCGTGAGCGTGGCTAACATGGAACCGGCCTTTCCGGGAATACCAAGGCATCGATTGCTTCTCGGGGAAGGAGCGGGGAGAAGGTCCCGTTGAACCTGTCGGCGGTGACCAACGGCCGATTCAAGCGGTCGGCTCTTACGGTAATTTTTAATGGAGAACCCCGTGGATGGCACCGATGGCAAGTCGGGACGAGGATTCATGTCGGCCGATAAGCCGGAGGAAGTTGACATTGGAAACGGTGATAAACCAAGGCCGACGTTCATCGGTGCGGGTTTGCAACCGGACTTCGGGGGGGAACTTAATCAAGCTTCTCAAAGAATATAAAGATTGCTTCGCACGGGATTACTCGGAGATGCCCGGATTGGATCGATCCATCGTCGAGCACCGGTTGCCAATCAAGCCTCGGTTTCAAGCCATATAAGCAACCGCCCCGGAAAATCTACAAGGATGAAGTATTGGCCGATGTGAAGAAGGAAATCGAAAGATTACTTGACGCAAACTTCGTTCGGCCTCTGAGATATGCGGAGTGGATTTCCAACATCGTCCCTGTGTATAAGAAAAATGGAAAAATGAGAGTTTGCATAGACTTCAGGGACCTAAACAGAGCTACTCCCATGGACGGATACCCAATGCCTATTGCCGATTTGCTAATTGACGCCGCTGCCGGACACAAGGTGATTAGCCTCATGGATGGCAACGCAGGGTACAATCAGATCTTTATGGCAATAGGAGATATCTCGAAGACGGCCTTTAGATGTCCTGGTCACATAGGCCTGTTCGAGTGGATCGTCATGACATTTGGATTGAAAAATGCCGGTGCAACCTATCAGCGGGCCATGAATTACATTTTTCATGAGTTGATCGGCAAGACCGTGGAAATCTACATTGACGACGTAGTGATCAAGTCCTTAAGCCATGACTCCCATCCGGAAGATGTGAAGAAAACCCCGGAATGCACCGGAAGCATGGTCTCGAAGATGAATCCAAACAAGTGTGCATTTGGGGTGTCAGTGGAGAGTTCTTGGGGTTTTTGGTCCACGAAGGAGGGATTGAAGTTGGCAAAAAGAGCATGAAGGCCATTGATGAAGTCGTTCCTCCAACCAACCTCAAGGAGTTGCAATCCTTTGCTCGGCAAGATCAACTTTGTGAGAAGGTTCATCTCAAATTTATCACGAAGGTGTTGCCGTTCTCTCCGTTGCTAAAACTAAAGAAGGATCGAAGTTCACATGGGGCGACGAACAACAAAAGGCTTTTGAAGAAATCAAGCAATACATGAAGGAGCCGCCGTGTCTTTGGTTCCTCCTCGACCGAACAAGCCTTTCAAGTTGTACGTGGCGGCCGATACCCAAACTATTGGATCGGCCCTTATTCAAGAATTCGAAGGGAAGGAGCGGGTAGTAGCCTATCTTAGCCGAAAACTACTTGATCCTGAAACCAGGTATTCGGCTATAGAAAGATTATGTCTTTGCGTATACTACTCGTGTACAAAGTTTCGGCACTACTTGTTGAATGCCGAATGCACTGTATACTCGAAGTTTGATGTGATAAAACATATGTTATCTATGCCAATTTTGAATGGTCGGGTTGGCAAATGGATTTTAGCTCTATCAGAGTTCGAGTTGAAGTTCGAATCGGCAAAAGCCATCAAAGGTCAGGTCATTGCCGATTTTATAACCGAACACCGTGACCTTTCGATTGATACGCTTGAAATTACCCCATGGGCTCTATTCTTCGACGGGTCATCATGTGGCAAAGGCGGGGGAGTAGGGATTCTACTAATTTCTCCCAGAGGTGAGATGTTCGAATTCGCCATTCCTATACAACCCACCGTCACAAATAACCAGGCTGAGTACGAGGCGCTGCTTCGAGGGCTTCAATATTTGAGAGAAGCCGGGGCCGTTTCCGTTGAAATTTATGGAGATTCAGAGTTAGTCATCAAGCAATTGAATGGCCAGTACGAGTGCAGAAGCGAGGCGCCGAGGAGTTACTACGAGGAATGCGAGAGAAATCTTGAAGGGCTTTCCACCGGTAACCTTACAAAGACATTCCTAGAGAGCATAACGAGGAAGCAAACGGCCGGCTCGGAGCGCCTCTGGTTATAAAGAGAGTCAAGAAGCATTTGCCCGAGAGGTGAGCGCACCGGGGATGGAACTCACGAGAAGATGATTGGAGGAAAGAGATCGTTGACTATTTGAGAGATCCATCCCGAAAAGTCTCTAGGAAGCTCAGGTACAAGGCAATCAAGTTCGTTCTTCTGGATGACAATTTATTCTATAAATCATTAGATGGAGTACTGTTGCGATGCCTGGGTCCAGAAGAAGCCAAGAACATGATGAGCGAGGTACACGATGGGATATGTGGAGCGCACCAATCGGCCTATCGCATGAAATGGGTTATTAGGCAGGCTGGATGCTTTTGGCCGACGATATTAGAGGACTGCTTTGAGTATTACAAGGGGTGTCAAGACTGCCAGAAGTTCGGGAATATTCAAAGAGTCCCCGCATCGGCACTAAATCCCATCATCAAGCCATGGCCATTCGGGGGCCGGGGTATAGACTTGATTGGCCAAATTAATCCACCATCTAGCAAGGGGCATAAGTTCGTGCTTTTGGCTACGGATTACTTCACCAAATGGGTCGAGGCAATCCCACTCAAAAAGGTGACGTCGAGAAAACATGATCGAATTCGTCAAGGAACACATCATCTATCGATTTGGGATTCCTCGGACGATTACCACCGACCAAGGGGCACAATTCGTGTCATTGGAATTCGAGAGATTTTGCCGAAAGCATGGGAATTAAAGCGTTTAATTCTTCCCCATACTATGCCCAAGCTAATGGTCAAGCGAGAGGCTTCTAACAAGATCATGATCAAGCTTATACGAGAAGAAGATCGACCGAAGCCGAGGAGATGGCATTCGGTACTCGGTGAAGCGCCGTGGGCTTACCGAATGGCCCCCCATGGAGCTACAAAGACTTCTCCTTACGAGTTGGTTTACGGGCATCACGCGATCCGCGGCCCGGGAAATGCAATCGAATCGAGGAGAGTAGTGCTGCAAAACGATTTGAGCTCCAAGGATTACGGTGGCCTAATGATGGATGAGTTAGAAGATTTGCATATGATCCGTCTCGGGGCCCCGGAGAACATCGAGAAAAACAAGGCTGCGGGTCACCAAATACTATAACAAGAAAGTAAAAGTAAAGCAATTCACGAAGGCGATCTAGTTTGGAAAGCGCTACCGCCGATTGGAACTAAATACGATGAATTCGGCAAATGGTCCCCTAAGCGGGAGGGGCCTTTTCGTGTGGTCGGATGCGTTCTCGGTAATGCATACATATTGAAAACTTTGCTAGAAGAGGAGTTTTCCGCCGCAATAAATGGAAGATACCGAAGAAGTATTATCCTAGCATTGAAATCGATCGATGATTATACACATCGACACGAAACGGCGGCGCTCGGGGATGAGGCCGCCTTTAGAACAAAAATCCATGAACAAAAGAAAATGGCCGGTTCGATGCATTGCCCTTAGCTCAATACTACACTACAACCGGTTTCTTGCGGGATTACACATAGCAGCCACGAAGGCCAAGTCCCCTAAGGGAGGGAAGCGAGAAGGCGTGGAGTAAGAAGCGAAAGTATGGTTCAATCTTTTCTTTGCTTCTTCGGGCCGTCGCTCCCTCTTCGGTTGTTCCGGGACCACCGTGACGGCGACTTGGAACGCACGAGGATGACCACGATTGGCGGCCTCTACCAAGCTATCCCGGGCCGCCTTCGGGTTGCCGTACCGTCGGAGACATGCGGAGCAAAAGAATCAAGGTTAGGGGCAAGAAATCCGGATGCAAACATGAAGGGGGGCGAGAGGCGTTTACCCCCTACTAGCGCTTCCGGCGCCATACGACGCTCGCGTTCGGCTTGACGAGCGGACGGACATGTCCCCGAGGTCACGCTCCGGGTGCGGGACACGGCGGCGCGGTCGATGGATGACCCTTTGCTCGGGCGTGGCATCCTCCGCCTCGGGGAGAAGAATCGGAGGAGATGTACTCGGGAACATCTTCGGTTCCGATGATTTCTTCGGGAAGCAAATCAAGGCCGAAAGAGGCGAGAGGAAAACATGAAGCGCAAGATCAAGCGAAGGACAAGGAGCGGATCAAGAAAGAACTCACTTCCGAATCGTACGCTTCCTTGACGAGCCGCTCCCCCGAGGTTGTTTACCCTTGTCCATGGCGTTGGGGTTTTTTCTTCTAGCGAGCAGAAGAAGAGACGAGAAGTGATGGAGGAGTGTGCGAGTGGAATTGCGAGCACCCCACGGGCTATTTTATTGACCAAGGAGGCGCATTGGGAGTGATGATGCGCCGCACACACCTGTTGGAATACCAAGCGGCGGGGGTTTCCACCGAGTGCGAAGGGTTTCTTTTGAACGGTATTCGCGGATTGCCGAATTGGGATCCTTTGTGGATCTTGCGCCAAGGGGCGAGTTGTTTGCGAGCGTTCGGCTACGTAGCGGTTCCCGGATGCATTCGAAGAGGACAAGTTCACGGATGCAAATGCGAAGGGAAATATCACGGAACAAATGCGAGATTCCAAAAGTTCATCATATATTGCCGACATTTACACATCCCTAGTACAATCTAATCAAAGAGTCTATTCGGCACGGAGCCGGGGATGGGTAATTTCGGCAATGGCGTCGCCGTGGCCATCGAGGCGCTCCGGGATGAGCTCGATCTCGTCGATATCCTCCGGCGCGCCGCCACGGAAGCCACGCGGCCGGTGGAATAGTCGACGTCCGTATGCGTCGCCATCGCAGCCAGGCCCAAGGTGGTGCCCAGACGAACACCATGGACGGCCACCTCGTCAATGCGGCGCTCCACCGCGGCCAGGCGCTCCGCCGGCGTGTCGCCGTGAGCGTTCACCTTCTCCGCCAGTTGCTCCACCAGCGCCTTTAGCTGGTTGAGCTCAGCATCACGAGCGCGAAGGGCAAACAAGAAGGGATTAGCATCAAAGGCCGGACTAAATCAAGAATCGGAACCATACCATCGATGGCTTCCGGCGGTTGTTTCCGCCGGTCCTCCCACTCTAGTTCGGCCACGCCCGCTTTTTTTGGAGACGGCCTCCGGCTCAAGACGAGACGCTTCTAGCTCCTCCTTGAAGCGAATAGCGTCCGCTTCCCCGTACGGCACCGGGGAGTGGCCATCGGACTCGAAGAGTCATCGGGGAAGGGGCCGATTGGCCGGCGCGCGGGGCGGATTCCATCGAATCAAACTGAAAAAAGGGAGATGATTGTCAAGGCAAAGGAAGATCAAAAGGAAGATCGACAAGGAGAAATTGATGATCATCACCGCCTGCGCGCATTGGCGCTGCTTCCCTCAGCCTCGTCGGAGGCGCGGCGGCGGTTGAGACGGCGCACCATTGCGATTTGGGGATGTGCACTGTTTGCAAGAGGGCCAGAGATTGGCAAAGATTCGAGAGCTAGAAGGCCTGGTGGAGAGCTAGGGGCACCTATGGCGACATTTATAGGCCTGGCAGGGTAATTGTGGTTTCGAATCGTGGCTGTGGATCGTGGCGCACGTCCCAATAAAATCGGAAGGCGGAGAGATCTCCTTGACCAACCCGCCGGTGGGTCGTTTGGAGTTCTAAGCTGAAACGCGTGTGGGTCGATGGTTTCGGCTAAAGGAATTCAAGGTGTCGTTCGGCAGTTAGTGTTTCACTACCGAATGGGTCGTTCAGCATCACATCTCAAGGTACGCTAAGGAAAGGAAACAGATCACAAAGGAGGTATTACAAGAACGACTAGTTCAGGTACACATCAATAAGGACATTCAAGCATTAAGGAGTTTTGCGAGTGCATGACGAACATTGGATACTATCAAGTGGGAACTATCCAAGATCTCCTGGTAGTCCTTTTGAGCATCAGACAAGTCAGTAAGCTCTGCATCGCATTGCTTTACTCTGGTAACAGCCGATTCTGCCTCCGCTTCGGTCTTTGCTATCAATCCAGGGAGGTCGGCTATTTTCTTCTGGTCAATCTCCATCTCCGCTGACAGACTTTTCAATTCCGCCTCTAGAGCAGCCTTTCTGGCGACTTTCAGATCGTAAGAGGCTTGGAGGTCAGCCAAGGCATCCTTATGGCTTTTTGCTTGGGATTGTATCCCGTTCATGGCCTGTTCAGCATCAGTTTTTTCCTTTTCAATGGCCGAACGGGAGCGCAATTTCCTCCAAGTACGCCTCAAGGGAACATAGAAGGGCTCTAAGTCGTAGATGGACGACGAGAAAAGCTACGATGTCATCGGGAAGTTTGCGACTAATGGGCTCAAACATCTCTTCAAAATGACGAGAGATCATTGAGCCGATCCGGACGTTCTTCTCTAGCCAGGCCGCGATTTCTTTGAGCTTGAGCAATACCTCGTCGGGCAACGGCTGGTTTACTTCTTTCATCACATCGGCAGCTGATGGGCCCTCTGATGGCAAGCTCGATGATGACGGGGCGTGATCCCGAAAACGACAACTCGCCGAGGTGAGAATGCTAGCATCAAGGTATCAAGATTAAGAGCGGAACCAAGTACCTCATGAATGGTATCTTGAGCGGGAGCAATCGTAGACGGAAGAGGCGACCCAAGTAGAGCCGAAACGTTCAAGTCGGGGAGATGCTTGGTGCAGCAATCGGCCGACTCGTGAGTTTACGGGCCGGGAAAGAATTGGATCTTCCTCTGTTGGATTGGCCGTTCTTTGCTTGGGCTGGTAGGCGATGGCATCCTGGGAGAACTTGGTGGCTCCAGTTGAGTTGGGGGATTCATCTCTGGAGAACATACTGCTTCCGCAGAAGGTGATGAAGATGAAACCTCTACTGGAATGGGCAATTCAACCCTGGAAGGGCTCGCCTGTTGAACCACTGGAACATCTACAAGTGGTTCCCCAACAGTTTCTTCTGCAAATGTCCAATTGAAGGGATAAGTGCCAGTGCTCATCCTTGAGAAAGAACAGCAAAAAGTCATACCAGTGGATGGAGCATCGGCAGGTATTGGTTACGAAGAAGGTTGGGCTCTGGTCTGAAATACACGATGATATGATCGATCAAGAACAGAGTGACCCAGTAATCAGGAAGGTAAAGGAGTTTACCTCAACCAGTACTTTCTTGACAGTTCTCCTCCTTTTAGCGCTCGGAGGGGGAATCAGATGCAATCCTTGCCTCCTGTCAACAGCAAGGCTAGAGAGGCTGGGATCGGTGGTAGCATACCTGTCCATCAGTTGGCGCAGGGTTGTGGATTTAAACCCCAATGCTGAAATCGGGCCTGCGGCATTATAAGTTATTACCCTGGCTCGAGGGGCAGGAACTGTGTTCTGTGGACAGAAGATGAAGGTCAGGACCATGAAGGAAAGAGGGAAAAGTCTGATCAAGGGGCTCATTGTGTTACCTCTGAAGTCGGCAGAAAATCAGGCACCAATTCTGCACAGAACACATGGACAGGTTCATTGAAGATGTGGTCATGGAATTCTTGCCACCATGAGCTGAAGGTGGGGTGAACTACGATTGCAGGCACAAAAGGACATGTGTAAACGGTGGGGACCGCACACATAGTGGAAAACTTCTGCTGCACCGCAACGGTTCTTTGATTTCCTCCCCGGGCTTGAGGAATTCATGCAAAAACAATCTTGGGGGTATCGACCGCATCCAAGCTGCCCGGCCATTACGTTAGGTGATAGTACTCATAAGTGCGGCATTCGCCTCCCTCCATTGAATTCGGCCGGTAATATGCATGGGCGGATTATAACATTGAAGATTTCCAAGAATCTCCCATCTTGATGGCCGGGCTCAAAGGAAAACTCGACGGGGAAGGTCGAGTGTCACGGCCTAGATAAGGGAGCCAAAGAGGATCGGGGAAGCCTTTGAAGAACAGCTCGAAGAGTTGGGTGATGTCTGTCGAACAATAACGATTGAAGTTGCTTCTCCATAGCTTTGGCATCCTCGGTGACTTGAAGCTCTCCTTCGGGGGGATTGGACCGGGGGAAGAACCCGGAGTTCAAGTCGACGCCTACAATCGATGCATGTGAAGTTGCGGCCAAATGCGAACAAACCACCGGGGACCATTGACACATGCTATCCTCTCGCTGGTGTACATTTGGGTAACGGTCTGATGAAGCATATGGTATACACTGCCCAAAAGGAATTTTCCCAGAGGAAGACGGTTGCCCGCGGCCGGGGTGGATCGCCATTGCGATATGATTCAAAGTGGGTTCGTTGGCTTTGCCACAGAAGACAAATCTGCACAACCACATGTTCAAGAAGGCTCGTATTCAACTTCGCCAAGGGGATTGTCTTTCATGTGCTTCGCAATATAATTCTTGTAGCCATTCCCCGGCTTTACCCCTGTCCGGCGTGAGGAATTTTTGAAAGTCCAAGGCTTGACGAGATCCGGTAATGTCAAGGCCGGTGATCATGTACACATCGGCCAAAGTTGGGGACATTGGGCCATGCCCAAAAAGGAAGGCATTGACGCCATTGGACCAGAAGTGGCACGCGGCTATCAGAAGATCTTCATTCTTGGGCATCTCAGCTACAGATAACTCCAAACATTGAGCAATGCGGAGAGTATCCGGATTGGTCAATCCGCTCTTATCCGCGAGAATCCTACGGTACCAAGTCTTCCGGCCCGCGATTGGGGGCAAAGGCCGATTCTTGAACGCATCTTGCCACCGAGGAGGTGGAGATAAAGCTACCTTGAAAGGAATTCTCCGAGATTCGGCCGGCAATGAAATCTCGAGGGTCGGGATTCCCTTCGGGACCAAGATAATAAGGCTGCGAATTGGCCTCAATAGGAATCAAAAGGGCGGAGAGACGGTTCTGGAAGAGAGCGGAAGAAGAAAATCTCGGGTAAAATTGAAAACCTAATGCCGAACAAGGTTTGGAGGGGTGAAGTTACCGAGCGGCTTGGTTACGAGTTGCCATTGGAGATTCGAGCTCGGAACAAAGGGGATCTAGGGTTGGATGCGAACGAAGAATCCGGCGGATTGCGAAGAACGGTGTTGACGAGGTTTGGCTCAAGGATTCGTGGCGGAGTCAATTGTGGAACAAAATTACTTTTATCCCACAATTGAAGGGGCATGTGTTAACACCAAAATTTGGTAAGGAGTATGACATGTGGGTCCGATTCGGAAAAGAGTCCGTCCGGTGGAAGGAAAGGTATCTTCGAGAGATTTTCGGCGAAGGATCCGCGGTCGGCTATCCGCTCCCGGTTCGGCAAAGGAACAAGAGAGCTGATTTTGCGGGATTGGACGGTGACGTGGCTCGATCGGGGGGAAGCGAATGGATGGACGGGCGATCAAGTTTAGTTAGGCAATGAATCCATTCGCAATTGTAATCAGCGGGGTATAAATATGATCCCTGGATGTATGTAAAACACGTTCATTCCTCAATACACACCGGCCTTACGCCAAACCCTAGAGTCCCTTGTCGTGTCGTCGAGTTCTTCGAGAGGGCCAATCGATCCGTCGACCTCCGTGAGAACCGGCAACCTTGTATCATGTCTAGTATCATGCGGTGGATTTAGATCTGATGCAAGTAGTCTTGTTACCATGCTTCGTGTCATGCGGTAGATTCAAGCTTGGTTCAAGAGGGTTTCTTGTTAGATCATGAGCCATGCGGTGGGCTAAGGTCTGGCTCGAAGCTAGTTATCGGCTCTATTGGATTTTGGCAAGATCCAATAGATTCATTAAGTTACCCTGTGTTATCATGAGTTTTGCTTTATGTTTTGATTCATGTAACACACTTTTGCCCAATCTAGGTGGGTTTGGATCGGCTCTTTTCCTTTTAAGATTCGTGCAAGAGCAGGTTTCGTGTTTTGACGCGTGGATCTCGTGCTCTCCGATAGCCGAAACCGAACCGATCCGGGTTGTTACGTGTTGCGGGTTCAAGCTTGCTTTGTTAGTATAAATCTTGAAAGAGCCGGGTATCATGCGGTAGATGCAGGTTTTTGGGTTGCTTTGGAGCTAGTCATCAGGTGGATTAGATTTCCAATTCAGCTTGATAGATTTATTCACGTGGTAATGTTTGTTCCTTCTTCATGGACCCCGAATCGGTTGTTCAGCCGCGTTCGGTTATATCTTCACGAGTAGATCACGTGCGTTATTTATGTTTTAAAAGACGTGTGCTTCTAGCTTTCCATATTTGGGTTGTATCATGCGGTGGATAGATCTATTTATGGAAAGTGGTGCGTTCTTTCATGCAAGTTGTATCATGCGGTGGATAGATTTGCTTGATGTCGTGCCCGACGGATCTTAAAGTGATTAGACATGCGGTAGACTAATGCTTTGGATCTATGCATGCTTATTTTAATACATGATCATGTTCGTGCTTTGCTTTATTTAATGTTAATCTTCATTGAGAATCGGTTGTGGCTTTGCACAAGCATCCATGTTTATTCAAAGACCGATCGTTGTCATGCTTACGTCATCCATTCGGCAATGTTCTTTTTCCTACGCGGTTGCCCGAATGGTCGTGGTTCTTTGACGGGTAGCTTCGCATAGCTACATGTCGTATTGCTTGGCTTCTCGCCCGTAAATATGGAACTGCCGCTCGGTACTACCCGTAGGTTCCAAGTTTTGGTATTTAACTGTTTTCCCTTTTGTTAATTTTCGGGGAAAAATTGATCGGCACGTCACTTCTCTCTCGCGCGTGCGAAGCTAAGCTTTTCGGCTTGCTTTGTGTGATTGGGCCGAGTGCATATTTTGCGTCAACAATAGGTTTAATGAGTTAATCGAACAAGGACCAAGACTCGACTTCTCCGGTGACATACTCTTGCATACATTTTTATTTTCCCTAACCCCTAGTTGCATGCAACACGTCCAAATGTGTGCAGGTGGGGATCTCATGGAGAAAACACTCACGGAAGCCGCCCAACTTCTACAAAAAATTAGTAAAGCGGCTGCCATGCGAAGAGATTGGGAAGCAAGACTTGCCGAAGAGCCGAAATATAATTCAAGGAAGAAGAAGTGTGCTGAATTTTCTAAAGAGGCAACCCCGAAAGTCACAAAAGAGGAGCCAATCCCGGAAAAGCTTGAAGAAGAACACATCAAGTCAAGCACTACCCCAAGCGTTGACTTCGTCGTACCAAATGAGACAATCAAGAGAAGCATGTCAAGCGCGAAGCCACTAAGGGAGTTTGAACCAATGGATTGGGTTCAGATCGATTACGGAGAAGTATTCGACAAGAGAAGACCGTTCCCTAATCAAAAGGGAATGGCAAGAGCATTGGAAGTGGATTTCCCACCGGAAAGGAAAGCGGAAGAATCATACGACCTTGAAACCACCGGTGAGATCTTTCAAAAGCTCTTTGGAGATGATGAAGTGGATCCGGAACACATAGCCGAGGTGAAGAGAATCATGGGGATCAAGCCCGAAGCATCACCATACGCTCGCCTCGCCGAAATTTACGCGATAGGATCCGAAGAAGAAGAGAAGATGACACCACGCTTGAGTTGCGAGATCAACGGAGTTCAATGTAAAGCTTTATGCGACATCGGAGCCCAAGTAAGTGTCCTATCTTCTAAAATTTACGATAAAGTTCAAGACCACAACCTAGACTTAGCTCCAACATCAACGAAATTAATTATGGGAGATGGTAGAACTATTAAACCTCTAGGTATTGCTTGCAACATGAAAGTAAAAATCTCTGGAAAATGTATACCAACCGATTTCTTTGTTATCGATGCTTACCATAGTAATCATGATCACATAATCTTAGGTAGGACCTTTCTTAAGTTGGTTGATGCTGTGTTAGATGCCGGAGAAGGCAAAGTAACGATGAACCTTAATGGAACAAAGTACACATATAATTTTCTTCGCGTATCTAAACACCCTACACCCTTTCCTCCCGAAGACGAAGAAGTAGAAGAGATAGATAGCCTTTGTTTTGTTGAAACCCTTAGAGACCCGCTGCAAAGAGCGATGGAAAATCAAATTAGTAATCAACAAGATGAAGAACTAGAAGAAGCAGCAAAAGGCTTGGAACCACGTGATGGAAGCGTGGAGGAAGGAAAATTCGAAGATATAGGAGAGATTAAACCCGAGGAGCCACAAGCGCCCGAGGTAAACCTTAAACCTTTACCCAAAGGATTAAAGTATGAATTTTTGGGCCCAGAAAAGACCTATCCAGTCATCGTGAGCGACGAGTTGAGTCCCGAAGAAAATGAGAAGTTGCTGATTTTATTAAAAAAACATAGGAAGGTGATTGGATATTCGATTAATGATCTCAAAGGTATTAGCCCAGTCTTTTGCACTCATCGCATACCAATGGAAGACCAATGTAAGCCCGTAGTGGACCACCAAAGGAGGCTAACTCATGCCATGCGAGAGGTAGTAAAGAAAGAGGTCATCAAGTTACTTGATGCCGGAATCATCTACCCGGTTCCGCATAGTGAATGAGTGAGCCCGGTACATTGTGTACCAAAGAAAGGAGGTTTGACTGTGGTGAAGAATGAGAAGAACGAATTGATACCACAAAGAACTGTGACCGGGTGGTGGATGTGTATTGATTATCGTAAGCTTAACAAAGCAACAAAGAAAGATCACTTCCCCTACCATTCATCGACGAGATGCTCAAGAGATTAGCAAACCACGCTTATTTTTGCTTTCTCGATGGGTACTCGGGGTTCATGCAAATTCCCATTCACCCGGACGATCAACACAAAACAACATTTACATGCCCTTACGGAACGTTTGCATATAGAAGGATGCCCCTTCGGTCTATGCAACGCTCCAGCCTCTTTTCAACGTTGCATGATGGCCGTATTTTCGGAATTCATCGAAGAAATTGTCGAGGTATTCATGGATGATTTTTCCGTTTATGGGAAGACGTTCATGGATTGCTTGGCAAACTTGGAAAAGGCCCTCACGAGGTGTGCGGAGGTAGACTTGGTGTTAAATTGGGAAAAGTGCCACTTCATGGTTAGGCAAGGCATAGTGCTCGGACATGTTATATCCGAGAGAGGCATTGAAGTGGACAAGGCTAAGGTAGAGACGGTTGAGCAACTCCCACCTCCGACGGATTTTAAGTCCTTAAGGAGCTTTCTTGGCCATGCCGGATTCTATAGAAGATTTATTAAGGACTTCTCAAAGATCACTAAGCCTTTAACGCATATTCTTCAAAATGATGTGGCTTTCGACTTTGATGAGAAGTGCCTAGCGGCATTCCGAACCTTGAAAAGTGCATTGGTGAGTGCTCCCATCATTCAACCTCTGGATTGGAACCAACCTTTCGAGATCATGTGTGACGCAAGTGACTACGCCGTAGGCGCGGTTTTGGGTCAAAGAAAGGAAGGCCGAGTTCAGGCCGTTTACTATGCTAGCAAAACTCTTAGTGGGGCGCAATTAAATTATGCCACTACGGAAAAGGAGTTGCTAGCGGTGGTTTTCGCTTTCGAAAAATTCAGATCTTACATCGTGAACTTGAAGGTCATTGTTTACACCGATCACGTAGCCATCAAGTATCTCTTGGCTAAGAAGGAAGCTAAACCACGTTTGATTCGTTGGATCCTTCTTCTCCTAGAATTTGATGTTGAAATTCGTGATAAAAAGGGGGTGGAGAATGTTGTGGCCGATCATTTGTCTAGGATGAATCGTGGACAAGATGATAAAGAGCCCATCGAAGATAAGATGAGAGATGACCACCTCTATCGAGTGCTTGATAAAGACACTTGGATGATTGATATCATTCGAGCGATTCGGAAGATGCCTCTCGATCATCTAGATAAAAACTCTCAAAAGAAGATAATCTCCAAAAGTAGGAAATACTTTTGGGATGCACCATACCTCTTCAAACTTGGCAATGATGGAGTCATGAGAAGATGTGTGCCAAGAGAAGAGAGGGTAGAAATTCTGAGAAAGTGCCACTCGACGGAGTACGGTGGACACTACAGTCATTTTCGAACCCAAGCAAAAGTATGGTCGAGCGGATTCTATTGGCCGGAGATGCATGAAGATACTAAAAGATATGTTGCATCATGCCCCAAATGCCAAAGAACCGGAAACATCTCTCAAAGAAATTCTATGCCTTTGAAATACAACCTACAAATCGATATATTGGATGTATGGGGTATAGACTTCATGGGGCCTTTCAAAAACTCATGCGGATATGAACATATTCTAGTCATGGTTGATTATGTATCCAAATGGGTAGAAGCTATGCCGTGTCGTAAAGCTTCCACGGAGGAGTCCATTACTATGATCAAGAACGTGATTTTTCCTCGTTTCGGTACACCGAGAATCTTGATAAGTGATGGAGGAACTCACTTCACCGGGAAGAATTGCAAAAGGTGCTTGTCCAAGTTGGGAATCGAACATAGGGTCTCTACAGCCTATCACCCACAAACCAACGGACAAGCGGAAACTTCAAATAGGCAATTAAAAAGCATTCTCAACAAAACCATAGAGAAGGGAGGCAAAGATTGGTCAAAGAAATTAGACGGAGCTTTATGGGCTTATCGAACGACGTTCAAGACATCGATAGGTATGACCCCTTATCAATTCGTCTATGGAAAGGCTTGCCACCTTCCGGTTGAGTTGGAACATAAAGCCTATTGGGCGATTAAAGAGATGAACCTTGATCTCAATGCCGCGATGGTGAAACGAAGAATCCAAATAAGCGAGCTAGAAGAGATGAGGTTGAAGGCGTATGAAAATGCAAGCATATACAAAGAGAGAATCAAGAGGTGGTATGATAAAAGATTGAAAAAGAAAGAATTTAAAGAAGGAGATAAGGTCCTCCTCTACAATTCGAGGTTTAAAACCTTCGGAAAGGGGAAATTGCAAAGCAAGTGGGACGAACCTTATGTTGTGCATTCGGTGCTCTCTAACGGAGCGGTAACCATTATGGATATAAAAGGCGATCAATTTATGGTGAATGGTCAATGGCTTAAGGTTTACTACAAACCCGACGTTGTGCCCCTTCGCCATGTTGATGTCTTCACCATGGAAGAAGAGCCCGAACGTCCCGCCTAGGACGAAAAACAAGGCATGAATTTCTGTAAATAGTTTTTCTTTTAATTTTTTGGAGTTTCTCACGAAGATTTACTGGGCCAACTTTTTCCCATGGTCTAAGGAGGTGAAAAAAGGGTGATGCACGAAAAACCGGACCGGCCCGACCCCCGAGGCAGGGTGGGCCGGCCGGCCCGGTCCGACCGGCTCAGTAGGGTTCCGGCGGCCGACGTCCTTGATTTTTGCCCGAATTGCTCCTTTTCGACTTCCTTCTTTGGTGAGAGGGAAGTTTAAAAAAGGAAAATGAGGTTCCCATGGCTTCCCTCTCTGGACTATTTATTTGGCCGAATTGGGAGCTCGGGAATCAACCCCTTCAAGCAATATTTTGCACCCTTGCAGCAGCCATTGTGTCCCCGAGGAGCTTAGAGTTGAAGCTAGAAGCCAAGGAGCCATCGATGGAGGAGGCGAAGCGATGCGAGCTCAAGCTACCCGTCAAGATCAAGAGGACCGCCCACATTCTTTGCGGAGGGCGTGTCTCGACCGGAGCTATTGCATCTCGCAACCCCGTCGAAGGAGAGAAGGTCCCTACGCCCTTTCGAAGGTCGGCGCGCATCCAAGGCATGAAGCGGAAAGATTACAAGGAGGTGTCGCCTGAGCCTAAGGATTATGGGGGTAGCGACTACTCCGACGATCGTAGCCCGAGCTCGTGGGCGGCCGCCGGAAGAGATGATAACGACCTCTACATTTGGGATGAGGTGCCCAAGGAGAAGACTCCCGAAGGCCCCAACGGCGGTGACGACGACGACGACAACGACGGCGGCGACAATGGAGGTGGCGACGACGGCGGTGATGATGGTGGAGACAATGGCGATGACGACCCCTTCGGATTGCATCCGATGTGCTGTCAAGCTTGTCATCACTCCATCGCGGATCTCTACGCTACGGTCGACGAATGTTTCCAAGCCATGGAAGCGATGAGGCAGCGTATGGAGGAGTTGGAGCACGTAGTCGAAGACGACTACAAGTTCCTAAACCGTAACGTGCGCAAACTTTTTGGCATGGTTGGAAACATGAGAGGCAAGTGGTGCAATAGTTGCAGGAAGTACCACTAGGTCTAGTTTTCCCCTTAGGAATTTTGTAAGTTACGACGAGGACGTCATATGTTTTTAGCGTGGAAGAGAGCTAGCTAGCTAGCCTTAGTTTTTAATCTTCAAGTTTAGGTTTGGTTTAATCTTCGAGTGAGAGTCTTAGAGTTTAATGAGTCTTTAGTTTCTGAGTGTGTTTTTAAATTTTTGCAAGTGTCTTAAATTAGTGTTGAGTCAAAGAAAATCAAATAAAAAGAGTCTTTATATATTTTTGTGTCTTGTGTGATGCTTATCTTTATTCACTTGTTTGCTTAATCTTCGATTCTTGATATAAGAACATAAGTATGTGGTTTGAAAAACGTTTACCGTGGTGCTTAGTGGAATTGCTACTACTTAAAGTACCCATACCACACTTCGATCTTGAGCTTCACATGTTAGTTGTGCTATGTTCAATGCTAAAAGTTGGAGGATTTCAGTTCTGAAAATTATCTTAAAACCCTTGTATTAAAGGTTAGCAAAACCTCTTTTTCCAAGTTGAGAGTAATAAAAAAGTCCTATACAAAGCCAATTTATTTTTTGCTCCACCATAAGTGTGATTAGCACGATGAGTTAGGCTAGGATCCTTCTCTCTTGGGAGTTTTAATTTCGAGCAATGATCATGTCCTTGTGCTTATCTTTTGTTGCTAGCCTCGTCTTGCATTCGGTAACATGACTTTCACATCGGAAGTCCCGTACATCGCCGAATTCCATACCCAACCCTATACATCTCTTTTGTACATCGCATTCCTTGAACACAACCTACTCTCAAAGTTTCGTCTCGTCTCTAGCATGATTTATTTAAAATTTCAGATTGTATGCATGCGAGAAAGAGGGGAGTTGAGAGCTTTGAAAAGTTGTCAAGAGAGAGAAAAATAAAGAGAAAAAGTATGAGTATGGAAAAGAAAGAAAGATAGAAAGAAAGAAAGAAAAAATATAGAAAAGTAAAGAAAGAGAAAAAATATGAAAGAAAAAAGAAGAAAAAGAGAAAAGAGGAGGTAGCAATAAAGATATGAGAGGGATGAATCAAGTAAAAAAAATAAAAGTGTAAGGAAGGATGTCACGTTGTTGAGAGACGAAACTTTCATTCTTTTCCGACCATGTGCAATCCGACAACGAGGACGTCATCAGTGCCTCGTAGTCATAATTTTCTTTTGCCCTTGCACATGTCCACCATTCTAAATCTTCTCGTCCTTGATATCCCTACATATGGTTAATTCTCATGATCATTGGCTTTGAAAGGTAAACAATCATTAGAGGAAGTTCTTAGTTTGACAATACTTGTGTTGATTGCACTAGCCCTACCTATAGCTCCACTTTACATGTTGTACGAGAGATTTATGGGAGGTGAGAGTTTTATAAAATTGGTTTAGGATAGCCACCTCATATGAGTGGCTTGAGAAAGCTTGGAGAAAGGTTTTTGTCTAATACTTGTTGCGGGAATTTTGTTTTTAAAAATCATAAAAACCCTCTGATGGAAGCAAAGAAGTAAGCATGGCTGAAATTGAAGGCTTCAAGTGAAGAGTTTGGGTTGTGGGGTAAATCTTGACGTGGTAAAGATTCTAAACGCCCATGTTTATGTTTGATGATCATTACTTTATGTTTATGTATTAAAGATGAAAGGATTGACTAACTTGCGAAGAAGGATTAGCGGTACACGATTACAACACTTTGGACGAAGTTCTTTTACGAGTACTTGCTCGAGGACGAGCAAGAGCTAAGCGTGGGGGAGATGTTGACTGTGTGTTTTGGTACACCTAGCATGTTCATTACACTTTGGTTTGGATTTGATTATGGAACTAACCCGCCACTAGGCATACTAATCATATAACAAGTTCATCTATGTGCATGCATTTGGAAGTGTTGTGTTTATGTAGGAAAACATGGACATAAAGGACGGATTCACAACAAGTTCAAAGGAGCATTTACGGAGTCCTGTTCATGTTCATGAGCTTGATGAAATCAATTCCAATGGTGGCAAGGACCGAAGTGCTACGAGGAACACCCCCGGGGATTGAAGCGTAAAAGACCGAACTTCATGCGTGGAGAACCTCCACCTTGGACGCGAGGATGACTTCGTCAAAATCATGCAAGTGGAGGGGGCAAAGTGCATAATCACCTGAGGACCCACGGGAGCGAAGGGGCGACCGAACCGGGTCGAGATGGGCCTAGGCCGGTCGGCCCAGGCCGGCCGGCTCAGCCCACGTGGTCGGTTCGGCCCCCCTTTCCTTGCACCCGAAGGATCTTCAACCCTAAAACCCTGGAGGCGCCGCCATTCGACGGAGAGAGAGCCATCCGCACCAGGAGGCCATCCACAAGCTAGAGAGAGAGAGGAGGGAGATCTCCGGAGGGAGATCGTCCACCTCGAAGGAAGCACCCGCAAGTGGAGAAGAAGGAAGACACCGTCAGAAGGGAAACCATGATCAACGGTGCTATGTCTAGCACCTTGATGGGTAATATCCTTATTTGTCCATGGGTTGTAATCGATCTTGAGATGTAATCATACTTTGTCGGATTATCTATCTATCATATTGTATTGAATATACTTTAATGCTTAAGGTTAGCTACCATGCCGTAAAGGGAGTAGAGCTCCAATGCTTCCTTGGATCCATTCAATACGCCGTATCCATCATAGGTCTAGTCATGAATACCTTCACGTAGTGACAGTATGAGAGGAGGTAAAGGGTGAAACCGTGGTCACAACCCTGATAGATTAGATTGGTTTTCATGTCTTTAAGCGATTGCATGATCTAGTATCGTAGACCCGTGGGCGAGTGTCTTTTATCTTGATATCTTGATCAGTATCTCTAGTGTAGTTTAGTTGTTTTTCTAGTTTAATCGTAGTTAGAGTTTGAGTAGTTAGAGTGTGAAGGTAGATCGAACGCTTGTAATCCCCTTGCTCCGCGGATTGACAAGAACATTGGGAATCCCGTGGTGAAAAAGGTGTGGGGTCTGTACGCTTGCGGATCGTAGAGGGACACGTGGATCTTCTCCCTGGATTTGGCTCTGGTACCACTTGTTAGAATCAAAGCGCGGAAGCGATAACCCCAAGAACGCCAAGCCAAATTGCAAGATCACACAAACGAGAACGACACCGAGGCACGATGTTTTTTAACGAGGTTCGTCCATGTGCCTACATCCTCGGGGCATGACTACGGGCGCTCATCGCCATCAACAACAACTATACCAGCATCTGGGCACCACCGCGGCAACGCCGCCGCCCACACCAGCCGCCCAGTCGTCTCACGGTTACAACGGTAGTGCCCTCATATTTATGGGCCGTAGGGATACAAAGTACGACTAAGACTCTACCTCTATCCTACCAAATTACAACTCAAGTCCAACTGTAACCGGACTGTACACATATTCGACACATATCTAACAATCTTTGAGATCAAAAGGCTCATATGCAACTCAAGAAAGATTTGGTGGAGCATATTTGGAACAAGAACGGATGTCGTCTTGCTAGGCCTACAATTTGATATTATATGTAATCGTTTTAATTTATTCACATTTTACTATCGTGCGAATATTTATGAAACGTAACCTTGTTTTGTTTATCAAAAGGCTACATAGTTCCATGCCACATTTGATCACAACACATGCAAGGTTTAAATGTTGCATTGTATCTATGAAACTGTGAAACTGTGCATTGAGAGTGACTGTGTCACTGATGTTGAAAAGCTGATGTGGCAGACTTGGTAACTGTGCCTGTGACACTTGCATTGAGACTGGCCTAAGTGTGGACCTGAGTTTAGCGCTAAAATTTTTGGTATGACGATGCATACATACGTGGACCACCTGCTAGGTCCGCCACTACCTTCAACCCGCTGCCGTCGCGTGCCTTGTCCGCCCCGTCCCCTTCGAGCTGGCCTCAGGGATCGAACGTTGCTACTACAGTCAATCCTTGGTGGCTTGGTGCGCGCACACCAAGGAGCATTGCCGGAGTTGTCCAGCATGCTGAAGTGAATCCACGACTGCTTAGTGTCTCTGTTCCAGCCCTCTCGCGTCGCCCCTCCGTTGCCTGATTCCTGCCCTGGCGCCGCCCCGTTGAACAGGGTAGCTAAGCACTGATGACCATCTTCGTCAGCCTGGGGCCTTGATGTTCTGTTGCCGCACGGCGTCGTCGCCGGTCGAGCGACCGTGGTGTGCTTAGTATGTATGAGTCGGATGTTAATTTTGTTATATGCTACAAAATGTGTTCTGATGTGATTTGCTTGCTTGGTGGTAACAGCTCTGCTTGCTGCTGCTTCGCGGTCAGCACTGCTACTGCATGCACCTTAATTGTTCGATGAATTGCCGCTTCAAATTAATTACAACATTTGCAATTGGAATGGCTTATGCTAGCTGCATGGAAGTTTATAATTCGACGACGTGCAGCGGCCTTCTTGGAACAAACAAGTTGTGTGATTTTGTCAAAAAATATGAATTTTAATATATAATTAGTTTTTCACCGTAGCAACACGATCCATTATATGCAATGAAAATGTAGTTGTCAAAACAATTATGAATTTTAATATATAATTAGTTGTTCACCGTAGCAACGCATGGGCATCTTGCTAGTAATATAAATATAAAGTGGACTTTGTGCATGAAACATTCTTTTTTATTTGAATACTAGTCTATCAACCCGTGCCCCCCACGGGCTATTTAGAAATAGCTAATAATAATTATTATCTATCTCATGCTCTCATTCATCTATTACATATTCTAATAACTGTAATAGGTTTAGTTAATAACAGTGTTTTCACTTAGCATAGCACATCCATATGTGTTTGATTTGTATTTAATTGAACATTATATTTTAAGCTATGAACAACATAAAAATTGCTATTTTTATCTATCTCTCATTCACAAATGTATGAGCATATGACGACACACATTATGGGAAGTATTTTTTATATAAACAATAAAAAATATATTTTAGAGAAAAATATAAATTATATATTAATAATTATGTAAATATTGATTTAAATTTTATATTGGTGCACTTTAAGATTTTATTATAACTATATGATTATTTAGATTCAAATTTAGGGGTTACTTTAAATTTAATAAGGACATAAGTGGATAATTTATAGGCAAATTTAGGGGGTTTTTGATATTATTATAGTAGCATATGTGGGTAATTCACATGAAAATTAAGTGTTAATTTACATTATTTTTATAATGACATATGCGGGTAATTTAGATACATGTTTAAGGTTACCTTGGTCTATTTTCATAATGTCAGAGGTGGGTAATTTATCAGAAAGATAACATATCTAATGGCTGTTATGATTAGAGATGTTTAATTGATGACATGATATTTCTAATTTTTGTGAGAATTTCTAGGATTTCTCTATTTTTTAGACTGTCCACCTAGGATCCTAGGTGGCATCACGTGGAAGCCTCAAAAGGAGCCTCCAATTAGTAATAGTAAGATGTCCAATGGCTGTTATGATTAGAGATGTTGAATTGATGGCCGGATGTTTCTGATTTTTGTGAGAATTTATAGAATTTCTCTATTTTTTTAAATTGTCCACCTAGGATCTCTACTAGAGGGACCCCCTCCGACAAGTCTCCGCCTCACACGACAAGTCTCTGCCCCATGCGAGCCTCCTCGACTCCAACTGGGGCGTCGGCCACGACACACGGCGCGACCTCGAGCCGCAGACATCTCCACCACGACGCGTGGGGGATCGTTTCCCTGCACCATGCAAATACACAAGCTGGCGGCCCATGCAAGCAGCTGGCCCCCGACAAGAGCCTTAATGCGGGTCTGCCCGGCTGCACAGCCATCCCATCACCATCATCTCCAACTCTGCCACACGCAAGCTTCGCCCGAGGCACTCAAGCACCCCTACGACAGGCTCCGGACTAGGCTTATGCCTTGACGTGGCGGGCTTGTCAAGTGCTCGGGCAGACCAAAACTACAACGAACTACTCGGAGGAAGCACCAAGCGTCCCAGTGTGAACAGCCCTGCCCAACCACACGACGGATCCCACGACCAAGTAACACCGCTCCGCTTCAATGCGTCTTGACGGACAGCGACGCACGACGGGTCATCCCAGCGACCAAGCACTGTACTTCTTTTCTCCTTTTCCCTTGTGCCCCTTCCCTTGTGTCTATAAAAGGGAGAGGAGGGCAATCACAAGGGTTAGACCTCCGCGAACACCATTCTAGGGGACTTGGGTCTGACACCCTCTCTCGGCCAGTTTGTAACCCCTACTACAAACGCCCCTAGCTCGAGAACATGGCAGCTCGACACTAGACGGAGGGTATTACTCCTCGGAGGCCCGAACCAATATAAATCTCGTTGTCTCCTGTGCTAACCCTCCATTTGTTCCAAATTGCAAATCATGTTGTTTTTTAGGTGCATAATTTTTTCTATGCATCTACATATAGTGTATGTCTACATCTTATACTATAAAAAATAGAAAGAATTGAAAACAATTCTCACCTAGGTTTAATTATACCCGCCTCTCACAAGAGCCCCACTTGTCAGACCGGGTCCACTCATTTTGGACGACGAAAGGGCGCGGAGACGATTTTTTTTACGATTCTAAAATGTTTCTACCGAAAATCACAATTTTTCCTCACCCACCCATTCTTACCTGCCTGCACGTACCCACTCGAGACCCACCCCGTTCATTCTTCATTTTTTTCAAATGTCGAAGGCAATCACGTCTATTGTTTCCTTTATTCATTCTTTTTTAAGGAAAGAGAAATTCATTGGCATGATTGATGACTTAACTCAAAAGGAAATACTCAGGAACTCAAAAGGAAAGATATATTAGTGTACAAAGTAAAGGAAAATTGATTGGTGTGACTGATGACACATCAATGAAAGGAAAATCAAGGAAAGATCAAGGAAAGAATTGTTGCGTGATTAGATGAACTAAGGAAAGAATTGTTGCGTCATTTTCTCAATGGTAGGTGCGCTGTTCATAAATAGTTAGCAAGGAAAGGGAAGATAAGGAAAGATAATAGTGTGATTCAATCAACGACATTCAAATGCAATTAGATGGACATCATTTATGCAAATGATGTTTTGACTTTTGAGTCCTGACTATTTCATTTTGAGTTCAACTTCCTTCTGAGTTCCATGACGTCAATCACACCAAACAATACTCCTTCCTTTTACAATCCGTGTTCCTATAAAACTCAATTCCCAAATTACGAAAATATTATTTTGGAGGCACGGCTTCTTAGATGTAGTACCCATGTAAGTTGATTTGTTCTTCGTTTCGATCTACTGCTTGCATCAATTGTGTTATTATTATTTGACTTGGTTCCATCGATTTTGTTTATCTATTCATCATATATTGTCATGATGAGTAGATAAATTTTGTGTCAGGATATTCCAAACACAACATCTCATCATGCACCTAAGAGGAAATGTGAAACCAATATGAATCAAGGTAATTTTTGTGCAATTGCTACCATTTTGAGTCATTTGTTTTTTAATCCTGAAATGAAACTGATGTAATGTTTGGTTGGCATATTTACAGTTTTTCCCTGTGTTGTTTTACTATTTTCTCCCATCTCATTATTCCTCAAGTTTACAATGATGTTTTTTTGTAAAATAGGTTTTTCATGTGTTGTCGTAAGATCAGCTGGAACCCGGTCTCGGGTTTGTTAATATTTTCATTCATGTATTTTTCCCATTCCTCACGTTTCGACAAGTTCACGATGTTTTTTAAATGGTTTCTTCATCTGTTGCTGAAAGATCATCTGGAACACGGTTATTTTTATTTTGTTTTGTTTCTTAGAAAAATAGGTTTTTCATCTTTTAATTTTATTTTTTAAATCTGTGCGTATGGCACGGGTACATCTACTAGTGTGTAATAATATCTATGACTTTAGAAAGTCAAAATGACCTATTTGAACGCAGGAGGTAGTAACTTACTTGTCTTTTCAGTCCCCAGATCGTAAGTACAGTATGAAATGTTTAGCCCCATCAACAAGCCCACATATGACTTAAAGCTTTAGATGACGCCCTTCAACTATTTGATAAAGTATTTTTGAACAAAAAATGTGAGTTCATTTGCTTTCTGATTTAGATTGGGCTCGGTTGGGCTATTTCAAACTAGTAGGGGACACGAATCTTATCTATATTTTGAAAGGAAAGAAAGTCCTTGAATCTTCCAATGATTCATATTTGTTCGAGTCCCACACGATCTCCTTTCTCCTCCCCTTCCTCCTTCCATTGTCTCCCTTCCCTCTCGTTGCATTGTGCCACCATTGGGGTGCGGTCGGGGAAGGGGTGAAGTTGCACAGAGGGTGGGAGGTGGGTCGTGAGTGGTGGTCAAGGTTGGTGGCCGGTGGAGTTAGACTAAGATTCAAGGGTTTTGGGGAGCTCCAATGTCTAACAGACCTAGAACGGGTAGGGTCGGGAACGACCCTCGTGACAATTTGGTTGCCTACCGCAGTAGTGCTATTAGCGGGGGATGACATGTGATTGGCAGCGGGAGCAAGGATATGCCCATGGATTTAGAAGCGCAAGTGAGTGGATGGTGGTGGTTGTTGGACGGTCAACGTGATAGAGGACCTAATGAGCTTTTAGATGTCTCCTATTATCTTATCTACCTTCCTATAGATAGACACCAGTCCCTCGGCTGGAGGCTCGGGCATGTTTGGTTGCCTAGTGGTTATTAAGGCCAGTCTCAACGAGAGGGTCATAGACATTAAATAGGGTGTCAATTATGCAAAAGAGATGACACAGCATGATATTTAATAGGAGAGAGAGCATCCTCATGACCCCGGGTCGGCGCGAAGTCCTAGGAATGACACCCCCATGACCCTCCACTGAGACAAGTTGACACAATTTGTATAGAACAATTGACCAACCAACATGCAACAATTAAATATTTACATGAACCTATGAAACTGTGCTATGACTCTGTGCTTTGAGGGCGGTCCCAACCCAGACTTTATGCTAAAGTCCATGAACATTAATTGCATTGCCACATAGGCATTTTGCCGATGTGGTAGTACATTTATTGAAGAAAGAGGGAGAAAATGAAGACTCGGTTTCTAATATGGACGTCAAGTCCTCAGCAGCATCGAGGCCCTAGACTTCACGGGCGACTCGCAATGGGGGGTGCTCGTCGTTTCCATGGATCCGGTGCTCCCCCGTCGTCGCCGCTGAGGGAAGACGTCACCGCCCCCTCACCCGTCGGCATCAAGTAAACGCGAACGCTGCCCCTCCCCTCGATTCTCTCCCGCATTCTGCTTCCCTGAACTGCCCCCTCCCCTTTGATTCCATCGTCTTCTCTAAGGTGCTGCTGCCGCATCTTTCCATCAAATCCATCGTCGTCTCTGAGGTGCTGCAGTGAGAACATGGCGCCATGCACTTTGCGACGCCCACAACCTCGCCGCAACCCTCCTTGCTGGCCAAGGCGCAGGGGTGACGGTGGTCTGGCCGTTGGTGAGGATGCGGAAGGGCGCTGAATTGGCCTCCAAATTCGCCCAATCGTGACGTCTTGGTCAGGATGTTCTCGGGCGTCAGATTCCTCTGGTTTTGTTCATAAACGAGTGGCAATCTGTCGCTTTTGTTTACTTGTATCACTGCAGAACGATATGATGTCATCCTCACTGCCTTGGAATGTGCTCCACGAACAAATGCCATGCCAATCAATTTGCCACGGTGCATTGCTCTTCCTTGAATTGGCTCAAGAAGAGTAGGAACCGTGTGTAAATCGGCCGAACAGATTAGATCAGAGGTTTGTTGGGGGAAGGACATGCAGGAGGATGAGGACGCAGGGGAGGCACTGCTGATGGTGGAACAGACGAGAGAGGAGATATATACAATGGATCACATGGTTTATGCCACAGCGGATCACCTGTTTTTGGGTTGGATAATAAATGTCTTAATCTATAGAATCTACTATTACAAATGTTGCATTAGAGGACATAGTTTCTTGTGATGAGTCATGGACACATGGACTTCATGAGTAGAGTCTGGGTTGTGAGTGCCCTGAGAGAGGGTGTCATCCCGCAAATCAATACAGTAAAGATGATGTGTCATTTTTGAAAACTCCCCCGTGACCCCTTCCACTGAGAATGACCTAATAAGCACCAGAGCTTATGAGTTTTTTTACCAAACATAAAGAGCTTATTGAGCTTATTTCCATAAGCTCTTCATAAGCCCACATACCTATGAAAGTGTGCTTATGAGGTCATAAACCTCTATTTTGCGTGGGGTTCACTGCAATAACTTCTCTTTTTTCACCTCCTTCCCTCCAACCTACTATATATGTGCATGCATACTCCATCCATATTGCAATTAGAATGACACGGTCTCTGAAGCATAACTTTGACTTCTATATTCTATAAAAAAATTATTGAAAAGTTGTGTATTTACATTTTTATGAAAATAATTTTCAAGACTAATGTTTGAACCAAACCTTGTCCAAAACATCTTTGTTGGGGGGTATCCGAAAATCCGGATGAGTTCCCCGAACACGAGCACGGAAGAGAAAGTGCAGTGAACACGTTCAAATGAAGCAGTAAGGAAGGAGACTTAAGATCTCCCACAGATGGCTCAAATTCCCAAAATTCTGAATCCCATACACGTTCCCTCGCGCCCCCTTTTATAGGGAGACGAAGGGACTTTTACATCCCTAAAATGCCCTCGAGCTTAAAGAATATTCCTAATGTGAACACATACAAGAATGTCTTTTTCATCTCACATATTTACAAGCTTGCCACTAGTTCACACTCTAAACCCGGACTTTTTGGGACGACAACTTTGACTTTGCTTCTTCTCTGGTTCGTGAACTTCTCCGCACACGACTTCCGAACCAAACTCCTGACAGATTCCCGAATTAGCAGTCCTCCGAAGTTCGTGACTTTGTCAGTTCGAGGTTCCAGGCTTTCGCGTGTTCATGACTCCGAGTCTTCGCCGATTCAAGATCCTCGAAAATCACATATTCACAAACCTGAGGCTTCGCAGGTCCAAGATTCCCG
The DNA here is from genome assembly GCA_947561735.1 of Cenchrus americanus. Taxonomy (NCBI): domain Eukaryota; kingdom Viridiplantae; phylum Streptophyta; class Magnoliopsida; order Poales; family Poaceae; genus Cenchrus; species Cenchrus americanus. Next base: position 295,049,872 of record OX387241.1, read on the forward strand.
AAAATCGTGAATGCACTGCTCCTGAAAAACATATCTCAAGAACTTTGTTAAACTCGATGTTTCGAGGGTGACGAGTTTTCCTGAATTCCCCAACACTAGCCCCTCGGGGAAGTGGGTTGACTCCGACGATCCGATTCCACGAACATTTCGGAAATTTAGTAAAAAAACGTCTCCCTCGGAACGTCGGAGGGGACACGCGTCACCCGGAAACCATATAACTGTCTAATCGAGGCAGGTTTCGCGGAACTGCCCCCGTCACCCCTATAAATAGGAGGCTTCCGCTGTTAAATTTTTTCACCGCTCTCCTGCTCTTGTCGCGATTCGTAACTCTTTCTCTTCGCGGAATCTCGTCTTGTGCTTTAGAGTTCGCGACCTTCCAGCTTTCTTCGGATTCCTCTAAGGTATTGTTCCTTTCGCTCTTTAATTCTTACTTGTTCTTTTTATTGCATCAGGTTCTCTATTTTGCAACCTTCATTCACGAAAGTTGTTCTTATTTCTTCGTACCTGTAACACTGTTGGTTAGGTGGCTCGAGTCAAAAGCACCGCGAGACCCATGACGACTGAAGAGCTTGTCGCAGCTGGTCTCCCAGTCGAACCAATTGTTGAAGGTCCTGAGAATGCTCCACCTCCCGAAGATGGAGGTTCTCCCGCCGCCAGTGGCTCCAGGAGTCACGAGGATGGCGAAGTCAGAACGGATGACGAGGATGTCGGAGATGTGGATGCCGGCGTCGGAGATTTGGTCAGGGCAAAGCCGGCGAAACCTCTGCCTTCCTCTCTCGTTTTCGGAGAATCGAAGGTCACGGCCAATATGATTCGGGAATATGAAGCGGTTGGGTTCTTTCCTTCAGGCACTGGGCGGGCTCCACTAGACGAACAAATTCCCGTTCCCGAGGATGGAGAGGTTGTCGTATTTCGGGACTTCTTCACATGTGGCCTTAGGTTTCCTTGCGATCCGATTTTGCCTGCTATCTTGGATGCTTTTTCGGCGAAGATTCATCAGCTGTCACCGACATCCTTCCTTGAGGTGTCAAAGTTCATTTGGGTCATGAAAACTTTCGGTCGTGCTCTCAGCGTCGATGCTTTCGCTAGATTTTTCGAACTAGTCATTGTTCCCGACATCATCAAGGTCGACCACGGGCAGTTTTACGAAGCTCAGCACGCATGTTGTACTTTCAATACCCGACGGCAGAATACCCAAAAGGGGATTACGCGAATTCAAATCGCCCCCTTCTGCAAGACCAACTTGAGTGATGATTGGAACTCGTACTAGTTCTATGTCAAGGTTAACATGTCTGAAGTTCCAGGCTACGAAGGACCGGCTTGCCCCTTGTCTTGTTCTATTGCGCCACTGACCGCAGTGAATGTTGCCGATTTCAACCATCGGGCGGTAGGCATTCGAAATTGCGAGAATGCTTTTCACCTTGCCAGCACCATACTCGGAGGCCGCGATATTATCGAGGAATTTGTTGCTGTCAAAGTTTGGCTGATTTCTTGTGGCTGGGCCCCCAAAGAAATCGTGTATTTCAATGTCAACTGGGCAACTCAAGAAGTGCCTTTCCCGAAGTTCGGCGTTAAACTGCGAGAAGGCCAAAGTGCTGATGCTTTTATGCTCGAAGTTGAGAAGAAAGTGAATCTTATGATAGGCGAGTACACCATGAATGAATACAAGGCATACAAGTTTCTGGTGAAACACAAGAGGAGGATTAATCACGTGTTCACTGAAGTCTGTGGAGACAAGTCATTTAATTCTCGACGCCCGAGTCGCAAATTGAAGGTCCCCGCAGTTGCTGTCGCCAGTTGTTCAGCTGCTCCTATAAATGCCCCACGAAGAAAATCTTCGAAACGAGGCCCATCAACTGTCGATGAAAGCACTTCCTCTGGCGTCCAACCCTAAGGCAAGATCTTTGGAATCGTCAAAATGCAAGCGCAAGACCTCCGAACAAATTTCGAACGTTGAGCTCCAAGCGGCTTCCGGCCTAGCCCAGATGAGCCGCAAGAAGTTGAAGAAAGCGGTGAAGAAGGTTGCTTCTTCTGGAGTTCGGTGAGTTCCGTCTGCGTTTGACGACAATCTCTTCGTGGAAGCGGGTGTCCAGAAAGGTTCTTTCTTCTGGCCTTTGTTGAGATTTAACTTTCGAGACAATTGCCCGTCGGGTTCTGAGAATGAGTTCGTGGACATTGATTCTTTTTCAGATGCTGCTCCCGAAGTTCGTAAGGATGCTGTCCTCGACGTTGCTGCTGCTACTGCTGATGTCTCTTTGCCCATTCACTCCCGCGACGAAACTTCCCCCGAATTCACCAAGGAGCTCAAACTCACCATTCACAGGGGTGAGGATCTTGTCCAGAGTGCTCCCTTGCTCGAAGTTCGTGAAGTTGTTCCCGAAGGCCAGGCTCCCTCTCCTTCCTTAGCCGCATTTAACAAGAGCTTTGGTACGTCTCATCGCGGCGAACTACTAAGTGTTGGTTTCAAGGCGACTAGTATCGGGAGCGGCGAGTCCAAGACTTTAACACTGTGGAAATCGCCTGCACTTGTTGATGAAACAGGAGGAGAAGGCTCGGAACAAACTGGAGAGGCGGTTCGGGACTCTGGAAGGGGGGCTCACTCTGCTCTGAGGAAGACTTCTTCGTCGCAGAGTAAAACTACTTCGAGCTCGGTGAAGAAATTCGCCATGCAAAATTTGAGCAAACAGGGTTCGTTTCTTTTCATAACCTTTCGTACTTTTCAAACTTACGAATCCTTGCTCAACATTTTGTTCACGAATTTTTTCAGAATTCAAGGATCTCCTTCGATCATATCCTCCGGCCAAGTTGGCGCGGTTTCAAGAAGACTATTCCCTCAAGTCTTCCATGCTCTGGAAGGTTGCCGTTGAGCGACTTGTTGAACAGGAGAAGACAAACAAGCAGCTTTCCCAAGAATCCAAGGAACTTAAGCGCAACTTTGCTCTTGCCCAATCCGCAAACCTAGATCTGGAGAAGAAGGTGGCCTAATTAGCGGAGGCCCTGAAGGTTTGCCAAGATGAGAAGAGAGTTGCCGGTGAAGCTCTCGAGCACTCAAAGAAGCAGTTGGAAAAGCTGCAAAAAACTCATGAGCATGATCCGAGCCTGATCGAGAATCTTCGCAAGAATCATGACAGATCTACGAAAGTTGTCGAGGATCTGCGTGCTAACAATGCTGATTTGGCCAGATCTCTTAGCAGCAGGGACCAGTGAATCCAAGACCTTGATAAGGCCCTGTCCGAACAAAGAGAATCTTCTGAAAGAAGGATTTCTGAAATTGTCGACAGGTTGAAGGCTTTATTCGCAGAATATGAGAAATCCTTAAATGAATTCGGCGTTCGTCCAGCACCGCTCCCTTCCAACCTAGGGGTTACAGAGTTTATGAATTGGATTGACACAGAGTTTAAGGCGCTTCCCGACATCATTTCCGGCGCTAGCGATTTCGCAGCGGCCTTCTCAGTTGAGAGTATCCTGAAGCTTCCGCATGACTTCGGTTGCGCAGATCTCGCGAAGTTTCGCGAAAAAATCTCGCAGTTTCCCGGCGCCATGAGTACCTCGACAATTCGGCCAAACGAAGACGTTCAGGTTATCAAGTCTAAATTCGCGAGGGAATTTTGGCTAGCCAGCGGGAAAGAAGTCGTCAAGACTATTGCACGTGCTAAGCTTGCTCAGGTTGATCTTCATATGTTTTTTATTCACTGCTGTTTATTCGTGGGATTTTCATCCCTTGATTTTCTTACATTTGTTTTTTTGCTTTTGTTAGTTGATCGAAGAAGAGAATCACGAAGAAGATGTTGCATCCCCTGACTCATCTGCTGAAGATGAAGACTCTAGCGATTCGAGAGAAGAGAGTTCAAGCAGCAGCAGCGACGATGGCGGTGATGGCGACCAAACTTCAGGGCACGATGGGAATTCTCCGAAGGTTGACATCACCGAATAGACGTTTCTCTGAATTATTCGCGCCCTCGAGGCTGCCTTTGTATATTTGTACATTCACTTAGTCTGTCTGAACAACTGTTTTGTAAACTTTTAACCTCCACAGGTCCTGCAAGCTGGGCCTGTGCAGGACGTGATGCCACTAAGGATTTATCGTGGCGTTTGTTAGTGGCGAAGCGTGGCGTTTGTTCCAAAGGTCTCATCCCGAACAAGACTTTTCTGATTTCTGGCTCAAAACTTCGCTTAAATTTTCTATGGGATGCTTCGACCTTGCTTCCTGTTTCCTAGTTGATAAGAAGGAAGGTTCTACATCTACGAATTCAAGTTTTGCGAAGATTCCGAAGACGGAGCCCCTTAGCCCAACTGCTGGCGAGTTCAACTTTGCTTATGCTAGTGACATTGCGGAAGATGATAGCTGCGAACCCGGATATGTTGTCGAACTTTCATTTTAGATTTTGTACTTATTAATGTAATTAGTGTTGAACTGTTTCGAAATTTTTATGCAAATAAGGCAATAAGGACGTTTTCTTTTGAAAACACGTCACCCTCCCCCACCTTGCCGTTTTGCATGAAAATTTGTAAATAAATTTCCGAATCTCTACTGTTCCTCGAATACTTTAATTGGGCGTTTTTTAAGAAATCCTCACGAATTCTTTAAAACTACAAGTGTTGCTGATCAAGTCAACAAAATTTGTTCTCGAATTTTGTTGACATGACCCGCTTGGCATACTTGCCCTGGTTGATAATGCAACCCTCAGTTGCTTCAACCACACATTTCTACGAATTCTTATACGAGCCCCTTGCCCTTTTGCGTAGCGATTTTTTCGTGAAAACGTTTTTTTTCGGTAATTCTCATTAAGGGAAAAGAATTTTGGAACAGAATGACACACATTCACTTAACCGCAATCATCATTGCTTATCATGATGAAAACTGAGGCTGCAACTCATCGTTGTCTCGAGCCTTTTCGGTAGTAATCCCTTCGTGGATGGGATTTTAGGCCACAACTTATTGTTGTCTCAGGCCTATTCGGTGGGAATCCCTTCGTGGATGGGATTTTAGGCCACAACTTATTGTTGTCTCAGGCCTTTTTGGTGGGAATCCCTCTGTGGATGGGATTTTAGGCCACAACTTATTGTTGTCTCGGGCCTTTGTTCACAACCTCTTCTTTTTCATGGTGGAATTCTGGGTATCAGAAAGCCTTTCTCACGAACTTTTTCTTTTTTCGATGGGATTCTGGCTATCAGAAAGCCTTTCTCACGAACTTTTTTCTTTTTCACGATGGAATTCTGGCTATCAGGGAGCCTTTCTCACGAACTTTTTTCTTTTTCACGATGGAATTCTGGCTATCAGGGAGCCTTTCTCACGAACTTTTTTCTTTTTCACGATGGAATTCTAGCTATCAGGAAGCCTTTCTCACGAACTTTTTTCTTTTTCACGATGGAATTCTGGCTATCAGGGAGCCTTTCTCACGAACTTTTTTCTTTTTCACGATGGAATTCTGGCTATCAGGGAGCCTTTCTCACGAACTTTTTTTCTTTTTCACGATGGAATTCTGGAAATACGCAATTTGGGGGAAGACTCTTTTTATACATATATCACAAAGAGTATTTATATAGCATCCGCCTCGTTAAAAACCTTGCCTCTTGATTTAGAGCCCCCTTTGCAAGGAAAAGAGTACGGTCCTCCTTATTCTTAATGCAACTAGGAAAGTAAAGGCTATATTACATCTAGCTAGAACTTGTTTTTTCCCGAAGTCACTTATAGACACGTGATTCGGATTTTTTTGTTTTTTGAGAATGTAAATTTACGAAAATGGAAAAAATACTCTATACTACATCTAGCTACAACTTGAACTTTCAAGGGTAATACCTTTTCAGGCTGTCAGCATTCCATGAATATGGCAACTCTTCGTCAGTTTGCTCCATTAAGCGAAAAGCCCCTGGCATGCTTGTTTCCTTTGCAATGTAAGGCCGCCCTTCCCAAGACTCATGAAGTTTTCCTAGGTTCTCCCAGTTTTTCTTCCTTTTCAATACAAGGTCGCCGGTTTTGATGTCCTTTTAGACCACTTTCTTGTCTCTCCAGGCCTTAGTTTCTTTTTGGTACTTCTCAATGTTTGCGGCAGCTTCGAGGATTGTTAGCTCGATCATGTCCTTTTCCACTTTCTCATCAATTTCCTCAATCTCTTTTGCTTTCATGACTCGCATGCTTTCATTTTTTATTTCCTCCGGTGTCATTGCCTCAGTGCCAAAAAGTAGGTGAAAAGGCGTGAAACCCGTTGCTCTTGACACTGCAGTGTTGTGAGACCAAATCACTTTCGACAACTCATCCACCCATTTACCCTTCTTTTGGTCGAACAAGCATTTTTTGATTCTCGAAAAGATCAGGCCATTTGCCCTTTCAACTTCTCCGTTGGACTGTGGGTGGTACACTGACGAAAATTTCGCATGAGTACCCAAGGTCTTGCAATACTCTTTGAAAGTGTAACAATCAAGCTGTTTGCCATTGTCAACAGTTAGTTCTCTAGGAACCCCAAATCTGCAGACTATGTTCTGCCAAAAGAACTTCTGAATTGTTGTTGCTTTGATATTCGCAAGTGGTTTTGCTTCCACCCACTTTGTGAAATAATCGACTGCAACAGTTGCGAATCGGCAATTCCCCTGAGGCGTTGGCAATGGGCCCACTAGATCCATTCCCCACCTTTGCAGTGGCCACGATGGTGGAATTAAGTGAACTAGCATTGAAGGCAAATTCTGTTGATTCGCTGTTTTCTGGCATGCTTCACATTGCCGAACTAATGCCTTGGCGTCAATGTTTTTGGTGGGCCAATAGAATCCCTGCTTTATCGCCTTTCCGGCCAAAGCCCTGGTGCCTATGTGCGCACCACAAAATCCACTGTGAATTTCCTTTAGGAGCTCTAGGCCTTTTTCGGAAGATGCACCGCAGCCAAGGCTCAGTGACTCCTGATTTGTATAGTTCTCCGTTTAACACTGTATAGCCCCGTGCCCTTTGTTTCAATCTTTTTTCTTCCAACTCATCTTGTGGCTCATAGTGGCCTCTCAGATAAGCCATGATTTCTGCTCTCCAATCGGGAGTGTCCACTACATTCACGATTTTCGGCCTTGAATCTTTGATGGATGGTTCCCTGATGATTTCGAAAAACACATCAGGAGGTAGCTCTTGATTTCTGGCTGCTGCTTTCGCCAGTTTGTCTGCCTCATTGTTGTCATCTCTTGGGATATGCTGGACTGAGTAACCTTTGAAGTGCTTTTCCATTTCCCTGACTTTTTCTAGATACTTCATGAGAACAAGATTTCTTGCTTCACTTTCTTTCTCGTTATGTTCTTGAATTACTTTCGAATCTGTTCTGATTATGAAGGTTTGCTGCCCCAAGGCTATCATTTTCCTTAATGCCAACAGAAGAGCTTCGTATTCTGTTGTGTTGTTCATGGAATGCTCATTGTTCGCGAATACGAGCCGAGCTGCGTATCTTATCACTACGCCCGTTGGGGACGTTACGACACCGAAATTCAAACCCCCTTGTAGCACCAAGCCCCATCACACTGTACTATCCAGGGTTCAGGTACATTTTCCTCGAAGTTCTGAGTAGGCGAAGTCCAATCCACGACAAAATCTGCCAGAACTTGCGACTTTATTGCACTTCTTCTCTCGAAGTCTACCACATATTCAGAGAGTTCAGCGCCCCACTTGATTATTCAGGTGGATGTTTCTCTATTTGCGAACAAATCGTTTAACGACTGGTTGGTGATGACTCTTATCTTGTGACCCTTGAAATAGTGCCTTAGATTCCTTGCTGCCATGATGACTGCATATGCGATTTTTTCCAGTTCGGAATAGAAGATCTTGGAGCCAGACAAAGCTTCAGAAGCAAAGTATACAGGAATTTGTTTGAGTTTCCCTTCTTCCTCCTTTTCTTGCACTAGCACCGCACTTACTGCCGAATTTGATGCAGACACATATAGCAAAAGTGGCGATTTCGGTTCGGGAGGACAGAGCTTGGTCATATTGGACAAGTAATCTTTCAATTCTTGGAAGGCTCGTTTCTGAGGTTCAGACCACTGGAAGTTCTTGGCATTTCTGAGGACTTGGAAGAATGGTAAGCTTCTTTCTGCGGTTCTGGGAATGAATCTGTTAAGGGCAGCCACTCTCCCTGTCAGCTTCTGCACATCTTTCACTGAAACTGGATCTTGCATTTCCACTAGAGCCCTGATTTTGTCGGGATTTGCCGCTATGCCTTTTGTTGAAACTAGACATCTGAGAACTTTCCCCTTGTGAATGCCGAATACACATTTCTCCGGATTCAGCTTCAGATTTGCTGCTCTCATGTTCGCAAATGTTTCCGCCAGGTCACTGATGTGGTCTTTCCTCTGAACACTTTTGACGACTATGTCGTCCACATACGCCAAGATGTTCCTCCGTATCTGTGGGTGAAGTACTATTGCTATCATTCTTGAGAATGTACATCATGTGTTCTTTAGCCCCTCTGGCATTCTCACAAAACAGAATGTTCTGAAGGGAGTGATGAAACTTGTTTTTTCTTCGTCCTCCTTGCGAACCCTGATCTGATGATACCCAGAGAACATGTCCAGGAGTGAGAGCATTTCACTGTTGGCTGCATCATCTACGATTTTGTCTACCCTTTCCAAGGGGAAATCGTCTTTCTTGCATGCCTTGTTCAAATCTGTGAAGTCTACACACATTCTCCACTTTCCATTTTTCTTTTTGACTGGTACAGTGTTGGCTAGCCAGACTGGATACTTTACTTCTCTGATTACTTGTGCGTCTTGCAATCTCTGAACTTCAGCTTCCACTGCTTTCACCTTTTCCTCGGACATTTTCCGAAGTTTCTGTTTCTTGGGAGGTATTTTTTCGTCTGTTTCTAGGGCATGTTCAATGATGTCCCTGTCAACACCTTGCAGGTCGTTAGCTGACCATGTGAAAACATCCTTGTTTTTGTTCAGGAATTGTACGAGGTCCCTCTCCTCTTCGACCGAGGTTAGCCCCTATTGTGACTGCTCTATGGGGCATGTCATCTAGATACACTTTCTTGGTTTCACCATCTGCAGCTATTTCAATTTTTTATTTATCCCGCCTGGCCTCTTCGTAAGTTTCCTTTTTCTCGTCAGCTGTTTTCAGCTGGTACACGTTCGTCTGGTCGGGTGTGTGGCATTTTTCTATGTTTCTGGCCTCTTGTTGATTGCTGAATACTGTAATGACCCCCTTGGGTGCGGACATCTTCATGCATAAGAACTGCTGCCTTATGACTGCGTCGAACTTGTTCATGAAACCTCTGCCGAAAATTGCGAGATACAGATGATAGATGTCAACCACATCGAAGGTGAGACTCTCTGTTCTGGTATTTTCGAGATCTCTGAAGGAAACAGGGAGTGATATCTTTACAACCGGCTTGATTGACTTTCCTCCGAACCCTTGCAACGGGTACTCTGGCGGGTCCAACATGTGCTGGCTCAGATTCATCTTTTTGAAAGTCTTCAAGAACAAGATATCCGCTGAACTTCCATTGTCAACTAGGACTTTTCCTATGACCCATCCAGCTATGTTTACCTCAATGACCATAGCATCATTATGATTCGCAGATTTCAGCTTGAAATGTTCCTCTGTGAAGGTGATTGGCACCTTTGCCCACTCTGGATGTGCAGCTGGACCATCATTGATGATGGTGTTTACAGACCTGAAGTAATTGCTTCTTTGTTTCTTGGTCTCGAATTCCATAGCTGACCCTCCTGTGATTGGCATGATAGTCCCGAAAGACGGCAATGCTTTGGAGTTCTGAGGTCCTGCACTTGACTGAGGCCTTGACGAACTTTCTGGAGGTGGTGGCAAGATTTCCCGAATCGGTTGTGGTTCTTGGATTGACTGGATTGCTCTGTGGATCGGGGGAAAAGCTGCTGCGATGGTTGCCATGATGACCGTGGTTGTGAGAATTTGCCGAACGGGGACTGAACTTGGTTGTGAGTTCGCGAATTGCGGCTGCCAAAAATTCGGGCGAAATTGGCTTGGCATTGAGGATGCGATGCTCATTAGCGCTTTTTCTTGCTGAATTCTTGCCATTTTTTTCTTTGTTTCTGGGTACCCTTCGGTGCTGTGGCCCCTCCCATGATACTGGCAATAGAAGTAAGGGTCTTTCAGGTTATGGTTCGTGGGCCTCGGGGGTCCTCTTCCTCTTCCCCTTCCTCTGGGCGCAAAGCCTCCTCTGGTGCTTGGCCTGCTGTTTTGGTCAGGTTGTGGATTTTCGACATTGTTGACATTTCGCGAATGCTGGGATTGTGCTCTTCATGTCATCTCTCTGTTTCCCTGCCTTGCTTCGTTTTGTTCGGCTACTCTCTTGTGATGGTCATCATCAGACAAGATGTATTCCTCCAATTCACGAAAAAGTTCCTCAACCGTCTTGGATTTCTTTCTAGTGAGATGTGAAGCTGTTGGCCCTGGAGTGAGGCCCTTGATTAACGCATTGATCGTTGTTCTTTCATCAGCTTCTAGAATTTGGGATCTCTGCTGCATGAACCTTCTCACGAAGTTCCGCAGTGGCCCTCTGTCTTTCTGCTTGCAGTTGTACAAATCTGATACTTCAGTTGTTGTGTCATGGAACATGTGAAATGCTTGCATGAACTTTTTCTTGAGATCTGCCCAGCTGTAGACTGAATGCGGCAGCAGCAATGAGTATCAATTCAGTACTGGTTCTTCGCAAGCAATGATGAAGGATTTGGCCAGTGCAACATCATCCCCTCCTGCTGAATTCACAACGGATACATACCTCATGAGGAATTGCCTGGAGTTTCCGAAGCCGTTATATTTCGAGAGAGAGGACGGCTTGAACTTCGGCGGCCAAGGTGTTGTTTGCATCCCAATGGACAGCGGCGACTCAGAATCTACGAAGTGTGAGATTCCGTTTCCAGCGAAGAAGTTTTCTTTCGGGGATTCTCTTGCTGGCCCAGAGCTTTGATGTGGTGATTCCTGCCACAGGGAACTGTTTTCTTGTTCTTTCATCTCATCGATTTCTCTCTATATTATTTCAATTTGTTTTTTTGCTTTGTTTAGTTATTCTAACTTTTCAGAGATCTTTCTTTTTGCTTGCAACTGACTCGCGAATTTTTCCTTGTCTTTTTGCAGCTGCTGTATTTTTTGCTGAACTCTTTCTAGTTCCCTGTCTATGGTGTCATCATCATCATCGACATTCTCAAATGCTTGCTGTTCAGCAGGTTGTTCTTGGGTGTGAGCTGTCTTCTCAGCTCTTGCCTTCATCAGAGCTTCGAGCTTTGCTCTCCGCTCTTGATCTGTGGTGTTAGATGTCACGGTGGGCATTCGGTACTACCGAACCGAACGGTTCGGTTCCTCTGTACTCCGCCTAATTCGGTTCCCGAAGAACTGGGCACCGATCGGTTCCTCAGAAGACCGGGTACCGAGCTATTCGGTATCGGTTCCTTTCGGTTCGGTTCCGGTATATACCGAAAATACCGAACCACGACCACAAACAAGGGAAGACTGCAAAGTGCAAACAACAACAAACAACAAGAATGGATGGGAATGAGCTTGATGCAACCAGAGCGGGCTTGCAACGCAGCGATGCGGGGTCAGGGCAGAGCGGCGCGGGGTCGCCGGTCGCGGCGAGTGGCGCGAGATTGGGGACGGCTCGTCGGCGGCGCTAGGTCGCGGACGCCGGACGGCTCGGCGGCGCCGCGAGGTCGGGGGACGCGACGGCTCCGCGGCGGCGAGGGGTCGGGGACGCGAACGACTTGTCGACGACGCGAGGTCGTGGACGCCGGACGCCTTGGCCGGCGGCGCGAGGTCGGGGACGCCGGACGCCTCGGCGGCGGCGTGGGGTCGCGGACTCACAAGCTGTCGGCGGCGCGGGGTCGCCGACTCGCAAGTCGCAGCTCGCGTGGGGTCGCGGAGTGCGGCGCGCGGCGTCAACGCAGAGTGCGGCGCAGGGTCGATGGAAGCCGTGACCGAGGGTCTGAAGAAGTCTGGGACGGACCTAGGGTTTCGTTGTTGGGCCTTGATGGGCTTCTATTATGTTTGCTGGTAGGAGATTCGGTTCCCTTCGGTAATTTACCGATTGTACTCGGTACATTCGGTTCCCAGGATCCCAGAACCGAACAGGAACCGAATTACTCGGTATCGGTACTTTTCGGTTCGGTTCTCAGTTTTTTCTGGTTTGGTTTCGGTTCTCGGTATTTCGTGCCCAGGGCTAGTTAGAAGGTTCACGAACGAAGGGGATTTCATTCCCTTGAGGAGGACGGTGGTCATCTCGACTTGTCTCTGCTGGAACGTTCTTCTTGGATTTCTTCTGTGGTGGCATCGTGAGCTTTTCTTCGGCTGAAACACAGTGGGCGCCAATGTTGGGGGGTATCCGAAAATCCGGATGAGTTCCCCGAACACGAGCACGGAAGAGAAAGTGCGGTGAACACGTTCAAATGAAGCAGTAAGGTGAACACATAAGATCTCCCACAGATGGCTCAAATTCCCAAAATTCTGAATCCATTTACACGTGCCCTCGCGCCCCCTTTTATAGGGAGACGAAGGGACTTTTACATCCCCAAAATGCCCTGGAGCTTAAAGAATATTCCTAATGTGAACACATACAAGAATGTCTTTTTCATCTCACATATTTACAAGCTTGCCACTAGTTCACACTCTAAACCCGGACTTTTTGGGACGACAACTTTGACTTTGCTTCTTCTCTGGTTCGTGAACTTCTCCACACACGACTTCCGAACCAGACTCCTGACAGATTCCCGAATTAGCTGTCCTCCGAAGTTCGTGACTTTGCCAGTTCGAGGTTCCGGGCTTTCGCGTGTTCATGACTCCGAGTCTTCGCCGATTCAAGATCCCCGAAAATCGCATATTCGCAAACCTAAGGCTTCGCAGGTCCAAGATTCCCGAAAATCGTGAATGCCCTGCTCCTGAAAAACATATCTCAAGAACTTTGTTAAACTCGATGTTTCGAGGTGACGGGTTTTCATGAATTCCCCAACAGTCTTCTAATTGTAATACGAAGGGAGTATTAATGAGGTAAAAGAGTACTAATTATCTACTAAAGAAGTTTATAATAAGCACATGGAATCAAATACCTCTAAAAAACTTTATTATAAACTCGCTATAACTATTTGAGGAATATAAGAGGAATTTACAGAGCTTATTCTAAAGCCCTGAAAACCAAACGGGGCGAAAATATGTGTGTAGTGTACTCCATCCGATCTTTTTTACCTAACGTTGCATAGCTCAAATTTGAGCTTATGCACGTCATATAAATCAGAACAAATGTAGTACTTTTCTAAAAGACTGACCTCGAAAAAAATTTGGTACAGGAGTCCTGCAAACTGCCCTCCGTGCAGGACCTTGTCGAAAGTGCGCCACGTGGGATTGGATGGGACATCGGCGCATCGCTTAGCTCGGGGAGTCCTCTTGCGGGGTCGCGGCTCCGCTTCGCGCTCGCTCGGCTCACCCGGCGCCCTCTCAGCTCACACAAGAAGCTCCTTCGATTCATGTGTGTTGCCCTGCGACAATGACCCAGCGGCGCGACACCGGCCAGTCATCCGACAAGGTCAACAGTCAACACTGCCGTGTCGATTACAGATTACGGTTAATGTCGTTCCATCTTTTCTAGCACACGTCTTTGATCTTCATGTTTATCTGTTCATCTATCATCGCGACATATGTAGTTTTCATGGTGTTCTTTGACATCCTCCAAGTGCATGCCTAATCCTAATCATTGACTATACATACTATTGCACAAAATATTGGGTAGCGATATACAAGTGTTGGGGGGTTACCCGAAAAGTTCGGATGACCACCCTAACACAAGTGAGGGTTCTCAACACGTTCAAGTACAAAGTCAGAGCGCAAAGAGACTGTGATTCCCTCTGCAAGTAGTGCGAGTTCCCAAAAGTCTGAATCCGTTTACACGTGCCCTTGCGCCCCCTTTTATAGGGAGACGTAGGGACTTTTACATACCGATAACACCCTTAACCTCAGAGAATATTCCTAGTGTGAACGCATACAGGATTGTCTTTTTCATCCAACGTATTTACAAATCTGCCACTAGTTCACACTCTAAACCCGGACTTTTTGTGACAACAACTTTGACTTTGCTTCTTCCCCGGTTCGCGAATGTCTTCGCGTGAAACTCCCGAACATGGTCTTCAGCAGTTTCCCGAATTGGTCTTCACTTCTCTGCTGGTTCGCGCATGCCCACGCGCCTGACTCCCGAACTCAGTCCTCGACAGGTTCTCGAATCGGCCGTTCTCCGAAGTTCGGGCCATCGACAGTTCGAGATTCCAGGCCTCCGCATGTTCGTGACTCCACTTCTTCACCGAATCGAGATTCCCGAACTTTGCATATTCGCGAATTCGAGGCTTCACAGGTTCCAAGATCCCGATAATCGCGAATTCCCTGCTCCTGAAAAACATGCTTCGAGAACTTTGTTAAACTCAACGTTTCGAGGGTGACGAGTTTTACTGAATTCCCCAACACTAGCCCCTCGGGGAAGCGGGTTGACTCCGACGATCCGATTCCACGAATCCTTCGGAAATTTAGTAAAAAATGTCACCCTTCCCCATGGTGGGCGCCAATGTTGGGGGGTTACCCGAAAAGTTCGGATGACCACCCTAACACAAGTGAGGGTTCTCAACACGTTCAAGTACAAAGTCAGAGCGCAAAGAGACTGTGATTCCCTCTGCAAGTAGTGCGAGTTCCCAAAAGTCTGAATCCGTTTACACGTGCCCTTGCGCCCCCTTTTATAGGGAGACGTAGGGACTTTTACATACCGATAACACCCTTAACCTCAGAGAATATTCCTAGTGTGAACGCATACAGGATTCTCTTTTTCATCCAACGTATTTACAAATCTGCCACTAGTTCACACTCTAAACCCAGACTTTTTGGGACAACAACTTTGACTTTGCTCCTTCCCCGGTTCGCGAATGTCTTCACGTGAAACTCCCAAACATGGTCTTCAGCAGTTTCCCGAATTGGTCTTCACTTCTCTGCTGGTTCGCGCATGCCCACGCGCCTGACTCCCGAACTCAGTCCTCGACAGGTTCTCGAATCGGCCGTTCTCCGAAGTTCGGGCCATCGACAGTTCGAGATTCCAGGCCTCCGCATGTTCGTGACTCCACTTCTTCACCGAATCGAGATTCCCGAACTTTGCATATTCGCGAATTCGAGGCTTCACAGGTTCCAAGATCCCGATAATCGCGAATTCCCTGCTCCTGAAAAACATGCTTCGAGAACTTTGTTAAACTCAACGTTTCGAGGGTGACGAGTTTTACTGAATTCCCCAACAACAAGATGTGAACTCATCTTTATTGCTTTTTACTTTAGCAAATCACCCATTTATGAGACAAATTAACTTGTTGTTTAATAAGCTTCTCTTTTGGCTTTCTTATAGATTAGAAAGGATTCAGAGAATTTCTTTGATTAAATTTATGTTTCAATTGTATGTCGTTTAGATTTGTATTTCAGAATGTCCAAATGGAAGACATACTGAATTTTTTAGAACATCCATGTTAATTTCAGAAGGAAAAAGTCTAATTTTGACCATCCAACTATGTTTAAAGTTTGGTTTTGACCATCGAACTCCAAAACCGGTTATCTTTGGCCATCAAACTATCAAAACCGTTCAAATTTGACCATTGAGCTGTTTTGATGGGTGGTTTTAAATTTTTTATTTACAATTTAGTCCTTAAAACTTCAAATGACTATTACTTTTTGCTCATACTCCGATTTAAGTGATTCTTGTGGTCACATGTCCATAATGGTGAACTTTATCTTTTCAAAAGTTCTTTATACTATTTTATCTCAATTTATATTATTCTTGTGTTGTTGTATAAAAATAATAGTATAAAAAATAAAATAAACATTTTAAAAATAATATAGACTAATTTTAAAAGACACATTTTATCGTTACAAACACATGACCACAAGGATCACTAAAATCGGAGAACGAGAAAAAAATTAATCATTTTAAGATTCAATGACTAACCGTAAAGAAAATAGTCATTTGATATTAAAATGATCACTATTTTTTTCTCATATCTCCAATTTAAGTGATTTTTATAGTCATGTGTTCGTAACAATGAACTATATCTTTTCGAGTTTTATTTGTATTATTTATAATAATTAATTTTACTTTTCTTGTATTGTTGTTTTTACACAATAACATAAGAATAATATAAAAAATAATGATAAAATAGTATAAAGAACTTTTAAAAAGATTAAACACACCATTATGGATGTGTGACCGCAAGAATAACCAAAATCGGAGGTACGAGAAAAAATAATCATTTTAAGTTATAAGGACTAAATTGTAAATAAAAACAATTAAAACCACCTATCGAAACAACCCAATGGTCAAATTTGAACGGTCTTGATAGTTGGATGCCCAAAGATAACCGGATTTGGAGTTTGATGGCCAAAACCAAACTTTGGCAAGAGTTGGATGGTCAAAAATGAACTTTTTCCATTTCAAAACAATCTCAATTTTTTGTACATTTAACAATTTGATTACTACACTCTACAGCCTTCTTTTGAGGTGAATCTGTTAACACCAAAATTTGGTAAGGAGTCTGACTTGTGGGTCCAGCTCGATGAGGAGTCCGTCTGGCGGAAGGAAGGATTCTTCATATGCATTCGGCAGAAGAATCCGCGGTCGGCTATCTGCTTCCGTTCGGCAAGGGAACAGTTGAGCTGATTTTGCGGGATTGTACGGTGACGTGGCTCAAGTATGGTCAAATATGGAACTGTCTGGTACCACCCAGCAAGTTCCAAGTTTTGGTATTTAACTACTTTGTCTTTTGTTAATTTTCAGGGAAAATTGACTGGCACGTCTCGTGATTCTTTGCACGTGTGAAGCCAGCTTGTTCGGCTTGCTGTGTGCTTGGTGCTAGGTGCACATTTTGCGTCAACACACTTTTTGGCACGCTCGGTGGGACCACAGCCGAAAATCAAGATGCCTGACATCGCGGATATCATGGATGTCAACATTGAAGACCTCTCTCCTGAACAACGGCAGCAGCTCCAGGACGCCGTGGACCAATTCCAGCAGAAGTGTCTGCTGTCCTTCAAGAAGAACAGGAGTGGCGTCCCGTACCTGAAAAATGAGATGCCCAGGGTATTGTTGCCAGGGGAGAACGATGCCACGACCCAGCAGGAGAGGGAGGAATGCATACAAGCGTTCCGAGATGCCGCGGACCACGTCTTGAGCAGGCACCACAGAGCTTTCCTTGGTGCGTTTAAACAAATGATGGTGGCTGTCTTCGGTCCGGGCATGGAGCGAGCATTCGGAAGCAAGACACCCATGCAAGGAGGCACCGTGGAGTTGGGCGAGTCCAGTTCTCAACCGCCATTGCGAGCCGGGCCCGCCCCGGCCCTCCCCCTCGCAGCGCCGGGAGTCAAGCTTTCTAGCCTCCTCCACAAGGTGCCGGGGGTCGGCCGTTCGCCCCCCACTACGGCCGCGGGGGGGCAACCGGTCCGGCCACCACCGCGGGACAGCACGGGTCAACCCGTGCACACACCCGAACCCGTACCGGCCCCACGTACGGGGAGTTGGCATTCGGCTCGCCCGGAGCCCCGCTTGCTTCCGCCACGGGATCGCTCCGGCAAGCAACTGGCTACAGAGGAATCTATACGGCGGAGGCTACCACGAGGTGGGGAACTACGGAGCCATCGACGCTTTCCCGAATCCGGGTTACGCACCAGCTGCAGGCGCGCAAGAGGACGACGTCCTGGCGCAGAAGATGGCCGATTTAATGCAGAATCAGTTCGGCCTCAAACCGAAAATGCAAGGACCTACCTACACACCGCCGTTCCCGGAGTGGTACTACAACATGATCCTTTCGCCAAGGGTAAAATCTCCGACGGAATTCACAAAGTTTTCCGGGCAGGACGACACGAGCACGGTGGAGCACATTGCTCGCTACCTGATGCAGCTTGGAGAGTGCTCAGCTGAAGAAGCGTTCAGAGTCAGATACTTCCCCGCGTCACTGACGGTCCCGGCGTTCCAGTGGTTTTCGTCTCTGCCCCCTAAATCAGTTAGCACATGGAAGGAGCTGGAACGAAAGTTCCACGCCCACTATTTCAGCGGCAGCTCAGAAAAGAAGCTAATCGACCTCGCTACCCTGAAGCAGAGGCACGGTGAGACGCCCTTGGAATTTCTCGGGGGGTGTAACACCCGAAAATTCCATCACAATAAAATATTGCTAGAAACAAGGTTTAGTTTTATTTTCTAAGGATTTAATAAATTTGGAATAAATAAATTTGCCTTTAATTAAATTAAACATCACTTAATAATTAGAATCAATCAAGTGTTTGTGCATCATGTTGAAATGCATGAGTTTTTGTTGTGGTGTGGTTTTAAAAGTCTTAAAAAACACTTGTGAAAAGTCTTAAAAATTTTTGTGAAAAGTCTTTAAAAATAATTGTAAAATTGGTGTAAAAGTTTGAATTAAAAAAATGATGAAAGTTTGAATTTAATGTTTGAAAAATGGTTTAAAAGGTTTTCTAAAAGTCTTAAAAAAGTTGAGTAAATTTGTGTTAAAATTTGAGTTTGAAAACATGAAAAAGATTTGAATTTGAATTTGGTTTGAAAAGGATTTGAAAAGAAAAGGAAAAGAAAACGAAAAAAAACAAAACCAAACTAACCTATCGCCCGCGGCCCATCCCCATTCCGCCCACGTGGCCCGACAGCACCCGCCCTCTCTCCCGCCTCCTCTCCCTCTCTTTCTCTCCCTGACATGTGGGACCCACATGTCAGGTGCTCCTTCAACCTCCAGTGCCCCCCTCTTCTTCCCCGCGCGGCCGCGCCGCCTCCCGCACCCCCGCCGCCGCCTCCCCGGCCGCCCCGCGCCCGTCCGCCTTCCCCCACCGCGCCATAATGGAGCCGCCCCACTCACCTATCACCTCCCCGGCCCCTTCCCCCTCCCCCCGAAACCGCCGCACCGAGCGCCGCCCTAGCCATTAATGGCCACCACCGAACGCCGCCTCCCCACCGCCTCGCCGTCCTCTCCACTTCCCCCTCCGCCCTATAAAGTGCGAGCCCGAGCCTCCGTTGACGGTGAAAATCCGTCAACCTAGCCATGAGTTTACCTTCGGTGTTGGCATGAGTTTTATACCTTATCCTTTGGTACTAACCCCCGTGGTATAACAAGTTCACGTGTGCATGTCGGTTTTGGAGTTTAATGTTTATGCAGGGTTTTAGTGTTGAATGCAAGACTTTCGGGGTAAGTTCATCAAGCACCTCATGACAAGACCTTGAAGCCCTGAACAAGTCATGCAATGAAGCAAACTTAACTCCAAGAAGCCGGGGACTTGATCCGAGAAGACGACAGACTCCAGGGACCTGACCAGAAAAGTGCTGAATCTTGCAAGACAAGGAGTTGAGTCCAATTCGGAGAGAAACCGACGACATGGACCTACATGCAGAAGGGGGAAACATCCGGGAAGCAAGGGAACCGACGTGGGGCAAAGGAGCCCACGGGGCCGGGCCAAAATGGGCCCGTGCCGGCCGGCCCGATCCGGTCGGCCCGGTGCCCATTTTGGGCCCAAACGTGCTCTCCTTTGCCCTAGCCGCCAATCGGGCTATTTATAGTCCCCCGACCGAGAGCCACGCGAGAGAAGATTTCGTCTTCGGCCGCCGAGAAGCAAGAGAAGAGAGGGACACCATGTCGGAGAGGAGAGGGTCGAGCTAGTTGACTAGGGTTTCCCTAGCCGACGTGGGAACCTTGCATGGAAGACCACGTCGGAGTTCCCGGAGCTAGAAGCAAGATCAAGGAAGGATCCCGGTGGTGATCTTGTGTATGTATCATTGTCATAGTTGAATTATCAAGTTGAATCTTTTCTTAGCGATCAAGTGTTTCCTCGAAGATTTCGTTTTTCGATCGGCTTTGCTTATTCCAATTCTATTCGCGCGATAGATTACATAGGGTGTTCTTGTAGCCGCGGTGGCTAGAGGTACACGCCGGATCCTCCGAAAGAATCTCGACTTGTCTTTTGACTCGCCCTAAGCTCCCCGCATGAATAGGGATACGTTGTGACAGAACGGGGGTCTCGAAAGGCGGATGTTTTCGGATTTGGACGGGAAACCACGATTTAAAGAGGCTTCTATTAAGATTCGATTTGCTACTTCTTCTCTTGCTTGGAACTTCAACAAAAGGCTTACCCCGATCCCTCTAGATCGGTTTATCTACCCAATCTTACTTTGTTTTCTCCGGTCTTTAGTAGATTAGATTTGTTTCATGTCTTTTACTTAGATGCATTAGGTCTTTTATCGAATATTGAAGTTACTTGGCTTTAATAGATTAAGTCTTGCGTCACACATTTGTTCCACGGATTCGATACCTTGGGTTCACCACTCGAGGGAAGAAGGGTCCCTTGACTACGACGGGAGACTTGTACGCTTGCGAGTCGCGAACGAACTTTGATACAATTATTAACCGTCAACAAGCCCCTTTTTCTGGCGCCGTTGCCGGGGAACAAGTGATCAAGATTTGATTTTTTATTGCTTTTCTTTGTAATTTTCAGTACTGATTTTGTTTTATTTTTGCATCTACTAAATTTTGATCATCCTCAAAATACATCTAATTTAGTTTGTCTAACTCTAGTCTTTATAGATTTGTTTTGTTCTCTAGTTTTTTTTGCATACTTTGTTTATTGCTAACCCTAACCGGAGATGGTTGGCTACCTCTCCAAGAAACCCAAACTTTTTTGTGGATGATCCAGAAAGCTTTACGAGGCAAAGGTGACGTGCAACACAAGCTAAAGGGTTGGAAACCCTAGATTCAAAAGTTGAAGTCGAAGGACCGTCGAAATCTCCAAGGGAATCACCACCTCCAAGTCCAAAGGAAGATCAACCTCAACCACCGGAGCGCTGCGCACCCCGGACATCGTTGATCTACCTATCATAAACCTTCAAGACGCCGGGAGGCCGTTCAAGATCAAAGTCTCAACTATCCGCATGACGATTGCGAGAGCTGAATGCATACGAGTCGGATTCCTTGAGTGGCATATCGGTTTACTTAAGAGGAGGATGGAGAAGATGGAGATGGAGAAAGAAGCTCAACACCTAAAGGCCGCCGAAGCAAGATCCTCATGCAAGGAGTGTGTGGAGTACGACCATGTCCAAGGACGCCGTCACTAAGTTCGAGGCTATGGAGAGAGTATTGAAGAATTTAGATGGCAAGGTGAAGGAGGTCGGAAGCTCTGTACGTGAAGTGTTCATCGTGATGAAGATGCTAGACGCAAGTGGGACAACTTGCCGGGCGCCCGATGGGTAACGAAGAAGAATATCCGAGACAACTCCAAGGTCCCAAGACGGCGAAGGCTACTCAAGCTCATTCGGGAGAGATGAAGGATCACATTAGAGACCATGAAGATCACGACCGAAGGACCGGAGTTCGAGATGCCGAGCCATAAGGAAGTTGTTGCATCCGTCAAGACCAAGGACAAAGCCGCCCGTGAAGACCAAAAAAATTGACTAAGCCAAAGTGGGTACCCAAGATTGCAACGCCCGCAAAGAGCGTTGATCCGGAGAAATCAAGTGAAGAAGTCTAGCCATGGACTATAAACGAAGCGCTAGGCGGGAGGCAACCCGTTTCGTCGAGTCAAGAATAAGCTACGGGAGGACAACCCGATTCCAGGTTTTTCGAGTCTTTTTAATAATTTAGTTTTTGAGTTTTATTACGCAAAGACATTAGACTTAGAAGTGGTTGAACAATATTAGAGACATAATTCTTGATTGAATGTTTGCTTTATCATAAACCCTTTGCATGAACCCTCCTATGTGCTTGTTTGATTCTTTTCTTTTCGAGAAACCCTCAACCAAATAATTTCAGAACCTTAGCTCAACCTTTCACCCTCATTATGGTGCTGAGGTTGACTTATTTTTCATGCTAAAACCACACGAGTAGAGCCACAATTTATATTCAAGTGTTAATAAAATTCAGCACGTGGTAGGACTCGCGTGAACTTAGAAATCAAAGCTTTTGGTTGGTTTTAAAAATCTTTATCCTTGGTTTCTCTAGGATTAGAATTTTTCTAAGCCTATTCTAATTTTGTTTTATTCAAAATCTTTCTTATTTAGCCAAAATTAGAACCTAAACCTATGCCCCCATGATCAAGCGGGAAAATGTCCGCTCTCAATCAATGAAGGCAAACTATACCGGTGAGACCGAAATCGACGTAAAAAGAAAATATTTTCGACTTGCATTTGTTTTTAATGGTTTAAAAACTTCTCTAAAATTATGTTCGAGCTCTTGCATGGCTCTGAAAAATATTTTAAATTTCGAATTAGAGGAGTTCTTAACCTTAAACACACCTTAATGGAGGCAATCTAGTAATCATACATGCACCATTGGATTCCCTTTCATCAACTTTCACCAATTCCACATGCAAAGGACAAGCATGGTGGGCAGCAAGCATCAACTTTGTAGGAATTTCATGGTGGCATGTGAAGCAAGTGGAGCTAGGGAGCATGGACATGACCCAAAACATGAAGCATCAAGTGGAAGGACCAATAGTGGACGAGAGCGTTTGGGCGGTGCAACTCGTGGAGCACGCGGGCGAGGAAAGTTGCGAGAGGTGAAATGATCGTGCTTGGAAGAAAGACGAGACGGGGAGGAGCACCGAGGCCGGCCTCACCTACATAAGGAGCCCCCCCCGGCTCCCGTTTTCTCGTGAGCAAGCTTCCCTCTCCTTCCTTTGTTTGTGTGTTCAAGTTTGTGTGCTCAAAACCTCCGTAGACATAGCCAACCTTCCCAAGCTTGATAGCTCAAAAAAAATCCACATCCTTAATCCACTCAAAGTCCACATCCGAAGCAAAAAGTTTAAGTGCCTAGTTACCGGTTGCAACCCGGAATTTTAGTTGAAAAAAAAGAGTGCAGCAACCATGTGAAAGAAGACCACAAGTCTCTTCTCCAAGAAGAAGAGTTTGTCGTCGTCCAAGCTGTCATCAACCACGTCTTCGAGAAGGCACTCGGTTTCCGAGTCTCCCCGGAGCATGGAGACGGATACGGCACCACCGAGAAGGAACGATGCTCTCCTCCTTGGTGGTATGAGGGCTGCAAGAAGCACTTCCATGAGGTTTTATCGAACCTCGTGGGCACACGGAGGAGCAGCCCGCGCCACCACGACGATCGACTCGCTCAACCGCGCCACCTCCTTACACCCCGACACACTCTTCGTACGGCTTCATCATCTTGTCGGCGGAGGAGGAGGAGAGGCTCGCCAATCTTGAGAAGAGGCTTGTGCCGAACGTCGAGTTCGACGACCAAGCACTCTACACCTTGGGTTTTTGCACCGACATATACTATATGTTGGGGCACCTCGGATGGGTGCGGTTCTCCAACGGAATATCGGTGGACACCCATTTGGGGTTCGCCTTGGAAATTTAATGACTATTGCACCCATCGTTGATGATGATGGGGTGCGAAGCTTGTCATTCCGGTTGGAGGGAATCGAGCAAGTGGTTCCCTACGAGCACGTTAGGGAGCTGCTTGGATTCCACAAGGGAGCTCCGGAGAAAGTTGACGTGCCACCCGCATGTTAGCGGGATTTTGGAACATGATCTCCGGAGAAGCCCATCAACAACGCAATTGCATCCGCAACCCCATTATCCGGATATTTCACTCTTGGATGTGCAAGAGGGTATTGGGGAGGATGAAGGAAACGAAGGTGACCGACACGGAGTTGAATTGGCTATACTCGGCTTTAATTGCCAGGCAGCCAATAGACCCCTCTTACCTCATGATCAACCGTTGGTGTTGTGAAGCAACATCGGGGGCGGGTAATATTGGTTCGGGGTGTTACCTCTCCATGTTGGCCTTTTCCTTGCGGCCGGGGATCGCAAGAAACCCCGACCACCTTTTGCGAGGTACCTCTCTCGGCATTGAATATTTGCGGCAAGGCAAATACATTAGTGGAGATGAGAGAGGAGGTTATCGGTTGGCCATAGTGAACCTACCCCTTCCGAACGAGAGGCTTAGGCTTTTCAACGAAGGGAGAGAAGATTGGTTGGAGGAGGGACTACTTGTCCCCGCAAGAAAGAACAAGAAAGGAAGAATCGTAGAGGAGGGAACATCCTCCGCACAAGCGAGTGGAGCACAACCCAATGTGCAACCATTCGGCGGGGTCCCTCCTCCGCCAAGTTATTACGGAGGGCCACAAGAGCAAGCATGGGGGAGTGGTGCACCGGTACCCCCACAAAATTATGTTGTGCCCAACGCTAACTTCGCGGAGTCCTACGCTCATCATCCCCAACCACAACAAAGCATGGCCATTATTGGAGGGTATGCTGCAAGAAATGCTCAAAACATCGCAGCCATCCAAGCTAACGCAACTCAACTCGGTGAAGGAAACGGAAATATTGCCTTTGAACTTGGACGCCTTCACCTTGTGGAGCCAAATCAATTCGTCGGAGGAAATGTCCAATCATATTATGAGCAAGGGTATTATTATCAAGATTATCAACATCAACCACCGGCGGAGGACTAGAAGATTTAGGAACTTTAGTTTTCTTTTCTTTTCTTTTTCTCTCGTAATTTTCAGCTTTTGCTTATGTGTGTTTGCGTAGTATTTTCTGTTTTTATTTAAATTTCAGCAAGCATGTTTGTTTATTTTCAGTTTGTATTTCAACTTGATGTCACCATTAATAAAGACACCACCTTGATTATATCATTGGAAAAGTTACGAAATTCGTGCCATGATGATATATGATTAAAATTGCAGCTTTGTTCATCTTTGTAGTTGATTTATGCATGTTTAAGCTAGTGCTCTCTTAAAAATACAGATCTGAATTTATTTAAATGCTAGCTTAATTTTCAGCGGAGGTTATGATTAAAATAAAGACCCATAGTGTTTTATGTGCTCTCAAGTTATGAATAGATTAAAGATGTCTTTTATGCTCAAAAATATTGCTAACCTTGTCACAAATATCACTTGTGTGTTGCTCAACCTATCCAAAGCCTTATATATATTTGAGTGCATAAACCTTAGTGTACAAGATTTATTTTTGAGTGAGTTATTGCAGGCCATGATTTCTCTGGCCCGAGACTAAGAAGCTGGTCATTCCATTTTTGCGTATCTATCTTTTTGCTAGCCTTTTATCCGTGCATTGTGTATCCCCACATCGGTGATCTCACAAACTTCGCCGGATATCCACCCTTAAACCAAATATCTTTTTTTTTGTGATTACCTCCTTGACCACAACCTATCGTTGAGAATGGATCATCAATTCAAGGAAGATCGCAAGACGGTGCCAACGTTGAAGATTTCAAGTATCTCTCCAAGGAAAAATATTCCGGTACCTACCTTATTTTTCGCCTCTTTGCTCGAGGACGAGCAACGTCTAAGCATGGGGGAGGAGGTAGGTACGGTGCAGTTTTAGAGTTAAAAGGGGAATATTTAAAAAAAATGATGAAAGAGATGTATAGGGTTGGGTAAAAAAAATCCAGTGATACTCATGACTTTCAAGGTATAAAAAAATCAAAACTTCATTGTGGAAGTCATGGGCTGAATATATGACGAGGAAAAAAAATGAATGAATGAAAGAAAGAAAAGAATGAGAAATATGAGAAAGAAAAAAAAATGTGCGTAAAGTAAATTCCCTAGCTCTCTAAAAGTGCATTCAAGGCTTCAAGTTAAAAAGATCCATTCTCATTTTCCAACCATGTGCAATCCGATAACGAGGACTTCCTTTGTGCCTCGGGATCACTCTTTGCCATTTGCACATGTCCACTCATCTAAAGTGTGTGTATTTTTCTCTTTCCCCTCCTTGATTTAACATTATTTTCCAATGACCTTTTTGACGAGTCTCGGTAAGACCATGAGAAGCTTGTCTTGTTTTGACAACACCTCATTTATAAAATCTTGTTAGGACTAAACTTTCCCAAAGCTTCATATAAAGCCTACCACATATATATGAGAGGGAAAGGAGTAGAATATATAGGCTTGAGAGACAAGTGAGATGAGAGTTTATGAGCAATACACGAGATGATTTAAATTTGTGAATTTGGTTTAGTTTTTTCTTTATCTCGTTCTTCATTTCAAAAAAAAATTCTGAGATCTATTTAAAACTTTGTGAGCATGTTAATACTTGTGGGATAAGCTTAATAAGAATCTACCCTCCGTAGAGATGAAGGCTAGTACATTATGGAACTTTAATGAATTAAAATTTTGAGAGCATTATGTTTTCTCATGTATGATCAAGTGCAAAGTTTAAACACTTGTTTGGCAATGATGATATCCATCGAAGGCTTACTCGAGGACGAGCAAGGTTTAAGCATGGGGGAGATGTTGACGGTGAAAATCCGTCAACCTAGCCATGAGTTTACCTTCGGTGTTGGCATGAGTTTTATACCTTATCCTTTGGTACTAACCCCCGTGGTATAACAAGTTCACGTGTGCATGTCGGTTTTGGAGTTTAATGTTTATGCGGGGTTTTAGTGTTGAATGCAAGACTTTCGGGGTAAGTTCATCAAGCACCTCATGACAAGACCTTGAAGCCCCGAACAAGTCATGCAATGAAGCAAACTTAACTCCAAGAAGCCGGGGACTTGTTCCGAGAAGACGACGGACTCCGGGGACCCGACCGGAAAAGTGCTTTCGAATCTTGCAAGACAAGGAGTTGAGTCCAATTCGGAGAGAAACCGACGACATGGACCTACATGCGAAGGGGGAAACATCCAGGAAGCAAGGGAACCGAGCGTGGGGCAAAGGAGCCCACGGGGCTGGGCCAAAATGGGCCCGGGCCGGCCGGCCCGGTCCGGTCGGCCGGAGCCCATTTTGGGCCCAAACGTGCTCTCCTTTGCCCTAGCCGCCAATCGGGCTATTTATAGTCCCCCGACCGAGAGCCACGCGAGAGAAGATTTCGTCTTCGGCCGCCGAGAAGCGAGAGAAGAGAGGGACACCATGTCGGAGAGGAGAGGGTCGAGCTAGTTGACTAGGGTTTCCCTAGCCGACGTGGGAACCTTGCATGGAAGACCACGTCGGAGTTCCGGAGCTAGAAGCAAGATCAAGGAAGGATCCCGGTGGTGATCTTGTGTATGTATCATTGTCATAGTTGAATTATCAAGTTGAATCTTTTCTTAGCGATCAAGTGTTTCCTCGAAGATTTCGTTTTTCGATCGGCTTTGCTTATTCCAATTCTATTCGCGCGATAGATTACATAGGGTGTTCTTGTAGCCGCGGTGGCTAGAGGTACACGCCGGATCCTCCGAAAGAATCTCGACTTGTCTTTTGACTCGCCCTAAGCTCCCCGCATGAATAGGGATACGTTGTGACGAACGGGGGTCTCGAAAGGCGGATGTTTTCGGATTTGGACGGGAAACCACGATTTAAAGAGGCTTCTATTAAGATTCGATTTGCTACTTCTTCTCTTGCTTGGAACTTCAACAAAAGGCTTACCCCGATCCCTCTAGATCGGTTTATCTACCCAATCTTACTTTGTTTTCTCCGGTCTTTAGTAGATTAGATTTGTTTCATGTCTTTTACTTAGATGCATTAGGTCTTTTATCGAATATTGAAGTTACTTGGCTTTAATAGATTAAGTCTTGCGTCACACATTTGTTCCACGGATTCGATACCTTGGGTTCACCACTCGAGGGAAGAAGGGTCCCTTGACTACGACGGGAGACTTGTACGCTTGCGAGTCGTGAACGAACTTTGATACAATTATTAACCGTCAACGCCCTCACCTCCACCCCGCACCGCTCCCCGAGCTCCTCCACTCCTCTACGGCGCCGCCGACGGAGCCCACCGCCGGAGCTCCACCGCGCCGCCCGATCTCCTTCTCCACCGCTCCTCTCACCGTTCCAAGCCCGTGGTAAAGATCCTCGCACTCCCCCTCTTTCTTCGGTAGTTTTCCCGTGCGCGGGTGGTGGTCGGGAGCGCATTTTTGGCTCACCGCCGCGCGCGCGCCGCCGGCGCCGCCGCCGCGAGCCGCCGCGGCCGGCCGTCCGCCGCCGCCCGCCGCTCACATGCGACCGTGGCCATCCGATCTAAGCCGACGGCCCAGATTAAAAGGGATCCATAACCCTTGGATCGGTCCACGGTGGACCGGTCCACGGCGGCGGTCCACACGCTTGCGTCATCGCCACGTCACGCTTGCGTCACCACCTGCGTCAGCACGGCCAATAGCAGCCCGCCACGTGGCACTCCCCAGTCACTCCGCCGGCTGCCTTGGCGGTTTTGCAAAAAGGACCCCGAGATTCCAGAATTTACATAAATACCCTTCCACCTCCAAAAACCCTTGCAGTTAGGTCCAGTTTTTCTCGGTTAAGCCCTTGAGCTCCTTAGGTTTTCCATCCGAGGTCCAAGCTTTGTCCTTTTGCATCTAAAACCTTCTAGTTTCACACATATTTATGTTTAGGTCCCCGAAATCTTGCGAGAAAACCCCTAAAACTTTCGAGATAATCACAATTTAGTCCCCGAATCTTGTTTCGACCCATATCTTTTCCATCCTAGCTCCGTTTTACGCGTTCTTGATGTCCACGCGATCGTCTCTCCGAGCCCGTCATTTCTAAAAGCTTGTTTTAGTCTTTTGGTAATGTTTGATGTATTGTTTTATTTATTGTATGTTTTCTTGCAAGATCGTAGCCAACGCGCCGTTCGAGGAAGTTCAAGTGCGAGCTTTGCGGATAAGGAAAGTAGCTTATCGTTGGAGAAAGGCAAGTGACCCTAACCACCCTTCTACCTATGCTTTAATCAAGATTACTATAAATTAATCGGAACATGGAGAACCACCCGGGAAAACGGTGCAACCACGGTCCATATGGCTGCGGCTTAGCCAATTAATTAGGTGTGCGATTGTGTTGACGACCCTATCCGAAAGGAACACGGGGGGCTCCGGGTTGCGGGGGTATAGCCCGGTTCTTTTGGGGTAGCAGACCTTTGCTAAGGTGCCGACCACTAGGGAGGGTTATGGTCCGCCCGAGCCGTAATCGTCGTGGGTTGTTGATGCTTTTGCATATCTTTGTAAAGGCTTCGTAGCGTCCCTATGCAATCACACCTCGGAAGTGTGGTATTGTGCACGATCGGCACATGCGTGGTTGGGTTCAAAGTTCTTTGGAACTTTTACGCGAACCGTGGGAAAAGTGTGCAACCTCTGCGAGTGTAAAGGCGATCGATCGGTCGTGCTCACGGTCAAGAGCGGCCTGGACCCTCACATGATTAATTGAACTTAAAGATGGATTAATATTGCTTTTCGGTTATTCCGTGGCCTTGCCGAGTACCAACCATAAGTGTACTCATCCTTGCTTACGCCGTTCGGAGAAGAACCCCGGAGTGGAGCACTTCACCGACTACGAGGAGTTACGAGGATGCGATCAACCGTCGGATACCGTGGAAGATGAAGATGGAGTCGCGTCTTCATAGTTATCGTTGTTCGTGTAAAGACCTTCGTGTCTACCATCGTGAGTGTAATAAAAGTTAATAAACCTTTTTCGTACATTTTGAGCAATGTCTTGTGATATTACACTCATGAGTCTATCATATGTGTGAAATTGTGATCCCGGCACACATATGAGATGCATTCGGTTTTCTACGGAAAATCGGGTGTGACAAAGTGGTATCGAGCATTGCGATCGTAGGACGCAGCCTCAGATAGAAATGGTCGATATTAAGGACTCTCTTTCTAGGAAGCCCTTCTAACATTCAAAATATCTTATTTACGCTTAAAAAAAATATTTTATTCTTTATTCTCTAAACAAAATCAAATCTTTTGTTTTCTTCTACACTGAGTCTGATTCTTGTTCTTCCACCTTGAACTACCACACGTGCTTTATAGGATAGATTCTTAGGTTGCCTACCCTTCTATCAGTTTCGTTTCGATAGAGCCGTTCTTGTGAGGACGTGCGATGTTAATGCTTGTTGATTGTAAACATGCATGATTTGGATCTTTGACATGATTGAAATGTTTTTGTGGAGTGATGGCCACAAATACATCAATAAAATAATTAAAGTTAAAATTTGAATCTTAGCCCCTTTTCTCGATTCACCTTTATCAATTCAACTTCCTATCGGAAAACTTCTCTCTCTAACAATCAAATGGTAAACGTCGGGTCGGGAGGTGGACGAGATATTCCGTTTGTCATCAATCACTGAATCAAGTTCCCTCCTCCACCACAAGAATTAGCGATGGATCCCGCGATGCGGCAGTTCTTTACGGAACGGATGCGGTTGATTCGGAACCTCACCGCCCCTCGTCCGGAATCTACGGGCACGGCGAGAACCGACCACCACCACAAGGACCCCCACCACCTCCACCACCAGTGAACAAGCATAGAGAATTCATGAGCCACAACCCGCCCACTTACTCTCATTCAGTGGATCCCCTCGATGCCGATGATTGGCTGAAGACCATCAACAAGATGCTAAATATCACCCAATGTAATGATTGTGAGAAGGTTTTGTATGCCTCAAGACGTCCGGCGGGTGCGGCCTGCGATTGGTGGGATGCTTACACCGTCGCACATGTTGCTGCCGACACCATTACACGGCGGGAGTTCCGGGAGAGTTTTCGTACACATCACATCCCGAGTGGTGTGAAGAAGCCGAAGAAGAAGGAATTTCTAGCTCTAAAGCAAGGCAACATGACAGTTAGTGAGTATCCGGATCGGTTTACTCATTTGTCCCGCTATGCACCGGATGAAGTCAACACGGATGCCAAGAGACAAGAACGCTTTCTCGATGGATTGATAGGGCCACTTAACTATCGGTTGCGAGCCACACATTTCTTAACTTTCGGATGTTGCTCAATAAGGCTATAGGCTTGGAGAATAAACGCAAGGAACTTCGTGAACGAAGCGCAAGTTTCAACCTCGGGGTCGGTCTAGCGGTAACACCCGCCCTCGTTACAACTCATCGCAAGACTCTCGGTTTCGTTCTAGCACACAAGGCGAAGCCATGGACGGAATCAACCGTTCTATCGTTCGTTTGATGAACCCGAAGAATCCAACCCAATGACACCTCAGGCTTCAAATCCTCATCAGAATCGCTCAGGTGCACCAGATAAGGAACACTACTCCAGTTCACCCCAGTGGATGCTTCAACTGTGGAGAATTGGGACACTACGCCGCATTTGCCCTCGGCGCAATATGCGGACACCCCGGAGAGATAACGAGAGGTCAACGGAACAATATGCATGGTAGGGTGAACCATGTGACGGTGAAGAAGCTCAAGGAGACAAAGATGTTGTGCTTGGTACGTTTCTTATCAACTCTGTACCGCAACAGTTTTATTTGATTCGGGGCATCGCATTCATTTATTACTTGAACGATTCGTGACAAAGCATGATGTACCCAAGAGTTCCATGAAGACACATTTGCTAATTAGTTCCCCAAACGGTGAAATGAAATCCACCTATGTATGCCCACATGTCAATCTTAAGATCGGAGAGATAGATTTTGAAGCGAGACTTAGTGATTCTAACATCCGGTGGAATAGATGTGATCCTTGGTATGGATTGGTTAAGCAAGCATGATGGAATCATTTTGTGTGCCAAGAAGTCGGTGCTCTTAACTACCCCGCAAGGAGATAGGATTGAGTTTGCCGCCTGCAAGCCCGAAGAAGAAGGAGAAGTGAACAAGCTCCGTGATAGTAAACCATCATCTATCAAGA
This sequence comes from Cenchrus americanus, assembly GCA_947561735.1. NCBI lineage: Eukaryota > Viridiplantae > Streptophyta > Magnoliopsida > Poales > Poaceae > Cenchrus > Cenchrus americanus. The sequence continues at coordinate 295,081,448 of OX387241.1, forward strand.
ACATCTTGTATCTCCTCTTGTTTCCGATCCCTCCGAATCTCGGGACGAGATTCTTTTTAAGGGGGTAGGATTTGTAACACCCGAAAATTCCATCACAATAAAATATTGCTAGAAACAAGGTTTAGTTTTATTTTCTAAGGATTTAATAAATTTGGAATAAATAAATTTTCCTTTAATTAAATTAAACATCACTTAATAATTAGAATCAATCAAGTGTTTGTGCATCATGTTGAAATGCATGAGTTTTTGTTGTGGTGTGGTTTTAAAAGTCTTAAAAAAACACTTGTGAAAAGTCTTAAAAATTTTTGTGAAAAGTCTTTAAAAATAATTGTAAAATTGGTGTAAAAGTTTGAATTAAAAAAAATGATGAAAGTTTGAATTTAATGTTTGAAAAGTGGTTTAAAAGGTTTTCTAAAAGTCTTAAAAAAGTTGAGTAAATTTGTGTTAAAATTTGAGTTTGAAAACATGAAAAAGATTTGAATTTGAATTTGGTTTGAAAAGGATTTGAAAAGAAAAGGAAAAGAAAAAGAAAAAAACAAAACCAAACTAACCTATCAGCCGCGGCCCATCCCCATTCCGGCCCACGTGGCCCGCCAGCACCCGCCCTCTCTCCCGCCTCCTCTCCCTCTCTTTCTCTCCCTGACATGTGGGACCCACATGTCAGGAGCTCCTTCAACCTCCAGCGCCCCCCTCTTCTTCCCCGCGCGGCTGCGCCGCCTCCCGCACCCCGGCGCCGCCTCCCCCGGCCACCCCGCGCCCGTCCGCCTTCCCCCCCGCGCCATAATGGAGCCGCCCCACTCACCTATCACCTCCCCGCCCCTTCCCCTCCCCGAAACCGCCGCACCGAGCGCCCGCCCTAGCCATTAATGGCCACCACCGAACGCCGCCTCCCACCGCCTCGGCCGTCCTCTCCACTTCCCCCTCCGCCCTATAAAGTGCGAGCCCGAGCCTCACCTCCACCCCCGCACCGCTCCCGGAGCTCCTCCACTCCTCTACGAGCGCGCCGCCGGAGCCCACCGCCGGAGCTCCACCGCGCCGCCCGATCTCCTTCTCCGCCGCTCCTCTCACCGTTCCAAGCCCGTGGTAAAGATCCTCGCACTCCCCTCTTTCTTCGGTAGTTTTCCGTGCGAGTTGGTGGTCGGGAGCGCATTTTTGGCTCACCGCCGGCGCGCCGCCGCCGGCGCCGCCGCGGCCGGCCGTCCGCCGCCGCCCGCCGCTCACATGCGACCGTGGCCATCCGATCTAAGCCGACGGCCCCGGAGTTAAAAGGGATCCATAACCCTTGGATCGGTCCACGGTGGACCGGTGGACCGGGTCCACGGGCGCCGGTCCACACGCTTGCGTCATCGCCACGTCACGCTTGCGTCACCACCTGCGTCAGCACGGCCAATAGCAGCCCGCCACGTGGCACTCCCCAGTCACTCCGCCGGCTGCCTTGGCGGTTTTGCAAAAAGGACCCCGAGATTCCAGAATTTACATAAATACCCTTCCACCTCCAAAAACCCTTGCAGTTAGGTCCGGTTTTCTCGGTTAAGCCCTTGAGCTCCTTAGGTTTTCCATCCGAGGTCCAAGCTTTGTCCTTTTGCATCTAAAACCTTCTAGTTTCACACATATTTATGTTTAGGTCCCTGAAATCTTGCAGAAAACCCCTAAAACTTTCAGATAATCACAATTTAGTCCCTGAATCTTGTTTCAGCCATATCTTTTCCATCCTAGCTCCGTTTTACGCGTTCTTGATGTCCACGCGATCGTCTCTCCGAGCCCGTCATTTCTAAAAGCTTGTTTTAGTCTTTTGGTAATGTTTGATGTATTGTTTTATTTATTGTATGTTTTCTTTCATGATCATAGCCAACGCGCCGTTCGAGGAAGTTCAAGTGCGAGCTTTGCGAGATAAGGAAAGTAGCTTATCGTTGGAGAAAGGCAAGTGACCCTAACCACCCTTCTACCTATGCTTTAATCAAGATTACTATAAATTAATCGGAACATGGAGAACCACCCGGAAAACGGTGCAACCACGGTCCATATGGCTGCGGCTTAGCCAATTAATTAGGTGTGCGATTGTGTTGACGACCCTATCCGAAAGGAACACGGGGGGCTCCGGGTTGCGGGGGTATAGCCCGGTTCTTTTGGGGTAGCGACCTTTGCTAAGGTGCCGACCACTAGGGAGGGTTATGGTCCGCCCGAGCCGTAGCTCGTCGTGGGTTGTTGATGCTTTTGCATATCTTTGTAAAGGCTTCGTAGCGTCCCTATGCAATCACACCTCGGAAGTGTGGTATTGTGCACGATCGGCACATGCGTGGTTGGGTTCAAAGTTCTTTGGAACTTTTACGCGAACCGTGGGAAAAGTGTGCAACCTCGCGAGTGTAAAGGCGATCGATCGGTCGTGCTCACGGTCAAGAGCGGCCTGGACCCTCACATGATTAATTGAACTTAAAGATGGATTAATATTGCTTTTCGGTTATTCCGTGGCCTTGCCGAGTACCAACCATAAGTGTACTCATCCTTGCTTACGTTGTTCGAGAGAAGAACCCCGGAGTGGAGCACTTCACCGACTACGAGGAGTTCCGAGGATGCGATCAACCGGTCGGATACTGTGGAAGATGAAGATGGAGTCGCGTCTTCATAGTTATCGTTGTTCGTGTAAAGACCTTCGTGTCTACCATCGTGAGTGTAATAAAAGTTAATAAACCTTTTCTGTACATTTTGAGCAATGTCTTGTGATATTACACTCATGAGTCTATCATATGTGTGAAATTGTGATCCTGGCACACATATGAGATGCATTCGGTTTTCTACGGAAAATCGGGTGTGACAGGAGGTTCAGGGAAGTTAAGGGCATGTGCTTTTCGCTCAACCTGCCAGATGACCAGTTGGCCGACATGGCCGTTGCCGGGATGCTGCCGGCCGTACGTGAGAAGCTATTTGGCATGGAGTTCGGTAACTTGGGCCAATTGTCCCAAAAGCTGTCGCTAATGAGCAACCAAGCATACGGTTTCAAGAAGGATGCCAGGTTCGGCAAATAGCACGACGTGGCGGATATATACAATCAGTTCCTGGACAAGGCCGACCTGATGGAGGAATCTGATGATGACCAGGACGTAGCTGCGGCTGAGATCATGTGGGGAAAAGAGCCATTGACTATGAATCAGCGCTGGGTCAAACAGACCAAAGGCACCTATGATTTCGACATCACGAAGGCTGACAAGCTGTTTGAGCTCCTGGTGAAGGAAGGCCGAATCAGGTTGCCTGAAGGGCATTCCATGCTTCGGCCCGATGGAGTAAAAGAGAAACGTTACTGTGGCTTCCACGACAGGAGTTCGCACTCCATCAACGACTGCAGGGTCTTCAGAATGAGGATCCAGAAAGCCATCCAGGAGGGGCACCTCAAATTTGATAACAAGATGAAGCTGGATGGCCACCCCTTCCCTCAGAACATGGTGGGTTTTTCCGTCAACATGGTGACAGCTGAGGAGAAGGGCAAGGTCAAAGTCTTGACCTCAGCTAGGGCAAAGCAGGATGGAGCAGTGGACCCGGAGCGTCAAGTAACTTTGGAGCAGGTGCATGGTGAAGCCCCCCGCGTTCTCAAGAGCCACGTCGAAATCGGGGAATCATCCAGAGCCAAACCCAGGGTGACCACGTGTATTCTCCTCAATAAGTGGCAGCGCCAGATAGAAAAAGAGCGCTACCAGAAACAAAAATACGAGGAGGAGAGGTGCAGGGCCGAAGAGGAAGCACGCAGAAGAGATCTGGAGCAGTACACGCGCGAGCAAGCGCGCGCACCGGGGATGTGAGTTCTTCGAGCACCGTTGGAATGAAGGTTTGAAGCCGCCCACGCCGAGAAACTCCCCGAGTGCGGTGATAGGTATTTTGAGTACGGGCGAGGAGCGCAATCGCCGATCCGTCCACGAAAGAATTGGAAGGATACATCCTAGAGAGGATCGGCGCCAAAAAATTGAAATCATTGATCATCCCTGGAAAAGGCAAGCTGATTTAAGGTGGGCTGATCAAGAGGAAGACGAGGATGAGTACATCTGGCAAAAGGGGCAATGGTGCCCGCCTGGCGTGAGAAAAAGTCAGAAGAGACGGGTTCAACGCTTGAGGAACCGTGAACTGAGGCAGGCTGGGATCCAGACAAGGCAGGTGTGGTGTCCAAAGGATCAACCTGAAGGGTCAAAGCGTTCGGCTCCAGCGTGCATGGTATATTTTCTACCGAATGAATTTATGGCTCCTGCTAATCAGGTTGTGCGGGAGGAGGCGTCCCTGGACGATGAGCAGATCGAGGGGATGATGGCGCAGCTGGTGCTAACCAAGCAAGCCGTCTTCGACAAACAAGCCAGAAATCGACACATGAGGCCGCTGTACCTGAAGGGATATGTCAATGGCAAGCCATTGACCAAGATGTTTGTCGACGGTGGAGCGGCGGTCAATGTAATGATGTACACCACCTTCAGAAAACTTGGCATGGGCCCTAGCGATCTGACGCCTACAAGCATAATACTGAACGATTTCGCCGGGAATCCTTCAGACACCAAGGGATGCGCTCATGTGGATCTGATGATCGGATCCAAGACGGCGCTCACGACCTTCTTTGTTATCGAAGGTAAAGGAGCCTACGACCCTGCGCTTGGACGGGACCGGATTCATGCCAATTGCTTTGCGTCCCATCCACCATGCATCGGCGGCTCATCCAATGGGTGGATGATGATATTGAGGTAGTCCAAGCGAGATGACTCCGTGAGCGTAGCAAACATGGAACCGGCTTTGCGGGAGTATCAAGGCATTGATTGTTTCTCGGGGGAAAGGCGGGGAGAAGGTCTGTTGAACTCCGTCGGCGGCGATCAACGACCGATTCAAGCGATCGGCTCTTATAGCAATTTTTAATGGAGAATCCCGTCGATGGTACTGATGGCAAGTTGGGGCGAGGATTCATGTCGGCTGATAAATTAGAAGAAGTTGACATTGGAAGCGGTGACAAGCCAAGGCCGACGTTCATCAGCGCAAACTTGCAATCAGACTTCAGGGAGGAGTTAATCAAGCTACTCAAGGAATATAAGGATTGCTTCACCTGGGATTATTCGGAGATGCCTGGACTGGATCGTTCCATCGTTGAGCATCGGTTGCCGATCAAATCTGGTTTCAAACCATACAAGCAACCACCCCGGAAAATCTACAAGGATGAGGTATTGGCTGATGTGAAGAAAGAAGTTGAAAGATTGCTTGACGCAAACTACGTTCGGCCATGCAGATATGCGGAGTGGATTTCTAACATTGTCCCTGTTTACAAGAAGAATGGAAAGATGAGGGTCTGCATAGATTTCAGGGATTTGAACAGAGCTACTCTGATGGATGGTTACCCCATGCACGTTGCCGATTTGTTGGTTGACGCCGCCGCCGGGCACAAAATTATCGGTTTCATGGATGGCAATGCGGGATACAACCAAATTTTTATGGCAATAGAGGATATATCAAAGACGGCCTTCAGATGTCCTGGTCATATAGGCCTGTTTGAATGGATAGTCATGACATTTGGGTTGAAAAATGCCGGTGCAACTTATCAGCGGGCCATGAATTACATCTTTCACGAGTTGATCGACAAAGTTGTTGAAATTTACATTGATGATGTCGTGATCAAGTCCCTGAGTCATGACACGCATTTGGAAGATGTGAAAAGGACCTTGGAGTGCACCCGAAAGCATGGTTTAAAGATGAATCCAAACAAATGTGCTTTTGGGTTATCAGCTGGAGAATTCTTGGGATTTTTGGTCCACGAAGGGGGGATTGAAGTTGGCAAGAAGAGCATGAAGGCCATTGATGAAGTTGTCCCTCCAACTAATCTCAAGGAGTTACAATCGCTGCTCGGCAAAATTAATTTCGTAAGGAGATTCATTTCAAATCTGTCACAGAAGGTTTTGCCATTCTCTCCATTGCTGAAGCTAAAGAAAGATCAGAAATTCACATGGGGCGACGAACAACAAAAGGCTTTTGATGAGATCAAGCAATACATGAAGGAGCCACCGGTCTTGGTCCCTCCTCGATTTGGATAAGCCTTTCAAGTTGTACGTGGCGGCCGATACCCAAACCATTGGATCGGTCCTTATTCAAGAATTCGAAGGAAAGGAGCGGGTAGTAGCATATCTTAGCCGAAAATTACTTGATCCTGAGACCAGGTATTCGGCTGCAGAGAAGCTGTGCCTGTGCGTATACTACTCGTGTACAAAGTTTCGGCACTACCTGTTGAATGCCGAATGCACTGTATATTCCAAGTTTGATGTAATAAAACATATGTTATCTATGCCAATTTTGAATGGCAGGATTGGCAAATGGATCTTGGCTTTATCAGAATTTGAGTTAAAGTTCGAATCGGCAAAGGCCATTAAGGGACAGATCATTGCCGATTTTATAACCGAATATCGCGATCCGTCAATTGATTTGCTTGAAATTACTCCTTGGGCTTTATTTTTTGATGGATCATCATGTGGTAAAGGTGGGGGAGTAGGGATCCTATTAATTTCACCCAGAGGCGAGATGTTTGAATTTGCCATCCCTATACAGCCCACTGTTACAAACAATCAGGCTGAGTACGAGGCATTGCTTCGAGGGCTTCAATATTTGAGAGAAGCTGGGGCCGTTTCAGTTGAAGTTTATGGAGATTCAGAGTTAGTAATCAAGCAATTGAACGGCCAATACGAATGCAAAAGAGAAGCACTAAGGAGTTACTATGAAGAATGCAGGGAAATCTTGAAGAGCTTCCCGTTGGTAACTCTACAGCATTCCTAGGGAACGTAACGAAGAAGCAAACAGGTTGGCTCAGAGCGCCTCTGGTTACAAAGAGAGCCAAGAAGCGTTTGCTGCAGATATGTGTGCACTAGGGACGGATCTTGCGGAGGATGATTGGAGAAAAGAGATCGTTAACTACTTGAAAGATCCATCCCGAAAGGTCTCTAGGAAGCTCAGGTACAAGGCCATAAAATTCGTTCTTCTGGATGACAATTTGTTTTACAAATCATTAGATGGGGTGTTGTTACGATGCCTGGGTCCAGAAGAAGCCAAGAAAATGATGAGTGAGGTGCATGATGGGATATGTGGAGCACACCAATCGGCCTACCGCATGAAATGGGTTATCAGGCAAGCCGGGTGCTTTTGGCCGACGATATTAGAGGATTGCTTTGAGTATTACAAGGGATGTCAAGATTGCCAGAGGTTTGGAAATATTCAAAGGGTCCCTGCGTCAGCATTAAATCCCATTATCAAGCCATGGCCATTCAGGGGCTGGGGTATAGACTTGATTGACCAGATTAATCCACCAGCTAGCAAGGGGCATAAGTTTGTGCTTTTCGCTACAGATTATTTTACTAAATGGGTTGAGGCAATCCCACTGAAGAAGGTGACATCAGAAAACATGGTTGAATTTGTCAAGGAGCGCATCATCTATCAGTTTGGAATCCCTCAGACAATCACAACTGATCAAGGGGCCCAATTCGTGTCCCTGGAGTTCAGGGAGTTTGCCGAAAGCATGGGGATCAAATTGTTTAATTCTTCTCCCTATTATGCCCAAGCTAATGGTCAAGCAGAGGCTTCTAATAAGATCATGATCAAGCTGATACAAAAGAAGATCGACCAGAAGCCGAGGAGGTGGCATTCGGTACTCAGTGAAGCATTATGGGCTTACCGAATGGCCCCTCATGGAGCTACAAAGACGTCTCCTTATGAATTGGTTTATGGACATCATGCGGTTCTACCTTGGGAGATGCAATCAGATTCCAGGAGAATCATGTTGCAGAAAGATTTAAGCTCCAAAGATTACAGTGGCCTAATGATGGATGAGCTAGAAGATTTACACATGATCCGTCTCAGGGCCCTGGAAAGCATCGAGAAGAACAAGCTGCGGGTTGCCAAGTATTATAACAAGAAAGTAAAATTCAGGCAATTTGCAGAAGGGGATTCGGTTTGGAAAGCACTATTGCCGATTGGAACCAAATACAGCGAATTCGGCAAATGGTCCCCTAACTAGGAAGGACCCTTTCGCGTGGTTAGATGCGTCCCTGGTAATGCATACATATTGAAAACTTTACTGGGAGAAGAATTTTCCGCTACGATAAATGGGAGATATTTGAAGAAATATTATCCTAGTATTGAAATCGATCGGTGATCACCAGCAGTGCGATTACATGCATCTGACACAGGAATAGTCGGTGCTCAAGAACGAGGCCGCCTTTAGAACAAAACAAAATCCCAAACAAGAAAATGGCCAGTGCCTAGATGCATTGCCCTTAGCACAAAGCTACATTACAACTGCCTCCTGCAGGTTTGCATCCAACAACCCTGGTGATCAGGACATCGAGGAGGTGGGAAGCAGAAGGCCTGGAGGAAGAAGCGGAAGTATGATTCAATCTTTTCTTTTCTTCTTCGGCTGCTCCCTCTTCAGTTGCTCCAGGACCACAGTGACGGCAACTTGGAATGCACGGGGGTGACCATGGTTTGCGGCCTCCGCCAAGCTGTCCCAAGACGCTTTCAGGTTGTTGTACCTGTCAGAGACATCTGAAACAGGGAAGTGGGTGTTAGGGGCAAGAAATCCAGATGTGAGCGCGAAGTCAAGAAGGAGTCATAAACATTTACCTCCCACTAATGCCTCCAGAGCCATGCGGCGCTCGCGTTCGGCCTGGCAACGAGTGGTGATGTCCCTGAGGTCATGCTCCAGGTGCCGAACGCGGCGGCGCAATTGATGGCTGGTCCTCTGTTCAGGCGTGGTGTCCCCTGCTTCGAGGGAGGAATCGGAGGAGATGTACTCAGGCATGTCTTCGGTCCCGATGATTTCTTCAGGAAGCAAATCAAGGCTGAAAGAGGAAAGGAAGAGGAGGTAAAGCGCAAGATCATATGGGAAACAAGGAGTAAATCAACGGAAAACTCACCTTCGAATCGTACGTTTCTTCGAAGTGCTGCTCTCCTAGGGTTGCTTGCCTTTTTCCATGGCCTTGGGGTTTTTCCTCTGGAGACAGGGGAGGAAATGAGAAGTGATGGATGAGTGTGCGAGTGGATTTGCAGGGCATCTCAGCAGGCTATTTTATTGACCGAAAGGGTGCATTGGGAGTGATGACTGGCCAGCGTACACTATTGGAATACCAAGCGGCAGGGTTTTCTTCCCGAATGCGAAGGGTTTTCGCTTGATCAGTGCTTATGGATTGCCGATTCAGGGATCTTCTGTGGATTTTGTGCCAAGGGGCACCTGTTCTCGCGTGTTCAGCTCAAGACAGTTCCCGGATACGTTTAAGGAAAAACAAGATTCACGGATGCAAACATGAAGAAAATCATCGCAATGCAAGCACAGAATTCAAAAGTTCTTTATTTATTGCTGATATTCAGACATCCCTAATACGATCTAGTCAAAGAGCCTGTTCAGCACAGATTGGGGATGAGTGAGTTCGGCAATGGCGTCGTCGTGGCCATCGAGGTGCTCCAAGATGAGCTCGATCTCCTCGATGTCTTCTGGCGCGCCGCCCCGGAAGCCGCGCGGCCTGGTGGAGTAGTCGACGTCAGTGTGCGTCGCCATGGCAGCCAGGCCCAAGGTAGTGCCCAAGCGGACGCCATGGGTGGCCACTTCATCCACACAGTGCTCCACCGCAGCAAGGCGCTCCGCCGGCGTGCTTCAGCGGGCGTTCACCTTATCGGCCAGTTGCTCCACCAGCATCTTTAGCTGGTTGAGCTCAGCATCACGGGCTGCAAAGTGCAAGAAAAAGGGAGATTAGCATCAAAGGCCGGATTGGGTCAAAGAGCGGTGTCGGGGCCGTACCGTCGATGGTCTCCAGCAGCTGCTTGCGCTGGTCTTCCCATTCCAACTCGGCTATGCCAGCCTTTTTGGAGACGTCCTCCAGCTCGCGCTGGGCCGCCTCCAGTTCCGCCTTGAAGCAGAGAGCGTCGAGTTCCCCGTAGGGCACGGGGGAGTGGCCGTCAGACTCCGAGGAGTCGTCCGATAGGGGCTGACTGGCCGGCGCGGGAGATGGATTCCATTGAATCAACCTGAAAGAAGGGTGACCGTCAAAATAAAAGGAGATCAAAGATAAATCAGAGAAGAGGAATTGACGATCATTGCCTCCGGCGCGCACTGGCGCTGCTCCCCTCCGCCTCATCAGAGGCGCGGCGTCGGTTGAGGCGGCGCACCATGCTTCTCTGGGATATGCGCTGTTTGGAAAGAAGAAGAGGAGTTGAGATTGGCAAAGATTCGAGAGCTAAAGGCTTGGTGGAGAGCTAGGGGCACCTACGGTTTCATTTATAGACCTGGCAAGATAGATCGTGGCCTCAAGTCGTGGCTCTGGATCGTGGCGCATATCCCAAGAAAATCGGAAGGTGGAAAGGTTTCCTTGACCAGTCCGCCAATGGGTCGTTTGGAGTTCTAGGCTGAGTCATATTCGGTTGACTGGCTCGGCTGAGAGGAGTCAAAGTGCCATTCGGGTATTGGCATTTCTTTGCCGAATGGGTCGTTCAGCATTACATTTAAGAATGCGCAGAAGAAAAAGGAAATAAAATTGCAAGAACAAATGTTACAAGAGCGACCAATTCGGTTACACATCGATTGAAACATCTAGATGTTCAAATATTTCGCAATTACACCACGGACATTCGATATTGCTTGGCGAAACTTGTCCAACCGCTCCTGATAATCTTTCTGGGCGCTGGACAGGGTGGTAAGTTCTGCATCACATTGTTTCACCTTAGCTATAGCCGATATTGCTTCCTCTTGGGTATTCTCTATCAATCCAGGGAGCTCGGCTATTTTCTTGTCATCCGCCTCTATCTCAGCTGATAGGCTTCTCAGCTCTGCCTCCAAAGCGGCTTTTCTGGCGATCTTCAATTCGCGAGAAGCCTGCAGATTGGCCAATGTATCTTTGTGGCTCTCGGTCTGAGATTGTGCCCCTTTCATGGCTTGTTCAGCACTTGCCCTCTTCTTTTCAACAGTTGGGCGGGAGGACACCTTTCTCAAAGCTTGTCTTATGGGCACGTGATGAATTTCCAGACCGGAGATAGATGCAAGAGAGGCACTGATGTCCTCAGGGAGTTCTTGGCTAATGGGTTCGAGCATTTCTTCAAAGTGATCAAGATCTTTGAACTGATCACGCGCATCTTTTTGCAGCCAGGCAAAAATCTCCTTGAGCTTTTCCAGCACTTCCTCCGACAGAGTTTGAGGCACTCCTTCCCTTGCCTCGGCAACTGGATTGTTCCCCATTGATGGACTTGATGATGATGGAGCCTGATCTTAAGAAAGCAATATTGCTGAGTCAGGAGTGTTGGAAGTAAAAGGTAGCAGGGTTAAGTGCAAATAAGTACCTCATGTCTGATTTCCTGAACTGGAGCAGGATTTTGTTCAGGGGCGGCCACTGGTGAAGGAGGTGTTCCGGGCAAAGGCCGAAGCACGTGTGAGAAGGCGCTGATGCAGTTTCTGGCAACTCAGGAGCTTCTGGCTGAGGAGGAGAAGGGTTCACCTCTGCTGGGGCTGATGTTTCTGCTTGACCAGTGGGTGATTGAGCCCTTGGAGGACTTGATGGCTCTGGTTGGATTGGGAAACTCATCTTTGGCGAGTTTGGTGCTTCTATCTGGACAGGGGGTGATTGAGTCCCTGATGAAGATGAGATTTCCACTTGGACAGGTGGCTCAACCCTGGGTGGACTTGCTTGTTGAGACACTGGGACGTCCACGAGTTGATCCTCCATTGTTTCTTCTGCAAATGCCAAATTAAAAATAAATGCCAGTGTTCATCCTCAAGGAAAAGGGCAGTAAAGGTCATACCAGTGGATGGAGCATTGGCAGGTTTTGAAGTTGAGGATTGCTGAGTTCTAGTCTGAAAATGCACAAGATATGGTTTATCAGAAACAGAGTAATCCTGTGATCAAGAAAGGAAGAAATTTTACCTCAACAAGGACTTTCTTGATAGTTCTTCTCCTCTTGGCATTTGGAGGAGCAATCAGAGATAAGCCTTGCCTCCGTCGGCGGCAAAGACCGGACGAGTTGGGTGCATTTGCGGCATACCTAGCCATTAACTGAGCCAGGGTTGGTGATTTGAATCCCAATGCTGAGATTGGGCCTACTGCATTGTAGGCAATATCCCTGGCCAGAGGGGCAGGCATTGTGTTCTGAGGGCAAAAGAAATAAAATCAGAATCATGATTGGAAGAGGAAATGTCTGATTTAAGGGTTAATCATATTACCTCTGAAGTTGGCTGGAAATCAGGCATCAACTCTGTACAGAACAAGTGTACAGGCTCACTGAAGATGTGATCATGGAATTCTTGCCACCAGGAGTTGAAGGTGGGGTGAGCTATTGTTGTGGGTACGAAAGGCCAGGTGTAAACAGAGGGACTGCACACATACTGAAAGACTCTGCTACTTTGCATAAGTTCTTTGATTTCCTCTCTGGGCTTGAGGAATTCATGCAGAAACAGTCTTGGGGGCATCTGGCCACATCCGAGTTGCCGAGCCATCAGGTTGGGCTGATAATATTCATAAGTGCTATGATTCAGCCTTCCTCCACCGAATTCAGCCGGCAGAATGCATGGGCGGATAATGATATTGAGGATCTCCAGGAATCTCCCATCTTGGCGTCCAGTTTCAAAAGAGAACTCACAAGGGAGAGTCAAATTGTCATTGTCCAGATAAGGGAGCCAGAGAGGATTTTGGAAACCTTTGAAGAATAGCTCAAAGAGCTGGCTGACATTCTGCTGGATAAGAACAGTTGAAGCAGCTTCTCCATAAGTGTGGCATCCACTGGTGGCTTGGGGTTCCCCTTCATGATGATTGGATGAAGGGAAGAGCCGGGTGTTCAAATCAACACCAACAATCTGATGCATGTGCAGCTGCAGCCACATTTGAACGAACCACCAGGGACCGTTGACGCATGCCATCCTCTGGCCGGTGTACATCTGGGTGACAGTTTGATGAAGCATATGGTACACACTGCCTAGGAGGTATTTTCCAAGAGGGAAGCGATTGCCATTGACTAGGTGTGAAGCCATTGCAATATGATTCAGGGTAGGCTCATTGGCTTTACCGCAGAAAATGAACCTGCATAGCCACATGTTCAGAAACGCCCTGTATTCAATTTCACCAAGTGGGCCGTCCTTCATATGGTTCAGGATATAGTTTTTGTATCCGCTCCCTGGTTTCACCCCTGTTTGCCTTGAGGAACCTTTGAAATCTCAGGGGTGAACAGATCCTGTAATGTCAAGGCCGGTGATCATATACACATCGGCCAGAGTTGGAGACATCGGGCCGTGACCAAAGAGGAAGGCGTTAACGCCATTTGACCAGAAGTGGCAAGCCGCTATTAAGAGGTCTTCGTTCTTGGGGGTCTCGGCCAAAGATAACTCCAAGCATTGAGCAATGCGGAGGGTATCCCAATTCTGGGTCCTGGCACTCTTGTCTGTAAGAACCCTCTGGTACCAATTTTTCCAGCCTGCGATTGGGGGCAAGGGCCAGTTCTTGAAAGCATCCTGCCACTGAGGAGGTGTCGATAGAGCCGCTTTGAAGGGGATCCTTTGAGATTCGGCTGCGATAAAATCTCGAGGATCAGAGTTTCCCACAGGACCAAGGTAGTAGGATCTTGAATTGGCCTCGGTACGAATCAAAAGCTCGGTGGAAGGCTCCTGAAGGAAAGCGGAAAAGAAATCTCAGGTAAAAAATTGAAAACCTAAATGCCGAATGAAGCTTATGGAAGGGGAATTTACCTGAGCAGCTTGATTTTGAGCCGCCATTGGGGATTCGAGCTCAGAACAAGGGGATCTAGGGTTCGGATCTAGACGAAGATTCCGGCGGATTGCGAAGAGAGAGAATAGGTGTTGAACAGATTCGTTTTGAAGATGTTGGTGGCTGGAGTCAATTCCGGAATAAAATCACTTTTATCCCGTAATTGAAGGGGCATGTGTTAACACCAAAATTTGGTAAGGAGTCTGACTTGTAGGCCCAACTTGGTGAGAAATCCGTACGGCGGAAGGAAGGTTTCTTCAGATGCATTCGGCAGAAAAATCCGTGGTCGGCTATCTGCTTCCGTTCAGCAAAGGAAGTGTTGAGCTGATTTCGCGGGATTGTATGATGACGTGGCTCAAGCAGAAAGGGCGAATGGATGGACAAACGATCAAGCTTAGAGATAAATTAGGTATCAAATCCATTCGAGGTTGTGTTTGGCAGGGTATAAATATGAACCCTGGGTGTATGTAACAGATATACGAAATCATTCTCAATACCAACCGGCTTTACGCCAAACCCTAGAGTCCATTTGTCGTGTCGTCGAGTTCTTCGAGAGGGTTCATCGATCCGTCGACCTCCGTGAGTACCGGCAACCTTGTATCATATCTAGTATCATGCGGTGGATTTAGATCTGATGCAAGTAGTCTTGTTACCATGCTTCGTGTCATGCGGTAGATTCAAGCTTGGTTCAAGAAGGTTTCTTGTTAGGTCATGAGCCATGTGGTAGGCTAAGATCTAGCTTGAAGCTAGTTATCGGCTCTACTGGATTTTGGCAAGATCCAATAGATTCATTAAGTTACCCCGTGTTGCTTTGAGTTTTTGCTTTATGTTTAAATTCATGTAACACCTTTTTGCCCAATCTAGATGGGTTTGGATCGGCTTTATCCTTTTGGGTGATCCTTATGCGAGTCAAGTTCGTGCCTTTGGCTAATTCAACACGTGGATCACGCGCTCCTTGATAGCCGAAACCGAATCGATCTAGGTTGTTACGTGTTGCGGGTTCAAGCTTGCCAACGTTTGTATAAATCTTGAAAGAACTGGGTATCACGCGGTAGATGCAGGTTTTTGGGTTGCTTTGGAGCAAGTCATCCGGTGGATTAGATTTCCAATCAATCTGATAGATTTATCTCACTTGGTAATGTTCGTTCCTTCTTCATGGACCCCGAATCGGTTGTTCAGCCGCATTCGGTTATGTTTCTCACGAGTAGAACACGTGCGTAATTTATGCTTTAAATAATGTATGCTTTTAGCTTTCCATATTGAGATCGTATCATGCGGTGGATAGATCTATTTGTGGAAAGTGGTACGATCTCCACGCAAGTTGTATCATGCGGTGGATAGATTTGCTTGGTGTCGTACCCGACGGGTTTTAAAGTATCTAGACATGCGGTAGACTAGTGCTTTGGATCTATGCATGCTTGTTCATTACATATTTATGCTCGCGCTTTACTTTATTTATTTATTTAACGTTGATCACCACGGGGATCGGTCGTGGTCTTGTGCACATGCATCTTTGTCCAAACAAAGACCGATCGCCGTCATGCTTGCGTCATCCATTTGGCTATGTTACTTTTTCCTTTCTAATGCTCCCGAATGGTTTCAGTTTGCTGGCAGATAGCTTTCTATAGCTATGTGTCATCCCACCTGGCTTTGTAGCCGTAAATATGGAACTGTCTGGTACCACCCGGCAAGTTCCAAGTTTTGGTATTTAACTACTTTATCTTTTGTTAATTTACAGGGAAAATTGACTGGCACGTCTCGTGATTCTTTGCACGTGTGGAGCCAGCTTGTTCGGCTTGCTGTGTGCTTGGCGCTAGGTGCACATTTTGCGTCAACAGAATCCTCATTGCAAATGGTGAACATATTCTCAGCAGCCACCCCTTGTTAAGAGTCAGATATTTCAGCAAACTTGATCTTCCTGCAGGCAACCTTGAGTGAATGAGCTAATCTGATATCTTCCAAACAGCATCAGGCTCAAAGCCATCCTTTTGCATCAGCTCACATGACCCACCAACAGGCCGCCTGGGTAGTAGCCTACTAGGCTAGCGAGGTGGGTGCGGCCTGACAAGCGCAACCGGCCTCGCCGCTGCTACGGTGGCGCTGGAGGACGACGAAGGATGTGAAAGTAGTGGCAGCGCGATCTATTTTTAGGATCAATCGGCTCCCATAGTCCTATGGCGGTGCGGAGCCGAGCGAACCCCAAGCGGAGCCACGAGGAGGAAAAACGGCGCTCCTCAACAGTCTGTTCGTTTGGCTGATGGCTGGTGCTGATTTATTCTGAGAGAAAAATATTGTTGGCTGGTTACTGTGTCTGATTTGTTCTGAGAGAAAAGTACTACTGATAAGCCAAGCGAACAGGCTGCAAGTCCAGCGATGCCCTCCATCTTCTCCGTCCGATCCTACGCGGCGCGCATCGCAAGTGGTCCTGCACGGAGGGCAGTTTGCAGGACTACTGCACCAACTTTTTCCAAAGCAACACTCCCCTCTCTAGCAACGAAACAGAGCAACACTCAGACTCAGACGGCCCCGTAATTCAGCTACTACTTCTGCTGTTACCGTGTTGTTCCGGCGTTTCTACTGCAACATACATAACTCTTTCTTCGATACTCGAGGTTTTATGAGCCGTCCATCGGTACAGATCGGGTGATTGTAAAATAGAAAAAAATTATTACAAGAAACCAATCTTGTGGACCGGAACCAACTGTGGGTCAGGAGCTAAATAATTGTGAGTATGGTATCCTTGTTATGAATTGTGGACCAGAACCGAATAATTGTGGATCAGAACCACCAATTTCTCCTTGTTCCGCCTAGTTTTGGTATCTTTCACTTCGCAACTACCTCGTGTTCTAGATTTACACGATGAAACGGTCGGTAGCAACTGTCAATCCAGGAGAAATTCAGTCTTGCGGTTGGTGAGGGCGAAGCGCCGGCGCTCTACGATTTTCGTCAGCTGAGCTGACCTGAGGTTGGTGAGCTCCTTGGTCTTCGGCCCTTTCGTCGAGCACAAGCGATTTGATAACACCGTCACCCCCAACTTGTCCAAAATGAACGCCGCCGTACTGTGAAACCAGTTACTAGACCATAGATGCCCTTCTCTCTCTGCTTCCTCACTGGTAGAGTTTCATCTTTGAATTGAATGGAAGCTCGGCAGCTTGCCCACCAACCATTCAGGATTGTGGAGATCTCGAGTCAATGTCCCAATGTCAATATGAATCAGACTATTTGGGTCAGGTCGAGGTTCATTTTTATCTCTATCTGAATGCATGGGAGCGGCCATTTTTGGCCAAGACTTGGATTCTGCATTAGTTGAGCAAACCATGTGTTCAATAAAAAAATAGCACAAACCAGTCGATGTTCCATGAGTTAGTAGTTTCTCATGCGTGTTTCAAATTAAAGCATAGGACAGAAGCCGTAAGATGGTACATGGGACCATGACGGCTGCGCTGACCCTTGCTCTGTCCTCAGGTCAACAGAACAGGGCATGCGTTCATTTGAACTTCAAAGGCACTTTATTTGGATAGAAACTCTTGTCTGGTCAACAAGTCATGTATGAGTTCAATTTATCTTTCAAGGTGAATCTTTCTGTCAATTTTACTGAAGCCTTCTTTTCCGGGATCTGAACGACCGAACCTCTCAACAACCGCACAACAACGGTGTCCTGCTGCAGCCTAGACGCAGATAAATTCAAAGGATCTTATCACATTATTTTGTATTTGGCCATGTGCTGGTAATGCTTTTTCTCACCCGTGTGGGCATGTGATACTTTTCAAATGAAGAGAAGTCTAATAATTTGTGCGTGGTCGTGTGGTGATAATAATATTATGCCGTATGTTAATTTCGTTTTTTGTAGCCATTAAACAAGAAGGCAAGACCAGCGAGCAGGTGGAGCCTTGTGTCTGTCAATACCAAACACACTTTCCTTTCATTAGGGGTGCAAATTGATTATGATGTGGTGCACCTCCGAACCTATTTAGTTCAATTATTTGTACTACTTCAGCTCAATTTTGAAGAAGTAGTACAAATAATTGAGGAGGTTTGGAGGTGCACCTAACGGTTACCCCTTTGCAGTCTTACCTTTCATCATACTCCTTCCTTGTAGGCTTGCAGGAAGAATGCTACTACTGCATATTGGAAAGGGAAAGTAAAAGTGATGCAGGCTGAACACAAAATGAATGCAAGAATATATTCTTGTATCACTCTGAAGTCTGAAATCTGGACTTTGCATTCAGCAAAGATCAAAATGCATGTCATGCTCACTGCTAAAGGTTTTGGTCGATTGTTGACTGCACTGGAGACTTGTGTTGTGCCGCCCTTAGCCGAACAACTTTCGATATCTTATGACTTTCGTATGAACTTAAAAAAACAGGTTCCTCACACAATGGATATTTACTCTTTTTGTAAACTTTTTAATTTCCATTCATATATAACCAGCCGGGAGCTTAGCCCGTCCTGTTTCATTAACAAAAAGTTTGCACGCACAATAAGAAATCTATCTATTATCTTTATACTTGAGTGTTAAAAGAAGCCACCACGTTCGCCGAGAGGGTCTAGAAATTCCCACGTTAATCCAAAAAAGAGAAGAATATACACCGTTGAATTTTATGAAGATCTGAAGGTCTAGATTAATCCAAAGAATACATAAATTCGGAATTAAAATAAGAAAATCCAAAGAGTCCATATTCAATACAAATACAATTGATAAATACATAAATTCGGAATTAAAAATAAGAAAAATAGTAGTTAATGTTTACACAGTGGGAAAGCAACAAAAATAATTAGTTGAAGAGTAAGTAACAAATACAATTATAATTTAGAAAGTTTCACACGATGGGTATTAAATTAGTTCACTGTCCCTACTGAAGTACTAATTATGAAGCTTATGAAGGTATAGAATATCTCAATATCTCAAAGAGTCCACCTCAAATACAATTAGTAAATACTAATTTCAGAATTACATAGAGCTAAATTCTGAATTAAAGATAAGGAAATTAGAACATGATAGTAGAGTCTTTGCCAAATACGATTAGTAAATAACTAAATTCGAAATTAGAAATTAGCAACAAAATAGATGAGTAGTGATAATTATAGATGATTCAAATTAAACCATAGCCGTGAAACAATTTTTTATTAGTATATATATGTAAAATTATAGTTATTTATCTAAGGATATGTTGTTGTTAAAGTCTTAAAGACCAACCGCCCATTTTGGCAAACAAAAAATGAATAAGTAGGAATTAAAATAAGGAAATCTAAAGAGTTCATATCCAAAAATACAATTAGTAAATACATAAATTCAGAATTAAACATAAGAAAAATAGTAGTGAATGTTTACACAAATTGGGAAAGCAAAAAAAATAACTAACTAAAGAGTAAATAACAAATACAATTATAATTTAGAAAGCCTCATACGATGGACATTAAATTAGTTATTTGTCCCTACTGAAGTACTAATTAGGAAGCTTATGAAACATTTATCCGCATAGGGCATGTAGCCTTGCAAAGCTCTAAATGCCAACATTGATAAGACATGGCACATGATGAAAATAAATTTTTGTTAGGAAATAAAAATCAATCTCTTTGTTGAGCCTCAAAATAAAACTATTTCTCAAATAAAGAAGAGAGGAACCGTGACCCAAGTTTGAACTCATGATGACTTTAGTGACAACCAAAAAGCTTTTACTTAAACTATACTTCGTAGAAAACCACTCACGTATGTAAAAAACACCAGATGAAAATATATACGAGAGTTGGATATAGTTCGTTGTTCCCTCCCAAAGTAAGGGATTATAGTGCGGTGCCCTCGAGCAGGCGATCAAATAATCTAATCGGCAACATCTTCATGCGAAAAAGAGGGTACAAGGAGGACAGAGCGTAATTGATGTACTGTTTTTTATTTATTTTCATCCAGTCGACTTCACCTACCATGTATTTCACTTTTACCCAATTCGTACCAATTTTATAATTTTATCTTTATATAATGGCATTTTAAAATTTAAAACAAAATGTATTTTATATATATACTTACTAACACTCACCCTTTAACATATACACATATAACACTACCTCTGTTGGAATGTTATGGACTCCAAGACTGAACCATTAGATTTTGATATTGACAAAGTCGGTCGCTCGCTCCCATCATCGATGATTACATCATCTATGTCTAAAAATAATACAGGAGTTAATTGGTATAATAAATGTAAGAGAATATAAACACCCTCACCGAGAAGAAGACATGAGCACAGCATAAAGCGCGACAAGAGATGTTTAGAGCACGAACTAGGTAGACAATTTCGAGAAAGCAACCATGGGCATGGTGAGATAGCGATAAGCAACTATGCAATCGCTCAGGGAGACGAAGATGGGGAATTTTGTTTATATACACAGTCAATTGCACATTAACCATTGTTTAATTGGGTCGTCGCTAAGGGACATGAAGATGGGGGGTTTTGTTCAAAGGGTTGAAGTTAAGTCTTGATGGTGGGCCCGCCCATCCTGGCAAGCGAGCCCGAGACGACGGGAGATTTGGCATGCAAAAGTCAAGACACCAGACACAACATCAACCAGTCCAAATATCATGGGATACTATTTGTAATCTGATATAGAATCCTAGATATACTTCAGATTGTAACTGACGTGGACTGACCGTCGAATCAACACCGCATCTGCTGAAACAAGCTCTGTTGTCGTAAAATTCAGGTGCACGAGAACCAAATCAAGCTCTTTAGCTACTGAATCAAACTCTTCGGTCACTAAATCGTCCTCCACTACTATCAATTTGACAAATAATGTCATCGATTCGACCACCACTATTGTTTGATTAACCTCCACCATTGTCGAATGGACATTTGCTGCTATCGGTCGAGCATCTTTGGCATTGCTGGATTGAGCTACAAGGCGAGCAACAACAAGGAAAGCAAGCACTCCCATGAGAGCTCACCTTGATTTGCCTAGCAACACGAGGCTAGCAGACAAGGCGTACAAGCAACAACAAGTGCACCAAGCATACTCTACGTCTCTTCGATTTTCTTTAGATAGGCACTGAAAAATACAGCATGGGTAGAAGCTAGGGAGAGGAAATACTTGATTTTGGCACATACAAACCTACAACCGTGATGGAGATAAAAAAACTCGGATGCCACAGGAGATGATAAGATAGATTTGATGAGCAATTCATGTAGGTTTGCATAGCAGTAATTTGACAAATAAGATGTTAAGTATGGTTTGGCATCAAACATGGTGTTTGGAGACCAAAAGCGAGAGAATGGCTTCCTAGATAGCGACCGACGTGATACGACTGCTTTGGTCAGAGAAGAACTAAGGTAGTAGACAACAATGGTGGACAAAGCAGGTGGCCATAAATGGATACAACAAATTGGCAAAATGCTCGAAAAAACAAGAAGGTGTAAGGTTGACACAAGAGGGAAGACAATAAGAGAAAACATAAGCACTGTGATATGAACAATGATACATCCGAGAAGTTGGCATGACGTGCGGAGAAATTTAGACTACCCAATACAATATCTATCTTGCACAATAGACATGAGGGAGATATATTGAATTATCAGTATGGTGTCACCATTTAGGATAAGCATGCTATGCAGTAAAGGGACTTTGTGTCTCTGGAACATGAGCTTGCTTGCGAATAGGCCACCTGTTAGTGGCATGAGATCCTCTATAATAAATAAAGAAGAACAATTTTTCGGCTAAACATAACAATAAGTATAGTAAGATTCCAAACAGGAATGAAAGTGATGAGATCAAGTTGGTTTGTCGTATATCTTCTAATCTTTCGGAAACTTTTGCAATTAGATTGATATGTGATGCGTGAAGGACCAAACAACACAATGAACACTATGATGAGCACAAGTATGCCCACAATGAACAATGTTACCTACTATTGATGATCAGTAGTTATCTTGGAAGTTATAAAAGTATTGTCAAACATAATGGTTACATTTTACAAGACATAAGGTATATTCAACAACGACTAAGGACATAACATATCAAGCAATAAATATATATCTTAGGAGACAAGATATGTATATATAAGAAACATCATATATATTTGTTGGGATCGCAAGTTAGAAGAGAGAGAGAATCGACCGTCATGCACCATCAACGAAGGAGGGGTCATCGATGAGCGGGAAGAAGAAAAAGAAAGGGGCATCGACCGTGAATCATAAGGAAGAGAGACTTTCGGACGAGAGGAAGAAGGTACCATTAGATGAGATGAAGAAGGGGGTGCGCCCATATAGAAAGAGAGGAGGCCCTACACTACCGTTGAGCCCACCCCAGATCAAGCTTCAAGGTCACCTATGTCGACAACCAACGGTGCCACGAGGTATAACAAGCTCACTAGAGGAGTTGGATCTGCGCATCAGAAAGTGGAGAACCCAGGCTCTACATGAGGTCAACAACCGAGCCAAACTCAGGAGCCATAGAATCACTGTATGCAGGGGTGCAATAGAGCGTCGAATGACATTCGTTATTAGGTCAGGTTCCATCCACCAACTAAAGCACTATCCAAATAACAAAATTCGAGTGTATCAATATCAGTTCTAAATTTTGAGCTCCAATATTTACATTGTTATTAGTGATTTCAAAAGTATGGATAATGAATTAAGATGAATAAAGAAAATACAATACTAACGTAGTATTTTGAAAATATGGTTTATCAAATCTAGACGCGCTATTAGCGCGGGCCAACTTGCTAGTTACAGAGTATGAAAGTGCTATTGCTAGAGATGAACAAGTTGATCCACGAAATGGGCAGGAACGGTCGAAAGGATGCAGCTGAACTACTCAATTCTGGCCTTCTGGGGATATATGATAAAGGAAAATCTTGGCAAAAGTGACAGCTGACACACTCTTCAGTAAAAAAAACGGCGCAGCCTTACAATTTTTTCTTGGATGCGCGACAGGCTGCACATCTTCGTATTAAGTGATACAGTATCAATGTGTGAGAAGACTGAAGATACGGTAAAAGCTTGCTGATTGGAGTTGTACTGCATGATAGATGAATGAACTAGCTCTGAGATCGTCAGGGAAAAGAAAAGGTCAAAAGCAAAAAAGCAAATTGGTGTAGAAGACGAGATTATGTGGAGATGGACGTTGAACGGCCAATATATCACTCAAAGTGCTTATCAGACGAATTGAAAAAGGTCCTCACCCGGATTTGGAAGGCACAAGCGGAACCTAAATGCCGAATTTTTACATGAATCCTACTACAACATAAAATCCCCACTGCCAACAACCTGGCCAAGCGTGGATGGCTGCACGACCCGATATGCCCATTATGTAACGCAGCGCCGGAAACGCCCACACATTATGCCTCGATTGCCCGTTCACCTAAAATATGTGGATGCATTTGACATCACATATGGGAAGACAGAACCTACAAACATCATCCTCACACACTATCATTGCCTGGTGGAAATGTATGTGGTGCTCTTTTGACAAAAAACAGAAACCCAAATTTGACGGGCTCATGTTATATTTGGTGGAACATTCGGAAAGAACGCAACATAAGGATATTCCAGCACATCTCTTTGGGAGTAGCCGAAGTGGCTCAATTGATCACAAATGACACCAAGTTGTACCAAGATGCGAGAACTACCAAACCATCAAGAACCGCGACGACATCTACTGCCTCCGGTGGACTAGCTTAGTGGCTTTCATGTATCTGTTTTTCCTTTTTTTGCCTTTCCTACATTTGTTCTTAGTTATGGCTCGACTGGGGGGGGGGGGGGGGGGGGGGGGGGGGGGGCAGTTGTACCGGCTATCTGTTTTCGCTCCTTTCAAAAAAAATTGGTGTGCTACAGAAAGAGACGATGAGTTAGGGATGTCTGCCCTTGCTGTTTATGCGATGACAGTGAACTCTTTCTGCCTGACACACACCTGATTCCTTGGAGTTCGACCGTTATCCTAATCAACGGCAGATCCGTGCGCTGTTTTCATGCTCATGGATCCAGCGTGCACATTTGTTAAACCGCAACGGAAGTGGTTTTCAACTTTTCATATATTACAATAATAATAATATTTTTCATAGTTTCAATCATACTCCTATACTACTCACACTATTACTTCCGGAAAGAAAAGAAAAAGGGTCCTGAAGCGCATTTAGCTGACAACCGGGAAGGTGCTGTTGGACTTGGACGTCCACTGAGGCACTGAATCCCTGACGCTGCAATCCGATACGTCTTGCTCGCATCCAGCGTGGAGTCAGCTGAAGGTTCCTCTAACAGTGAGAAGACCGGTCGGATCGAGACAGATCGTTCCCTGAACTGAATCTTCTCGGTCGCTCAAGATAGCAACTGAGCTGAATGATGCCCGGGGGGCTACTGCGGAGGCAAATTGGGCACGTTTCCGCGGAAAGGTCGGAGCAGCCGGAATTCGACGGGGGAGGTTAGAGGTTACCACGGCGGCCCGTTGTCTGGCGTGGCGCGGAAATACCCAAAAAGTGCAGCAGATCCGTTGCACTTTCGCTGTGTTTTGCACTACGCCGAAAAGACTTCCCCTCCACAACTCCATCCTGGAGCCTGTAGCTGTAGGAATGACTAGTCAGCAGTCAGCACCAGCCTTGGGCCTTGGCGCGCTGTGCAGCCAACTCTCGTAATCGGCTAAATCGCGCATGTGCGGATTAGGAGGCCAACCGTGCGTGCATGGCAGTTTCTGCTTCCTGCTTTGAATTGCGGTCGGTGACGCCACCCGCTTTACCTGGTCTGTGTCTCTCCGCGTATATAACCCGCGCTGCCTTGCCTCTCTTTTCCATCCCTAGACTCGCAGGCTCTCGGCTCTCTGCTCTCCGGCTCTGCAACGGCGCAAGCGAAGGCGCGCGCTAGCTCCCGGCCGGGGCAGCGGGGTAGGTGCTCGGTCTGAGGAAAGCAAGAGCCGCGGCCTAGCTCCATTCCCAGGGAGGGAGGTTTCGACCTAGATTGCAGCGGAAATGGACGCCGGCGACGCCATGGAGAGAGGCCAGAGCTCGCCTCGGTTGCCGGAGGTGCGTTTGCTTCTAAGCTACTTCAATTCATATTAAAAAAAAACACTTCATGAGCATGCATGAGCTCATCAAGACATCCAGTTGAATTACCAGATCAGTTTTCACTGTCAGTTTTTGCATGTAAGCTAGCTGAAGGCGTCACAGAGCATTCCTTAAGAGTAATTGTAGTTGTAACGACAGTCTGTCGTTTGGTTCGTCTAGTGGCTGATAAGCCAAGAATCAAAATGCGACATCACATAGCATCGCTACGCCCGTTGCCTTGTCCTACTGCTGCATCTCGTGACGAAACTCTGCAGATGCGATCACATGCGTAGGCGTAGCAAGCAACCAAGATAACGTACTCAGAGCTTTTACTGTGTCCTTGCGTTTGTTTTTCGTGATTGGTTTACACGATTCACGGGGGACGGGTTTGGTGACAGCAACCTCGCGGACAATGTCTCCGTCACGTCGAGAAGCGTAACGAGAATGAATTAACGATTCAAGTAGACGACTTTTCACCGAAAGTAAACGAAAGGGGATAAAGGTTGTCAAAAAAAAGCGGTACGGTAGAACATACTTTAATTTGTCCATTTACACATCACAACTTTTTTTTGAATAAGATACACATCACAACTACTATTCTCAACACAAACACACAAACACACACACAAAAAGCATTTCCCTTAATTAGGTGCTAGTTAAACCGGCCTGTATTGTCATGTGTAGGGTACACCGTCATGTTTCCCGTTCATGATGAAGAAACGGTTGTGATCAATCAATAAATATTGTGATCTCAGTAGTTCATGTTGGTTGTAACCTGCACAAGCGCATAGTTCAGCTGTGTGACAGTTTGTGCAAATCAAAATTTTGCAGAGCCGGAGCCCCAAAATCCAGGACGAAAGCCTCACGGTGCCACTCATTCAGGACAAGAAAACTGGAAGCAAAGGACCAGCAATTGTTCTAGGTGAGCTCCCAAGTTTCTTCACACAGAAACATCGAGGCAGTAGTACTATATATGCTACTGGCATCAGTGCAAGTTTTTGTTTCGTCCCCAAGAAATTCTCCAAACTTCCCTGTAGGCTGTAGCTAATGTCTGTAAACATTGGAATTTCGCTGTAGGATTCGAGTGCTTGGAGAGCACAGCATTCAACGGAATCGGCACGAACCTGGTGGTGTACCTCGAGACCGTCCTGCACGGCAGCAACCTTGCCAGTGCGTCCAATGTCACCTCCTGGTTCGGGACCAGCTTCCTGACCCCGATCTTCGGCGCCATCGTCGCGGACACGTTCTGGGGCAACTACAACACCATCCTCGTCTCCCTCGTCATCTACCTTCTTGTAAGCACTTTTGTTCAAATTCAAATCGAAATTATGTTAAACTCTTATAGTTTGCTTAATAGTTAACTTTGCAACCGTCTGATCGGCGCAGGGCATGATGCTCGTCACCTTCTCGGCGTTCCTGCCGGTCACCGAGCTCTGCGGGGTCGGCTCGTCGTGCCACCCCGTGCTGGGCGCGCGGAACATGGCCTTCCTGGGCCTCTACCTCGTGGCGTTCGGCAGCGGCGGCGTGCGCGCGGCGCTGCTGCCGTTCGGCGCGGAGCAGTTCGACGACGACAACGCCGTGGACCGGGAGCGCAAGATGTCCTTCTTCAGCTGGTTCTACATCTGCGTGGACTTCGGCATGATCATCTCGGGCGTGTTCATCGTGTGGATCCAGCAGAACGTCAGCTGGGGCCTGGGATTCGGCATCGCCACGGCCTGCGTCGCGCTCGCCTTCGGCGGCTTCGTCCTCGCCACGCCCATGTACAAGCGCACCAAGCCTACCGGCACGCCGCTCAAGAGCCTGGGCCAGGTCGTGGTCGCCGCGTTCAGGAAGGTCAGCCTCCGTGTCCCCTCCGACGCCGGCCTCCTCTACGAGGTCCACGAGAAGATCGACCAGCCCAAGATCGCGCACACGGACGAGTTCGCCTTCCTCGACAAGGCGGCCGTGGTCGTCGACTCGGACCTGGCGGAGGTGACAAACGCCGACGCCGCGGGGTCGTCGTCGTGGAGGCTGTGCACGGTGACGCAGGTGGAGGAGCTCAAGATCCTGCTTCGTCTGGTGCCGATCTGGGCGACGAGCATCGTGCTGTCGGCGGCGTACGCGCAGCTGAACACCACGTTCGTGCAGCAGGGCGGCGCCATGGACATGCGTGTGGCGTCCTTCACCATCCCGGCCGCGTCGATGGTGTCCTTCGAGGTGCTCTGCGTCCTGGCGTGGGTGCTCGTCTACGGCTCCGCGATCGTGCCGGCGCTCCGGGCCGTCTCCCCGTCCCGCGGCGAGCCGTCGCAGCTGCAGCGGATGGGCGCCGGGCGGCTGCTCATGGCGTGCGCGATGGCCGTGGCGGCGATGGTGGAGACGAAGCGCCTGGCCGCCGCGGGCCGCGGCGAGGCCGTGAGCATCCTGTGGCAGATACCGCAGTACCTCGTGCTGGCCGGCGCGGAGGTGTTCTGCTACATCGCGCAGCTGGAGTTCTTCTACAACGAGGCCCCCGACACGATGAAGAGCATGTGCACGTCGCTGGCGCTGCTCACCGTCGCCCTGGGCAGCTACATGAGCTCCCTCATCTACGCCGTCGTGGACGCGCTCACCGCGGCGGCAGGGCGGCCCGGGTGGATCGCGGACAACCTCAACGAGGGACACCTCGACTACTTCTTCTGGACCATGGCGGCGCTGTGCACGCTCAACTTCGTCGTGTACAGCGCGTTCGCCAGGAACTACAAGGTCAAGACGGTCGTGTCGTGATCCGGAGCGCGCGCTCGATCAGGACTTAGGGTGAACTTCGTCGCGAACAAGGTCAAGACGGTGGAATTTGCGCAACGGCGAGTGTGTGCACGAAGATTTTAGAGATTGCTAGGAATGCGTGTGTGCTCCATCGTGTTGCGTGGTAGGCTCGCGATGGGCTGGGTTCTTGAATTTTTGGGTTCAATTTCTTTCTTTCTTTCTTTTAGACGTGGATGGGCAACAGGACATCCGTGCGTCATCATGTGTTAGACCTTGGGGGGGAAAGGAGTGACCGATACTGTTGATCGGTTCATGTGAAGGTGTGCTGAGGTTGTACAAAAAAGGTGTGTTGCTTATACGGGTAGACGACATAAAACGAGTATACTCCCTCCATATTAGTATTAGAAGACGTTTTAGACTGTGACATGGTCTTCAAAATATAACTTTGACTTGTTTTTTATAAAAAGATATTTATTCAAAAATGATATATTTATACTTTTATGAAAATATTTTTCAAGACAATTCTATTCATATGATTTTCACATTTTCAAACTCTAACTTAAAAACTATTCATGATTTATAGTTCCAGTATTTGACTTAAATCTTGTCATAAACGTCTTCTAATACTAATACGGAGGGAGTACGAGTAAAACAAATAGCCAGCTGGGGAAGAAAAGACAAGTAAAGGTTCAACTTTGAACAAATTCAGAACATACCAAAAGTCGAGTGCTACCTCCATCCTTTAATATATGACGTTGTTAGCTCAAAAATAAACTAACATAAGTGGATCGAGATGGAATGAAACATCAGACTTCGTTTGTAATTAAGTTTAAGCTTTAATGTGTGCGCATAATGTGTGTTACGATGGGAGAGTTTGTCGAGTCCGAGCACACGAGTGGAAACTTATCCGCCTAACTGACTGTTCTTTTCTTCTTTATCAATAAAATAGACACTGTCTTGTGCCTGTACGTTCAAACAAATAATGAACTAACCAACACCATATATTAGCAACCAGAGGTAGTACTTCTTCCGTTTTCAAATTACAATTTGTGTGTCTTTTACCCTCTAATTTGACCATTCATCTTATTAAGAACTGCACAAATATAATCAAATTTGAGTTATTTTTTAAAAAGGTTTTATTAACAAAGCAAGACATAACAAAAGATGTGATTTTTGCCCATTTTTTAATAAGATGAGTCATCAAATTAAATTTGAAAAATAAACAAGTTATAATTTGAAAGGAAGACACTCTCCCTCTAGTTTGGTAAATGAAGTCGTTTTAGACAAGATTTGAGTCAAACATTAGGAATATATTCATGAGTAATTTTTAAGTCGTTAAGTTTGAAAATGTGAAACTACAAAAAAAGAGATTTGTCTTACAAAATAAACTTTCATAAAAGTATACATATGTTAATTTTTAATAAATATTTTTATATAAATAATAAGTCGAAATTATACATTGGAGACCGTGTCGCTGTCCCAAGGCCGGTCTCGGGAGGGTCATGACATTAAATAGAGTACCACATATGCAAAAGACATGACATGACATGATGTTTAATAGGAAAGAGAGGAAACCAGGGTCATCCTTAGGCCAGTCTCGATGGGGAGTGTCGTACATTAAATATCATGTCACATCAACAAATTTATGAAGATAGAGGAGGGAGAGTGTCATAGAATGAGAGAGGAGGGTCATCACCATAACCCTCTTAAGACCATACACATGCAATATGAAATGAAATTTAAAAAATATATATTTCATAAACTGAGTATCGGAACTAAATTCCGATTGCAACATTGAATTTCTCACAATAAAACCATTGAAACAAGATCTCACTTGACTATATTTTAACGAACATTTTTTATTCATATTTTTAATTAAGGTTACATATTATATGTAATACATAATCGTAGAATAAAATTTAGAAACTACCTGAACAAAATATTTGTACGTACTGAACAAATTGTATGAACTACCAGAACAAATATGTATACATGTCAAACAAATTCTACAAATTACTAGAACAAAACGTTTGTACGTATCGAACAAATCATATGCACTATCGAAACAAATATATATATATACATATGGAACAATGCCGAACAAAATATTTGTACATACTGAAGAAGTCAGACAAATAAATGAAGGGTCAGAACATATCATGATAACATTCAGAACAACTTATTATTATAGTCAGAACATTTTCGTATGTCATATAGAACAAACAAATGAAGTGTCAAAATAAATGAGAACAACTATCAGAATAAGATCCTATTATAGACTGAACAAGTTTGTATTATATCTTGAACAAACAAATAAAGTGTTAGAGTTAATATAAACTATAAATTTGTAAAAATCAGAATAAGTCACTATTATATGCAGATCAAGTTTAAATATCATCTCGAACAAAACAAATGCAGTGTCAGAACAAATCAGATAAAGGGTAAGAACAAGTTGAAAGAATATATTATTATTATAGTCAGAACAACTTACTATTATGCCGAAAACAACTTATTATTATAGCCAGAATAAATTTCTATGTCATCCCGAACAAACAAAATAAAATATTAGAACAAGAGAACAACTATCAGAACAAGATTCTATTATAGTCAGAACAAGTTTATATGTCGTCTTGAACAAATAAATAAAGTGTCAGAATAAATAAATAAACCAAGGGAAGAAAAAATGAAAGAAAAGAAACTGAAAAAAGATAAAAAAAACAAGAAATAGAGAGAAATAAATAAATAGAAGGAGAGAAGAATAAAAAAGAGAGAAGAAAGAAAATAAAAATAGAAATAAAGAAAAAATGAAAAGAATAAAGAATAAAATAAAAAAAGAGTCACAAAAAATAAAAAAGAGTCAAAAAATAAAAAAAATAAAGGAAAGAATGACTAGAGAGAGAGAGAGAGAAACAAGAAAATTCACTAAGACGAAACAAATATCCACTAAAGGAGAACAAATATTGAGGTGGAACAAATATTCAGCAAGCAAGAACAAATTTCACTGATGTGGAACAAATACACTAAGAGGGAACATAAATTAACTGAAGGGGAACAAATATTCACTAAGGTAGAATAAATATTCACCGAGCGAGAACCAATTTTACTAATGTGGAACAAATATTCACTGAGGAGAAACAAATACTCAATGAAGAGGAACAAGTATTCACTAAGAACAATATGAATTGGAAAACGAAATAATAAGGTGAAATGAATATTCATTGAGGGAGAATAAAATTGTATTGAAAGGGAACAAATATTCACTGAGGCGGAATAAATTTTAAGAGAGGATAACACAAATTCATTGAGGCTAACAAATATTCCCTAAGGTGAACAAGACGACAAGCAAATAGATAAGTAGAAAAAGATAAATATCTCTATATCTATTGTATAAAAAACCAGTAGATGCCTTGTATCTTGAACAAAATAGAAAAAAGTCAAATAAGAAACTAGTATATGGTAAAGTAATGAAAAATAATAAAGAAGGAGTAACAAAAGAAGAAGTAGAAGTCAGAAAAAATAAACATCATAAATATATAGAATTTGATATGGCAATACAAAAATAAAAAGAATGAAAAAGAAAACAAATACAAAAATATAATGTTAGAAGAAAGAGGTTTTTTACGGTACTTGAGAAGTATTAGGAAGTATCAGGAAGTATTAGAAAGTATCAGGAAGTATCATCTTAATTAATTAAAAATTAAAGTTGTTAAGAAAATGGTGTTATAGTAATTTTCTTGTGGGTCCCACTATTTTGACACTTCCTAATACTTCCTGGGTATTTCACCGTCGGATGGACGGTTCTTAAAAAAATATCTGCCTTCAAAATCCTCAGAAAGAAAACCCCCTTAAATGAATAGATAGAAGAAACTGCAAAACATATGGGAATGAGAAGGAAAATATTGAGAAAAAATAAATAAAAGAATAGTTACATATATAGAGGAGAAAAAACAAAAAAACATTGAAGTTAGAATTATTTTCATAACATGTAAAATAAAATGAAAAAATAACATAAAAGAGAACCAAAACAAAGAGAAGGAAAATGAGAAAATAAAATAAGAGAAGAAAAAGGTAAAAGAGACATGACGGATAAGAACTAAAAGAAAATAAAAATAAGAAAAGGGAAATAAAAACTAAGCAAAAAGCAAATAAAAAAGAAAAAAAGCCTTATTGCTGCCCACCGGCAACCAACCGGGGAAGAAAAGATTAACTCTCAGAGCAAGTATAGTAACCGGCTGAGAGCGGGCTGTATCTTACGTGGAGAGAGAGAGAGGAGTAGAGAGAGAACGAAGCCGGCGTTTCCTGGTGCGCCTGCTTGAAGCCGGCGAAGACGTTCTCCCTTGTCTCCCATTGGCTGCATGTCCATCTGCACCCCAGGAAGCAATAAATACTAGGGGTATGTACTGCCACTGCGCGGTGATATGGCATTCTTACAGCCGACGAGCGGGCTGTATTATTAGCCATGCTCTCAGCAAATTCCAATAGAGTATGCATTAATATCCCCTGCATAGGGACTTACCAAAATCGAAGCCTTGGGAAGCAAATCCGTGACTGCAAGTCAATCGCTTTTTGAAATTCAAAATAAACACATCGTATTCAGACGCTTATAGACGCCTAGACTTCTGATCAAGAGCAAGGTAAGCCACGTGGCCTCTTGTGGTTCGACCAAGCCCGATAATGTGGGGTCCACCGCGTGCAAAGTTTTGGAGGGTAAAAAAATCCGAGGGAATAAGCAGACCGCTCCAACGGTCGCGGGTCGGGCTCCTCGAATTCAAATCCGGCCGCACTTGCCTTTACATATTCACCCCCACGCTCCCTTCCTTCGCTTTTCCGGATGACCCATCGCGGATTTCAAACAGCTCCGCACCCCAGCTGAACCCGTACCCACCCAGATCGGAGGAGGAGGAGGAGGCCAGGCGGCGGAGAGGAGAAGACAGCGTCACCGGAGGAGGATCTCAAGGCCCCGCAGCAGGAAGAGAGAGCATGGACTTCCGCGCGCTTCCCCGTCGCGACCTGCAGGCGCTGTGCAAGCGCAACGGCGTCCGCGCCAACATGACCAACGCCGCCATGGCCGACGCCCTCGCCGCGCTCCCCACAGTAAGGATGCCGTGCCTCGCTCACTCGTCTCGTCACGCGCGGCTAGAGCTAGATCTGGGCGCTTTAGTTACTTGCTGGATAGCTTGCGGCACTGCGGATAGCTTGCGAGCTTACACTTTCTGTAATTTCAGGTTGATGGGATTGGGGAGTACGTCAAGGAGCCAGTAGCCGTGCCTGCGCCCAAGGCTACGGCTGCTGCGGCGGCGGATGAACAGAATCGGGAGAAGCAGGGGAGCCTGCTCCCGCGCGGCCGCCGCATGACGGTCAAGGCGGTCGAGACGGACGCTGGGAAGGGTGATGAGAAGCGAGAGTCGGCCGAGGAAGACGCGACGGCACTTGAAATTGAGCGGCCCGGTCCCAACCGGCGCGCTCGGCCAGCTCCTGTCGTGGCGACTTCGATGGTCGTCCCGGTTGGAAAGGAAGAGGAAGGGGAGGACCAGAAGGACGGCGGCAAGGAAGAGGACCGGAGGCGGGATGCGAACAAGGAGGATCCGCCAGCCCCCGTCGTTGGGCGGCGCGCTGCTAGCCGCCGCGCTCGACCAGAGTCGGCAGCTGAGTCAGCGACTGCAGAGGTGGTAGAGGAGCAGAGGAAGAAAGATGGAAGCCCGGCCCCGCGCGCCCGTCGTGGTGCGGTCGAGTCGTCAGAGCCCATCAGAACGGACGACTGTGAGGAGGAGGCGCCGGCCCTTGGCGTTGGACGTCGCGGTGCCAGCCGCCGCGCTCAACCCGCGCCAGCGTTGGCTGAGCCAGCAAGCAAGGTAGCAGAGGAGCAGAAGGCGCCACGGATTCCATGCAGTCGCCATGTCAAGGCCAAGTCGACCGAGCCAATGAAGCTGAATGACGAGGAGGATAAAAAAGCAGCTACTATGCCAGAGGAGGAAGACGTGCCAGCAGTGGGTGTTGGTCGTCGCGGTGCTAGCCGACGTGTTCGGCGTGCTCCTGCTGTAGTAGCAGCAGAGGAAGAACCGCGGGCACCAGAGGTTATCCGACTGGACGACAGCGAGGACGAGGAAAAGGAGGACAAGAAGCTGCATGAGAAGGATGATGAAGTGCCTGCAATTGGAGTGGGTCAGCTTGGTGCTCCCGCCCCTGTAGAAGCTCGGGCTACAAGAAGAAGGGCTGCAACAAGTAAAGCTGAAGCACTGGATGTGACCGAGGAGGCTGTGCACACGCGGGCCACTCGTCAGCGTAAGCCGACTATGAAAGCGGCTGCGGCGGCAGTGGAGAAGGCCCTGCCAAAGGCAACAAGAAGGAAAGTTGTAAAAAAGACCAGCTCACAGCAGGACGAACAAGAAAAACCACAAGGTGAGAAGATTGACTTGTGGAAAAAAAATCGAGTGCTAGTTTTACTTATTCCAGTTTTTGTTTCTGAACCTTGCGTCGTCTCTTATGCAGAAGCTGTGTCTGCTCCAGTTTCTGATGTGGGGCGTGATAATCCTGAAGAACCAGAAGAGGCTTCTGGGCCGCAGAACAGAGAGCAAAAACAAAAACACGAAGGTGAGACAATTACATGATGTTTCTGCTCCCATTCCTTCATGGTACCTGCTTTGCAGTGTCCTCGACTGATATATCTATTTTTTGTGTTCATTGTTGTACAATTTGGAATTTCATTGCTGTTCAATTTGGAATTTCAGTTGTGGTGATCCTTGAAGATGAGATACTGGTGCAAAAGACACCGGCACAAGAGCTACTCGTGACGGATAAGGATTCCATGGACCATTCTGCACTGCAAGGACAAGAAGTGGGTGTTGAGAAGTGTCCCGTTCGTTTGGCCAGCCAGGATGATTCACCTATCATGGGTCTTGTTTCAATCACAACAGAACAGGCAGCTGACAAGAATGAAGGTGCCAATTTTCAGGATGGTGAAGAATCCAGTGGATCATTGGACAACAAGAGAGTGTTTGAGGAGATCCTTGATGCTGGTGAAAAGAAGGAAATGGTGCCTATCATCCAGGGGCTGCAGGTCTTACTGACAGAAGAACACGCTGAGGAAATTGTTACTGATGATGCTAACCGTAAAAGTGAAATTGGGAGTTTCAATGAGGTACCACATGACACAGAGGAAACCGTTGAGGCTAATACAGAAGAGGATCTTGTCAGTCAGAACAAGGAAGATATCAATACTGATGAGTTGCAGGATGACTTGGCAGATGAGTCTGTTCTTGTTGATTGCTCAGGGAATATCAAACTGTTTGCTGAAGAGGAGACCCATGAGGTTAATAGTGAAGACGGTGTTTCCCTTCAGGAGAAGGGAGATGTGCCTGTTGATATGGCACTGTTTGATATAGTGGCTGAAACCAGTGAGGCTAATACAGAAGATGAAGTCAGTCAGAACAAGGAAGATATTATTATTGACGAGTTGCGGGCTGACTTGGAATATGGGTCTGTTCTTGTTGAAGAGGAGACCAATGAGCTCGATACTAAGGACGGTGTTTCTTTTCAGAAGGGGGAAGTGCCTGTTGATATGGCAGTGCCTGATATCAGCTCAAGTGATATCAGCTGTGTCAAAATGGAGAAGTCGGGAGACATCACTGCATTAGATGAGGATGGTGAGGGAAAAAACTCCTATGCTGGTATCTGTCATCCTGATAAACCAAGTGAAGTGGTCATTGGTGACAGTGTGTCCCTTGTCACAGCAACTGACAGCAAAGTTGTTCAGGAGGACGTCGAGGAAGATCAGTTTCAAACTATTTTTATTCACGGTGATCAAGTAGCTGCTGCTGACACTCTGCCGGAAGTGAAAATGATCGATTGTGAAGTTGAGGAGAAGAAAGCAACCATCATTGATGAGCAGCAGCAGAGCATGGTTACAATGGATGACAATGTTGATGAGAATCATTTTGAAACTGATGTTGTCCATGCTGATGAACAGAAGGAAGTGGTAAACATTGATGAAGTGCCAAAATTTACAGGGACAGAAGGTGTCCTTGAGGAGGAAAAAGCAGCTATAATTACAGTGGAGGTTACAATGGATGACAATGTTGATGAGAACCATTTTGAAACTGATGTTGTCCATGCTGATGAACAGAAAGAAGTGGTATCCATTGATGAAGTTCCAGAATTTACATGGACAAAAGGTGTCCTTGAGGAGGACAAGGCAGCTATGATTACTGAGGAGGTGCCACAGAGCACTGGTAAAATGGATAAGGGTGACGAGAAAAATCAGTTCAAAAATGCTTTTGTTAATGCTGATCAAGTGCTCACTGCTGACAGTGTGCCAGATCTCGAAATAACAGATTGTGAACCAATTGAGGACAAGGCAACTCTGATCATTGATCAGAAGCAACAGATCACAGATACAATGGATGAAGATTGTGCCGATGATCATGATGAAAATGATGCTGACCATGTCATTGAAAAAAGGAAAGTGGCAAATGCTAATGAAGTTCCAGAACTCACAGGGACAAATGATGAAGTTGCTGAAGAGGGTGAGGCAGTTGTGATTGCTGAGGCGGTGCCACAGAGCACAGGTACGGATGAGGATGTTGAGGAAGGTCAGTTCCAAACCTTTTTTGTTCATGCTGAACAAGTAGGCACTTCAGACGGTGTGTCTGATCTGAAAATAACAGATTGTGAAGAGAAGACCACACTAATTATTGATGTTAAGCAACAGAGCACAGTTTCAATGGATGAAGCTGTTGTTTTCAGTTGTTCCGAAACCGAGGAGCTGAAGGAAGTTGCAACAGATGACAAAATGCTATATCTCACAGGGACAGAGGGTGAAGTTCTTGAGAAGGATAAGGCAGCTCTAACCACTGAGGAGGTACTACATGGCACTGGTACGATGGATGATTGTGTTCAGAAACATTATTTTGAAATTGGTTTTGTTCAAGACGATGAACTGAATAATGCAGTAACCATTGACAACGTGCCAGAAATCACTGAGATAGATGGGGCTGCCAAGAATACTGTTGTCTGTGATCTTCCACCAGAGCCAAACGTTGCAAAAGAATTTAATGATCACATAACCCAAGCATTTCTCGACAATGTCACTGAGTCCCTGTGCAAGAGCATTATCACTGTGGAGCCAACAGCTTCTGTATCTGATGGCATAACAGTGTGCAACAACAGCAGTGAGAAGAACACTACTGAACTGGAGGGGATACAGGAAGAGAAGGTAGTGAAGGTGGCCAAGAAATCTGTGGATTTGACTAAGCTTAGCTTGCGCCAGCTTAGAACCAAGATCAAGGAGAAGCTGAACTCCAAGAAGGTAATGAACCAATATGCTCCATTTTTTAGCCATTTAAGTTTGTTATTTGAATACTGAACTGTCTTGTAACATGCAGAACAAAGATGCAAAGAGGGTAGCCCTCGCCAGGGTGGACGGGAATGTGTGTAGATCCCACTCAAAGGGGCAGCAGCAGAACCTGAATCTGCAACAGCATTAACCTGGAGAAGAAGCTGTGGCTCTGAACTCTGAACATATCACATCTGCGTGCCTGACAGTATCTGGTTGGCGGTGAAACCATGGTTTCTCCAACCTTGGCATTTAACTTATATCTGTGCTTGTTCTTTCATGTGTTTGTGTGTTTGCTCCGAGACACATGAGGCGATTCGGCTGTATTTTGTCAAGTCTAATCGTAGGCTAGTACCCAGCTTTGAACTGTGAGTGGTTTGCTGGTGTTGGTTGCCTGTCTTATTTTTAACTCCCATTACTCGTTGAGAAACCTGCTTATATATATTTAAGTATCGTAGCATCAGACTGTTTAGAAATGAGTCATGAAGCATCATTCGCCCAATGTGGTTTCCTATCTTCCGTATGCAAAAAGTTATCTTTAAGCTTGAATTTTTGTCCCCCGACAATCCCTTCGTGGAAGTGGACTTGTGGTTCTGCTTGCCATTGTCAGGAACTCTGAAGGCATAGCAAATTCAAATCTTCAGTTTTGTCAGACTAATGTTCGTCAGAGAAAGCATAACAGTTGAAGGTCACCGGCTTCCATGAAGTACATCGCTGCTGATTTCAACTGAGCTTCATTAGCGCCAAAATGACATTTAATTTTTATTTATACTGATTAGCTATTGCTCCACTGCTGTCAGAATAAGAAGAAAGCAGTATAGCTCTAGCACTTGTTGCTGTATCTGCATCTATGGTTAATACATCTCTGAATCCCCCGTCTTCTTGCTGTTCTTGCTATCGACGTGTCGTCTTCACCAACTTTAGAAATGTGAACCTTGTTGAGGATGTATTCGCCAGCTCTCTGAGCTGTCTCAGAAACAGACGCCACACCACGAGCCATGATCTCACAACAAAAGGCAACAAACCGGACCTTCAGAAAATCAAATCGGCAAGTTCGGGAGCACAACGGAGCTCCAGGATGCCCAAAACGCGGAACACGTCGATCAAGCACTAACCGGTTGTCACGAGTCACAAAGCACTCAGTCGCTGATTCAGCCATGTGGTTTTTTCTCACGCGTCGTCCTCAAAGCATGAATGCCACTGACAGCGATTTCAAACTAAAACAAAACCACGGATGCATCTGGAAATCTTGTATGCTAGGACTGATTGGGACACAAGTGTATCATAGCCACAGGCACCACCAACCCACATTTGCGCGCTGTGTTCATGGTTGAGTGTTTGGTGGAGCAAACCTATCTAACGTGCTGATTACCAAACAGCAGATCCTTGCTCCGATAAAAAAAAGAGCAGATCAGGAAAAAAAGAAATCGTGTCGTAGATTAACAAGATCAGAGCAAACCTATGACCTATCTACCTAACGTCGATACTAACAGGAGCAGATTCAGTCCAGAGAGCAGATTCCCCTGGACGAAGAAATGATAGAACAGTTCCATCTTCCTCTATTGAGGGCATATGCACTGATGAAGTTAGCAATAGTAGCGGCATCCTGTCACGACATGTGTGTATCTCTACTAAACTGAGTTAACCAATAAGAGCGTCGTCTACACTACAGAGATTTAAAGAGCATGCAAAGGTAGTGCCCCGATGGCATGGCGTTTCTGAAACATAATGTCAGATTCGAACATCTCTGAAGAAATGTAAAAATAGGACGGCTCCTCGCTGTCACGATCCATCCACGGATGACGGATCCAGCACCAGCCACTCCATGACACCAATCCAGTCGCAATCACGTTGCAGGCGTGGTTACTGCTAGCAAGCATGAAGAACAGCATCGGAGGACACGAACCATGCACAAACCAGCAGCCTGTTCGGTTGGCTGGTGGCTGATGGCTAGTCTTTGGTTTGTTCACGAGAGAAAATCACGGCTTGGTGGTTCTTTCGGTGGTGGTTTGTTCGAGAGAAAAATATCTTTTGTTTGGTGGTGATAAAGCCAAGCGAACAAGGCGCAGTGACCCAAACAGTTATATAACACTGACAGAGGACACGGGTACATGACATCCGCAAGCAGGGCAGGCACACACCTCCTGCTTGCTCTTATTACAGGCACGGTCACGAGCACCATGTCGCTAGTACCAATCCTGATGCCCTCCACGCCTGATGATACGACTACCATATAAACCCAGTATCAGCACAGCCACACTACTAAGTATTATAGCGGTCGATAAGCAAGCAGGGAGCCCAGCGGAGCAGAGTGGTAGGCGGACCAGTGCCGGGCTCTCACAGTCACAGCAGGCTTATCGGCAGTGGGCTGACGGCCGGCCGCGGCGCGCCTCAGGCGGCGGGGGGCGGCTTCTCGACGTCCTCGAGGGGGCGGAACCACACCTTCTGGTCCAGCACGGAGCCGGGACCATTCGCGGCGGCGTCCGGCGCGCCGGCGGCCTTGGCGGCGTCGACGGCCGCGGGGCCGAACACGCCGGTCTTGGGGTGGGGGCTCCAGTACTTGTCGGGGTTGGCGGCGCCGCCGATCACATCGTCCGGCACGAACGCCGGGCGCACCTGGTCGTCCAGGTTCTTGTCGTACGCCGAGGCGTGCACGGCCCTCCTGCACACACACACACGTTCACATCTCCAGTCAGAAAAATTCAGGAAATAGGCGGATGCTCAGAGCAAACTAACAGATTGGTGATTGCTGAGACAACCAACGTCTCTAACAAGATCTGATGAAAGAATGGTCGTTTTCCGAGCTATTCGTTCATCGCAGGCTTGTGTTCGTGTTTGCGAGATATTTTGCAAGACTTAACGAGGCCGCGAGGCGTCTATCGCACAGGCCGAAGCTACACGAAGCGGCTCAGCACTCAATTACTGCTGGCCCATGCCAATGGCGCACACACGTAGCGACACGCACGTGTGATGCGCGCGCGTCCCTCATGTGAGGCCTGACCACCGACCGCGTCCAGCGCTCCACGCACGCGCGGCCGCGCGTGCACATCAGCACATGCGTGCGCGCGCGGGCGGTGAAGATGACCCGCGCGACGCGAGCGAGCGAGGAGGAGGCGAGGGGCACACGACA
This sequence comes from Cenchrus americanus, assembly GCA_947561735.1. Taxonomy (NCBI): domain Eukaryota; kingdom Viridiplantae; phylum Streptophyta; class Magnoliopsida; order Poales; family Poaceae; genus Cenchrus; species Cenchrus americanus. The sequence goes on from OX387241.1 coordinate 295,121,383, forward strand.
CGCACACGACGGCCGAAGCAGCAGGTCGCTGTTCGGTGGGTGCGGATAAGAGGAAGTATTATAACCACCGTGAAGCGGGCGACATCCAATAGGAAAGAGCGAGGCACCTCCACCGCGTACGGACGGACGCGAGCGCCCCATCGCACCGTCCGATGGGCTTGTCAGCTAACAGAAGGGCCCGGGAACGGACGGCCCCGATGCGGTCATCGGCCCTGTGCACAACAGCCCACAGCAGATCCATCGATGATATGGATGGGATCGAAAGGGAACCGTACGGGCCGGACGCGGAGGCTTCTGGTCCCGGGTCCTACCGCCAGACGGAGACCCACTTCTCCCTCACCACTCGTCACTCGCCATGGTTGTTTGTTTCCTTTGAGTGGAATCGAAGAGAAAGAAGGCTGAGGACGACGGATGGCGGGTGGAACGGCGGCAACCAACAACAACCGCGCTCCATCCGCCACCGAGAACTTCTCCGAAAGCGAAGCGCCTTGGGCGCGGGCGCGCGGCTTGGTGTACACGTCCTGTGTGAGTGCGGCGTGCTTCGCTGTGTCGCCACTGCTGGTTCTCATCCTCTTTGTGTGGGTGCGCCTGCAGCTGGGGTGGAGTGTAGCCAGCGTGGGGCCTGGCCTTTTTCCTCCCTCGCAGTCTGGCAGAGAGGCAAAGATTTTTTTTGGGCGGATTTTGATGTCCTGAAGTGGGCAGGGAAAATATCTCCTCCATCCATGGATCTCGCTTGATCGATCGGGATTCGGGGAGCCTGCTAGTTTTCAGATGATTAGGTGGAGTGCTAGGCTTCTAGTTCCAGCTTCTGTAGTTGCTCCTCTCCCCAATTGTGTTATCACTTGTCACACACGAACAAGCTGGGCGGTGTTCCCAGAGCAGAGTGTTGCTAAGTTTAGGAGTAACATCTACACATATATAATCGCATACTAAATCGATGCCAAACAATATTCTTTGCTGAACTGAACACTCGTAATACTACTGTATGTCAGAAGAAAAGCTGCAGGACGCTATGCAAAGGTAAAAAAGGGTGGCGTAAAAAGCGAGTCGCCCTGCTACAGTATGATCATAGTCCAACTGAACATGAACAAGAACAAGCGCCTAGATAAATACTCCGACTCCCTTGTCGATCGGAGGAAAAACTCCGAGAAGAGAAACACTATCCGATCCCGGTGCGCTCTAACCAAAGCTAAAAGGATGAAAATCTCTCTGCTACAACTACAACAAGATCTTGGACGAGCTTAGCGAGAAGGAGAGCAGTCGCCTACAAAGAGTAAGTGAAAACAATATGCACAACAGTAATAATCGCAAAGCCGGCCGTGTCTCGGGCCCTCGGCAGCATGTACCTCGGGGAGGCGGCGGCGGCCTTGCCGGCCAGGACGCGGCTGACGAAGCTTCCAGCGATCGCCCGCCCCTTGAAGCTTGCCGCTGCTGCCATGCAAGGGAGACCGACCGTTCGGGAGGAAGAAGAGCGCGCAAGAAAAGGACTCGGCGACTGCGAGCGAGATTGCTTTGCTTGGGTTTGGGTGAAGGAGAAAGTCGAAAGGCAGTGGTGGGTTTTCAATTCCTTGCACTCCTCCGGGTGCCCCCCGTTTTATAGCGCCCCCGGGGCCCCGTCCGTGGGGCCTGCACGCTGCCGGTGCCTCCACACCACCGTGGCACCGTACACCGGCTGCTGGCCTGCTGCTGATACACAGCGGCGGAAGGCCAACGGAACGGGGTTTGCTTGACTTGACGGCAACCGATGGGTGTGTTACGTTCACTGCGACGGCGACGGCCAGCTGTGCGTAGCCAACGGCCAGCGGCGTCGCTGTCCCGGAGGGAGACTGCATCTTGGGACCTCCGATATCCTCCTCCTCCAACGCTGGACCCGTGCGGTCATTTTGCGTTAGCGTCAAACTGGACGCTTGATCGTGGAGTACTCTATTGTTGTGTGCCTTTCATCCCCTGGAGGCCTGGAAAATGGCGCTTCATTTCGCCCCCGATCGCGAAGGGCTAGGCCTGAAATGGCGCACGTAACGGAGCTTTTGTTTACCTAACAATAATGGCCTACTTTAAGAATTCACATTATTCAATCCGTGGCAGGGAAATGGACGGTGAATGGTTTGGTTTGACTACAGGACGCTGATGAGGCAGAGAGATACTACTCCGTACTGCATCAGTTCTTCACATGAGCGCGGAAATTTCGATCAGCAATAGTCAAAGTTTGCCAATTTCCTTTTCAACGTTTTTGTCGGTGCGGAATATGGTCCCGACACTAACCAGTAGATAACGCGCCTGGTCATCCCTGACTGGTCGATCTTTAGCAACAAGTGACACAAGGATTTATCCCGGCCCGCCGAGGGGCCGCACGTCCGGAAGTGGTGTGCTCGTGGCACTATATTGCTCGGACCGGGGTGCTTGTAGTGGGGCAAATACAAGCGGGGCGGGAGAGGAAGCGTGGCTCCCAAGTCCCCGGGTGAGTGGCTGGAGATGTCGTGGGAGAATGAGAGAGTGAGTGCACGGTGCGCCGTGTTCCTCCGGATTCGTCCCCATGCGGGCGGGGGCTCGCCTTCCCTTTTATAGGCCAAGGGAGCGGGGCGAGTTACATGCACGCCGCGCTACCTAGGCCGCGTGTGGGAGCACGTCGTGCTACGGCGTAGAGCGGGCGGCCGTCCCGGTCGATCTTCGGCGCGATCCGGCCATGATGGCCTACCTTGTACCCGAACGGTGGCGATTCGAGGGTAGGAGGCGGCGGCAGATGGCGATGGCGTCCCCCGATAGGTTTCGAGGGGAGGTGCCGATGATGGCCGGTACGGGGCACGGGAGCGGGCGAACGGCGTTCCTTCCCAATGAGCTCGCGGTGGTGGAGTGGTTCTTTGCGGTGCTCGGGCATGCGCCGCGGAGTCGGGCGTGTGCCCGCGCGCGTGGGTACGGCGGCCGCGCGCGCGCGCGGTGGCCGGGATGGCCACCCACCGCCTAGCGCCCCTCACCCAACCTGCGGGGTCACGAGAAAGTGGAGTCGAGGGTGCGCCCGCCCCCTTTCGAGGGTCGAGCGCGTTAGCCGTACGGGGGCGTGCGCGCGGTGTCACGGGACCGACGCGGCCGTGCGCACGGTCCACCCCACGGGGGCGGGGATGGGCTCCTCCCCGGGGAGTTGGTGCGGCGGCACGGGGCGTGAGCCCGGGCGCATGATGGCGCCGTCCGCGGCGTCGGGCGTTCAATGCCCGAGTACGGGGCGGCGCACGCGTGCGGGCGCCCGTGAGCGTGGCGGGCCCCGGCCGAGGGTGGAGCGAACCCCTCGAGCGAGGCGAGACCCGCTCGAGGAGGGAGCGAGCCCTCGAGCGGGGCGGGACCGCTCGAGGGAAGGGTCGTCCCTCGAACGGGGGCGGAACCCGTTCGAGGGAGGGGGGGTTGCCCCTCGAGCGGGGCGGAGCCCGTTCGAGGAGGAGCGTACCCTCGGGCGCGGCGGAGCTGCTCGAGGGGTCTCATAGGCGAGCTGTCTTGGTGGGCCTCCGAAGTCTGCTGCGTAGGCGCGTCTGCGTGGTTAGTTCTGCGTGGTTGGAGCAAACTTATTTTGATGCAGGAATTTAAGTGAGGGTTCCCCCATTGTTTGAGGGGACCCTAGGGCGGTCCCCGACAGTTTTGTTTTCACTTCATCACATGACGCATGCTTTGCCCAATTCTTCGGGATGCCAATGCGGTCAGACACGGACGGGACTAGTGAAAAGGAAACCGACAATCATGATGCTTCATAATTTTTCAAGGCCAGAAAAATTAGGTGCACAGTTCCTTTATTTTCCTTCAGAAGAGAGGAAGTTACTAGATCTTGATAAAAATTAAACAAAACTAAACAAGACATGGTAAGTAAAAGACAAGCGTGTACGGGTGCCGCCATTAGCACAAACCTATGAGAATCAGAGAGGAGATTCTAGAAGCCGGCATGTAATTAAAAGAGACAAACAGGCAACAAGCCAATGAGGCACCGGATCTCGTCTCCTCCTCCGCCGCACTGCAGTACTAAGAACTGTACCGGGGGCGAGTAGTTTAGTTTAGTGGGTGCATCATCAGAGAATATGCCGCTGTGAGATGCTGATGCAGCGCCGGCCAAATCCCACCCGCCCGCGCGGCAGCAAGTCCCTACCACGTCAGCCCGCACGTGCCGTCATCGTGTGCGTTTGGGGGTTGAGTTGTGGATCAGACTGACACCCAAGCGCAGATTGGGCGGGCGACTGATGACAGAGGTAAGGTGGGTGGGTGTTAACTGTTCGTAAGTCAATTTTCAGGTTTTCAATGCAGTTTTTGATTTTTGTTGACCCCAGAATCCAACGTCACCGTGCGCGACCGATCCTAAATAAGCTCATCTTGACGGTCAGGCGAGATTAGATTTATCGTGAAGGAATTGAAGGAGATGAGGAGATGGATGATGCCGCCATGCCGGAACGGCAAAGGAAGCGTCCGCACCGCAGCAGCCCGCCGCACGCTACCAGCTGCAACAGCCGGCCGTTCCATTCCGGCACGTCCCATGCCAGATGACATCTGTCTATCCATCCACTGGATAAGCACCGTGCCACAGCCGGAGACACGTACATGATCGGAACAAGCAGTCACACGTAACGGCGCGCAAGCACACGGTTAGAGCTGCAGCCACGAGCTACAGTATAGGTTATCCCTCGTCGTGTCCGAAACCGCCGCCCCAACGCCGCTCCGCCGCGCATCAGGCGCGCACGCCGCGTAGGATGATGACACACGGACGGCGCGGCCAGGGGCGCCGTGGGCGGTGGCGGTGCCGTGCAGCCGCCCGCGTCGCGAGGGAAGCATGTCGCGTGCGCCATCCGTGCCGTTGCGCCATGTCATCGCTGGCCCATCCTCCTATACCAGCTCCATGTCCCGGTGTGTAGTACTGTGTACGCTCGGGATAGCGCGGAGATACCCGCCTCGGCTAGGCGGCTGTTGGTGGGTTGCGCGGGCGGGCCGGGCGCTGGACGCGTCGCGCTCCCGCGGAATGGGATGATTGGATGGCGCTCCAATGCAAGTCAAGGGGCATGGCGCCGTCCTCGAGTGCCACCGCGCGCGGCGCGGGGGTGACGACGGACGGGCTCGGGCGGTGTTGGAAGCACCACCAGATGCGGCATGTACGGGGTGCGCCCCGGCCGTCCGGCGACGTGGGTGCGCGAGTGGCTACTCGGAGCGGTCGCTACTGGCTGTACAGTACACACTGCAACAGAATATGCTAGCTTGGCCTCATAGTAGTCGTGGGTCAGATCGATGCGATTGTAAACCGAACCAAGTAATAATTAACCAGTGCGGCGAACGTAGGTGTCGGCGAATTTAGCGGCCGGTGCAACTGCCACGGGGTCAAAATCTAGTACTACATGGATTATTCCAGTACAATACTCAACTTTTAGAAGACAAGAAGAATGAGATGCTGTGGCATCTGTGGAGCCGCGCGTATTGGCAGAGGAGGCCCTTGCTGCTGAAAGCAAACAGTGCATGCTAGGCTCGTTGCAAAGAAAAAAAGACTGGAGCCGAAGAAAAACAAGACTAGGACGAGGTACTCGCTGTCGTTGCAGAGGAAAAAAGAACTTCAATGTCCGTACGCCATGTTTTCGTAACGCACGGCACCAACAGCATTCATGCGACGTGATTCCTTCGCTGGAATTTCCTGGCGCACCTTGTGGATTCCATCCACACAACCACTTGCCACTTGCGCGAGCCGTGCCGTGCAGCGCCGTGCCACGGCCACCGCTCAGAGCCGAGGATGCCTTCGCCCCTTTCCACGCACTGTCGGAGGAGCGTAGCGTATCGTAGGGAAGATCAGGATGATACCTCCAGCACGATGCACGGCGGCGCCGCGCCCGGCCGGCGTAGCGTCCGTTCCGCAGCAAAACAAGAGATAAGCATCTGGGGCGGGCAAGCCTGATTTGTCACGCTTCGCCGGTCGCGAACGTACCAATACCGTCGTGGTCTCGTCCACGCACCACGCTGTTGGTGTAAATCGGGCCCGAAGGGTGGACGCCGACACAACAGCCCCCTGGGTCTTCTCCCTCCCTTCGCTTGTTACCGTGTGACTTCTACTTGCGCTAGGAGAGGAAACGCTAAAACTTAACAATACAGAAAGGGAAACAAGGAAATGCTCAGCAGACCGAAGACCAAAAGACCAGCTGTTGCCTTCGGTGCTCTCTTCTCATTACGGTGTGTCCATTTCATTACAAGGGGTTCACTATTTATAGGAGACCCCTGGGTATAGTCATTTGCCTCGATTACACCTTTTCCGTTCCTCACAAACTGCTTTAAACACTTTACAAGGGTATAACAGTAAGTCCCCGCGTCGTACAGGCCTCCAGCGTGTCTTCGTACGGCCGAAACACCTTTACACGCGGCCACCCTTGTCTCTGCCTCGTCCGAGCCCACTTTACACGTTGGCGGCGACCACGTGTCCCGAGATCGCCGCACCTTCGGCGCCGAAGTAGCGATCCTGGACTGGGGGCGTCACGCCTCCTCGGATACCTTGCCCGCGCCGCTACCGCCCCGGACGCGATGTCCTTGGCCGGCGCGCCTCGTTCCCGGTCCTCTCGGACCTTCGTCGCCGGAGCACGGCCAACCGAGCCTTCGGCACCGAAGGTGGGCGCCGCCACGTTGGATCATCCCTGCACAGCAAAAACTCACATGGCATAAGCGGCATTAGCGGTTCGTTAGCGCCCGTACAGCGAAAGCTTCCCCGCGAGACCGAAACCGTGCACAGACCGAAGGTGGCCGCCGTGGCCGAACGAGGGTGATGCTTCCGAAGACCAACTTCCCCAACAGTAGCCCCTCGTCAGTGAGGGTCGTCCTGATCCTGCGATGGGCCGAACTTACGATTGACCTTGTCAGGGTGAAGAATGGGCTTCCGAACTCCCCCGGACGGCCCACGCTGACACGGCGACCCGAAAAAAGACGCGCGCTGCCCCTTGGGAGATTTACCGTTGTGAGGGGCTGTTACTGGGTAAAAAGGTAATTTCGGTCGTCGGCGGCGCGATTATCGGGACTCATTACTATAAAAAGGGGGGCCGCCCTTTGGGTTGCCCCACACTGCGGCTGCGACGCAAAGCTACGACGCACGAGAGCTAAACCTCCTCCAGCCCCCTCGCTTCCATTTTCGCTTCGTGCCTAGTTAGCATTCATGGTGCCGAAGCGGAGACGCGATACTGTCGCAAGAGAGATTGCGAAGACCTACACGTTCGGTCGGAGCCAGACCGACAAGACCGACGTGGAGTCGTTGGTGAAGAACCACATGGTCGGGGCCGGCCGAGCCCCTGGCCGGGAGACTGTACCGCGGCCTCGGGACAACGAAGTTGTCATCTTTCGTGACCTGCTGTACGCGGGGCTTCGGTTCCCACTACACCCTGCCGTCGTCGACATCCTCTGGTACTTCGATATCTACCTGCACCAGCTCACCCCAAACACCATCCTGCGGCTGTCAGTGTATATGTGGATATGCCGGACAACGAAGATCAAGCCCTCCGCCGAGGGGTTCGCTTCGGCGCATCAGGTGCACCACCAGCGGCGGACGGTCTTCGAGGAGGAGGGGGACCAATCTGTGGAGAAGGACCGCCGGTTCCGTCTGTCTCAACTTTTCGTACAAGGCCGGCGTGGTGAGCCGGTCACCGCATACCGAACAAGTGGCCTTCGGATTGGCGACGACCGGTTCTACTACACCCTGAGCCCCCCTTCTTCTGGAGGCTCTCACCCGCTGGCGACAAAGGAGCTCTCGCCCCTCCATGAGTCCTATGCCAAGAACCCTTCGTGCCCGGAGGGCGACAAGTTCGTGATAATGTTGAGCCGGTTCACGCGCAAGTACGGCACGCGCGACATCGTGGAGGAGTACCGCAGCATCCCCGTGTGCCCGTTTGTGGACGGCTGGTCCGTGGCCGAAGACGAGTGGGCGGAGGATATCGGGGGCATTCCTTGCCCTGACTGGACGAAGGTCTTCGGCTTCACAGCCGAGTGTAAGTTACTTTGCGTCCTTCGGAGGGTTCTTCTTAGCTACGTCCCTGGTAAATAAAATGCCGACCGACCGGGATCGTTTTCCCGCGGTGTTGAGGAGAAGGAAGGTGGAGGCGCACGGGGACTTCATCCTCGGCCCCGTCTCGCCGAAGGAGTATAAAGACACCGTCGCGGAGCTGAACGGGTCCCGGACGAACCGGGTATTAGAATTTTTCAAGATCACACCACCTGAGCGCGTCGGTTTTGCCAAGCACCGCGAGGCAGCCGAGAAGAAGGCCGCGGCGGTTGCAGCCGCCGAAGCGGACGCCGAGGAGACGGCGACCGCGCAGCCGCGCGCTCGCGCAAGACCGGCGGGAGGAGGCGCGCGCCGCGCCGCGGCCCATCGCCGCCGCCGAAGGGAAGGCCCGGAAGAAGCGGGGCGGGCGGCCGACGGACTCGCCCCCGTCCCCCAAGAGGACCCGCGTCGTTGACGTGGAGACGAGCCTCGTCGAAGACGTGATAGCCGCCGTGCCGGCCGCGCGCGGCCGCGCCTTCGGACGTACCTTCGGGCGTGCCTTCGGCGAGGGCTGGGCAAGGGGCCGCCGGGCCGTTACGTGTCCCCCTCGGCCCACCGTAAAAGACGAAGGACGACGACGGCCGACGTTCGCATCGTGTCCTCCGTCGGTGACGCACCGCGCAAGCCGAGCCCCGTCGCCCTCGGCGCGGAAGCCCCACAAGAGAAGGATAATTCCAGCTCCACCTCCAGCAGCTCGTCCGACACGTCCTCCGGTGGCACCGAGCAATCCGCCTCCCCTTCGGCCCCTGCTACTGATAAAGATGATGTTGTCACCGAAGCGGAGGAGGGGGAGGACGAGGAGCCCGAGAGCAGCAGCTATCGGGTGGCGCCTGAGGAGCCCCGCGCCGCCGCTGTCCGTCTTCAGGTTCCCGCCGAAGCCAAGCTGATTGGCGGGAAGACGATCCGTTTTTTGGGGTTGACGAGTGGCAGGCACGAACGCCAGTTCCTGGAGGAAGCCGGGGCAAGCTTCGCCATACCTCATGAAGAGGAATACTTCGGGAAGCTCACCGCAGCAGAGCTCACGACGGCATGCGGGGACCTGTCTCTGAAGGCCTTCATCGCGTCACGGTGCCTTGCCCGAAGGCTGGAGCAGGAGAGCAAGGAGGCGAAGGAGAGATCGGTGGCTGTTGTCTCCACGCTTGAAAACCGAGTGGCGGAGCTGGAGGGACGACTGGCTGCGGAGCAAGAGCGCTCGCGGAGGCTGCAGCAGGAGAAAGAGGACTCGGCGAAATCCTCAGAAGCTGTCCTTAACACGCTGCACCATGACGTGGAGGCTTTGAACAGTGCTAAGGAGGACTTGCACGCTCAGCTCGCCGACAGGGAGGCCAAATTGACCGAAGCTCAGAAAGAGGCGAGCGAGCTGAGCGGGGCGCTGGAGCGGTACCGTACAGATCACATTCGGTGCGCGGAAGCCCTTCGTAACGACATACTTCAGCTGCTGGAGCAGTGCAATCTGAGCGCGCCGCCTGTCCCGTTCCCCCGGTGCACCGTCGAATCATACTATGAGTGGGTGAATGCCTGCTTCGACCTCATCTCGATGAACACGAAGATCTTCGGAGAGCTCGGGGCCGCGGTGGGGGTTCGCACGCTGGCGTATTCGGTGTGTTCGCTGGTGCCCTCGGATCGTCCATCTTCGGAGAAGACGATCGGCAAGGGCGACCTTCGTCGGCTTACGAAGGAGAACTTCGAATGGCCCAGCGACGCGGACCTTGATGTTGGACAGCTCCCGGTGCTCCCCAAGAACCTTGCGAAAAACTTCATGAACACCTTCTTCGCCCAACGCGGGTATCAACTCACTTTGGACGAGTCCGCTCGCCTTAGTGCCCAGGTGCGCCGAAGCTACTTCCTCCTTTTATTTATGGTTGCGTTAGAAGTACATTCTCGTAAGTACTTTAACACATTGCCCTCGCTGTTTCGCAGATAATGCCTCGACTTCAACAGCGTGTCTACGACCGTCTCCGGGTTCGGTTCGGCGGCACTCCACCCCTGCCCCAATTCATGGCGGAGGGGGATTGGATCGCCATGCCCGGTGTTCCTCTTATCACCGCTGGGGGCCCCGCAGCTGCGGCACCGGAGGAAGGGGAGGCCACTGGCGTCCCTGAGGACGAAGCTGGCGCCGCCGAAGACGCGACGGCTCCCACCACCGAAGACGGGCACGGGGGAGGCGCGCGGGGCCCGCGATTGAAGGGGAGCGCGCCGAGGCGGCCGCGAGGAGCGCCCCCTTCGGCGTCCGCCGGCCTTGAAGCCGCTCCCGCTACCGAGGAAGAGTCGCGCCCGCCCCCCGGCGACGCCGTGGTGGCCGCGGTCCCCGCGGGGGGAAGACGCTACGGCAGATGCTTCGGAGGCAGCACACGCGGCAGAACTTGAGGCTGCGCTGCTGGCTGCGAGCTCTCCCGGCGGCGAAGGACCCGCGGAGGCAGCGGTCGACGCGACGGTTGCGTCGGTCGAGGCCACCGAAGCGAGCGTCGTGCTGAACGAGGCCCCCGTCATTGCCGAAGGTGCCGAGGTCTGAAACGCGTCGGCCTGGGACTTGTAAAGGAGTGAACCACTCTCCCCTTGATGGGATGAATTTTTGTAAAGTAAAGGCGATGCACGGTATCTGCGCGGGTTCCTTCGGTGGTTCTGCGCGAGAGGGCGAAGGTGCGAGCAGCTCAACTCTGCCCCTTAACTCACTTTTTGTCGCGCCGAACGTGTGGACGAAGTTTAGCATTCGTCACCCTAATGTTTCGTACGCCGAGTTTTTGTCGTATCGTGCTGAGCGTTACCGCCTTCACAATGAAGCCGCTAAACGCTTTTTTGCGGATTTTTCGAAGGATCCCGTGCGACGGGATGCCATTCTTAGAGAGCGGGCCGCCCGTAGGGCGGCTAAACGTAACTTAGTGGACCTCTTCGTGACCGAAGGGGTCATTCCAAAAATAGAGCCGATCGAAGAGGGGGTCCTTGGGCCGCCCGAGTATGTGTATTTAATTCCTGACGCCTCGTCGGAGAGCTTCGCGACGGTGAAGGTGGAGACGGAGTGATCACCTGCGCATAGACTCTAACCCCGACTTCGGCGCAGGGCGGATGCCTACCGACAGCGAGCTTCGTGAGATGGCTCTGGAGATCATAGATATGGCATATCTTCGGTTGATCGACGAGATCTGTGAGGACGTGCTAAACGAAGATTGATCGCTAAGTGCGGCTACGGGCTGGCGCGAAGACTTGAAGCACGGGACTTCGGAACTCCCCCCCGGAAGTGTTCGCGGCATGCCCGGAGCGGATTTCTGACCACAGATTTGTAAATTTAGCGTTCGAGGCATTGTGTGTTGTAACTGTATTGTTTTTTCCCTTGTAAAGTTATGCTGTTTTTACGAAGGGTGTTATATGTTGAAAATGTGAAAAGGAAAACGGATGAGAGGTGTTTTTGCCCATCTTTTGCGTGCTTCGGTGTTTCGTTCGCTACTTGCTTGATCAAGAAAGCCCTGAGTGCGTTGGGACGAAGCGGCACCGCGCTTCCCCTTCGGACGTAACTTGCAACGTCTCGCCCTCTCGGGTTAGAAAACAACGTTATGTTTAGGACGTGCGTTTTTTGCTGACCGTTTTTCGTGCGCCTGCTCGATCCAAGTCGAGGGTGTATACCACACGAAGCGGGCTTCCCTTCGGTCGAAACAGGACCGAAGCACTGCTTTAGGCGTGCGTTTACTTCGGCCGAGTCGCGGCCTTGCTCTGCGCTAAGTGCGCTTTCCCTTTGGTCGAGTCGAGATCGACGCACCGCTCCAGGCGTGCGCTTACTCCGGCCGAATCGTGGCCTCGTTCCGCGTCGAGCGGTTTTCCTCTTCGGTCAAATCGAGACCGACGCATCGCTCCAGGCGTGCGCTGACTCCGGCCGAATCGTGGCCTCGCTCCGCGTCAAGCGGTTTTCCTCTTCGGTCAAATCGAGACCGACGCATCGCTCCAGGCGTGCGCTGACTCCGGCCGAATCGTGGCCTCACTCCGCGTCAAGCGGTTTTTCTCTTCGGTCAAATCGAGACCGACGCATCGCTCCCGGCGTGCGCTGACTCCGGCCGAATCGTGGCCTCGCTCCGCGTCAAGAGGTTTTTCTCTTCGGTCAAATCGAGACCGACGCATCGCTCCGGGCGTGCGCTTACTGCGGCCGATCGTGGCCTTGCTCCGCGTCAGCGGTTTTCCTCTTCGGTCAAATCGAGACCGACGCATCGCTCCGGGCGTGCACCGACTCCGCCGAATCGTGGCCTCGCTCCGCGTCAAGCGTTTTTCCTCTTCGGTCAAATCGAGACCGACGCATCGCTCCGGGCGTGCGGCTGACTCCGGCCGAACCGTGGCCTCGCTCCGCGTCAAGCGGTTTTCCTCTTCGGTCAAATCGAGACCGACGCATCGCTCCAGGCGTGCGGCCGACTCCGCCGAATCGTGGCCTCACTCCGCGTCAAGCGGTTTTTCTCTTCGGTCAAATCGAGACCGACGCATCGCTCCCGGCGTGCGCTGACTCCGGCCGAATCGTGGCCTCGCTCCGCGTCAAGAGGTTTTTCTCTTCGGTCAAATCGAGACCGACGCATCGCTCCAGGCGTGCGCTTACTCTGGCCGAATCGTGGCCTTGCTCCGCGTCAAGCGGTCTTTCTCTTCGGTCACGACAATAAGTGACAGGCTTGGTGCACGCGCTCCTAAGGCGATCCGCGCCTAGGCTGTCACTTACTCCGCCGAAGGCCACCTCGGAGACTAGGCCCCCCCAAAGGCGGTGGCCTAGCTTCGACAGAGTGGCGGAAGCATTCGCTGAACTGAAAGTAGACTGCATACGAAGGGATGGGGGAACACTGACTTATATTACATGTCAGGAATCAAAGGGGTACAAGGGGCCGCCTCGTTCAAAACCTCACACTTCGCGGATCCGGAGGGGAACCGCGAAGCCTCCCCCGTGAGGAAAAGAGTACGTCCCCTACTACTTTAATGTACACAAGATACAGAGTCGCCATCGCGACTTAAATGAAAAAGAAACTATTGAAACTCAAAGACTATGTTAAACACTCGCAACTGCTTCAGACGAAGTACTTCTAAAGCATGTCCACATTCCAGGTGTATGACTCTTCGTCGCCCGTTAACCGGCGCAATTTGAACGCTGCTTCATTTGCGGTCGCTGTCGCTATGAACGGGCCTTCCCATTTCCCATGCATCTTGCCCTTCAGTTTGCCCTCGGCACCTTGCGTAGCACCAGGTCCCCTGACCGTATGAGCTTTGGTTTGATCCTCTTGTTTTTCCACCTTCGGGTCTCATCTTGGTAGGCCGAGAGGTTTTCGGCTGCCTGTAGGCGGACCTCCTCAATGTTCTGAACCGACGCCTTGAGGTCTTCGTCACCAGAGGGTGTGCTCCTCCAGGTGCCCAGACATAGCTCTTCGGGCAGCATGGCTTCCTCCCCGTACAGCAGCTTGAAGGGGGAGAACTGAGTAGTTCTGGATGTGGTGGTGTTGTGGGACCAGATTACCCTCGGTAGCTCTTCGGCCCATTTGCTCTTGGGCAGATCAGTGATGTTCCTCTTGATGCCAGTGAAGATAATCCCATTGGCCCGCTCCACCGCCCCGTTGGACTGCGGGTGGTAGACCGAAGCGAAGCACAACTTTGTTCCCAAGTATGCACATAATTCCTTGAACTCTGCGCTGTCAAACGGTTTGCCATTATCCACTGTGACCTCGTGGGGGACGCCGAAGCGGCACACTATGTTCTGCCAAAAGAACTTCTGAACGGTTGCCGAAGTGATGCTCAATAACGGCTTCGCCTCAACCCACTTGGAGAAATATTCGACCGCCACAACTGCGTGAGTGTAGTTTCCGGGTGCCGTGGGTAGCGGGCCGACGATGTCAATGCCCCACCGGGCGAAGGGCCACACCAGTGGTAACGGCTGTATCTCGTTGGAAGCGAACTTGCTGTTGGGCGCATGGCGCTGGCACTCTGGGCAATGGCGCACTATGTCATGGGCATCTGCGACCGCCGAAGGCCAGTAGAAACCCTGTCGGAAAGCTTTCTGCACCAATGCCCTGGTGCCGAGATGGTGTGAGCACATGCCGCTGTGGATTTCGTGGAGCGACTCGCTTGCCCTCGGTGACCGATATGCACTTCAGCAATGGGGCACACACCCCTCTTCGGTACAGGTTGCCGTCGACGAGGTGGTAGTTTCTCGCTCTGATGGCCACTCTCTTGCTGATGACCCCATCTTCGGCCTCATAATAACCTTTGAGCGCCGCTACTATTGGGGCGCGCCAGTCCTCACTCTGTATGGCGTTCACAAACTTAGGGGGTGCTGCTTCATCGGCTGCGGACTTCGAGGTGGCTGTTTCATAGAAGACATCCGGTGGCAGGGGCTCGAGTAGTGCGGTTGCCTTTGCGATGGCATCGGCCTCCTTGTTGTAGTTTCTGGGAAAACTTCTCACTGTGATGCCGATGAAGAACTTTTCCATGCTTCGGACGGCCTGCAGGTACTTCATCATATCCGGGTTCTTTGCCTTGTAGGTTTTCCCAATGTGGCAGGCAACAAGTTCGGAGTCTGTCAGGATGACAAGCCTCCTTGCGCCTACAGCCCTGGCTTTCCGAAGCGCGAGCAGCAGGCCTTCGTACTCTGCCACGTTGTTCGTGCAGTTGTCATAGTTCGGCCCGCAAGGCATATCGGAGCTTGATGCCCGAAGGGGACTTTAAGACTGCTGCGGCCGCCGACCCAAGGTGGCAGTATGCACCATCACACTGGACTTCCCATATTGGCTCTGTGACTACTGCCTCCCCCTTCGGCGCCGAAGGCGTCCAATCAGCTACGAAGTCAGCGAGGACTTGAGACTTTATCACGCTGCGGGCGACGAAGCTTATGACGTGCTCCGCCAATTCCGATGCCCACTTGCCCATCCTGCCCGTTGACTCCTTGTTCTCGAACATGTCTCGGAGGGGGAAGGCTGTGGGCACCGAAACGTTGTGGCTCTGGAAGTAATGCCGAAGTTTCCTTTTTGCCATCACGACAGCATATGCCATCTTCTCTATTTCGGAGTAGAGGAGCTTTGAGCCGCTGAGAGCTTCGGAGACATAATATATGGGGAACTGCCTCAGGACGTCTGCCTCTTTGCGCTCTTCCACAAGCACTACGCTGACCGCTGTGTCGGTTGCAGCGATGTACAATAGCAGTTCAGCCTTCGGTGACGGTTTGGTCATGACTGTTGCGTCTTCAAGGTATTTCTTGAGGTCATCGAAGGCTTGTTGTTGCTCTGGGCCCCATTGGAAAGTTGAATTTGCTCGAAGTACCTTGAAGAAAGGAAGGCTTCGTTCGGCGGCTCTTGAGATGAAGCGGTTCGGGCCGAGGCAAGTCCGCTGTTAGCCTTTGGACTTCCTTTCGTGTGCTTGGAGGCTGCATCCTTCGTAGGGCTTCGATCTTTTGGGGGTTCGCCTGAATGCCCCGCTTGGAAACCATACAGCCCAGCAGTTGCCCCTTCCGGATGCCGAAGATGCATTTCTCTGGGTTGAGCTTGAGGCCGTTTTGCCTCATGTTGTCGAAGGTCTCGGTCAGATCTGCAATGTGATCTTTCACTTTTTCGCTCATGATGACGATGTCATCAATGTACGCCGAGGCGTTGCGCCCCAGCTGGCTGCCCAAGATCAGCTTCATCATGCGGTTAAAGGTGGACCCGGCGTTGCGTAGGCCTTCGGGCATTCTAACGAAGCAGAAGATGCCGAAGGGGGTTGTAAATCCGGTTTTTGCTTCATCTTCCCTTCGCATCTACACTTGGTGATAGCCGGAGAAGCAATCTAGGAGGCTCAACATGTCACAGCCGGCGGCCTGATCAATAATGACGTCGATCCTTGGCAACGGGTAAGGGTCCTTCGGGCATGCCTTGTTGAGTTCAGTGAAGTCAATACACATTCGCATGTTGCCGTTCTTCTTCGGCACCATCACCACGTTCGCCACCCAGATGGGGTATTGGACTTCTCTGATGATTCTCGCGTCGAGCAACTTTTGTACTTCGGCCTCCGCAGATTCGACCCTGTCCGCCGACATCGGCCGCTGCCTCTGCAGCTTCGGTTTGACCCTTGGATCGGTGTTGAGTGCATGCTCTATGACTGAACGGTGGACGCCTATCAGATCGGACTTGGACCATGCGAACACATCTTGATTGTTACGGAGGAACTTCAGGAGCCGGTCTTCGTCCTCTGTGCTGATTTCGGCACCTATCATCACGGTCTTGCTGGGCACGTCAGCGCATAGGGGGGCTGTCTTCGTGACGTCGACAGCTTTCATGCGCTCGGCTTCGGCCCCCTTCATGGACTGCCTCATTTGGGCCTCGGCCTTCTGCTCTTCGGCCCCTGCAGCTTCGTTGCTCTCGTTTTCATTGATGACATGGACTTGTCTGTTGTGGACCGACGTGTTGCGCTCGGCTCTTCGGGCCTCCTCCTGGCTTCTGTACACAGAGATTACCCCCGCCGCCGTTGGTATCTTCATCAGCAGGTACCCTTGATGGATGACCGCTGCGAACTTGTTGATAGTGTTGCGGCCGAAGATGGCATTGTACGGGTACGCGAAGTCGACAACATCGAATGTTATGACCTCGGTTCTCATGGTGGCGTCTTGGCCGAAGGATACATTGACATCAATCTTGCCCAGGGCTTCGATCTTTTTGTTGCCGAAGCCGTACAACGGATGTTCTGCCTTCTTCAAGTCTTCCTTTTTGAACCCCATGCCAGTGAAGCACTGCCAGGTCAGGATATCTGCTGAACTGCCGTTGTCCACTAAGATCCTCCCCACATCATTGCCGAAGTAGTACTTTGTGTTCTTGCCGATGTTGGCCCTTATGACTAGCGGATCATTGTGAGGGTAGTGCTGCAGCCGGATGTCAGCTGCCGTGAAGGTTATGGGGACGTGGGACCATGGCAAGTGAAAATACTTGCCGGAGCAGATGTGCGACACGCTTCGGTAGTAGTCTTGGCGTTGCCTCTTTGTCTCGTGCGTCGGCTCATTGGATCCGCCGGAGATTGCATTGATGATGTTGAGCATGCCCGTCATCCCCGAACTGCTGGAGTCAGGGGCCTCTTGCTTTGGTGGGGGTGGAGGTGGCGGTTGGGTATGGGTGTAGTGTGCTGGGTGGTGGGCGGCCGGATTCGGCCACGAAGGCACGAAAACCGAAGGCTGCTGCGCGAGTGGGGGAGGAGGCGGAAGAAGCTGCGGTGCGGAAGGTGTGTATGGCTGTGGTGGGTGGAAGACATGCGCAGGTGCCGAAGGTTGGTAAGGCTGGTGATGGTATGGTGGTGGCAGGGCCCTGAACTGACCCGCATTTTGGTACTTTATGACATGGTTCACGGCCATGCTGCGCCATCGCCTTCTCCTCCGCCTCCCTCCCGGTTTTCATCTTGACCGCCGAAGGGCACTGGTGCGTGTGGTGCTGGGCGTCAATTCCATGGAGCCAGCAGAAAAACCGCTCACCACCGGCCCGCTGCGGCTGGTTATGCTGCTGCGGCTTCGGCCCCCTGTTATGCTTGTATGCGCCCTTGTGCCCGCCGCCCCTGTTCTGGTTCTGGTCGGGGGGCGCGGACACGTTATTGATCTGACGGTTCGCTTGCTTCGGCGGCTGGCTTTGCCACCCCTTCGGCTGGTCCCACTGCCCCTGTTGTTTCTGCTTCTTTGCTGCGTTTGCCCGGTCGATCCTTCGGCGGCGGCCTTTGTCGGACTTGCAGTATTCTTGCATAACTTCAAATAACTCTTGCAGAGACTTCGGCTTGACCCTATCGAGCACATCTTGGCAGTTTCCAACCCTTAAGCCCCCAACGATGGCGTCGATGATGCTGCTTTCGGACACTGTAGGCGCCCGCGCTGTCAATTTGACAACCCTGTGCATGTACTCTTGCAGTGACTCACAGTCCCCCTGGACACACATGTTGACGAGGTCGTTGGAGTCTAGCTCTTCGACCTGCATGCCTATGAAGCTGGACAGCAACTTGTTCCGCAGCTGGAACCAAGATGTTATATGCCCCTTCGGTATGTTGGCATACCAATACTGGACTTCTCCCTTGAGCGCGAGCACAAGGGCCTTCGCCTTCGTAGTGGCGTCGCCCCGTTGGATTCTACCGCCGCCTCGAACTTCATCAGGAATTCCTTGGGATCGTAGTCTCCGTCGTACTGGGGCAAGGTGTTGGCGTTGAATCGACGGGGCCATGGCGCGCTCTCGAGCTCGACCGAGAGCGGGGACACCGGGACAACGTTGCGAAGTGGTGCGTCGTCGGGAGCGAAGTGCTCGTGCGCTCGCCCCCCTCTCTTGGCGGTGGCCTATGCTTTGCCCTTCGGAGGCATCCTTCTCGCCGCCTCCCCGATCCGGGCCGAGCTCGCATGGCCTGCCCGGGGTGAGCCGGGCGTCTTCTGGCCGGGCCGCCGGCGCGGCATGCGTGGCGGGGCGTCGGCGTTGGTGCGGGCGGCGCGGAGCGACTTGCCGTGGCGGCGTCGCGCGGCCCACGGCTTTGCGGCATGGCGAGGTAACGCTCGGCCGCCCGATGTTGAAGTCGATGGCGTCGGAGGCGGCGTGTGGCGGAGCCGCGTCCTGGTGCTGGGATGGCTGCACCTGCGACGAGGATGGGCGCGTCTCCTGCTCAGGATGAGTCGGCACGGACTTGCCAGCGATGAGGGTCCGAATCCTTCGGAGGGCCTCGATGTCTTGCGCCGAAGCCCCTAGCCCCTCGAGGCTGACATCGAACATCCCCGAAGCGGTGTGTTCTACCTCCGGGGCACTCGGCCCGGCGCCGGTCCCCGCCGAAGGCTGGACGGCCGAAGGAGATGGGTTGGCGGGCTCCGACACGAGTGGAGTCGACGCCTGAGCCGTTGCGGCTTCGGCGCGTGCCGAACGTGTCCTGGCCATGTGGTTTTGAGTTCTTCCACGAGGTGGGTGCCAAACTGTTGGTGGAAATCGGGCCCGAAGGGTGGACGCCGACACAACAGCCCCTGGGTCTTCTCCCTCCCTTCGCTTGTTACCGTGTGACTTCTACTTCTACTTGCGCTAGGAGAGGAAACGCTAAAACTTAACAATACAGAAAGGGAAACAAGGAAATGCTCAGCAGACCGAAGACCAAAAGACCAGCTGTTGCCTTCGGTGCTCTCTTCTCATTACGGTGTGTCCGTTTCATTACAAGGGGTTCACTATTTATAGGAGACCCCTGGGTATAGTCATTTGCCTCAATTACACCTTTTCCGTTCCTGACAAACTGCTTTAAACACTTTACAAGGGTATAACAGTAAGTCCCCGCGTCGTACAGGCCTCCAGCGTGTATTCGTACGGCCGAAACACCTTTACACGCGGCAACCCTTGTCTCTGCCTCGTTTGGAGCCCACTTTACACGTTGGCGGCAGCCACGTGTCCAGGATCGCCGCACCTTCGGCGCCGAAGTAGCGATCCTGGACTGGGGGCGTGCGATGTCCTTGGCCGGCGCGCCTCTTCCCAGTCCTCTCGGACCTTCGTCGCCGGAGCACGGCCAACCGAGCCTTCGGCACCGAAGGTGGGCGCCGCCACGTTGGATCATCCCTGCACAGCAAAAACTCACATGGCATAAGCGGCATTAGCGTTTCGTTAGCGCTCGTACAGCGAAAGCTTCCCCGCGAGACCGAAACCGTGCACAGACCGAAGGTGGCCGGCGTGGCCGAACGAGGGTGATACTTCCAAAGGCCAACTTCCCCGACACACGCTTTGAATCGCTGCGACGAAAAAGACCCGGCTAGCTGCAATAGAATTTTTTTTTGGCCGGTGGCCCGAGACCGCCGCCAACGCGCAGCGCACGCGGCGCGTCAAACAGCGCGGGACCCGCGCCGGCCGGCCGGCCATGACAGACGCGTCGGAAGGGTGAGGTCGACACTCAACCATTCATTCCATCTCACTGATCATGATGTGGAAGTCACCATTTTTTTTTCTGGACTTTGAAAGTGTTTGGAAACTTTTTTTTAATTTGACACGGTGTATGATTTTGTCTATCTCCTAGTGATTGTGGCCCAATTCTTTGCCTCTAGCCCGTCCGTGGATCAGGCCTGTTGCCATGTTCTGGGCTATACCGAATCTACTCAAAGGCCGAATAAATAAATAAAGGGTCCACTGAAACACAGCTTATAGTGGGCCTCGTAAAAGTGTTGAAAGGCCCAACAGCATTGCGCCCACCGGGCGAGACGAAACTGAGCAGCTATATAACGCTGCGGTGTCGAAACCCTAAGCCGCCTTCGGTCCTCAAGCTCCCGAACCCTACCCGCACCCCGCCGCCGCCACCACCCGAGCCCGCGCAAGCAGCAGCCATGCCGCCCAAGTTGGACCCCTCTCAGGTGGTGGAGGTCTTCGTCCGCGTGACGGGCGGCGAGGTGGGAGCGGCGTCGTCGCTGGCCCCCAAGATCGGCCCGCTCGGTCTCTCCCCGAAGAAGATCGGTGAGGACATCGCCAAGGAGACCGCAAAGGACTGGAAGGGCCTCCGCGTCACCGTTAAGCTCACCGTCCAGAACCGGCAGGCCAAGGTCTCCGTCGTGCCCTCCGCCGCGGCGCTCGTCATCAAGGCCCTCAAGGAGCCCGAGAGGGACAGGAAGAAGGTGAAGAACATCAAGCACAGTGGCAACATCAGCCTCGACGACGTCATCGAGATCGCCAGGACCATGAGGTTCAGGTCCATGGCCAAGGAGCTGTCCGGCACCGTCAAGGAGATCCTCGGCACCTGCGTCAGCGTCGGCTGCACCGTCGACGGAAAGGACCCCAAGGATCTTCAACAGGAGATCGATGACGGTGATGTCGAGATCCCCAGCGCCTAAAGGTGAAATACGCCAGCTCTTCTTATAATCATGCTATCACTGGCATTGATTTTCTCGATTACTAGAAC
Organism: Cenchrus americanus; assembly: GCA_947561735.1. NCBI lineage: Eukaryota > Viridiplantae > Streptophyta > Magnoliopsida > Poales > Poaceae > Cenchrus > Cenchrus americanus. The sequence goes on from OX387241.1 coordinate 295,142,246, forward strand.
TTACATGAGACAAGTACTAGTGTGGCTGATGGAATTGTTTCAGTATGTGTGTGAAAGCCATAGATGCCTGCTTAGTCTGCAGTATTATGGTCTGTTTGTTTGTTGGTCCAATCTGTTTTCTTTGGGACACTGGTTCTTGTAGTGATGGATAAATTGCCTGACTTGATATGCTGTGATGGATTCTTTTTTCAAACAATTGTATGCTGAAATCTGCATGGTGTCTTTCAGGAAGTCTTGATGGTAATTCTAGTTCAACTCTGTGATTGGTTTTGTAGAAAGTTTTCATGCCGGGCACATTGTTTGTTGTAGTGATGCATGATTGTCTGTTTCGGTATGCTGTGATGGCTTCTTTAATTGAATAAGTGGTGATAACATTCTACCTTCAACAAATCATATGCTGAATCTTGTGTTATCTGTTTGTAGGATGTTTGTCTCTCTAAATTTGTCCTTGATTGTTTATGAACATTGGAATCAAATGATGCAGCTTCTGTCAGTGAGGACATTATATGATGTCACCATGGTTTATTTTCTTAACTGAACTATATATACATTTGTGCGAGTGGATTATTTATCTTGAAACTTTGCCCTGCATCTGAATGATTGGGTTATTCCCAGCACTTGACTTTTTTTTGGCTATAATGTATTGAGGAAGATTGTTATTCCTACATTTCTTTGGCTTTCATCTGACCAATGTGTTCATTGCCAATGCAGGCTAGACATCTAAGGAGATCACCATCAGATGCTGATACTGAAGTGGTGTTTTTGTTCCTTATGCTGTTTATGTACCTCACCGAACAATGTGGTTCCTCCTATTTTTGTCTTGCTTTAGTAGTTATTTTGTGAGAGATATCAATGTTACTACTGCAGCTGTTTGGAATCTGGAACAGAGCTTGCTCATCTTAAATTCTTATATGCCTGGTTGATGTTGCACACACAGTTTTGCCCGTCGATCAGTTTGTTCGGTTGCCTGCCTTCATGCTTCTCAGCAATACTGTCTGCCCAATTTTTACTTTTTTAGAGCTTATAGCAAGTTCAGCTGGACGATAAGCTTTCAGTTTTGCTTATGTTCTCCGGTGTTGCCGTGCCTGGATTGTTTGGATTTCGTAGCATTTGCCAGTGGAATTGTTTTCCCTTTTTTGTTTGAGGGCAAGTGGGATTGTTTTCCCGTGACTCATCCGTCGATGGAGGCTGGGCGTTTGTGGGCCGACGGTGGTCTTCTTCTATGAACACAAGCTGATATAGGCCCATTATTGTGGGCAGAGTGGCCGAGTGGGTATGCAGGCCTGGCCCGCCGGAGCAAGGCGGCAGTAATCCGGCGGCTGACAGAGTGACAGCCAGAAGACCCGCCGGGATGGGGCAACTTGAGTGAATTTGCTCATTGCCTAGCTCTTCCTTGCCATGAAAAATATGAGTTGTCATGAAAGTGTAATTTTTTGTTACCTCATTGCCATCACCGTTATTTTGTTCCTCAATTGCCATTTGATCACAACTTTCGTTTCCTTCGTTGCCATTCAAGAAACGGAGTATCCTGTTTCGTCGAAGTGACATTCGATTTTACCGCAGTCTGCTGAGATGAAAGTGGTGGGCTAACCTGGTTGGGCTAACCTGGTTGTCCGATTTTACCCCCGTCTACTGAGATGCTTGCTGATACGAAAGTGGTGGGTGAGCTCCCGCGACCCCAAGCGGCTCCAAACGAAAGCTTATTCTTCACCTCTTCAGTTCAGTCAAACTCTAGCACAAGGTTTGATCCGCGACCATGTGCTACCAATATTATACTCTCAAATTGTAAAGTTAATGTTCTGGTTATAACATTCTCAATATTATCTTCTTAAATGTAAAACTCTCTCACATGCAGGTTTGAAAGTGGCTCAAACCAACCTAATCTGCTTGCCATAGAATAGAAAAATGATAAAAGAAAGGCAAAGGCACAAGTGGAGAAGAAGAAAAAGATGGTTCCAGTGCCACCCGATAGTCCAGCTATGGCGACTAGAAGCAAGACTCCTCTAAACCAAAGCCCTGCTGCACACACTAAAAGCAAGAGGAAACTTCCGGATCTTAATTTGTAGTTCGTGCATACCATATCTGCCAGCTTGTCATGTTAAAGTAGTGCAGCTGCCTTATTTTGCTTGCTATGCAAACTTATGGCTACTTATTTTGCTTAGCGAGAATGAGCCAAGTTGCGAATTATATGGACAATGATGGCTAGTTGAACTTGCTCTTTTGCTTGGTCTGTGTTGCTTGGTAAACATGTGAACTAATGAACATCGATAGGGTGTATGCCTAATGTCATGTTAAATGTTTGGGATCTCGTAATATTGGTTGTCATATAGTAATAGTCACGTTCTTGTCATATCCATGTTGCTATCATTTTATCTGGTATTTGTTTTTGGACATCAATGACATTTAAGGGCTTGTGGCAGCAATTTTCTTGGGGGGTGTAAAATTATCCTTCCCCATCCATTCTAGCAGAATTGGGTTTTTGCTAATGGTAATGGCAATGAGTGAAACAAAACACACAATTCAAGCTCATGTTTTTCATGGCAATGAAGGAAGAGCTATAGCTTTTGATGCAAATTGGCAATGAGCAAATTCACTCGAGGAAGTTGAGGCTTGTCTTGACGGAACGAGCGGGGGGCAAAGCAAAAATGGACCGAAGTTTCTAGCATAGGGGCGGGCGCATTGCTCGGATAGCAACCGATCGATCCCGTGTTGAAAATTTCACGTCACATTTTGTGGTGTGCTTGGAACAATCTAACCTACTGTGCACAGTGCCAGTACAAAACTGCACTAGCACTGTTGGTTCAGTGTTGATTGGTCATGCTGCTGCATTTCCTGGCTTTCTGAGCGCATCGCTGAGAATATCTGATCTCGCTGTGCCAATTGCACGTGGTCAAAGATTCCCCGCGCGGTAGAGAGCCGGCCCTGAGCGTCCGCCCAGCTTTAGCTTTCATGAGACAGCGACGTGCCCCGTATGGAGTTGGTGGAAGCGATTTCACGTGCAAAGTGCACCTGTTTCATGAAAAGCCTGGAACAAATTACACGTACTAGTGTACTACTACTGTCATGGATCCGTGTCAAGGCCTCAAGGGGAGGTAAATCGCCGACGAGCTTCATGATACAGGCCCCTACTACAGTTAACCACTGCTCTTGAAGAAATGGCGTCCAGACTCCAGGCATCTGCAATTACCCTCAAAGAAATAGAAGAATCTTTGATGGTATCTACATGACAGCAACGTCGGTGTTCTACTTGATTAAACAAGAGATGCAGATGAGGGTAATTGCTTTGACGGCCCCGGCTGGTGTCTAGTTTTTTTACGATGATTAGCATCGCTGTGTGTTCTGTGTGCTCATCCTTTATATGTAATCACAACCTTGTAACAGACTGCATTCTTCTCCTTCTTATATGACACGGCAGTGCTCCTGCCCTTTAGTTAAAAAAAAAACTACGATGAAGTAAACCGCTGATTCCCACGCACGCGTGAGTGACCGAGGGAACAACGACCGAACAATCCCGGCAGGTTCTCACCCGTTGTGCCATGCAATGGGCTCGAGTGATGACTGAGCTAGCATGGCAGCATCCACTGATCCACATCCACACGCGCCTACAAGTTCACGCCCTCGATTCAACTGGAGAATGATACTCAAGGGGCCATGCATGCTGCCCCTAGCTTGGTTGCGTTGGACCCTTGGTCAGCCTCGCCGCAGGCAGGTGCCCTTGAGTACGTGCCCGGCAGATGTGAGTGCAAGTACACGTCGTGCTCGTGCCGGAGCAGGTAGACATTCATGCTGGCTCTGCATTCGCTCGATCCCTGCCGCTGGGCGCTGGCACGCCAGGACGTGGACAAAATTTGCTCACGCACACGAACTGTTCGAGAGAGACAGTGGACCTGCTGGTTTCATCGCGGTTAAGGACCGGGAGCCACGGTCTATGAGTGCTTCGTGCCTTCGTCACCCAGTTTGGACCTCGTCCAACGTGCTAATCATCTTATACGAACTGTGACACTAGAGATCGAGACGTTTTCTCCCTCTAGGAAACCGGTCAAATTGCACTGTCTGGGGCTCCTGCCTCCTGACACGGTGGCGCGTGGTGCGTAGTGGGGAGAGTACTACTCGGCAGCGTACCAGTGCCCTGTCAAGCATTGCGCTCGCATGCTGGTGCGCGGGGAGGCAGAAAAGCCTGGGTAGCACCTGCATCGGTTTAGTGTGCTTGCGTTTGTCCGCGCACGCATCGCTCGCGGGTGCCCGGGCGGGATGTGTTTGCTATGCATAGAGATTTTTTTTTTCCGAAAAGGAGGGAACTGTATTACTAAACTAGGTAATTCCCCGCGTGTTGCTGCGAGATATGAGAAAATTTTTTGATCAATTATGAACCAATTTGCTACCACAACCAATTTATGCAATAACCCTTAGTTGGTGGAAGATGATGTGGGTAGTTTGTACGAAGAAAGAATTGGTGTGATGAAGAGAAAAAGAGATAGAGTTAATAACCCTTAGTTTGATGGGAGATGATGTGGGTAGCTTGCATGAAGAGAGAAATGAAGTTAATGATAGTTAGTGGGTACCAATTATATAAGTTATATAGATCAGATAGGAACATTACATCCCAACCCTATTACAGAAAAGTCCCTGAAAAATCTGAAAAATTACAGACGCCACTTCCAGGGTCTTCTCGCCATCTCCCTGAAGTCCGGTTACTGTATGCCGCTGGAGTTGATCTTGTAGCCACCATATGCTGCACCGACGAAGTCCACGTGGTGGAGACCGCATAGGAGGACTTACTGCTAAGCGATGTAGCCGAGTAAACTGCCTCCAAAGCACATTGGCCATCTCCACTAGAAGAACATAGCATCATGAAGTCTGACGCCGCCGGCCAAACAGCGACCAGGGAAGGAGAAGAGTGAATCCGCCGCCGCCGACCATAAGACCGCCGGCCGGAAAAAGAATCCACCGCTGCCAAGGTCGTTGTCGGGGTTCTCTACAATCGGCAGTAAATTTCTATCGATCGTGTGTCGGGCTAGGATGGTTAGCGCAGGAGACAACGGGATTTATACTGGTTCGGGCCTCCGAGGAGTAATACCCTACGTCCAGTGTGTAGCTGTCGTGTTCCTAAGCCAGGTGTGCTCGTAGTAGGGGCTACAAGCTGGTCGGGAGAGGGAGTTTATTCCTAGATCCCGGGAGGTGGTGTTCGGTCTTATGAAGGTCTAACCCTTGTGATCGTTACACTCCTCTCCCTTTATAGTCACAAGGGGAGGGGCACAAGGGGAAGTAAAAAAGAGTTATAGTGCTTGGAAACTGGCACGTCCCGTCGTATGTCGCCGTCCGTCGGGGTGCATTAAAGCCGTCGCGATGCCTTGTCGGGGAAGCCGCCGCGTGGCCGGGCTGGATTGTTCCCTCCGGGACGCTTGGCCTTCTCCTTGAGTAGTTTGGAATTGTCTTAGTCTGCCCGAGTGCTTGCCTAGCTTGCCACGCCCGAACCTAAGTCTAGGCTCGTGCGCGTCGTAGAGGGTGCTGGAGTGCCTCGGGTTGAGTCTTGTGTGTGGCAGAGTGGGAGATGATGGCGATGTGATGGTTGCGCGGCTAGTCAGACCTGCATTAAGGCTCTTGCCGGGGCGGGTTGCCTGCATGGCCGCCAGCTGTTGTTTCCGCGTTACGTGGAGATTCGCTCCTTCGTGCGCATCGGTGGCGGTGCCCGAGTCGTGCGTCTGGGCCCCACGCACTAGTCGGAGCCGGACTTGTCGTGCGAAGTCGAGACTTGTCGTGCGAGGCGGAGACTTGTCATGCGAGGCGGAGACGGGTTCCTCTAGTGCGAAACTGGTCGGAGATGCAACCACCTAGCCGAAGACATGGCGCCTTGCCAGTGAGGGTCTTGACGAAGATCTGCATGCCTTCCCTGAGATTCAGCACCAGGTGAAGAGTGCTCTTCTTCTGAATGTTGCAGTCAGCAAGGGTACGACCATCCTCGAGCTGCTTGCTAGTGAACAGGGAACTACATCTTGAGGGTCACGGTTTTGTCGTCTTGAGAGGGATAATCTTGCCGTCAAAGGGGGCCCTAATCCGGGTCCTCGTCAGTCGTCGACAGCCCGGAACGAGATCCCATCGCAGGGGAATTAAGCTTCCTCCCTTTCGCAAGGTAGAAACAACTCACGGACCCAACGCCGACACTGAAGCACACAACGAAGAAGAGAAAAGCCCGGAGTAAATTATTCCACGAAAGCAGCGCCGACTCCCTCCATCGAATGCCACCGGGGAAAACCAAACTTACAGATCCATCACCGGCATCGGAGATGACGGCGAAGGGAGGAGAAACCTGGAGTACCTTATTCCTCATAGACGACGCTGAATCCCCCTTTCGAACGCCGACGAGACCTATACTACACCACCAGGCGGAGCGGCGCCATCCAACCTCTCCTCCGGTAACTCGACGACCACCAGGTGCAAAGAAGGACGCCGAGCCCGCTGGCAGGAGACCTAATCTACACCGCTGGACGAAGAATCGCCGCTATGCATAGAGAATTGAGTATGGGATCAAGTTCACATGTTTAGAGACTTAAGGACAGCTTCTAGTACTGCAGAGGATCCTGCTGGGGAAGTGTGTCTTTAGTACTGGTTGCTAACTCGGTATTCACATTTCGGTACTAAAGGTATGCCTGCCCCCTTCACTTATGTGAAAAAGGGGTGAAAATGATGTATGAATAGTCTTGCAATAGTGTTTTTTTAGAGAAGATGGGATGAGCATGATGGGATGCATTGTTCCTTTGAAGGGAAGATAACACGCCCACAAGTCACACGATATTCACGTGTAATACATGTGTGTGGCTCGTGGAATTCCAACCAACAACCTATAACCTTGCATAATCCTTCTGCTATGTTGCACGTGTGCTACGGTGTACCCCTCCATATTTGTAAAGGAATATTTGGATTCATACCATTGAAATATTCAAAAGCTAGATATGTATCATTACCCAACATGCCATTGACTCATATATCCACCCCACATGCATGCCATTGGTTTGCAATGGCATGTAAAAGAAGGTTTAGGATATTAACCGGGTCTTCAAAACATAACTTTCACTAATACGTTTGGCTATAATTTTTTCGGAAAATACATCTAAAGAGTACTTTTATGAAATTGTATTTTAATATGATTCTACTCACACTATTTTTACATTTCTAAACTTAAAACATCAAAAAATATTTACAGTCAAAGTTTAAATTTTTTGTCTCGAGACAATCTACTTTTATGAAACATTAATTTAATTATGAATGTACTGATACTATTTTCACATTTCTAAACTGAACGCATCAAAGATTATTTGCAGTCTTAAAATTTTTAACTCAAGACAATCTCAAAACAACTTCCTTCACAACACGGAGGGAGTACATGTGAGCTCGCGAGGGACCATAATGCACAGACTGACACACCGAATCATCATGCTATCCCCCACCCCACCTAGAGTTTTAAGAGAGTCACCACTTTTCTACCGCTAAACATTCCTAACACGATAGCCAAATATTTGGGTCAACACGTTGACATGATTTTGTTTACTTGTACTAGTATCCTAGACTTTCATTCTTTGCCAAATTTTGCCCCAATTTTGTGATCTCGGTTCACTTCAGTACTTCACCAATCTAGTTTGTGCCGTGATATAATTTGCCTAGCATATACTCATTCCATTTAATATTACTTATTGTTTTGACTTTTCTAAACATAGCTTTTGCTATGCACCTAGACATTAATATATATCTAGAGGTCTAAGGGCAACTCCAACCGAGGCCTTGTCCCCCCTCTTATCTCGGATTTGAGAGTCCAACGGTGAAAAAACGCCTCCAACCCACCTCTTATCCGGCCCCCAATGGATGAGGCGGCCTCATATTTCCCCTCTCGACTCTCACTTGTGGGAGCTCCTTTTCTCCACTCTCATCCTTCGTGGTGCCAACGGTCGGCCCTCCCGCGCCTCCATGGAGGTTTCCTGCGCCATTCATGGGAGAGAGAGATGGGAAATAGTACCTGCAGATGGCGCAGATGGAGCTGGCGGCGCTGGGCCGCGGCGGCTCGCTGCATCCGCACCCATGGAGGCCGCGTGCGCCCCGTTCCGCGGTCGCGCCATTGTGACAACCCGCCCAGGAAAATACCCTACTATCGCCTAAGACCGATCAACTTTGGTCATTAAGCAATAATAAAGTATCATCCTGTCGTTAGTTGCTGGGTTAACGCCCGGTAAATCACTTGAAAAGCAACAAGGATCGAATATATGCATTAAAACTCACTCGAAGGCGAGTCCAGAGATACAACAACATTAATATCCAAATTCGTACCCCGAAGGGTTTAATTATTACAAACCATAGTTTTTTCCAGGATGAAATAGTTCAGAGTTTTCAAAAAGCAGCGGAAATAAACTAACGGAAGCGAAGACACCACGAGAGGCCATCCATGATGCTTTCAGTAGTCGTCCTCCACCCACTCCAGCTCCCAGCCGGGCGGGATCTCTCCGGGCCACACATCACTGAAGGCATTACCTGGATCAACACATTACAGCAAGGCTGAGTATACTAATACTCAGCAAGTCTTACCCGTCGGTGATAACTACTTCACCAAATCTAGACCATGAAAGGCTTTTTGACTACTGGGTTGCTTTTGCTAAAAAGTAACAAAGAGTAGGTCCTTACTTTCAAGATTTTAGCACAAGTTCTAGTGGGTTTGATCTTTACTACATTAGCCAACTAGAACAAACAAAGTTGCACAATACAATTAATCAAACATAATATTCATCATCTTCCATCATTAGGGATCTCATGACTAGTGGAGTAAGTAGTCTCGGATAACGGTGAGAGGCCGACAATCGATTGATTTAAACCTTGCAAGGTAGACCCAAACACACGGTAGGCTGCCCGTGAAAGGACAACTTTCCGAGGCCGTCCCTAGAAATCCTCGGGTCGGGATCGAATCTTACAGTCTTTGGTGCAGGCTATCTGGCATGTCCCACCCAGTACACCCAGAGTCACCATACACCACCGGTGGCGAGCCGTGAGAGCGAATCCCAAGAGTAGTAATGGTAGGATCCGTTGCCGCCTCATTAAGGTACTAGGCTTACCGGTCCCATACCCGACATGTGCTTAGTACGTTCAAAGACTTAACCCACATAACCACTGGACCGGAGCCCAGATCCCATGCTCTTACCACGTGAGCAATCCATTTAAGGATTCATTGTGATTCCTATCTAGGAACCTATTCTCGCGAGTGAGGTCATCACCCGACTTGTAACGGTCCTATAGCTTAGCAGCTATCGACCTATCATACTAGTAAGGACAAAAAGTACCTAGGGATCATGCATCTAGGGTTTCATTCAACTCCTGAACGTAAATGCACAATCATCCATTGATAATTGAATAAAGAATTTGAAAACTGGTTTAGATGCACCGGAGCTTGCCTTCGTCAGCTAGGTTAGCCTGGGCACCCTCGGTGTCGAGTACTTCCACGTACTGCAGCGACGCTTCCGCTCCTCCTTCCTCGGTTTTCGGGACAAGGGAGTAATCTCCGTCCGAAAGATCTACACAGAATGCAATACAAGATTTAGGTGATGTGATAGTTGTGGTCTTATCCAACTCTTGGTTGGTCATATTCACCTTAACAAGCATCTATCTAAGGTTTCTCTTTTAGGAGGGTTATTAGTTGTACATGGGTTATGCTGTTATTGCACATTTGAATAAAGGTTTTTATTATATTTGTCATTTCATGGGAAGGCTTTAATTCCTTTTCTTTTCAAAAGCAAAAGGTATAAATAATATCTTTATCCATGAATTAATGTCTTATCATAAATGATAATTAATCATCTTTTAATTGCATTAAATAATTCTTCCAAAAGGAAAAAGAATTTATATAAGGGCTTTTCTTTATTTAATTCCTCTTTAATATTAAAAGGGCTTCTAAGCTTTTTCTTGAGCAATTAAATTACTAAAAATTAAAGGAGTGTTCCATATGCATATTAGCACCTATCCTGGTCCATTGGACCCACATGTAAGTGTTGGATGCTAGGAAATTAAATATTATGGAAAAATAACAAAGGCTAGCTAGTGATTCCATTTAAATGCATTCAAAAATAAATAAGCATCAAACTGATCCAAACTTTCTTATGCATGCCCTCTTGTCCTAAACAAGCCTAAAGAACCAGCAGATATATCTAGGAACTTTACTGATCTGGGTTTATTAATTTACGAAGGAAAACATGCATAAATTGAGAATAATTAATTCTGGTAAGCTAAAAATCATGATCAATTCACAAGATGTGCATTTTGACATCACAAGACAGTGTGCACAAGTTGAGCTCAAGAACATAAATATATTTAGCAAGAAAAATCATCTAGGCAGTTTCTGCAAGAATGGAAAAGAATTTATCTAGCAAGATCTACTGCATAAATTTGTGCAATGTTTGGCACAGCAACTGGTCATATCCTAACACACAACATATCCAAAATTGAGATACAGAGGAGTTATGGATTTCAAGTTATGACAGATCTAGTTTTAACACATTTGTATTTTTCATGCTAAAACTATTTAGAATCCAGCCATAAGTAAATAACAAAAGAGATGGGATTTATCATCCTGAACCCTACAAAATTGGTTGGGAGTTTTCTGTTTTTTATATGAATTTCTAGGCATTTTACAAGACACTGGACTAAACTGCAAGAAAAACTAGATAGGGTTCTTCACAAACCGGCCCTGAAATTTTACACGAAACACCCTAACAAGATTCAAAGCAACTCAATTGGGTCCCTAGCCGGGGAGGGCGGTGCGGGCGCGGCCAATTCCGGCGAGCCGGCGGCGCTTTCGGCGGGCAAGCGGCGGGTGGGACCAACGGCTCACCTAGGGGTGGCAGGGAACCGGAGGGGAGGCAGTGAGTTGACCAGCGGTGAGGTTTGGCGGTGGCCGGTGGCGGTGATCGCGGCGGCTCGGGAAAGGGCGGCGGGAAGCCGAAATGCGGGCAAACAAGCGAGCGTTGGAGCTTCACCAGAACCTAAGGAAGCTACTAGAGCGGTGGCGGCGACGAGCACGGGCGGGAGATGCTAGCACCGAGCGGCGGCGGCCATGGCGGCGGGTGGTTCGGGTGGCGCGCGGAGGGGGGGAACGGGGAGGGCTTATATATCTTTGCTCCGCGTGACCGGGGTGACGTAGGGGTGCTTTGGGGGAGATACCCGCCGTGCTACGGCGGCTCGGGGGCTCGCGCGTACGGCGGCGGCGCCGCCGACGGACCGCCGGTCCGCGGCGTGCGCGCGCGTACGGCGACGGCGGCCTCGGGACGCCTCGGGACCGGGGGCGCGTTGGGGCGCGGGGCCTCGGGACGGCGCGTGCCTCGGCCGGTGCGGGCCTCGGGCGGCGCGGGCGTGGACGGCGGGGCACGGCGGTGGCGGGCGGCGACGGCGGTGCGCGGGTGCGCACGACGTCGCGCGTGCGGGCGCTGCGGGCGGTTCTTCGTTTCCACCGGTGTCGTGTTCAAACCGATTTTTCTCTAAAAATTTGAATAGAACTGGACCAAGTGATGAATACCAAAGTTGTAGATCTAGCTACCAACAACAATTTCTAGAAAAGCCATATAGGGTTTTTCTGCCCGGATCAAAAGTTATTTGAATGCCAACTTTGAATGTCAGCAGGGTTTGGTAAACCGTGAATTCTGGCTTGCAAATGATTTTTCAAGTTTTTCCCCTCAAAATTTGAAATGTCAATCTACATGAAAGTTGTGTCCCTCAACAAGATCTACAACTTTCATAAAGGTAGAATTTTAAGTGTTTAGTTGAATTTTGGAGAACGCCGCAAAAGTTCCGGCAGACACCTGGGAACACTAGAGTGGCAAGGGGGTTTGACCATCATTTGACCATGGGTTGGCCCTACAAGTGTGTTTACTAGCCAATTAGGGTCACTAGGGTGGGTTAGTGAGTTTTTCGAGGTGAGGGCCCAGGTTGACCCTGGTTTGACCACTGTTGACCCGTTGACCGGTGATTAAGGCTAATTAAAAACCTGGGGCGTCACAGCCTACCCCCTTTAAATGGAATCTCGTCCCAAGATTCGATTCGATAACGAAAAGAGGTGGAGAAAGACTCACGGTTCTGAGAGCGTAGGAAGCCCGGATACTTGGTGTTGAGATAGTCCTCCGTCTCCCACGTTGCTTCTTCCTCCATGTGATGGCTCCATTGGATCTTGTACATTCGCACGGTCTGCCTTCGGGTCTTCCGCTCTTTTCGGTCTAGTACTTTCAATGGGTGCTCGATGAGAGAAAAATCCGGCTCAATCCAAGCATTAGCTTCCGTGATGATTTCATTCTCCGGCACAGGCATTCCCTTCTTCAATTGAGTTACATGGAACACAATGTGAACTGCGGAAAACCGTTCTGGCAATTGGATACGGTAAGCCACGGGTCCACACACTTCTATGACTTCATATGGTCCAATGTAGCGCGGGGCTAACTTTCCCTTGACTCCGAATCTTTGCACACCTTTGGTGGGGATACTTTCAAATACACATAATCTCCCACTTCAAAGTGTCGAGGTGCGGTTCTCTTGTCATGGTAACTCTTTTGCCTCATCTGTGCCATCTTCAAATTCTCTCTTATCACTTGCACCCTTTCTTCGGCCTCTTTAACTAATTCCGGTCCAAAGAGTGTTCTCTCTCCGGCCTCTGACCAATTCAGCGGAGTGCGGCATCTATGTCCGTATAGAGCATCGAACGGTGCCATTTTCAAACTGGCTTGATAGCTGTTATTATAAGAGAACTCCGCCAAGGACAAACACTTGTCCCAACTCTTGTCAAAGTGCAAGATGCTTGCTCTCAACATGTCCTCCAAAATCTGATTTATCCTCTCCGTCTGACCATCGGTCTGCGGATGATAACTGGAACTACGAATCAGTTGGGTTCCCAAACACTCATGCAATTGTTCCCAAAATGAGCTACAAACTGAGTCCCTCTATCAGAGATTATCTTCTTTGGGATTCCATGCAGACGAACTATGTGATCCACGTACAACTCTGCATATTGTTGTACGGAATAAGTGGTGTGCGCGACAATGAAGTGAGCGGTCTTGGTGAGTCTATCCACAATTACCCATATAGAGTCTTTATTTCTAGCTGTTAGGTGTAAACCCACAATGAAATCCATACTAATATCGTCCCACTTCCACATAGGTATTGACAGGGGTTGGAGTACTCCTGCCGATTTCAAATGACTTGCTTTCATCCGGTGGCAAGTATCGCCCTCGGCTACATACTTGGCTACATCCACCTTCATATTGGACCACCAAAAGTTCTGCTTCAGATCTTGGTACATTTTGGTACTACCGGGATGAATAGAGAATTTGGACCTGTGAGCTTCATCTAGAATGCTTTTCTTAATTTCTGGGTCAACGGGGACCACTAGACGTTTCCCAAACCAGACCACATCCTGGTGATCCTTCTGGAAACAAGTATATTTGGGGTCTCCTTCTGCTAGTTTCTGCCTGATGGTTTGAATATCTGCATCATCACGCTGGGCAGTAACAATTTTGTCATAAAGATTGGACTCTGCCGTCAAGGCATAAAGGATTCCCTGCGGTACCATTTCTAAGTTGAGCCTCCTCATTTCCTCACACAATGGTTCACTGACTGGCTCCAACTCTAGGTGGTTGCAATGATCTTTGCGACTAAGAGCATCCGCAATAACATTTGCCTTGCCGGGGTGGTAGCGCACTTCTAGATCATAATCTTTAATCAACCCAAGCCATCTTCTTTGTCTCATATTCAACTCTGACTGTGTGAAGATGTATTTGAGGCTCTTGTGATCAGTGAAGATATTGCAATGATTACCCATTAGATAATGCCTCCATATCTTGAGGGCATGGACAACAGCAGCTAACACAAGATCATGGGTAGGATAATTGAGCTCATGGGGTCGAAGTGCCCGTGAAGCATAGGCAATGACTCGACCTTCTTGCATAAGGACACAACCGAGACCCGAGCCTGATGCGTCACAGAAGACTTCAAACGGTTTGGAATTATCGGGTTGCACTAGCACTGGGGCTGAAGTTAGATGTTGCCTGAGGGTGTGGAAAGCTTTCTCACATGCTTCGCTCCACACGAATTTCACTCCTTTCTTGAGTAATTCGGTCATGGGTTTTGCGATTACGGAAAAGTCAGGAATGAATCGACGGTAGTATCCCGCCAATCCTAGGAAACTGCGGATTTGATGCACGGACTTGGGTGGTTTCCAATCCATCACCTCTTGAACTTTGCTAGGATCAACGGAGATACCATCTTGGGAAATGGTGTGTCCTAAGAATTTCACACTTTTCAACCAGAATTCGCACTTGGAGAACTTAGCATAAAGCTTGTGATCTCGCAAACGCCGAAGGACAACTCGGAGATGTTTGGCGTGATCTTTCTCGCTCTTAGAATAGATGAGAATATCATCGATAAAGACCACGACAAATTTATCGAGCTCCGTCATGAACACGGAGTTCATGAGGTACATGAAGTAGGCGGGGGCATTAGTGAGTCCGAAAGACATGACCAAGAACTCGTAAAGACCATAACGAGTAGAAAAAGCGGTTTATGAATGTCGCAAGGTCGAATCTTGATTTGGTGGTAGCCAGAACGAAGGTCGATCTTAGAGAAGACTTCGGCACCAGCCAATTGATCAAAAAGAACGTCAATTCGGGAAGTGGGTATTTGTTTTTGATGGTGACTGCATTGAGTGGTCGATAATCTACGCACATTCTCAAGCTACCATCTTTCTTTTTGACAAAGAGAGCAGGGCATCCCCAAGGAGAAGAGCTCGGGCGAATATAACCCTTATCTAACAATTCTTGGAGTTGGGTTTTTAGTTCCGCTAACTCTTTGGGTGGCATGTCAAATGGTGAAGTTCTGGCAGCTGTGAATAAAAGTTCATAACCAAAAATCCAGAAACCTCAAAACCTTCCCTAGTTCTCCGGTTCAAAAAAAACTCCTTAATACTTAATTAATTTTAAGGTTAAGCATCGATCAAGGAAACAAGGTGGACGGTCCTGAACATGGATGTGCCTAGGAAAGTGTGAACCAACCCAACGAACTAGGATTGAGACTTGCTATTACAAAATGGCTAGTTGAGAAGCAGTTATTTTTAACAATTTGGTTTAATTAACTAGTACAAGGTACCAACTTTTTCAAAATTTCGGCAGCATGCCGGTTAGGTATGAGAGGTACTCTAGTTCTTAAAAAGCACACACTAGCATAAACTTCCTTAGAGAACATATGGAAATTTGATTTTTGGGTCCATTTTAGTTGTTTTGATTTTTAACATGCATGCAAGACGTCCTATTCGACCTCACATGGCAATCAAGCCAAAAATCGAAGTTAGTGCCGGTGGCAAGGCTTTTAATCGTCTCTCCCTATAATATCTAGTCGAGAGCTATACGGTACTTGCTTAACAACTAACGAAGCGTTGTTATGTACCTGCAGAAAACGAACCTTTCGTGCCAGCACATCACGAAAGCGTCCACATACATTACCGTTCACTATAGAAAACGGCATCCATGCGTTAAGCCGCTGCATGGACAGCCTCGGACACCCTCCGTTTGAATAGAGTGTATCCTTGCCTCGCATGAGCGACATGCGGAATGCTCACGTATGAAACACGTGGCGACACACAACTCACAAACAGACGCGAAGATGGGATCCGTGGAATGGATCACTCCATCAACCCTCGCAATTCCCGTGATGCGGAACAGCACACGTATAAAACACGTGGCTCCTAGTTTGGTTGTGCAAGAAAGTAAGTCTGACATAAAGTAATGTGCTGGAAGTTAGCAAAATAAACCATAAGTTAATTAAGCCACCTGAAAGAACCCAAAATTCCTTCTAGTGCCTCTCGGTCTAGTTTATCCTTAGCGGACCAACGTATTTTGGAAAATCAGACAATCTTGGCATATTTTATTCAAAAACCATTTGATTAATTTTATTAATTAATCTCTGGTGCATATAAGCTCTGATGCCAACTGTGACAACCCGCCCAGGAAAATACCCTACTATCGCCTAAGACCGATCCACTTTGGTCATTAAGCAATAATAAAGTATCATCATGTCGTTAGTTGCCGAGTTAATGCCCGGTAAATCACTTGAAAAGCAACAAGGATCGAATATATGCATTAAAACTCACTCGAAGACGAGTCCAGAGATACAACAACATTAATATCCAAATTCGTACCCCGAAGGGTTTAATTATTACAAACCATAGTTTTTGCCAGGATGAAATAGTTCAGAGTTTTCGAAAAGCAGCAGAAATAAACTAATGGAAGTGAAGACACCACGGGAGGCCATCCATGATGCTTTCAGTAGTCGCTCCACCCACTCCAGCTCCCAGCCGGGCGGGATCTCTCCGGGCCACACATCACTGAAGGCATTACCTGGATCAACACATTACAGCAAGGCTGAGTATACTAATACCCAACAAGTCTTACCCGTCGGTGATAACTACTTCACCAAATCTAGACCATGAAAGGCTTTTTGGCTACTGGGTTGCTTTTGCTAAAAAGTAACAAAGAGTAGGTCCTTACTTTCAAGATTTTAGCACAAGTTCTAGTGGGTTTGATCTTTACTACATTAGCCAACTAGAACAAACAAAGTTGCACAATACAATTAATCAAACATAATATTCATCATCTTCCATCATTAGGGATCTCATGACTAGTGGAGTAAGTAGTCTCGGATAACGGTGAGAGGCCGACAATCGATTGATTTAAACCTTGCAAGGTAGACCCAAACACACGGTAGGCTGCCCGTGAAATGACAACTTTCCGAGGTCGTCCCCAGAAATCCTTGGGTCGGGATCGAATCTTACAGTCTTTGGTGCAGGCTATCTGGCATGTCCCACCCAGTACACCCAGAGTCACCATACACCACCGGTGGCGAGCCGTGAGAGCGAATCCCAAGAGTAGTAATGGTAGGATCCGTTGCCGCCTCATTAAGGTACTAGGCTTACCGGTCCCATACCCGACATGTGCTTAGTACGTTCAAAGACTTAACCCACATAACCACTGGACCGGAGCCCAGAGCACATGCTCTTACCACGTGAGCAATCCATTTAAGGATTCATTGTGATTCATATCTAGGAACCTATTCTCGCGAGTGAGGTCATCACCTGACTTGTAACGGTCCTATAGCTTAGCAGCTATCGACCTATCATACTAGTAAGGACAAAAAGTACCTAGGGATCATGCATCTAGGGTTTCATTCAACTCCTGAACGTAAATGCACAATCATCCATAGATAATTGAATAAAGAATTTGAAAACTGGGTTAGATGCACCGGAGCTTGCCTTCGTCAGCTAGGTTAGCTTGGGCACCCTCGGTGTCGAGTACTTCCACGTACTGCAACGACGCTTCCGCTCCTCCTTCCTCGGTTTCCGGGACAAGGGAGTAATCTCCGTCCGGAAGATCTACACGGAATGCAATGCAAGATTTAGGTGATGTGATAGTTCGTGGTCTTATCCAACTCTTGGTTGGTCATATTCACCTTAACAAGTATCTATCTAAGGTTTCTCTTTTAGGAGGGTTATTAGTTGTACATGGGTTATGCTGTTATTGCACATTTGAATAAAGGTTTTTATTATATTTGTCATTTCATGGGAAGGCTTTAATTCCTTTCTTTTCACAAGCAAAAGGTATAAATAATATCTTTATCCATGAATTAATGTCTTATCATAAATGATAATTAATCATCTCTTAATTGCATTAAATAATTCTTCCAAAAGGAAAAAGAATTTATATAAGGGCTTTTCTTTATTTAATTGCTCTTTAATATTAAAAGGGCTTCTAAGATTTTTCTTAAGCAATTAAATTACTAAAAATTAAAGGAGTGTTCCATATGCATATTAGCACCTATCCTGGTCCATTGGACCCACATGTAAGTGTTGGATGCTAGGAAATTAAATATTATGGAAAAATAACAAAGGCTAGCTAGTGATTCCATTTAAATGCATTCAAAAATAAATAAGCATCAAATTGATCCAAACTTTCTTATGCATTCCCTCTGGTCCTAAACAAGCCTAAAGAACGAGCATATATATCTAGGAACTTTACTGATCTGGGTTTATTAATTTACGAAGGAAACATGCATAAATTGAGAATAGTTAATTCTGTTAAGCCACAAATCATGATCAATTCACAAGATGTGCATTTTGACATTACAAGACAGTGTGCTCAAGTTGAGCTCAAGAACATAAATATATTTAGCAAGAAAAATCATCTAGGCAGTTTCTGCAAGAATTGAAAAGAATTTATCTAGCAAGATCCACTGCATAACTTTGTGCAATGTTTGGCACAACAACTGGACATATCCTAACACACAACATATCCAAATTTGAGATACAGAGGAGTTATGGATTTCAAGTTATGACAGATCTAGGTTTAACACATTTGTATTTTTCATGCTAAAACTATTTAGAATCCAGCCATGAGTAAATAACAAAAGAGATGGGATTTATCATCCTGAACCCTACAAAATTGGTTTGGGATTTTTATGATTTTTCTATGAATTTCTAGGCATTTTACAAGACACTGGACTAAGCTGCAAGAAAAACTAGATAGGGTTCTTCACAAACCGGCCCTGAAATTCTACACGAAACACCCTAACAAGATTCAAAGCAACGCAATTGGGTCCCTAGCCGGGAAGGGCGGCGCGGGCGCGGCCACGCCCGGCGGCCGGCGGCGCTTTCGGCGGGCAGGCCGCCGGGTGGGACCAACGGCTCACCTAGGGGGTGGCGGGGAAGCCGGAGGGGGAGGCGGTGAGTTGATCGGCGGCGAGGTTTGGCGGTGGCCGGCGGCGGTGACCGTGGCGGCTCGAGAAAGGGCGGCGGGAAGGCGAAATGCGGGCAAACAAGCGACCGTTGGAGCTTCACCAGAACCTAAGGAAGCTAGTAGAGCAGCTGGCCGGCGACGAGCACGGGCGGGAGATGCTAGCACCGAGCGGCGGCGACCATGGCGGCGGGTGGTTCGGGTGGCGCGCGGAGGGGGGAACGGGGAGGGCTTATATATCTTGCTCCGCGTGACCGGGGGTGACGTAGGGGGGTGCTTTGGGGGAGATACCCGCCGTGCTACGGCGGCTCGGGGCTCGCGCGTACGACGGCGGCGCCGCCGACGGACCGCCGGTCCGCGGCGTGCGCGCGCGTGCGGCGACGGCCGGCCTCGGGACGCCTCGGGACGGGGGCGCGTTGGGGCGCGGGGCCTCGGGACGACGCATGCCTCGGCCGGTGCGGGCCTCGGGCGGCGCGGGCGTGGACGCCGGGGGCGCGGCGGGCGGCGGGCGGCGACGGCGGCGCGCGGGTGCGCACGACGTCGCGCGTGGCGGCGCTGTGGCTGGTTGCTGTTTCACTGGTGTCGTGTTCAAACCGATTTTTCTCTAAAAATTTGAATAGAACTGGACCAAGTGATGAATACCAAAGTTGTAGATATAGCTACCAACAACAATTTCTACAAAAGACATATAGGGTTTTTCTGCCCAGATCAAAAGTTATTTGAATGCCAACTTTGAATGTCAGCAGGGTTTGGTAAACAGTGAATTATGGCTTGCAAATGATTTTTCAAGTTTTTCCCCTCAAAATTTGAAATGCCAATCTACATGAAAGTTGTGTCCCTCAAAAAGATCTACAACTTTCATAAAGGTAGAATTTTAAGTGTTTAGGTGAATTTTGGAGAACGCCGCAAAAGTTCTGGCAGACACCTGGGAACACTAGAGTGGCAAGGGGGTTTGACCATCCTTTGACCATGGGTTGGCCCTACAAGTGTGTTTACTAGCCAATTAGGGTCACTAGGGTGGGTTAGTGAGTTTTTCGAGGTGAGGGCCCAGGTTGACCCTGGTTTGACCACTGTTGACCCGTTGACCGGTGATTAAGGCTAATTAAAAACCTGGGGCGTCACAGCCATGGAGGCCGGCGAAGCACCGACCCGCGGTCGCGACCGCCGTTGGGGCCGGCGGTGCCCCGCTCCGGATGTCTCCTTGCCCCTGCGCCGTTGGAAAAGGAAGAAAGGGGGCGGAAGAGCCGGCCGGTGATGCGGGAGAACGAAGGGATCGGGTCTCGCGGGCGGGACGCGGGGGCACCGAACGAGTGGATAGATAGGGTGGGGGGATTGGGAGAGAGGGTGGGGTAAAAAAGAAAGAAAGGACTCCCTGACAGGTGGGTTCCACATGTAAAAGAAGGGAATAAAAATAAAAGTTGGTTAGAAGTGGGGTGGTATATAAGAGATGGGTTGGAGTTGAATACAAAAGAGAAACCTTAAATGTGGATGAGAGATCCTTATATGGCTGAATAGGGGCTCAGATTTAAGAGGCCGGTTGGAGTTGCCCTAACAAAAACATGTATCTAAAAAGTTTTTTGAATAAGGGCCACGTCTGAATTTCATTACGAAGGCAACAAAATTACTTTGTTCACAGTTAAAATACGAAAGGTTCAGGAAGTTGCTAAGCGAAAGACGATCCACCACCACCACAAACATCTTAAGGAGCCCGGAACTATGTAGTGCCCAAGCTAGAGAGCCAAGATTACACATTCTAAGCACTTCTTTAATCCTCCGTGAAGGCAAGCTGGTGCCTCTTTTAGCAGTCTCCATTTAGCACAGTAGCACCGTCCCAGCTCCTGGATCCTCTTGATTCGCATGTCGCGTCTGAGGGTGATGAAGAAGCGACACCTCCTTCAGAGCTTCAGTGCCCATCTCTAGATTTGATTTCGTCTCATCTTTTCGAAGACCCGCCCAGTGGTTCAAATAAGATGAGGCTGACTGGCTGAGCAAATGATCTCAGTAGGAGATCTGAATTTTTTCTTTTCAAAGCACACCATATTGCGGGCTTGCCACAATGCCCATCAAATAGCTGCTAGGCCAACCATATGAAGATTTTATTTCTAGGTATAAACCTCTCACGCACAACTCACAAAACTGATTTAAATTAGATGGTCTACAATCAGCTCCTATCACCATTGCTACTAGACTCCAAACATATCTGGCTAGGCAACAGACAAAGAAAACATAATTCATCATACGAGACAAGTAATTTGGAACGGAAGGAGAGTGACATGGTAGTATGGTACTCATGCTAGAGCATCAATATTGTTATCGGAAACAAACACGTGAACTAGGTGTGTTCATGTGGTTAATAAACATCATCATATTTGGTTGCAGTAACATCATCTAAAAAGATCGGATATCAACAAACATCCATGAAAACATCCACGTCATCGCACCTATCCCAAATTTCAGTGGAAGTGCGAGAAAATCGACCTGAACATCCACGTACATACGCAGCATCGACAGGACTACACGCTGCTGCCGTGCATTATTTAGGCTCGCCGTTTCTTCTTTTTATGTTCGAGCACGTAATGTAGGGGTGCGTAGAATCTAGACTATCAACTCGTCGCGAGACGACGCAGCTTTTCTACAGGACAAGTCGTTTTCACGTCGTCGTATAGCTAGCAGCAGTACCAGGGGCAGCACGCTGGCTCGCTCGCTCGGAGCAGTAGGCAGGCACGGCAGCATAAATGCATGCACAAAAGCTACAGTCCAACGCGTATAGCAAACCAGTGAGGATTTGTCAAGTCAACCGGATGCCCGCGGCCGTGCCCGCGGAGCCTCGGCCGGAGCCGCGCTCGCGAACAGTGGCCTCTATATAACAGCCTCCCACGCACGGCGAGCCAAAAGCCAAAGGTGCACGAGCAGATACACCACAGGGTTGCAAAAAGCCTCTAGCACGCACGCACGCACGCTGCACCCACGTATGGATCCCAACGACGCCTTCTCGGCGGCGCACCCGTTCCGGTGGGACCTCGGTCCCCCGGCGCACTCGGCGCCACCCGCGCCCCCGCCGCCACCACCTCCGCCGCTGCCGCTCGCGCTGCCGGCGGGCGCGCCAAGGGAGCTGGAGGACCTGGTGGCCGGGTACGGCGTGCGCCCGTCGACGGTGGCGCGGATCTCGGAGCTCGGGTTCACGGCGAGCACGCTCCTGGGGATGACGGAGCGCGAGCTCGACGACATGATGGCGGCGCTCGCGGGGCTGTTCCGCTGGGACGTGCTTCTCGGCGAGAGGTTCGGCCTCCGCGCCGCGCTGCGCGCCGAGCGCGGCCGCGTCATGTCCCTCGGCGTTGGCGGTCGCTTCCACGCCGGGAGCACCCTGGACGCCGCGTCGCAAGAAGGTAGTAGTGTGTGTATACATGGCAAACGCACCTTCACTGTGCCCTTGTCACCTGGTGATGTGCTTGGCCATTTTCGTGGTGTTTGTTGCCATGCATGCGAACAATTGGCATATGCATCCGTTTCAGAGAACATGTGCGCGCGTATTGTGCATTCTAGTGGCTGACTCGTTGTGCGTGCTGTCTGTCTGCTAGCAGTGCTGTCTGACGAGCGGGACGTGGCGGCGAGCGGCGGCGTGGCGGACGACGAGGCCGGCAGGAGGGTGACCGGCAAGAAGCAGGCGAAGAAAGGCGGTGCAGCGAGGAAGGGCAAGAAGGCGAGGAGGAAGAGGGAGCTGAGGCCGCTGGACGTGCTGGGGGACGAGAACGATGGCGACGAGGACGGCGGCTGCGCGTCGGAGTCGACGGAGTCGTCCGCGGGCGGCGGTGGCGGCGGGGAGAGGCAGCGGGAGCACCCGTTCGTGGTGACGGAGCCCGGCGAGGTGGCGCGCGCCAAGAAGAACGGGCTGGACTACCTGTTCCACTTGTACGAGCAGTGCCGCGTCTTCCTTCTGCAGGTGCAGTCCATCGCCAAGCTGGGTGGCCACAAGGCGCCTACCAAGGTACGCACACGTAAATCGATCAAACTAGCTGCATTATTACGTTACGTATGAAAACATCTAATGCATAAGAACACCATTGGATCTAGTCTAGTGACCGAGTTTTGGTCCCAGCTCTACGAACAGTACTTATAAATGGGAAAAATAGATCATTCTTGTCATTTATCAATCTAGAAGCTGATCCTAATGTTCAACTTAACTTTGACCCTGCCTGAAAATATGTCACTGTAGGTAGATCTGCCGAACTTAATTAAATTCACAAATATATTAATACAATTATACGCAATTCTCCTGTGTTGGAGGAAAAATAAATAAATCCACACAAAACGAAGATAAAAATATTTTTATTCACTTCACTACTCAGTAGGACCAAAGCAATTGTCAACACTCAATAGGAGATCAGGAATACTCTAATCCGAGCTGCATGCACAAACTACTTGTACAGCAGTAGGATTTCGCTGGGCACGCACACGCACGTCGATGCGCAAGCACCTGGAAAAGCGAGTGACGTGTCAGTTATCGGTAGGCTGGCAAAGCCTGTGCGTCTTGTGTTGTCTTGTCCGGCTCCGTCCCTAGCGCGCTCTGTCAGGTAGATGATGGGGCATGCATGACATGGACACGCCCCGGCCCCTCTCGGACTCCGTGGCCTGTGCCCTACTGCCACCGGTTTCGCACGTCGAGCCATGTGACTGTGACCTCGCTTTGGCCTAGCGCAAGGCAGCGGCGCCGCGGCGTGCGTGCCTGCTCTCTAGAGACGGTGGGAGTGACATGAATGCCGCACGGCCCCCTGTCCTGGCCGGATTCCAGGGTGATTGGATATGATAGCTTCTGTGACCCTCCTCATCCGGACGTGCTCATCGATGCCATGCCACCACCCTGCTGCGCCCGCGCCAGGCGCACCCAGCGAGCCCCAAGCTTCTTGTTCGATCCGTGATCTGCCCTGCGCGCGCACCACCGCGCCGCGCGACACGACACGACCAGCTCACTGAGCTCAGCAGCATGCTCGTAGGTGATTGGTGTCACTGATGGTTTTGTGACTGGCCGTGGTTGTTAATTTGTCGACGGTACAGGTGACGAACCAGGTGTTCCGGTACGCGAAGAAGTGCGGGGCGAGCTACATCAACAAGCCCAAGATGCGGCACTACGTGCACTGCTACGCGCTGCACTGCCTGGACGAGGAGGCATCCAACGCGCTGCGCCGGGCGTACAAGGCTCGCGGGGAGAACGTCGGGGCGTGGCGCCAGGCGTGCTACGCGCCGCTCGTCGAGATCGCGGCGCGCCACGGGTTCGACGTCGACGCCGTCTTCGCCGCGCACCCGCGCCTCGCCATCTGGTACGTGCCCACCAGGCTGAGGCAGCTCTGCCACCAGGCGCGAGGGTGCGGCAGCCACGCCGTCGGCGGCCTCCCGCCGCCCCCCATGTTCTAGCTAGTTTCTCTAAACGCGCGGCGGAATGACGCCGGCCGGAGGCAGGAAGTTCGATGGTATCGTCGATGATAGTTGATGTGTGTGCTTTCTCTGATGATGTTGTCACTCGTTTGCTGTTTTCTTCTAACTAGTTAGGAGGAATGAGCTTATAAAATCGGGAGAAAAGGAGTGGATGCACTTCGTGGTGATGCTCTACTTGTTGAGCCCGAACAGGCCGGGACACCAGTTTACAGACAGTTTGGATGACCCCACCATCCCACTCGGTTTATGTTGTATTGTATGTCTTATCCCTCATGATGATCATGTTTAGAAAAAATGCTGTATCCCTCCCTAGATGTGAGATCGCACTTATGCTTTCATAGCCGCCCATTTGTTCCTTAGAAATACAGTTCCATGGGTGGTTTCCTATATCATACTCACTATACACTACTACTTTTTTCCTATATCATACTCCCTCCGTACTAATTTATAAGGCGCGCACGTAAAACGAGATTCAAACTTTATAATCTTTGACCAATAATTTATCCATCTATTTTTTGTTTTGTCATTCAAATTTGACATGGTTGGATTTGTAATTAAATGTACTTTCCGATGAATATAAATTCATAATCATAACTAATATAATACAAAAGAAATGAATAGTCAAAGTATGATTTAGAAGACCGTGTCATGTTAGCTCGTGCCTTATAAACGAGGATGGAGGGAGTACTCACTATACGCTACTACTTCCAGCATGCGCTATGCGCTATTTTGTAATTTTGCTAGCGTACAGTTTCTTTTCATAGGATATCAACTAGAAATACCGGGACATGTAGCCAACTAAATGATAGGAAGGTTGTGGATATTTTACAGGATTTAAAGTTGTGTATTAATTTCTTAAAATTTATGATATTTCTTAGTTAAAAAGCAGGAGTCGTGGATTATGATAGAGTTAGGGGGCTTTTCCGCAAAATTTTTGAGTTGTGGTTAAATTTGTAGAAAGTTTATGGTCTTTTTAATAAAAAATTGTGGACCATGTTAGTTCCAGTAAAGTTCAAGTTTGTTAGAGATGCATAGGTCACGGGTTTATTATCATAATAAAATTAAATGAGAGGTGGCTTGATCGAGGTAAATGTCGTCAAATTTTCTGAAATGTGGCTTAAAGAATTGTTATTTTTTTAAACTTGAGGGGATTAATTAAAATGTTGGACCAGTGGTTGGACCACTATTTATTTTCGATAAAGTTTGAGTGCTCTTGGCATTCCTTCAAAGCTCTAGGGGTTTTCGTAAAGCTGTATAAGAGGCGGTTGGAATGAAAATATTTTTTTTCAAAGTTTGAGGGGTTTCCATAACATTATTATTGTGGGTTGGACTACATATTAATTTTGATAAATTTTAGGGTGACTTTGTAAAAGTGGCAGCCGTGTTGTCATTCCACAATATCTCAGAGGTGGTTCGATCAAATACTAGTTTCACAAAGTTTGTAGGGGTCTTTGTAAAATTACCTAAGTGATGGCCGAATTACATACTACATAGGCTGATACACACGCTACACAGCGTCTGTCATAATGATTTACATCATAATTTTATGTAAATAAATAAATAATAATTCTGTAAAATATTATATATAATTTACGTAAATATATAGTTTTAAGAGCACTGTTTTGAAGAAGTTAGAACCTAAATTCGATGGAAAATATTGTGTAATATAATTTGAGACTCGTTTGTAACCGAACAAAATCCGAGGGAAAATACTGAATAATATAATTTTAAAAATCGTTGTTAAGGTCTTTTCCGCTTGTAGGATGAGTAAACATAAATTTTTAATCATAAATCTCACAGTAGATTTGTGGGTCCCACCTAATGTGGGCCCCATGCGAATACTTATGATCTACGTGGGTCCCGCACCTGGGTCCCACCTAAACATACTGTGGGTCTCACATGAACAACACCTGTGGATGATCCGAGCCATCTCCGTGTGATCCGACGACTCTCGTTTTGTTGATGAGTTGGCTCGGAGGCAAAAATCCCCCCAACTTTAGGTCTTGTAAGACCATGTGCACGAGTGCCTTTATCCGTTTCCTGGAGGAGATGAATAAAGTTTTACCCGCTGCAGCGGTCTCCTCTAGGGATACGTCAAAATCCCGTCGCCTCCCCATCTCCTTTAGATCCAGGGGAGGCAGGGACGCACGGGAAAGGACGAGTCGCGGGCCCCACGGGAGGCCGTTGCGTTCCGCGCCAACAACAGAAAGGGGAGGGAGATGAGCGGCCAGGCGAGCCGCGGCGGAGGAAGAGGTGGGGGAGCGCGTTGCCGGCCGGCTCGTGGGGAGAAGCACCACCGGCGAGCGGTGCGGCCCTGTTCCTCTGCGCCCGCTGGGGCGAAGTACAAGGAGGCGTTGCCAGAGGATGCAGGGGAGCCACCGCGCTTTGATTTGCTGTCGCTCGTTGTCTTCACACGTAGATCGAGGCGTGGCCGGCCGCAGGGAGGATGGGGACGAGCTCGGCGTGACTGCTCGAGGTGCTGCGCCGCTGGAGCTCCGCTGCAAAACGCCGCCCTCCTCCTTTTCCACCTCTGGTGCAGGCGGACGGCGGACCCTCGGCGCGGATCCGGTCGGTGTGTCCCCGCCGGCGTCGTCGACATACATGGATTCAGTCGCGGACCCCTCGCCATGCTGCGGCAGGAGCTCGACGCGGAGTGGGAGACGACGACCAGGAGTTGTTTGGGGAGGGAGCGCGAGGTGCAGGACGAGCTTGGGGAAGGAGAGCCGCCGGGGGAGGGTGACCGCCGCCGGCGCGAGGAGCTTGAGAAGGTTCCGCCGTGGGGAGCTCACCGGCTTGGCCACCACGGTGGGAGAGGGAGAGGGAGGGGGCCGCCACGTTGGTGAGCTCCGGCCACATATGCGAGCTCGGCCGCCGGAGCAGGGGAGGGGCCGCTGGGGACCCTCGCTCCTCCCCGCGCGCTCGGCCCGCGGCCGTGTTGACCCGCCATGGATCCGGTGGCGGAGCTTCCCGGGGTCGTTGGCGCTATGCGGGGTGGCGGCGGGATCGGAAGCCGACCGCCGGAGATTGAGAGGAGGGAGGGGCGCGGCGGGGGAAGAAAGGTGGGGAGGGATCGGAGGGGCCGACGGAGGAAGCGAGGTGGGGAGGAGGGAGAGAGAGGGTGGTTGGGTGTGGGGGCTTGCGGTGTGGGGGGAGGGGGATAAATAATTGAAGTGGGCCCAGATGGTTGGGATGAAGGAGAGATTTAAAGGAAGATGAGTGTAGAAGAATAGAATATAAAGGAGAGAATATGAATGAGAGGGATGAAATATTCCATTTTGAATGAGAACGAGTGTGGATGGTCTAAAGATAAAGATGTCGGTTTTCTCAAAAAAAAAAGATGTCGGTTCCAACATCATGTACTTATGGTTTGTCAGCCACCAAAACAATGTAGCTTTTCTCGAGTAAAAAATCAACCACCGGTCAGAAATCAAGCACCCGCCACCCGAACAAGCTGCAGGTTCGTTATATACATTGAAAAATGTTAAATTGTTCGTTCCAAGTTCCAACCACGATCGTGATTTGACTAAGTGGCAGCGCGAGAAGAATAATTGCTAAAAGTCCGAGAACATGTAATCCGTGACTTCGTATCGAATTCGGGATCCGATCGGCGGTACGCGGAACCATATACTACTAGAAATACATGCCGAGAGATGTATTAACACGCGCGCAAACGACGGAATTTTTTTCTCTCCTCGCAATCATCAGCACACACAAAAAGATGTCCAGCTACGATTCCAGTTCCAGGCGGCGGGGGCGGGAGCAGCACTGCAACGACGGCGCGGCGGGCAAGAGGTCGCGGCGGATACAAAAGCACCTCTACCTCGTAATCGACGACTGGGAGATGGGGTACAGCATCCACAAGCTGGACGTCGACGAGTTTGAGTCCGCCGGCGGCGGCAACAAGCTGCGGCGCCTCCCCGAGCCCTGCGCCCTCCGCATCGAGGCGCCGGCGGATCGTTCCCCCGCGATCCTCGCGTCCCTCGGCAGCAAGATCTTCTTCATCACCGACCGGTTCAGCGACGAGGCGCCGATGCTCATCTACGACACGGAGACGGCGTCGCTGGCGATCGGCCCTCGCGCCACGCCCGCGCTGCGCCCGATCGGGTTCATATTCTTCGCGCCCGTGGGCCAGCGCCTGTTCGCGCTCAACCCGCGCCGCGGGGACCACCAGCACTGCTCCTTCGAGGTGATGTCGCGCGCGCCCCGCGACGAGGAGGACGACGACTTCCGGCTGTCCCGGCGCGCCGAGCGGTGGTCCGTGGAGAGCGTCCGGGTGCCGATGCCGCTGCGCAAGCACGACCTTGTCACCGCCTACGCCGTCCACCCGGACGGGCACACCATCTTCGTGTCCGCGAGGGACCGGTCTTGGATCGACGGCGAGAGGAAGGAAGGCACCCACTCCTTCGACACCCGCAGTTCGGTGTGGACGTGGCACGGGGAGTGGCAGCTGCCATTCCAAGGCCAGGGCCACTACGTCAGCGAGCTGGACGCCTGGGTCGGGCTCCGCCACGATGGGTTCCTCTGCTCCTGCGCCGTGGCTTCCCGCGGCGGGACGACCGCGCGGGCGCCGGACTGGAAGCTCGGGAGGAAGACGCTTTTTCTCGA
Organism: Cenchrus americanus; assembly: GCA_947561735.1. Taxonomy (NCBI): domain Eukaryota; kingdom Viridiplantae; phylum Streptophyta; class Magnoliopsida; order Poales; family Poaceae; genus Cenchrus; species Cenchrus americanus. The sequence continues at coordinate 295,171,069 of OX387241.1, forward strand.
GGACCGGGAGAGGCGTGTAGGGCCACCTACGGGTGCCACGCTCACGTACATGGGCGAGGGCAAGTTCTGCCTCGTCGAGTGCGCGGCTCGGCAAGGACTCACAATGTTGCAAGCCTTGAGCGGCGAAGACGGCTGCGTGCTCCACGTCAACATATTCCAGGTCAAGTACGACAAGAGGGGCGAGCTGGAAACCAAGACTGTCCACCACGCGCGTTCCTACCTCGTGTCTAGGTACAGTAGGGCGTTTCCAGTGCAAGCATTCTGGATGTAGTTACAAGTGCAAAGCACTCGTGGTGATGGTGGTGAACGGTGATGGTTTGCTGGTTTCAGATCAGTAGCTTTGACTAGTGGATAATAGACTTTCCAAATTAATATTCGTTTTGAGTTTTCTCAATATATAAGTTTTGCTACGTATACAAACACAATATATCACCGTCCGTTTTTGGTGGTGATATTTAGTCTTGATTTGTTGTGAGAGAAAAATCTTGTTGTTGGTGCATTTGGTGGCTGGTTTGTTACGAGAAAAAAATCTTTATTTGGTGGCCCGATAAGCCGAACGAACAGGCTGTATATCTAGGGGTGGGAAAGGCTAATATCAAAAGCCAAAATGAATAGTACCTCCGTTCTTAAATATATATGACACCATGGATATATTTTTTCGTTCGTTTGCCTATTTGTCTTTTCTACAAATATTTGAGCAAATCGATAAACCAACAAGTTAAATCTAAAGTTCATTGGATAACATATATAATGATTACATTTTCCTTTAGGTTCAATATGTATTAATGGTCAAAGTTAAAGTAACAAGTCAACAGTGTAATATATTTAAGAACGGAGGGCGTGGTTTTTTTTTGGAACAACGCCACGATGGAATGTATAATACCTGGGTTTGGTCTGGTTCAACGACACCGATAGTTTGCTAGTAAATATCCAATGATAATAAAACTATTATGTTTATATGTATGCTTAGTGTTGGAGAATCGGATGAAACACAGCCAGCCTCGGAACTTCGGAGAAGGCCAAGTACATTAGTGGCCATCCCATGCATTTACTCGTAAGTTTGGGTCGACTCAACAGACAACTTATATAATGAGTTGTCTGGTAAGTCGTCTGGTAAATTTATATAATTCCTTAATTTGTGCATATAAAAGGAATATTATGAGTTGCATGGCAACAATAACTCATACAATGTTTGTGAAGTTGTCTCATGAGGTAGTTGTTTCGTTCATGAGGTGGTTGTTTCGCGAAGCAACGACCTCTTTCTCTCTCTTTGCTCTCTCTCTCCTCCACATCATCAAAAATCCTATGTGGCACTGCATGAGACGAGCTATGGGACTGCTGATGTGTACCAATGTACTTGCTCGAAACACATGAAACCTCAGAAGTTCGCAAAGTGTAAGGCAAGAGTAGAAGAGCGTGAGATAAGTTCGTGAGTTTTCTGTGGATATTTAGGATTTTTGTTGTCCGAAGCTAATAAAGAACATGTTTTGAGGTTTTGAACCATTCACTAACCTTCCGAGGAAGTAATCTCCAAAGTAACATATGCGTTCACAGCTTTTGTATCCTTTTAGGGAATGGACAACTTCGATGAAAGAGAGAGATTTAGGAACTTCGGAAAACATGGCTCGACAGCAAGGCAAGCTCAGAAGTAGGGACTTCACTAGTGCCCGAAGAATTGAGAACTCTAGTTGGACTAAATCAATTGCGTGATGATGAAGATAGGAAGTTAAAGTATGAGCGAGTGGCAACCTTGTAATATATTGAGGTGATCACGCAAATTGCGTGATGACTTTGGAAATTTTTTACATAATTATAAGGGAATATTCCTTAACTTCAAGAGTAAAATCGGAATGTAAAAGTGAACTTTGGACACTATAAAAGGGAGGCCTCATCCTTCGTGTAAAAGAGCCAACTTTTAAGGGAAAGGAAATCTCTTGATGATTCTTACATTCTTTTTTATTCTTGATTCAGTCTTTCTGCTCGGGGGTCATAATCCATTTTCGAACACCCAACACCTAGGTAAAAAGTTGATCCTTGAAATTTGAATCTCGCGTTCACAGTGGACTCAGTTAGGTTGGAGACCTTAGGGCGCCAACTACTTTGTGTAGATTAACGTGCCTAGATCTACATGTTGCCTCCATATCAAAAGTCGAACCTGGTCTTAAAGATGTGTTAGGTTGGGTTGTGGATGTGAAAAAACTAGGTTGTGGGTTTTGAGTTGTAAAAATAAGCTATTATGAAATGTGAGTTGTGAAAAAAGTCGTTAGGCTGGAAGCCTGTGTGACACCCTAAAATTACATCACTAAAATCACTTAGCAACTTAAATTAGTCTTAAGGATTTAAAGAATTTAAATTGCTATTTAAATTGAGCTCTAAAATATTAAATATAATTTAATAAACTTAGAGACAACAAGTGTTTGTGCATCATCAGTTGGCTTGCATGGTTTTTGGTTGCTTGTGTGGTTTCTAAAAAGTTTATAAAATTCTTGAGAAAAAGTTTGAAAAAGTTTGAATTGAATTTGAGATGAAAAATGGTTTGAAAATGAAGTTGAAAAGGAAAAAAAAAGAAAAAAAACAAAACATCGCCGACTTCCCTTTCAGCCCAGACGGCCCAGCGGCCCGTCTAGCCTCCCCGCGCCGGCCCACCTCTTCTTCTCTTCTTTTTCCCCCCGCGACGCTGACACCTGGGCCCCGCCTGTCAGCCTCCCCTCCCCCTTTCCTTTCTTCTTCCTCCTCTCGCCACCCAACCGACCCCCGGCGCGCCGCCGCGCAATCCCCGCCCGCGCCGGCCGCCTCCCTACCTTCCCTTCCTCTCCCCGCAGCCAATTAAGGCAATCAAACCCCCCGTGATCAATTAGGCCGTTACTTCCCATCTTTAAACCCTAGCCGTGACGGCAGCGGCCATCAATGGCAAGCCGCCGGCCGCCCCATCCCCTTCCCGCTTCGTCTGCCGCCCTGCACCTCTATTTAAGCTCGCACACGAGCCCCTGCGCCTCCCTTTGCCTCTGCAACACACCAACACACGCACGTGAGCCCAATTCCACCGACGCCGCCGCCCCGGGTTCCCGCCGCCGCCGTCAATTCGTCGCCGCCGGTGAAGGATTGGTCCCTCCGCTCGTTCCTTTTGATTTTTGGGATCGCCAGGAGCTTAACGAGCACGTGCTGTCGCAGGTTCTTGTCCCCGACGCCCGTGGCAGCCGCGCCCCGACCACACCGGAGCGCCGGCCGATCCGCCGCCGTTACCAAGTTTCCCCACCGGCGCCTTCTCTTCGTTTTGAGCTCGCCTTCTTCCTCTACACGCGGTGAGCAAAACCCCCCGCCCAATTCCCCTTTATTTCACGCACCGCAACGTCTCCCCGAGCTCGCCGGAGTAGCCGCGCCGCCCCCTTCCGGTGCCGGCCGCCGGTGAGGCCCGATCGCCCCCCCGACCCCTTGGTCACGTGCGCAAGCGCCTGCACTGCATGTTGCCCCAACCCGTGGTCAAAAAGGTGGCCGGGAGCGCCGTCCGGGGCTAGCGCCGGCGAGCCCCCGCCGCGCGCCGCCGCACTCCGGCGTGCTCGCCGTCGCGCCCCGCTCGCGCACGTCCGGGGCCGTCGGATCTTGCGCGGACGGCTCAGATCGCGTACCCCTTCGTTTAAATGGGGCGGTCCACCGTGGACCCGTGCGTTGGGCGCACGGCGCGGTCCACGGCGCACGCATGCGCCCGTGGCCGTTGGATCTGAGATCCACGGCGCTGGGCTGACCGTTTTGTTTAAGAGCCCTTGAGCTTTTATATTTTTGCAAGCCGGTCCTTCCACCTTTGAGAATCTTTACAGTTAGGTCCTGAGTTTTATGTTTTAGCCCATGGCCAGCCTAGTTTTCTTTAATAAGGGTCCTTTCCATTCCTTTTTGCACTTAGACCCCTTTGTTTTATTTTATAATTATGTTTTAGCCCTGATTTTATTTATAAAAAGCCCTGTAAACTTAGTTTTCTTGCAGACAGGTCCCTGTAAACTGCTTTAATCATATCTTTCTCATTTTAACTCCGTTTTTAGCGTTCTATATACCGAAATGATCATCTCGACGAGTGGAATCTTTTAAACAGTAAATTTACCAGTTTTGTTACTGTTTTGTGTACTGTTTTATTTATTGTTTGTTGTTCATGTTTGACTCGTAGATATCGTGCCTATTTCGTCTGAGCTCCCTGTCGGAGGTGATCAGGAAGAACCTATTTTCGAGGAGGATTTCACCCAGCTTGTAGAGGAAGGCAAGTGGCTTTCCCCCTCTGCATTATCTTTTTGAACCTATGTCACTGCATGCTAAACAATGTTTACTATTCCTGTTGCTATGCATAAACCTGATGGGCAAACACCTAGTTAAGGACTTGACTAGATACTTTACCACTATACCTTGATCAACCCTGTTTAAACACATGCTTGGGGTAGATAAATGCTTAGTTTTCTTTACATGAGTCTGGTTATGCTTTGTTTATGTTTTACATCTCAGTTTTGCTTATATAATGTGCTTGTGCTTAAAACAAGATAACTTGATTTATAATCGGAACATGGAGAACCACCCAAGATAACGGTACAACCACGGTCCACATGGCTGCGGCTTAGCCAATTAATTAGGAGAGTGGGTTAGCTGATAGCTCTTTTCCGAGAGGGGCACAGGGGGCCGGAGTTGAAGGGGTATAGCCCGGTTCTTTTGGGGTAGCAGCCTTGGCTAAGGTGCTGACCATTAGGGAGGGTTATGGTCCGCTCCGTTGCTGTAACTGTTGCGGGCTGTTGGTTTCTCTTCTCTCCTTTGTAAAGGCTTCGTAGTGGACCCCTAGCCACTCACCTTGAAAGTGTTTAAGGGTCTAGCTAACCCGGGCAAGATGGGGAACACGAGCTGTGGGTAAAGTGTACAACCTCGCAGAGTGTAAAATCGATCGATCGGGCCGTGCTCACGGTCATGAGCGGCTTGGACCATCACATGATTAATAAACTTGAAGATTAATGCAAATCATGGGTTTGTGGTTTGGTTTGAGGTTTCTTTTAAGGTTAAGTGGGTTGGTATACACTTACACCTAGTAATTAGGTGCTTGCTAATAAAACTTGACCAACTTATAAAAAGCTTACCGCTGTGAACCATAGCCTATCCTTGATAGCCTTGCATTGTTTCCCCCACTTGCTGAGCACCAACCATAAGTGTGCTCACCCTTGCTTACCGCTGTTCAGAGGAGAACGTCGGAGGCGAGGACGAGTACTGGAGTGACTACGAGGAGTTCTAAGGCATGCGGATCCCCCAGTCATCATGCCTGTGGAAGTCAAAGATGTAGCTGCTCGTCGCTTAGATATCGTTGTGTTCGGACCTTCGAGTCCACCTCTCTGGATGTAATAATGGATATCGTACTGGTTTAACTCTTGAACGATTTATTACAGCAATGGTATTACTCTCGTTTTGTCTATCATGTGTGTGTAAATTGATCCTGGCGCACATGTGAGATGCATTCGGTTTTCCTTGTAAAATCGGGTGTGACAAAGTGGTACCAGAGCCGTGATGACTGTAGGTCGCAGCCTTAGTTACAAATGGACGAAATTAAGGATTCATGTTCTAGAGAACCTTATCATGCTTCAAATCATCTTATTTACGCATTAAAAATCTATCATTTTAAACTGTCATTTTGATTTATTCTGTACTCTGAGATCAGTTTTGCTTTGACAGATGGCCAGAACCTACATGACCCCTCGCAAGAGCACTGGTGGGCGTTTTCCTTCTGGACAGCTGGCCCCTCGCCGTCGTATTGATGATGTTGAGGAGGAACCGGAGGAGTTCCAGCTAGAGGTTGAGGTGGAGGAAGACCCAGAGGAGGTCCAGCCGGAACCAGAAGAGGAGGATCCTGAGGAGGTTGAGATGGAGGAGGAGGAGCCAGATGAGCCATTGGAACAACCACAGCTGTACGATGGCACCATGCTGGAGGCAGACGTTGATGGGGACATTGTGATTCCATCAGCGCCTGTGGCCAATGAGGAAGCACCCCCTGCACATGTTGATCCAGTGCCTGATGGTGAAGGAGGTGACCCGGATGACTCTAGTGATGACAGTGTGGGTGAGGATGATGGTGACAATGTTGTTGGCAACCCGGAGGAAGATGAGGATGAAAATCCCCGCTATCACAGAGCAGAATACCACAAACATTCTACTGAAGCTGAGAATGGACAGTTTTGCATTCTTCTGTGGGAGGTTCTGCGGTACCTGGGATATACCATAAGGCCTCTCTATGTGACTAAGCACTTCAGCGAGACAGGAATGAGAGACTACTACACCTGCAGAGTCTACATCAGGAAGCCTCTGAATGATACAGAAGGATGGAGGTATCGCTCATCTCACCATAGCACGGCTCAGTTCTCCACAGATGATGCTGCGGTGAATGATGTAGCAAGAAGGGCACTCTGGTCAATCTGCAATGCAAATCGGGTGCAGCTGTTCCACTCGGAGTATCGCCATGTGCCTCGTCGTGCAAGTGGTACAGAAGTGACTGTGGTGCCAGCAGGAGGCAATGATCGCATCGACGTCTTGGCACGTGTGACTGCTGCCCTGAACACAGATCTGGAGGGGGCAACTACTGAAATAAACAAGTATCATGAGGAGTTGCGGTCGCTCGGGTGAAGATAGCACGTCCGGAAGCACAAGCGGCGGGACGCCGACTTCCTCAAGAAGTTATGCCATATCGGACCACGGCTTCCCCTCCGCGCAAGAGGCTCCGTTACGGCTCCGATGAAGCTACTACTCGTCTTGGCTAGGATCCTAGGATACTCGCCCTTATCATTTACCTTTTCGCTAGATCGTTCCTGCGTGAACGTATCGCTTGTAATAATGAATGCTGTTTGCAAACATGTTTGAGTTGGATCTTTGCTTGATTGTGAATTGTATGGTGGAGTGATGGCCACTATGCAATCTGAATTGTTAAGTTAATTAAATGATGGTTTGGGTTTTATCGGTTGTCATTGCTTAATCTCTTATGCAAGTTTGATTGGATCAAATCTGTTTTCGCAGTCATATGACATACCAGTAATGTTTTGTTTATAACTCAAGCTACAGAACTCCAAATGACATGAAACCAGTTTGGTTAGTTCACAAATTTAGAGGATGAATTTCTGTCAAAAATTCAATGGTATACAATACATATTCTGGGAGTTATGCACAAAGTAATGAACATGTCAGAATCTGTAAATTTCTGCTGACAAAGCTGTACTGTTTGAATTTTATCTCGAGTTATAGATGTCCAAATGAGGTGATTCCAGTTGAGATAGTTCCATAATTTTATACATCATAATCTGGTAAAAATTCGTGATCATTGGATAATTACACAGAAAGTTATACATAATTCTTTGAGGTCAACAGAATCTGTCTTAACTGAAGAACATGCTGTTATTTTATTTTGAGTTATCCTCTTATGCATTGATTCAAGTACAACTATCTGAGATATGATTTTTCTAACGGTCAGATGGTAAACACTAGGTCCGGAGGAGGTCAGGACGTGCCGCCTGTGATCCGGGCACATACCGCAAATCAACAAAACCCAGCACCACCCCCACCGATCAACCAAGCAATGGAACCAAACATGCAGCAGTTTCTGGCAGCACAGATGCAACTGATTCAGAATCTTGCCAACACTGTGCTGCAGATGCAAGCTCAACAGAACCAGCCACCACAGCCGATCCCTCCGCCACCCCCGCCACCAAGGGACAGGCACAAGGAGTTCATGAGCCACCATCCTCCTACGTTTTCCCACTCGTCTGATCCACTGGATGCTGATGACTGGCTGAAAACCATCACCAAGAAGCTGGAGATCGTGCAATGCACTGATCGGGAGATGGTCCTGTATGCTGCTGGAAGGCTTGTGGGGCAGGCCGCAGACTGGTGGGATGCGTACTCAACTGCTCATCCCAACAGGCAGAACATTACTTGGCAGGAGTTCCGTGACAACTTCCGTACTTACCACATCCCTTCAGGGGTTCTCAAGCTTAAGCAGAGGGAATTCTTGTCACTGAGGCAGGGCAATATGTCAGTGACTGAGTATCTGGACAAATTCACTCACTTGTCACGCTATGCACCTGATGAAGTCAACACTGATCCAAAGAGGCAGGAAAGGTTCCTGGATGGCTTGATTGGTCCTTTAAACTATCAAGCTGAGAGTCACATCTTCCCGGACTTTCGTACGCCGGTGAACAAAGCTATTGGGCCGGAAAGCAAGAGAAAGGAGATGGGTGAACAGAAACGCAAGTTTCAGTCACATGGACAGTCTAGCAGCAACACCCGTCCTCGTTACAGTTCTCAGCAGAGCCTGACTCCATATCGTCCTGGTGGTCAAGGTGGGAGGTACCCACAGAATATGCAGCTGCAACGCTCGTTTCAGCCACAACGATTCAATCCTCAGACACCCAGAGCTCCTATCCTCAGCTGAGTCGTCCTAGCAATAACTCTGGGGCACCTGTCAGAAACACCAACCCTATTCAACCTGGTGGATGCTTCAAGTGTGGAGAGCTGGGGCATTATGCTAACAATTGTCCCAAGAGGGTGATGCAAACTCCGCAGAGAGACAGTGGAACCAGGACCGGGCAGCCATCTTCGCGAGCTCGTACTCCACGGACACCCGAGCAAGAGAGGCCGGCGGAGTCATGTGCGTGGCCGAGTTAATCATGTATCGGTGGAGCAAGCTCGAATGACGCCGGCGTGGTATTGGGTACGTTTTTCGTCAACTCTGTACTCGCTACCGTATTATTTGATTCGGGAGCATCACATTCATTCATAACCGATCAATTTGTGGCAAAATATAACTTATCTATGAGCTCAATGAAGAACCCATCGATAGTTAGCACTCCGGGGGAGAAATGAAAACTGGTCATATATGCCCACAAGTAAAGATTAATATCATGGGGGTAGACTTTCTTGCTAATCTGGTAGTTCTAAAATCATGGGGAATAGATGTCATTCTTGGCATGGATTGGTTAAGAGTGAGTTGGTGTTTGGTTTAGACAAATTTCATTGAAGAAAGGATGCGTTTTATGCACTTTTGAGGTCTGCATCTTGGCAGCAAGATTCTACTATGGCAGTGGCTCATGCAGCCACCGGGATGCCCGTTGTCGGGCTGCACTGAAGATGGAGGGAGAGAGGGTGTAACGACCCGCCTCCCCGAGGTTGGACCCGTCTAGCTCTTTAGGACCTCAATAATATCCTCACAAACCAACACATGTCTTTTCTGTGAACTTTGTTCTCACTCATGCACACCCATTCCTCCAAGCCAAGCATGCTTAACTTTAGGGTTTTTTTGGTGATGGGCTTCTAAAAAAGAAGTTGCAACTTATTCGTAGTATCCTTATCGATCCTATTATGCCTTGGGCCAGGATGTCACATACACTCCCCCTTAGAAGATCGACGTCCTCGTCGATCAACCCCAAGCCAGGAACGCCCTCTCTTAGCCACGTCCGTGGGTCCATTGCCTGCGCATGTGCCATGCTGTGTAACCACTCAGGACCCACACCAGCCATGCACACCATGCCCGCGCAACTGCGACCACACACGCCTGTGAAAGGAGAGTCGCCTCTGATACCATTAGTAATGACCCGCCTCCTCGAGGCCGGGCACGCCTACGCCTGGCAGCTCTATAGGACCCCAAGAATATCCCCATAGACCAACACATGTCTTTTCTGCGCACTTCGTCTTCACTCATACGCATCCGGGAACGACTTCCCGGTCGATCACCCATCACTCCAAGCTAATCACGCTTAACTTTGGAGGTTTTTCGAGATGGGTTTCCGGAAAAGAAGTTGCAACTTGTTGGTATGAGTATCCTTATCAGTCCTATTAAGCCTTGGGCCGGGATGTCACAGAGGGGTCACCGGATCTCATTTAAGGCTGCTGCCGAAGGAGTAGTGGAGGCATCCACAACATCGGAGTGGAGCTGCGAGGGCGCCGGGGAGGGACTACCAAAGTGGGACAAGCCGCCGCCAACATGGGCGGAGACCTAGATGGATCCATACCCTCTTTAAAAGCATCATCATCTCAAATAAAATGGTAATTATATTAATAATATGAAATTTAAACTTAATGGCCCGAGAAATTGGTGCGCCTAATCTAGAAAGATTGATGATACATTTTTTAAACAATATCTTAGGAGTAACTTGCTAGGTACGTTGTGCATGAATTTAACTCTCTATAACTCTTTGAAAGATCGTTCAAATATGAATATATTGGTCACACCTGTTTTTCCGAAGAAAACCGAATGCATCTCATATGTGTGCCAGGATCATAATTTCACACATATGATAGACAAATGAGTGTAATATCACAAGACATTGCTCAAAACGTACAGAAAAGGTTTATAAACTTTTATTACACTCACGAGGGTAGACACGAAGGTCTTTACACGAACAACAATAACTATGAAGACGCGCCTCCATCTTCATCTTCCACAGGCATCTGACTGGTTGATCGCATGCCTTAGAATTCCTCGTAGTCGATGAAGTACTCCACTCCATGGTTCTCCTCTGAACAGCGTAAGCAAGGATGAGTACACTTATGGTTGGTACTCAGCAAGGCCACAGAAATAACCGGAAAGCAATATTGAATCCATCTTTAAGTTCATTAATCATGTGAGGGTCCAGGGCGCTCTTGACCGTGAGCACGACTGATCGATCAGTTTTACACTCTGGTTGCACACTTTCACCACAGTTCGCGTAAAAGTTCCGAAGAACTTTGAACCCAACCACACATGTGCTGATCAGGCACAATACCATACTTCCGAGGTGTGATTGCATAGGGACGCTACGAAGCCTTTACAAGGATATGCAAAAGCACCAACAACCCACGACAGTTACAACTTAGGGCGGACCATAACCCTCCCTAGTGGTCAGCACCTTAGCAAAGGCTGCTACCCCAAAAGAACCAGGCTATACCCCTGCAACCGTGAGCCCCATGTGTTCCTTTCGGATAAGGTCACCCATACAATCACACACCTAATTAATTGGCTATGCCAGAGCCATGTGGACTGTGGTTGCACTGTTTTCCTGGGGGGTTCTCCATGTTTCGATTAATTTATAGTATTCTTGTATTAAAGCATAGATAGAAGGGTGGTTATTGTCACTTGCCTTTCTCCAGCGATAAGCTACTCTCCTTTACTCCAAAGTTCTACACTTGTTCTTCCTCGAACGACGTGTTGTCTATGATCATGCAAGAAAATATACAATAAATAAAACAATGCATCAAACATTACTAAAAGACTAAAACAAGCTTCTAAAACTAACGTGCTTGTTGAGACAATCGCGTAGACACCAAGAACGCTTAAAACGGAGCTAGGACGAAAAGTTATGGCTTGAACAAGTTTTAGGGGCTAGATTGTGAAGAAAATTATTTTCCAGGGGCTTATCTGCAAGAAACCAGGGACCTAAACATAATTATATATATAAACCCGAGGTTTATAATGTAATAGGGCAAGGATGGACTGAGTGACATAAAAACTAAGGAGTTCAAGGGTTAAAACAAAAGAAAAAGGACTCTACTGTAAGGATCTTCAAGGGTGGAAGGGCATTTCTGTGATATTAACAACTACAGAGGCTTTTGTGCAAAAAAACCGGGTGAACACCTGGGTTGACCGGTATGTGCTTAGTTTGACTCGGGGGCGGACATATCCTGGCCGCTAGATCCAGATCGTGCGGCGGGGTGGCTGCAAGCGGCGGGCGGCGGTCGATCTTGAGCTCCAGAGCTCAGATTGAGCCACCGTTTGCTCCTACGACAAGCTGGGGCGCTCGCGAACTTAACTATGGGCTCACAGATGTGACTAGGGCATTAGACGGAGCACTACAGCCGGCGGGGTGGACTGCGGCAGCGGCCCAAGTCCGGCGAGCGAACGGGGCAAGGATAGGCGCGGCTTCGAACAAAAGAAAAGAAGGAGAAACTTCCCCACCTCGATTAGAAGCTTCGGGTAGCTTCCTTGGCGGCGGAGAGGCGAAGGGGAGGGAGATCACCGGCGGTGGCTTCGGGCGGCGCTCCGGGCTGCTGCTGAGCGTGTGCGAGGAGTGGGCGTGGAGGTGGTGCGGGAGGAGTAGGGCTCGCGGGGGCCTTTTATAGGGTGAGGAGGGAAGGGGAGGGGGCGCGGCTAAGGCAGTGGGGGAGGGATTCTTGCGGTAGTCGCCATGATTGGTGGGGCCGGTGGAGCGACGGTTCGAAAGAGGAATCGAGGCGACGCGGTGAGTGCGCCGACGCGCATTTACTGCCATGCCCGGTGGGGGAGGGGAAGGGGCGTGGGAGGCTGGGAGGGCGCCGGGGAGAGGTGGGTGCGGGCGGCCATGGGGGAGAGGAAGGGAGGTTGGGGACGACCGAAGGTAGGGGACGACCCTAACATGTGGGGCCGTGGTGTCAGCGACTAGAGAGAGTGAGGGAGGAGATGGGCCGGTGGAAGGGGAATGGGCCGATAGATTTAGATGGGCCGGCGGCATGTCGCAAGCGGTTGAAAAAAAATCAGAGAAGGGAGAGGAGGTTAGGTGGGCCGGTGGAGGTGGTTGGGTTGCGCGTGGAGATTTGGGTTGAGCAAAAAGAAAAAAACAAGGGAGAGGTCAGACTGGGCTTGAAAGAAAAGAGGGCCGGTTTTGGGGAAGGAAAAAGAGAGAAACAGAGAGAGGTCTGAGGGGTGGTTTTGAGATGTGAACTTGAACCTTTTGCTTTTGTTTTAAAAACCACACAACAAAAACCACTGCAAGAGCATGAATGCATCAAACACTTGGTAAATTCTAAATTTAATATTATTTAATTTAATTAAAGGCAAATTTATTAAATCAAATTTATTTAATCCTTAGAAAATAAAATCTAAACCATGTTGCTAGCATTATTTATTATGATGGAATTTTTGGGTGTTACAAATCCTACCCCCTTAAAGAGAATCTCGTCCCGAGATTCGGAGGGATTGGAAAACAACTGAGGAGATTCTAGTACATGCTGATCTTCAAAGGTGTTGATGTACACGCTCAAAACTTGAATAACATCCACGAATCTTCATTTACTTTTCCTTCTTCTTTGGGCTTGCAGTAGCAACAAATTCAATCCTATCTCTTTTCGGGCTTGTTAAGAGCACATACTTCTTGGCACACAGAATAATTCCATTATGTTTGCCTAACCAATCCATTCCAAGGATCACATCTATTCCACTAGATGTTATATTTACTAAGTCAGCTTGAAAATCTATCTCTACGATTTTAAGATTGACCTTTGGACATACATGGGTGGATTTCATTTCACCGTTCGGGGAACTAGTTAGCAAATGTGTCTTCATGGAACTCATGGGTACAACATGCTTTGCCACGAATTGTTCAGTAATAAATGAATGTGATGCCCCGGAATTAGGCCTGGGCACAAACCCGAAACCCGAACCCCGAACCCGAAAAACCCAGACCCGGAACCGAAGTACCCGAACCTGCAAAACCCGAAAGCCAGTTCGGATAGTAACTGTGAAAACCCGAATTTCTGTCGGGTAAATCGGGTTACATCACCCGGTACCCGTTAACCTGAAATAGGAGTCACCACTCTCCGAGTCTCCGTCTCCAGTCAATTTCCCTCAATCCCTCGTCATTTACTCAGCCTTCAATCCCCTTCTCTGTGACTGGCCGTGGCCGACGCCGAGTCGCCGACGGCTCCACTCCCCAAGACCCCAAGTTCCCGTGCGCGACTGTGCGTGCTGCTTCTGCTCCCCCCTTCAAAAGGCCGCAACCATGCTCAGATTCGTCACCGCGCGGGCATTGGGTGAGGACAGGGGGCCTCTGCGCGAGCGCTGCACGACGGCGATGCCGCCATCACTCCATCTCCCTCATTGCTCAACCACCGTGCTGTGCCGCCCTCTCCTCCCGCTTCCCCCGGTGTCGGCTCCCGTCTCCTGAGCTCGCCGCCGCCCCCGCCACCACCGTCAGGCCTCCAGCCGCCGCTGCTTGTCACCTCGTCGGAGTGGGAGTGGGAGTCATCTGCCCAACCACCGTTGTGCACCTCATCGGAGAGGGATTCCAGTGCCCGGGGACCTGAAGAATCGTGCTCCTCGTGCAATGTAAGTATTCGTATTCCCTAATCCCTAACCCTAATCGTGTTCTTGTTAATTGATTTTGATCTGTGAATACTTGATCTATAGCGAATAGTATACCTGTAGAGTATAGGGAATCAAATTGTGTAGAGTAGTAAATAAAATAAGAAACCACATGTGAATTTTTGACATTGTCCACCATGACCATAACCACAGGTTGCCGATTTCAGTGAATAAGTCTGAATATTCAGTTGGTTAGAACAAAAATGCATACAAACTGAATCTAAATAAGTCTGAATATTTAGTCAACTAAACAGAAATCTGAAAAATTTATACTTTGTCAACTGAATAAAAATCCATTCATCATTATGAATTCAGTCTATGCTGTCATGCTCTGAATCTCTGCATATCTGATGATTCAGAAGTTCACAATTGTATCTGCATACTGTTAGAATAATTGTATCTGCATAAGATTCAGAAGTTCACAATGTTGCCATGTTTGCTGCCAGAACTATGACAATGCAGATTCTCATGTCATTTTTCACAATTCAGAAGATACAATCTGAATTGCTCCCGTAATCGCTTTTGCCAGTGTGTGTATAGAACAATTTGCTGCCAGAATCATTTTTAAGCAATATGTGTGGAGCACATCATGTTAGAATAATTCTGAACCATTTACTGCCATAATTCAGATTCATACAAACTGAATGTCTGATCAGTGAATGTAGCTTTGATTTATGATCTGTTTTTTTATATATACATATGAGCTTTGACTTGGAATTAGTTATTGGTAATGATTATAGTTTTTAAATTTCATTTCTGTAGACGGCAGAACCGCAGGACAATATTGACTCATTAGGCACTCAAGCCATGGCAATGGTGCCAGTGGAGACTCAGGATCAGGAGCACGGCAAAACCGTAGCTGAGGCTGAAGGCACTGCAAACAAAAAGGTGGTCATTGATTTGGAGAAAGAAACTGAAAAACCTGAGAGGAAGGAGTTAGCAACAAGATCTGAAATGTGGAATCATTTCATCAAGATCAAGGATGAGAAAGGATTTCTGAAGGCTGGAAAGTGCAAATACTGCCACCGTGACATGAAGGCTGACCCAACTTCTCATGGAACATCTGCTTTGAAGAAGCACTTCAATATATGCAAACGCAATCCTCATGTTTTCAACAAGGACCCGAAGCAGGGCACCTTGCAAGCATGTCATGGGGAAGCTCCTACCACTTGGAGGTTTGATCAAGATGCACTTAGAGAAGCCTTTGCTGAGATGGTTATCGAAGATGAGCAGCCCTTTTGTTTTGGTGAGAAGCCTGGGTTTAGGAAATTTATGTCCAAAGCCTGTCCTCGTTTCCAGCCTCCATCTAGAAGAACTTGCACAAGGGACATTGTGCGTCTGTACTTTGAAGAGAAGGCCAAGCTGAAGAAGTTCTTCAAAGAATCTTGTCAGAGAGTGTGTCTAACAACAGATGCTTGGACTTCTCAAGTTCAAGATGGGTACATGACTGTTACAGCAAGTTTCATTGATGAGTATTGGTGTTTGCATAAGAAAGTGATAAGTTTTTTCATGGTAAAGGGTCACAAGGGAGAGGATATTGGGAGGAACATGACTAGATGCTTAGCAGATTGGGGTTTGGATAAAGTAATGACTGTAACAGTGGATAATGCAAGTGCTAATGACACTGGTATTGATTACTTGAAGAAGCATCTGCAGAAAACCAACATTGCCAAGGGCAAGTTCATTCATATGAGGTGTGGTGCGCACATTTCGAATCTTATTGTAAGAGATGGTTTGCAAGAAGTGGACCTATCTGTAAAGCGTGTTAGAGCTGCTGTTAGGTACATCAAAAATGGGACTTCAAGATTGGTCAAGTTTATAGAAATTGTTGAGGAAGAGAAAGTGGACAGTAAAGCTTTTTTGAAATTGGATTGTCCGACTAGGTGGAATTCCACCTATTTGATGTTGAAGGCTGCAATTGTGTATGAGAAAGTTTTTTTAAAGTTAGCTGAAGATGATCCCAATTATGTTATTGACTTATCTGAAGCAAGAGATGGTTTTGGGCATCCTGATGAAGATGATTGGGAAAATGCAAAGAAGTTGGAAAAGTTTCTACAACATTTCTATGACCTTACTGTTCGTATATCTTCTTCTCTCCAAGTTACTAGTAACACTTTCTTCCATGAGATTGGAGAAGTCTGTCTTTTGATACAAGAATGGCTGAACAGTGAAGATAGTTTGCAAGTTTCAATGGGTAAAAGAATGAAGGAGAAATTTGATAAATATTGGGGAGTTTGGCACACCAATAGCAAGGATAGTGAGAAAGGGCAGCAGCAAGAGCAAGATAGGGATAAAGGGAGAAGCAAGGGCAGAGGGAAGGAGAAGGAGAAGGAGAAGGAGAAGGAGAAGGAGAAGGAGAAGGGGAAGGAGAAGGAGAAGGAGAAGGAGAAGGAGAAGGAGAAGGAGAAGGAGAAAGAGAACGTCAACTTACTGATATTTGTGGCCGCATTCCTTGATCCAAGGTACAAGTTATCTTTGTACCTAAAGATTAGTGTTGAAGAGATATTTGGTGAGAAAAAAGGTCAATTGGTTTTGGCAGCAATTAATGCTTGTGTGACAGAGCTTTTTGAAGAATACAAGAACATGTATGCTCCAAGTGAAGAAAGTACTCCAGTAGTTGATGCTGATAAATCAAAGAGAGTAGCTGGAGGAATGCTTAAAGACAAAATTGCTAAGAAGATGAAGTTAAACAATTGTTCTACCAGCACCAACAAATCTGAACTTGAGAAGTACCTTGCCGAAGAAACAGAAGACATAGAATCCAAAATTGACATTCTTGCTTGGTGGAAAGTCAATTCATCAAGGTTTCCAGTTTTGGGTCACATGGCTCGTGATGTGCTTGCTATACCCATTACAACAGTTGCATCCGAGTCAGCTTTTAGCACAGGTGGACGTGTTTTGGATGACTTCCGTACCTCTCTTACTCTGTTCATGTTGGAGGCTTTAGTATGCACACAGGATTGGCTACGAAGGCCTGCTGTTGACATAAGAGAGATTACAGAAGAATTGGCAATAGTACAACAAGGTATATTATTTCCTTGCTTGCTTGCATTTGTGAATTTACTGTATGTATGTAATGTAACTAACTAACTATACTGTGTGCTGTGCATTTACAGAGTGGATAGAAGAATATGGTGGTAATGGGAAAAAGAATGAGCAGCCATCTGTGACTGTCGGCAACAGCAACACCAAGTCACAGACACCAAGTAGTAATGTTCAGACTTCAGAGCACGTCCACGGCGACGCTAAATAGCTGAAGCCTTGAAGGTATGTTCAGACTTCAGACCTCAGCATCCAACACTAAGTTGCAGTGATATGTTGCTGTGCGCCTGTGCAGCTGTGATAACATTAGAATTTTTAAGTTTTAACCATCAATTTCTTACTACACAGTATGGAGATCTGGAACTCTAGCTGGCTGGGTGGCGTGGTGCCTAGATGGCTCAAAATTTCTTTTGTTCTCGTCTGATCAAGCATATGCACTGGTGTGATGGCATGCAACAGCCAGCAGGATTCAACTTTTTTTATTTGCTTTTATCTTATCAGTACTAAGTAGTCATTAAGACAGTAAGACTGTCTGTGACCTCTGTGTCGTGGTTCTGGTATGGTACTGGTTAAAACATTAATGCGTTCTGCTTATCATTTGTTGTTTAATTATCATTAAGTCTTTCAGTTCGTATGCAAAACTCTGTGATGTTTGAGTACTTTACATATTTTCGGGTACATCGGGTATATCCGAACCCGAACCCGAACTTGCGGGTACTCGAACTATCGGGTAATCGTTTTTAGGGAGATTATCGGGTAATGAATCTCATTACCCGAACTCTCCAGAACCCGAATAACCCGACCCGAAGTTTTCGGGTAACCCGAACGCCCAGGCCTACCCGGAATCAAATAAAACTGTTGCAGGTACATAGTTGATAAGGAACGTACCAAGCACAACATCCTTGTCCTCTTGGGCTTCTTCAGCTGTCACATGGTTCACCCTACCATGCATGTAGTTCTGTTGGCTTCTGTTACCTTTCTGAAGTGTCTGCATATCGTGCTGGGGGCAAATACTATCATAGTGTCCCAATTCTCCATAGTTAAAATAACCACTAGGGTGAACTGGAGTATTATTCCTTACTGGTGCACCTGAGCGATAATGATGAGGATTTGGAGCATGTGGTGTCACTGGGTTGAATTCTTCAGGTTGCTCAAACGAACGATAAAACTGTTGATTTTGTCCATAGTTTCCGCCTTGTACACTAGAACGAAACTCAGAGCCTTGTGACAAGTTGTAATGAGGGCGGGTGTTACTACTAGACTGCCCCTGAGATTGAAACTTGCGCTTCTATTCACGAAGTTCCTTGCGTTTGTTTTCCAAACCTATGGCCTTATTCAGTAGCATCTGAAAGTTTAGAAATGTGTGGCTCTGGAAATGATAGTTAAGTGGTCCTATCAAACCATCCAGAAACTGTTCTTGTCTCTTTGCATCTGTGTTGACTTCATCTGGTGCATAGCGGGACAAATAAGTAAACTCGTCTATATACTCACTAACTGTCATGTTTCCTTGCTTTACAACGAGAAACTCCTTCTGCTTGAGCTTTTTCACACAAGTTGGGATGTGAGGTGTGCGAAAACTCTCCTGGAACTCTTGCCATGTAATGGTGTTAGGAGCAGCATGTGAGGTGGTGTAAGCATTCCACCAATCAGATGCTGCACCCTCAAGGCGGCCTGAGGCATACAAAACCTTCTCACGATCATTATAATGTGTGATATTCAACATCTTGTTGACGGTCTTAATGAAAGGACCTTGATGTCGCCTAGAGGGGGGTGGTGAATGGGCGAGACGACCAAATTAAACTTTTCTCCCCGAACACTTGAGCTGACAGTGCTCCACCGGTCAGACCGGTGGTGATGACCGGTTAGACCGTCCAGCACTGGACTTCCCTGGTGACACTAGTTAGACCGGTGCGCCTCACTGGCCAGACCGGTGTAGCACAAAGCACGTGCAAAAATAACTTCAAGCACCTCTTGACTTCTAGCCAAACCAAACTTGGTGAGTGGCCTTTGTAGATGATCACAAGCAAGGTAATGAGCCCTGCACACACAAGTAGCACAACCAAGTAGATCGAAGCAGAAGCAAATCAATTATGCTAGAAAAACAACTTAGAGAGTCAAACCACACGAAGAAGCAAGGATTTGTTTCCCGAAGTTCACCACCCACTAAGGAATGGCTACATCTCCGTTGAGGAGCTTGTAAGGGACAATTCCCACAACAAGTCGGGTCTCTTTCAACCACTTTCCTCCTTTCCACTAAGGGGATCTTTTCCACGAAGAGGCAAGATCGCAACCCTTACAAACTTTCCACTGCTCACCACAACCTTGGGAACTAGCCGGCGACACCAAGCCGTCTAGGAGGCAAACCACCAAGAGTGACTGTTGACGGTGCAAAACCGTGCTCAAGTTCACCGCAAGCCTACGAGTGACTTGGTGCCTTTTTCACCAAGGAGCGTCCTCCCTAGATTTGTCAATCCAAGAATCGGAAGCAAACTCCTAAGGTTATCCATCTAATCTAATGATCTAACCTATCATTAAGCGTTGATTGCATAAAGATTGAACATACAAACACGAAGGGATGTATGGATATCATCCACCTAGCCATAAAGGTAAGCAAACCAAAGGCAACCCTAGCCTATCATCTTCTCGTTGCCGTTCCGGCCAAGATGACAAACCAATCTAAACCTATACTATGATAAGGATTACACTTGATATGGAATAACCTGATATGGAGTGGTCTGATACACGTTCACTCGCCGCTTTCTCCTTCACCGTACTGTCACTACGCAAAGATATTCATCACCGAGCAACAACCTAGGTCCGTGCACTACTACGGTGTATCCGCAAGACAAGACTAATCACCATGATTCGATCTAATCCTACTAAAGGCATATGGTAGCTACACATATGAATAAGCACAACTGGTAGTAGATCAAAGTAAAGACAAGAATAGATTTATATCACCATCGAATGTTGAAGGTACAAACGACTTGACGAATTCAAGTCGCGGCTCCGGAACTCCACCATGGCTTCACCATGCAGGGCCAACCATGGCGGTCAAGCATGGTCTAGGCCATCTCCTAGGCAACTCAAGGACTTGCGGCGGCCGTCGGCTTCCTCCTGGTGCTTCTCCTTCGTCTCGGCGGCTCTCTGATGAATGGATGGATGTGGCGGCCGGCGGAGGCAGAGGCAATAAATAGACAAGCACCTAGGGCAAAGGGGGGCACGAACCGAGCCCAAAACAGGCCTGTTTCGGCCTGATTCGGCCCCGTCTCGCTCCCCGATGCTTCTCGGTCAATTGTTGACTTGCTCTCTTATGCATGTGGGCCCTTGACGTCGTCTTCTCCACGGTTTAGACAGAGCTCCTTGTCGCGCAAGCTTCTGCATCTTCTGTCCAGGTCCCTGGAGTTTTTCGGCTTCATGCTTCGGTCCCTGGGCCCTTTGGAGTTATGTTCATGAGGTGTCTTGACTTGTGTCGGGCTTCATGATCTTCTCTTGAAGTGCTTGATGAACTTATCCCGAAAGTCTCCGCTTTAATGTTAATTTCCTGCGTAAACAACAAAATCCAAAATCGACATGTAAGAGTGAACTTGATACGTCCGGGGGGTTAGTACCATTGGTTAGAATATCAAATACGTGCAAATGTTGACAATAAACTTATAGCTAGGTGTACCAAAATCGACCGTTAACATACCCCATACTTAAACCTTGCTCATCCTCGAGCAAGTCCAAGATCTTTGCTTAATTTGGAAATCAGCGTTGCCCTTCAATGTCTTCCCTGCACTTAGTTATACACAACAAGACATATTGCTCTCTCAAGCATTTATCATTTAAGGTTCAAGTTTTGACCGGCTACTTCATTATGGAAGATAGACTATCATTAAAGAACATGCCACAATAAAACAAATATAGTGCTCTCGAACTTATGCAAACTTCAAACCTTTACCTTGTTGCATTGTGAAGAGTTTTCAAAAAGTTGCACATCTAACATAAGTGAGGTTCTCTTGCAAAAGCTCATGGAAACACTCATCTCGTCAAGTCACTCAAGCCTACACTAGATTAATCTCAACCTATTCTACTCATATATGAAAGTGGAAAGCTTATGTGGAGCTTGGTAGATAAAAAAATCGTAGCAAAACATTATACTTGAAACGTTGTCAAACTAAGAGAGAGATCTATTGGAATTACCGAGACTAGTCAAAAAAGCCATGGAAAATAAATGTTGGAAAAAGAGAGAGATGGAACACACACATTTTAGAAAGGTGGACATGTGCAAGTAGCAAATGGGTGATCCCGAGACACGAATAAAGTTCTCGTTATCGGATTGCACATGGTTGGAAAAGATTGAGTATGGACTTGTCTTCAAAGCTCTCTAAGATTTAAAGGAAGCTAAAAAGAACCGAGGAGCATTTTTATTTTTCTCTTTTTTTTGATTTTTTCTTTTCTTATTTTTTTCTTTCTTCTTCATTTTTTTCTTTCCTTCATTTTTTCTTCTCTTTATTTTTATATATTTTTATTCTTCTTTTTTTATGCTCCTCCGAACTTTTAAGCAACATAGTACTTGCTATAGCAGTCCTCCCCATGCTTAAATGATTGCTCGTCCTCGAGCATAAAAGTGAGGGGACCTATGGCTGCTAAAGAAGTACAAAATCCTTGTATTCCTTTATAAGTCTTTTGAAATCTTCAAGGGCACCCTCCATGTCGAAACTCGCATAATCATTGATGAGTCCCTCCATATGTTATATGTCTTGAAATCTTGCCAGAAAATCTTCAGAAAATTCGTCGAAAGATCATCCATACTCAATTTGGGTTGTGGTCAAGGAGGTAACCACAAAAAGATGTTTTGGGTTTATGGTGGATGCCCAACGAAGTTTGTGAAATTTCCAATGTAGAAACTCACAATGCATGCACAAGAATGGCTAGAATGAAAAAGATACGTAAAGGAATGACCAGCTTCTTAGTCTCGTACCAAAGAAATCAATCCTAATCCAACTCATCAAGATATAAGTTTGCAAACTAAAGGTTATGTCATTAAAGTACTTGTATGTGTATAGGCTTTGGTAGGTAGAGCCTTACAAGAGATTCACAAATGTAGATAGCATAATGATTTTAAATAAAACAAGTACAAGGCGTAGGTCATCGGTAAACTTAAATCAAAGAGCAACATAAAGTATGTGGGTCTTAGAAATTAGTCATTTAACCTCACAAATTAAAGAGCTGGTATTTATCAATTTAAATTCCTTTTAATAGAGAGCAAAAAGTCATATACAACATCATGCAAGTAAAACAAGGCGGCAACTTTCATCATTTTTCCATAAGCAAGGCATACAAATGATATCATTGTGGTAAGCTCAAAAGAGATGGTGATTCATTTATTGACAAGTAAAAACTAAATAACCTAGGTTGTCCTTCTAGTAGCCATGTTATTGATCAAGAGATAAATACAAAGGTTGTCTATGGTTGAAAGCATATGTGCAAGCATTTAAAAGGCGATGAACAAAGATAAAGTTAAGGGAGAGTTACCGTCCTTTTCGATGCTCGCAATGAAGTGCAGCGATGCCTCCCCATGATTAAGCATTGTGCTTAGAATGGAAAAATGATGAGCATCTTGTGTTGAAGGTGATCCTTGTACTCCACGTGACCTTTTTCCCTTTCGTCCTTCAAATCCTCCCCCATGCTTAGCGTGTTGCTAAGTGTAGAAGAACTTGAATTGCTTGTAATCCCCTATTGCCATGTGTTTGAGAATTGTCTTCACTTCCTTGTCTTTGTTAATTCAGTTGACCCTCAACTTCTTCTTATCATCATCAATCCATGGTTCCAATCCTTCGTCATATCGTCATCACCGACTTCAATGTCGTCCTTTGTCGCTGCCTCATCTTCCACAGTTTTTATTTTTCCTCCAGAACAGAACATGTACTGAAACACCCCTCCAAGTTGAAGTTCATGAAATTATCTTTCCAATGAGCCATCATATGCATGAAACGGGTTCCGAACAAGAGAGTTGTGCCAATTTTACTCCGGTGATGCAATCTGTCCAAAGTGATTTCAGACGCGCAGCGCTCAATGTTTCTGCCATATCTCATGATTCTTGATGCGTTGGAAAGAAGGTTTGAAGGAGCTTCTAAATATTAGCTTTTCTTCCATTTTACATATCTGAACATGTGCTCAAATCTTGATGGAAACAACGACTTCTTTCTCAAGCCTTGTAGATGACTAATGATCTTGATTGCAATCGGTCAAGAACTCATGGGAACACTTCTCTATGCCTACAAAACAAATCTAATGCATATTCTACCTCCGGGGTTATGGTCGGGAGTAGAAACAATTGCCAACAAACTAAATACATCCCTAAGACCTTTGTCGGGGACAGCCATAAGGGGTCCCCTAAACAACCGGGGAAAACCCACCTCGTCTCATAAAAGAACGCAAAACACAAACTAATCCACGAGCCCACAACGCACACGCAACACGACCACGACCCTGGTGGCCCCCGCAGCCCACCAGAGCGCCCCCTCGGGCGAGGTCCGCCTCGCTCGAGGGGCCGAGCGCCCCCTCGGGCGAGGCCCGCCTCGCTCGAGGGCCCCCCGCGCACACGTCACCCCCGCGCCTGCTCGCATGTCCGAGACATTTAATGCTCTGACACCGCAGGTCTGCGCCACGACCCTGACGCGCCTGGGAATCACGCCCCGGCGCTGTTCCACCGACTCCCTGGGCAAAACCATCCCCGCCACTGTACGACACTGTGCGGAGAGGCCGGTGTCAGCTCCGCGGCATTGTGCCGCCTTCCTTTGTACGACTAACACGACGAGCCCTCGAAGGAGGACGACAGAACCCTCGAAAGGGGGACGAACACTTTTTCCATGTCTACACAGGACTACACCGTGACGTCAGACCGGCGGGAACGGTCTTCTCCGTCGCTATCAGCCCTGTGCGGCCATCCCCACCACTGCGACGCCACTGCAACGCCACTCCGGGCACTGAAGCACCATCCCCGACGCTATTAAGGCGCACGGGGACAAGACATCACCACGCCCGCTACTGTGCCTCGTACGGCCTCCTGTCGACGGCACCCTCGAGTCAGCACGCGGGCAGCGGCCGGATGAGCAACCTCCACGCCACCACCCTCGAAGCCGCTCCTGTACAGGCACAGGACTCGCCACGACGCCCCAACAGGAGCAAGATTCGCCGAGACAGTCATCAACTCCGTGGCATTGTACGTCATGCCTTCACACGTAGTCGGAATAGTGCGGCACGCTTGTAAACTGCTTCCTCCTTGGCCTATAAAAGGAGAGGCAGTCCCCCAGCCGCGGGGGGACGACGGACGACGTTAACTTGCACGCTTTCCGCCTTCACCACGATATTGGCACTTGCCTCAATCAGTATCTCTGGGACCTGGAGGACCAGCTTCCTCTCCCGCTTCGCTTGTAGCCCCCCTCTGCAAGCACTACGGTGCAACGCAATACAAGTGCCCCGAGCACACCCCTGTTGAAACGAACCGAAATTCCTCAAATGGAAACTCGACTCTCTGCACCGTCGTGATAGTCCCAGAAAGCAGCTATCACGTGCAACCCCTGTCTCAAGTGGTACAAATCCATACAACAAGGGAATAAAAGAGACATTACATTATATTATTACAACATCAGAGTACAACTCTTCGACACAAGCTGGGTACAAGTCCAACAGGACTGAATCAAGAAAGGTAAAACACCTACGCAGCGGATCTATAGAAGCGAAGTGTCTCCAGCTCCACAAGCAAACTCGAGCATAGGACCGGCTCTAGTCTTCACACCTTCGGCGTAGAAGTTGTAGTCGCAGACGATCACCTAGTCTGAAACGCGAGCATCTACCCGATAAGCGGGTAGGTCATGTCAGCTTCCCAACAAAGAGCAAAAGCGGTGGTTGAATCTAGTATGCATGGATAAAACCTATATTGGGCTGTAGAAAGTTATGCATGCAGCAGCGCGGTAGCAACAATCAAGGTATGCAGAATAAGCAGCGAGGTCCACACCTCCGGGAGGTCCACACTTTCGAGGTGCACACCTCTAAGGTCCACACCTACGGGGTCCGCACCCCTTAACAAGGAAGTCCACACCAAAGCATTGAATCACAACCATGATCCACTTCCCAACTCTCATCTGCGATGTGGGGCCCACCTGCTCCTATCCCCACATCTCAACGGCCTCAAGCCGGGCTCACTCACTCACGGGAGAGAAGAAGCACAAGAAAAGAGTCTAGCCAGAATAACAGATCTCAGGACTGTCCATAACCTGTGGACACGGACTATAGGTATAGGTTTAAACACTCTATAGAGGTTGTACAACTGTACCCGCCCGAATAGAGCCAGAAACAGTGGCCGCCGTCCCAAACTCTACCATACGGCTGGAGTTGAAGTAAGTGGATAGTACCCTCCTGCGTCTCCGAGTCTGGTGCAGCCTCTGCTGTAGAGCTCGTACTACCAGCGAGAGGTCCCTCGGAGCTGTGGAACCCTTCCCCGGCCTCACCAGGGCGAAGTCTTCTAAGGAGGAACGCCTTCTCCCATCACGATCACACCGATCTGCCTACAGGCAGGGTGCTATCCACTACAAGTCTCACCCCGCACCCCCGCCCATAACAAGGCGTGCGGTTTGTACGGTAAGAGTCCAAAGAAGCATGGTTAGACTGATGATCGGTCCTTAAGGGCCGAGAGCGAGCACTCCCCATCTCCATCTCGTCCGACACGCCGCTCGGGTAAGAGGCCAGACCGCATCTTTCTGAGGCAGGCATTCACTAGTAACCAAATGGCTCGCTCCCGCCAAAAACACGTCAAGGAGGAACACACCCAGAACTCACGCTAGAACACACTGAGATCTCCCACATCTCAGTCCAAGCCCAGAATACCATCCATAATCAAGCAACAAAAGTATGGATAGTAAGTATGTGGGACTAGCTAGGGGTCTGTAGCTAGTCCCGAGGTAGGTAAAGCAAGGAAACAGGATATATCAAATATCAAGGCAGGGCTAAACAAATGGCTATGCAATCCAACAAATCATGTAACACAAATATAGCACTAGCAACTAATAGCATGCATGGGTTCTACATGGTTGGGAGTGACATGACACCTGCGCGGTAGTCGTCGTAGAGTAGTAGAGGTTGAGCGTCCTCTTGGGCAAAGTCGGGGTAGACACGTCTGTTGACGGTGAAAATCCGTCAACCGAAATTCCTCAAATGGAAACTCGACTTGTCCTTGGACTCGCCCTAGACTACCCGCATGAATAGGAATACATTGTGACAGAATGGGGGTTCCGAAAGGCGGGCGTTTTCGGAGTCGGACGGGAAACCACGATTTAAAGAGGCTTCTAATAAGATTCGACTTGCTACTTCTTGTCTTGCTTGGAACTTCAACAAAAGGCTTACCTGATCTCTCTAGATCGGTTTATCTACCCTATCTATCTTTGTTACCTCCGGTCTTTAGTAGATTAGATTCGTTTTGTGTTCTTTATCTAGATGCATCAGGGTTTCACTTTACCAAAGATTGAAGTTACTTGGCTTTACTAGATCATCTTTTGTGTCACACATTTGTTCCACGGATTCGATACCTTGGGTTCACCACTCTAGGGAAGAAGGGTCCTTTGACTACGACGGGAGACTTGTCCGCTTGCAAGTCTAAACGAACTTTGATACAACTATTAACCATCAACAGCGTCTCCTCAGTCGTCGCAGCTCGGGTCTTTAAACAAGAACACAAGCCTACACGAGATGCAACGCGGAAATAAATAACAAGTATTCATCTAATGCAGAAACATCAATAAGAAATAAACTCCAGAGTAAATACAAGCAGCACTGGTTTAATTAATGAATATAAAGCATTTGGTTTTAAAACAAAAGTAGTTTTAACAACTAGTTTTTATATACTAGAAAACATGGTAGGAACAAGAGTTAGTCCAAAGTTAGTTTATGGCCCCCACGGCTAAGATCTTGGGTGGACAAGCTAGCAAGCTGGAAAGCGGAGAGGCTGAGATTAACGCTTGCAAGGTTTAGCTCTCGGATGATCAAAGCAGTAGCGCATAGGATGATGATAGCAGAGTGAGGCAAAGATATTAGAAAAGGCATTACCATGCCAAGATATGCAGCGACCGCTCAAAAGAGATGAATGGATCAACTTGCGATAGATATTGGGTGGCGATGGGGTAAGGTGTGCTGAAGAGCGCTACGAGGCATGTACTGGTGTTGCGGCAACGTCCATGGCAAGGCAACTAGGTTACGGCTCGAGGTTGCCGAGCATGAAGCAACACAAAGGGGAGGCAGTGGTGTAGGAAAGGTAAGTGATGCGAACATGGGGTAGGATTCCTGCCTGCGGCACGCCAATGGCTAGTTGCGGGGCTCCGGCGTCCCAGACCCATATTAGCACAATGGCGGGCAGCAACCACAGATTCTATACCAGGAACGCGGGGCAAAAAGGGCTCGGTTCAAAGGCAAGAGCAGAGAAGGACAACATAGCGGCGAGCGCCTCAAAATTATGAAACCAACGCAAGTGGTTTCATAATTTTCGGAGCCCTAGATAATTAGTTATGAATTTTTAAAGGAAAAGGAGTTTAAAAAAACATTTAATAAACTCTTTTATTAAAACAGAAAATAGTTTTATTAAAAATAATGCTGACGTCAGCATGACCGGGATGGCCACCCACCGGCCTAGCGCCCCTCACCTAACCTGCAGGGTCACGGGAAAGTGGAATCGAGGGTGCGCCCGGCCCCCTTTCGAGGGTCGGGCGCGTTAGCCGTACTGTAGTGGGCGCACGGTGTCTTGGGACTGACACCGGCCGTGCCGCACGGTCCATCCCACGGTGGCGGGGATGGGCTCCTCCCCGGGGAGTTGGTGCGGCGGCACCGGGGCGTGAGCCCCGGCGCATGATGGCGCCGTCCCTGCGGCGTCGGGGCGTTAAATGCCCAAGTACGGGGCCGGCGCACGCGTGCGGCGCGCGCCGTGAGCGTGGCGGGCCCCGCCGAGGGCGGAGCGAACCCTCGAGCGAGTCGAGACCTCGCTCGAGGGGGGGGCGATCCCTCGAGCGGGGCGGGACCGCTCGGAGGGAAAGGGCCGCCCCTCGAACGGGGCGGAGCCCGCCCGAGGGGGAGCGCGTCCTCGAGCGAGGCGGGGCCTGCTCGAGGGGTCTTCCCCGTGGGCCGTCTTGGTGGGCCGCCAGGATCCCGACGTAGGCCGTGTCCTGCATGGTTAGTTACCTGCATGGTTAGGCTTAGCGTGTTTTGATACTGGGATTAAGTGAGGATTCCCCGTTGTTTAAGGGGACCCCTAGGGCGGTCCCCGACAATATTGAACTTGGTAAACTTGTTGTCTAGATCATCAAGTTCCATCTTGTAGCAATAGTGAAATCCCTTGATGTTTTTCTTGACAAACCTCTCAACAATGGTCATCAATCTCTATCATGTGTCAATGGTGAAATCCCTTGATGCCATATTCAACTTTAATTTAATTCTCCCATTACTATACCACAAGCTTCTCCTTTCTTCAAAATGTGCTTTGCCCATCATAGAAAAGCCAACCAATTATCATATATCATCATGCCTTTATATTTGATTTTCTTTAGCTTAGGATTACTTGTTGTATGCTTTATGTAAAGATCGATGGGAAGAACATCCTTTCTTTATCATGACATTCACTCTTAGTATGCTTATAATCATTACATATACATTGTCATGATCCATTCTTGTCTTGTTTGCAATATGAGCCAAAAACATGAATTTACCCATAAATATCATTTATCAAATATTATTAACCTGCTCACATGCTTCACAAGAGAGTTAGGGTTTTAATCAAGTTGTCACTTAATTCACCAAAACCCACTTAGGGCTTGATTGCACTTACAATCTCCCCCTTTTTGGTGATTGATGACAACCTTGATTAAAGCTTTCAAATGATATAAAAATAAAGCTCATAAGAACTAAGATTTAGGTAAAGCTCCCCCTCAATGTGTGCAAAGAATGGAATTCCAAAAATTTGGCCTAAAAAATGCCAATTAGCACATATTTCAAGAAATACATGGAGCTCCCCTAAATCTCAGCAAAGTGGGATGCAACAGGTGTGTGCGACAAGATAAAATAAGTGTGTGATGCATATGACATGAGTTAACACAACCGAGAGACAAACACAAAGAAGTGTGTGCTGTCTGGGGCAAAACCGGTCAGACCGGTTTTAGAAACCGGTCAGACCGATTTCACCCAGTCAGCCCACAACACAGAAAAAACTCAGAAACAAAACTCATTCATCATACAATCATGCATCACAAACTACCATTAAGTCGCTTAGAAACAATTAAGGTACATTACACACATTGTAGCACACAATACAAGAGTTCTTAAGTCCAACACATAGATAAGGTTCAACAGATAAATATTACAGATCCAAATCTCTCAACAAGTCTCTAAGATAAAAGATAACTGGATACATAGGAGCTTGGGATGGCTCAGTAGAAACCGGTCAGACCGGTTTGCGAAACCGGTCAGACCGGTTTCACCCCTACAGCACAAGACAGATAAGCTTTAATCGTCTATTCTTCTCCCCCTTTGTCATCCATCACTAAAAACTTGGAGAAGAGGTGCTGCTGAGCATCACTGACCACCATACTCCGGAGGAGCACCACCATATGGAGGAGGGTAGTCTAAGAGAGAATTTGAATTTTAGAACTTGAGAAAGAATGGTAGATGCTAATGAAAAGGAAATTGAACCACATCTTACCATCAATGTTGCCGAAGAGAGATTGATAAGCTTGAGATACAACACTTTGTCCACTAGTAGGAGGTCCCATAGGAGGAGGTGGAGGATTAGGGACTTGATAACCAAAGTGATGAGCATATTGCTGAAAATAACCCTCGGAGCCTAGCTGTGCCACCATGCTGTCCACTGAAGGAATCTCGGGCTCCTCCATCTTGGGAGAGGGTGGAGATCTAGGAGGCTCAAATCCATTATGATTATGTAAAAGCTTTAGAGTGTCCTTCATTTGCTTCCTCTCTCTCCTAGACCTCTGCTGCTCAACCAACACATCCCTCTGGCTCTTACACATAGAAGTGAAAAAGTTCAAGAGCTTACGAATGGGAGAGGGTGGCTTGTCCCTTGGCTGGCTGCTGCTGCCAGCCCCAAACCGGTCAGGCCGGTTTCCCAAACCGGTCAGACCGGTTTGGCCCTGACCAGAGGCAGCAGCTGGCTGATCCTGCTGCTGACCTTCTCCTTCCTCCATCAACTCGTCGTACCTTCCAGGTGAAGGTAACCTCATCCTCTTGGGTACGGGGACCTTGAAAGGCTCATACTTTGAATCCTTTAGAAATTTTCTATTAGACGCTTTCTCGATGATATGCATGATGTACGGTGCGTATCCACACAACCTCTGGGGGCTCTTGCTAATAGACTTGATTTCCTCCCAAATAAAGTCACTCACAGAGAATGGAAGTCCAGGAGGCCTCATGTGAACGAGCAAGTCCTTAGCAAAGTTAGAAATATCTACCGGGTTTCCTCCCCTAGGTGTGAGGGTCAAGCGAAACATACGGTTCAGCACACTGTAGTAGGAGTAAAGGCCTGCTGCAAAACCCGCATTTGCTTGCTTGTCCCTTGGATACATGAACTTCATCGCAGACGGCTCCATAGGACGAGTGCCTCGGTGAATGCAAGGAAGAGACAAATCTGCCGGACTAAGTCCAAGGAATCTAGCAAAGTTAGTGAAGGTGACACTGTATCTAGTCCCCTCGGTCATCCAATGCATTTTCCTAGCACTTTCATGTTCCTCAAATGCAACAGTGGCTTAGAACTGAGCAATTACCTCTGTGTTCCAACTGTGCCTAAAACCCATCAGAGGCTTGATCCTCAGAGTAGTGCAAACATTTATGATATCTCTGAAAACAGCATTGTCTGCCCTCTCCATGTATGCCCAATCTATCCACCGAGCCTCTGCAATTATGCCTTTCTTCTTAGCAATAATGGCGGTGGAATAGAAGTCCTGCTGAAAGAAAGTGTGAAACCGATAGTCTATCCCACTATCCATATCCTTAGGCTCACCATAGGGCCATTCCCTTCTCTTCCTCATAGCTGCCTCTGTCTTTCCCATGCCAAGATAATTCACAATCCAATGAGAGCTGGGATTGACTGGCCTATGGATCTCAAGAATCACCTCCTCTTCTTCCTCTTCCTCAACACCTCTTTCCCTTCCCCCAAAATCTTCCTCTTCATCATCATCGTCGTCATCATCATCTGCTGGTCCTTTTCCATGCCTAAACTGCATTCTGTAATTCTCTTCACTCTCATTATCATCACTAGACGTTTCATGCCCCTCTTCTTCTTCTTCTTCAACGATCTCGTCCACAGCGGGTTGAGATGCCCTGGAAGTCCTAGGCCTCAAGATAGGCCCACTGGAGGCACCGGATGCCTCGATCGGACCGGAAACGCCTTCGGGCTCATCAACCCTCTTTTGCTTCTTCGACCGAGTGTAGGTCTTAGAGAAGTCCGACATGTTGTTCCTGACCATGAAAATGTTGCAAAGAGTGTATAAGGAACATAGGAATTGATTTGGGACTTTACGAGAAACGAATTTGAAGAAACTAAGGAAAATCAGGGTTTCTATCTAGGCAAAACCGGTCAGACCGGTTTCAGAAACCGGTCAGACAGGTTTCGTCGGCTGAAACCCTAGATTAAGGAATTTGAAATGTAGCCATCCAAATTGATTCAAAACTTAAAGATAGCTTCCTGGGCATACTAGTTGATGATTGCTCAAAGGAATCTAAGAGATATGCAAGGAGCTAAGAGATCGGGTAAAGAGAACTTTTGAATACCTTGAGAGGATGGGAGAAGATGATTAAACCTTCAAAACGGTCTCCAATCCGGTTAGGCCGAAGATTAGCACCTCTAGCCCTTAATCCCCAAAGGGAAAAGCTTTTCCTTGGTCCATTCTCAAGATTTCATGGTGGGAAAAGAGAGAGGAGAGTGGGGCGCGGGTTGAAAGGGAGAACCACAGGCTTGGTCTGGTGAGGAGTGAAATGGAGTGGATAAGGAATATTCCAACCGAGATACCCCTTAAAGGGGTGGCCCCGGGGTAAAACCGGTCAGACCGGTTTTAGAAACCGGTCAGACCGGTTTCCCTCAAGAAACCAAACAGAGAATAGAATTTGAGATATTGAAGCTCGAAATGAGAACTAATAAGAGAGATATGTTCAAGATGAGTCCAGTTACTGGTTCTTTTGAAGTAACACCTGAAGCTTCAAATCTTTATCCAAAGACCCCTTTTTCTCCGAGAGTAGTGATTAAGAAAAAGATAAGATATTGAAAGAATTTTGTTCTCTTTTTCTTTTAAGACGAATCTAGTGAGCTGAGAAAATTAAGCAATAAACTTTGGTCACTAGATAATTCCCTTAGATAGATGTTTCCATTTAGGTTCAAAAGCTCCTTGATACTTCCAAGAAACTTAGAGAGAAATGGATATGAAGAATATGTTGGACTTTAAGAAAATCTCACCACTTGTGACTAGCCATCAATCAAGCACGTTTAACTATAGTCACATGTAGATCGATCGGGTCATGAGGACCAAACTCCAAATATTTTCAAAGTTCACATAAGTCCTTATCATGCTAGTTGTTTTTTTAAGAAATAATCCTATGTCACTTAAAACATGTGGCTGAACAAGATTCAAGACCTCATTAGTATATTTAACTCATGCCTCTCACATTACAACAAGCATTTGACATAAAGTCAATATAAAGGTAGGCATCAATTAAATATCCAATTGGAATCCACAAGAGACCCTGAATAACCACATGCTAAGAAAATGCGCACCCTAGCATGAATAAAACCTAGATGATAAAGGTAGAAAAAGAAATGAGTGTGAATCATACCTTTGCCTCTAGCTTATCACATCTTCGCATTGGTGAATTGTGATTTCCCTTGATTTGTGCATTATCAAGTTAAGTACAAGTTCTAGCTCTCATTTTGATAAACCTTTATTCACATCATGAGAGAGAGAGACACTTAAGTAGCACAAGTACTAGTCTCAGTCCTTGCATGGTGACCTTTTGAGTTAGAGAGACAAGGAATTCACCACAAACTGAAACCTCACAATACAGATCAAATTCCCTTTGTTTATGGAGCACATGAATTAATGTGAACAACTAGGGTCACATGCACCATTTTGACAATTAAGTCCAACTTGAGGAATTTAAACTATATTGTGGTGAGTAGCTATGCTTTAAGGTTAGTTTCATAAACCAAAGAAAAAGATTTGCTCAATAATACCCCTTTGGATTCAAGTATCATAGCATACTCCATGGAGAGAGAAACGAGCTCTCAAATTGAGACTACAAGAGATGACTAGATGAAGGAATTAGTCTCAAAGCCACAAATTGTAGAGTGATCTCCCCCTAGATAGGTGCATCATGAATTTGAAATGCATGAGACGAGCACTTTGGTCAAATTAATGAACTAGGAGAGGTCACTTTACAATTTGCTCTAGGCACAAAAGAAAAGTAATTTACGAAAATTGAAATTGTGCCAAGAGTACTTACTATCACCAAGATAGTGTGTATGATGCTTAATCAGAAGCTGAGGATATATGTTTGAAATTCTTGGGCTAATCTTGCAGTTCAATATAAAGTCAAACTGCACTGGGCCGAAACCGGTCAGACCGGTTTGGCAAACCGGTCAGACCAGTTTTGCCAGTCAGTTCAACCACCATTTCTTCAAGACTCCATCAGCTCCTAATGCAGGCATATCTTTATGAGTGTCTAATTCTTGATAATCACCTTGATTCTGGAGGCTTTATAGATCTGAACTTCCAAAAACTCGGAATCTCCGAAGATTTTCCCAGAGGTTGAGTTCCTGCAGCCAACCTCGGAACCTCTGAGGAAATTCCCGGAACCTCCGAGGTCTGTACCACTAGAAACACAGGGATGTGTGTGGCCCTTGGAGTTTGTGTTAAAGCTTGGAATTTCTCTTCATCTTCTCATATGCTTCAACTTGGTCTAACATCACTTTATGCTTGGCATTATTCTAGTTCAATGACCTTCTCTTGAGATTTGCCAAGCCTCCAATGCATCTCCATGCTCCTGCAACTTTAGCAAGCTCTTTTTGGTACCCAAACCATGTTGGGTCCTTTAAGGTTAGTCACAATAGATTTTGGGATCCAAATGGTTCTTATGCTAGTTTGAGGTGAATTAATCACTCTAGTAGCATAAGTATCATTCTTGTCATCCCTAAGTTTTGATAATGCATAATTGACAAGTTTTGACTTAGGAATGTTACCATTTGGACACTCATTACTTTCATGTCCCTTTGACCGACAAGTGTAGCAAAGACGGCCTTTGATCTTTCTTGATGAGACCTTGCACTTGCTTTTGCTCACTTGCCCCTTCTTGATATGAAGGCTTGCTGTGGGGGCTTGATTTTGCTTGATATGCACTTGAGGCACTGCTGTTGCCAAAACCGGTCTAACCGGTTTCCCAAACCGGTCAGACCGGTTTGGTACAGTCAGCACCCCGGTTACTTGTGGACAATCACCAATGAAGTGTCCATGTTGCTTGCATTTGTAGCATATCCTTCTTCTTAGCTTCCCTTGCCTTTTCTTGTTGTTTTTGAGCTGAGGAGAGCACATCGATGCATAGTGCCCCTTATTTGAGCACTTGAAGGATTGTACGTGATCAAGCTCCTTTTTCTTTATTTCTTGAGCCTTATGACTTTTGCCTTTCTTCTTCGGTCGAAAGGTTGAGCTAGTGCGATTTGAACCCTTCTCAAGCTTCTTCACCATGTTGTCACGGTTATCTTGACAAGGTTGCACTTGACTCTTTCCCTTCAACTTACTCAAGTCAACTTTAAGCCTTTCAACCTCTTACATGAGTTGATCATTTTCTTTCGCAATGAGGTCATCACAAGTCTCTACAAATACGTACATGCTCAATACTAGATTGGCTTGCTTGAGAACAACAAGGTTTAATACAAGACAATTCAATATTGACATGTGAGCATGTGCATGTGTGTGAGAGAGGTTGAGTGAATTTTACCAATGAGAGAACAACCTCATGAGCCACTTCTAGACAAGTATATGATTCTACAAGCATTTCATGAGAGCATTCAAGCTCTTTGTGACTTGCTTGCAAAGCCATATGCTCGCTAGTGAGCTTTTCAAGCTTTTCATTTAGCACCTTCCTTTCTTGCTCCAAAGATGCTACACAAGTAGACGTGTTAGTAGCACAAGCAACTTTGTCAAGTAAGATATCATATTTATTAACCAAG
This sequence comes from Cenchrus americanus, assembly GCA_947561735.1. NCBI lineage: Eukaryota > Viridiplantae > Streptophyta > Magnoliopsida > Poales > Poaceae > Cenchrus > Cenchrus americanus. Next base: position 295,206,450 of record OX387241.1, read on the forward strand.
GTAGAGTGAGAGAGTTTGAAGGCTTCAAGTTTTTGAGTCAAGGTCTTTATGATGTCAACTTGATCTTCAACTCTCTTTGTCATTTGATTGTCCTTGGTTTCCTTGCTCTTCTTGGCCATCAAACACTTGTGATCATCAACACTGAGGGTTGAGGATCTAGAAACTGTCGATGTTTTTCTTGATCGCCTTCTTGAACACTTGCTGCTTCTAGGTGCGCTCATCCTGTGAAAACCGGTCAGGCCTGTTTTGGAAACCGGTTGGACCGGTTTCCCCACAGGGTCACCCGACTTGCCTTTCTTGTCTTGCTGATCCTCGGGTGTGGTTACTGTAGCATCAGTGTGTGCTCCAGAGGTAGAGCATCCTTCTGAAGACACATTTGCACCTTGATCCTCACTAGTTGACGACTTGTCATGCTCAAACCCCAAATTTTCATTTTGCCGTATGATTTCTCTTTTCTCATCACACTTTGCCGAGATGTCATCATGAGTGCATGAAGATGATTGGTTTGATGTTGTGGCTTTACTTTCCATGCTTATTCTTTGATTTTGATATTTACATTTGGGCATACCGTAGACATCTTGAATAATTTCCCAAATGTCATGTGCATCAACTATGTCGTCATAAATCAATTCCTGCACATCACAACTCAAGGTACTACGAATATAATCAGTAACTTGAGCGTTGAGTTGCCAACATTCTAACTCCTCTCTAGATAAATTCGACAAGTCAAAGTTGTCTACTCTAGTGCAAGGAGGGAGAATACTAGCGACTACAACTTGCTCGGCATGTGGACCAAAGGTCCTAAGTTTATTAAGTACATGAGCAGACCAAGAATCAAAGTTTGAACCACCTAGTGTCAATGGCTCAAAAGATACCTCATATGTTGTCGACATCTTTTCTCCAAGCGGTTAAGCTCGATTTCGGAGAACCTTGCTCTGATACCAATTGAAAGGATCTTGATGTCGCCTAGAGGGGGGGTGAATAGGCGAATCTGCACACTTAAAAAATATTCAACCCACTGTCAGTACTGAAACCAGTCAGACTGGTTTCCAAAACCTGTCAGACCGGTTTTACACAGACAGAACCAACAATAAGTAAAACCCCTCTGCGAGTTCTAGCACAAACCAAACTTGGTGTGGGACTTCCACAGGGGTTTCCAGGAGTACCAACAAAGTCCCTCCACACAGCACAAGCACACCAAAGTAGATCGAAGCGGAAGCACAAGATATATGCTAGAAAGAGAGATAAACCAACAAACAAGATATATATGAAGTAAAGGCGCAATTCACACAAGGATTTATCCCGTGGTTCAGCTTGCCACAAAGGCTTGCTTACGTCCACGTTGTTGAGGTATCCACACAAGGATAGACTCGCCACACAAGGCTTGCCCTTTCCCTCGGTCTCAAGTCAAGAGAACAATCTCTTGAGATGAGAAGTTTTCCACTAGATTCACAGGGGTAATACAAACTTCTTGGAGCTTCCACAATCTCGGATTGGAGCTTCCAAGCGACCTCTAGCCGTCTAGAAGCAAATGCTCCAAGAGTAAAAGATGCTTCAATGATCTTCAACGAAATCAGCAGGTGCTCAAGTGTGGGATGCTCACTAGGCTTCTCAAAGCTCTCTAAAGCTCTCACACTAGTCACTCTCTTAACCCAACTCAAGGATATGGCACTAGAGGCTTAAATCTCACTTAGAGAGGTTGGGAAGAGCTTTGCTATGGTTCAGGAATGTGTTAGGAGTGAGGAGAACCAGCCGCTCCTCAAAGAGGAGCTCATGGGTATAAATACCCACCTCACTCAAAACTAGCCGTTAGTCTGTCAGACAAAACCGGTCAGACCGGTTTGCCAAACCGGTCAGACCGGTTTTCAAACCAACTAGCCGTTGGACGGTGTCAGTGCCCAAACCGGTTAGACCGGTTTCCAAAACCGGTCAGGCCGGTTTTGGCCAGAGAGCTCCACTAAGGTTTTGATCTCACGGGTTAGTCTCTCTAGGTTTTACTTGAGCACTTTTTGATGTTTGTTGTCCAACCAATGATTCATCCCTCTTGATAGTACGACATACCTAAACTCAAGATAAAAGATAAACCCTAATTAATCCACTTGAGCTTGAACCTCCAAGGTACGCCGATAAATGATCTTCAATGATTCGAGGGCTTCCAATGACGTGTACCAACTAAGCACATGTTGTAGATGAACAATCATATGTATGTGCTTGAGCATGTCCACCTTGAGCTAGCGACCTAGAATTCTTCCATAGAGTAGAGATCAATCACTTTGAATTCTTAAGCCACTTGAATTTATCAATCATGACGTTAGATGCAATTTATCACTTTCCTCGGTAGGCTTGGATATGATACTTCGGAATCCTTGATGCTCTTAACTTCACCCTAGCCACTTTGCTTATGGTCGCTATCCATAGCCTTAGCTTAGTTCCTCGTTTAAGCCATCTTGATCTCTTCATCACTTATCCTTGCCACAATTGAGTCAATCCTTGCACCATAGAGAAAACCATTCAAGATGCCACTCAATTTGTTTGTCCTTTGATTGATATCAATTATCCTTGCTTTTGCAATCTTTTCAAATGTAGGTCCAAAGTAATATAGATAGCCAAATGACCTTTGCTAAAATACAACTCGAAGTCTTGTAAATATCTTCTTTGAACAAGTCAATAATCTTCATGAAGTATAAGAGTGAAAACCATTTGATATTTGTCGGTGCGGAATATGGTCCCGACACTAACCAGTAGATAGCGCCTAGGTCTGTCCCTCAATGGTCGATGCTAAGCAACAAATGACACAAGGTTTTATCCTGGTTCCGGCCGAGGGGGCCGTACGTCCAGCAGGGGCGTGCTCGTGGCACTATATTGCTCGGCACCGGGGGTGCTTGTAGTGGGGCAAGTACAAGCGAGGCGGGAGAGGAAGCGTGGCTTCCAAGTCCCTGGGTGAGTGGCTGAAGATGTTGTGGGAGAATAAGAGAGTGAGTGCACGGTGTCTTCTGTTCCTCTGAACTCGTCCCCCCCCCCCCGCGGGCCGGGGGCTCGCCTCCCTCCTTTTATAGGCCAAGGGGGCGACGGGTTACATGCACGCCGCGCTACCTAGCTACGTGAGGGAGCACGTCGTGCTACGGTGTAGAGTGGGCGGCCGTCCGGACGATCTTCGCTGTGATCCGGCCATGATGGCCTACCCCGTACCCGAACAGTGGCGGTTCAAGGGTAGGAAGGCGGCAGATGGTAGTGGTGTCCTTTGATAGGCTTCGAGGGAGGTGCTGATGATGGCGGGGTACGGGGAACGGGCGCGAGCGAACGGCGTTCCTTCCCAATGCGTTCCGCGGCGGCGGAGTGGTTCTTGCAGTGCTCGGGCGTGCGCCCGCGGCGTCGGGCGTGCGCCTGCACGCGTGGGTACGGCGGCCGCGCCGTTATAGTGACCGGGATGGCCACCCACCGGCCTAGTGCCCCTCACCTAACCTGCAGGGTCACGGGAAAGTGGAATCGAGGGTGCGCCGGCCCCCTTTCGAGGGTCGGGCGCGTTAGCCGTCTGCGTAGTGGGCGCACGGTGTCTTGGGACTGACACCGGCCGTGCCGCACAGTCCATCCCACAGTGGCGGGGATGGGCTCCTCCCCGGGGAGTTGGTGCGGCGGCACGGGCGTGAGCCCCGGCGCATGATGGCGCCGTCCGCGGCGTCGGGGCGTTAAATGCCCAAGTACGGGGCCGGCGCACGCGTGCGGCGCGCCCGTGAGCGTGGCGGCCCCCGCCGAGGGCGGAGCGAACCCTCGAGCGAGTCGAGACCGCTCGAGGGGGGGCGATCCCTCTAGCGGGGCGGGACCGCTCGAGGGAAAGGGCGCCCCTCGAACGGGGCGGAGCCCGCCCGAGGGGAGCGCGTCCTCGAGCGAGGCGGGGCTGCTCGAGGGGTCTTCCCCGTGGGCCGTCTTGGTGGGCCGCCGGGATCCCGACGTAGGCCGTGTCCGCATGGTTAGTTACCCGCATGGTTAGGCTTAGCGTGTTTTGATACCGGGATTAAGTGAGGATTCCCCGTTGTTTAAGGGGACCCCTAGGGCGGTCCCCGACGGTAGCCCCCGAGCATCCGCGGGTTTGCCATTGAGGCTCCCGCGGATGCCGGAGCCTACCGATAGGACGTTCTTCCCTCCTTGTTTGCGAACGCTTTCCGTGGGGCCGCGTCGGCGGACCCGCGGGTCTAGCCCCCGAAGCCCGCGGGGAGTGTGGGTTCTCCTGCGAGGGGTTAACCGCGAGAACTTTGGTCGAAAGGCGTGGCACATATGCCAACCGGCATCGGCGGTGTTTCGGCCCGGCTTCGGGGGTGCACGCTCCCCTGTCACCTTTCTCTCCCGGCGGGTGCAATTTCAAGGAGGTGTAGCCGTGCGTCAAGCCCCCGAGCCTTGGCCCGTTCGAGGCGATCGGGTCGAGCCTGACGACTTGTTTTTTAACGCGCCCTCGCCGTCCCTCCGCGGGACGGAGGGTGATGTCTCCACGACTCCCATCGAGCGGGTCGCGAATCGCAGATTTCTCGTCGAGCTGCTAGCGGGTGGTTCGAGTGGACGTCCATGCCCCGTTCGATGAGGGTAGGCTGCGCGGTCCGGAGACACGTCCATGGAAGCGCTTGCGTGGGTTTGCTAGGTGGGGCTCGGTCCCGTTCGCTAGGGACCGAGGGCGCGGAAGCTCTCCCTCGGTGGGATCCCCCGGCCAGCCGCCCTCGGCGGCTCTCGAACACGACATGTGGGGCACCCTCGAGCCGACGGGCTCGAGGAACGGCTCGTATGCGCGTGCCCTCGTCGTCCCTAACTCTGTGATCTGGGGCGCCTGTTCGAACCCGTCGAGGGTCAGGCTTCGAACCTCTGATCAGTAAGGCCGTGCGGGGCCGTGCCTGGACAGCCCCGTCTTTTCACGTTTGCGGCCGTCGAGGGGTCTGGGCGTGCCGACCCTCGAGGTGCTTGTTGGCAGCACGGCGCGGCATGAGTGCTTTCGGTGCCGCTCTATTTCAAGCGTGACCTGGGCGATCCTCTTACGCGCGTGCCTTTTTTTTTAGAGGGTTGACATTGTCTCGAGCCGGAGGGTCATGCCGCTCGAGGGCTTCACGTGGCATGGGTGCCCGCGGTTGCCTGCTCTACATCGAGCAGGTCCCGGGCGACCTTCTCACGCGGGTATCCCGTCGAGGGTCGCCTTTGTTTCGAGTCGAGGGTCATGCCGCTCGAGGGTTCTACGTGGCATGGGTGCCCGCGGTTGCCTACTCTACGCGCGAGCGAGTCCGGGCGACCTTCTCACGCGGATATCCCATCGAGGGTCGCCTTTGTTTCGAGCCGAGGGTTCGCCTCACTCGAGGGCTCTCCTTGCTTGGCAAGGGACCGGGCATTTAATTGCCTTGCGGTCGTGGCCGCGGTTTTGCGGCCGCGGGCGCGCCTTTTTAGGCGGCGCGTGCCACGCGCGTGCGCGTAGTGGGCGGCGCGGCGGCGGACGTGACGGTTTTGCCTCGGTCGCGGCCGTTCCCCGCCGTAATGATGACCCGCCTGCAGTGTTAGAGCCGCTGCGGTTGTGGTGGGGCCCACCCGTCGACGCGATGGAAAGATTCCTGCCGATTAATGCGGCGGGGCGTCCGCTCCGGGAGAGCTCGCCCCGTCAGCCTATAAAACTGCGCGGAGGAGGGGACGGCGGTTTTTTACCTTGGCATCTTACCACTTTCAGTCCCCCGTCCCTTCGCCTTCGTCTCGCTCTTGCCATCGCGCAGGCTCGCTGTTAGAGCTTTTTTCCTCCGCTCCTCGTTCTCCGCCTTCGCATTCCTTCGTCCCCCCTCATGGCGCCTCCTCAGCTTCCCGTTAGGATTACGGAGCCGTACGCACCGGGAGAAATCGACGGTGACTCGGCTCGCGCTTGGCGAGCTGGTCGCCGCCGGCCAGCTGTCGGCCAACGAAGAAGGGCGCCCGGCGGAGTGGATCGTGCGCCGGCGGCCGCACCACGAGCCCAACCCGCCGGGGAGGGCTACGTGGTGAGCTTCCTCCGCTACCACGAGCGCGGCTTCAACGCGGCGGCGAGCACCTTCATGCGGGCAATGTGCTACTACTACGGGGGTGGAGCCGCACAACTTCGCCCCCAACGCGATCTCGCGAGCGGCCACGTTCGTGGGCGTCCGCGAAGGGTACTCCGGGGATCCCGATCAAGCGGGATCTCCGGGTTCACCTTTTCCGCGGGGAGCTCGTCACGCGGCCCACATCGGAGCCGAGGACCCGCCGTGCGGTGCGCGCCGGCGGGATGTCGCTGCCCCGCGGGGGGCAATTCAAGAACGTCTACATCCCCCCGCACCATGACGACGAACAACGCCGGCCGGGAGCGGGGATGGTTTTATCCGCGCAACGCCGAGCCCGGCCTTCCCCCCTACACCGGCCGGGTGTTCAAGGAGAGGCCCGCCTCCACGGGGCTACGGGGGTGTCCACACCCCGGCATCGGGCGCGACGAGAGTCCGTCCTCACCGCCCTGCGGCGGCGGCGAGGGACGGGGCTGAACGCGATGGGCGTCCTCGCCTTCCTTCATCACCGGCGAATCGTGCGGGTTGATGGAGAGGCCGCTCCGCATCTTCGAGATGACAGAGGCGGCCAACCCCGTCGACCCGGCGAGGTCGCGGATGCTCCCGACGCCGCCGGAGCGGTCGTACGCGCTCACCGGGCGCGGAGCGCCGTCGACACCCGGACGCCGCCACCGCGGGTCGGACCCCGTGGGACATCGAGATGCTCCCTACGGGCCCGCGGGTGAGTTGGGTTCCCGATTTCGTTTTAGTTCTTGGTCTTGCTTTCGTCTCCTCGATCCGCCATTGTCACTCTTGTGCGCGGTCGGTGGAGTTCAACATCGCCAAGTCCGTTCCACCCACCCCCCGACTCCCGTGCGCTCGGCCGGGCGGCGCGGGCCGGGAGCGAGGAGAGCGGGCGGCGCGCAAGAGGGAGCACGCCGGGCGTCGCCAAGCGCGCGCGCGACCAACGGTCCGCGGAGTACCGGCGCGCGCGAGGAGCCGGGGCTCTCCTCCCGGATATCGAGGAGCCCTCGTCCTCGAGCGAGACGAGGAGGAGGAGTCCGAGGGGGAGGGCCCCTCGGACGGGTGGCGCCCCGCGCCCCGTCGCCGGAACCCGTGCCGGCGTCGGGGGGTGGCTTCGTACGGGGCGGGCGCCGGCGCCCGCCGCCGGGCACTCGTCATCGGGGGCGGCGCGCGCGCGCGGAGGTGCCGGCGCGTGCCGCGGAGGTACGCGCGGCGGACGCGCGCCCGTGCGCGCGTCGAGCGTGCCCCGCGCGCGGAGGGAGCGTGTCCGCGCGCGCGGCGTCGTCGTCGCGGGGCGCGTCGGCGGCAGCGCGCCCGCGCGCGGGCGAGCGTGCCCCCGCGCGCGGTGGCTTCTTCGGGGGGTGCGGCATCGGGGCGCGCCCGCGCACGGGGCGGGCGTGCCCGTGCGTGCGGCGGCGCCGTCGGGGAGGCGCCGCGGGCGGCGCGGCCGCTGCGCCGACCTCTTCCGCAGAGGCTTCGAGGAAAAGGAAACGGGCCTTTTCCTCCGCGAGGTGAGGAGCTTGTCCTCCTTTGTTTGGTTTGATTTGCCGGTGATTAGGTTCTCTAACCCTCCGTTCATGTCTGCGCAGGGCGGTGCCAACCGTTCCTCCTCTTGCACCGGCCAAGGTGCTGAGGACGGACGCATCGATCCCCACCGGCGGCGCTCGTCGAGGGGGTCACGCCCGGGACAAGCGTGGCGGCGGGCACCAGCTCGCAAGGCCCGGGCCGGGGCCTCGAGGCCCGGCCGGCGGATCGGCCCGCCGCGGCGCAGTCGGCGGTCGCCGGGGGACGGCCGGCGCCGGTCGTCACGGAGACGCGCGCGCGGCGGCGGCGACGGTGGTGGTGGAGCCCGCGGTGGCCGCCACCGCGAGGAGGGGGAGCGGGCGCAACCGCGGGAGCGCCCGTGGATGCGGCGGTACGGCCGGAGGTGGCGGCCACGGTGGCGCGGCGGGCGCCCGTGGCCGCGGAGGCACGGTGGAGGTGCGGCGGAGGCGGCGCAAGCGGCTGCGCCCGCCGGCGATTTGCAGGCGGAGGTGGTGGAGCTCTCGGACGACTCCCCGCCGCCTGGGTGGAATCAGTGGGCTAGCTGGCCCACGAACTTCCCCGAGCCCCAGGAGGGGGCCCTCGTGAGGCGGCACGAGGGTCACATGGTGGTGGGAGGGCGAGGACACGGTGCCGAGGCCTCGCCCTCCCCACGCCGGCCGCCCCGCCCGGGTGGGGGGGGGGCCGTGGAGGGGATCCCCCCCGCGTTCGCCGACGCCGGGGGGGGAGCAGGAGCTCTGGGGCGAGCTTCGGAGCCATGGCGCCACGCTTAACCGCGCGCTGAACGAGGCGCTGCAGGTCCATGGCGGCCCGGCCTGGCTCGTCTTCCAGGTAGGCTACGATCGTTCGCTCTTTTTCCTTTTCTTTTTCGTGTACTGCATTCATATCTTGGCGCTTACGGGCTTTGATTCTGTAATTGCCAGGAGCTCGAGCGTCGTGCCCATGACAAGTACGACGCCTTCGACCGGGTGAACGCCGAGGCTCGCCAGCTCCGGGAGCGATGCAGCGCTTTCGACGCGCTTGCGGACGCTCTAGGGACGCCGGACGGCCGGCTAGCGCACGGGCGATGGCGTGGTGCGACGAGCTCCCGGGAGAGCTCGGGACGGGACGACGCCCGCGGCGTTCGAGCCTCGAGCGGATTCGTGCGGCCCTCGTCGATCGCGACGAGGCGCCGTGGAATGCGCGCGTGGACACGGGAGAAGGCGCGGACGCCGGCCGCCAACCGGGAGGCGGAGGTGGCCACCGCTCGCACCGAGACCCGGAACTCCGCACGTCGCTCGAGGGGGCGCGGGCGCGGCAGCCGCGGTGCCGAGGAGCGGGCGCGCGGCCGGGAGCAGCCGCGCCAAGGAGGCCGATGACCCGAAAGCCGCCCTCGACGCCAAGGCCGCGGCCCTCGTCGTCGCCGAGGAGCGGCTCGCAGAGAGCGCCGCCCGCCAAGGGGCCGAGGAGCGGGGCTGCAGCGAGGGGCGAGCCGCCCTCGTCGATGCCCGTGCGCCGCCGGGAGCGGGAGCGCGCCGCGCGCGAGGCGGCGGAGAAGTCGGCGGAGGAGCGGAACGCCGCATTCTCCAAGGTTGAGGATGATGCGCTCGCGCTCGGCATCGCCCACGCCGCCCGAGAGCCGGCCCTCCGCGAGCAAGGCGAGACCGTCCGGCCGTCTCGAGTTGGCGCTCGAGTCCGCGCGCCGCGACCTCGATTTGGAGAGGAAGCAAGTCGAGGGTGAGTCACTTTTTGACTCGTTTGTTGGTTTTTTGCTTTAGAGGGTTCGTTTCTCCCTTTTCGATTTCTTGTCGTCTTGTTGATTCCGTGCTTGCGAACCGCCTTGGGGCACGCCGGGCCGGGCGGCCGAGGCCCCGCAGCTTCCTACAACTCCTCCGAGCGGGAGCCTGCAGGGGAGCCGCGTGACGCCGCCCTCGAGACTTGCCGCGTCGTCGAGGAAGGCGAGGCCCGGCCGGCGGCTCGGCCGGCCGCCCCCCGCGCGCCCTAGGCGGCCATGTCACGGAGCGGATGCGCCGGCGTTGCACCTAGGCGTCGGAAGGCCCTCGGAGTGGTGCGATCCCACTACGAGGTCAACCTCGAGGCGCCGGCGGAGGGCTACATCGTGCCCGAGGGCGTCGAGGACGAGGTGGCCATGGAGCGCGCGGACGCGCTTGCCGCCGACGCCGCGGGTCGCTCGCCGAGGCCTTCGAAGAATTCCTCTTCCCGACGCCGCCGATGCCGCTCGCTCCTCCCGCCCGAAAGCCGTTGGGCGCTAGGCCCGTTTTTTGTTTACGTGTATCGAAAGTCGGCCTCGTGGCCTTTTGTAAATAAACAAATTGTCTTGTGAACATGAGCGAGCTGTCGTAAATGAAGCTGCTTGTTAATTACGCTTTTTTGTTTCTCCTTCTTCCGAGTAGATTCTAGTTTGGGAAGTTCGATTTTCGTAGGGGGGCCCGCTGGGTTAGAGGCGAGAGAGAAGGGCCATAGCCACGCGGCGTAGGCTATCTCTGGCTCGCGCGCTCCTTCCACTGTGCCGCCTGCGCCCTGTTCGAATCGTGGCTCGAGGTTGAAGTAGGAAACAACTTAGCGCGTGTTGTTTTGTTTTTTGCGCGAAAAAAATGGGACCATTTTGGGGGGGGGGGGTGCCCCCCCGCAGTAGCCCCCGAGGGTAACTTGGGTTTCAGGGGAAAGCCGAGTTGCCCTTTTATTAAGTTTGGATCGTTTACATAGTTGACACCAACTGGGGCGTTGGCCATGTGATTTTACAACAACAAAAAACACTTGGAAAATCCTAGCTAAGGGTAGAAGCGACGTAGCTGTTGGATGTTCCAGGCGTTGGTGAGTTCTTCGCCGTCCTCGTTGGCGCCTTGTACGTGCCCGGCTTGAGCACTTTCACCACGACGTAGGGTCCCTCCCATGGGGGCGATAGCTTGTGGCGCCCTCGGTTGTCTTGGCGTAGCCTTAGGACCGCATCCCCTTCGTCGAAATCCCCTCCGACGTATCTTGCGTGCTTGGTAACGTCGTATGGACCGTTGATACCTTGCGGAGTGCATCAACGCCACGAGGCGTACTTCGTCCTAGCCGGTCCGGCGAGTCCTCGCGGGCTCGCCGGTTAGCATCTTCGTCGTACCCTCGAATCCCGGGCGACCCATATTCCGGAGGTCCGTGGGGAGGACGGCCTCCGCACCATGGACTAGGAAAAACGGGGTGAACCCGGTGGCTCGCTTGGGGTTGTCCTTAGGCTCCACACGACCGCTTGGTAGTTCTTGGAGCCATTTTCGCCGTATTTGTTGAGCCTGGTCAAAAATTCGGGGCTTGAGGCCTTGCGTAATCATGCCGTTGGCACGCTCCACTTGGCCGTTGGTCCGTGGGTGTGCCACACCGCCCAATCCACGCGGATGTGGAACTTGTCCGCAACTCCAAAAACTTCCGGCCCGTGAACCGGGACCCATTGTCCGTGATGATGGAGTTTGGCACTCCAAAGCGGTAGACGATGTCGGTGAAGAACGTGACCGCCCGCTCGGCCCTCAAATTCGTGATGGGGCGCACCTCCACCCATTTGGAGAATTTGTCAATCGCGACAAGCGAGGTGGGTGAAGCCCCGGCGCCTTCCGCGAGGGGCCCGACGATGTCCAACCCCCACACGGCGAACGGCCATGTTACGGGAATCGTTTGGTGGCGTGAGCGGGCAAATTGGACTTGCGGGCGTAGAACCGGCACCCTTCGCGAGGTGCGCACTATTTCGCCGGCATCCGCGACCGCGGTAGGCCGCAGAAGCCCCGGCGGAACGCGTTGCCAACGAGGGTGCGCGGCGCGGCGTGGTGGCCACGGATCCCCGCGTGGATGTCCCGTAGGAGCTCGCGCCCCTCGGGAATGGGTATACACCGCCGGAGGATGCCCGATGCGGCGCGCTTGTACGCCTCGCCGTCGACGAGGGTGAATGACTTGGCCATCCTGGCGATGCGCCTGGCCGCGGCCCGGTCTGCGGGAAGTTCCCCTCGAGCGATCGAGGCAGTATACTTCTCCCGCCAGTCCGCCTGAGCGGGAGCCGGCTCGATGTCCATCGCGACAGCCTCGTGGGAGCCGTACCCCTCGAGAAGGGAGAGTACGTACGCCTCGTTCGAGGGGTCCTCTTCCATGGGTTCCGCACCCGCTGGATTCGAGGGAGCCCCCGAGGGTCCGCCGTCGCTCGAGGGGTAAGGCTCGAAGGTGACCGAGGGCTGCGCGACGTCGCGTGCGAAAACGTTCGGGGGAACGGTGATCCGCCCGGACGCGATCTTGGCAAGTTCATCCGCTTCCTCGTTGTACCGGCGGGGTACGTGATTAAGCTCGATGCCGTAGAACTTGTCTTCGAGGGCCCGCACGGCTTTACAGTAGGCCTCCATCTTGTCATCGTGGCAGCTCACGTTCTTCATGACTTGATCGATCACGAGCCGCGAATCCCCCTCGTACGTCGAGGCGCTTGACGCCCAACTCAATGGCGATTTTGAGGCCGCGAGAGAAGGGCCTCGTATTCCGCCATATTGTTGGATGCGGGGAAGTGGAGGCGCACTGCGTAGCGCATGTGTTCCCCGAGGGGTGACACGAAGAGCGAGCCCGCGCCCGCTCCCCGTCTTCATCACCGAGCCGTCGAAGAACGAGAGTCCAGGACTCGCTTGGATGCGAGGGGGCGGCACTGCGTGTCCGTCCACTCGGCCGACGAAATCGGCTAGGTTTGCGACTTGATGGCCTTGCGCGGAGCGTAGGCGAGCGTCGCGCCCATCAACTCCACGGACCACTTGGCAGCTCCGCCCGCCGCGTCGGGGTTGCGGCTAATCTCTCCTAGCGGGAAGGAAGAGACCACCGTAATCGGGTGGGCCTCGAAGTAGTGGCGGAGCTTGCGCCGCGCGAGGACTACCGCGTATAACGCCTTTCCGGACTCGGGGGTAGCGCGTCTTCGTGTCCGACAGGACCTCGCTGATGTAGTAGACCGGCCTCTGCACGGGCAAGGCATGCCCTTCCTCCGTGCGCTCCACAACGATCACGACGCTGACCACCTGGGTGGTTGCGGCCACGTAGAGTTGGAGGGGTTCGCCGTCTCGTGGCGGCGTAAGGATTGGGGCGTGCGCCAGGGACGCCTTCAGCTTGTCGAGCGCTTCCTGGGCCTCGGCGGTCCAGGAGAAGCGCTCGTGCTTCTTGAGCAGCGGTAGAGGGGCGAGCCCTTCTCGCCGAGCCTCGAGATGAAGCGGCTTAAGGCGGTGAGGCACCCCAACACCTTCGCACCCCTTTGAGGTCCCGAATTGGTCCCATTCGCTCGAGGGCCGCGACCTTTTCGGGGTTGGCCTCGATTCCCCGCCGGGAGACGATGTATCCTAGGAGCATGCCCCGCGCACTCCAAAGACACATTTTTCGGGGTTTAGCTTGACCCCGTTTGCCCGTAGGCGGTCGAACGCGACGCCAAGGTCGTTAACGTGTCGTCCGCCTTCCTAGTCTTGACGACGATGTCGTCCACGTAAGCCTCGACCGTCCGCCCGATATGGTCCCCAAAAACGTGCTTTGCATGCGCGCCGATATGTCGCGCCCGCGTTTCGAGGCCAAAAGGCATCGTGACGTAACAGAACGTCCCGAACGGTGTGATGAACGAAGTCGCGAGCCGGTCGGACTCCTTCATTTTTATTTGGTGATATCCCGAATAGGCATCAAGGAAACGAGTAGTTCACACCCGCCGTAGAATCAACGATTTGATCTTTGCGTGGCAAAGGAAAAGGGACTTTTGGACATGCTTTATTGAGACTGGTGTAGTCTATACACATCCTCCACTTCCCATTTTTCTTTTTTACAAGCACGAGATTAGCTAGCCATGTAGGGTGGAACACTTCCTTGATGAATCCGGCCTCGAGGAGCTTCCGCGGCCTCCGCTCCGATCGCCCGTCGCCGCTCCTCGTCGAAGCGGCGCGCCGGCCGCCGCACGGCCGCGAGCGTTAGGCAGGATATCAAGGGAGTGCTCGGCGACCTCCCTCGGGATGCCTGGCATGTCCGAGGGGCTCCACGCGAAGACGTCGGTGTTGGCGCGGAGGAAGTCGACGAGCACTGCTTCCTATTTGGGGTCGAGGGTCGAGCTGACCCTCAACGCCCTGCCCTCGGGGGCCGACGGGTCGAGGGGGACCCCTTTGGTTTGCTCGGCGGCCTCGAAGGTGCCGACATGCTTGGTGGCGGAGCTGAGGTCGTCGTTATCCATCTTCTCCAGCGTGTTTACCAGCGCTTCATCCAGCGCTAGTGCCTCTGCATGTTCCACGCACTCGACGTCGCAGTCGAATGCGTGCTCGATCGACGACCCGACGGTGATGACGCCGTTTGGACCCGGCATCTTCATCTTCGTGTACGTGTAGTTGGGGACCGCCATGAACTTGGCATAGCATGGTCGCTCAAGGATGGCATGGTAGGCCCCTTTGAATCCCACCACCTCGAAGGTGAGGGTTTCCTTGTGGAAATTCTTGGGGGTCCCAAACCGGACGGGCGCATCGACTGCCCGAGGGGTTGAACTTGCTTGCGGGCGCGATGCCGTGAAACGGCTTTGTGCCGGGCCGCGCCGGGTCCGACCCCAATCCCCATCGGGCGCAATGTATGCGTGAAGAGGATATTGAGGCTACGCCTCCGTCCATAAGGACCTTCGAAAACCGGCGTTCCCAATGATGGGATCGACCACCAGTGGGTACTGGCCCGGGTTCGGGATGCGGTTTGGGTGGTCGTCCCGGCTAAAAGTGATGGCGTCCTCCGACCAGTTGAGGAAGGCCGGAGGTGCCCTCTCTGCGGCGAGGACTTCGTGCCGCTCCTTCTTGCGTTGCCGGGTCGACATGTCGACAGTAGGTCCCCCGAAGATGAGGAACACATTTTCGACAGCAGGGAAACCACCCGCGTCGCCATCGCCCCCATCTTTCTTGGCCTCTGCCTCCTTCGCGGCGGCACGGCCGTAGAACTTCTTGAGCATGTCGCATTGCTCAAGAGTGTGGTTCACGGGAGTCTTGTGGTAGGGGCATGGCTTTTTCATCATGTCGTCAAACACCCCCCGGGCCTCGAGGGGCGGTCGAGGGCCCCGTCGGGCGGGTCGGCGGCCGAGGGCCTCGGCGTTGCCGCCGTTGCGCCCTCGCTCGCGCGCCTCGCGGCGCGGCTTTTTCCCCTTCTTGCCCCGCTTGTCGTTGCGGCGCGGCTCCTTGGACCCGCGCCGCCCTCCGCGGCGTGTCCTCGGAGCGCTTGCCCTTCTTGCCGTCGAAGATTGCCCCCACGGCCTCCTCTCCGGAGGCGAAGCTGGTGGCAATGTCGAACAGCTCGTTCGAGTCCGTGGGCGGGCTGCGTCCCAGCTCGCGCACAAGGTCCCGGCACGTGGTGCCCTCGAGGAACGCGTGCACGATCTCGGACTGTGCCACGCTGGGTAGCTCCGTGCAGCGCTTGGAAAAGCGCCGTATGAAGTCCCGCAGCGACTCGCCCGGCTTCTGCGTGCAGGAGCGCAGATCCCAGGAGTTCCCAGGGCGCACGTACGTGCCCTGGAAGTTGCCCACGAACGTGTGGACTAGATCGTCCCAGTTATGGATCTGGCTGGCGGGCAAGTGCTCTAGCCATGTCCGGCCGCGTCGCCCGGTGCAGGGGCAAGTTGCGGATGATCACTTCGTCGTTAGTGGCCCCGCCCACCGACAAGCTAGGCGGTAGTCGTTGAGCCAGACGCGGGGATCCGTCTCCCCGTTGTACTTGACGATTGTCGAGGGCTGACGGAAGCGGCGGGGGAATGCGCGGCAAGGCGGATCTCCCGGCTGAACACACGGGTGCCCGGGGGCTCCGGCGTCGGGGAGCGATCCTCACCGCTGTCGTAGCGTCCACCCTTCGAGGGTGGTAACCCCTAGCCGCTCGCGCGTCCGCCTTGCTGGTGCGCCTGGCGTTGATGACGTTGCGAGCATCGCCATCTAGCGCCCTGCGCGTGTCGAGGAGCCGTTCCTTGGCCGGCGTGCGCCCCTGGTCAGCGGGTGGACCCACGTGCACCGAGGGTTCGCCTCCTGGTGCAAGATCATCACCCCGTGCGTCCCCCTGTTGGCGGATGCGTGAGGCTGAGCTCTCGGCCTGCTGGACGGCCGCTTGCTCAAGGAGAGTCTGCACCTCGCGGTGCATGTCTCGAGCCTCCGGGGTCGAGGGTGCCGGCATGGCGCGTAGCAACGTCGCGGCGGCGATGAGCTTTTGGCTCGCCCGTGGTGGAGTATCCGCGTTGTCGACGTTGGGGACGGGGTTGAGGCGGTCACGGACTTGTCGGCCCGCCTCCCGCGCGCGTTCGCCGCGCGCGGAGGCCTCCCCCGCCATCGAGGCGCGGAGCGGCCGCACCGTCCGTACTCCTCCGCCGCCCTTGGCCTCGAGCTCGCGGGCTTGGGCGGCCACCGTGCGTCGACGTCGGCCCCGGCGGGAGAGCGCTCGGCCCCCGCGGCCGGGCGCGTGGCGATCCCCGGGCGGGCGTGACTTCCCCGTCTCCGGCACCCCGCCGCACCGGCGCCGTTAGCGGGGTCGTTGGTGATGACGGCGCAACACTCCCGCGTGGGGTCGTAGCTTCGGTCTTGGGAGTCGTCGGAGCATCCAAACCAGTAGTCTGTGGCGTCGAGGAAGCGCCTGAACGCGACTGGGTCCGGCACGCCGGAGAAGTCCCACTCCGCGTACCCGTGGCGGTTGGCGGGTGGCATTGTGTCGACGGAGCCTAGGGATGACTCGTCCGTCGCCGAGGTGCGGGGTCCCTGGCGATGAAGACGTGACGGCCAGGTGGAACCCGGCGCATCGTCGTGTTCACGTTGGCGTTATGGGCCGTCGTGGCGCCACGCGGCCCGATGGGGATGCGCGGTCCCGAGACCGCGCGCGGTCCCGCCGGGCGGTGGCGGGCGTTGTGACCGTGGGCGCACCGCGTTGGGCGGCGGCGCGCTCGGCCGCCGCCGCTCGGTCCGCGCCCGGCGTGAGCGCGGCCCGAGCGACGACGGCGTCGCGGCGTCGATGGACTGCGGCATCCGTGCCACGCGGGCGCCGCGCCGGTGTCGTGCGTGCGGCGGAGACCGGAGCGGACCGGCCTCGCGCGCGCGCGCGAAGCTCCTCACGATTAGTGAGGCGCATGAGATAGCCGTTCCCCGTGGCCTGGAAGTTCAAGTCTCCGAAGCGGATCTCGAACCCGGCGGGGAGAGGGTCCGAGCTACCCATGTTGTAGCGGGTAGCACGGTACTCAGTGCGAATCACCATGGAGGGAGTTGGCGAAATGACCTTAGGCGCTCGTTTGCCCCACGGTGGGCGCCAAGCGTCGGTGCAGAATATGGTCCCGACACTAACCGGTAGATAGCGCCTAGGTCCGTCCCTCAATGGTCGATGCTAAGCAACAAATGACACAAGGTTTTATCCTCGGTTCCGCCGAGGGGGCCGTACGTCCGGCAGGGGGCGTGCTCGTGGCACTATATTGCTCGGCACCGGGGGTGCTTGTAGTGGGGCAAGTACAAGCGAGGCGGGAGAGGAAGCGTGGCTTCCAAGTCCCTGGGTGAGTGGCTGAAGATGTTGTGGGAGAATAAGAGAGTGAGTGCACGGTGTCTTCTGTTCCTCTGAACTCGTCCCCCCCCCGCGGCTGGGGGCTCGCCTCCCCCTTTTATAGGCCAAGGGGGCGACGGGTTACATGCACGCCGCGCTACCTAGCTACGTGAGGGAGCACGTCGTGCTACGGTGTAGAGTGGGCGGCCGTCCGGACGATCTTCGCTGTGATCCGGCCATGATGGCCTACCCCGTACCCGAACAAGTGGCGGTTCGAGGGTAGGAAGGCGGCGGATGGCGGTGGTGTCCTTTGATAGGCTTCGAGGGAGGTGCGATGATGGCCGGTACGGGGGAACGAGGCGCGGGCGAACGGCGTTCCTTCCCAATGCGTTCCGCGGCGGCGGCGGAGTGGTTCTCGCGGTGCTCGGGGCGTGCGCTGCGGCGTCGGGCGTGCGCCCGCACGCGTGGGTACGGCGGCCGCGCCGTTATAGTGACCGGGATGGCCACCCACCGGCCTAGCGCCCCTCACCCAACTCCGGGGGTCACGGGAAAGTGGAATCGAGGGTGCGCCGGCCCCCTTTCGAGGGTCGGGCGCGTTAGCCGTACTGTAGTGGGCGCACGGTGTCTTGGGACCGACACCGGCCGTGCCGCACGGTCCATCCCACAAGGTGGCGGGGATGGGCTCCTCCCCCGGGGAGTTGGTGCGGCGGCACCGGGCGTGAGCCCCGGCGCATGATGGCGCCGTCCCCGCGGCGTCGGGCGTTAAATGCCCAAGTACGGGGCCGCCGCACGCGTGCGGGCGCGCCCGTGAGCGTGGCGGGCCCCGCCGAGGGCGGAGCGAACCCTCGAGCGAGTCGAGACCCGCTCGAGGGGGGGGCGATCCCTCGAGCGGGGCGGGACCGCTCGAGGGAAAGGGCTGCCCCTTGAACGGGGGCGGAGCCCGCCCGAGGGGGAGAGCGCGTCCTCGAGCGAGGCGGGGCCTCGCTCGAGGGGTCTTCCCCGTGGGCCGTCTTGGTGGGCCGCCGAGATCCCGACATAGGCCGTGTCCTGCATGGTTAGTTACCTGCATGGTTAGGCTTAGCGTGTTTTGATACCGGGATTAAGTGAGGATTCCCCGTTGTTTAAGGGGACCCCTAGGGCGGTCCCCGACAATATTGAACTTGGTAAACTTGTTGTCTAGATCATCAAGTTCCATCTTGTAGCAATAGTGAAATCCCTTGATGTTTTTCTTTACAAACCTCTCAACAATGGTCATCAATCTCTATCATGTGTCAATGGTGAAATCCCTTGATGCCATATTCAACTTTAATTTAATTCTCCCATTACTATACCACAAGCTTCTCCTTTCTTCAAATGTGCTTTGCCCATCATAGAAAAGCCAACCAATTATCATATATCATCATGCCTTTATATTTGATTTTATTTAGCTTAGGATTACTTGTTGTATGCTTTATGTAAAGATCAATGGGAAGAACATCCTTTCTTTATCATGACATTCACTCTTAGTATGCTTATAATCATTACATATACATTGTCATGATCCATTCTTGTCTTGTTTGCAATATGAGCCAAAAACATGAATTTACCCATAAATATCATTTATCAAATATTATTAACCTGCTCACATGCTTCACAAGAGAGTTAGGGTTTTAATCAAGTTGTCACTTAATTCACCAAAACCCACTTAGGGCTTGATTGCACTTACAATGCCATCCAAGGTTCCGGTGGCCAGGGGAAATCAAGGATAAGCACGGCTCGAAGGCCGGTATCGCAGGCAGGCAAAAGAGGGGCAAAACAGAGACGATTTGGGGACGTGCTGCTCACCGGCGGCTCGAGGGGTTTCAAGGCGACGCAGGGAGTCGTCGTGGCCGCGACAGCTTGGTGCGGTGTAGTGCAGGCCGGTGGTCGAGCTCGTTGTACACGGAAACCTCGTCAGCTCGGTGTCGTACGACGCTCAGGTGCTCCAGGCGTCGGTCCCGACTCGGTGTCGTTGTCCACGGCAACGCTCGGCGCGGCATCAACACCGTGAAGCCCGAGCCGCCCGTGGACGTCGTCGTGGCAACCAGCGTCTGAGGCATGGCCCGGCGTGGTCGTCGTCATCCACGGGCGTCCTCGGCTTCTCCTCCTTCTCCTTCTCTCCTTTCCCTTGCTCTGCTCCATCCATCCCCTTCTCTGCTTTTCTAAACTTGCAGTGGCCATCTGAGTTGGGGAAATCCCCAATCGGGTTGGTGTTGGCGCAAGGGAAAAGGGACCTCTTGCGGCGGCCGCTTGGGAAGGTGGAGAGGGTGCGGCGCCTTGGGGATTTATAGCCCGAAGGCTAGGGTTTGGAGGCCGGGTGTGATGCCCCAGGTTTTTAATTAGCATCATTAACACTAATGACCGAATCAGCCGAGTTGAGCCAGCTAACACTGGTCAAACCTAGGTCAACCTGGGCCGTTGCCTCGAAAATCGAGTCGACAACACCTATTGACCCCCTTGACCAAGTCAACACACCCCTGTGGTCAACCCTTGGTCAAAGACATGGTCAAACCCCACTTAAACCTTGACGTCGATGAGCGTCCTCTGGAACTTTTGCCGCGTTCTCCAAAATTCACCTAAACACTTCAAAATCTACCTTTATGAAAGTTGTCCAGCTTGTTGAGGGACACAACTTTCATGTAGATTGGCATTTCCATTTTTGAGTGGAAATTGGTGAAAACTTGGTCAACTGGCAGCACCTCCTGTTAACAAAGACATGGCGGCATTCAAAGTTGGCAAGCCGTTCCTGCAAAAACCGTTGAGAAAAACACCTACGAGCCTTTGTAAAAGTTGTAGAGGGTAGTGAGATCTACAACTTTGGTATTCACTCCTCGGTGCACTTTAGTTCAAATTTTTGGAGTAAATCTTGATCAAACTAGGCTACACCGCAACCTGTCGTGCTGGGACGCGTGACGTCATGTGCGCCACGACGACCCGTGCTCTAGAGCGCCACCGCGCGTCGCCGCCCGCCGCGCGCCGTACCGCCGTACCACGGACGGTCGGGGGGGGGGGGGGCGGCCGCGCGCGCGCCGAGGCGCCGGCGTCCGCCGCGCCGCGCAGCCTCGCGCCGCGTGCCGCCGTGCCGGCTCCCCCCTATCGGGCACACCGCCGAGGCCGGCCGCGCGCACCCCTAGGCAGGCGGGTTCCCCACCTCTCTTCGTTCCTTAGCGTCGAAGCCTTCCGTCGCGCGTGCCTATAAAAGTGCCTGCCGTGCCACGGCCGAGCCGCTCCGCCGGCGTCATTGAAGGCCGCCACGGCGAGCCCCGGGTTCTGGCCGGCCAGACACACAACCGAGACCCCCTTCACATTCCCTTGCACATACTATAGCTCGCCAACTCGCCCGTTTTTCCCACGGAGCTGTTACCTCGTCGGAGCCGAGCTCCTGGCGGCGGCCGCCGCCTGACCACGGTGAGTGTTGCCGCCGGTCGCTCCTCGGCATCCACTCCGGCCACAAACCGAATCCAGGTGACCCCTAGTACCCATCCGCCCCTTCCCCAGCCAAGGGCGCCGCCGGAGCCGCCCAATTCCGGCGAGCCCGCCGCCCCTCGGGTCTAGGGACCCAATTGCTTGGCCCCATTTCTTTCCAGGGGCCTAGTCGCAAAAGTGTATCTCCAATAGTAAAAAGGATTTTTCTGAATCTTGTAAATTCCCTAGAAAATCGTAGAAAAATGAGAAAAATGCAAACCAAATTTTGTTGGATTCGTTGTGAAAAATCCTACAACTTTTGTTATTCTTTCCTGAACTGTTTCTTAGTATTTTTGGCATCAAAAATAGAAATGTAAAAACCCTAGATCTGCTATATCTCAAAATCCATACATCCTCTGTAGCTAATTTTTGGATATGTTGTGTATAGGTCATTACTAGACTCTGTACCAAAAATTTACCAAAGTTATGATGTAAATCTGTTTGTATAAATTGTTTTCCATTTATGCAGAATCTGTCTAAATGATTTTTGCAGCTAAAAATAATTATGTTCTTGAGCCCAACTTCTGCATGATGTCTTACTATGTCAAGTGACACCTCTGGTGAATTAATCACAATTTTTGGGTTGTCAGAAGTATTTATTCCTAATATATGCATGTTTTCCTTTGTAATTGCTTAAAGCTAGATCAGTAGTAGTTCTAGGTGTACTTGCTGCTTTTCTAGGATGGTTTAAGACCAGAAAACATGTGTGAGGAAGTTTGGAGCATTTGGGTGTTTATTTATTTTTGTATGCATTTAACTTGAATTGCTATCTAGCTTTTGTTATTTTCAAAGTAATTAATTTCCTAGCTACCCTAAGCATGCATGTGTGTCCAGTGGCTTGTTATAGGTGATTAGTACTTAATAAACCCTTCCACTGAATTTTATTAATTAATTTTATTGAATAAAAGCTATGGAAGCAATTTTAGGCTTAATAGTCATTTAAATGGGAATAATTACCAACCCACCTTTGATGACCTTGTGTGTGATGAAAATTATTTTAAAAAGATAACTACCAACCCCTTGCTGATTGTGTAACTTAAACTAAATTATTTACATATATATGTACATAGTCACTATCAAAAAGAATAATTAATAAAGAGCCGCATATTGTTCCTTTTTGGAAGAGTATGCTGAATGTATTCTTATCTAGGTGAATGTAGTCAACCATGCACCCCATGTTTTTCATTTGTTGATCGTAATTTATTAAATCGAAAATCGTTGAATAAATCTTACATTTGCATCTTCGTGTAGATCTTCCTGACAGTAGATATACGCTCGTGTCGGAAGGAGGAGACGAAGGTGCTGACAAAGAGCTGCAGTACGTGGACGTAGCTCAAGGCCTGGACCAAAGTCCAGAAGGGCCCAAGGCCAACCTTGCCAGCAAAGGCAAGCCCCAGTGCATCTAACCCAGTGTTTCAAAATTCAATATGCAATTATCTATGGATGCTTGTGCATTTAAGTTTAGGAGTTGTATGGAGCCTTAGATGCATGATCCCTAGGTACCTGTGCCCTTACTAGAATGATAGGTCGATAGCTGCTAAGCTATAGGACCGTACAAGTCGGGTGATGATATCACTCGCGAGAATAGGTTCCTAGATAGGAATCATAAGATTTCCTTGAATGGATTGCTCATGTGGTAAGAGCATGGGATGTGGTCTCTGGTCCACTGGCTATTGTGGGTTAAGTGTTTGAACGTACTAAGCACTTGTCGGGAATGGGACCGGTAAGCCTAGTACCTTAATGAGACGGCGAGGGATTTAACTGTCACTACTCTTGGGATGCGTCTCACGGCTAGCTACCATTGGTGTATGGTGAGTTCGGGTGCCTCGCGGGGTATGCTGGATAGCCTGCACCAAAGATTGTGGCCTTTTATCCCGACCCGAGGATTTTTGGGAACCGTTTGGTGGTTGTCCTCGCGGGGGCATCCCACCGTGTGTTTAGGTCTACCTTGCAAGGTTTGAATCAATCGATTGTCGGCCTCTCACCGTTATCTGAGACTACTTACTCCACTAGCCATGAGATCCCTAATGATGGAAGTTGAAGAACATTATGCTTGATTAATTGTTTTGTACAACATTGTTTGTACTAGATTGGCTAATTTAGAAAAGAATAAACCCACTAGAACTTGTGCTAAAATCTTGAAAGTAAGGACATACTCTTTGTACTTTTCAGCAAAAGAAACCCAGTAGCCAAAAGCCTTTCATGTCTAGAGTTGGTGAAGTAGTTATCACCGACGGGTAAGTCTTGCTGAGTATTAGTATACTCAGCCTTGCTATAATCTCCTGATCCAGGTAATGCCTTTGGTGATGTGTGGCCCGGAGATATCCCGCCCGGCTGGGAGCTGGAGTGGGTGGAGGATGACGACTGAAGGCATCATGGCTGGTCTCCCATGGTGTTCTCGCTCCCCGCTTAGTTTAATTCCGCTGCTTCGAAAACTCTGAACTACGTTGTGATGACAAAAACTTCGGTTTGTAATAATTGAACCCTTCGGGGTAAATTTCGGATGTTAATTATGTTGTATCTCTGGACTCGCCTCCGTGTGAGTTTTAATGCATATATGTCGATCCTTGTTGCTATGTAAGTGATTTACCGAGCGTTAACTTGGCAACTAACGACAGGTTGATACTTTATTGCTGCTTAATGACCAAAGTGGATTGGTCTAGGCGGTAGTACGGTATTTTCCTGGGCGGGTTGTCACAGTTGGCATCAGAGCAATTATATGCACCAGAGATTAATCAATAACCTTAATCATTGGTTTTTGAATAAAATTTGCCAAGATTGTTTGATTTTTCCAAAACATGTTGGTCCGTTAAGGATAAACTAGACCGAGAGGCCCTAGAGGGATTTTTTGGTTTGTTTCAGGTGGCTTATTAACCTATGGGTTATTTTGCTAACTTCGAGCACATTTACTTTATGTCAGACTTACTTTCTTGCACAACCAAACTAGATGAGCCACGTGTCTTATACGTGTGCTGTGCCGCATCACGGGAATTGTGAGGGTTGATGGAGTGATCCATTCCACGGATCCCATCTTCGCATCTGGTTGTAAGTTGTGTGTCACCACGTGTTTCATACGTGAGCATTCCGCATGTCGAGTATGCGAGGCAAGGATACACTCCATTCAAACGGAGGGTGTCCGAGGTTGGACGCTGTCCATGCAGCGGCTTAATGCATGGATACCGTTTCTATAGTGAACGGTAATGTATGGGGACGCTTTCGTGACGTGCTGGCACGAAAGGTTCATTTTCTGCAGGTACATAACAACGCTTCGTTAGTCGTTAAGCGAGTACCGTATAGCTCTCGACTAAATAGTATAGGGAGAGACGAGTAAAAGTCTTGCCACCGACACTAACTTCGATTTTTGGCTTGATTGCCATGTGAGGTCGAATAGGACGTCTTGCATGCATGTTAAAAATCAAAACTAGTTAAAATGGACCCAAAACAGAATTTCCGTATGCTCTCTAAGGAAGAATTTGCTAGTGTGTGTTTTTTGTAAAAATGAAGTATCTCTTGTGTATAGGTGTTATGCTGCCAAAATTTTGTAAAAGCTTGCTTGTCTTGTTTTTTACCGCGTGTTAGGAATTAATTAAAGCGGTATGCTAAAAACCTTCGTGGGGAACTTCCAGGGCAGGTACGTACGCCTTGGGAACTCCTGGGACCTGCGCGCGTGCACCCAGAAGCCCGGCGAGTCGCTTCGGGACTTCATACGACGCTTCTCCAAGCGCTGTACCGAGCTCTCGAGCGTCGCCCAGTCCGAGATCGTGCACGCCTTCCTCGAGGGCACGACCTATCGGGACCTCGTGCGCGAGCTCAGGCACAACCCGCCGGTCGGCTCTAACAAGCTGTTCGACATCGCCACCAGCTTTGCTTCCGGTGAGGAGGCGGTGGGGGTCATTTTCGATGGCAAGAAAGGCAAGCGCGTGGACGACGCACCCGCGGAGGGCAGCAAGTCCGAGGAGCCCCAGCAAAAACACAAGCGGGGCAATAAAGGCAAGAAGCTGTGTCGCGAGGCGTGTGCGCAAGGACGCGACGACGACGACGGGGATGAGGCCCCCGCAGTTGACCCGGCTCGAAAGGGCCCTCGAGGCCCCGGCGTATTTGACGACATGCTAAAGAAGCCCTGCCCGTACCACAAGACTCCAGTCAACCACACCCTCGAGCAGTGCGATATGCTCAAGAAGTACTACAGCCGTGCCGCCGCGAAGGATGGCGAGACCAAGAAGGATGGTGGTGACGGAGATGCTGGTGGCTTCCCGGCGGTGGAGAACGTCTTCCTCATCTTCATGGGACCGACCGTGGACATGTCCAACAGCCAGCGCAAGCGGGAGCGGCACGAGGTCCTTGCTGCAAAGAAGGCTCCCCCTCCTTCCTCGACTGGTCAGGGGACGCCATCACCTTCAGCCGCGAGGATCACCCGAATCGCATCCCCAATCCGGGCCAGTACCCGCTGGTCGTCGACCCGGTCATTGGCAACGCGCAGTTCTCCAAGGAGCTGATGGACGGAGGCAGCAGCCTCAACATCCTCTACGCGCACACCCTGCAGCTGATGGGGATTGGGTTGGACCAACTGCGGCCCAGCATGACGCGTTTCATGGTGTCGCACCGGGCAAGCGTGTCCAGCTGCTCGGGCAGATCGACCTGCCTGTCTGGTTCGGCACGCCGGCCAATTTCCGTAAGGAAATGCTGACCTTCGAAGCCATCCTTGGGCGGCCCTGCTACGCCAAATTAATGGCGGTCCCAAACTACACCTACCTCAAGATGAAGATGCCGGGACCAAAAGGCGTCATCACCGTGGGCTCGTCGATGAGCACGCGTTCGACTATGACATCGAGTGCGTGGATCACGCTGAAGCATTAGCGCTGGATGAAGCGCTCATGGCGAGTATGGAGAAGTTGGTCAACGAGGACCTCGACTCCATCGCCAAGCATGCCGGCAACTTCGAGGCTGCCGAGGAGACCAAGGAGGTGCCCTCGACCCTGCTACCCCCGAGGGCAAGGCATTGAGGGTCAGTTCTACCCTCGACCCGAAATAGGAAGTGGTGCTCGTCGACTTTCTCCGCGCCAACGCCGACATCTTCGTGTGGAGCCCCTCGGACATGCCAGGCATCCCGAGGGAGGTCGCCGAGCACTCCCTTGATATCCAACCTCACTCCCGAGTCGTGCAACAACAGCTGCGGCGCTTTGACGAAGAGCGACGTCGGGCGATCGGAGTGGAGCTGCGGAAGCTCCTCAAGGCCGGGTTCATCAAGGAAGTCTTTCACCCTACGTGGCTAGCTAATCCTATACTAGTTAGCAAAAAGAATGTGAAGTGGCGGATGTGTGTAGATTACACTAGTTTGAATAAAGCATGTCCCAAAGTTCCTTTTCCTTTGCCACGAATTGATCAAATTGTTGACTCGACCGCAGGGTGTGAGCTTTTGTGTTTCCTTGATGCCTATTCCGAGTACCACCAAATAAAGATGAAGGAGTCCGACTAGCTCGCGACTTCGTTCATCACTTTGTTTGGGATGTTCTGCTACGTAACGATGCCGTTTGGCCTCCGAAACGCGGGCGCTACATACCAGCGATGTATGCAGCACGTCTTCGGAGACCACATCAGGCGGACCGTTGAGGCTTACGTAGACGACATAGTCGTGAAGACCAGAAAGGCGGACGACCTGGTTAACGACCTGCATGTTGCGTTTGATTGCCTGCAGGCCAACGGGGTGAAACTGAACCCCGAGAAGTGCATCTTCGGAGTGAGATGTGGCATGCTGCTGGGATACATCATTTCCCAGTGGGGCATCGAGCCCAACCCCAGGAAGGTCACGGTCCTCTAAAGGATGGGCCCGATTAGAGACCTCAAGGGGGTGCAGAAGGTGCTGGGGTGCCTTGCCGCCTTGAGCCACTTCATCTCGTGACTCGGCGAAAAGGGCTTGCCCCTCTACCGTCTCCTGAAAAAGCATGAGCGCTTCTCCTGGACCGTCGAGGCCCAAGAGGCGCTTGACAAGCTCAAGGCGACACTCTCCCACACGTCGATCCTAACGCCGCCCCAGGGTGGCGAGCCTCTGTACCTCTACGCCGCCGCGACCACCCAGGTGGTCAGCACCGTCATCGTGGTGGAGCGTACGGAGGAAGGGCACGCCCTACCGGTCCAAAGGCCCGTGTACTACATCAGCGAAGTGTTGTCCGAAACCAAGGCACGATACCCACTGATCTAGAAGCTGCTTTACGCGGTGGTGCTCGCGCGGCGCAAGCTTCGGCACTACTTCGAGGCCCACCCGGTTACGGTGGTCTCCTCGTTCCCGTTGGGGGATATCATCCGTAACCCGGACGCAGTGGGCAGGATCACCAAGTGGTCTGTGGAACTGATGGGCGAGACGCTCGCCTACGCACCGCGCAAGGCATTCAAGTCCCAAATCCTGGCGGGTTTCGTCACCGAATGCACGGACACACAACTGCTGCCGCCGCAAATCCAGGTCGAGTGCTGGACCCTCTACTTCGACGGGTCAGTGATGAAAACAGGGGCGGGTGTGGGCCTGCTCTTCATCTCACCCCTCGGGGAGCACATGAGGTACGCGGTACGCCTGCACTTCCCCGCGTCAAACAACATGGAGGAGTACGAGGCCCTTCTCTGCAGCCTCCGAATCGCCATCGAGACAGGCATCAAATGCCTCGATGTCAGGGGGGACTCGCAACTCGTGATTGACCAAGTCATGAAGAATGCGAGTTGTCACGACGACAAGATGGAGGCCTACTGCAACGCCGTACGATCCCTCGAGGACAAGTTCTACGGCATCGAGCTCAATCATGTCCCCCGCCAGTACAACGAGGAGGCGGACGAACTCGCCAAAATCGCGTCGGGGCGAATCACCATTCCCCCAACGTTTTTTGTGGGACGTCGCTAGACCGTCCGTCAACCTCGAGCTGACACCCACGAGTCAAGAAGAACCCTCGGGGGCTCCCTCAAATCCAGCGGGTGCGGAACCCATGGACGAGGACCCCTCGGCGATGACGACGCAGCATTCCCGCTCGGGGTCGTAGCTTCCGGTGCTGGAGTCGTCGGAGCAGCCGAACCAGTAGTCCGTGGCGTCAAGAAAATGCCTGAACATCACTGGGTCCGGCACGCCGGAGAAGTCCCATTCCGCGTATCCGTGTAGGTTGGCGGGTGGCAATGCGTCGAGGGAGCCTAGGGACGACTCGTCGCCGGCGGAGGCACCGGGATCCCTGGCGACGAAGACGTAGCGGCCAGGGGGAACCCTACGCATCGTGGTGTTGACGTTGGCGTTGTAGGCTATCGTGGCGCCGCGTAGACCGATGGGGAAGCGTGGTCCGGAGACCGCGCGCCCCCGGCCCCGGGGTGGCGGTTGTTGCGCTTACGGGCGCGCCGCGTTGGGAGGCGGCGCGTTCGGCCTGCCGCCGCTCCGACCGCGCCCGGCGTGAACGCCGACCGGAGCGGTGGCGACGCCGTGACGCGGCAGGGCCGCGCGCATCCGTGCCTGCGGGTGTCTGCGTGGCAATGGCGTGCGCAGCAGCGGCCGGGACGGACCCGGCTTGGCACCGCGCACGGAGCTCCTCACGATTGGTGAGGCGCATTTGGTAGCCGTTCCCCGTGGCCTGAAAGTTCAGGCTCCCGAACCGGATTTCAAACCCGGCGGGGAGGGGGTCCGAGCTGCCCATGGAGTAGCGCGTACCGCGGTACTCGGTGCGGATCACCATGGAGGGAGTTGACGGTGGATTGACCCTAGGCGCTCGATTGCCCCATGGTGGGCGCCAACTGTCGATGCGGAATGTGGTCCCGACACTAACCAGTGATAAGCGCCAAGGTCTATCCCTCAATGGTCGATGCCAAGCAATCAGAGACAGAGTTTTATCCTGGTTCTGGCCGAGGGGCCGTACGTCCAGCAGTGGTGTGCTCGGGGCACTATATTGCTCAGCACCGGGGTGCCTGTAGTGGGGCTGCTACAAGCAAGGCGGGAGAGGAAGCGTGGCCTCCAAGTCCCTGGTGAAGTGACTGAAGATGTTGTGGGAGAATTGGAAAGCAAGTGAGTGATGTGTCGTGTGTTGTCTGCCGTTGTCTCTTGTCGTTCTGCCTTGTCCCCTGCGGCGGGGGAGTTCGCCTTCCTTTTATAGGCCAAGGAGAGAGCGAATTACATGTATGCCACACTATTCAGCTACATGGGGAAGTGTGGTGCGCCGCGTCGTAGAGTAGGCGGCCGCCTTGATGGTCCTTGTCGCGATCTGGCCATCATGGCGTATCTTGTACCCGAACAGTGGTAGCTTCGAGGGTAGGGGTGCGGTGGATGGCCGTGATGTCCCCAGGCGGGCTCGAGGGGGTTGCTGACGTCGATCCGTACGGGATACAGTGGCAGGCATGGCGGCGTCCCGTTCCCGCATGCTTCACAGCGCCGGAGCTGTTGCCACAGTGCCCGGCGTGGGGTTGTACACGCGGGGGCGGCGGCCATGCCATTAACAGTGGCAGGGATGGCGCCCCGCTGGCCTGACATCACGTCCTAACCCTGCAAGGTCACGGGAAATCAAATCGAGGGTGCGGCCGGCCCCCTTCGAGGGCTCGGCGCGTTAGCCGTACAGGAGTAGGCGGCGCGGCGTCACGGGGCTGGCACCGGCCACGTCGCACAGTCCCCCACAGTGGCGGGGATGGGTTCCCTCCTAGGGAGTTGGTGCAATAGGACCGGGGCGTGAGTCCCAGGCGCATGATGGCGCCGCCCCGCCGTTGTCAGAGCATTAAATGCTCGTACCCGCGTACGGGAACGGGCGTGCGCGTGCGAGGCGCCCTCGAGCGGGGCGGAGCCCGCTCGGGGGCGATGTGAATCTTTGAGCGAGGCGGAGCCCGCTCGAGGTAGGCGTACATCCTCGAGCGGGGCGGAGCTCGCTCGAGGGAGGTGTGTGCCCTCGAGCGAGGCGGAGCCTGCTCGAGGGGGTCTTTGAGTGGGCCGCCTTGGTGGGCCGTCGGGGCCACCGTGGCGTGGGCCATGCCCCGTGTGTTTAAGCGGGACGTGTTTGGTCTTGGCTTTCTACAGGTTTTAAGTGGGGTTTCCTCAGTTGTTTAAGGGGACCCCCAGGGCTGTCCCCGACAATTTTAAGCTATAAAATTCATCTAGGCAGATTTGATAATAAAACAAGATAAATCATACAAAAAGATTTCTTCAGTAAGTTTGTGCAATTTTTGGCACAGGACCTACACATGCAAGTATCCACAACATATCCAAAATCCAACTCAATATCATGTATAAAGTTTGCAGAATCACGGATCTAGGTAAATCACATTTCAATTTTTCATGCAAAAACTATAGCTCAAAAGTATATACATGCTTTGTGAAAGTTGTAGTTCTAGTCACGCAGAGCACAACATAATTGGGTTTGCAATTTTTGGATTTTTCTGTGATTTTATATGGATTTTACAAGAATCATTTTGCTAGAAGACCCCTGGAAAGTTTCGAACCTTCACAGATCTGCCCTCGATTTGCACAAAACTCCTCAGAAAGAAGTCGGGCCTTGCAATGTGGCCCTTGGGGACTTGGGGCGGTGCGGTTCGCCGGATTCCGGTGAGCTCGCCGGTGAACTCGGCCGGGGAGTGGTTGGGGAGGCTCCAGGGGTTGCAGGGAACCGACTTGGGTGCTTACTTGCGGCGGAAACAGTGCAGGCGGGCGGGCACATCGGAGGCCGGCGGCGGCGGCCGCTGGAGGTGCTACTCCGGCGAGCTGGCAGCCTGGCCCGGGCAACAAGCGAAAGGGGAAGCTACAGGAGATTATAGGGAAGGTAGGGGCAGCACGTATTGGCGGTGAAAGCGGCCGGAGCAAGGGGTTCACCGTAGGCACCAAGGCGGCGGTAATGGCGGTCTGGTGGCTCTGTGCACCCGCGCGTGAAGGACGGCGTCAAGCCTTTATATCCAAGCTCAAGGCGGTGGGAGGCGTTACTTGTGCGTCAAGGTAGCAAGGTCGCGGTATGGGGTGCTTGCACAGGTGGTGTGCGCGGCCGAGTACAGCGACGTCACGAGTGGCGGGGTGGCGCGGGTCGGTGCGGCGCCACCCGTGCACGCGTGGCACACGGGGAGAGGACCGGGATGGCGGTTCGGCAAGGGCGGCCCACGGCGCATGGACCAGCGGACCAAGGCCGACCTCGGCGTGCGGCCCGGCGGGCAGGCCGCAGTGCGGCCGACGCGTGACGTCGGTAGGGCTGGACAAAAAACTCGAAGCTCGCAAACTCGCTCGAACTCGCTCGTTAGTACCTCGGCTCGGCTCGGCTCATTAGAATTTTTAAACGAGTTGAGCTTAGGTTTTAGCTCGGTCGTATAACGAGCCAGCTCGAGCTGGCTCGCGAGCCGCTCGTAAGCCAAAACGAGCCAACCTTAGAGCAACTCCAAGAGACTAGCTATCTTGGCTTAACTAGCTAAAAAATAGAAGATTTTTCCAAAAACTAAATCCAACAGACTAGCTAAACTTGTCCTAGCTATCCTCCACTAGCTGAATCGGGGGCTTCACTAGCCATCTTTGGCTAGCCACTTCTGCTAGCTATCCCCTTGTACATGAGTATGGCAGGCGGGACCCACTAGAGGTGGAGCATATGGAGAGTTGATTTTAGCTAGTATGTTGGATTTCATAAAATTTTTACTAGTTATTTCATTTTACATACTAGCCAAAGCAGTAATTTAGCTAGTGATATTTAGAGAGACTCTTGGAGTTGCTCTTAATTAATAACCCAACAAAATACATTGTCGCCTCCTTGGCCCACGACCACAACCCACAGCCCGCAAAGGAACCAGAAGTCCATAATGTTGATGGTGACATTGAGTTTGTGGAGTTTCCAACCTGTATGGTGGAAAGCGTAAGTGTGGATCGGATATTACCACGAGCACTCTTTGTATAGTAAAAATATTTTTTGCCACTTCACTAAAATAATTTACTATTTGTGTATAGGCTACAAGTTTACCTCTTACAAGGAAAGGCCGAAAGGGAGACATGAAGTGAAGTGTTGCAGCATGGAGAGTGTTTTAATTTGCTCTTAGATGAACTAAAATAATGATTTTTAGCATGCATGGCATGGAGTGTTGGAATTGGGTGAACTTAATGTTGATGATTGATTTAATGCTCAGATTGTTTTTTATATGTGCTTTGTGTCTTTTTATTTTTGTTGTTGGAACTTATATAATATAGACCAAGTTACCGTATATTTCAAGATGTGATAATTTGGTCAGATCTTAAACGAGCTAGCTCACGAGATTTTAAACGAGCCGAGCCGAGCTAGTCTTTCAGCTTGGTATCTTAACGAGCCATAACGAGGCGAGCCGTAACGAGCCGAGCCGATAACGAGCCGAGCCGGCTCGATATCCACCCCTAACGCCGGCGCGACGGCGCACTCTGGACGCCAAGGGGTCGAACACCATTCAGACTACCACCCTTTGATAGAATTTTTCTCAAATTTTTCCAATAGAAGTGGTCCAAGGTTTCTATACCAAAGTTCCAGATCTCTTGATCCCCTACAATTCCTAGAAAGGGTGTATGGCCGTTTTCTCAACCAATTTTGCACAAAAGGCATGCCAAGATCACTGTTTTCTAGGCACTAGTGAATAGTAACTCTGGGCGTTGAGTTGCATTTTTCACCTATTTAGGCTTCAAATATCAAATGCCACTCAACATGAAAGTTGTGTCCCTCGACAAAATACACTACTTTACATTGGGAGATTTTGAAGTGCTTAGGTGAAATTTGGAGAACGCGGCAAAAGTTCCGGGCGACATAGAAAGGTCAAAGGGTGTTCAAGGGGTTTGACTAGGGTTTTGACCAAACCTTGACCACTAGTTTACCAAGGGGTGACATTAGGGTTTGTCGGTGATGTTTTCGAGGTGATGGCCCAGGTTGACCGTCGTTTGACCAAAGTCAATACAGTTGACCTGCTCATTAGGGTTAATAACTCCGGCTGAAAACCTGGGGCGTCACACGGGGTTTTCCAACACCATTGACAATATGAAGACTAAGATTGACAACATGAAGGCCAAGATTCAAGACGAGGAGGACCGAGGACCCCTGTCAAGACCATCACAGGCAAGACGTCAAATTCCCGAACAGTTGGGAGCATCTCCGACCAGTTCTCCACTAGAGGGGCCCCTTCCGAGCAGTCTCCGCCTCGCACGACAAGTCTCTACCTCGCACGACAAGTTTGCGCCTCGCATGACAGGCCGCTTGTTTGCACGGGCAGTTCCCGTCTCCGACTGAGGCGTGGGCCACGACACGGGGCGTGACCCCAAGACTCAAACGTCTTCACCGCGACGCGTGGGGGACCGATTCCCCGCGCCATGCGAACACACCAGCAGGCAGCTGGTGCGAGCAGCTGGTCCTGACATGAGCCTTAATACGACTCTGCCCGACTGCGTATCCATCACATCACCATCATCTCTAACTCTGCAACACGCAAACTCCGCCCGAGGCACTCAAGCACCCCCTACGACGAGCTCAGGCCTACGGTTAGGTCTTAATGTGGAAAGCTAGCCCGATGCTCGGGCAGACTGAGTCGCCGCCAAACTACTCGGAAGGAGCACCAAGCATCCCAGTGTGAACAGCCCCGCTCGACACGTGGTGGCTTCCATGACAAGGTAACAAAACTCCACTTCAATGCGCCCTGACTGACAGCGACGCGTGAGAAGACATCTTAGTAACTGACACTGTGACTCTTATTTTCTTTCCCCTTGTTGCCCCTCCCCTTGCATCTATAAAAGGGAGAGGAGGGAAACCGTTACAAGGGTTAGCCGACGAACCGAACACCCATTCTAAGGGACTTGGGTCCGACACCCTCTCCCAACCAGTTTGTAACCCCTACTACAAACAACACTAGCACGGGAACATGGCAGCTCAACACTAGATGTAG
The DNA here is from genome assembly GCA_947561735.1 of Cenchrus americanus. Lineage (NCBI taxonomy): Eukaryota > Viridiplantae > Streptophyta > Magnoliopsida > Poales > Poaceae > Cenchrus > Cenchrus americanus. The sequence goes on from OX387241.1 coordinate 295,239,851, forward strand.
GGTATTACTCCTCGTAGCCCCGAACCAGTATAAATCTCGTTGTCTCTTGTGCCAACCATCCGAGCCCGACACACAATCGATAGAAATTTACTTTCGGCGACAGAGAACCCCGACAGACTGTCTGTGGTATCACTGGTATCATATAGTGTACAAATACTTGGCTTAACTACTAATAGTATTATGCAAGTAATTACAATAGTTTTTAGCAATAAGGTGCTTCTAAATTAACTACTAATACTACTATGCAAGTAATTAAGGCATTTCCTGAATTTCTACGCTAATTAAAGAATCGCTAAACTATTTTCTAGATTTCTAAACAATTTTCTGAATTTCTACACTAATTACAGAATTTCTACGCTCCTCTGAATTTCTACGTTGTTTTCTGAATTTCTGCGCTAATTATACTATTTGTAAACGATTTTCTGATTTTCTACATTAATTCGACTATTTCTAAACTATTTTCTGAATTTCTAAACTATTTTCTAAATTTGTACGCTAATTCTACTATTTCTAAACTATTTTCTGAATTTCCAAACTATTTTCTAAATTTCTACGCTAATTCTACTATTTCTAAACTATTTTCTAAACTTCTAAACTATTTTCTAAATTTCTACACTAATTCAACTATTTCTAAATTTCTAAACTATTTTCTAAATTTCTGCGCTAATTCTAGTATTTCTAAACTATTTTCTAAATTTCTAATATATTTCTAGTATTTCTAAACTTTTTCTAAATTTCTAATATATTTTTAGAAGTTCTAGAAATATTACCAGTGGAACGGAGGAGCTTCTGTGCCGAATGCTCCTTCTCTTCCGTCGAATGACGAATGGGCTGAGGAGTGAGCTGGGAGGAGGAGGTGCACCTGCTTTTATAGGTGGAGGGGCACCTACTGACCCACCGGCTTCTGATTTGGCGGTAGGCCGTCGCTACTGCCAGATGAACCGTCGGTTGGACGTGCCGCCCGTTCACGCGACAGTTGGTCGGTCAACCGCCATTTCCTTTGGCGGCTGCTCCAACCGCCGAACCACCTGGCGGCTGGTTCACGCGCTCTACGGCTACGTCATTACCGCCGTTTCAAACGGCGGTTACAGGGCTTGCCGCCGTTTGAAGCGGCGGTAGGTTCCTGCCGCCAGTTCAACCGACGGTTCGAGGCTACTTTTGACAAGGTTTGAAACGACTATTTATTTTCGGAAAATCATCGAAAATTAAAGATAACAAAAATTCTAAACAAGTTCTTAGTTGTGTAACCGTCAGTCACATTCACAGCTCACGAGGATTTTTTTTCATTTTTTAACCCTTTTTAATCTAAAATTTTAAAACTGACCCCTCCCCAACTAAAATTGCAAGAAGTAGCCCTTTTGGTCATGCCAAGCCTCGTGGCGCGACTAATACTTGAGTCACGCCACATGAAGTGGCGCGACTAATGTCCACGGTGGCGTTGGAAAAGTCACATCTGACGTGGCGAAGGGAGTCACGCCACACTGCGTGCCGCGACTCATGCACGAGTCATGCCACGCCCCCTTGCGTGGCTGGATCGATTCAGTCCTTAGACTGGGAGTCCCGATCTCATTTAGCTGTATTTACTTATTCCTTTTAAATAGCAAATGAGCTCCTAAATTTGTGAAACTCGAGGTGTATGATCTATAGAGTGCATACGTTCCATTTTAACTATGTGCACTACAAACCATGGTGTATAAAATGAGAAATCTCATTTTGAAATAGCCTAAGTGTTATTAAATCAACACATGAAAATGCTAAGTCTGAAAATAGAGTCAACTAGTCAACTTTGGGCATACTTTTTAAGAAATTTTACACTAAAATCTTAAATAATTTTGGGCTACAAGTGAATTTGGATGTTTGTAGGAAAGTTTGAAAAAGTTTTTGTCAAATATAACAAAGAATTCGTAATTTAAGTAAGGGAGGCTTAAAGTTGGAAAGTTGTGTTGTTTAATGTCTCTTAGTGTAAAACAGCGTAACTTTCCAACTTTAAGCCTCCTTGAACCAAGCTTAAATCCACCCGTTGACGCAAAATCAGCAACCCGCGCCAAGCACACAACCAGCCGAACGAAGCTGGCTTAACACACGTGCCGGATCCGAAGTGTGCCAGTCAATTTTCCTGAAACTGACAAAGGATAAAAATAGTTAGATAAAACCTGGAACTTGCCGGGTGGTACCAGACAGTTCCGTATTTACGGCTAGAAAGCCAATTAAAATGACATACAGCTACGACAAGCTATCTGTCAGCAATTTCAATATCATTCGGGAGCTTTAAAACATGAAATCATGGTATAGCCGAATGCATGACGTAAGCATGACAAAAGATCAGTCTTTGTTTAGATAGCATTGCTCGTTCGTGGACATGACCGATTTTTGAGGATAAATAACAATTAAAATAAATAAGGTGAAAGCAAGATTATAAATATGAAGTAAACAAGCATGCATAGGCCAAAAGCACTAGTCTACCGCATGTCTAGGTACTTTCAAACCCGTCAAGCGTGATATCAAACAAGTTAATCCACCGCATGATACAACTTGTTTGAAACCACGCCACCAACCACAAAAAGATTAATCCACCGCATGATACGATCTAATTATGGAAGGCTAAAAGCGTACATTATTTAAAACAAACTTATGAACACGTTTCACTTATGGTAGCACTACCGAATACAGCTGTACAGCTTATCCGGGTTCCGTGCAGAAGGAACAAACATTTGAAAAGTCAAAAGCTTGAACCCGCAACACGTGACAATCTAGATTGATCTAAATTCGGCTATTGAGAGCACTTGATCCTTTATAACAAACAAAGACTTGAAAATACACCACATGGATCTCAAAATGGTAAAGCCGAAACTAATCGATCTAGATTGGGCATAAGAGTGTTACATGAATTTAAACATAAAGCAAAATCCAAAGCAACACGTGGTAACTTAATGAATCTATTAGATCTTGCCAAATCTAATAGAGGCGATAACTAGCTTCGAGCTAGATCTTAGCCTACCGCATGACTCATGATCTAACAGGAAACCCTCTTGAACCAAGCTTAAATCCACCGCATGATACTAAGCAAGGTAGCAAGACTACTTGCATCACGGTCTAAATCCACCGCATGATACTAGACATGATACAAGGTTGCCGGTACTTACGGAGGTCGACGGATCGGTGGCTCCTCTCGAAGAACTCGACGACTCGACTAAAGGACTCAAAGTTTGGCACGGGGCCGGTTTTGTTGTGTAGATGTTCGATCCCTATTACAGACATCAAGGGTTTGTATTTATACCCTTGTCCTAATATGACTCCTGGTCGACTACGAGTACAACATTTAATACCTAAATTAATGCTCCGGCGCCAATGTCCATCTCGTACCCGTCATCAATTCGCCCCTTCCTTATATCCGGGACACGTCATCACGCATTCCCGAAAACTTCCTTTTAAAAGCGCAAACAGTACTTTTGCCGAATGATGGCTTATTGCCGACCGCAAGCATCTTTACTGAATCCTCTGAGGAGATTTTTCCTACCGAATGGCATTTCGTTATCAAACTCGGCCCACAAGTCAGTCCCTTTCCTGTACCAATTTTTGGTGTTAACATATGCCTTTTCAATTACGGAATAAAAGTGATTTTATTCCGGAATTGACCATAAATGCTCAACGCCTTCGAGCTAAATCTGTTCAACACCCATTCCTCCCCCTTGCAATCCGTTGGAGTTTCCGCTCAAATCCAAACCCTAGGTCATCAATCCCCAAGCTCAAATCTTCAAATGGCGGACCAAGATCAAGCTCTCCAGGTAAATCTCATCCCCTTAAGGTCCATTCGGTATTACCTTTTCGATTCCCATCTTAGATTTCTTCTTCTGTCTTTTCTTAATAGGCTCTATCCACCGAGATTTCGATTCCCATTGACGACAAATCATCATCCTATTTCCTCAGACCTGTGGGAACCTCTGACCCCCTCGAGTTCATTGAAGCCGAATCTCAGAGAATCCCCTTTAAAGCAGCTTTGTCAAGACCCCATGAGTGGCAAGACGCCTTCAAAACCTAGCCCCTACCCCCAATTGTAGGTTGGAGAAACTGGTATAAGAGGATACTTGACGATGACAGTGCAAAAACCGGCAATTGGGACAACCTTCGCATTGCCTAGTGTTTGGAGTTATCTTTGGCCAAAACTCCCAAGAATGAAAGTCTTCTGATTGCAGCCTGTCATTTCTGGTCAAATGGTGTCAATGCCTTCCTTTTTGGTCATGGACCAATGTCTCCTACTCTGGCCGATGTATATATGATGACCGGCCTTGATATCACAGGATCCATGTATCCTTACAAATACAAAGGCTCCACCAGGCAAAAATGAGTGAAAACAGGAGTTGGATATAAGGCATATATCCAGAATCATATGTCTGACGGCCCCCTAACTGAAGTTGAGTACAGGGCCTTCCTGAACATGTGGCTATGCAGATTTGTCTTCTGTGGCAAAGCCAATGAGCCAACCCTGAACCATATTGCAATGGCTGAAGATTTGGCTGCTGGTCATCTCATTCCCCTTGGAAAGTATCTCATAGGGAGTGTATACCATATGCTTCATCAGACCACCCTTTTGATGCACACCAGCCAAAAGATTTCTTGTGTCAATGGCCCCTGGTGGTTTGTACAAGTGTGGCTGCAGCTATACATGCACCAGATCATTGGTATTGATCTCAACAATCGGCATTTCCCTTCATCCAACTATAAGGAAGGAGAAGTTCAGATTACCAAAGGATGCCAAACTTATGGAGAAGCTGCCTCAACCATATCCATTGATCAGAATATCAGTCAACTCTTTGAGCTTTTCTTCCGAGGTTTCACCAATCCCCTTTGGCTTCCTTATTTGAATAATGATAACTTGACCCTCCCTTATGAATTCACTTTTGAGAATGGATGCAATGATGTAAGATCCATAGAAATTTTCAATATCTTCATCCACCCATGCATTCTGCCAGCAGAATTCTGTGGAGGAAGACAAAATCATAGCACCTTTGAATATTATCAGCCAAACATGATGGCCCGACAGCTAGGATGTGGCCAAGTGTCTCCAAGGCTATTCCTTCATAAATTCCTTAAGCCCAGAGAGGAAATCAAATAAAACCTGCAAGCCAGAAGAGTCTTTGAATATCAATGCAGTCCAACTGTTTATACTTGGCCTTTTGTACCAACATCAATAGCTCATCCCTCTTTTACTTCCTGGTGGCAAGAATTCCACGATCACATCTTCAGTGAGCCAGTACATTCCTTTTGCCTTGAGCTAATGCTTGACTTCCAGCCAATTTCAGAGGTAATGCACTTAATTTTTTTTCTTTTCTCAAGCATGTCCTCCCTTACTGATCATGATTCTTTGCCACTTCTTGCAGAATACAGTGCCTGCTCCTCGAACTAGGACAATTTCTTACAATGATGCAGTCCCAATCTCTACTTTGGGATTTAAATCCACAACTTTGGCTCAGCTTATGTCCAGATATGCTACATCAGACCCAACTCTTCTCAGTTCAACTTCTGATAAGAGGAAAGCTCCATCCCTGGTTGCTCCTCCAGCTGCCAAGAAGAAAAGAACATCCAAAAGAGTTCTTATTGAGGTTAACATCTTTTCCTTCTTGAGCACAAAACCATTCTTTATTTCTGATAAATTTATCTTGTGTAATTTCAGACCAGAGTTCAGCAACCATCAACTACCACAGAACCTGCCAATGCCTCATTTGCTGGTATGGTCCCTACTATTTTACTTCCTTTCAAAGACCATTCTTTTCATTGGCACTTATTCTCTACTTATTATTTGTAGAAGATACATTGGTTAATCAACCTGCGGGGAGTTCTTCTCCTCAACATGCTTCAAATCCAAATTCACCAAGGGTCCAAACATCTTCCCCTCAAGCAGAAACTTCAACTTCACCAAGGATTCAATCATCCCCTTCTCAAGCAGAAGCTCCGGTTTCACCAGGGATGGATTTATCTTCACCTCAGCCAGAAGCTTCAAATTTACCAAGGACTCCACCGGCTTCCCCTCAGTTAGAAGCTTCAGCTGTACCAGGATCTCCTCAAGCTCCTCCTTAGCTGATCACCCAGGAACTTCCTCTTGAGCCTGAAAAATCCCTTCTCCAATTCAGGAGGCTAGGAATGAAGTAAGTATGGGCATTCAACTCTGTTATTCTCTTTCAATAAATCATCCTTAATTCGGCAAAACTTTCAGGATCAGGTTGCATCACCATCAAGCTTTTCATTCACTGTGGATGATTTAGCTGCCGAAAAAGGTGATGAAGGATCTTCAAGCCAAGTTTTATCAGAGGAAAACCAGGCAAAACTGAGAGAAATCCTCTCTCTGCTGCAAAGAGATATCCAGGACCAAGTCAGGGATGTGGATCTCCTAGAAGAAGTGCTTGAATCCATCAATCAAGAGCTTCCTGATGATATCAAAGCCTTTCTGGAGCCTATCTCTCAACTGGACAATCACTTTGCAGCAGTGAGGAGAGCCTTGAAGAACCAATCCTCTCGGCCAATCCTGGAACAGAAAAGAGCTAAAGCCAAACAGTTCGTGAAAGAATCACAGGCTCCAATCCAGAACAACAAAGAATTGCTAGCTGAACTGCAGCCTGCACTTGAGTTGAAAATTGCCAGGAAAGTTGCACTAGAAGCTGAATTGAAAAATCTGACAGCTGAAATCGAGGCTGATAAGAAGAAGATAGCAGAACTCCCTAGATTAACAGAGAAAATCCAAAAGGAAGCTTCAGCAGCCCTGATTGAATCAAACCAACTCAAGACAAAACTTTCCGCCCTGTCCAACACTCAAGAAGCTGATCAGAGACTGCTGGAGAACATCAACAAAATGATATCAGATGCTTCTAGTGTAATCTCAAAGTATTTGAATCATTTGATTATGTCAAACAATTTGTAGCCGAATGATTGATCGTCCTTGTAATTTTGTTTACCATAAATTTCACTTTCCACTTTCTGTCTTGCCTTGCGAGTAACTTTAGACGATCCATTCGGCAATTCTGATCAAATAGTACTAGACCCGAACAGCGATCCGACCGCAACTCAACCGAGCCAGTCAACCGAATATGACTCAGCTTGAATTCTAAACGACTCGACGACGATTCGGTTAAGGAAGTCTCTCCACCTCCCAAATTTCTCGGGATATGCACCACGATCTCTGGCCACGATTTCTTTGCCAGTCCCATAAATAAGAACCGTGGGTGCCCCTAGCCTTTCACCAAGCCTTCTGTCTTCAAGCCTTCGCCAATCTAAACTTCTCTTCTCCAGCACTAGTACTCCCAAAAACTCGATGGCGGGCAGTGGCAACAGGCGCCGGGCTAGCGACGAGGCTGAAGGAAGTCGCGCTGGCGCTCGTCGGAGGCGGTGATCATCAACTTTCTTTACAGCTCTCCCTAGATTCCCTTCTGTTTCTGACAATCCTCTTTGTATTTTCAGGCTTATCCAATGGAACCTGGCTCCTGTGCTGGCCACGAATCTAGCCTTATCGGACGACTCCTCGGAGTCGTACAACTATTCTCCTTCACGCTGCGACGAGCGCGACGCCCTCTAGTTCAAGGCGGAGCGTGACGAAACCCGACGCGAGCTGGAAGATGTTTCCAAGAAGGCTGGAATCGCCGAGCTCGAATGGGAGCATCAGCGCAAGCAGCTACTGGAGACCATTGACGGTAAATCTCTTGATTGATTTTAATTTAACTCAACTTGGAACTAACCGCCATTGCCCCGCAATGCTACAGACCGCGACACTAAGCTCAACTGGCTGAAGACGCTGGTGAAGCAACTGGCGGACAAGGTGAACGCCCCCGGGGACACGCCGGTAGCCCGCATTGTCGCGGTGGAAGACCGCGTCGATGAGGTGGCCCTCCACGGCGTCCGCCTGGGCACCACCCTGGGCCTCGCCGCCATGGCGACGCACACCGGCGTCGACTACTCCACGCAGCCGCGCGGCTTCCAGGGCGGCACACCGGAGGACGTCGACGAAATCGAGGTCATCCTGGAGCGCCTCAACGGCCACGACGACGCCATTACCGACTTCATCCATCCCCAGTCTGTGCTAAACAGGCTTTTTGACTAGTTTGTACTAGGGATGTTTGGAATTTCGGCAATAAATAATGAAATTTTAATTCTTGTGTTTGTATTGTAATGATCTCCTTTTGCTTGTGGACACGAATCCTTACTGTTTTTGAACGAATTCGGAAACTTTATCTTAGCCGAACACGCAAAAAACTCCTGCCTCTTGGCACAGAATCCGCAGAAAATTCTCAATTCGGGAACCATAAACACTGTTCAACGAAAACCCTTCACATTCGGAGAGAAAACCCTGCCGTTTGGTATTCCAATAATGTACGCCAACCAGTCATCACTCCCAATGCGCTCTCACAGCTAATAAAATAGCCCCCTTGGTGCCCTCAATGACAAAGAAGGTCGTGAGCAAAGTTCTAGACCCGATCATCAGGTCCACATGTACGCAGCCCTTGGTGTCTGAAGGATTCCTAGCAAAATCATTCAGAATTATACTTGTTGGCATCAAATCTCCAGGGCCCATGCCAAGCTTCCTGAACATGGTGTATGGCATCACATTGACCGCAGCTCCACCATCAATAAACATCTTGGTCAATGGCTTGCCACTGACGTATCCTCTCAAGTACAGCGGCCTCATATGTCGATTCTTGGCCGGCTTGTCGAAGGTTGCCTGCTTGGCCAACACCAGCTGTGCCATCAGCCCAAGTTGCTCATCCTCATTAATGTCTGGGGACGCCTCTTCCTGCACAACCTGATTAGCTGGAGCCATGAACTCATTCAGCAAGAAGCATACCATGCATGTTGGAGTCAAACGACCAGATCCATCAGACTTATCCTTTGGACGCCACACTTTCTTTCTTTTGATCCCTGCTTGTTTCAACTCCTGATTCCTCAAGCACTGAACTCTTCTCTTTTGGCTTCTCCTCAAGCCAAGTGGGCACCACTATCCTTCCTGCCAGACATATTCACGCTCTTGCTCTTCATGATCAACCCAGTTTTGATCAGCATATCTTTTTCTTGGGTGATCATCAACTTCATTTATTTTTACGCGCCGACCGTCACTAGGATGTATCTTTCCAATTCTTTCATGGACGGATCGGCGATTGACAGTATCCTGCCTATACTTAGTGTACTTGTCACTGCATTCAGGTCAATTGTTCAATGTGGAGAGATTCAAACCCTCATTCCAGCAATGCCTGAAGAACGCACATCCCCAATGTGCATGCTCCTACTCTCGTGCATGTTCTTCTAGCTTTCTCCTGTGCGCTTCTTCTTCAAACCTTCGTGCCTCCTCCTCATATTTCTGTTTTTGGTAGTGTTCCTTCTCTTGCTGACGCTGCCACTTGTTAAGGAGAATACGCGTAGTCACCCTGGGCTTGGATTTAGAAGATTCCCCAACCTCAATTTGGCTTTTCAGGATGCGAGGTGCTTCTTTGTGGACTTGTTCCACTGTTATTTGCCGAGCAGGGTCAACTGATCCATCCTGCTTTGCCCTTGCTAAAGTTAAGACCTTCACTTTCCCCTTTTCCTCAGCGGTCACCATGTTAACAGAAAAACCAACCATGTTCTGAGGAAAAGGGTTGCCATCCAACTTCATTTTATTGTAAAATTTCAAGTGACCTTCCTGGATAGCCTTCTGGATCCTCATCCTGAAAACCCTGCAATCGTTGATGGAGTGAGAATTCCTTCCATGAAATCCACAGTATCTTTTCTTTTTAACCCCATCAGGCCGAAGCATAGAATGTCCTTCTGGCAACTTGATTCTGCCTTCCTTTACAAGGAACTCAAAGAGCTTGTCAGCTTTGGTCACATCAAAGTCATATGTGCCCTTGGCTTGCTTTATCCATCTCTGGTTCACAGTTAATGGCTCTTTGCCCCACACCATTTCAGCTGCGGCTATCTCCTCCTCATCATCAACTTCTTCCCCTTGATCAGCTCTTTCGAGGAATTGGTTGTAGATGTCAGCTATATCATTGTGTTTGGCAAACCTGAAGTCTTTCTTGAATCCGTGTTGACGGTGAAAATCCGTCAACCTAGCCATGGGTTTACCTTCGGTGTTGGCATAAGTTTTATACCTTATCCATTGGTACTAACCCCCGTGGTATAACAAGTTCACGTATGCATGTCGGTTTTGGAGTTTAGTGTTTATGCAAGGTTTTAGCGTTTAAAGCAAGACTTTCGGGATAAGTTCATCAAGCACCTTATGACAAGACCTTGAAGCCCGTACAAGCCATGCAATGAAGCAAACTTAACTCCAAGAAGTCAGGGACTTGATCCGAGAATACGACAAACTCCGAGGACCTAACCAGAAAAGTGCTGAATCTTGCAAGACAAGGAGTTATGCCCAATTCGGAGAGAAACTGACGACATGGACCTACATGCAGAAGGGGAAACATCTAGGAAGCAAGGGAACCGACGTAGAGCAAAGGAGGCCGCGGGGCCGGGCTCGGATGGGCCCGAGCCGGCCGGCCCAGCCGGGTCGGCCCCGGCCCCGGCCCGGGGCCCGTAATGCTCCCCTTTGCCCTAGCCGCCAATCGGGCTATTTATAGCCCCCTGTCCGAGAGCCACGCAGGATCCAATTCGTCATCGGCCGCCGAGTAGCAGAGAAGAGAGGGACACTATCCCGGAGAGGAGAGGGTCGAGCTAGTTGACTAGGGTTTCCCTAGCCGACGTGGGAACCTTGCATGGAAGACCACGTCGGAGTTCCCGGAGCTAGAAGCAAGATCAAGGAAGGATCCCGGTGGTGATGTTGTGTATGTATCATTGTCTGAATTATCAAGTTGAATCTATTCTTAGCGATCAAGTGTTTCCTCGAAGATTTCGTTTTTCGATCGGTTTGCTTATTCTAGATCTATTCGCGCGATAGATCACATAGGGTGTTCTTGTAGCCGCGGTGGCTAGAGGTACACTCCGGATCTTCCGAAAGAATCTTGACTTGTCTTTTGACTCGCCCTAGACTCCCCGCATGAGTAGGGATACGTTGTGACAGAACGGGGGTTCCGAAAGGCGGATGTTTTCGGATTTGGACGAAAAACCACGGTTTAAAGAGGCTTCTTATAAGATTCGATTTGCTACTTCTTCTCTTGCTTGGAACTTCAACAAAAGGCTTATCCCGATCTCTCTAGATCGGTTTATCTACCCAATCTTACTTTGTTATCTCCGGTCTTTAGTAGATTAGATTAGTTTCGTGTCTTTTACCTAGATGCATTAGGGTTTCTCTTTTACCGAAGATTGAAGTTACTTTGCTTTACTAGATCAACTTTTGCGTCACACATTTGTTCCACGGATTCGATACCTTGGGTTCACCACTCGAGGGAAGAAGGGTCCCTTGACTACGACGGGAGACTTGTCCGCTTGCAAGTCTAAACGAAATTCGATACAACTCTTAACCGTCAACAATCCGTAAGCTTGATTGCTCATTAATTACAACCTTTGTGACAGTTGACCAAGATTGTCAAACTCCATGTCGAATAGCTTTTCCCGAATAGCTCGCAACATACCCGCAACAGCCATGTCAGCCAATTAAAATAGTTTTTAGAAATAAGGTGCTTCTAAATTAACTACTAATACTACTATGCAAGTAATTAAGGCATTTCCTGAATTTCTACGCTAATTAAAGAATTGCTAAACTATTTTATGGATTTTTAAACAATTTTCTGAATTTCTACACTAATTACAGAATTTCTACGCTCTTCTCTGAATTTCTACATTGTTTTCTGAATTTCTACGCTAATTATACTATTTGTAAACTATTTTCTGATTTTCTACATTAATTCGACTATTTCTAAACTATTTTCTGAATTTCTAAACTATTTTCTAAATTTGTACGCTAATTCTACTATTTCTAAACTATTTTCTGAATTTCCAAACTATTTTCTAAATTTCTACGCTAATTCTACTATTTCTAAACTATTTTCTAAACTTCTAAACTATTTTCGAAATTTCTACACTAATTCAACTATTTCTAAATTTCTAAACTATTTTCTAAATTTCTAATCTATTTTCTAAATTTCTGCGCTAATTCTAGTATTTCTAAACTATTTTCTAAATTTCTAATATATTTCTAGTATTTCTAAACTTTTTGTAAATTTCTAATATATTTTTAGAAGTTCTAGAAATATTACCAGTGGAACGGAGGAGCTTCTCTGTCGGATGCTCCTTCTCTTTCGTCGAATGACGAATGGGCTGAGGAGTGAGCTGGGAGGAGGAGGTGCACCTGCTTTTATAGGTGGAGGGGCACCTACTGACCCAGCGCCTTCTGATTTGGCGGTAGGCCGTCGCTACCGCCAGATGAACCGTCGGTTGGACCTGCCGCCCGTTCACGCGGCAGTTGGTCGGATTTGGCGGTTGCTCCAACCGCCGAACCACCTGGCGGCTGGTTCACGCGCTCTACGGCTACGTCATTACCGCCGTTTCAAACGGCGGTTACAGGGCTTGCCGCCGTTTGAAGCGGTGGTAGGTTCCTGTCGCCAGTTCAACCGGCGGTTCGAGGCTACTTTTGACAAAGTCTGAAACGACTATTTATTTTCGGAAAATCATCGAAAATTAAAGATAACAAAAATTCTAAATAAGCTCTTAGTTGTGTAACTGTCGGTCACATTCACAGCTCACGAGGATTTTTTTTATTTTTTAACCCTTTTTAATCTAAAATTTTAAAACTAACCCCTCCCCAACTAAAATTGCAAGAAGTAGCCCTTTTGGTTACGCCAAGCCTCGTGGCGCGACTATTGACTAATACTTGAGTCACGCCACGTGAAGTGGCGCGACTAATGTCCACGGTAGTGTTGGAAAAAGTCACATCTGACGTGGCGAAGGGAGTCACGCCACACTGCGTGGCGCGACTCATGCACGAGTCACGCCACGCCCCCTAGCGTGGCTGGATCGATTCAGTCCATAGACTGGGAGTCCCGATCTCGTTTAGCCGTGTTTATTTATTCCTTTTTATTAGCAAATGAGCTCCTAAATTCGTGAAACTCGAGGTGTATGATCTATAGAGTGCATATGTTCATTTTAACTATGTCACTACAAACCATGGTGTATAAAAATGAGAAATCTAATTTTGAAATAGCCTAAGTGTTATTAAATCAACACATGAAAAACGCTAAGTCTGAAAATAGAGTCAACTAGTCAACTTTGGGCATACTTTTTAAGAAATTTTACACTAAAATCTTAAATAATTTTGGGCTACAAGTGAATTTGGATGTTTGTAGGAAAGTTTGGAAAAGTTTTTGTCAAATATAACAAAGAATTCATAATTTAAGTAAGGGAGGCTTAAAGTTGGAAAGTTGTGTTGTTTAATGTCTCTTAGTGTAAAACAGCGTAACTTTCCAACTTTAAGCCTCCTTGAACCAAGCTTAAATCCACCCGTTGACGCAAAATCAGCAACCCGCGCCAAGCACACAACAAGCCGAACGAAGCTGGCTTAACACACATGCCGGATCCGAAGTATGCCAGTCAATTGTCCTGAAACTGACAAAGGATAAAAATAGTTACATAAAACCTGGAACTTGCCGGGTGGTACCAGACAGTTCTGTATTTACAGCTAGAAAGCCAATTAAAATGACATATAGCTACGACAAGCTATCTGTCAGCAATTTCAATATCATTCGGGAGCTTTAAACATGAAATCATGGTATAGCCGAATGCATGACGTAAGCATGACAAAAGATCAGTCTTTGTTTAGATAGCATTGCTCGTTCGTGGACATGACCGATTTTTGAGGATAAATAACAATTAAAATAAATAAGGTGAAAGCATGATTATAAATATGAAGTAAACAAGTATGCATAGGCCAAAAGCACTAGTCTACCGCATGTCTAGGTACTTTCAAACCCGTCAAGCGTGATATCAAACAAGTTAATCCACCGCATGATACAACTTGTTTGAAACCACGCCACCAACCACAAAAAGATTAATCCACCGCATGATACGATCTAATTATGGAAGGCTAAAAGCGTACATTATTTAAAACAAACTTATGAACACGTTTCACTTATGGTAGCACTACCGAATACAGCTGTACAGCCGATCCGGGTTCCGTGCAGAAGGAACAAACATTTGAAAAGTCAAAAGCTTGAACCCGCAACACGTGACAATCTAGATTGATCTAAATTCGACTATTGAGAGCACTTGATCCTTTATAACAAACAAAGACTTGAAAATACACCATATGGATCTCAAAGAGGTAAAGCCGAAACTAATCGATCTAGATTGGGCAAAAGAGTGTTACATGAATTTAAACATAAAGCAAAATCCAAAGCAACACGTGGTAACTTAATGAATCTATTAGATCTTGCCAAATCTAATAGAGGTGATAACTAGCTTCGAGCTAGATCTTAGCCTACCGCATGACTCATGATCTAACAGGAAACCCTCTTGAACCAAGCTTAAATCCACCGCATGATACTAAGCAAGGTAGCAAGACTACTTGCATCACGGTCTAAATCCACCGCATGATACTAGACATGATACAAGGTTGCCGGTACTTACGGAGGTCGACGGATCGATGGCTCCTCTCGAAGAACTCGACGACTCGACTAAAGGACTCAAAGTTTGACACGGGGCCGGTTTTGTTGTGTAGATGTTCGATCCCTATTATAGACATCAAGGGTTTATATTTATACCCTTGTCCTAATACGACTCCTAGTCGACTATGAGTACAACATTTAATACCTAAATTAATGCTCTGGCACCAATGTCCATCTCGTACCCGTCATCAATTCGCCCCTTCCTTATATCCGGGCCACGTCATCATGCATTCCTGAATACTTCCTTTTAAATGCGCAAACAGTCCTTTTGCCGAATGATGGCTTATTGCCGACCGCAAGCATCTTTACCGAATCCTCTGAGGAGATTTTTCCTGCCGAATGGCATTTCGTTACCAAACTCGGCCCACAAGTCAGTCCCTTTCCTGTACCAATTTTTGGTGTTAACACCACCGCAATATACTAAGCATGGTAACAAGACTACTTGCATCACGGTCTAAATCCACCGCATGATACTAAACATGATACAAGGTTGCCGGTACTTACGGAGGTCGACGGATAGATGGCTCCTCTCGAAGAACTCGATACTACATGACTCGACTAGAAGGACTCGAAAGTTGGCACGGGGCTCGTTTGTTGTGAAATTGTTCGATCCCTATTACAAACACTAATGGTTTACATTTATACCCTGGATCTAACACGACTCCTAGTCGACCACGATTACAACATTTATTGCCTAAAATTAATACCATAGCGTCATATCCGTCTCGTACCGTCATCAATTCATCCCCTTCTCTATACTCAATCCACGTCATCACGCATTCCCGAATGCTTTTCCGCTTTCACCCGTGGAACAGTTCTTCTAGCGAATGACGATGTACTCCCGACCGCACACGCCTCTACCTTATGCTTTGAGGAAAACCTTCTGCCGAATGGTGCTCTTCTACCAAATTCGGCCCACATGTCAGTCTCTTCCCTATACTAATTTTTGGTGTTAACATATGCCCCTTCAATTACGGGATAAAAGGTTATTTTATTCCGGAATTGACCATAAATACTCAACGTCCCCAGGCCAAATCCGTTCAGCACCTGTTCTTTCCTCCTTCAAACCGTTGGAGTCTTTACCCAGATCCAAACCCTAGTTCATCAACTTTTCAAGCTTCAATCCTCAAATGGCGAACCAAGACCAAGCTCTTCAAGTAAATCTTATTCTCCTCAAGCTCATTCGGTATTACTTTTCTCGAATCTCATCTCAAATTTTTCCTTTTGCCCTCTCTTGTTCTTGATAGGCTCTAGCTGCCGAAATCTTGATTCCTGTCGAGGATCAATTAGCATCTTATTTCCTCGGGCCCGTAGGAATTTCCGATACTTCTGAGTTCATTGCAGCCGAATCCTAGAGGATTCCCTTCAAGACATCACTATCAAAACCCCACGAGTGGCAGGACACTTTCAAGACTGGCCTCTACCCCAATTGTAGGCTGGAGAAATTGGTATAAGAGGATACTTGATGATGACAGCCCCAAGACAAAAAAATTGGGACAGCCTTCGTATTTCTCATTGTTTAGAATTGTCCCTAGCTGAAACACCAAAAAATGAGAGCCTTTTAATTGCAGCCTCCACTTTTGGTCTAACGGCGCAAATGCCTTCCTTTTCGGCCATGGGCCAATGTCCCCCACTTTGGCCGATGTGTACATGATAACCGACCTAAGAGTCACAGGAACTGTGTATCCATACAAGTACAGGGGCTCCTCCAAGCAAACAGCAGTGAAAACAGGAGTTGGATACAAGAGATATATCCAAAACCATATGTCTGATGGCCCTCTGACTGATGTTGAATACAGAGCCTTTCTAAATATTTGGTTATGCAGATTTATCTTCTGTGGCAAAGCCAATGAGCCAACCCTGAACCATATTGTGATGGCTGAAGACCTGGCTGCTGGTACACTCATTCACCTTAGGAAGTACCTTCTAGGAAGTGTCTACCATATGCTTCATCAAACCACCTATCTGATACACACCAGCAGAAAGATCCCCTGTGTTAATGGCCCTTTGTGGTTTGTTCAGATGTGGCTGCAATTATATATGCACCAGATTGTTGCCATTGACCTCAACAATCGGCACTTCCCTTCAACCAACTACAATGAAGGAGAAACCCAGAGCACCAAAGGCTGCCAAACCTATGGAGAAGTTGCTTCCACTGTGTCTATTAACAAATGCATTGGCCAACTATTTGAGCTCTTCTTCAGAGGTTTTGCCAACCCTCTTTGGTTCCCATATCTGGACAATGACAACTTGACTCTTCCTTGTGAGTTTAGTTTTGAAACTGGATGTAATGATGTACATTCTATAGCAATCTTCAATGCTTTCATTCATCCATGTATCATGCCAGCAGAATTTTGTGAAGGAAGGCTGGTTCAGAGTACTTTTGAGTACTACCAGTCAAACATGATGGCCAGGCAATTAGGATGTGGCCAAGTGCCCCCAAGGCTATTCCTCCATGAATTTCTCAAGCCCAGAGAGGATATCAAGGAATCCATAGAAGCAAGAAGGATCTTTGAGTATAAATGCAGCACAACTTTTTATGCACCCAAGCCCTTTGTGCCAACAACATTTGCTCATCCTTCTTTCATCCTTTGGTGGCAAGAACTTCATGATTATTTTTAACATGCCAATACACCCTCTCTGTCTTGAGTTAATGTCTGACTTCCAACCAACTTCAGAGGTAATATGCTCATCTCCCTTTCTTACACCTGTTTTTAATCATATTCCTCCTCACTGATCATGATTCTGTCATTCTACGGGATACAGTACCTGCTCCTCTTGCCAGGACAATCCCCTATAAAATCGAAGGCCCAATCTCTGCTTTGGGGTGTCGATCTTGTCGGTGCGGAATATGGTCCCGACACTAACCAGTAGATAGCGCCGAGGTCTATCCCTCAATGGTCGATGCTAAGCAATAGAGACACGGGATTTATCCTGGTTCCGGCCGAGGGGGCCGTACGTCCAGCAGTGGTGTGCTCAAGGCACTATATTGCTCAGCACCGGGGGTGCCTGTAGTGGGGCTGCTACAAGCAAGGCGGGAGAGGGAGCGTGGCTTCCATGTCCCTGGTGGAGTGGCTGAAGATATTGTGGGAGAATTGGAGAATGAGTGCGCGGTACGCTGTGAGTTCCGGTCTGAATGAATCTGTCCGTCTATGTTTTTCTGTCCGTCCCCTGCGGCTGGGGGGTTCGCCCCCCTTTTATAGATCAAGGGGGAGGCGAATTACATGCACGCCACGCTATCTAGCTACGTGGGGGAGTGCGACGTGCTACGCTGTAGAATGGGCGGCCGTCCGGACGATCCTTGCGGCGATCTGGCCATCATGGCCTACCTTGTACCCGAACAGTGGCGGTTCGAGGGTAGAAGGGCGGCGGATGGTGGCGAAGTCTTCTGATAGGCTCGAGGGAGGTGCTGACGTTGGCCCGTACGGAGTACAGGAGTAGGTAGAACGGCGTTCCTTCCCAACGCGCTCCACAGTGCCGGAGTGGTTGCTACAGCGTCCGGCGTGCGCCTGCACGCGCGGGGATGTCTGCCGCGCTGTTACAGTGGCGGGGATGGCGTTCCACCGGCCTAGCGCCTCCACCTAACCCTGTAGGGTCACAAGAAAGTGAATCGAGGGTGCGTCCGGCCCCCCTTCGAGGGCTCGGCGCGTTAGCCGTACTGGAGCAGGCGCACGGCGTCACGGGACTGACACCGTGTTGACGGATAAAAGACGTATCCCTCTACGATCCGCAAGCGTACGGACCCCACACCTTTTTCACCACGGGATTCCCAAGGTTCTTGTCAATCCGCGGAGCAAGGGGATTACAAGCGTTCGATTAACAACGACACACTAGCTACTAAAACCCTAACTACTATTATACTAGAAAACAAGTAAACACACTAGAGAGAATGATAAACGATCAAGGTAGAAGACACTCGCCCACAGGTCTACGATACTAGAGCATGCAATCGCTTAAAGACATGAAAACCAATCTAATCTATCGGGGATGTGACCACGGTTTCGCCCTTTCCCTCCTCTCGTCTCGTCACTACGCGAAGGTATTCATGACTAGACCTTTGATGGCCACGGCGTATTGAATGGATCCAAGGAAGCATTGGAGCTCGTACTCCCTCTACGGCACGGTTGCAAGCCTTAAGCATTAAAGTATATTCAACACAAGATGATAGATAGATAATCCGACAAAGTGCGATTACATATCAAGATCGATTACAACCCATGGACGAATGAGAAGATTACCCCATCAAGGTGCTGATCATGGCACCGTTGATCATGGTTTCCCTTCCTCCGGTGTCTTCCTTCTTCCCCACGAGAGGGTGCTTCCTTCGAGGTGGTTGATCTCCCGCCGGAGATCCTCCTCCTCTCTCTCTAGCTTGTGGATGACCTTCTGGTGCGAATGACTCCTCCCCTCGGTGTTGGCGGCGCGTCGGGGGTTTTAGTGTCGAAGATCCTTCGAGGGCAAGGAAAACGGGACCGAACCGGTGCCGGAAGTGGGCTGGGCCGGCCGGCCTGGGCCGGCCGCCTGTGCCCACAGTCGGCCGGTTCGGTCGCCCCTTTTGCTCCGTGGGTCCTCGCGCATTTATGTACTTTGCCCCCTCCACTTGCATGATTTTGATACGTTATCTTCGCGTCCAAGATGGAGGCTCTCTTTGCATGAAGTTTGATCTTTTACGCTTCAATCCCGGGGGTGTTCCTCGTAGCACTTCGGTCCTCGCCACCATTGGAAGTGATTTCAGCAAGCTCATGAACACGAACAAGACTCCATGAATGCTCCTTTGAACTTGTTGCGAATCCGTCCTTTATGTCCATGTTTTCCTACATAAACACAACACTTCCAAATGCATGCACAAAGATGAACTTGTTATATGATTAGTGTGCCTAGTGGCGGGTTAGTTCCATAATCAAATCCAAACCAAAGTGTAATGAACATGCTAGGTGCACCAAAATACACCGTCAACATCTCCCCCACACTTAGCTCTTGCTCGTCCTCGAGCAAGTACTCGTAAAAGAATTTCGTCCAAGGTGTTGTAATCGTGTATCATTAATCCTCCTTCACAAGTTAGTCAATCTTCTCATCTTTAATACATAAACACAAAGTAATGATAATCAAACATAAACATGGGCGCTTAGAACTTTTACCACGTCAAGTTTTACCCCACAACTCAAACTCTTCACTCGAAGTCTTCAATTTCAGCCATGCTTACTCCTTTGCTTCCATCGGAGGGTTTTTATGGTTTTCAAAACAAAAATTCCTGCAACAAGTATTAGACAAAAACCTTTCTCCAAGCTCTCTCAAGTCACTCATATGAAGTGGCTATCCTAACCAAATTTTATAAAACTCTCACCTCCCATTAATCTCTCATATATCATGTAAAAGTGGGAGCTGTAGGTAGGGCTAGCGCAATCAACACAAGTATTGTCAAACTAAGAACTTCCTCTAATGGTTGTCTACCTTTCAAAGCCAATGATCATGAGAATTAACCATATGTAGGGATATCAAGGATGAGAAGATTTAGAATGGTGGACATGTGCAAGGGCAGAAGAAAATTGTGACTTCAAGGCACCAATGATGTCCTCGTTGTCGGATTGCACATGGTTGGAAATAGAGTAAAAGTTTCGTCTCACAATCAACGTGACATCCTTCCTTACACTTTATTTTTTTCTTTTCTTTCACTTGATCCATCCCTCTCATATCTTTATTGCTAACTCATCTTTCTCTTTTTCTTTTTCTTCTTTCATTCACATATGATTTTTCTTTCTTTCTTTCTTTCTTTTCCATACACATACTTTTTCTCTTTATTTTTCTCTCTCTTGACAACTTTTCAAAGCTTTCAATTCTCTCTTTCCTCGCATGCATACAATCTGAAATTTTTAAATAAACCATGCTAGAGACGAGACGAAACTTTGAAAATAGGTTGTGTTCAAGGAATACGATGTACAAAAGAGATGTATAGGATTGGGTATGGAATTCGGCGATATGCATGACTTTCGTTATGAAAGCCACGTTACCGAATATATGACGAGGCTAGCAACAAAAGATAAGCACAAGAACATGATCATTGCTCGAAATTAAAACTCATCAAGAGAGAAAGGTCCTAGCCTAACTCATTATGCTAATCACACTTATGGTGGAGCGAAAAAAAATAAACTTGGCTTTGGATAGGAATTTTTTTTCTTACTCTCAACTTGGAAAAAGAGGTTTTGCTAACCTTTATTGCAAGGGTTTTAAGATAATTTTCAGAACTGAAATCCTCCAATTTTTAGCATCGAACATAGCACAACTAACATGTGAAGCTCAAGACCGAAGTGCGGTATGGGTACTTTAAGTAGTAGCGATTCCACTAAGCACCACGGTAAACGTTTTCAAACCACATACTTGTGTTCATATATCAAGAATCGAAGATTAAACAAACAAGTAAATAAAGATAAACAATACATAAAACACAAAGATATATATAAAGACTCTTTTTATTTGGTTTTCTTGACTCAACACTAATTTAAGACACTTGCAAAAATTTTAAAACAGACTCAAAAACTGAAGACTCATTAAAAACACTAAGACTCTCACACGAAGATTAAATCGAACCTAAATTTGAAGTTCAAAAGCTAAGGCTAGCGAGCTAGCTCTCCTCCACACTTAAAACATACGACGTCCTCGTCGTATCTTACAAAATCCTAAGGGGAAAACTAGATCTAGTGGTACTTCAAGCAAGTTTTGCACCACTTGCCTCTCATGTTTCCAACCATGCCGACAAGTTTGCGCACGTTGCGGTTAAGGAACTTGTAGTCATCTTCAACTACGCGCTCCAAGTCCTCCATACGCTGCTTTATCGCTTCCATGGCTTGGAGACATTCGTCGGCCGATGTGTAGAGATCCGCGATGGATTGACGGCAAACTCGACAGCACACCGGATGCAATCCGAAGGGGTCGTCGTCGCCATAATCTCCACCGTTGTCACCACCGTCGTCGCCACCTCCATTGTCGTTGCCTTCGCCACCGCCGTTGCCGTCGCCGTTGGGGCCTTCGGGAGTCCTTTCATAGGGCTGCTCATCCCAATCATCATCATCTCTACCGGCGGCCGCCCACGAGCTCGGGCTACGATCGTCGGAGTAGTCGCTATCCCCATAATCCTTAGGCTCTGGCGACACCTCCTTGTAATCCTTGCGCTTGATGCCTTGGAGGCGTGCCGACCTTCGGACGGGTGTAGGGACCTTCTCTCCTTCGACGGGGTTGCGAGATGCAAGAGCTCCGGTCGGGACACGTCCTCCGCAACGGATACGTGCGGTCCTCTTGACGGGTAGCTTGAGCTCGCATCGCATCGCCTCCTCCGTCGATGGCTTCTTGGCTTCTAGCTTCAACTCTAAGCTTTTTGGAGGCTCAATGGCTGCTACAAGGGTGCAACACATTGCTTGAAAGGTTTGATTCTCGAGCTCCCAATTCGGCCAAATAAATAGTCCCGAGAGAAAAGCCACGGGAACCTTATTTTCCTTTTTTACACTTCCCTTAAAATTTTCCGACCAAACAAGGAAGTCAAAAAGGAGAAATTCGGGGCGAAATTCGGCGTCATCGGGCGTCGGGCCCCCCGGGCCGGTCCGCTGGGCCGACCGGCCCACCCTGCCTCGGGGGCGGGCCGGTCCGGTTTTTGCACACCGCCCTATTTTTTTTCTTCCTCGGCCCATGGGAAAAAGTTGGCCCGGTAAATCTTCGCGAAAAACTCCGGAAAACTAAAAGAAAAATTATTTACGAAGTTGATGCCTTGTTTTTCGTCCTAGGCGGGACGTTCGGGCTCTTCCTCCATGGTGAAGACGTCAACATGGTGAAGGGGCACGACATCGGGTTCGTAGTAAACCTTAAGCCGCCGACCATTCACCACAAATTGATCGCCGTTTATATCCATAATGGTTACCGCTCCGTTGGAGAACACCGAATGCACAACATAAGGTCCGTCCCACTTGCTTTGCAATTTCCCCTTTCCGAAGGTTTTAAACCTCGAATTGTAGAGGAGGACCTTATCTCCTTCTTTAAATTCTTTTTTCTTCAATCTTTTGTCATACCACCTTTTGATTCTCTCCTTGTATATGCTTGCGTTTTCATAAGCTTTCAACCTCAACTCCTCTAGCTCGCTTATTTAAATTCTTCGTTTCACCACCGCGGCATCGAGATCAAGGTTCATCTCTTTAATCGCCCAATAGGCTTTATGTTCCAACTCAACCGGAAGGTGGCAAGCTTTTCCATAGACGAATTGATAAGGGGTCATACCTATCGGTGTTTTAAATGCTGTTCGATAAGCCCATAAAGCTTCGTCTAATTTCTTTGACCAATCCTTGCCTCCCTTCTCTATGGTTTTGTTGAGTATGCTTTTTAATTGCCTATTTGATGTCTCCGCTTGTCCGTTGGTTTGTGGGTGATAGGCCGTGGAGACCCTATGCTCAATTCCCAACTTGGACAAGCACCTTTTGAAGTTCTTCCCGGTGAAATGAGCTCCTCCATCACTTATCAAGATTCTCGGTGTACCGAAACGGGGAAAAATCACGTTCTTGATCATAGTGATGGACTCCTCCGTGGAAGCCTTACGACATGGTATAGCCTCTACCCACTTGGATACATAATCAACCATAACAAGTATATACTCGAATCCAAATGAGTTTTTAAAAGGCCCCATGAAGTCTATGCCCCATACATCGAATATGTCGATTTGCAAGTTGTATTTCAAAGGCATAGAATTTCTTTGAGAGATATTTCCGGTTCTTTGGCATTCGGGGCATGACGCAACATATCTTTTAGTATCTTCATGCATCTCCGCCAATAGAATCCGCTCGACCATACTTTTGCTTCGGTTCGAAAATGGCTATAGTGTCCACCGTACTCCGCCGAGTGGCACTTCCTTAGAATCTCAAGCCTCTCTTCTCTTGGCACACATCTTCTCATCACTCCATCATTGCCAAGTTTGAAGAGGTATGGTGCATCCCAAAAATATTTCTTACTTTCGGAGATTATCTTCCTTTGAGTGTTTTTATCTAGATGATCAAGGGGCATCTTTCGAATTGCTCGAATGATGTCGATCATCCAAGTATCTTTATCAAGCACTCTATAGAGGTGGTCATCTCTCATCTTATCTTCTATGGGCTCTTTATCATCTTGTCCACGATTCATCCTAGACAAATGATCGGCCACAACATTTTCCACCCCCTTTTTATCACGAATTTCAACATCAAACTCTTGGAGAAGAAGGATCCAACGAATCAAACGTGGTTTAGCTTCCTTCTTAGCCAAGAGATACTTGATGGCTGCGTGATCGGTGTAAACAATGACTTTCGAGTTCACGATGTAAGATCTGAATTTTTCGAAGGCGAATACTACCGCTAGCAACTCTTTTTCCGTAGTGGCATAATTTAATTGTGCCCCACTAAGAGTTTTGCTAGCGTAGTAAACGGCGTGAACTCGGCCTTCCTTTCTTTGACCCAAGACCGCGCCTACGGCGTAGTCACTTGCGTCACACATGATCTCGAAAGGTTGGCTCCAATCCGGAGGTTGGATGATGGGAGCACTCACCAACGCATTTTTCAAGGTCCGGAATGCCGCTAGACACTTCTCATCAAAGTCGAAAGCCACATCCTTTTGAAGAAGGTGCGTCAAAGGCTTAGTGATCTTCGATAAGTCCTTTATAAATCTTCTATAGAATCCGGCATGGCCTAGAAAGCTCCTTAAGGACTTAACATCCGTAGGAGGTGGGAGTTTGTTGACGGTTAATAGTTGTATCAAAGTTCGTTTGTGACTTGCAAGCGGACAAGTCTCCCGTCGTAGTCAAGGGACCCTTCTTCCCTCGAGTGGTGAACCCAAGGTATCGAATCCGTGGAACAATGTGCAACGCAAGGATTCAATCTAGTAAAGCAAGGTAAGCTATCTTATGAAGACAAGTTGCATCTAATCTACTAACTCATAAAGAAAACGAATCTAATCTAATCTACTAAAGAGGTAACAAGAGAAAGCAAGAGATAACCAATCTAGAGAATCTAGATCATGCTTATGTTGTAGCTCCAAACAAGATAGATGAAGATAGAAAAGCGAATCTCATTAAAAGCACCTTTAAATCGTGGCCTTCCCATCCGACTCCGAAAACATCTGCCTTTCGAGACCCCCGTTCTGTCACAACGTATCCCTATTCATGCGGGTAGTCTAGGGCGAGTTCGATAGAACAAGTTGAAATCACTTGGCCGGTCTGGTATGCACCTCTAGCCACCGCGGCTACAAGAGCACCCTATGTAATCTAGCTATAGACTAGATCGTAGAAGAAGCAAAACCAAGAAGAAATCAAAATCATCGAGAAGGCACTTAATCGCTAGAAATCGGATTCACTTACAAACTTCACCATGAATGATTACATGAACAAGATCACCACCGGGGCCCTCCCTCGATCTTGATCCTCGCTCCGAGCTCCGACGTGGTCTTCCATGCAAGGTTCCCACGTCGGCTAGGGAAACCCTAGACAACTAGCACGACCCTCATCTCCGAGATGGTGTCCCTCAAGCTTCTCTGCTCCTCGGCGGCGGATTACGACTTCGGTTCGCGTGGCTCTCGGTCGGGGGGCTATTTATAGCCCGAGAAGCAATTAGGTCAAAGGAGAGGCCGATTGGGCCCCGAATTGGGGCCGGGCCGGCCGGCTTGGGCCGGCCGCCCGGGCCCAGTCGGCCCATCCCGCGGCTCGCTTCGCCGGTGTTGCTTCCCACGTCTTCTAGATGTTCTCCCCTTTTGCATGTGGGCCCTTGACGTCGGTTTCTCTCCGAATTGGACTCAACTCCTTGTCTTGCAAGATTCAGCACTTTTCTGGTTTAGTCCTCGGAGTTTATCATCTTCTCGGGCTTGGTCCTTGGGCTCTTGGAGTCATGTTCACTTCATTGCTTGACTTGTATCGGGCTTCAAGGTCTTGTCATGAGGTGCTTAATGAACTTATCCCGGAAGTCTTGCTTTCATCGTTAAAACCCTGCGTAAACACATAACTCCAAAATCGACATGCACAAGTGAACTTGTTATACCACGGGGGTTAGTACCAATGAATAAGATACAAAAGTCATGCCAACACCGAAGGTAAACTCATGGCTAGGTTGACGGATTTTCACCGTCAACATCTCCCCCATGCTTAAACCTTGCTTGTCCTCGAGTAAGCCTTCGATGGATATCATCATTGCCAAACAATGTTTAAACCTTGCACTTGATCATACATGAAAAAAAACATAATGCTCTCAAAAGTTTAATTCGTTAAAGTTCCATAATGTACTAGCCTTCACCTCTACGGAGGGTAGATTCTTATTAAGCTTATCCCACAAGTATTAACATGCTCACAAAGTTTAAATAGACCTCGAATTTTTGAAATAAAGAATGAGATAAAGAAAAGCTAAACCAAGTTCACAAATTTAAATCATCTTTTATATTGCTCATGAACTCTCATCTCACTTGTCTCTCAAGCCTATATATTCTACTCCTTTCCCTCTCATAACATATATGTGTGGTAGGCTTTATATGGAGCTCCGGGAAAGTTTAGTCCTAACAAGATTTTATAAATGAGGTGTTGTCAAAACAAGACAAGCTTCTCATGGTCTTACCGAGACTCGTCAAAAAGGTCATTGGAAAATAATGTTAAATCAAGGAGGGGAAAGAGAAAAATACACACACTTTTAGATGAGTGGACATGTGCAAAAGGCAAAGAGTGATCCCGAGGCACAAAGGAAGTCCTCGTTATCGGATTGCACATGGTTGGAAAATGAGAATGGATCTTTTTAACTTGAAGCCTTGAATGCACTTTTAGAGAGCCGGGGAGTTCACTTTACGCACATTTTTTTTTTCTTTCTCATAGTTCTCATTCTTTTCTTTCTTTCTTTCTTTTTTTCATATATATATTTATTTATTTTTTTACCCTGAAAGTCATGAGTATCACTGGATTTTTTTTTCTTTCATCATCATTTTTTTTAAATATTCCCCTTTGAACTCTAAAACTGCACCGTACCTACCTCCTCCCCCATGCTTAGACGTTGCTCATCCTCGAGCAAAGAGGCGAAAAATAAGGTAGGTACCGGGGTATTTTTCCTTGGAGAGATACTTGAAATCTTCAATGTTGGCACCGTCTTGCGATCTTCCTTGAATTGATGATCCATTCTCAACAATAGGTTGTGGTCAAGGAGGTAATCACAAAAGATGATATTTGGTTTTAAGGGTGGATATCCGGCGAAGTTTGTGAGATCTCCGATGAGGGGATATACAATGCACGGATAAAAGGCTAGCAAAAAGATAGATACGCAAAAACGAAATGACCAGCTTCTTAGTCTCGGGCCAGAGAAATCATGGCCTGCAATAACTCACTCAAAAATAAATCTTGTACACTAAGGTTTATGCACTCAAATATATATAAGGCTTTGGATAGGTTGAGCAACACACAAGTGATATTTGTGACAAGGTTAGCGATATTTTTGAGCATAAAAGACATCTTTAATCTATTCATAACTTGAGAGCACATAAAACACTATGGGTCTTTATTTTAATCATAACCTCCGCTGAAGATTAAGCTAGCATTTAGATAATTTCAGATTTGTATTTTTAAGAGAGCACTAGTTCGAACATGCATAAATCAATTACAAAGATAAACAAAGCGGCAATTATAATCATATATCATCATGGCACAAACTTTGTAACTTTACCAAAGGTAAAAACTTGGTGGTGACATTATTCATGATGAAAATAAAAACTAAGACACACGCTGAAAAATTAAACTAACAACTGAAAATTAAAGCAAAACTGAAAATACTACGCAAACATAGGTGCATACAAGCTGAAAATTAAAGAAAAGGGGGTAATGGAAAGATAACTAGAGCTCCTCCTGTCTCTAGTCTTCCGCCGGTGGTTGATATTGATAGTCTTTGTTGTTGTACCCTTACTTGTAATAGGAATGCACCACTCCTCCTATGAATTGTCTGACGGTGCTAGGTGAAGGTGTCCAAGCACATAAGCGACGTTTGCATTTCCTTCACTCATTTGGTTTGCATTGGTTTGGATGGCTGCAATAAATTGCATGTTCCTTGCAGCGTATCCTCCAATGGTGGCCACATTTTGTTGTGGTTGAGGAAGGTGTGCAAATGGCTCCGCAAAGGCTACGTTGGGCACCGCAAAAATGGTGGGGGTATGGCTGCACCACTCCCCCATGCTTGCATTGGTACACCACCGTAGTAATTTGGCGATGCCGGAATTTCTCCGAATGGTGGAACATAATTTTGTTGTGCACCTCCTTCTTGGGCCATAGAAGATCCTTCTCCTATAATTCTTTTCTTTTATTATTTTTTTTCGCCGGCACAAGAAGTCCTTCCTCTAACCGATCTTCTTCCCCTCAAGAAAAGTCTTAATCTTCAATCCGGAAGGGGCAAATTCACCTAGGCCACTCGGAAGCCTCCTCTCTCATCTTCACTCTTATATTTTCCTTTCTTCATATATTCCTAGGGAAGTCCCGGGTAGGAGATGATTTGGGTTCCTTGTAATACCCGGTTTTAAAGAGATAGCCAATATGGAGAGGTAACACCCCGAACCAATATCTTCCGAACTCGATGTTGCAACAACACCACCGGTTGATCATAGGTGAGTGGGGTCTATTGGCCACTTTGCAATCAAAGCCGAGTAAAGCCAATTCAACTCCGTGTTGGTTATCCACTTGCACAAAAGTGACACACTTGGATAATGGGTTCCGGATAGTATTTCTTCGTTGATGGTCTCTTCCCGTGATCATACTCCAAAAACCTTCCCATGTGCCTTCATGCACATACTTCTTCCGGAGCTTCCTTTTGAAAATAGGGGACACTCTCCCATGGGTCTATGATACTAGAACATGTAATCGTTTCGAACATGAAAGCCAATCTAATCTATCGGGGGATGTGACCACGGTTTCGCCCTTTCCCTCCTCTCGTACTCTCACTACGCGAAGGTATTCATGACTAGACCTATGATGGTCACGGTGAAAGATGATAGATAGATAATCCAACAAAGTATGATCACATCTCAAGATCGATTGCAACCCATGGATGAAAAGAGATTACCCCATCAAAGTGCTAGAAATAGCATCGTTGATCAAGGTTACCCTTCCGACGATGTCTTCCTTCTTCTCCACTTGTGGGCTCCCTCCAACGGAATGAGAGACTCAGCACTCCTTCATCAAGGGCATGCGCCATGGTCATAAAAATTTCCTAGGCGAATTCCTCGTGGGTGTTTGCCAACACTCCGTTAGAGAATTGCACCGGTGTCCCGTGTGAAACCCAATATGTGGAGAGCTTGGTCGTCGATGTCGACGTTTGCTACAAGCCTCTACTCAAGGCGAGCGAGCTTCTTCTCCTCCTCCGTCATGATGACATACCCCTCGGAATACCGCGGAGCGTATGGAGGTGGAGCGGATGATCGTGTCAAGTGGCGAGGTTGGACAGGCGGCTCCTCCATATGTTATTGAAGTTTGGTAAACCTAATAAACGAGTTTCGTGTGGCCCTCATGCCACCAAGGAGAAGAGTGGTTCCTCCTCAGTGGTGCCGTGTCCTCCTCCATACTCCAAGGAGTCTCGGAAACCGAGCGCCTCCTCGAAGAGGTTGTCGATGATGGCTTAGACGACGATGATCCCTTCTTCTTCGGTGAAAAGGCTTGTAGTTTTCTTCCATGATTGCAGCACTCTCCCTCACAAATATATATCCGGGGTTTTCACCCGGTAACAAGGTACACAAATATTATTTTGGAGTCTGGACTTTGAGTGGATTAAGGATGTGATTTGTTGCACGAAACAAACGCGGTGGATGGCTAAGTCTAAGGTGGTTCCGGCCTACAAACTAGAGCACATGAACAAAGAGTTGGATGAAAGACTTACCTCTCTCCTCCTCTCGGCTCGGTTAGTGCATTCATGTTGCTTCGTGATTGCGTACACCTTCCAAACGTTCCCGTCCACTCCTTCGCTTGCATTATTGCTCCTTCCACTTGATGTTTTCGCTTTGACTCACTTCCATACTCCCTTGCCTCACATGCATCCATGATATTCCTACAAAACAGAGCCTTGGCTGCCCCCCATGCTTGTACTTTGCATGTGGTTTAAATATGTTGGAGGGGCATCCCGTGATGTATCATGGTGCATGCATGGTTAGGTTAACTAGATTGCCTCCCTTTAAGTGTGTTTAAGGCTGAGCGCTCCTCTTATTTCAAAATTTAAAAATATTTTTCAGAGCCATGCAAGAGCTCAAGCATAAATTTAGAGAAGTTTTTAAACCATTAAAAACAAATGTAAGTCGAAAATATTTTTTGACTACGTCGATTTCGGTCTCACCGGTATAGTTTGCCTTCATTAGTTGAGAGCAAGCTTTTCCCGGCTTGATCATGGGGGCATAGGTTTAGGTCCTAATTTTGATTAGATGAGAGAGATTTTGAATGAAATAAAATTAAGTGAGGCTTAGAAAAATTCTAATCTTAGAGAAACCAAGGATATGGATTTTTAAACCAACCAAAAATCAAGTTTCTAGGTTCACGCGAGTCCTACCACCTGCTGAAATTTAAATAACATCTAGATACAAGTCGTGGCTCTACTCGAGTGTTTTTAGCATGAAAAACAAGTCAACCACAACATCATAAAGAGGATGAAAGGTTGAGTTTGGTTCTGAATTTTTTTCTTTTTGGTTGTGGTTTCTCGAAAAAGAAGAAAACAATCACATAGGATGGTTCATGTAAAGGGTTTATGATCAAGCAAAATATTCAACCAAGAATTATGTCTCTAATATTGATCAACCATTCTAAGTCTAAGGTTTTGCGTAGTAAAATTCAAAACTGAATTATATTTAAAAAGACTTGAAAAACCTGGAATCGGGTTGTCCTCCCGGTAGCTTATTCTTGACTCGACGAAACGGGTTGCCTCCCGCCTAGCGCTTCGTTTATAGTCCATGGCTAGACTTCTTCACTTGATTACTCCGGATCAACGCTCTTTGCGGGCGTTGCAATCTTGGGTACCCACTTTGGCTTAGTCAATTTTTTTTTGGTCTTCACGAAAGGTGGCTTTGTCCTTTGGTCTTGACGGATGCAACATCTTCCTTGTGGCTCGGCATCTCGAACTCCGGTCCTTCGGTCGTGATCTTCATGGTCTCTAGTGTGATCCTTCATCTCTCCCGAATGAGTTTGAGTAGCCTTCGCCGTCTTGGGACCTTGGAGTTGTCTCGGATATTCTTCTTTGTCACCAATCGGTTGTCCGGCAAGTTGTCCCACTTGCGTCTCTAACATCTTCATCACGATGAACACCCCGCATGTGGATCTTGCCTTGGCAGCCTTTAGGTGTTGAGCTTCTTTCTCCATCTCCATCTTCTCCATCCTCCTCTTGATTTGAACGGCCTTCCGGCGTCTTGACTTGGAGGTGGTGATTCCCTTGGAGATTTCGACGGTCCTTCGACTTCAACTTTTGAATCTAGGGTTTCCACCCCTTTAGCTTGTGTTGCACGTCACCTTTGCCTGTAAAGTTTTCCTGGATCATCCACAAAAAAGTTTGGGTTTCTTGGAGAGGTAGCCAACCATCTCCGGTTAGGGTTAGTAATAAAACAAAAATCTAAACATAAAAACTAGGGTTAATCAAAACTAGATTAGATTGATTTTTTTTTGAGGATGATCAAACATAAGAGATGCAAAAGAAAATCAAAAGAAAAACTGAAAGATAAGCGATACTAGATCGGATCTTGATTGCTTGTTCCCCGCAACGGCGCCAGAAAAAGGGGCTTGTTGACGGTTAATAGTTGTATCAAAGTTCGTTTGTGACTTGCAAGCGGACAAGTCTCCCGTCGTAGTCAAGGGACCCTTCTTCCCTCGAGTGGTGAACCCAAGGTATCGAATCCGTGGAACAATGTGCAATGCAAGGATTCAATCTAGTAAAGCAAGGTAAGCTATCTTATGAAGACAAGTTGCATCTAATATACTAACTCATAAAGAAAACGAATCTAATCTAATCTACTAAAGAGGTAACAAGAGAAAGCAAGAGATAACCAATCTAGAGAATCTAGATCATGCTTATGTTGTAGCTCCAAACAAGATAGATGAAGATAGAAAAGCGAATCTCATTAAAAGCATCTTTAAATCGTGGCCTTCCCATCCGACTCCGAAAACATCCGCCTTTCGAGACCCCCGTTCTGTCACAACGTATCCCTATTCATGCGGGTAGTCTAGGGCGAGTTCGATAGAACAAGTTGAAATCACTTGGCCGGTCCGGTATGCACCTCTAGCCACCGCGGCTACAAGAGCACCCTATATAATCTAGCTATAGACTAGATCGTAGAAGAAGCAAAACCAAGAAGAAATCAAAATCATCGAGAAGGCACTTGATCGCTAGAAATCGGATTCACTTACAAACTTCACCATGAATGATTACATGAACAAGATCACCACCGGGGCCCTCCCTCGATCTTGATCCTCGCTCCGGAGCTCCGACGTGGTCTTCCATGCAAGGTTCCCACGTCGGCTAGGGAAACCCTAGACAACTAGCACGACCCTCATCTCCGAGATGGTGTCTCTCAAGCTTCTCTGCTCCTCGGCGGCGGATTACGACTTCGGTTCTGCGTGGCTCTCGGTCAGGGGGCTATTTATATCCTGAGAAGCAATTAGGTCAAAGGAGAGGCCGATTGGGCCCCGGGTGGGGGCTGGGCCGGCCGGCCTGGGCCGGCCGGCTCGGGCCCTGGTCGGCCCATCCCGCGGCTGCTTCGCCCGTGTTGCTTCCCACGTCTTCTAGATGTTCTCCCCTTTTGCATGTGGGCCCTTGACGTCGGTTTCTCTCCGAATTGGACTCAACTCCTTGTCTTGCAAGATTCGGCACTTTTACGGTTCGGTCCTCGGAGTTTATCATCTTCTCGGGCTTGGTCCTTGGGCTCTTGGAGTCATGTTCACTTCATTGCTTGACTTGTATCGGGCTTCAAGGTCTTGTCATGAGGTGCTTAATGAACTTATCCCGGAAGTCTTGCTTTCATCGTTAAAACCCTGCGTAAAAACATAACTCCAAAATCGACATGCACAAGTGAACTTGTTATACCACGGGGGTTAGTACCAATGAATAAGATACAAAAGTCATGCCAACACCGAAGGTAAACTCATGGCTAGGTTGACGGATTTACACCGTCAACAGAGTTGCTCAACCGTCTCTACCTTAGCCTTGTCCACTTCAATTCCTCTCTCGGATATAACATGTCCGAGCACTATGCCTTGCTTAACCATGAAGTGGCACTTTTCCCAATTTAAAACCAAATCTACCTCCGCACACCTTGTAAGGACCTTTTCTAAGTTTGCTAAGCAATCCATGAACGTCTTCCCGTAAACAGAAAAATCATCCATAAACACTTCAACAATTTCTTCGATGAATTACGAAAACACGGCCATCATGCAACGTTGAAAAGAGGCCGGAGCGTTGCATAGGTTGAAGGGCATCCTCCTATATGCAAACGTTCCGTAAGGACACGTAAACGTTGTCTTATGTTGATCTTCGGGTGAATAGGAATTTGCATGAACCCCGAGTATCCATCGAGAAAGCAAAAATAAGCGTGGTTTGCTAACCTCTCGAGCATCTCGTCTATGAACGGTAGGGGGAAGTGATCTTTCTTCGTCGCTTTGTTAAGCTTACGATAATCGATACACATCCGCCACCCGGTCACGGTTCTTTGCGGTATCAACTCGTTCTTCTCATTCTTCACCACGGTCAAACCTCCTTTCTTCGGTACACAATGTACGGGCTCACCCATTCGCTATGCGGAACGGGTAGATGATTCGGCATCAAGTAACTTGATAACCTCTTTCTTTACTACCTCTCGCATGGCATGGGTTAGCCTCCTTTGATGGTCCACTACGGGCTTACATTGGTCTTCCATTGGTATACGATGAGTGCAAAAGGCTGGGCTAATACCTTTGAGATCGTTAATTGAATATCCAATCACCTTCCTATGTTTTTTTAATAAAATCAGCAACGCTTCATTTTCTTCGGGACTCAACTCGTCGCTCACAATGACTGGATAAGTTTTGTCTGGGCCCAAAAATTCATATTTTAATCCCTTGGGCAAAGGTTTAAGGTCTACCTCGGGCACTTGTGGCTCCTCGGGTTTGATTTCTCCTATGTCTTCGAACTTCTCTTCCTCCATACTACCATCATGTGGCTCTAAGCCTTTCGTTGCTTCCTCTAGCTCTTCATCTTGTTCTCCTCAAGCTCATTCGGTATTACTTTTCTCGAATCTCATCTCAAATTTTTCCTTTTGCCCTCTCTTGTTCTTGATAGGCTCTAGCTGCCGAAATCTTGATTCCTGTCGAGGATCAATTAGCATCTTATTTCCTCGGGCCCGTAGGAATTTCCGATCCTTCTGAGTTCATTGAAGCCGAATCCCAGAGGATTCCCTTCAAGACATCACTATCAAAACCCCACGAGTGGCAGGACACTTTCAAGACTGGCCTCTACCCCAATTGTAAGGTTGGAGAAATTGGTATAAGAGGATACTTGATGATGACAGCCCCAAGACAAAAAAATTGGGACAACCTTCGTATTTCTCATTGTTTAGAATTGTCCCTAGCTGAAACACCAAAAAACGAGAGCCTTTTAATTGCAGCCTCCACTTTTGGTCTAACGGCGCAAATGCCTTCCTTTTCGGCCATGGGCCAATGTCCCCCACTTTGGCCTATGTGTACATGATAACCGACCTAAGAGTCACAGGAACTGTGTATCCATACAAGTACAGGGGCTCCTCCAAGCAAACAGCAGTGAAAACAGGAGTTGGATACAAGAGATATATCCAAAACCATATGTCTGATGGCCCTCTGACTGATGTTGAATACAGAGCCTTTCTAAATATTTGGTTATGCAGATTTATCTTCGTGGCAAAGCCAATGAGCCAACCCCGAACCATATTGTGATGGTGAAGACACGCTGCCGGTACACTCATTCACCTTAGGAAGTACCTTCTAGGAAGTGTCTACCATATGCTTCATCAAACCACCTATCGATACACACCGGCAGAAAGATCCCCTGTGTTAATGGCCCTTTGTGGTTTGTTCGGATGTGGCTGCAATTATATATGCACCGATTGTTGCCATTGACCTCAACAATCGGCACTTCCCTTCAACCAACTATAATGAAGGAGAAACCCAGAGCACCAAAGGCTGCCAAACCTATGGAGAAGTTGCTTCCACTGTGTCTATTAACAAATGCATTGGCCAACTATTTGAGCTCTTCTTCAGAGGTTTTGCCAACCCTCTTTGGTTCCCATATCTGGACAATGACAACTTGACTCTTCCTTGTGAGTTTAGTTTTGAAACTGGATGTAATGATGTACATTCTATAGCAATCTTCAATGCTTTCATTCATCCATGTATCATGCCAGCAGAATTTTGTGAAGGAAGGCTGGTTCAGAGTACTTTTGAGTACTACCAGTCAAACATGATGGCCAGGCAACTAGGATGTGGCCAAGTGCCCCCAAGGCTATTCCTCCATGAATTTCTCAAGCCCAGAGAGGATATCAAGGAATCCATAGAAGCAAGAAGGATCTTTGAGTATAAATGCAGCACAACTTTTTATGCACCCAAGCCCTTTGTGCCAACAACATTTGCTCATCCTTCTTTCATCCTTTGGTGGCAAGAACTTCATGATTATTTTTAACATGCCAATACACCCTCTCTGTCTTGAGTTAATGTCTGACTTCCAACCAACTTCAGAGGTAATATGCTCATCTCCCTTTCTTACACCTGTTTTTAATCATATTCCTCCTCACTGATCATGATTCTGTCATTCTACGGGATACAGTACCTGCTCCTCTTGCCAGGACAATCCCCTATAAAATCGAAGGCCCAATCTCTGCTTTGGGGTGTCGATCTTGTCGGTGCGGAATATGGTCCCGACACTAACCAGTAGATAGCGCCGAGGTCTATCCCTCAATGGTCGATGCTAAGCAATAGAGACACGGGATTTATCCTGGTTCCGGCCGAGGGGGCCGTACGTCCAGCAGTGGTGTGCTCAAGGCACTATATTGCTCAGCACCGGGGGTGCCTGTAGTGGGGCTGCTACAAGCAAGGCGGGAGAGGGAGCGTGGCTTCCATGTCCCTGGTGGAGTGGCTGAAGATATTGTGGGAGAATTGGAGAATGAGTGCGCGGTATGCTGTGAGTTCCGGTCTGAATGAATCTGTCCGTCTATGTTTTTCTGTTCGTCCCCTGCGGCTGGGGGGTTCGCCCCCCTTTTATAGATCAAGGGGGAGGCGAATTACATGCACGCCGCGCTATCTAGCTACGTGGGGGAGTGCGACGTGCTACGCTGTAGAATGGGCGGCCGTCCGGACGATCCTAGCGGTGATCTGGCCATCATGGCCTACCTTGTACCCGAACAGTGGCGGTTCGAGGGTAGAAGGGCGGCGGATGGTGGCGAAGTCTTCGATAGGCTCGAGGGAGGTGCGACGTTGGCCCGTACGGAGTACGGGGAGTAGGTAGAACGGTGTTCCTTCCCAACGCGCTCCACAGTGCCGGAGTGGTTGCTACAGCGTCCGGCGTGCGCCTGCACGCGCGGGGATGTCTGCCGCGCTGTTACAGTGGCGGGGATGGCGTTCCACCGGCCTAGCGCCTCCACCTAACCCTGTAGGATCACAAGAAAGTGAATCGAGGGTGCGTCCGGCCCCCCTTCGAGGGCTCGGCGCGTTAGCCGTACTGGAGCAGGCGCACGGCGTCACGGGACTGACACCGTGTTGACGGATAAAAGACGTATCCCTCTACGATCCGCAAGCGTACGGACCCCACACCTTTTTCACCACGGGATTCCCAAGGTTCTTGTCAATCCGCGGAGCAAGGGGATTACAAGCGTTCGATTAACAACGACACACTAGCTACTAAAACCCTAACTACTATTATACTAGAAAACAAGTAAACACACTAGAGAGAATGATAAACGATCAAGGTAGAAGACACTCGCCCACGGGTCTACGATACTAGAGCATGCAATCGCTTAAAGACATGAAAACCAATCTAATCTATCGGGGATGTGACCACGGTTTCGCCCTTTCCCTCCTCTCGTACTGTCACTACGCGAAGGTATTCATGACTAGAACTTTGATGGCCACGGCGTATTGAATGGATCCAAGGAAGCATTGGAGCTCGTACTCCCTCTACGGCACGGTTGCAAGCCTTAAGCATTAAAGTATATTCAACACAAGATGATAGATAGATAATCCGACAAAGTGCGATTACATATCAAGATCGATTACAACCCATGGACGAATGAGAAGATTACCCCATCAAGGTGCTGATCATGGCACCGTTGATCATGGTTTCCCTTCCTCCGGTGTCTTCCTTCTTCCCCACGAGAGGGTGCTTCCTTCGAGGTGGTTGATCTCCCGCCGGAGATCCTCCTCCTCTCTCTCTAGCTTGTGGATGACCTTCTGGTGCGAATGACTCCTCCCCTCGGTGTTGACGGCGCGTCGGGGGTTTTAGGGTCGAAGATCCTTCGAGGGCAAGGAAAATGGGACCGAACCGGTGCCGGAAGTGGGCTGAGCCGGCCGGCCTGGGCCGGCCGGCCCAAGCCCAATTCGGCCCGGTTCGGTCGCCCCTTTTGCTCCGTGGGTCCTCGCGCATTTATGTACTTTGCCCCCTCCACTTGCATGATTTTGATACTGTTATCTTCGCGTCCAAGATGGAGGCTCTCTTTGCATGAAGTTTGATCTTTTACGCTTCAATCCCCGGGGGTGTTCCTCGTAGCACTTCGGTCCTCGCCACCATTGGAAGTGATTTCAGCAAGCTCATGAACACGAACAAGACTCCATGAATGCTCCTTTGAACTTGTTGCGAATCCGTCCTTTATGTCCATGTTTTCCTACATAAACACAACACTTCCAAATGCATGCACAAAGATGAACTTGTTATATGATTAGTGTGCCTAGTGGCGGGTTAGTTCCATAATCAAATCCAAACCAAAGTGTAATGAACATGCTAGGTGCACCAAAATACACCGTCAACACACGGGAGCCGCGCCGCACCCCCCCCCCCCCCCACGGTGATGGGGATGGGCTCCTCCCCGGGGAGTTGGTGCGGCGGCACCGGGCGCGAGCCCCGGGCACATGATGGCGCCGTCTGCCGGCGTCGGGGCGTTAAATGCCCGTGTACGGGGGCCGGCGCATGCGTGAGGGGCACCCTCGAGCGTGGCGGACCCCGCCGAGGGCGGGGCGTGCCCTCGAGCGAGGCGGAACCCGCTCGAGGGGGAGCGAGACCTCGAGCGGGGCGGAGCCCGCCCGAGGGGAGCGTGCATCCTCGAGCGAGACGGGGCCTGTTCGAGGGGATCCCTAAGAGGGCCGCCTTGATGGGCCGTCGGAGTCCCTGTGGGCCGTCCCCTGCATGGTTAAGCGAATTGTGTTTTGGCCTTGTTGTGGGTTTTAAGTGAGGATTTCCCCGTTGTTTAAGGGGACCCCTAGGGCTGTCCCCGACAGTAGCCCCCGAGCATCTGCGGGTTTGCCATTGAGGCTCCCGCAGATGCTGGAACCTACTGTTAGGACGTTCTTCCCTCCTTGTTTTGCGAACGCTTTCCGTGGGGCCGCGTCAGCGGACCCGCGGGTCTAGCCCCCGAAGCCCTGCAGGAGTGTGGGTGCTCCTGCAGGGGTTAACCGCGAGAACTGGTCAGAGGGCGTGGCACATGTCTCAACCGGCATCGGCGGTGTTTCGGCCCGGCTTCGGTGACGCACGCTTGCGGCGGCGCGTCTCCGGCGGGTGCAGGCCAAGGAGGTGTAGCCGTGCGTTAAGCCCCCAAGCCTTGGCCCGTTCGAGGCGATCGGGTAGAGCTTTACGACTTGTTTTTTAACGCGCCCTCGCCGTCCTTCCGCGGGACGGAGGGTGAGGTTTCCGCAACCCCCATCGAGCGGGTCGCGAATTGCGGATTCCTCTTCGAGCTGTTAGTGGGTGATTCGAGTGGACGCCCATGCCCCGTTCGATAAGGGTAGGCTTCGTGGTCGGAGACACGTCCATGGAAGCGCTTGCATGGGTTTGCTAGGTGGGGCTCGGTCCCGTTCGATAGGGACCGAGGGCGCGGAAGCTCTCCCTCGGTGGGATCCCCCGGCTGGGGCCGCCCTCGCTGGCTCTCGAACACGACATGTGGGGCACCCTCGAGCCGACGGGCTCGAGGAACGGCTCGAATGCGCGTGCCCTCGTCGTCCCTGACTCTCGATGCGAGGCGCCCTGTTCGAACCCGTCGAGGGTCAGGCATCGAACCCCTGATCAGTAGGGCCGTGCGGGGCGGCGTCTGGGCGGCCCTGTCTTTTGCGTTTGCGGCCATCGAGGGGTCTGGACGAGCCTGCCCTCGAGGCGCTGGTTGGTAGCATAGCGTGGCATGGGCGCTCGCGGCGTCTGCTTTACTTCAAGCGGGCACCGGGCGACCTTCTCACGCACATGCCCCTCCTTTTTTAGAGAGTTGACATCGTCTCGAGCCAGGGGCTCGTGCCGCTCGAGGGTTTTGCATGGCATGGGTGCTCGTGGTACCTGCTTTACTTCAAGCAGGCCCCGGGCGACCTTCTCACGTCGATGTCCCTTCGAGGGCTGAAATCGTCTCGAGCCAGGGGCTCGTGCCGCTCGAGGGTTTTACGTGGCATGGGTGCTCGTGGTGCCTGCTTTACCTCAAGCAGGCCCCGGGCGACCTTCTCACGTCGATGTCCCTTCGAGGGCTATTTTTGTCTCGGGTCAGGGGTTCGCCCCGCTCGAGGGTCCTCCTTGCTTGGCAAGGGAACGGGTCATTAAATGCCTTTCAGTCGAGGCCGCGGCTCTGCAACGCGGGCGCGCCTTTTCAGGCGTTGCGGCCGCGCGCGCGCGTAGTGGGCTGCGTGGCAGGCGGATGTGACCGCTTGCCTCGGTCCCTGCTAGTCTTCGCCGCGATGATTGCCCGCCTGCGGTGATGTGGCTGCGGTAGTCGTGGTGGGGCCCGTTCGTCGGCGTGAAGGGAAGATTCCCTGCAGTTAATGCGCGCGGGACATCCGCTCCGAAGAGCTCGCCCGCGGCTTATAAATCTGAGGGAAAGGGGAGACGGCGGTTTTTTACCTTAGCGTCTCACCATTTAAGCTCCCTGCGCCTTCGTTTTCGCCCCGCCCTTGCCGTCGCGCGGTGTCGCCATTAGAGCTCTTCCTCCGTTTCTCGTCATCCGCTCTTGCTGTCCTTCGTCCTTCCTTATGGCGCCGCCTCAGCCTCTCACGATCCTGGAGCCGTACGCTTGGGAGAGGTCGACGGTGACGCCGCTGGCCCTTGGCGAGCTGGTCGCCGCCGGCCAGCTGTCGGCGAACGAGGATGGCCGCCGGCCAGAGTGAATTGTGCCGCCGGCGGCGGACCGCGCGCCCAACCCGCCGGAGGGCTACGTGGTTAGCTTTATCCGCTACCACGAGCGGGGCTTCAACGCGCGGCGAGCCGCTTCATGCGGGCGATGTGCCACTACTACGAAGTGGAGTTGCACAACTTCGCGCCCAACGCGATTTCGCGAGCGGCCACGTTCATGGGCGTACGCGAAGGGTACTCGGGGATCCCGGTCAATTGGGAGCTGCGGGTACACCTTTTCCGCGCGGAGCTCTTCACGCGGCCCACGACGGAGCCGAGGACCCGCCGCGCGGTGCGCGCCGGCGGGATGTCGCTACCCTGCGGGGGGCAATTCAAGAACGACTACATCCCCCGCACCATGACGATGAACAACGCCGGCTGGGAGCGGGGATGGTTCTACTTGCGCAACGCCGAGCCCGGCCTCCCCCCTACACCGGTCGGGTGTTCAAGGAGAAGCCCAGCTCGTGGGGCTACGGGGTGTCCACGGCACAGCACCGTAGGCGGCAGGACTCGGTCCTGGGCGCCCTGAGGAGCCTGGCGGCGCAAGGGCTGAACGCATTGGGCGTCCTCGCGTTCCTCCATCACCGGCGGATCGTGCCGCTGATGGAGAGGCCACTCTGCATCTTCGAGATGACGGAGGCGGCCAACCCTGTCGACCTGGCGCGGTCGCGGATGCTCCCGTCCCCGCTTGGGCGGGCGTATGCGCTCACCCGGCGCGGAACGCCGTCGACACCCGGATGCCGCTGCGTCCGGACTGGTCCCCGTGGGACCTCGAGATGCTCCCCACCGGCCCATTGGTGAGTGTGGTTCTTGATTTCGTTTTAGTTCTTTGTGTTGCTTTTGCCACCTAACGCGTCCTTGGTGTTCGTGTATGCAGCTGGTGAGCTTCACCGCCTCCAAGTCCGTTCCGCCCACCCCCGACTCCCGCGCGCTTGGTCGGGCGGCGCAGCAGCGGGAGCAGGAGCGGGCGGCGCGCGGAGAGGGAGCGCGCGAGGCGGCCGCAACGAGCGCCGTGAGCGCCGAACGCGGAGTACGGCGGCGCGAAGAGCCGGGGCTCTCCTCCCCGGGGACCGAGGAGCCCTCGTCCTCGGGGGGATGACGAAGAGAAAGAGGCCGAGGGGGGAGGGCCCCTCGATAGGTGGCGGCTCGCGCCCCGTCGCCGAACCGGCGCCGGCGGCAAGGGCGGCGTCGCTGGGGGCGGGCGCAACGGCGCCCGTCGCCGGCAATCGACATCGGGGACGCGCGCGCGCCGGCGGGGGCGCCGGCGCGTACCTCGGGGGCGCGTGTGGCGAGCGCGCCCGTGCGCGCGGCGGCGCGTCTGCGCGCGCGGGACGGGGACCCGCGCGCGCGGGGGGCGGCATCGTAGGCGCGGCGGCGCGCCGGCGCGCCGGCCGCGCCGGCCTCATCCGCTGAGGCTTCGAGGAAAAGGAAGCGTGCCTTTTCCTCCTCGAGGTAAGGGGCTCGACGCTTTACTTGGTTTAATTAGTTGATGATTAGGCGCTCTAACCCTCTGTTTGTGCCTGCGCAGGGTGGTGCCAACCGTGCCTCCCCTTGCACCAGCTAAGGTGCTGAGGACGGACGCGTCCATCCCCACCCGGCGGCGCTCGTCGAGAGCGTCACGGACGGGGGCAAGCACGGCGGCGGCGGGCGAGAGCTCGCAGGGCGTGGCTGGGGCCCCGAGGCCTTGGCCGGCAGATCGGTCCGCCGCGGCGCGGCCGGCGGTCCCCGAGGAGCGACCGGCGCGGCCGTCGTGGAGGCGCGAGGTCGCGGCGGCGGTCGTGGCGGAGGCGCGGCCCGCGAGAGGCTGTCGCTGCGGAGGCGCGGTCGCGGCGCCGGCTGCGAGAGGGAGGCGGGGGTGGGCGCGGCTTGCGGCGGCGCCCGTGGTTGCGGAGGCGCGGCCGAGGTGGTCGTCGTGGTGCCGCGTCGGGCGCCCGCGGCCACGGAGGCGCGAGTGGAGGCGCCGGTGGAGGCGGCGCAAGGGCCGGTGCCCGCCGGCGGTTCCGGGCGGAGGTGGTGGAGGTCCCGGATGACGACTCCCCGTCGCCGGGGTGGGACCGGTGGGCTAGCTTCCCCACGCGTTCCCCCCGAGCCCCGGGGAGGGGGCCCTCGTGAGGCGGCACGAGGGGCACATGGTGGCGGGGGACGGAGGACACGGTGCCGAGGCCTCGTCCTCCCGCGCCGGCCACCCCGCCCAGGTGGAGGGGGCCATCGACGATCCCCCGGCGTTTGCCGATGCCGGGGGGAGCGGGGAGCTGCGTGGCGAGCTCCGAAGCCACGGCGCCACGCTCAACCGCGCGCTGAACGAGGCGTTGCGGGTCCATGGCGGCCCTGCATGGCGCGTCTTCCAGGTAGGGCGTCGTCGCTCGTTTTCTTCTTCTTCTCATCTTCGTGTGCTGTTTCTGTGCCGTAGCGCTTACGGATTTTGATGCGTGTATGCCAGGAGCTCGAGCGCCGCGCCCATGACAAGTACGATGCCTTCGACCGGGTGAACGCCAAGGTCCACCAGCTCCGGGAGCGGTGCAGCGCTTTCGACGCGCTTGCTGACGCCCTCAGGTCCCCGGACACCGGGCGGCGTACGGGCCCCGGCACGGCCCCGACGAACTCCCCGAGAGCTCGAGGCGGGGACACGGCGCGCCGCTCGAGCCTCGAGCGGATCCGCGCAGCCCTCATCGATCGTGATGAGGCGCTGTGGCACGCGCACTCGGACTTGGAGAAGACGCGGACGCTGGCCGCCAACTGGGACGCGGAGGTGGCTACCGTCCGCGCCGAAACCCGGGAGCTTCGCTCGTCGCTTGAGGGGGCGCAGGGCGCGGCGGCGCCGGGCCGAGGAGCGGGCGCGCGGGGCCGGGAGCGGCGGGCCAAGGAGGCCGACGACACGAAGGCCTCCCTCGACGCCAAGGCCGCGGCCCTCGTCGTCGGCCGAGGAGCGGCTCCGCAAGAGAGCACCGCCCGCCAAGGGGCCGTGGGGCGGCTCCCGGCGAGAGCGAGGCCGCCCCTCGCCGACGCCCGGCGGCCCCGGAGCGAGGAGCGCGCCGCCCACGAGGTGTCGCGGGGGTCCTTGGCGGATCGGGACGCCAAGCTCTCCAAGGCCGAGGGCGAGCTCATTGTGCTCGGCATTGCGAGCGCAAACCGGAGATAGCCCTCCGGGGAGCGCAGCGAGGCCGTCAAGCGCCTCGAGCCGGCGGTCGAGGGCCGAGCGTCGCGCCCTCGAGATGGAGAGGAAGCAGGTCGAAGGTGAGCCACTGTTCGACTCTTGCCTTGTTGGTTTTTCTGTTGGAGGGCTCGCATTCCCCTTTCTGATTTCTTTCTTGTCCTGGCGATTCCGGGCTTGCGCACCGCCCCGGGGCACGCGGGCGAGCGGCCGAGGCGGCCGCGGGCTTCCTACAACTCCTCCGAGCCGGGAGCTGCGGGAGGCCGCGCGATGCGGCCCTCGAGACTGCCGCGCCGTCGAGGAGGGCGAGGCACGGCCGGCGGCTCCCCGGCCGGCCGCTGCGTGCCCTTGGTGGCCATGTCACCGTCGGATGCGCCGGGCGGCGCACTGGGCGTCCGAGAAGGCCCTCGGAGTGGTGCGGTCCCACTACGAGGTTAACTTCGAGGCGCTGGCGGAGGGCTACATCGTTCCCGAGGGCGTCGAGGACGAGGTGGCCATGGAGCGTGTGGATGCGCTCGCTGCCGACGCCGCCGGGTCGCTCGCCGAAGCTTTCGAGGAGCTCCTCTTCCCGGATGCCGCTGACGCTGCCGCTCCTCCCGCCTGAAAGCAGTTGGGCGCTAGGCCCGTTTTTGATGTGTATCAGTACTCTGGCCTCGTGGCCTTTTGTAATTGAACAAGTTGTTTCATAAACATTTGCTGTAATGAAGTCATTTGTTTATCACGCTTTTTGTTTCTCCTTCTTCCTGAGTAGATTCTAGTTAGGGGAGTTCGATTTTCGCAGGGGGCCTGCTGGGTTGGAGGCGAGAGAGAAGGGCCGTATCCACGCGGCGTAGGCTATCTCTAGCTCGCACGCTCCTTCCGCTGTGCCGCCTGCGCCCTATTCGAATCGTTGCTCGAGGTTGAAGTAGGAAACAAACTTAGCGCATGTGAGTTGTTTTTATTTTTGCGCGAAAAATTAGGACCATTTTGGGGGGGGTGGCCCCCCGCAGTAGCCCCCGAGGGTAACTTGGGTTTCAGGGGAAAGCCGAGTTGCCCTTTCTATTAAACTTGAGATATTTACATAGTTGCCACCAACTGGGGCGTTGGCCGTGTGGTTTTCACAACAGAAAAAATGCTTGGGAAACCTAGCTAGGGATAGAAACGACGTAGCTGTTGGATGTTCCAAGCGTTGGTGAGCTCTTCACCGTCCTCGTTGGCCAGCTTGTACGTGCCGGGCTTGAGTACCTTCACCACGACATAGGGTCCCTCCCATGGGGGCGATAGCTTGTGGCGCCCTCGGTTGTCTTGGCGTAGCCTTAGGACCAGATCCCCTTCGCTGAAATCCCGCCGGCGTATCTTGCGTGCTTGATAGCGCCTGAGGGACTGCTGGTACCTCACGGAATGCATCAGGGCCACGTGATGGGGCGCACCTCCACCCACTTGGAAAACTTGTCGATCGCGACCAACAAGTGGGTGAAGCCCCCGGGCGCCTTCCGCAGGGGCCCGACGATGTCCAGCCCCCACACGGCGAACGGCCATGTTACGGGGATGGTCTGTAGGGCATGGGCGGGCAAGTTGGTCTTGCGGGCGTAGAAGCGGCACCCTTCGCGGGTGCGCACGATCTCGGCCCGGCGTCCGCGACCGCGGTGGGCCGTAAAAGCCCCGGCGGAACGCGTTGCCGACGAGGGTGCGGGGCGCGGCGTGGTGGCCACAGATCCCCGCGTGGATGTCCCGCGGGAGCTCGCGCCCCTCGGGAATGGGCACGCACCGCTGTAGGATGCCGGAGGCGGCGCGCTTGTATAGCTCGCCGTCGACGAGGGCAAAAGACTTAGCCATCCTAGCGATGCGCCTAGCCGCAGCCCGGTCCGCGGGGAGTTCCCCTCGAGCGATCCAGGCAATGTATT
This sequence comes from Cenchrus americanus, assembly GCA_947561735.1. Taxonomy (NCBI): domain Eukaryota; kingdom Viridiplantae; phylum Streptophyta; class Magnoliopsida; order Poales; family Poaceae; genus Cenchrus; species Cenchrus americanus. Next base: position 295,284,771 of record OX387241.1, read on the forward strand.
TTTCCCGCTAGTCCGCTTGGACAGGGGCGGGCTCGATGTCCATTACGTCGGCCTCGTGGGAGCCGTACCCCTCGAGAAGGGAGAGCACGTACGCCTCGTTCGCGGGGTCCTCGTCCATGGGTTCCGCACCCGCTGGATTCGAGGGAGCCCCCGAGGGTTCGTTGTGACTCGAGGGGTAGGGCTCGAAGACGACCGAGGGTTGAGCGACGTCGCGTGCGAAAACGTTCGGGGGGACTGTGATCCGCCCGGACGCGATCTTGGCGAGCTCGTCCGCTTCCTCGTTGTACCGGCGGGGCACGTGGTTGAGCTCAATGCCGTAGAACTTGTCCTCGAGGGCTCGCACGGCTTTGCAGTAAGCCTCCATCTTGTCGTCGTGGCAGCTCGCGTTCTTCATGACTTGATCGATCACGAGCTGCGAGTCGCCCCGTACGTCGAGGCGCTTGACGCCTAACTCAATGGCGATTTTGAGGCCGCAGAGGAGGGCCTCGTATTCGGCCATATTGTTGGACGCGGGGAAGTGGAGGCGCACCGCGTACCGCATGTGTTCCCCGAGGGGTGACACGAAGAGCGAGGCCGCGCCCGCCCCCGTTTTCATCACCGAGCCGTCGAAGAACGAGTCCGGCCTCCGCTTGGATGCCGTGGCGGCGGTAGCTGCGTGTCCGTCCATTCGGCGACGAAATCCGCCAAGATTTGGGACTTGACAGCCTTGCGCGGGGCGTAGGCGAGCGTCTCGCCCATCAGCTCCACGGACCACTTGGCGATCCGGCCCGTAGCGTCGGGGTTGCGGATGATTTCTCCCAGTGGGAAGGAGGAAACCACTGTGACGGGGTGGGCCTCGAAGTAGTGGCGGAGTTTGCGCCGTGCAAGAACCACCGCGTACAACAACTTCTGGACCTGGGGGTAGCGCGTCTTTGTGTCTGAGAGGACCTCGTTGATGTAGTAAACCGGACGCTGCACAGGCAAGGCATGCCCTTCCTCTATGCGCTCCACGACGATCACGGCGCTGACCACCTGGGTGGTTGCGGCCACGTAGAGCTGCAGGGGCTCGCCGTCCTGCGGCGGCGTGAGGATCGGGGCGTGCGTTAAGGACGCCTTCAGCTTGTCGAGCGCATCCTGGGCCTCGGTGGTCCAGGAGAAGCGCTCGTGCTTCTTGAGTAGGCGGTAGAGGGGCAGGCCCTTCTCGCCGAGCCGCGAGATGAAGCGGCTCAAGGCGGCAAGGCACCCCAACACCTTCGCACCCCTTTGAGGTCCCGGGATCGGACCCATCCGTTCGAGGGCCGCGACCTTTTCAGGGTTGGCCTCGATTCCCCGCTGGGAGACGATGTATCCCAGGAGCATGCCTCGCGGCACTCCAAAGACACACTTTTCGGGGTTTAATTTGACCCCATTGGCCCGTAGGCAGTTGAACGCGACGCCAAGGTCGCCAACCAGGTCGTCCGCCTTCCTGGTCTTTACGACGATGTCGTCCACGTATGCTTCGACCGTCCGCCCGATGTGGTCCCCAAAAACGTGCTGCATGCAGCGCTGGTATGTTGCACCCGCATTTCTGAGGCCAAATGGCATCGTGACGTAGCAGAACGTCCCGAACGGTGTGATGAACGAGGTCGCGAGCTGGTCGGACTCTTTCATCTTTATTTGGTGGTACCGGAATAGGCATCAAGGAAACGAGCAATTCGCACCCCGATTTGTTGAATCAACGATTTGATCAATGCGTGGCAAAGGAAAAGGAACTTTAGGACATGCTTTATTGAGACTAGTGTAGTCTATACACATCCGCCACTTCCCATTCTTTTTCTTTACAAGCACGGGGTTTGCTAGCCATGTTGGGTGGAACACCTCCTTGATGAATCCGGCCTCGAGAAGCTTCCGCAGCTCCGCTCCGATTGCCGTCGCTGCTCCTCGTCGAAGCGGCGGAGCCGTTGCTGCACGGCGCGGGCGTTTGGCAGGATGTCAAGGGAGTGCTCGGCGACTTCCCTCGGGATGCCTGGCATGTCCGAGGGGCTCCACGCGAAGATGTCGGTGTTGGCGCGGAGGAAGTCGACGAGCACCACTTCCTATTTGGGGTCGAGGGTGGAGCTGACCCTCAACGCCTTGCCCTCGGGGGCTGAAGGGTCGAGGGGGACCCCCTTGGTGCGCTCCGCGGCCTCGAAGGTGCCGGCGTGCTTGGCGGCGGAGTTGAGGTCTTCGTTGACCATCTTCTCCGGCGTGTTCACCGGCGCTTCATCCGGCGCTAGTGCCTCGCGTGCTCCACGCACTCGACGTCGCGGTCGAATGCGTGCTCGATCGACGAGCCGACGGTGATGATGCCGTTTGGGCGGGCATCTTCATCTTTAGGTAGGTATAATTGGGGACCGCCATGAATTTGGCGTAACGGGGTCGCCCAAGTATAGCATGGTAGGCCCCCTTGAATCCCACCACCTCGAAGGTGAGGGTCTCCTTGCGGAAATTCTTTGGGGTGCCAAACCAAGGCGGCGGGGTCGATGCGCCCGAGGGGGTTGGACCGCTTGCCGGGCGCGATGCCATGGAACGGTTCGTGCCGGGCCGCGGCAGCTCGGTCCAATCCGATCCCCATCGGGGCGCGGCGTATGAGCGTAGAGGATGTTGAGGTTCTTTGCCTCCGTCCATGAGGACCTTCGAAAACCGGGCGTTCCCGATGATGGGGTCCACCACCGGCGGGTGCGGCCGGGTTGGGGACGCGGTTTGGGTGGTCCTCCCGGCTGAACGTGATGGCGTCCTCCGACCAATTGAGGAAGGACGGAGGCGCCCTCTCCGCGGCGAGAACCTCGTGCCGCTCCTTCTTGCGTTGGCGTGTCGACATGTCGACAGTTGGCCCCCAAAGATGAGGAACACATTTTCGACGGCGGGGAAGCCGCCTGCGTCGCCATCGCCTCTGTCTTTCTTGGCCTCCGCCTCCTTCGCGGCGGCACGGCCGTAGAATTTCTTGAGCATATCACACTGCTCAAGGGTGTGGTTCACGGGAGTTTTGTGGTAAGGACATGGCTTTTTCAGCATGTCGTCGAACACCCCCGGGCCTCGAGGGGCCGGTCGAGGGCCCCGTCGAGCCGGGTCGATAGCGAGGGTCTCGGCGTTGCCGCCGTCACGCCCCTGCTCGCGCGCCTCGGGGCGCGGCTTCTTGCCCTTCTTGCCCCACTTGTCGTTGCGGTGGGGCTCCTTGGACTTGCTGCCCTCCGCGGGCGTGTCCTCTGAGCGCTTGCCCTTCTTGCCGTCGAAGATCGCCCCCACGGCCTCCTCCCCGGAGGCAAAGCTGGTGGCGATGTCGAACAGCTCGTTGGAGTCCGCGGGCGGGCTGCGTCCCAGCTCCCGCACGAGGTCCCGGCACGTGGTGCCCTCGAGGAAGGCGTGCACGATCTCGGGATCGCGCCACGGCGGGGAGCTCCGTGCGGCGCTTGGAGAAGCGCCGTATGAAGTCCCGCGGCGACTTGCGGGCTTCTCCGGGTGCGGGGAGTGCGGAGTCCCATGAATTTCCAGGGCGCACGTATGTGCCCTGGAAGTTGCCCACGAACGTGTGGACCGGGTCGTCCCGGGTTATGGATGCGGGCCGGCGGGCAAGTGCTCGAGCCATGTCCGGGCCGCGTCGCCAAGATGCAAGGGCAAGTTGCGGATGATGACCTCGTCGGCCGGTGGCCCCCGCCCGGCGGGGGCAAGCCAAGCGGTAGTCGTTGAGCCACACGCGGGGGTCCGTCTCCCCGTTGTACTTGACGATCGTCGAGGGTTGGCGGAAGCGTTGGGGGGAACGCCGCCGCGCGAATCTCCCTGGGTCGAACACCCGGGTGCCTGGGGGCTCCGGCGTCGGGGAGCGGTCTTCGCCGCTGTCGTAGCGTCCACCCCGTCGAGGGTGGTAGCCCCTTGCTGCTCGTGCGTCCGCCTTGATGGTGCGTCTGGCGTTGATGACGTTGCGGGCGTCGCCATCCAGTGCCCTGCGTGCGTCAAGGAGTCGCTCCCTGGCCGGCGTGCGCCCTTGGTCGGCGGGCCACTCCGCTGGTCTTCCCGCGTGCACCGAGAGTTCGCCCCCCGGCGCGGCTTCATCGTCCCGCGCATCCCCCCGTTGGCGGATGCGTGAGGTCGAGCTCTCGGCCGCTGGACGGCCGCTTGCTCGATGAGTTTGCACCTCGCGGTGCATGTCTCGAGCCTCGGGGGTCGAGGGTGCGGCATGGCCCGCGGCGGCGTCGCGGCGGCGACAAGCTCGGCTCGCCCGCGGGGGCGCGTCCGCGTTGTCGACGTTGGGGACGGTGTTGATGCGGTCGCGGACTGTCGGCCCCGGCTCCCGCGCGCGTTCGCCGCGCGCGGAGGCTTCCCCCCGCCATTGAGGCGCGAGCGGCCCGCACCGTTCGGTATTCCTCCGCCGGCTTGGCCTCGAGCTCGCGGGCTTGGGCTAGGCCGCGCGTCGGCGTCGGCCCCGGCGGGGAGCGCTTGGCCCCGCGGCCGGGCGCGCGGCGATCCCCGCGGGGCAGGTGTGACTTCCCCGTCTCCGGCGCCCACCGCACCGGCGGCATTGGCGGGTCATTGGTGATGACGGCGCAGCACTCCCGCGCGGGATCGTAGCTCCCGGTGCTGGAGTCGTCGGAGCAACCAAACCAGTAGTCCGCGGCGTCGAGGAAACGCCGGAACGCGACTGGGTCCGGCACGCCGGAGAAGTCCCACTCCGCGCATCCGTGGCGGTTGGCGGGTGGCAACGTGTCGACGGAACCCAGGGATGACTCATCCCCTGCTGAGGCGCCGGGGTCCTTGGCGACGAAGACGTGGCGGCCAGGCGGAACCCTGCGCATCGTCGTGTTGATGTTGGTGTTGTAGGCCGACGTAGTGCCACGCAGCCCGATGGGGATGCGCGGTCCGGAGACCGTACGCTGTCCCGCCGGGGCGGTGGCGGTCGTGATCGCGGGCGCGCCGCGCGGGGGCGGCGGCGCGCTCGGCTGCCGCCGCTCGGACCGCGCCCGACGCGAACGGCGCCCGGAGCGACGGTGGCGTCGTGGCGCCGACGGGCTGCGCGCATCCGTGCCCGCGGGCGCCGCGCCGTGGTGGTGCGCGCGGCGGGGGCCAAAGCCGACTCGGCTGGCGGCGGCCGCGCGCGGAGCTCCTCACGGTTGGTGAGGCGCATGAGATAGCCGTTCCCCGTGGCCTGAAAGTTCAGGTCCCCGAAGTGAATTTCGAACCCGGCTGGGAGGGGGTCCGAGCTACCCATGCAGTAGCGTGTAGCACGGTACTCAGTGCGGATCACCATGGAGGGAGTTGACGGAATGACCTTAGGCGCTCGATTGCCCCACGGTGGGCGCCAGCGTCGGTGCGGAATATGGTCCCGACACTAACCGAAGAGATAGCGCCGAGGTCTATCCCTCAATGGTCGATGCTAAGCAATAGAGACACGGGATTTATCCTGGTTCCGGCTGAGGGGGCCGTACGTCCAGCAGTGGTGTGCTCAAGGCACTATATTGCTCAGCACCGGGGGTGCCTGTAGTGGGGCTGCTACAAGCAAGGCGAGAGAGGGAGCGTGGCTTCCAAGTCCCTGGTGGAGTGGCTGAAGATATTGTGGGAGAATTGGAGAATGAGTGCGCGGTACGCTGTGAGTTCCGGTCTGAATGAATCTGTCCGTCTATGTTTTTCTGTCCGTCCCCTGCGGCTGGGGGGTTCGGCCCCCTTTTATAGATCAAGGGGGAGGCGAATTACATGCACGCCGCGCTATCTAGCTACGTGGGGGAGTGCGACGTGCTACGCTGTAGAATGGGCGGCCGTCCGGACGATCCTAGCGGCGATCTGGCCATCATGGCCTACCTTGTACCCGAACAGTGGCGGTTCGAGGGTAGAAGGGCGGCGGATGGTGGCGAAGTCTTCTGATAGGCTCGAGGGAGGTGCTGACGTTGGCCCGTACGGAGTACAGGAGTAGGTAGAACGGCGTTCCTTCCCAACGCGCTCCACAGTGCCGGAGTGGTTGCTACAGCGTCCGGCGTGCGCCTGCACGCGCGGGGATGTCTGCCGCGCCGTTACGGTGGCGGGGATGGCGTTCCACCGGCCTAGCGCCTCCACCTAACCCCGTAGGGTCACAAGAAAGTGAATCGAGGGTGCGTCCGGCCCCCCTTCGAGGGCTCGGCGCGTTAGCCGTACTGGAGCAGGCGCACGGCGTCACGGGACTGACACCGGCCGCGCTGCACGTCCCCCCCACAGTGATGGGGATGGGCTCCTCCCTGGGGAGTTGGTGCGGCGGCACCGGGGCGCGAGCCCGGGCGCATGATGGGCGCCGTCCTACCGGCGTCGGGGCGTTAAATGCCCGTGTACGGGGGCCGGCGCATGCGTGAGGGGCACCCTCGAGCGTGGCGGACCCCGGCCGAGGGCGGGCGTGCCCTCGAGCGAGGCGGAACCCGCTCGAGGGGGGAGCGAGACCTCGAGCGAGGTGGAGCCCGCTCGAGGGAAGTGCTACCCCTCGAGCGGGGCGGAGCCCGCTCGAGGGGAGCGTGCATCCTCGAGCGAGACGGGGCCTGTTCGAGGGGATCCCTAAGAGGGCCGCCTTGATGGGCCGTCGGAGTCCCTGTGGGCCGTCCCCTGCATGGTTAAGCGAATTGTGTTTTGGCCTTGTTGTGGGTTTTAAGTGAGGATTTCCCCGTTGTTTAAGGGGACCCCTAGGGCTGTCCCCGACAGATCTCCTACTCTGGCTCAACTGATGTCTAGACAGGCCATGCTAGATCCAATCCTCATCAGGCCAGCTTCTGACAAAAGGAAAGCTCCATCTCTGATTGCTTCTCCAGGTGTTAAGAAGAAAAGAACAAGCAAAAAGCTACTTATTTAGGTCAGAATTCCCTTCTTGAACATAATGGAATTCTTCATTCTAATCATTTTTATCTTTGCATGATTTCAGACCAGAACTCAGCAACCAATGATCATTACAGATTCTGCCAATGCTTCATCTACTGGTAAAATTTTCACCATCTTATTCTTCAATCAATTTTTCTTCACTAGCACTTATCCCCTACTTGCTAGTTGCAGAGGAAACTTTGGTGAGTCTAACTGTGGGGAGTTCTTCTCCTCATCATGATTCAATTCCAGCCTCACCAAGGATTCAACCATCTTCTCCTCAACCAGAAGTCTCAGCTTCACCAAGAAATCATTCAGTTTCTCCTCAGCCAGACATACAAGAGCCTTCCCTTGAGCCTGAAAAGCTTCCTTCCCCCATTCGGGAAGCTAGGAATGATGTAAGCATGAACATCCATCTTCTCTATTTTCATCTGATAGATCATTATTAATTCGGCAAGAATTTCTTTTCGGGAGGAAACTGTATCATCACCCAGTTATTCCTTCGTTGTGGATGATTTGATTGCCGAAAAAGGAGATGAAGCATCTTCTAGCCAAGCTTTATCAGAAGAAAATCAAGCAAAGCTGAAGGAAATCCTCTCCTTGATGCAAAGGGATGTTCAAGACCAAGTCAAGGATGCTGATCTTCTAAGAGAAGCACTTGAATTTATTGATCAAGATCTCCCTACTGATATCAAGGCTTCCTCAGAACCTGTTTCGCAACTGGATAACCACTTTGCAGCAGTAAAACAGGCCTTGAAGAACCTATTCTCTCAACCAGCTCTGGAACAAAGGAGAGCTACGACCAAGCAATCCGTGAAAGATTTGCATGCTCAAATTCAAAACAATAAGGAATTGCTAGCCAAATTGCAGCCCGTACTTGAGCTAAAGAAAACCAGAAAAGCTGCATTGGAGGTGGAGCTGAGAACCTTGACAGCTCAGATTGAAGCTGATGAGAAGAAGATGGCTGAGCTTCCAGAATCAACGGAGAAAATACGAAAGGAAGCTTCGGTAGCCCTGAATGCAGAAAGGCAGCTCAAGACAAAGCTCTCTGCTCTGTCTAAAACCCAAGAAGCTGATCAGAAATTGATGGAGGATATCAACAAGATCATATCAGATGCAACCAATGTAATCTCAAAATACTTGGGTGTATAATTTTAACAAACAATTTGTAGCCAAATGTTTCATCAACTATGTAGTGTTGCTCTCTGTTAATCTTTATTTTCCATATTTGTTTTGCCATTATATCGACGAGTAGCCTCTGGATGATTCATTCGGCAACTCTGACCATAACAGTATCAGACCCGAAAAACGACCCGACCGTAACACAGCCGAATCTTAACCAGCCAAACCGAATATGACTCAACATGAATCCCAAACGACTCGGCAACGGTTCAGTCGAAAGAGTCTCTCCACTTCCCAAATTTCTTGGGATATGCGCCACGATCTCCGGCCACGATCTCTTCGTCAGTTCCATAAATAAGGACCTCGGGTGCCCCTAGCCTTTCACCAAATCCTCTGCCTTCCAAGCCTTTGCTAACCCAAGCTCTTTCTTTTCAGTACTAGTACTCCCAAGAACTTCATGGCAAACAGCGGCAACAGGCGTCCGGCCAACGATGAGGCCGAAGGGAGCCGTGCCGGCGCTCGTCGGAGGTGGTGATCGTCAGCTTCTTCACAACCCTCTTTCAGATCTTGTCTCATGCCTGACGATTTTCTTTGCGCTTTCAGGCTCATCCAATGGAATCCTACCCCTACTCCAGCTACAACTCCGGCCATGGCGAGTGACTCCTCGGGGTCGTCTAGCCGCTCTTACTCCTCCAGGTCTTCCAGTAGGAACTCGTACTATTCTGACCACGACGCCCGCAGATTCAAGGAGGAACGTGACGCAACCCGGCACGAACTGGAGATCATCTCCAAACAAGCCGGGATTGCCGAGCTCGAGTAGCAGCTCAACACAAGCAGCTGCTCGAGGCCATCGATGGTGAGTCCTGCAACTTGCTCAATTTCAACTTAATCTTGAACTAACTGTCATTGCTCTGTGACCCCCGTAGATTGCGATGTCGAGCTCAATCGGCTGAAGGCGCTAGTTGAGAAGCTGGCGAACAAGGTGAACGCTCCCGGAGACACGCAGGAAGCTCGCCTTGGCGCGGTGATAGGCCGCGTCGACGAGGTGGCCCTACATGGCGTCCGTCTAGGCACCGCCTTAGGCCTGGCCGCCATGTCGACGCGTACTGGCGTCGACTACTCCACACGGCCGCCCGGCTTCGACGGTGGCGCACCGGAGGACCTCGACGACATCGAGGCCACTGTGGAGCGCCTCGATGGCCATGGCGTCGCCATTGCCGATTCCATCCACCCCCAGTCTGTTCTGAACAGGTTGTTTGATTAGTTTGTACTAGGGGTTATGGAATTTCGGCAATAAAATGAAAATTTATCTTTTGTATTTGTCTTGTGGTGATTTCTCCAATTCGTGCATACGAATCTTCATTGTTTTTTAACGCATTCGGGAACCTTTCCTTCAGCCGAATACGCACAAACTCTTGACCCTTGGCGCAGAATCCACAGAGATTCCTCATTTGGGAATCATGAGCACTGTTCTATCGAAAAAATCCTTCGCATCTAAGGAAAAAAACCCGTCGTTTGGTATTCCCATCAATGCACGCCGGCCAGTCATCACTCCCGATGCACTTCCACTGCTAATAAAATAGCTCTCCGGTGCTCTGCAAACCCACTCATACACACTTCCATCATTTCACTCCCTCTCATCCTCCTCCTCCTCCAGAAAAAAACCCCCAAGGCCATGGTAGACAAGGGGGGAAAACCACACGAGGAGAATAGACTCCCATCGAAGCGAACCATCCGAGAGTAATCTTCTCTTCTCACCCCTTTCTCTCGATCTTGACTGCAATCTCGTGATTCATCTTTCTTTGATTTCAGCTTCAACCTGCTGTTGGAGGACATTTTCGACACTGAAGAGATCCCTGAGCACATCTGCTCCGACTCCTCGACTGAAGAAGAAGAGTCCACGCATGAGCAGAGGACCAACCATCAACTGTGTCGTCGCATTCGACATTTAGAGCATGACCTGCAGGACATCACCGCCCGTAGTTGTGCCGAACGCGAACGCCGTATGAGCTTGGAGGTGGTGATAGGCAGTGAGATCTTTATCCTCATTTGACTTCTCATATTCAAGTTCAGATCCCGTGCTCGATGATAATCTGTTCTTCTTCTTCAGATGTGTCCGACAGGTACAACAACTTGAAGGCTGCCTGGAACAGTTTGATGGAAGCTGCAGAACATGCTAGCCTCCAAGGTTTCCGTGTCGCCGTCATGGTGGTTTTGGAGCAGGTGAAGAGGGACGAGCTCAAAAGGAAAAGCGCCGAGCCGAAGAAATGAAGACACTTTCGCTTCTTCCTCCAGGCCTTCTGCTTCATGCAGGACTTCTTTTGTAATCTTAGGCAGCTGTGTTGTTAATGGAGGAACCTGCAAGAACATTTGTAATGCAAAATAGTTTTGTGCTAAGGGCAATACACTTTAGTATTGGTCATTTTCCCTTTGTCGGAATGTTTTGTTCTGAAGGTTGCTTCCTCCCGAATGCCGGCTATTTCCGTGTTTCTGACGCTTGTAATCAACAATCAACTTCAATACTAGGATAATATTTCTTCAAGTATCTCCCGTTTATAGCAGCAGTGAATTCTTCTCCTAGCAAACTTTTCAAGATGTATGCATTTCCAGGCGTACACCTAACCACCCGAAAAGGACCTTCCCAATTCGGAGACCACTTGCTGAATGCACTGTACTTAGTCCCAATCGGCAATGACGCTTTCCAAACCAAATCTCCTTCTGCAAATTGCTTGACCTTCACCTTCTTGTTATAGTACTTAGCAACTCGCATTTTGTTTTTCTCAATATTCTTCAAGGCCCTAAGACGAATCATGTGCAAATCTTCTAATTCGTCCATCATTAAGTCAATGTAATCCTTGGAACTTGAATCCTTTTGCAATATTACTCTCCTCGAGTCCGACTGCATCTCCCATGGCAAGATAGCATGATGTCCATAAACCAACTCATAAGGAGATGTCTGTGTAGCTCCATGAGGAGCCATTCGGTAAGCCCATAAGGCTTCATTGAGTACCGAATGCCACCTTTTTGGCTTCTGATCAATCTTCTTCTGTATAATATTGGTCATGATATTGTTAGAAGCTTCTGCCCGACCATTAGCTTGGGCATAATAAGGAGAAGAATTTAATAATTTGATCCCCATACTTTCAGCAAAATCTCTGAACTCTGAAGATGTAAACTGAGCTCCTTGATCTGTCATAATTGTCTGAGGAATTCCAAATCTATAAATGATATGCTCTTTGACAAACTCAACCATATTTTCTGATGTCACCTTCTTCAATGGAATTGCCTCAACCCATTTAGTGAAATATTTTGTTGCTAAAAGCACAAACTTATGCCCCTTGCTAGATGGAGGATTTATTTGGCCAATCAAATTTATTCCCCATCCTCTGAATGGCCATGGCTTGATAATAGGATTTAGAGCTGATGCTGGAACTCTCTGAATATTTCCAAACTTCTGACAATCCTGACATCTCTTGTAATATTCAAAGCAATCTTCCAGCATTGTCGGGCAATAACATCCAGTTTTCCTAATGACCCACTTCATTCGGTAAGCCGACTGATGTGCTCCACACAACCCATCATGCACTTCACTCATCATCCTCTTCGCTTCTTCTTGACCCAGGCATTGAAGCAACACCCCATCCATGGATTTGTAATACAAACGTCCATCAAGAAGAACAAACTTTATAGCTTTGTACTTGAGCTTCCTAGAGACCTTTCGAGATGGATTCTCCAAATAAATCAGCAATTTCTTTTCTTCAATCATCTTCTGCTAGATCACTCCCAAAAGCATATACAACTATGGCAAACACTTCTTGATTCTCTCTATAACCCGAAGCACTTTGAGCTAGCCTGTTTGCCTCTCCATTGTTTTCTCTAGAAATATGTTGTAAAATTACTAACTGAAAGCTTTTCAGGATCTCTTTTCACTCTTCGTAGTAATTCCTCAGGATATCATTTCGGCATTCATATTGGCCATTCAATTGTTTTATAACTAGCTCTGAATCTCCAAAAATCTCAACTGAAATGGCCTTCGCCTCTCTCAAGTATTGAAGCCCTCTGAGAAATGCTTCATACTCAGCTTGGTTATTTGTGACAGTAGGTTGAATAGGAATAGCAAATTCAAACATTTCTACCCTGAGTGAAATTAACAAAATACCTACTCCACCACCTTTGCCACATGAAGATCCATCAAAAAATAAAGCCCAAGGAGTAATTTCAAGCAAATTAATTGATGAACCATGATGTTCGGTAGTGAAGTCAGCAATAATCTGTCCTTTAACAGCTTTTGCTGACTCAAACCTTAATTCAAACTCAGACAAGGCTAAAATCCACTTGCCAATCCTTCCATTCAAAATTGGCATAGACAACATGTGTTTAATTACATCAAATTTTGAATATACAATGCATTCAGCATTCAACAAATGGTGCCGAAACTTTGTACACGAGTAATAAACACACAAGCAAAGCTTCTCTGCAGTCGAATATCTTGTTTCGGGATCAAGCAATTTTCGGCTAAGGTACGCAACTACTCTTTCCTTTCCCTCAAATTCTTGTATGAGGGCCGATCCAATGGTTTGGGTATCGGACGCCACGTACAACTTAAAAGGCTTGTTCAATTGTGGAGGTACCAACACTGGTGGTTCCTTCATGTATTCCTTGATCTCATTGAAATCCTTCTGTTGTTCGTCACCCATACAAACTTCTGATCCTTTTTTATTCTTAACAGTGGAGAAAAAGGCAACACATTTTGTGAAAAGTTTGATATGAATCTTCTCACAAAATTGATCTTGCCAAGCAATGACTGCAATTCCTTAAGATTGGTTGGAGGAACAATGTTGACGGTTAATAATTGTATCAAAGTTCGTTTGTGACTCGCAAGCGTACAAGTCTCCCGTCGTAGTCAAGGGACCCTTCTTCCCTCGAGTGGTGAACCCAAGGTATCGAATCCGTGGAACAAATGTGTGACGCAAGACTTAATCTATTAAAGCCAAGTAATCTTCAATCTTCGATAAAAGACCTAATGCATCTAAGTAAAAGACACGAAACAAATCTAATCTACTAAAAACCGGAGAAAACAAAGTAAGATTGGGTAGATAAACCGATCTAGAGGGATCGGGGTAAGCCTTTTGTTGAAGTTCCAAGCAAGAGAAGAAGTAGCAAATCGAATCTTAATAGAAGCCTCTTTAAATCATGGTTTCCCGTCCAAATCCGAAAACATCCGCCTTTCGAGACCCCCGTTCGTCACAACGTATCCCTATTCATGCGGGGAGCTTAGGGCGAGTCAAAAGACAAGTCGAGATTCTTTCGGAAGATCCGGCGTGTACCTCTAGCCACCGCGGCTACAAGAACACCCTATGTAATCTATCGCGCGAATAGAATTGGAATAAGCAAAGCCGATCGAAAAACGGAATCTTCGAGGAAACACTTGATCGCTAAGAAAAGATTCAACTTGATAATTCAACTATGACAATGATACATACACAAGATCACCACCGGGATCCTTCCTTGATCTTGCTTCTAGCTCCGGAACTCCGACGTGGTCTTCCATGCAAGGTTCCCACGTCGGCTACGGAAACCCTAGTCAACTAGCTCGACCCTCTCCTCTCCGACATGGTGTCCCTCTCTTCTCTGCTCCTCGGCGGCCGAAGACGAAATCTTCTCCGCGTGGCTCTCGGTCGGGGGGACTATAAATAGCCCGATTGGCGGCTAGGGCAAAGGAGGACGGGTTTGGGCCCTAAATGGGCACGGGGCCGACCGGACCGGGCCGGCCGGCCTGGGCCCATTTAGGCCCAGCCCGTGGGCTCCTTCGCCCGAGGTCGGTTCCCTTGCTTCCCGGATGCTTCCCCCTTCGCATGTAGGTCCATGTCGTCGGTTTCTCTCCGAATTGGACTCAACTCCTTGTCTTGCAAGATTCGAGCACTTTTTCGATCGGGTCCCCGGAGTCCGTCGTCTTCTCGGATCAAGTCCCCGGCTTCTTGGAGTTAATTTTGCTTCATTGCATGACTTGTTCGGGACTTCAAGGTCTTGTCATGAGGTGCTTGATGAACTTATCCCGAAAGTCTTGCATTCAACACTAAAACCCCGCATAAACATTAAACTCCAAAACCGACATGCACACGTGAACTTGTTATACCACGGGGGTTAGTACCAATGGATAAGGTATAAAACTCATGCCAACACCGAAGGTAAACTCATGGCTAGGTTGACGGATTTTCACCGTCAACATCTCCCCCATGCTTAAACCTTGCTCGTCCTCGAGTAAGCCTTCGATGGATATCATCATTGCTAAACAATGTTTAAACCTTGCACTTGATTACACATGAGAAAACATAATGCTCTCAAAATTTTAATTCATTAAAGTTCCATAAAGTACTAGCCTTCATCTCTACGGAGGGTAGATTCTTATTAAGCTTATCCCACAAGTATTAACATGCTCACAAAGTTTTAAATAGATCTCGAATTTTTGAAATAAAGAACGAGAATAAGAAAAGCTAAACCAAATTCACAAATTTAAATCATCTTGTATATTGCTCATGAACTCTCATCTCACTTGTCTCTCAAGCCTATATATTCTACTCCTCTCCCTCTCATATATATGTGGTAGGCTTTATATGGAGCTTTGGGAAAGTTTAGTCCTAACAAGATTTTATAAATGAGGTGTTGTCAAAACAAGACAAGCTTCTCATGGTCTTACCGAGACTCGTCAAAAAGGTCAGTGGAAAATAATGTTGAATCAAGGAGGGGAAAGAGAAAAATACACACACTTTTAGATAAGTGGACATGTGCAAATGGCAAAGAGTGATCCCGAGGCACAAAGGAAGTCCTCGTTATCGGATTGCACATGGTTGGAAAATTGAGAATGGATCTTTTTAACTTGAAGCCTTGAATGCACTTTTAGAGAGATGGGGAGTTCACTTTACGCACATTTTTTTTCTTTCTCATATTTCTTATTCTTTTCTTTCTTTCATTCATTCATTTTTTTCTTTCCTCGTCATATATTCAGTCCATGACTTTCACAACGAAGTTTTGATTTTTTTATACCTTGAAAGTCATGAGTATCACTGGATTTTTTACCCAACCCTATACATCTCTTTCATCATTTTTTTTAAAATATTCCCCTTTGAACTCTAAAACTGCACCGTACCTACCTCCTCCCCCATGCTTAGACGTTGCTCGTCCTCGAGCAAAGAGGCGAAAAATAAGGTAGGTACCGGAATATTTTTCCTTGGAGAGATACTTGAAATCTTCAACGTTGGCACCGTCTTGCGATCTTCCTTGAATTGATGATCCATTCTCAACAATAGGTTGTGGTCAAGGAGGTAATCACAAAAAAAATGATATTTGGTTTAAGGGTGGATATCCGGCGAAGTTTGTGAGATCACCGATGTGGGGATACACAATGCACGGATAAAAGGCTAGCAAAAAGATAGATACGCAAAAATGGAATGACCAGATTCTTAGTCTCGGGCCAGAGAAATCATGGCCTGCAATAACTCACTCAAAAATAAATCTTGTACACTAAGGTTCATGCACTCAAATATATATAAGGCTTTGGATAGGTTGAGCAACACACATGTGATATTTGTGACAAGGTTAGCAATATTTTTGAGCATAAAAGACATCTTTAATCTATTCATAACTTGAGAGCACATAAAACACTATGGGTCTTTATTTTAATCATGACCTCCGCTGAAAATTAAGCTAGCATTTAAATAAATTCAGATTTGTATTTTTAAGAGAGCACTAGCTTAAACATGCATAAATCAATTACAAAGATGAACAAAGCTGCAATTTTAATCATATATCATCATGGCACGAATTTTGTAACTTTTCCAATGATAAAATCAAGGTGGTGTCTTTATTAATGATGACATCAAGTTGAAATACAAACTGAAAATAAACTAACATGCTTGCTGAAATTTAAATAAAAACAGAAAATACTACGCAAACACACATAAGCAAAAGCTGAAAATTACAGAGAAAAAGAAAAGAAAAGAAAACTAAAGTTCCTAAATCTTCTAGTCCTCCGCCGGTGGTTGATGTTGATAATCTTGATAATAATACCCTTGCTCGTAATATGATTGGACATTCCCTCCGACGAATTGATTTGGCTCCACAAGGTGAAGGCGTCCAAGTTCAAAGGCAATATTTGCATTGCCTTCACCAAGTTGAGTTGCGTTAGCTTGGATGGCTGCGATGTTTTGAGCGTTTCTTGCAGCATACCCTCCAATAATGGCCATGCTTTGTTGTGGTTGGGGATAATGAGCGTAGGACTCCGCGAAGTTAGCGTTGGGCACAACATAATTTGGTGGGGGTACCGGTGCACCACCCCCCCATGCTTGCTCTTGTGGCCCTCCGTAATAACTTGGCGGAGGAGGAACCCCGCCGAATGGTTGCACATTGGGTTGTGCTCCACTCGCCTGTGCGGAGGATGTTCCCTCCTCTACGATTCTTCCTTGCAGGGACAAGTAGTCCCTCTTCCAACCAATCTTCTCTCCCTTCATTGAAAAGCCTAAGCCTCTCGTTGGGAAGAGGTAGGTTCACAATGGCCAACCGATAACCTCCTCTCTCATCTCCACTAATGTACTTGCCTTGCAAATACTCAATGCCGAGAGAGGTACCACGCAAAAGGTGGTCGGGGTTTCTTGCGATCCCCGGCCGCAAGGAAAAGGCCAACATGGAGAGGTAACACCCCGAACCAATATTACCCGCCCCCGATGTTGCTTCACAACACCAACGGTTGATCATGAGGTAAGAGGGGTCTATTGGCTGCCTGGCAATTAAAGCCGAGTATAGCCAATTCAACTCCGTGTCGGTCACCTTTGTTTCCTTCATCCTCCCCAATACCCTCTTGCACATCCAAGAGTGAAATATCCGGATAATGGGGTTGTGGATGCAATTGCGTTGTTGATGGGCTTCTCCGGAGATCATGTTCCCCGCCAACATGCGGGTGGCACGTCAACTTTCTCCGGAGCTCCCTTGTGGAATCCAAGCAGCTCCCTAACGTGCTCGTAGGGAACCACTTGTTCGATTCCCTCCAAACGGAATGACAAGCTTTGCACCCCATCATCATCAACGATGGGTGCAATAGTCATTAAAATTTCCAAGGCGAATCCCAAATGGGTGTCCACCGATACTCCGTTGGAGAACTGCACTCATCCGAGGTGCCCCAACATATAGTATATGCCGGTGCAAAAACCCAAGGTGTAGAGTGCTTGGTCGTCGAACTGACGTTCGGCACAAGCCTCTTCTCAAGATTAGAGAGCCTCTCCTCCTCTTCCGCCGACAAGATGATGAAGCCGTACGAAGAGTGTGTCGGGGTGTAAGGAGGTGGTGCGGTTGAGCGAGTCGATCGTCGTGGTGGCGCGGGCTGCTCCTCCGCGTGCCCACGAGGTTCGGTAAACCTCATGGAAGTGCTTCTTGCAGCCCTCATACCACCAAGGAGGAGAGCATCGTTCCTTCTCGGTGGTGCCGTATCCGTCTCCATGCTCCGGGGAGACTCGGAAACCAAGTGCCTCCTCGAAGACGTGGTTGATGACGGCTTGGACGACGACGAACTCTTCTTCTTGGAGAAGAGACTTGTGGTCTTCTTCCACATGGTTGCTGCACTCTTTTCTTCAACTAAAATTCCGGGTTGCAACCGGTAACTAGGCACTTAAACTCTTTGCTTCGGATGTGGACTTTGAGTGGATTAAGGATGTGGATTTTTTTTTTCTTGAGCTATCAAGCTTGGGAAGGTTGGCTATGTCTACGGAGGTTTTGAGCACACAAACTTGAACACACAAACAAAGGAAGGAGAGGGAAGCTTGCCTGCAGAAAACGGGAGCCGGGGGGCTCCTTATGTAGGTGAGGCCGGCCTCGGTGCTCCTCCCCGCCTCGTCTTTCTTCCAGCACGATCGTTTCACCTCTGCAACTTTCCTGCCCGCGTGCTCCATGAGTTGCACCGCCCAAACGCTCTCGTCCACTCCTTGGTCCTTCCACTTGATGCTTCATGTTTTGGGTCATGTCCATGCTCCCTAGCTCCACTTGCTTCACATGCTACCATGAAATTCCTACAAAGTTGATGCTTGCTGCCCACCATGCTTGTCCTTTGAATGTGGAATTGGTGAAAGTTGATGAAAGGGAATCCAATGGTGCATGCATGAATACTAGATTGCCTCCATTAAGGTGTGTTTAAGGTTAAGCACTCCTCTAATTCGAAATTTAAAATATTTTCAGAGCCATGCAAGAGCTCGAACATAATTTTAGAGAAGTTTTTAAACCATTAAAAACAAATGCAAGTCGAAAATATTTTATTTTTACGTCGATTTCGGTCTCACCGGTATAGTTTGCCTTCATTGGTTGAGAGCAGACTTTTTCCCGGCTTGATCATGGGGGCATAGGTTTAGGTTCTAATTTTGGCTAAATAAGAAAGATTTTGAATAAAACAAAATTAGAATAGGCTTAGAAAAATTCTAATCCTAGAGAAACCAAGGATAAAGATTTTTAAAACCAACCAAAAGCTTTGATTTCTAGGTTCACGCGAGTCCTACCACGTGCTGAATTTTATTAACACTTAAACATAAATCGTGGCTCTACTCGTGTGGTTTTAGCATGAAAAATAAGTCAACCTTAGCACCATAATGAGGGTGAAAGGTTGAGCTAAGGTTCTGAAATTATTTGGTTGAGGGTTTCTCGAAAAGAAAAGAATCAAACAAGCACATAGGAGGGTTCATGCAAAGGGTTTATGATAAAGCAAACATTCAATCAAGAATTATGTCTCTAATATTGTTCAACCACTTCTAAGTCTAATGTCTTTGCGTAATAAAACTCAAAAACTAAATTATTAAAAAGACTCGAAAAACCCGGAATCGGGTTGTCCTCCCGTAGCTTATTCTTGACTTGACGAAACGGGTTGCCTCCCGCCTAGCGCTTCGTTTATAGTCCATGGCTAGACTTCTTCACTTGATTACTTCGGATCAACGCTCTTCGTGGGCGTTGCAATCTTGGGTACCCGCTTTGGCTTAGTCAATTTTTTTGGTCTTCACGGCCGGCTTTGTCCTTTGGTCTTGACGGATGCAACATCTTCCTTGTGGCTCGGCATCTCGAACTCCGGTCCTTCGGTCGTGATCTTCATGGTCTCTAGTGTGATCCTTCATCTCTCCCGAATGAGCTTGAGTAGCCTTCGCCGTCTTGGGACCTTGGAGTTGTCTCGGATATTCTTCTTCGTTACCCATCGGGCGCCCGGCAAGTTGTCCCACTTGCGTCTAGCATCTTCATCACGATGAACACTTCACGTATAGAGCTTCCGACCTCCGTCACCTTGCCATCGAACTTAGTGACGGCGTCCTTGGACATGGTCGTACTCCACACACTCCTTGCATGAGGATCTTGCTTCGGCGGCCTTTAGGTGTTGAGCTTCTTTCTCCATCTCCATCTTCTCCATCCTCCTCTTAGGTAAACCGATATGCCACTCAAGGAATCCGACTCGTATGCATTCAGCTCTCGCAATCGTCATGCGGATAGTTGAGACTTTGATCTTGAACGGCCTCCCGGCGTCTTGAAGGTTTATGATAGGTAGATCAACGATGTCCGGGGTGCGCGGCGCTCCGGTGGTTGAGGTTGATCTTCCTTTGGACTTGGAGGTGGTGATTCCCTTGGAGATTTCGACGGTCCTTCGACTTCAACTTTTGAATCTAGGGTTTCCACCCCTTTAGCTTGTGTTGCATGTCACCTTTGCCCGTAAAGTTTTCCCTGGATCATCCACAAAAAGGTTTGGGTTTCTTGGAGAGGTAGCCAACCATCTCCGGTTAGGGTTAGCAATAAGCAAAGTATGCAAAAGAAACTAGAAAACAAAACAAATCTATAAAGACTAGAGTTAGACAAACTAGATTAGATGTATTTTGAGGATGATCAAAATTTAATAGATGCAAAAATAAAACAAAATCAGTACTGAAAATTACAAAAAAAGCAATAAAAAATCAAATCTTGATCACTTGTTCCCCGGCAACGGCGCCAGAAAAAGGGGCTTGTTGACGGTTAATAATTGTATCAAAGTTCGTTTGTGACTCGCAAGCGTACAAGTCTCCCATCGTAGTCAAGGGACCCTTCTTCCCTCGAGTGGTGAACCCAAGGTATCGAATCCGTGGAACAAATGTGTGACGCAAGACTTAATCTATTAAAGCCAAGTAATCTTCAATCTTCGATAAAAGACCTAATGCATCTAAGTAAAAGACACGAAACAAATCTAATCTACTAAAAACCGGAGAAAACAAAGTAAGATTGGGTAGATAAACCGATCTAGAGGGATCGGGGTAAGCCTTTTGTTGAAGTTCCAATCAAGAGAAGAAGTAGCAAATCGAATCTTAATAGAAGCCTCTTTAAATCATGGTTTCCCGTCCAAATCCGAAAACATCCGCCTTTCGAGACCCCCGTTCGTCACAACGTATCCCTATTCATGCGGGGAGCTTAGGGCGAGTCAAAAGACAAGTCGAGATTCTTTCGGAAGATCCGGCGTGTACCTCTAGCCACCGCGGCTACAAGAACACCCTATGTAATCTATCGCGCGAATAGAATTGGAATAAGCAAAGCCGATCGAAAAACGAAATCTTCGAGGAAACACTTGATTGCTAAGAAAAGATTCAACTTGATAATTCAACTATGACAATGATACATACACAAGATCACCACCGGGATCCTTCCTTGATCTTGCTTCTAGCTCCGGGAACTCCGACGTGGTCTTCCATGCAAGGTTCCCACGTCGGCTAGGGAAACCCTAGTCAACTAGCTCGACCCTCTCCTCTCCGACATGGTGTCCCTCTCTTCTCTGCTCCTCGGCGGCCGAAGACGAAATCTTCTCCGCGTGGCTCTCGGTCAGGGGACTATAAATAGCCCGATTGGCGGCTAGGGCAAAGGAGGACGGGTTTGGGCCCTAAATGGGCCTGGGCCGACCGGACTGGGCCGGCCGGCCTGGGCCCATTTAGGCCCAGCCCGTGGGCTCCTTCGCCCGAGGTCGGTTCCCTTGCTTCCTGGATGCTTCCCCCTTCTGCATGTAGGTCCATGTCGTCGGTTTCTCTCCGAATTGGACTCAACTCCTTGTCTTGCAAGATTCAAGACTTTTCCGATCGGGTCCCCGGAGTCCGTCGTCTTCTCGGATCAAGTCCCCCGCTTCTTGGAGTTAATTTTGCTTCATTGCATGACTTGTTCGGGACTTCAAGGTCTTGTCATGAGGTGCTTGATGAACTTATCCCGAAAGTCTTGCATTCAACACTAAAACCCTGCATAAACATTAAACTCCAAAACCGACATGCACACGTGAACTTGTTATACCACGGGGGTTAGTACCAATGGATAAGGTATAAAACTCATGCCAACACCGAAGGTAAACTCATGGCTAGGTTGACGGATTTTCACCGTCAACAAACAACTTCATCAATAGCTTTCATGCTCTTCTTGCCAACTTCTATTCCTCCCTCATGCATCAAAAATCCCAGGAACTCTCCAACTGAAACTCCAAAAGCACATTTGTTCGGGTTCATCTTAAGTCCATGTTTTCTAGTGCATTCTAGAGTTTTCCTCACATCATCCAAATGTGATTCATGATCCAATGACTTGATCACGACATCATCAATATATATCTCCACAATTTTGCCGATCAACTCGTGAAAAATATAATTCATGGCTCTTTGATAAGTTGCACCAGCATTTCTCAACCCAAATGTCATGACAATCCACTCAAATAACCCTATATGTCCAAGACATCTGAAGGATGCCTTTGCTACATCTTCCACTGCCATAAAAATCTGATTGTACCCTGCATTGCCATCCATGAAGCTAATAACTTTATGTCCAGCAGCAGCATCAACCAACAAGTCAGCAACAGGCATTGGATATCCATCCATGGTGTAGCCCTGTTTAGATCTCTAAAGTCTATGCAAACCCTCATCTTTCCGTTTTTCTTGTAAACAGGAACAATATTAGAGATCCACTCTGCATATCTGCATGGCCGAATGAAATTTGCATCTATTAATCTCTCAACCTCTTTTTTCACGTCGGCCAATATTTCATCCTTGTAAATTTTTCGGGGAGGTTGCTTGTAAGGTTTATAACCAGGCTTGATTGGCAACCGATGCTCAACAATGGAATGATCCAAACCAGGCATCTCCGAATAATCCCAAGCGAAGCAATCTTTATATTCTTTTAGTAGCTTAATCAACTGTTCTCTGAAACTTGAATCCAAGTTAGCATTGACGAATGTCGGCCTTGGCTTGTCACCATCTCCAATGTCTATTTCTTCCAATTTATCAGCCAACATAAATCCACGTCCTAACTTTCCATCAGTTCCATCAATTGGATTCTCCATTAAAAATTACTATAAGAGCCGACTGCTTGAATCGGCTGTTGATCACTGTTGATTGGTTCAACAGGACCTTCACCCCAGTCCTTGCCTGAGAAGCAATCTATGCCTTGATATTCCCAGAAGGCTGGTTCCACGTTAGCCATGCTTACTGAATCATCTGCTTGGACAACTTCCACGTCATCATCTACCCACTGAACAAGTTGTTGATGCATAGTAGATGGAATGCAGCAGTTCGCATGGATCCAATCCCTTCCAAGCAGCAAGTTATATGCTCATTTGCCTTCAATGACAAAGAAGGTTGTAAGCAGAGTCTTAGATCCAATCATCAAATCCACATGCACCCAGCCCTTGGTGTCTGAAGGATTTCCAGCAAAATCATTCAGAACTATGCTTGTTGGCGTCAAATCTCCAGGGCCCATGCCAAGCTTTCTAAATGTAGTATATGGCATCACATTGACAGCAGCTCCACCATCAACAAACATCTTGGTCAATGGCTTCCCGTTGACGTACCCTCTTAAGTACAGTGGTCTCATGTGCCGATTCTTGGCTGGCTTATCAAAAGTAGCTTGCTTGGCCAACATTAACTGTGCCATCAATCCAAATTGCTCGGCCTCATCCATATTTGGCAATACCTCCTCCTGCACAATTTGATTAGCTGGAGCCATGAATTCATTCGGCAAGAAACATATCATGCATGTATGAGCCGAACGACCAGATTCATCAGGTTTGTCTTTTGGGCGCCACACTTGTTTCCTCTTGATCCATGCCTGCTTCAGTTCTTGATTCCTCAAGCGTTGTACCCTTCTCTTCTGGCTTTTCCCTAAACCAGATGGGCACCACTGTCCCTTTTGCCAGACATACCCATGATCTTCTTCTTCTTCATGATCAACCCACCTGTGATCAGCATGCCTTTTCCTCGGTTGATCATCAATCTTATTTATTTTTAGGCGCCGATCATCACTAGGATGCATCCTTCCAATTCTTTCATGGACAGATCAGCGATTGCCAATGTCTTGCTTGTATTTGATATACTTGTCACTGCATTCGGGGCAGTTATTCTGCGTGGGAAGCTTCAAACCCTCGTTCCAACAGTGTTTGAAGAAGGCACATCCCTAATGTGCACGCTCTTGCTCTCGCATATATTCTTATTGTTCCATCCTGTACATCTCTTCTTCATATCTCCGCTTCTCCTCTTCGTACTTATGCTTCTGATAGCGCTCCTTTTCTTGCTGACGCTGCCATTTATTGAGGAGAATATGCGAAGTCACTCTGGGTTTAGAGGATTCACCTACTTCAATTTAACTTTTCGGGAAGCGATGCTCTTCTTTGTGAATCTGTTCAAATGTGACTTGTCGAGCGGGATCAACTAAGCCATCCTGCTTTGCCTTTGCTGAAGTCAAAACTTTCACCTTTTCCTTCCCTTCAACAACGTTCACCATGTTAATTGAGAACCCGATCGTGTTCTGAGGGAATGGGTTACCATCCAATTTCATCTTATTATCAAACTTCAGATGACCTTCTTGGATAGCTTTCTGAATTCTCATTCTAAAGACCCTACATTCATAGATGGAATGAGAATTTCTGTCATGAAATCCACAATACCTCTTTTCTTTCACTCTATCAGGCCGAAGCATAGAATGCCCCTCTGGCAACTTGATCCGACCTTCTTTCACGAGTAAATCGAAGAGCTTATCTGCCTTGGTTACATCAAAATCATAGGTGCCTTTAGCTTGCTTGATCCACCTCTG
Source organism: Cenchrus americanus (assembly GCA_947561735.1). NCBI lineage: Eukaryota > Viridiplantae > Streptophyta > Magnoliopsida > Poales > Poaceae > Cenchrus > Cenchrus americanus. The sequence goes on from OX387241.1 coordinate 295,308,783, forward strand.
ATTTACTGTCAATGGCTCCTTGCCCCACACTATCTCTGCTGCGGCTATTTCCTCTTCATCATCATATTCATCTCCTTGATCTACCCTTTCAAGGAATTGATTATAGATGTCAGCTACATCATTGTGCTTGACAAATCTGGAGTCTTTCTTGAAGCCATATGCTTGGTTGCTCATCAATAACAGTCGGTGTGACAGCTGGCCAAGGTCGTCGAATTCCATCCCGAATAGATTTTCCTGAATGGCTGGCAACATCCCTACTACAGCCATACCAGCCAATTGATCATCTGGTATGTTTAGAGAGAAGCACATGCTTTTTGTCTCTCTGAATCTCCTGAGGAACTCCATTGTTGTTTCATTGTTCCTCTGCCTCAAGGTAGTCAGATCAATTAGCTTTTTCTCATTACTGCCAGTGAAATAATGAGCATGAAACTTTTGCTCCAAATCTTTCCAAGAGCAGATTGAATGAGCAGGTAGAGAAGTGAACCATGTAAACGCTGGGCTTGTCAATGACAGAGGGAAATATCTAATTCTGAAGGCCTCATCAGCAGAAGCTTCTCCAAGCTGCATTAGGTACCGGGCTATGTGTTCCACAGTACTGGTATCATCTTGTCCTGAAAACTTAGTGAACTCCGTGGGAACTTTAACCCTATTTGGTAATGCCATCCTGTGGTACCATTCTGGGAAGGGAGGTGTATATACGTGTCCTTGGTTCTTAGGCTTTAGACCGAATTGATTTTGAAGCACATCAGTCATTCTCTGCACCAGGAGATCAACATTGGTGTCTTGATTCCCTAACCCCCCAGCAGGCATCCCTGTAGCACCACCATACCCAAGATTCGGGAGAGCATCAATAGCACTGTAGTCCATGAACTCTGAATACCTGTTCCCGTACATGTTCCTTTGCAACCTGTTACTTGTTGGGGCTATCCTGTAGGCAGAGAGCCAGAGATGGGTTGAACTCCAGTAGTGCCGAATGCCATCTCACCATATATGCGTGGATTAGGTATTGCTTGATGAGGGTTCTGCTGGATCGATTGACTACCCACATGCCGAGTTGGCTGAACGCTCATACTTTGTTGAGGCGGCTGAGCACTTACATCTTGACGAGGTGGTTGGCCATTAGCAGCAGCACTTGATTCACCTTGCTCAAAATGTTTGTCCACGTTTGGGCAAAAGACACCAACCATCATTTGTCGGAAGCTATTTAGAAAAGCAGTGTTGTGTCTAGCCATTATTTCCTCCATAGCTTGCCGTATCATACCAAAAGCTTCTTGTTTCTCTGCAGCAGTTGTGGCATCAGTCTCTCCTGGCATCAGAACTCTTGGCATATCTGTCCCGAGGAATGGCACACCACTCCTATTCTTGGAAAAAGACATCAGACATTCTTGCTGGAATTGCTCCACAGCTTCTTTCAGTAGTAGTTGATGTTCTGAAGACAGTTCATTGAAGGTGACATCCAGGATAGTTTGGATGTCAGGCATCTTGATCAACTTGAGTGTCCCACCAGGCGTGCCAAAAAGTGTGTTGACGTAAAATCAGCACCTCACGCCAAGCACACAGCAAGCCGGATTAGCTGGCTTCACACACATGGCCCGGGCGTTAGAATCCGGAAGCGTGCCAGTCAGTTTTCCCTGAAACTGACAAAGGATGAAAACGGTTAGATAAAACCTGGAACTTGCCAAGTGGTACCAGACAGTTCCGTATTTACGGCTATAAAGCCAGTTAGAACGACATATAGCTACAAACAAGCTATCTGTCAGCAATCTGAACATCATTCGGGAACTGATAAAGCATGTAAATAGGGAACAACCGAATGTATGATGTAAGCATGATGAAAAATCGGTCTTTATTTAAACAATGTTGCAGCACGTAACCATGACTGATTATCAAGAATAAATCATGATGAAATAAATAAAAGCGAAGCATGATCATGAATTCGCAGTAAACAAGCATGCATAGATCAAAAAGCACTAGTCTACCACATGTCTAGGTACTTTCAAACCTATCGAGCATGACATCAAACAAGTTAATCCACCGCATGATACAACTTGTTTAAAATCACACTACCAACCAAGAATAGATTAATCCACCGCATGATACAATCTAAACATGAAAGGCTAAAAGCATACATTATATAAAGCAAACTCATGAACATGTTTCACTCGTGAGGGGACTGCCGAATATAGCTGTACAGCCGAATCGGGTTCCGCAGAGAAGGAACAAACTATGCAAGATTAACAAGCTTGAACCCGCAACACGTGAAAATCTAGATTGATTCGAATTCGGCCACTAGAGAAAAGCATGACTCGCTTGCCATGTCAAGTTAAAGATTTGAGAGTGCAACAAATGGATCCCAAACAAGATAAAGCCGAATCTAGTCAATCTAAATTGGGCAATAAAAGTGTTACATGAATTAAACACAAAAAAGTAAAATTCAAAACAACACATAGTAACTTAATGAATCTATTAGATCTTGCCAAATCTAATAGAGACGATAACTAGCTCCGAGCTAGATCTTAGTCTACCGCATGGCTCATGATCCAACAAGAAAGCCTTCTTGAACCAAGATTAAATCCACCGCATGATACTAAGCATGGTAACAAGACTACTTGCATCATGGTCTAAATCCACCGCATGATACTAGACATGATACAAGGTTGCCGGTACTTACGGAGGTCGACGGATCGATGGCTCCTCTCGAAGAACTCGACGACTCGACTAGAAGGACTCGAAAGTTGGCACGGGGCCGGTTGTTGTGAAATTACAAACACTAATGGTTTACATTTATACCCTGGCTCTAACACGACTCCTAGTCGACCACGATTACAACATTTATTGCCGAAAATTAATACCATAGCGTCATATCCGTCTCAAACCGTCATCAATTCATCCCCTTCTCTATACTCAATCCACGTCATCACGCATTCCCGAATGCTTTTCCACTTTCACCTGTGGAACAGTTCTTCTGCCGAAAACGATGTACTCCCGACCGCAGACGCCTCTACCAAATGCTTTGAGGAAAACCTTCTGCCGAATGGTGCTCTTCTACCAAATTCAGCCCACGCGTCAGTCTCTTCCCTACACCAATTTTTGGTGTTAACAACTCGTGCATGAGTCGCGCCACGCAGTGTGGCGTGGCTCCCTTCGCCACGTCAGATGCGACTTTTTCCAACGCCACCGTGGACATTAGTCGCGCCACTTCATGTGGCGTGACTCAAGTATTAGTCGCGCCACGAGGCTTGGCGTGACCAAAAGGGCTATTTCTTGCGATTTTAGTTGGGGTGGGGTTAGTTTTAAAATTTTAGATTAAAAAGGGTTAAAAAATGGACCGGGATAACCCGCGACCAGTCGCGCTATAATGAATCGCGCGACCCATTGTGCTACTAACACGTGTCCCGAAAAGAGTTACTCCCTCCGGTTTGGTAAAAGAAGACGTTTTGGACAAGATTTGAGTCAAACATTGGGAATATAAATCATGAATAACTTTTAAGTTGTTGAGTTTAGAAATGTGAAAACTACATGAGTAGATTTGTTTTGTAAAATACTTTCATAAAAGTATACATATGTTAGTTTTTAACGGTAGCGCTAATCTACACCCTAGGTGTAGAATCCTATTCTACACCCAACAGTAATTACTGACCAAACTGCGTAAAAAATTACTGAACCAAATCGCGAGATTACTGACCGGTGAGCATGGTTCAGTAATCCCAGGACTTAGTTCAGTAATTGTTAATCAGTTTGGCCAGTAATTACTGCTGGGTGTAGAATTTTACTTTACCGAACCGAGGGAGTACCAGATAGCGCGCGATGCAAGAAGACGTTGCATGCATGCTGTTTTATGGTGACGTCATGCAGGTGCGTGAGTTTAAAAAAATCCGTAACTTTTGAATAGAGCGTCTGTTTCTGATTTTGTTTTCATAATTGTGTTCTACGCGTCGAGACAAACAAAACTAGATCTCAGTTGCATATGTTTTGACGACTTTTTTATTTGTAGCAACTTATGTGTAAACGTATGGTTGAAAATTATCAAAGAGTTTATTGCATTATCAAAGAAGTTGCTACAATGTATACACTAAAGTTGTTATCATAGAAATATACGAAAGTTGTCACACCATATCATACAACTTACGATATATATTTAGCAGCAACTTGTGCAGAGATAGATAACAACTTATTGTGTATAGACTCAATAGCAACTCATGTGGAGATAAGTAACAATTTATGTTAAAAATTGTATAGCAACTTGTGTGCAGAAGTATAACAATTTATATAGCAAGTGTTAATATATAACTAACTATAAGTTGTCATAATATTAAAAATATTTCAGAATATATCCAACATGGGTCTTGTTTCGTAGATCTCTTCGCAAAAATTACAATGGTGCAAACAGAATTGAAATTGGACGCTTCGAATGAAAATTATCACATTATTATTTAAGGCAAAATAGGCAAACTCGTCCCTGAACTTCCGTCTAAAGGTCGACTTCGTCCCTGAACTTTTGAAACGGCCACTTTAGTCCCTGGACTTTTCGGATCGGCATCAGTTACATCCTGCATCCCGTTTTCCGTCCACGGCGTCACACGGGACGTGACGGAGCTCTGTAAATGACGTGTTTACCCTTCTTCCCTCTGCCATCCCACGCCCTCACGCGGTCACACCCTTATCCACACAGGAACATAGCCGCACGGCCAGCGGGCAAAGCAAGGCCGCGCAGCGAAGACCGGCCGGCCGCGCCCTCCGAGGCCGCGCGGCAGCACCCTCCCTCCCGGAAGCAACACCGCCCGCCACCGCGCAGCCGAGCGCCGCCCGCGCCCCCAAAGAACGAAGCATCGCCGCGCCCCGGCAGCGCAGGGCGCCGCCCGCGCTCGGAGTAGTGCCGCCCGGCATGGAGGCCGATGCAGCACCGCGCGTGCACTGCCCCTGAATCGACCGGCAACCTCTTGCCCGGACGCCCGCCGGCCTCCTCCATAGCTGCTCGTGCGGCCCCTAGGTGCTGACCTGCCGCTGTACATCTGAATCGGCCGGCCATGGCTCGTGGTAGCAGGCAGAGGAGCACTTCAAGGATGGGGATGGAGGAGGAACAAACCACAATGAGGAAGCAGATCACAGGATTGGGGAGATAGAGGTGAGGAATGCATTTCCCCCAGTTTTGGTGTTCAGATCAATTCCTCTTTTGTATTGTTCTCATGACGAATTCGTTGGTTCTAGCAGCTGGATTGGTTGCTGGAAGAACACTCAGAAGGCATGGTGGTGAGGACAGGGATTACTTGCCACCATGGACAGTACCCACGGTTGGCCTGCTGCTGGTCTAGTGTGGATGCAGGGAGAAGGTTCTTGCAATGCTCAAATATGGAGAATCCTTGTGATTTCAAGTACTGGATTGACTCTGAATTTTCTGGGAGAGCAAATAGAGTGATTCAAGACCTGGTGTCTATGAATGGAAGTTTGTCTGAGCTTGTAAAACATTTTCATGGGCAATGGGATGAACTCCTTGGTTCCAGACAGGAGGCACGACAAGAATGTCACAAATTGAAAGACATTTGTAGTGAACAACTTAATTGCATATGTATCTTGTTGTGTTTTGCTGTTGTAATGGCAGTATGCCTTTCACTGGTGTTGTAGGCATTCAACTGAATGCAATGCCATGAATGAATGAATGTAAAATTTGTTGTGAAATATTCATCTGTCATCCATGAATGAATGAATGCACTGTTGTTGTGAAATATTCATCTGTCATCCATGAATGAATGAATGAATGTAATGTTGTCAAATTTCCATGAATGCAATCCATGAATTGAGTAGAGTATGACAAATGGACCAAAAGGAAGAAAAAAATTCAGAATTGTACGGAGATGAACAAACAACACTAAAATTATTACTACGCTGCAATGTGCACACTACTTCCAGGATTACTACGCTGCAGCTCTAGAGCATAGTCAAACAACCTAGCATACTCACCACTCCGAGCATCCAGTACCTTTTTGATAACTTTGACTTTTGCTCTTTTCACCATTGTCAAAGAAACTCCACACCCATGTCTTCTTGTATAGTCTCCTTCATTGCTCTAGCCCTCCATGCTGGGTTAGCCTTTATAGTACTCTCATATTTCTCACAAATTCTAGCTGTAGACAATCTTTTATTTTTCAAGACTGGGCAGCAAGAATGGTTGGGATTATAAGTAACAATCTGAAACCAATCTGTTTTGGAGTTGTATGAAGCATGCAAAAGCCAAGGACAACCTTTCCATGAGCATACAGCCCTCAACCTTTGGTTGTCATTCTTAAGAAACCTAATATTTACCTTCATTTTCAGTGCATACCTTGCTATAGCATCCTTGAATTCCTTCCTACCTTTAAAGCACATGTCTAGAGCAAATTGAGGTGTCTCTACATGCCTATCAAATATAGGAAACCTGCACTTCCTTCTCTTGGCATCAGTTTCACTGTCATCGTCATAAGAAAAATCTTCATCTGAGTCAAAATATGGAACCCCATCTCCAATATCATTCACCTGAATCATACTGTTACTGTCATTCCCTGTTGCCTGATCCATTGATGTTGGGGTGTCCAATGGGATGCCTTCCTTCTTCTTTCTTTTAGACATGTATGCTTTGTACTTACTCCTAATCTCTTTTGCTTCTTCATCATCATCAGATGTAAATCCTGTGGCTTCACATTCAGTATTTCCCTCACCTTCTTGGTCATCCTCTTCATCATCTGTACCGATCTGTGCACCTTCATGTGTGGCTGGAGCATCTAAATATTCACTTTGCTCACTAAGATGTGCATCCACATGTGTGGCTGCAACATCTAAATTTGAAACATTTTCATCTCTAAACATTGCAAACACATCTTCATCTTGTATTGTTTCCACTACATCTGTTTCAGTCATTGCAGCCATGTCCACATCAATTTCTTCAGTGTAAATGTCAACAACCCCAACACAGTCAACTGCATCAAGCATGTCAAGGCATGACTTATCATCAACAAGCATCCTCATTCCAGTATGCACAGCTGCACCACATGGCAACCAATACATCCTAACAGATCTTCTAAATATTGTGTGATCTTGTAGGTGACCTTCTAGCTCTGGGATTGACAATTTATCCTTATCTATGTGTGAAACTCCCTCATCCCCATTGCAATAGTTCAACAATGATCCATCAACAACAAATACCCCATTGAAATGAAACCGAACAGTCAGTACCTCTGAATCTCCCATCTTCTCTTACGCCTACAGGATGTTTACTAATGTCAAAATCACTAAAATAGCAACATCCAATTTGGATCCATGAATTTAATGGCATGCCCTTACCTACCGCAGGCAGGTGCTGTCTTCCTTGTCCTCTCTCCAGGACCTCGCGCCCAGCTCGCCCGCCGGCGCTGGTGGTGCGTGGGGTGCAGGGGGCGGCGGCGTAGGTGGGCGGCGGGCGCAGGGGGGCGGCGCGCGCGGTGGCCGGCAGCGCGGGTGGCCGGGGCCGAGGGTGGGCTGCGCCGGCGGGTTGCCCCGGTGGCCGGCGGGCTAAATCACCCTGCTGCTCGATGTCGTGGCGGCGGCACACAGAGGGATTTGCCTTTCCTTTGCCTAAATCAGATGGCCAAACAGAGCTCCGTCAAGTCCCGTGTGACGCCGTGGACGGAAAACGGGATGCAGGATGTAACTGATGCCGATCCGAAAAGTCCAGGGACTAAAGTGACCGTTTCAAAAGTTCAGGGACGAAGTCGACCTTTAGACGAAAGTTCACGGACGAGTTTGCCTATTTTGCCATTATTTAATTGAAGAGAAAAAGTAAAAGAGTGGGTCCAGCAGTTTCACGGGCCTCCGTCAAGTATTGCAAAAGGTCACGCGTTGTACGCTCGTTGTGGTAAAAAATTAAGACTACATGTGGACCGTAGGCTATAGCTGCGCAACAGTCGTTCGCTTGCATTGGAGAGCGATCGGTCGCCCAGTAGCTTTTCCCTTTAAAAATAAAAAAATCGCTCACGAGCAACTACAGATTTAGTGGGTTTGATAGCCCATTATTCGAATTTGGGCCATAAAAATCTGCGAGGCCCATCGCATCAACCAACGGTCGGCTGCAAATCCTTCTATCCCCCCTTCATTAACTGATTTCACAAAACACTCCTTCGACTATAAACAAGACGTAATAACATAATAATTTCACGTAACTCTTAGGTTGTTTTTTAAAATGGCAAACTCGCTGAAAAAAGAAGGGGGCCTTTTCGGTCGCAAAATCGAGTTCTTTTTTTTTTTTTTTGACAACAACCAATATATTATATTATGCGACCAACTTACATAAAAGTCCTCCGGGAGAGGACTGAAATACAACTTGGTCCCTTGACCGGATAAGAACAACAACTGCTACACCACGAACGACGACGATCTCGCAGGCAGAAGGCTGTAGACGCTACAGCCGGATGGAAGGCCGTGCAAAGCATCGGTTGAAGTTGGATCGATGAAGCCTTGTAGAAGGCACACACCAGGCGACCGAAAGATAAATGGATTGCCGTCGCTGGAGGTTGAAGAGGAGACTCCAAGTCGAAATCCAGGGGGAGGACGAGAACGTCGAGGCACCATCGGAGCGTAGCCGCTTGGTAGAAGCCTTGGTCAACCGGATCCGAGGCCGCAACGTTGAGGTGGAGGGTGGAGCAAGCGGCGCGATGATGATGATGGATGACTCGACCAGGGCAAAGCGGAGGGGAGCAGCAGCGTGGCCCGGGAGCGCATCCACCCGGCAGGTGCTCGATCCGAAGACACAGCGCGAAATCCACTCCATCCACAAGCGAATCGGAGCAGAGCAGATCTGGTGGGGTGGAGGAATGGAACGGGGAAACTGCTCTGCAGTGAAGGGAGCGAGGGGATTCGGCAACAGATTTATTACTACTGACCTGGACCGCGTCGACGGCGACAAAGAAGAAGCCGAAACCGGAGACGACGGCGACGACGGAGCAGCCCAAGCAGAGACTACCACGGAGGGATAAAGCCATACAGACACTAAAGATCTACTAACTAGATAACTACTACTGCAAACTAGAGGCTTGGGCCCCTCTCCCGGCGCTCACCGGCGAGAACGCCGGAGGCGGACGGGAAGGGGCCGGAGGAAGGAGGGCGGGTGCGGTTCCTTCGCGAGGAAGGAGGGCGTTCCCCTTCGCGTGACTTTCGTCTTGGCAAATGGCAATTGGCATCCGCAAAATCGAGTTCAAGATCGGGTCTTCCTCAAGCTCGCGAAGCAGCAGCGGTGGCGGTCAGGCGCCGCCGCCTCCTCTATCAGGCTCGGGAATCAGAAGTGCCGCGCCGCCTCTAGCACGTGAAGGACCATCTTCATCGAAGCAGAAGGCTATCCCGTCTCATCTGCCGCTGCCGGCACCGGCGCCGCCAGGGATCCCGTTTGTCGACCCGCCATGGCGGACGGGTTCCCCGCCGCAGCCGCGGCCGAAGCTTCCGCTTGCTCAGTCAGTCCCGCCTTCAGATCATTTTGCACCGACGGGCACAGATGCGGTGAGTTCCAGTTTCTTGTGCTGTCTTGGGTTACGGACTTACGGTCGAGTTCTTGAGCCGTTGAGCGTTTAGGAGCTTTAGATGTGATATTGGTTCGATTTCTTGCAGTATTGGGTTACGGTGGAGTTCTTGTAGAGCGTTTTAGAGCTTTAGATTAGATGCGATATTGGTTCTTGATGTCTTGGGTCGAGTTCTTGCAGAGCGATTCGGAGCCTAGATGTGATCTTGGTTCGAAACTTCGAATTCTTGTAGAATCAGTTCTCGGATACATAATTCTACGGAATTTGGAAAGTTATACTGGTAGTCGTTAGTTCTTGTCTCGGGTCATGGTCAAATTATCGTGATTCGGGGAGTTAGATTCGACCTTATTTCCTTATTTCTGGTCTGTGTTTGGGGGAAACTTGATAGTCGTTTCATGGGTTCTCTTGCGATGAGGATAACCGGGATTTAAAAGATAACAGGGGATTACAAAGTTTTTTTTTGTTAAAGTTTCTTGTGGCAACTTGCATACTTAAGTCCTTTTTTAAGCTCAGGAATATTTACTGATATCTGGAAGTGTCGTTTTAAGGTCTTGCCAGTCATTCTTTTCTGTTATTAAGACAACAATCATGACATTGGGTAGTCTTTGGTTCTTTTATGTCTGTAACAAGAAGAAAAAATAAAGAAGAAATGGATACTTTGGTTTCTTGGGAACCCAATTGAACTATTTTGTGTTGGTCCTGTGCTAACAAATTTTTTAACATTTGTGATTTGTTCACTTATAGTTCTCGGCCGGCTTGGTTGAGATTTCTTCTGGTGGCTAGTGCAATGCTGTGGGGGGCGTCTCTCCCCCGTCGGTCAACTTTTTTTAGTTCTAGGCCATCTTTGATAAAAGTCTTATGAAACTAATTGTTATTATTGATTGCATGCTCACAATTTGTAAGCCCATATGGTAGGCCCTGATTCAAACTTAAGATGGATATTGCAACTTTACTTTAAATTTGTGTGACTGGGCATTTAATAGCTTTATGGCCTAATAATTTGAGAAGAATTATGTATCAGCTGTTCATCCCCTTGATTCTTTGTTCAGTTTATTTGTGATTCAACAGTTTATTTAACAAAGAACTGTAATTTTTTCAGGAGGGACTAAGTGGGTTGCATAACAATGATCGGTGTGAGTGAAGATAATAAGGAGCTAGAAGCATCTTATAAAGATCAAGATAATGGTTATGCTTGTGAGTCATCTGTGTCACTCAAGTTTTTGGCTGGGGCTACAAAGAGGACTTACCCCAGACCACCAAGTGACCATTGTATCCAGAGTCAGTCTCCTCTCCGGAAGACAGTAGGTCCCCAAGATGGTGGAGCAGCTGGGCTGAATTCCAAGAAACAACATCATCACCTCGCCTTGAGTATAAAATGCACCTTGAAGCTCTATTTGGAAAATAAAAAACTCACTAAAGATGTGGAAATACCTGGGACATCAAGTGATTGCAGAGTCTCAACTGTTGCCAGGATGGAAACAAGATTGTTACTGAGAAGAAGTGCAAAGGCCTTATACAAACTTCATCGCTCTGGCAAATGTTTGGATGGCGCTTTCACTTTGAACAATTTCTTGTTAGATGATGATATGTTCGTCCATCTTGACTACAAAGAGGAATCTGCAAAAGATTTCAGCAAGCTTGGTGCAAAGAATGATTTCAAGCAATTTGTAAGGACAGTCAAGGATGATATTTTTGCTTCTGAAGACATCCCACAGGAAATCCTGAAATGGCTTTCACTGATAGAGCGAGAAGCTAGAGGGTATGAGTATCTTATATGCTATCACTCAAGCCTAATGGAACACCACCAGACGCTAAATACATTCTTCTCACTGTATCACACATTGCAATTGATGCAACAAAGGGACCGTGCTGGATACCTATTTGTTCTCGACCAGCTGGAGAGGTTTGATGGTTGGACAGTATTTGACTTGCACAATAAGTACTTCTTCGATACATACTTAGGAAGGGATCTTTCAAAAACTCACCAGGTGCAATATGGTACAGATGTGATGTCTCTGTTGAGGTTAATCAGGAATACCTTTCAGCATATCACTTTGAAGACCATGGATGACAGTGGCAATATTACTTTCGGACCGGAAGAGTTCGAGTACATTCTGCATGATCAGTTCCCTGACCTCATAGCAGAACTCATGGAGGCTATGTTTGTTGCTGGTTATTTGTCAGATCTCAATCTTGAGCATCAGATGTGTTAGAAAGACTTCAGGTAGCGGGATTGAAATTTCAGAAAGGAACAAAGCTGTAATGAAGAGGAGTTGAATTGAGCCTACTTATCCATGAAACCAAAATGTATTGAAGCCTTCCACTGAGCCTGTGCTTTCTCATTTTAGTTGCATGTATAGTATACAAATTGTTTCTTGATCAATGATTAACACACGTTGTTCATGATCAATTGGTAACACAATATGTCTGTGAATCAAGTTTTGGTTAGAATACTGCAAAGAAAATTGCTTGTGGATTGGATGTACTTATATTCAGTCTTCCTCTGAGCCTGTGTTTTCTCATTTTTGTTGCGTGTATAGTTGAATACAAATTGTTCCTTGATCACTGTACTGATGGATTAACATCCATGATCAATTGGTAACACGATCTGGATTCTGGATGTACTGTGTGATTGCACATAATATACTGAGCACTGGTAGCTAACTATTGCTTTGTGGATTGGATGTACTGTGTGTTGCACATAATATACTGAGCACTGGTAACTAACTATTGCTTTGTGGATTGGATGTACTGTGTGTTGCACATAATATACTGAGCACTGGTAAATAACTATGGGAGAGTAGCTTTTGGTTTTATGGTTCAAGTGTAAAATTCAGTATGTCACTATGGAAAAGTTGCAAAAACGCCTTCTGTGCATTTCATTCCATTCCTTTTGCAATACCTTTTTTGCATTCCATTTCTCAATTTACAGAGTTTTTGCTGCTTCATATATATATATATATATATATATATATATATATATATATAGGGTGATACTAAAATGCACCTGTGTGCATTCTCGTATAACAAATGCACGGACCGCGGTTGCAACTTCGCAGCTTAACCAATTGCAACTTGACGGACCAATTGCAACTCGACGTGAACCAATTGCAACTTGACGGACCAATTGCAACTCGACGTAAACCAATTGCAACTTGACGGACTAATTGCAACTAGACCTAGCTGAGCTGCAACTAGGTGCGAACCAGTTGCAACAAAGAGAGTAACCGATTGCAACTGTGACACTACACTAATTGCAACTCGACGGAACTAATTATAACAAATCTGACTCTGTTGCAATTGGACACGAACCAATTGCAACTAGACTCCTAATTGCAACCCGACGTGAACAAATTGCAACCAGAATGAGCTCCAGTTGCAACTGGACAAGACCTAGTTGCAACAAGGGTGGGTGCATTCTCTATACAGAATACACCCAGGTGCACTATAGCAAAACAGTATGTAAATTTAGCTGCAGAAAAAACATGCTCTTGTCTCTCCCACCAACTCCACCACCCACCTAGTTGTCTGTAGTTTCACTTGGCGATCTGCAAAAAACCAAAAAAAGCAAACAAAAAAAAGAGAAAACCGATCGGTATGGTTATTTGCTCCAACAAAAAAATAAGAGATCAAATAAGAGAGATCACTGTATGGTTGGTTAGTATGGTGACATGCCTTCATGTTTTTATTTCCCTGGTTGGTCAACTGGTTCAAGTTTTCATCATGCCTTTCATGCTAGTATGCTTAATAGTAACATCAAGGTTTTTGCTGCAGACATGTGTGTGTTGTGAGTTTGCAACCATAGGATGATAGTCGTCAAAGTGTGTTATGACTTATGAGTTGGTTTGTAAAACCATCTGAATTGGTGTCTAAAATTTACCTAATTGGAGAACTAGCAGTGTTAAGTTGTTGTCCAACAAATTATACATGTGTGTGTTGCGTTGGTTTTTAAAACCATCAGAATTGATGCCTAAAATTTACCTAATTGGAGAACCAGCAGTGCTACGTTGCTGTCCAACGAATTATACATGTGTGTGTTGAGTTGGTTTTTAAAACCATCTGAATTGATGCCTAAAATTTACCTAGTTGGAGAACCAGCTGTGCTAATTTGCTGTCCAACAAAGTGTTGTCTAAATGTTGCCTATTATTGGAAATTTACTAAGAAACTGTTGCCTAACTTCTAACAAAGTGTTGCTTAAATGTCTACAGTTATATAATAAGTTGGAAAAATGTGCACTAGTTTCTGTATGTAAAGTGAATGCATCGTACATCAGATAAATGTACGTTGAAAAAAAAGAAAGGGACAATATGCACCTTGCTAAATTCTCATGATTTGTTGCAGTAAAAAAGTTTAGAAAGGGACAGTCTACAGCTTGCTAAAATTAAGTACAGAACATACAAAGTGCCCCCCCCCAACGTTAAAGAAAAGACGGAGTCGAAACTACATGTCTCACCTTCAAAACATGAAAAAGGATTCCCTCCTCGCTCGCTCCTTCAGCAATCCATGTGTGCATACGAAACAAAAGAGAGGATAAAAATGAACCCAGTTAGAGTATGATTGTCGCAGCTAAACGAACGATGCGATGTAACATAAAAGGTACAACCAACTCCTTGGTATCAGTATGACACTTTATATCGTAACGTCAGAAAGTAGCAACATACTCGTGCTAGTCAAACCTACATTGTCTGTCAGTAAATTAATCGGCTTTTACTGGGCATACATGACTAGAGAGTATATCACTAGTACAATTATCACACAATTGCTGGTCATAATGGCTGGACAATCAGAATACTAACAATGAAAAACCTCCATAGTCTCTATTAAAATCAACATTTCAAAAGATTATTCAGTTAGAAAAAACTATCTGGCAAAAAAAGAGAGATTATAATGTACTGTCAAACACACACGGAAGTTCCTGGTGGTATGATCATCAAATGTTTGAAAATGATATTTCAGTACCATTTCAAGCTATAAACTAGAACCTCAGTAGTCCATTAAAAAACAGTGCAGTAAAGTTTATAGGTGCAAAACAAAATAAAATGCCAATATCCCAGTGCTCATATTTCAGTACAAGTTTCGAATTAATTAACCAATGGAACACAAAAATGCTATACTCAATTATAGGTGGGCCATTTCAGACAAAGTATACTTAAGAGGAAAATTTGCAGTAATCTTTAGCAAAAAAACATTTAAGGCCTTGGGAAAACCACAATAGCCATGGGCTTCATTACTTGAAAAGTCGTCTTTTGGGAAACAAAAATTAACACTAATTTACATTAAACATTTAGTAAAACTGAAAATAACACTAACCAGATCATGCTTAAAAATTCTGTCCCGCCACTATTGATTTCAAGAAAAAAAACAGCATTTCAAAATGCACACTAGACCTTTGTACATTCACATTTATATGAGCATACCAAAAAATGTTAGACTATCAACAGTGCGATAGAAAATACCATGCCCTATTTGTGCATTTGATCCATGGATATAGAATTGCCTGAATTTTAGCAAACTAATGCCTGAATTCTAGCAAACTATTGCCTGAATTCTAACAAGGTGTTGCCTAATTTGTCTGCACATTTGATATGTTTGCAAAAATGAATTGATCAGCCAGGGGGTGCCATGAACACATATGCGGCAACTTAACAGTCAGTCAGATAGCACCTCACCTTCTAACATGGGATGTTCCCTCTCCCCGCTCCTCCACTGCCACTGAATCGTCAAGCCCCTTCATGTTTGAGCATGCAGGATTCACCTTCGAGCGCCCAGTATCCTCCTCCGCGCTCCCTCTTCTGCGACAGAATCGTGAAGCCTCGAGCACGCGACCTGCTCCCTCTTCTGTGACAGAAACATGAAGCCCCCACTCCCCTGAGTATCGAAAAATCCAACAAATTAACTCGAATCCTTAAAATGAAGACGAAAATCAGTATGCATCTAGACTAACCCAAAAACAAAATGGAACAAAAATTGAACTGAAAAAACCGAACAAAAAAACTTATGTTTACAAAACTAGGTGCAAAAATAAAGTACTACTTGTTTTTTATAACATGGAGACAATTTGCTAGATCATTGGAATATTCAGTTGCTAGATTATTGTACTATAATGCCTTTATCTGCTAAATTTTTGCATGTTAAACTAAATTAAGTTGGTCAGAACATGCAGTAGCTCATATTAATTTCTTTTACTTGGCATCATAGTACATTTGCAACACCCACCACACATGATCTCTATTCTGATGCAGTGCAATGGATGGCGGAGGTTCGGTATGGTATTGGGAAATGAATATGGCAGAAGCCAAGAAGTCAAAACCAGATTGACTCACTTTGTCTGAGATTATGTAGTGGTGGCCATCCATACATTGGCAATCCCCATTTCAGTGACGGAATGATATATCCTAAGAACATTTTCATGTCAGGACTGAACATGGAAATGATGAAAACTACCAAAGCATAATAAAGATAAGAATTCCCAAGTGCAGAAAAATTCTACCTAACTGGAACAAGTAAAAATGTCTATCTAGACAAGGCAATGTTTTGCTTGATTAAAAAAGACCTGCCTAGTATAGTACTTTCGCCTAGCTGAAACAATAAACTTGCCTAACTTAAACATGTGAAATGGCAAACTAGAGAAAATAGTAATTTGCTTAATTCAATAAAATCTTAATTGATGAGGGAATTAATCTAACTTCACCATTTAGCATGACCAGAAAAACAACATTAACATTAACAATTACCAGATTATTTATTGTTACCAATTAAGTATATCCTTCCCACATTCCCGGTTCCCACTACCTTGGGTGAATGCAATTATTAATTTGAAGAAAATAAGATAATGCTTAATGTGATCAATCAGATATAAAAGACACATCTTTGCTAAGATAAATGTTAAATAACAAAATCATAATGGGGAAGAAAGGACCTTCTAGTTGAGCAGTCACATGGTGATGATTTCCAAAGATGGTCTCTGGGAATGAGTCTCTGAAATGCAAACAAAGGAAAATTAATACTCAAAATAGACTTATGGCACGCCAAAAATGGTTCATAGTGATCCATGACGAAATTTGGAACACAAGAACAAAGTTGAACTAGTTGCTTCTGCACCCACCTTTCACTAAATTTTGGACTCCTGATAGAATGAAAACACCACATAGTACACCCACTATTTGATTTAATTATTCAACCTCTACACAAATCGTTTTTACCAATGTCAGTAAATCAAGCAACATAAGGGGGGACCAAGTGCCTACTGATTGATTTAATTCCTCAACCTAACCACCATCACAATCACCATCAAAACCAGGAATCTAGAAAACCACAGGTGGAAAAGAGGGGCACCTCTCTGGAGGACAAATCGTTTTGCATATTTGAATTATGAACAGGAACTGATCTAGTCGTATTCACAAATAAAACTCATCCATTCTTTTATAAGAGAAAAAGAGAATTAATAAAGCTCTAGTTATCTGAACAAGAATCCCCCAACCAACAAATATACCTGTAGTTCTTATCTAATGAACCTGTATCCCTAAGCTGACAAACTGTGGATTTACACTTCCCATCCACTCTTTGCTGCCAACTTGAATTAGTAATCCATAGAGATAAAATACCAAGACATCAGTTGCTGGATCCATTTCAGTGAGATAACAATGGGAAAGCACAAGGAACCAGACGATTCTACCTTGAGCTTGGAGAATTTTGCAAGAGATTGTCCTGGCGCTCAACACCTGGACATGCCCACAGAGGCAACCTGCAGCGGTGTTCAGGTCGGAGCCGCACAGGTACAGGGCTCCAAGACACATTGTTGGGCGTGTACTAGTCACCTGCAACCTGGTGGTTGGCAATGGGCCTCGACAGCTGAACAGATACAACAAAAATCCCATGTGTGAGCAGCCGACTGGAAGAAAATCCCATGAATCAGTGGGAGATTTGTAGATCTAGGCAGCAATACCGGTGGGGGTTACCAGGAACTTGGAGGTGGAGACCCATCTGCACATCACCATGCCCATCTTCCTCCTAATCACTTCATTCAAGCCCGAGCAGACAGGACCATGCCTACCGACTAGAACCTGCCATCGACTCCCACGAGGACGCATCCTTCCTTTGCAGTGTCGATGAGATGCAGCTGCGAAGCGCCGAGATGAGGGTTGCCCGCGTGAGGGGGGAGCAAAATCGCCGGACGGGGAAGGATAGAAACCCTAGAGAGAGAAATGGGAATTAGAAATGGGGTCAGCGACGAAGGGAAATCACAGTCTGCTCACCTCCGTGTGCTGACACCCTTGGATGTGTTATTCCTCGCCGCGCAGGGTTCACCGGCGACGAAGGAGGAGAAATCGCGGCAAAATCGCCGGGAGGCGAAGACAGATATGAACCCTAGAGGGAGGGAGAGAAGGGATGCGAATGGAGAACGATGGGAACCGAACGGGCGCGACTTGTTGACTAGTGAGTGCTTCGACTTGTTGGGTCCACCGCGTGGAGCGAGTGAGAAGCTCAGCCGATCCATCTGCAGTTAGCCGCGCACATGGACACCGGCTGTAGGGAGAGGCTTCGTGACAGCCGCCTGTCAACAAGTCATTGGGATATATATAAGGGGGACATTCAGGCCCTGTTTGGCACAACTCAGCTTTACCAGTAGAGCTGTTTTTTGGAAAACAACTTCATGAGCAACTTCATGAGCAGAGGAGAGCTATATTTTTACAGCTTCACCATGTGCTTAACTCTGTGAGAGAGAGTTTTCAGAGAAGCTGACCAGAGAGCTGGTCGTTTGGCTATTGAAGTTGTGAAGCTGCTCGTGAAGCCGCTCATGAAGCTGTACCAAACGGGTCCTCAGCTTCGTCAGTTCAGTAGCAGATTAGCCTTTACAAACAAGCACGCCCCCTGTCCTGGCCGGATTCCAGGGTGATTGGATATGATAGCTTCTGTGACCCTCCTCCTCATCCGGACGTGCCCATCGATGCCATGCCACCACCCTGCGCCGGTGCGCCCGCGTCAGGCGCACCCAGCGAGCCCGAAGCTTGTTCGATCCGTGATCTGCCTGCGCGCGCACGACCGCGACACGACACCAGCCGCTCGATCAGCAGCATGCTCGTAGTAGGTGATTGGTGTCACTGATGGTTTTGTGACTGGCCGTGGTTGTTATTTGTTGATGGTGCAGGTGACGAACCAGGTGTTCCGGTACGCGAAGAAGTGCGGGGCGAGCTACATCAACAAGCCCAAGATGCGGCACTACGTGCACTGCTACGCGCTG
Organism: Cenchrus americanus; assembly: GCA_947561735.1. Lineage (NCBI taxonomy): Eukaryota > Viridiplantae > Streptophyta > Magnoliopsida > Poales > Poaceae > Cenchrus > Cenchrus americanus. The sequence continues at coordinate 295,327,543 of OX387241.1, forward strand.
CACTGCCTGGACGAGGAGGCATCCAACGCGCTGCGCCGGGCGTACAAGGCACGCGGGGAGAACGTCGGGGCGTGGCGCCAGGCGTGCTACGCGCCGCTCGTCGAGATCGCGGCGCGCCACGGGTTCGACGTCGACGCCGTCTTCGCCGCGCACCCGCGCCTCGCCATCTGGTACGTGCCCACCAGGCTGAGGCACCTCTGCCACCAGGCGCGAGGGTGCGGCAGCCACGCCGCCGGCGGCCTCCCGCCGCCCCCCATGTTCTAGCTAGTTTCTCTAAACGCGCGGCGGAATGACGCCGGTGCGCCGGCCGGAGGCAGGAAGTTCGATGGTATCGTCGATGATAGATGATGTGTGTGCTTTCTCTGATGATATTGTCACTCGTTTGCTGTTTTCTTCTAACTAGTTAGGAGGAATGAGCTTATAAAATCGGGAGAAAAGGAGTGGATGCACTTCGTGGTGATGCTCTACTTGTTGAGCCCGAACAGGCCGGGACACCAGTTTACAGATAGTTTGGATGACCCCACCCTCCCACTCAGTTTATGTTGTATTGTATGTCTTATCCCTCATGATGATCATGTTTAGAAAAAATGCTGTATCCCTCCCTAGATGTGAGATCGCACTTATGCTTTCATAGCCGCCCATTTGTTCCTTAAAAATACAGTTCCATGGGTGGTTTCCGATATCATACTCACTATACACTACTACTTTTTTCCTATATCATACTCCCTCCGTACTAATTTATAAGGTGCACACGTAAAATGAGATTCAAACTTTATAATCTTTGACCAATAATTTACCCATCTATTTTTTTGTTTTGTCATTCAAATTTTGACATGGTTGGATTTGTAATTAAATGTACTTTCCGATGAATATAAATTCATAATCATAACTAATATAATACAAAAGAAATGAATAGTCAAAGTATGATTTAGAAGACCGTGTCATGTTAGCTCGTGCCTTATAAACGAGGATGGAGGGAGTACTCACTATACACTACTACTTCTAGCCTGCGTTGTGCGCTATTTTGTAATTTTGCCAGCGTACGGTTTCTTTTCATAGGATATCAACTAGAAATACCGGGACATGTAGCCCACTAAATGATAGGAAGGTTGTGGATATTTTACAGGATTTAAAGTTGTGTATTAATTCCTTAAAAGTTTATGATATTTCTTAGTTAAAAAGCAGGAGTCATGGATTATGATAGAGTTAGGGGGCTTTTCCGCAAAATTTTTGAGTTGTGGTTAGATTTGTAGAAAGTTTATGGTCTTTTCCATAAAAAATTGTGGACCATGTTAGTTCCAGTAAAGTTCAAGTTTGTTAGAGATGCATAGGTCACGGGTTAATTATCATAATAAAATTAAATGAGAGGTGGCTTGATCGAGGTAAATGTCGTCAATTTTTCTGAAATGTGGCTTAAAGAAATGTTATTTTTTTTAAACTTGAGGGGGATTAATTAAAATGTTGGACCAATGGTTGGACCACTATTTATTTTCGATAAAGTTTGAGTGCTCTTGGCATTCCTTCAAAGTTTTAGGGGTTTTTGTAAAGCTGTCTAAGAGGCGGTTGGAATGAATTTTTTTTTCAAAGTTTGAGGGGTTTCCATAAAATTATTTTTGTGGGTTGGACTACATATTAATTTTGATAGAATTTTAGGGTGACTTTGTAAAAGTGACAGCCGTGTTGTCATTCCACAATATCTCAGAGGTGGTTCGATCAAATACTATTTTCACAAAGTTTGTAGGGGTCTTTGTAAAATTACCTGAGTGATGGCCGAATTACATACTACATAGGCTGATACACACGCTACACAGCGTCTGTCATAATGATTTACATCATAATTTTATGTAAATAAATAAATAATAATTCTGTAAAATAGTATATAGAATTTACGTAAATATATAGTTTTAAGAGCACTGTTTTGAAGAAGTTAGAACCTAAATTCGATGCAAAATATTGAGTAATATAATTTGAGACTCGTTTGTAACCGAACAAAATCCGAGGGAAAATACTGAATAATATAATTTTAAAAATCGTTGTTAAGGTCTTTTCCGCTTGTAGGATGAGTAAACATAAACTTTTAATCATAAATCCCATAGTAGATTTGTGGGTCCCACCTAATGTGGGCCCCATGCGAATACTTATGATCTACGTGGGTCCCGCACGTGGGTCCCACGTAAACATACTGTGGGTCTCACATGAACAACACCTGTGGATGATCCGAGCCATCCCCGTGTGATCCGACGACTCTCGTTTTGTTGATGACTTGGCTCGGCATGGAGGCAAAAATCCCCCCAACTTTAGGTCTTGTAATACCATGTGCACGAGTGCCTTTATCCGTCTCCTGGAGGAGACGAATAAAGTTTTACCCGCTGCAGCGGTCTCCTCTAGGGATACGTCAAAATCCTGTCGCCTCCCCATCTCCTTTAGATCCAGGGGAGGCAGGGACACACGGGAAAGGACGAGTCGCGGGCCCCACGGGAGGCCGTTGCGTTCCGCGCCGATAGCAGGAAGGGGAGGGAGATGAGCGGCCAGGCGAGCCGCGACGGAGGAAGAGGTGGGGGAGCGCGTTGCCGGCCGGCTCGTGGGGAGAAGCACCACCGGCGAGCGGCGCGACCCTGTTCCTCCGCGGCCGCTGGGGCGAAGTACAAGGAGGCGTTGCCAGAGGATGCAGGGGAGCCACCGCGCTTTGATTCGCTGTCGCTCGCTGTCTTCACACGTAGATCGAGGCGTGTCCGGCCGCGGGGAGGATGGGGACGAGCTCGGCATGGCTGCTCGAGGTGCTGCGCCGCTGGAGCTCTGCTGCAAAACGCCGCCCTCCTCCTTTTCCACCTCCGGTGCAGGCGGACGGCGGACCCTCGGCGCGGATCCAGTCGGTGTGTCCCCACCGGCGTCGTCGACATACATGGATCCAGTCGCGGACCCCTCGCCATGCTGCGGCAGGAGCTCGACGCGGAGCGGGAGACGACGACCAGGAGTTGCTTGGGGAGGGAGCGCGAGGTGCAGGACGAGCTTGGGGAAGGAGAGCCGCCGGGGGAGGGTGACCGCCGCCGGCGCGAGGAGCTTGAGAAGGTTCCGCCGTGGGGAGCTCACCGGCTTGGCCACCACGGTGGGAGAGGGAGAGGGAGGGGGCCGCCACGTTGGTGAGCTCCGCCACATATGCGAGCTCGGCCGCCGGGAAGGGGCGGGAGGGGGCCGCCGGGGACCCTCGCTCCTCCCCGCGCGCTCGGCCCGCGGCCGTGTTGACCCGCCATGGATCCGGTGGCGGAGCTTCCGGGGTCGTTGGCGCTATGCGGGGTGGCGGCGGGATCGGAAGCCGACCGCCGGGAGATTGAGAGGGAGGGAGGGGCGCGGCGGGGGAAGAAAGGTGGGGAGGGATCGGAGGGGCCGACGGAGGAAGCGAGGTGGGGAGGAGGGAGAGAGAGGGTGGTTGGGTGTGGGGGCTTGCGGTGTGGGGGGAGAGGGATAAATAATTGAAGTGGGCCCAGATGGTTGGGATGAAGGAGAGATTTAAAGGAAGATGAGTGTAGAAGAATAGAATATAAAGGAGAGAATATGAATGAGAGGGATGAAATATTCCGTTTTGAATGAGAACGAGTGTGGATGGTCTAAGATGTCGGTTTTCTCAAAAAAAAAGATGTCGGTTCCAACATCATGTACTTATGGTTTGTCAGCCACCAAAACAGCGGTACTTTTCTCGAGTAAAAAATCAACCACCGGTCAGAAATCAAGCACCCGCCACCCGAACAAGCTGCAGGTTCGTTATATACATTGAAAAATGTTAAATTGTTCGTTCCAAGTTCCAACCACGATCGTGATTTGACTAAGTGGCAGCGCGAGAAGAATAATTGCTAAAAGTCCGAGAACATGTAATCCGTGACTTCGTATCGAATTCGGGATCCGATCGGCGGTACGCGGAACCATATACTACTAGAAATACATGCCGAGAGATGTATTAACACGCGCGCAAACGACGGAATTTTTTTCTCTCCTCGCAATCATCAGCACACACAAAAAGATGTCCAGCTACGATTCCAGTTCCAGGCGGCGGGGGCGGGAGCAGCACTGCAACGACGGCGCGGCGGGCAAGAGGTCGCGGCGGATACAAAAGCACCTCTACCTCGTAATCGACGACTGGGAGATGGGGTACAGCATCCACAAGCTGGACGTCGACGAGTTTGAGTCCGCCGGCGGCGGCAACAAGCTGCGGCGCCTCCCCGAGCCCTGCGCCCTCCGCATCGAGGCGCCGGCGGATCGTTCCCCCGCGATCCTCGCGTCCCTCGGCAGCAAGATCTTCTTCATCACCGACCGGTTCAGCGACGAGGCGCCGATGCTCATCTACGACACGGAGACGGCGTCGCTGGCGATCGGCCCTCGCGCCACGCCCGCGCTGCGCCCGATCGGGTTCATATTCTTCGCGCCCGTGGGCCAGCGCCTGTTCGCGCTCAACCCGCGCCGCGGGGACCACCAGCACTGCTCCTTCGAGGTGATGTCGCGCGCGCCCCGCGACGAGGAGGACGACGACTTCCGGCTGTCCCGGCGCGCCGAGCGGTGGTCCGTGGAGAGCGTCCGGGTGCCGATGCCGCTGCGCAAGCACGACCTTGTCACCGCCTACGCCGTCCACCCGGACGGGCACACCATCTTCGTGTCCGCGAGGGACCGGTCTTGGATCGACGGCGAGAGGAAGGAAGGCACCCACTCCTTCGACACCCGCAGTTCGGTGTGGACGTGGCACGGGGAGTGGCAGCTGCCATTCCAAGGCCAGGGCCACTACGTCAGCGAGCTGGACGCCTGGGTCGGGCTCCGCCACGATGGGTTCCTCTGCTCCTGCGCCGTGGCTTCCCGCGGCGGGACGACCGCGCGGGCGCCGGACTGGAAGCTCGGGAGGAAGACGCTTTTTCTCGAGGACCGGGAGAGGCGTGTAGGGCCACCTACGGGTGCCACGCTCACGTACATGGGCGAGGGCAAGTTCTGCCTCGTCGAGTGCGCGGCTCGGCAAGGACTCACAATGTTGCAAGCCTTGAGCGGCGAAGACGGCTGCGTGCTCCACGTCAACATATTCCAGGTCAAGTACGACAAGAGGGGCGAGCTGGAAACCAAGACTGTCCACCACGCGCGTTCCTACCTCGTGTCTAGGTACAGTAGGGCGTTTCCAGTGCAAGCATTCTGGATGTAGTTACAAGTGCAAAGCACTCGTGGTGATGCTGGTGAACGGTGATGGTTTGCTGGTTTCAGATCTGCTTTAATGATTTTGGTTTTCTTAATTACTTTAGCTTTGATTAGTGGATAACTAGAAACAATGCGCGGCGTTGTCGCGCTTCAGCCATTATTCTATGCCAGTGTGGATACCGTGAACTCCTTTATGCATCTATTTTTTTCAAGTAGAAATGGATTTTCTGTTAGCTAAATTGTTTGTTCAGACTTGACGCTAGCAAATGAAATACACGAGGAACACAACTATTAAATGAAATATATGTTTTTTAAAAAATGGTTGTAATTGATACCGTACACATAGGCCGTGTTTGGATGGTAGGTGGTAGTGGTAGTGGTAGTGTTAGTGGTAGTTTCTAACACCTCCAAACTAACACTAAACAAACTAACACCTTGGGTGTTTGGATGGGAGTGTTAGTTTGCATTTAAAGTAACTTTTCCAATCATTTGAGAATCCTGGTGTGGGATTTGGGCTGCAAGAGGGTGTTGTAGCCCACTGTGTGGCCAAGTGTAGCAGCAGTGGTAGAATGGTTTATATCCTACTATAAATGAAATGCAAGAGCGCAGATTTGCTGTACATATCCTGTCCATTAGAAAAATGCCACTGCAATGAGATGACTACGCACATCATGTCCAATTTCACAGGGCAGCAGCTAAACAAGAGCTCAGTAATCAGAGCAGCAGCTAAAACAAGAGCTCAGTAATCAGAGCAGCAGCTAAACAAGTATCCTTTCAGATAGCTTCTTGCCTTCAGTAATCCTTTGTCGACTCTGTCAAACAATCGAACTAATGCTTTCCGAACCGGAGAGAAACAAGATAAATGATATTCGAAGGGAACGAGAGACAATTTCACAGAAACTGATAAACAAAGTGATTGTGGTTTCACCTGTCAGAACTTATTGTCTTCCGGTGACCAAGAAAACGGCGATGACCCGCAACAGCCCGTGCCATGTTCCCTGAATAGGATGGGATAAAGACGTGGCTCTCCACAGTTACAAAAATTGCATCCAGCAGTCACTCATTAGTTTGGTATAGAAACGGAAGTGCAGAGTGGTGGTTGAATCCTGACCTGGCGATGATCCCACAGCGGAGAAATCTCATCCTGGTAATAATCTACTCCAGACCAACTCTTGAAGTACCTAACAAACTTCTAACCATCACTTTCTGGCATGGGAAAGAAGCATATAGGCTTGTTAACTGTGCAACAACAGATAGTGTATGGATTGAACTAACCTGGTTTTGCATACCAATGAACTCATGCACCTGGAATATTTAATGCCCTACCGATTAGCTGATGAGCCAATAAGAATCCTGCTTCATCCTATTCAAACATATTAAAAGATTACAAGATTAATTAATTACTACAATAATTACAATGCCGGACTCTACAATATACAGAACTGCACCAGCGTTGAACAGAACCACCACCACCACTGGTTGAACAGAACCAGCGTTCTGAACTCCAATATACAGAACTGCAGCATACATTGATCCCATGGCATTGAACAGATCCTGTTGTTGCCACTGCACCGAGATAAGAGTAAAGCATTAGAATATATACTACAAGAGTGAATGTCAACATGATGAGAATAATGTCAACATTACTCCAGGAGGATTGAATTATAAAATAAAAGGTAGGTGATCCGACAAACCTGATCATTTTCTGTTAAAAATAACTCTACAGCAAAAACACCAGCGCCTTCTAATGATTTGATAGCTTTTTCAGCCACACCAGTAGCTAACTTCTTTATTTTGTCAGATACATCAGCAGGAGCTTCGACAACATGACAGATGTTATCCCTGTAGTTTCAAACAAGCATGTTGTATTTTGAAAATTTCCAGAGGGGCAGAGCAAACTGCAAACAAAAGGAAGCAAGAAAACATGGACAAAGATCCTAAAAGAATGAAAACAAATCACACCAGTCATTCTTATACTAACATGACATCCTTTAACACATTTATTTTTTAAAAAAAAGAAAAAATATATCATTCAGCTAACTTGCAGAACACATCCTATATTCATGTCATCAGTATGGTAAGGACAAGGACCAAGAATAATGTACATATATGCTTGGAACTACCATTGTGGTACCGGGGATTTAGCATGGCTTGAAAATAGCAATGAGGATTTTTTTAATACAAAAACGAGTGCCAATAATAAGATGTTCAATTTTACGAACATACGGATGAGTTGCAACATTAAGATCGAGCGAGGATAAAATAATCACAACAAGTACAGGACATGATCAATATGTTGACAACCTAAAGAGTCCCAATTTTCTACTTAACCAAATAGAACTGAATTTGACTAACCTTTATGAAAGGAGTAAACCGCTCAACATACAAGCCACGCTCAAACCCACCCAACACTGCAAAAAGTAAGGATGCCAAGAAACATTTTGTAAACATAAAAGTATGTATCTCAGAATAAAAGAAACAAATGTAACATGGTAGTTACAACTTGAATCGGATCAAGTTCGTAATATAGCGTAAAACCGACTCGTAGAAACTGAGAACTGTAATATACAGCTCATCCACTCAGTGAAACAACGCACTAGCAAGTTCATCACGAAAGGCATTCATGTTGGCATCTTCAACAAGAGGTTTGTCATTTGGCCACGATGAATCACCGTTGTTAGGCATTGGAAGATAATTTGCATCCGCGTCACATCTCTGGAAATCCCTATCCCCAATTCTACTCTCTCTAATGAAATTGTGAAGAGCCATACAAGCAACAATTATTCTTGTTCGCTTCCTCTCTGGAAACCTTGGCATGCTCAATAAAATCCTAAATTTCATCTTCAACACTCCAAACGATCTTTCAATGACATTCCTAACTTGAGCATGTGCATGGTTAAAGGTTTCCTTTATACCTTGGGGAGGATGGCCATTTTGCCATTGCTCGACATGGTACCGTGTACACCTATATGGTGAAAGGTACCCTGTCTTGTTTGGATACCCCGCATCAACCACGTAGTACTTACCTACAAGGAAAAGAACAGTTAAACATCTAGACTTCAATGAGCTTTTGAATTTAAACAAATGCATCTACAAACGCAGAAGCTAACCTTCTGGTGGATGAGGAAATTTGTGATGATGAGTAGTCACAGCATCTTTGAAAACTCTCATGTCATGTGCTGAACCAGGCCATCCCGCCAAAACAAAGGTGAATCTCATGTCGAAATCACATATAGCCATCACATTCTGACTTGTTTCATTGTGCCTGTTCAAGTGTGCAATCTTGTCCCTATTCGGTACCACCATCTTTATATGGGTTCCATCTATAGCTCCTATGCAGTTATTGAAGTGTGGCCAAAAAGAGGGATTTTCTAAGTGTGGGTGCACCTCCGAAAATGTTGGGTCTTTAGGTACAATTATGTCTTTGGCTAACCTAAGGACACATGTGAGAACTCTGTTGAAGGTTCGGCTTATTGTCTCCAAAGACCTTCTAAATCTGTCTTCAGCCTGTCTAACAGGTTGTGGTGCCCCAACTATCCATAAGAACATAGCTAAAGCCTCTATGGATGACATTTTCGTACTATCTTCTAACCCATATGATTGGACTAAGGTATTATGCAACCTGTTAAATAATTGTCTCTCTACCCGGAACATATTATAGCAAAAATTATCTCGGGCTAGTGTCCTCATGACCCACTCAATTCCACTATCTCCCTCGATCCTGTAGGGTAATTTCCAGAAGAAGTGATCAGAATACATACCCAAAATAGGAACTATCTGGGCAATAACATCCTGGCCATCCTTCAAATTCTTGCAAGACATCGACACAATCTCATCCTCACTAGATGTTGTGCTTGCCATCATGATCATCCTCTTCCTCCATCATGTTGCCCTCATCCATCATACCCCGAAAAATCATAAATATAACACATATTAGTAGGTCACACATAAATTTTCAAAACAAGAAGCATACTTCGTCGATAGTTGCAAGACACACACATAGATAATTCGACATCAAGCGTAGATAGTTCTGACACACACACACACATAGATAATTCTGACATCAAACATAGATAGTTCTGACACACACATAGATAGTTCAACACACACACAAAGATGATTCCGCCTCAAACATAGATGATAATTGTCCCTACTCCAAATCAGTAATGTCCTAACTACCCCATATTGTTGTCCCCGCACCATTCCTTGAAGTAACTCGGCCTAATCGTGGAGTTGGGCAGGGCCACAAAAGAATTGCCTCTGATACGCAGACTCAAAAAACTTGGACATTGCAAGTACAGCTTGTGCAGTTGGCTCAATGCCACACTCCCACCCCAAGTCCTGACACTTCTTCACTGAGAAAGCCTCCTTCTGCTCAACTCTTTTCTTCAGTTCCTTGGTGTTGACATTGACAGATTCTTTGAATGTGTTGGCTATGTCCCTCACATACCGAACCATTGGGCTCTTGATTTTCTTCACTGGACTCGCCAAAGTACTTGTAGTGCTGCTTGCTGACCTCTTGCTCCTCTGGCTGCTTGTACTCCTAGGGGTGACAATAGGCTCTTGTTCATGTGCTTCTTCCCCTTCATCCCCATCTGCTTCCTCTCCAAAGTCATCTCCTGGGACAAAGGCTGAGCTACCATCCACAACAACATCACTAAACAGTGCCTCAAGCAAATCTAAGTTTGCGGAGGACCGTCCGCAACTTCTTTAGGTACGGTTGTTTCGCAAAGCAAGGAAATGAAGGGCAATGTATAAGAGGACAGCAATGACAATTGGCTCAAAAAAGAAGACATCAATGACAAATGATAGAATTCTACCTCTCGTGTGGGTTTTCCACCAATTGGATTCGGCATCAACGGTCCCATCGGGCTTCCTGCCCAACCCCGTGTGCTTCTCCAAGTAACACCGAAATTGTAAACCTTTTTTAGTGTGCGAGTTGATTCCTCACCGATCTCGTTCATGCACCAATCCCCTCCTATCTCTCAAACCCTGAATAACAGCTTTATACCCTTCACCACTCATTTGGGCACCACTATATCTTCCTGTTCTACGTTGTTCTATAGCCAAATCTAACAAACATGCATTATTTTCATCAGACCAATATGCTCGAGTGCCTTGGCTCACCGGAAAGCCGCCGATGCTGTCCAACTCCTCCACATCATCTGTCTGTTCATCGTCGTCGTTGAAGGATTGGCCTGAACCGCCGATGATGATGCCAGCATTCCTTGCTGCAGGGGGACGACTCACACGCCTGCGTGTGCCGCCGCCTCCACGCTGCGAGGTGCTGGAGCGGGCAGTAGGACGACGAGTTGGGGCTGTGTTAACACGCAGGCGGGCACCTGCAAATGCACCAATCGACGACTCGACACCGTGTTCTCCGCGACCAGCTGCCGACGAGGATGAAGCACCGAAGTTGAGATGACGGACGCTCTGTGGCGCTCGACCACCCCATCCCGAACCACCTCTGGCACGCTGGTTCGGCACACCAAGCGAGCGCGGAGCGCGAAGTGGGGGTTGGGGAGGGAGGCCAGAGCTCCTGCTGCGACCGAGTGGTTGGTCGGCGTCGCCTCCGCAAAGAAGGCACCGTATTCACCGATGTTGGGGAAGCCGTCTGCCGCCTGGGAGTTGAGGTCAAAAGCCTCAAATCCGCCGTGCAGGCGTGCGCCACCGCCGTGGCCGTTTGCAGTGGTCGCCCACGTGTTGCCGGCGGCGGACTCCTGGGAGAAGAAATCGTAGCCATCTCCGTCCATCTTCCACTGCAGATGGGGCGACGACGCTGGTGCTTGGGGAGGCGGTGTCGCGGCGACTCTGGTGCTTGGGGGAGGCGGCGTCGGGGAGGCGCCGGGGGAAGCCTGCGGCGGTGCGCTTGAAGAACAGCGAGGAGGCAGGCGTACGGGCGGCGGCGCACTAGGGGAATCGGCGAATGGACGCTGGTGCTTGGGGGAGGCGGATGTCGAAGCGCCGCGGCGGCAACACGGCGGACCGCGCCGCGGGCGGGCGGGCGGGGGTGCACGGCGGGATGCGCCGCGGGCGGGCGGGATGCGCGCGCCGGCCGGCGGGCGAGGGCGCGCGGCGCGGGCGGGGGTGGCGGACCGCGCCGCCGGCCGGCGGGCGGGGCGGGCGGCGTGGGCGGGAAGGGCGGCGTGGCGGACCGCGCGCCGGCCGGCGGGCGGCGAGGGCGGGTGGCGTGGGCGGGGCGGGGTGGGCGGGGGCGGGCGGCGTGGATAGGGTTGGGGAGGATCGGGTGCGGTGGATAGGATCCAGGAGTGAAGTTAAATTCTGTGGGACCCACCAAACTAACACCAATTACCACCTCTTGGAGGTGTTAGTTTTTTTTGGGGGTGTTAGTTGCAACTAACACCAAACTAACACATGTGTTTGGATGAAAAGTGTTAGTTTTGGTGTTAGTTTGCTTCAAACTACCACTAACACCCCCATCCAAACATGCCCATAGTCAAATACGATGGTCATCATTCTCAGAGTGCAAGCGTGCGATTGAAATGCATACTTTAAACTTAGCTGCACTTTTGCTATGAAATTGTCCTATGTTTCAGTTATATACTTGTATATATTTATAAGCGTCTGAGCCCAGAATAATGTAACAGACATAGCTATAGCTTACCTGAGCCTGTTCGCTTGGCTTATCAGCCACCAGCCAACAGTACTTTTCTCTCAGAACAAATCAGCCACCAGCAACCAGCCAACAGTACTTTTCTCTCAGAATAAATCAGCACCAGCCATCAGCCACCAGCCAAACGAACAGGCTGTAAAATAGTAACATGTTTTCTTTGAGAATATTTTTACTTACTAGCAAAGCATTCTACAGGTGATTGAAATAAAGTATTTAGCTATTGGAGACAACAGTTAAACAATGTGCAGTTCTCTATGAGCCATGTTATGTACCAGTCGAAGTTCACCGTTCATGAGGTAGGACTTGGAGGCAAAAAAACATAAAAGGGGAAGATCATTCGAAGTGTACATATACATCAGAGACAACATCATCTTGAGGTAGTTGTCATCTCCAACCTGGTGTACAATCATGAAGAATTCAATTGCTCGGTCATACCACTTTATCGGGTTTCATCTTTAAGCACATATATTGGAGAACATCTTGATTGAGAACTTCACCTGAATGTTTTGTAGCACCTGCAGGCCTCACCTCAAAGATGAATTTCATCTTGATTGGGAACTTCATCTGACTTTTTGTAGCATCTGCAGGCCTCATAAGGCATACAATTATACGAAGGTACCTCATTTTTTTTGACGGTCAAGGGGGAGGGGGGGGAAGGTTCCCCTACCTGAAACTTCATTGCCAACATAGTGCCACCGCACGAAGGTGGGGCCGAAAGAGTTACAGCAGTGGGGATATCCGGGGGAGTTTTACAGCACGGGGATGTGATTACATGGGGGAAAAGATAGAACACCAGGACTCGGGGATAGAGGCGTCGCCGGCGGGTAGTCTGTGTGCCCATAGCCGGACGTACTCAGCGCATGTCCTCAGTAGCCGGCGAAGGCACGGGCGCTGAGCGTCGATGACAACAGCGTTCCGGTGTTTCCATAGGTTCCAGCAGCAAAGCATGAGAAAGACGGCGCGGTGGCGCTGTGGGATCAGTGGCGGCAGGGGCATGTTCCAGAGCTCGAGCACCGAGGCAGAGAAGACAGACGCCGATGCCACACCCAGCCGTTCCCAGAATGCAACAGCCGTGGGGCAGCCAAACATGATGTGATCGGCGGTTTCATCGTCGTGGCGGCACAGCTCGCAATCAGCCTGGACAATGGCGCGCTTCCGTTGCAGGTTGTGCCGGCTCTGGATCTTGTTCTGCACCAGGAGCCAGGTAAAGAATTGGACCCGAGGAGGCGCGCGGTTTTTCCACACGAACCGCGCGAAGGGGCAGGAAGCCAGCGAGGTGGCGGACATGAGTGCCCGGTAGAGCCGGGCAGTCTTGAGTTGTCCCTTGGCGTTCACGAGCGGAGAGAGGCAGATGTCGTCGCCGTTGGAGAGGGCCGGGTTGCTGAGCAGCTCGTCGAGTTTGCCCCGTTCAGCGGCGCCAACGCGCGTCAGCCGGGGCTGCAGGTGGATGTCGATGCCGTCTTGCAGCACGGAGCGCACGGACAGCTCGGCGCGGACAACGTGACTGTAGAGAGCAGGGAGGAGCTCGGCGAGGGGGGCGTCGGGGAGCCACGAGTCCTCCCAGAAGGAGGTGCTGGCCCCGTCGCGGACGCACACCATGGTTATGGCGCGGTAGGTGGGGAGGAGCCGCCGCAGGGAGGCCCAGTGGCTGCCATCACCGTCGCCGTGGAGGGTGACTAGATCGATTTGGTGGCGCGCCCAGCGCGCCCAGGCGGAGTCGGCGGGGTGGTATAAGCGGTGTAGGAGCTTCAGCAGCGACATTGGTTCTGGACGCCCAGGTTCTTCAGGCCCAGGCCGCCGCTCTCACGTGACTTGCACACATGTTCCCAGGCGACGAGGCATCGCGCGCCGCTGGCCTTGTCAGAGCCAGTCCACAGGAACGCGCGGCGCTTGGCGTCGAGGCGGTCCAGCGCCCCTTTCGGCAGCTCCGTCGCGCACATGGCATAGATGAGGAGGTTGCCCAGGACGGAGTCGGCGAGCACGGCCCGCCCCATCGTGTTGAGGAGCGCTGTCTTCCACCCGGCGAGGTATTTATCGGCCCGCCCGATGGAGGGTAGAAGGGCAGCGATTCTCACTTTGTCCGGCGACAAGGGGAGGCCAAGGCAATTCTGGGGGAACGCCTCCTGTTTGCACTCGAGGATGCCCAGACAGTGCGCAAGGATGCGGGGGTCGGTATGGAGGGGGACGACGGAGCTTTTACCGAAGTTGATCTTGAGCCCGGTCGCCACGGCGAAGGAGTCCAGGATGCGCTTCAGACGCTCAATTGACCCGGCGTCCGCTTTCGTGACGATGAGGGTGTCGTCTGCATACTGCAGAACCGGACACAGGGCATCGGGCGTCAGCGGGTGGAGCACCCCTCCGTCGGCTTGAATTAGGCGTGGCAGCACGTCAGCGACGAGGAGGAAGAGGTATGGTGAGAGCGGGTCGCCCTGTCGCAGCCCCCGGCGACACGGGAACCATGGCCCTGGGCGTCCATTCACCAGGATCGCCGTCTTGGAGGTGCTCAGCAGCTCGTGGACCCAGGCGCACCACTGAGGTGGGAAGCCGCGGGCACGGAGGATAGCCTGCAAACTGCACCAGTTCACGGTGTCAAAGGCCTTGGCGAAGTCGAGCTTGATGACGAACGCGGGTGCCTTGCGCTTCTGGCTGCATTGGATGATTTCCAGGGCGTGAATGAAGGTTTCAGAGATGCATCTCCCCTGCAGGAAACCGGTTTGGTTAGTGTCGATCAGCGCCGACAGTTGGCGTTGCAGACGCGTCGTCAAGAGCTTCGACACAATCTTGATATCACAGTTTTGCAGGCAGATCGGCCGGAACGAGCCGATGGACACCGCGCCGGCAGACTTTGGCAGGAGGACGAGGTAGGAGCGGTTGATTCGCTCGAGGTCCGCCCTGCCTTGGTGCAGCTCATCCAGGAAAGGCTGGAGCCGCGACACCACCGTGTCCCAGGCCGCTTTGTAGAAGCTGGGGCCGAACCCGTCCGGGCCAGGCGCGCTCGCCGCGTTCATGGCACGCACAGCGGCAAAGGCTTCCTGGGTGGTGAAGGGTGTGACCAGGGGCTCTGCGTCCGCCCCCATGCACGCGCCGTATAGCGCGGAGATGTCGAATAGCCAGTCGGCATCCCCGGGATCACCCATGGCGCGCGTGTAGTGGGATGTGAGAGCCGTCGTTTTGGAGTCGTGCGACGTCACCAGCTGCCCGTCGACCTCGACAGCACGAATCTGGTTGCGGCGCAAACGACGGCACGCCGAGGCGAAGAAGAACCTGGTGTTGCTGTCTCCTTCCTTGATGGCGCGAACCTTGCCGCGCTGCTTCCAGTACGTGGCCCGTTCACGCAGAGCGAGGTTGAGGCGCTCGTGACACAGTTCCCGCAGATGGAGCTCGCCCTGCGACAATAAGCGATCTTCCTCGAACACGTCAAACAAGCAGATTAGAAATTTGCAGTTATGGTGGAGGCAGGGTGGGGAGCGTTTACGTCGCGCCCATACCTTGGCTTCGCGACGCACAGCTTTAAGCCCCGCCGCCAGCGAGCCGACCGCACCGCCGTTCGCAGGTGCCGTGTGCCAAGCCGGGAGCACACACGGTAGGAAATCATCGTGGAGCAGCCAGGAGTTTTCTAAACGGAAGGTGGACGCTTTAGGGATCGTGGAGGAGAGTTGGAGCAGCAGGGGGGTGTGATCGGAGATCTGGCGGACTTGTGAGGAGACGGAGGAGTTGGGGAACAGCTCGTTCGCGTCGAGGTTGAAGAAGACACAGTCTATGCCCTCAAGGGTGGGCTTTGTTCTACGGTTTGACCAGGTAAACTTGCGATCAAGAAGAGGGATTTCTAGGAGCGCGAGGGTGTCCAGGGTGGAGTTGAAAAGATCACATAGCGGCTGATTGACACTGCTATTGTTTTTGTCTGCGGCGCTGCGGATCAGGTTGAAATCCCCCAAGAGGATCTAGGCGCCTGAGATCTCCATGGCGAGCGCCCGCAGGTCATCCAGGAACGCAGGGCTGTCCGTGTGGTCGGCAGGCCCATAGACGTTGGTGATGGAGAGGCGTAGGTCGGAGAGCGCAGAGGAGAGGATGACGGTGAGGGAGAAGCGTTCCCTGCGCACGCACTCGAGGGTGAACAGCTGCGGGTGCCAGGTGGTGAGGATGCCGCCTCGGCTGCCATCAGCATCCACACAGGCGAAGGCGTCAAGATGATAGGGGAGGAAAGATTTGGCTTTCAGAGAAGCACATCGCGCCAGCTTTGTTTCTTGGAGAGCGACAAGATGAGCGTTGCTCGAGGTGAGCACTTCGCGGATGGAAGGGCATTTCGCACAGTCGTTGAGGCCGCGAACGTTCCAGGAGACGAAATTGAACACACGACATCTGCTATCCATTAACGAGGGAGAGCACCACGGTACAACAGGGGCGGCAAAGCCACCAGACTAGGAACAAACAAGCGCAGAAGCTAAAACAGAGACTGAAGCTGGTACAACAACACGACGTTTTGAGGACTGAGACAACGAGCACAGACATGGTGTTAACACCAAGTAAGGAGTCTGATTTGTGGGTCCAGCTCGGTGAGGAGTCCGTCTGGTGGAAGGAAAGGATTTTTTCGGATGTATTCGGCAAAGAAGTCTGCAGTCGGTTATCTGCTCCCGTTCGGCAAAGGAACAGTAGAGCTGATTTTGCGGGATTGGACGGTGATGTGGCTCAAGCAGGAAGGACGAATGGATGGATAGGCGATCAAGCTTAGAGATAAGTTAGGCAACGAATCCATTCGAGATTGTACTCGGCAGGGTATAAATATGAGCCCTGAATGTATGTAATACACACAATCATTCTTCAATACAAACCGGCCTTACGCCAAACCCTAGAGTCCTTTTGTCGTGTCGTCGAGTTCTTCGAGAGGGTTCATCGATCCGTCGACCTCCGTGAGTACCGGCAACCTTGTATCATATCTAGTATCATGTGGTGGATTTAGATCTGATGCAAGTAGTCTTGTTACCATGCTTCGTGTCATGCGGTAGATTCAAGATTGGTTCAAGAAGGTTTCTTGTTAGGTCATGAGCCATGCGGTAGGCTAAGATCTAGCTCGAAGCTAGTTATCGGCTCTATTGGATTTTGGCAAGATCCAATAGATTCATTAAGTTACCCCGTGTTGCTTCGAGTTTTTGCTTTATGTTTAAATTCATGTAACACCTTTTGCCCAATCTAGATGGGTTTGGATCGGCTTTATCCCTATCGTGATCCTTGTACGAGTAGATTTCATGTTTTAACGCGTGGATCTTGTGCTTTCGACAGCCGAAACCGAATCGATCTAGGTTGTTACGTGTTGTGGGTTCAAGCTTGCCAATGTTGGTATAAATCTTGAAAGAACTGAGTATCATGCGGTAGATGCAGGTTTTTGGGTTGTTTCGGAGCTAGTCATCCGGTGGATTAGATTTCGAATCAATCTGATAGATTTTTTTCGCTTGGTAATGTTCGTTCCTTCTTCATGGACCCCGAATCGGCTGTTCAGCCTCATTCGGTTATGTTTCTTCACGAGTAGAACACGTGCGCAATTCATGCTTTAAATAAATTGTGCTTTTAGCTTTCCATATTTAGATTGTATCATGCGGTGGATAGATCTATTTGTGGAAAGTGGTACGATTTTCATGCAAGTTGTATCATGCGGTGGATAGATTTGTTTTGGCATCGTACCCGACGGATTTTCAAGTACCTAGACATGCGGTAGACTAGTGCTTTGGATCTATGCATGCTTATTTATTACATGCTTATGTTCGTGTTTTACTTTATCATTTATTTAATGTTGGTTATCATGGGGATCGGTCATGACCTTGTGGACGTACATCTTTGCTCATACGAAGACCGATTACTGTCATGCTTATGTCATCCATTCGGCAGTGTTGCTTTTCCTTTTATAAGTTCCCGAATGGCTCTCAGTTTGTTGGCAGATAGCTTTTTATAGCTATATGTCATCCCATTTGGCTTCTTAGCCGTAAATATGGAACATGCCGGTACCACCCGCAAGTTCCAAGCTTTGGTATCTAACTGCTTTATCTTTTGTTAATTTTCAGGAAAAATTGACTGGCACGTCTCGTGATTCTTTGCGCGTGTGAAGCCAGCTTTGTTCGGCTTGCTGTGTGTTTGGCGCCGGGTGCATATTTTGCGTCAACACACTTTTTGGCACGCCCAGTGGGACACAGCCGAAGGAATCAAGATGCCTGAAATCACAGACATCATGGATGTCAACCTTGAGGATCTCTCTCCCGAACAGCGGCAGCAGCTCCAGGACGCCGTGAACCAATTCCAGCAGAAGTGTCTGCTGTCTTTCAAAAAGAACAGGAGTGGCGTCCCCTACCTGAAGAACGACATGCCCAGGGTGTTGCTGCCGGGGGGAGAGCGACGCCACAACCGCGGGGAGAAAGAGGAATACCTGCAGGCGTTCCAGGATGCTGCGGATCTCATTTTGAGCAAGCACCACAAAGCCTTTCTTGGGGCGTTTCAGCAAATGATGGTGGCTATCTTTGGCCCAGGCATGGAGCAGGCATTCAGCAAGGTACCCGTCCAAGGGGGCACTGTGGAGCTGGGCGAATCAAGCTCTCAACCGCCACTACGGAGCCAGCCAGTGCAGCCTCCTCCTCAGAGCGCTGGAAGTCAAGCTTTCCAGCCTCCTCCGCAGGGCGCTGGGGGACAGCCAGTTCAGCCTCCACTACAGGCCTCAGGGGGACAGCCAATCCAGCCACCACCGCAGGGCAGCACAGGCCAACCTGTGCAACAGCCGAATCCGTACCAGCTTACGTACGGAGATGTAGCATTCGGCTCGCCTGGGGCCCCGTTCGCTGCCGGTCAGAGGATTGCTCCGGCGAACAACGGGCGCCAGAGAAACCTATACGGCGGAGGCTATCACGAGGTGGGAAACTATGGAGCCATTGACGCTTTCACGCATCCAGGTTACGCGCCGGCTGCAGGCGCGCAGGAGGATGACGCCCTAGCGCGGAAAATGGCCGAGTTGATGCAAAATCAGTTCGGCCTCAAGCCAAAAATGCAGGGACCTGCCTACAAGCCGCCATTTCCAGAGTGGTACTTCAACGTGCTCCTCCCGCCAAGGGTAAAACCCCCGACGGAGTTCACGAAATTTTCCGGGCAAGACGACACCAGCACTGTGGAGCACATCGCTCGTTACCTGATGCAGCTCGGAGAGTGCTCAGCTAAGGAGACGTTCAGGGTCAGATACTTCCCTGCGTTGCTGACAGGCCCGGCGTTCCAATGGTTCTCGTCCTTACCCCCTGAGTCAGTTAGCAGATGGAGGGACCTGGAACGGAAATTCCACGCTCATTATTTCAGTGGCAGCTCGGAGAAGAAGCTGATCGATCTTGCCACCGTGAAACAAAGGCACAGCGAGACACCGCTGGAATTTCTTAGGAGGTTTAGGGAGGTAAAAGGCATGTGCTTCTCTCGCTCAACTTTGCCGGACGACCGCCTAGCCGACATGGCCGTCGCGGGGATGCCGCCGCCGTACATGAGAAACTGTTCGGGATGGAGTTTGAAAACCTGGGCCGGTTTGTCTCGAAGCTATCATTGATGAGCAACCGGGCGTATGGCTTCAAGAAGGATGCCAGGTTTGGCAAGCAGCATGATGTGGCGGAGATCTACAACCAGTTCCTAGACAAGGCCGATCTGATCGAGGATTCTGATGATGAACTGGATGTGGCCACAGCCGAAATCATGTGGGGGAAAGAGCCTTTAATGATGAATCAGCGCTGGGTCAAACAGGCCAAGGGCTCCTACGATTTCGATATAACGAAGGCTGACAAACTGTTTGAGCTCCTAGTGAAGGAAGGCCGAATCGGTACCGAAGGGCACTCCATGCTTCGGCCCGATGGAGTCAAGGGGAAACGTTACTTGTGGCTTCCACGACGAGAGATTCGCACTCCATCAATGATTGTAGGGTCTTCGGGATGAGGATCCGAAAGCCATCCGGGAGGGCCACCTCAAGTTCGACAACAAGATGAAGGCCGGATGGTCACCCCTTCCCTCAGAACATGGTGGGCTTCTCTGTTAACATGGTGACAGCTGAGGAGAAGGGAAAGGTCAAAGTCTTGACCTCAGCCAGGGCTAGACAGGACGGAACAGTGGACCCAGAGCGCCAGGTGACTCTGGAGCAAGTGCATGGTGAAGCCCCCGGCATTCTCAAGAGCCGCGTCGAAATCGGGGAGTCATCCAGAGCCAAGCCCAAGGTGACCACGCGCATCCTCCTCAACAAGTGGTAGCGCCAGATGAAGAAAGAGCGTTACCAGAAGCGCAGATACGAGGAGGAGAAGCGCAGAGCTGAAGAAGAGGCACACAGAAGGGACCTGGAGCAGGACACGCGCGGCGGGGAGCGCGCGCGCGGGGATGTGCGTTCTTCGAGGCACCGTTGGAACGAGGGTTTGAAGCTACCCACGGCCGAGGAAGCCGCCGGAATGCGGTGACAAGTATGCGAGTACGAGCGAAAACCGCAAATCGCCGATCCGTCCACGAGAGAATTGGGAGGATCCACCCTAACGGGGATCGGCGCCAAAAAAATTGAAGTCATTGATCACCCCAGGAAGCGGCAAGCTGATCTAAGGTGGGCTGATCAAGAGGAGGACGAGGACGAGCACATCTGGCAGAAGGCGCAATGGTGCCCTCCCGGCTTAAGGAGAAGCCAGAAGAGACGGGTTCAGCGCTTGAGGAACCGCGAGGCGGGGGGGCGGGATCCGGACAAGGCGGGTGTGGCGCCCAAAGGATCAACTCGAAGGGTCAAAGCGTTCGGCTCCGACATGCATGGTATATTTTCGCCGAACGAATTCATGGCTCCCGCTAATCGGGTTGTGCGGGGAGGAAGCGTCCCTAGACGATGATCGAGCCGAGGGGATGACGGCGCGGCGGTGCTAGCCAAGCGGGCCATCTTCGACAAACCGGCCAAAAATCGACACATGAGGCCGTTGTACTTAGGGGATACGTCAATGGCAAGCCATTGACAAAGATGTTCGTCGACGGTGGAGCGGCGAGTCAACGTGATGCCGTACACCACCTTCGGGAAACTTGGCATGGGCCGAGCGATCCGACGCCTACAAGCATAATACCGAATGATTTCGCCGGAAATCCTTCGGACACCAAGGGATGCGCTCACGTGGATCCGATGATCGGGTCCAAGACGCGCTCACGACCTTCTTTGTGATCGAAGGTAAAGGAGCCTACGACTTCTTGCTCGGACGGGACCGGATTCATGCCAATTGCTTGCGTCCCATCCACCATGCATCAGCAGCTTATCCAGTGGGTGGACGATGATATTGAGGTCGTCCAAGCAGATGACTCCGTGAGCGTTGCTAACATGGAACCAGCTTTCTGGGAGTACCAAGGCATTGATTGCTTCTCAGGGAAAGACTGGGGAGAAGGTCATGTTGAACCTGTCAGCAGTGACCAACAGCCGATTCAAGCAGTCGGCTCTTATAGTAATTTTTAATGGAGAACCCCGTGGATGGCACTGATGGCAAGTTGGGGCGAGGGTTTATGTCGGCCGACAAATTAGAAGAAGTTGACATCGGGAGCGGTGATAAGCCAAGGCCGACGTTCATCAGCGCAAACTTGCAGCTAGACTTCAGGGAGGGCTTAATCAAGCTGCTCAAGGAATACAAAGATTGCTTCGCCTGGGACTATTCGGAGATGCCTGGGTTGGATCGTTCTATCGTGGAGCATCGGTTGCCAATCAAATCTGGTTTCAAACCATACAAGCAACCACCCCGGAAAATCTACAAGGATGAAGTATTGGCCGATGTGAAGAAGGAAGTTGAAAGATTACTTGATGCAAACTTCCTTCGGCCATGCAGATATGCGGAGTGGATCTCTAACATTGTCCCTGTTTACAAGAAGAATAGAAAGATGAGGGTTTGCATAGATTTCAGAGATCTGAACAGAGCCACTCCGATGGATGGTTACCCCATGCCTATTGCCGATTTGTTGATTGACGACGCAGCTGGACACAAAGTGATCAGTTTCATGGATGGCAATGCGGGATACAACCAAATCTTTATGGCAATAGAAGACATATCAAAGACGGCCTTCAGGTGTCCTGGTCATATAGGCCTGTTTGAATGGATAGTCATGACATTTGGGTTAAAAAATGCCGGTGCAACTTATCAACGAGCCATGAATTATATTTTTCACGAGTTGATCGGCAAAGTTGTGGAGATCTACATTGACGATGTGGTAATCAAGTCCCTGAGTCATGACACGCATTTGGAAGATGTGAAGAGGACCTTGGAGTGCACCCGGAAGCATGGTTTAAAGATGAATCCAAACAAGTGCGCTTTTCGGGTATCAGCTGGAGAATTCTTGGGGTTTTTAGTCCACGAGGGAGGAATTGAAGTTGGCAAGAAGAGATGAAGGCCATTGATGAAGTTGTTCCTCCAACTAATCTCAAGGAATTGCAATCACTGCTCGGCAAAATTAACTTCGTGAGAAGATTCATTTCAAATTTGTCACAGAACGTTTTGCCATTCTCTCCATTGCTGAAGCTAAAGAAGGATCAAAAGTTCACATGGGGCGACGAACAACAGAAGGCTTTAGATGAGATCAAGCAGTACATGAAGGAACCACCGGTGTTGGTCCCTCCTCAGCTGGATAAGCCTTTCAAGTTGTACGTGGCGGCCGATACCCAAACCATTGGATCGGCCCTTATTCAAGAATTCGAAGGGAAGGAACGGGTAGTAGAATATCTTAGCCGAAAATTACTTGACCCTGAGACCAGGTATTCGGCTGTAGAGAAGCTATGTCTGTGCGTGTACTACTCGTGTACAAAGTTTCGGCACTACTTGTTGAATGCCGAATGCACTGTGTATTCTAAGTTTGATGTCATAAAACATATGTTATCTATGCCAATTTTGAACGGCAGGATTGGCAAGTGGATTTTGGCTTTATCAGAATTCGAGTTGAAGTTCAAATCGGCAAAAGCCATCAAAGGTCAGATCATTGCCGATTTTATAACTGAACATCATGATCCGTCAATTGATTTGCTTGAAATTACCCCCTGGGCTTTATTTTTTGATGGGTCATCATGTGGTAAAGGTGGAGGAGTAGGGATTCTACTAATTTCGCCTAGAGGTGAGATGTTTGAATTTGCCATCCCTATACAACCCACTGTTGCAAATAACCAGGCCGATACGAGCCATCGCTTCGAGGGCTTCAATATTTGAGAGAAGCCGGCGCCGTTTCGGTTGAAGTTTATGGAGATTCAGAGCTGGTGATCAAGCAATTGAACGGCCAATACGAATGCAAAAGTGAAGCGCTAAGGAGTTACTACGAAGAATGCAGGGAAATCTTGAAGAGCTTCCCGTTGGTAACTCTACAGCATATTCCTAGGGAACATAATGAAGAGGCAAATAGGCTGGCTCAAAGCGCCTCTGGTTACAAAGAGAGTCAAGAGGCGTTTGCTGCAGAGGTATGTGCACTAGGGACGGATCTCGCAGAAGGTGATTGGAGGAAAGAAATCGTTGATTACTTGAAGGATCCATCCCGAAAGGTCTCTAGGAAGCTCAGGTACAAGGCCATAAAATTCGTTCTTCTGGATGACCATTTGTTCTATAAATCATTAGATGGGGTATTGTTACGATGCCAGGTCCGAGAAGAAGCCAAGAACATGATGAGCGAAGTGCACGATGGGATATGTGGAGCACACCAATCGGCCTACCGTATGAAATGGGTTATTAGACAAGCTGGGTGCTTTTGGCCGACGATATTAGAGGATTGCTTTGAATATTACAAGGGATGTCAGGATTGCCAGAGGTTTGGAAATATTCAAAGGTTCCCCGCGTCAGCATTGAATCCCATCATCAAGCCATGGCCATTCAGGGGCTGGGGTATAGACTTGATTGGCCAAATTAATCCACCATCTAGTAAGGGGCATAAGTTCGTGCTTTTGGCTACAGATTATTTTACTAAATGGGTTGAGGCGATCCCACTGAAGAAGGTGACATCAGAAAACATGGTTGAATTTGTCAAGGAGCACATCATCTATCGGTTTGGAATCCCTCAGACAATTACCACTGATCAAGAGGCACAATTCGTGTCACTGGAGTTCAGAGAGTTTGCCGAAAGCATGGGGATCAAATTGTTTAACTCTTCTCCTTATTATGCCCAAGCTAATGGTCAAGCAGAGGCTTCTAACAAGATCATGATCAAGCTGATACAAAAGAAGATCGACCAGAAGCCTAGAAGGTGGCATTCGGTACTCAGTGAGGCACTGTGGGCTTACCGAATGGCCCCCCATGGAGCTACAAAAACTTCTCCTTATGAATTGGTTTATGGGCACCACGCGGTTCTACCTTGGGAGGTGCAATCAGATTCGAGGAGAGTGGTGTTACAAAAAGATTTGAGCTCCAAAGATTACAGTGGCCTAATGATGGATGAGCTAGAGGATTTACACATGATCCGTCTTAGAGCCTTGGAGAACATGGAGAAAAACAAGCTGCGGGTTGCCAAGTACTATAACAAGAAAGTAAAGGTCAGACAATTCGCAGAAGGAGACTTGGTTTGGAAAGCGCTATTGCCGATTGGAACTAAATACAGCGAATTCGGCAAATGGTCCCCTAACTGGGAGGGGCCTTTTCGTGTGGTCAGATGCGTCCCTGGTAATGCATACATATTAAAAACTTTGCTAGGAGAAGAATTTTCCGCCGCGATCAATGGAAGATATCTAAAGAAATATTATCCCAGCATTGAAATTGATCGATGATCGTCAGCAGCGGGATTATGCACATCTGACACAAAAACAGCCGGCGCTCAAGAACGAGGCCGCCTTCAGAACAAAAATTCACAAACAGAGGAAATGGCCAGTGCCTAGATGCATTGTCCTTAGCACAAAAACTACATTACAAATGCTTCTTGCAGGTTCACATCCAACAACCCTGGTGATCAGGACCCTGGTGGAGTAGTCGACGTCCGTGTGCGTCGCCATGGCAGCCAGGCCCAGGGTAGTGCCCAAGCGAACGCCATGGGTGGCCACCTCATCGACGCGGTGCTCCACCGCAGCAAGGCGCTCCGCCGGCGTGTCACCGCGGGCGTTCACCTTGTCAGCCAGCTGCTCCACCAGCGCTTTCAGCTGTTTGAGCTCGGCGTCGCGGGCTGCAAAGAGCAAGAAGAAGAGAGATTAGCATCAAGAGCCGGTTTGGATCAAAGATTTGATTTAGAGTTGTACCATCGATGGTTTCCAGCAGCTATTTGCGCTGGTCCTCCCACTCAAGCTCGGCTATGCTCGCCTTCTTGGAGACGTCCTCCAACTCGCGTTGGGCCGTCTCCAGCTCCTCCTTGAAGCGGAGAGCGTCTTCTTCCCCGTAGGGCACGGGGGAGTGGCCGTCGGACTCCGAGGAGTCGTCCGGAAGGGGTTGAGTGGCCGGCGCGGGAGACGGATTCCACTGAATCAACCTGAAATGGAGATGATCGTCAGAACAAGACAAGACCAAAGAGGAAGGTGTTGACACCGTTTGACCAAAAGTGGCAGGCTGCTATCAAAAGGTCTTCGTTTTTGGGGGTCTCAGCTAAAGATAATTCCAGGCATTGAGCAATACGGAGGGTATCCCAGTTTCGGGTTAAGGCACTCTTGTCTGCACGGATCCTCCGGTACCAATTTTTCCAGCCTGCGATTGGAGGCAAGGGCCAGTTCTTGAAAGCGTCTTGCCACCGGGGAGGTGGAGACGAGCCGCCTTGAAGGGGATCCTTTGAGATTCGGCCCGCAATGAAATCTCGAGGATCAGAGTTTCCCACGGGACCAAGGTAATAAGATCTTGAATTGGCCTCGGTGCGAATTAAAAGCTCAGTAGAAGGCTCCTGAAGAAAGCGGAAACGAAATCTCAGGTAAAATTGAAAACCTAAATACCGAATGAAGCTTACGGGAAGGGGATTTTACCTGAACATCTTGGTTTTGAGCCGCCATTAGAGATTTGAGCTTAGAACAGGGAGATCTAGAGTTTGGATCTAGACGAGGACTCCGGCGGATTGCGAAGAAAGGAGAACAGGTGTTGACAGATTCGAATTGAAAATATTCGTGGCTGGAGTCAATTGCGCAACAAAATTACTTTTATTCCGCAATTGAAGGGGCATGTGTTAACACCAAAATTTGGTAAGGAGTCTGA
The DNA here is from genome assembly GCA_947561735.1 of Cenchrus americanus. Lineage (NCBI taxonomy): Eukaryota > Viridiplantae > Streptophyta > Magnoliopsida > Poales > Poaceae > Cenchrus > Cenchrus americanus. The sequence goes on from OX387241.1 coordinate 295,353,472, forward strand.
TTTGTGGGTCCAGCTCGGTGAGGAGTCCGTCTGGTGGAAGGAAAGGATTTTTTCGGATGTATTCGGCAAAGAAGTCTGCGGTCGGTTATCTGCTCCCGTTCGGCAAAGGAACAGTAGAGCTGATTTTGCGGGATTGGACGGTGATGTGGCTCAAGCAGGAAGGACGAATGGATGGATAGGCGATCAAGCTTAGAGATAAGTTAGGCAACGAATCCATTCGAGATTGTACTCGACAGGGTATAAATATGAGCCCTGAATGTATGTAATACACACAATCATTCTTCAATACAAACCGGCCTTACGCCAAACCCTAGAGTCCTTTTGTCGTGTCGTCGAGTTCTTCGAGAGGGTTCATCGATCCGTCGACCTCCGTGAGTACCGGCAACCTTGTATCATATCTAGTATCATGCGGTGGATTTAGATCTGATGCAAGTAGTCTTGTTACCATGCTTCGTGTCATGCGGTAGATTCAAGCTTGGTTCAAGAAGGTTTCTTGTTAGGTCATGAGCCATGCGGTAGGCTAAGATCTACCTCGAAGCTAGTTATCGGCTCTATTGGATTTTGGCAAGATCCAATAGGTTCATTAAGTTACCCCGTGCTGCTTCGAGTTTTTGCTTTATGTTTAAATTCATGTAACACCTTTTGCCCAATCTAGATGGGTTTGGATCGGCTTTATCCCTATCGTGATCCTTGTACGAGTAGATTTCATGTTTTAACGCGTGGATCTTGTGCTTTCGACGTACCGAAACCGAATCGATCTAGGTTGTTACGTGTTGTGGGTTCAAGCTTGCCAATGTTGGTATAAATCTTGAAAGAACTGAGTATCATGCGGTAGATGCAGGTTTTTGGGTTGTTTCGGAGCTAGTCATCCGGTGGATTAGATTTCGAATCAATCTGATAGATTTTTTTCGCTTGGTAATGTTCGTTCCTTCTTCATGGACCCCGAATCGGCTGTTCAGCCTCATTCGGTTATGTTTCTTCACGAGTAGAACACGTGCGCAATTCATGCTTTAAATAACGTGTGCTTTTAGCTTTCCATATTTAGATTGTATCATGCGGTGGATAGATCTATTTGTGGAAAGTGGTACGATTTTCATGCAAGTTGTATCATGCGGTGGATAGATTTGTTTTGGCATCGTACCCGACGGATTTTTAAGTACCTAGACATGCGGTAGACTAGTGCTTTGGATCTATGCATGCTTATTTATTACATGCTTATGTTCGTGCTTTACTTTATCATTTATTTAATGTTGGTTATCATGGGGATCGGTCAGGACCTTGTGGACGTACATCTTTGCTCATACAAAGACCGATTACTGTCATGCTTATGTCATCCATTCGGCAGTGTTGCTTTTCCTTTTATAAGTTCCCGAATGGCTCTCAGTTTGTTGGCAAATAGCTTTTTATAGCTATATGTCATCCCATTTGGCTTCTTAGCCGTAAATATGGAACTGTCTGGTACCACCCGGCAAGTTCCAAGCTTTGGTATCTAACTGCTTTATCTTTTGTTAATTTTCAGGAAACATTGACTGGCACGTCTCGTGATTCTTTGCGCGTGTGAAGCCAGCTTTGTTCGGCTTGCTGTGTGTTTGGCGCCGGGTGCATATTTTGCGTCAACACATGGCACGGGGTGTGGAGGAGCAGCGACGCGCATGGTTGCTAACAGAGTAGATCAAAGCAACAGAGTCGCCCCAATCGTCGAGCTCCAGGGACCACTTCTTCATTCCTTCCTGGCAGTCACCGTCGCGATGCTTGACTCCGCTGCGCAGCCCAGGCCGGCCGCGGAGATAAGCTTGCGGAGAGTGGCGCCCGCGAGTGGCTTCTTCTTGGTGAGGACCCCTGCTTTCTGGACTTGTTCCTTGAGCTTGCGGGAGCAGGGGTCGAGAGCGTTCTTGAGGGCCTTCAGCTGCATCGCTTTGTCGGCGATGGAGACGAACGTGGCCCCTTCCTTGGCGGCGAGACAGGAGCTCTCCCGCCGGGGGGCGGCGGCCCCGCGGGGGGCGATACTCCCATCACCCTCCTCTGCCTGATCCAGGTAGGCTGGCTCCGGCGAGGGCGGTGGGGGGGGGGAGGCGGCGCATCGACGACGTCGAGGAGAGCGGAGATGCAGATCGGGAGCGGTGGAAGCGACATGAGTAGGGAGCCGCGAATCGGCCCGTAGTAGAAGGTGATGAAGCCCGGCGCGGTTGGTGAGAAGAGGAAGTGGTGCCCATGCGGCCCAAAGTTGTTGGGCTGTTGCTGCTGCTGCTGTTGCGGCCCAAAGTTGTTGGGCCCCTGAGGCGGGGCCGGCGGAGCCGGGCCGAAGAAAGGCGGAGGCGGTGGGAGAGCAGCAGGAGGGGGAGGCGGTGGAGGCCCAAAGAAGGGGATTGGGACGCCGTGGGCGTCGAGCGCCTCAGAGCGCTGCCAGACGAAGAGGGGGGTCAGCTTGGTGATGCACCCCTCACCGTCAGCGGCGACGACGTGCAGCTCGCGCGGGACCCGGGTGGGGTCGGTGAGCTCGAGGACGATGCGGAGGGAGCTGAAGTCGTGACCGAGCATGCAGAGCGGGTCGATCTCGGCGACGTGCCCCACGGCCGCGAAGATGCAGCGGATGTTCGCCGGGTACCAGTGCTCAAGGGGGAAGTCCGCAGCCGAGAGGAAGACGCGCCAGCCAGGGCCGGTGAAGAAGCGGTTCTCGACCGCCTCGGGACGCTCCAGGTCCACCACAAGCCCCCCATGGAAGATGGGCCCATGGTCGACCGGAAGGTCGCGCTCGGCCCTGGAGGAAAACCGCAGGAGCATGGCACCGTGAGAGGATGGGAGCATAGCCACCTGGGAGGAAACGACGAACGGCATGACGGAGTGCAGGGCCGCCCAGATAACCGGAGCCGGTTTGGCAGCCGCGTCGGGTGGGGTGACGTAGGCGAAGGCGTAGAGAGCCGCCTCGCCCAGTTCCCCTGTGGCACCCAGACCGTGAGGAAGTGGGGGATGGGGTCGGCGACGTCAACGATGTCGTCGCTCTCCACGCTCTCCTCCTCGGAGTCGTCGCCGGCGTAGTTAGGCGGCAGGGGCTCGTCCCAGCTCATGCCGCTGGGCGAGGAGTCGCCCGCCGCAGGAGGAGCGGCTGGAGCGGAAGACGGAGGAGGCGAGCGCGCGCTCGGCGAGGAGGAAGCCGGCGACGGGGGGCGGGACGGGCACGAACGCCAACACGGTGAACGTCCACCGAGCGCGGGAGGACGGCCGACCCCGGCGGAGGCCCTTTCGGCGTCGCGACCCCGCACGGGGCACGAACAACGTACACGGTGCCGAGGTGGAGGGCCTCCGAGAGACCGGGAGCGAGGGAGGCGGAACGGCGTTGACGGGGGGGGGAGCGTGGAGGCGGCGACGGGGGATGGGCGCGGCGGAGCCGAGGCGGAGCGGGGCGAAGATGGAGAAACGGACCCGGTGAGGGGGGTGGATAGGGCCCCCCGGCGTGGCCACGGGGCGAGGACGCGGTTCACTGGCATCTTGCACCGGTGTTGGCGATGGCCGCTCCCACGACAGCGGCGGCAGCGGACGGGGTCGCGACAGTCTTTGACATTGTGGTCCGGCGAGAGGCACCGGAAGAACCCAGAAGCGGGGAGGGGCGGGAGGGTTTTGCGGGTGGTCGGTGGCGGGGAGGCAGCGGGTTTAAGCACCGCGGCGAGGTAGGGCGTGTGCGCAGGTGGGTGGGGTGGAGTAAAGCCCGTTGCCGGTTCGCGGGGAGCGCGGGCGGGCTGGCAAGCCGACGTGTCGACGCCAGGTAGGGGCAAGAGGGGGGGAAGATTTGGCGCGCGAATTCGAGGGATACGCTGACGCACGAAGGGTACGCCCCGAGTTGAAGACCCACCTTGAGCCCGGCGCCAGCCATTAACCCCGTCGCGCGGCGACGGGCGCGACGTGACCCGCGGCCGGTGGGGAGTTAATGGGGCGTCCTCCTCCGGCAGAGATAGTGCGGCCGCCATGGCAGCCTCCACGGAGGAATGGAGTAGGAACACGGCACCGCCGAAGGTGAGAGACCCGCGAACGAGGAGCGCATTCGCCACATTCCGATTAGCGACCTCAGATTGGAAGACAAAACTACAGACACGGCGGGCGCTCATCCGCTCCGGCGACCCGGTGAGCAGAAACGTGAGCATCGAGGAGATATAGGGGGCATTGAAACGGACAGCGCGAGATGGAGGGGAGATGAAGATGAACACACGGCGAAGGGGATCAGCGGGAATGACAGAACCTGGAGAGGCTGCGGAGTGGAAGTCGGCGAGGAATTGATTCTGCGTGGTGACCCCCGGCTTGACGAGCGGCTCCGGGCGCCGTGGAGGTGGCGGCGTCGTCGCGGCGGCGGGGGGGGCTCCGAGCCGTGCGCGGCAAGCCGCGATGGCGGGCGGGCGGGGGGGCCGGGTGGGCGGGCCGACGGGGGGGGGGGGGCCGGGCGGGTGGCGGCGGCGGTGCCGGGGTGGGGCTGGGCGGGGGATGCCGGCGGCGGGTCACGGGGTGCGGCCGCCCGCCGGTCGCCGGCTCGCGAGACGCGAGCGGGTCAAACATCCAGCCGTTCAACCGTCCATATTAGGTTTGTCGGTACCTCATTTCTTTGAGGCATTGCATCGAAGGCATTAGGCCTATTTGGTTTGTGGTATGGTCTGATCCAGAATCATCTAATTTGATACAGTGGCACTTCAAACCAAACATGCTATAAATGTGGCATTGAGTCGACAGCAACTTCCATACAAGTGAAGCATGGCTGCTGATTGCCGGCAATTTTGTACAAAAGAGTTGCATCACATCAATTGAAATCAGTATCCACAAATGTGGTGCAAATATGACATACCAAACATGCAATTGTCTTCTCACGATTGAGAATATTGGCTTTAAGTGTACCTTTTTTTAAGGTCGCTTTAAGTGTACCTGCTCTGGTAGTATTTGTATTCTATCATAATCTTCACATCTCTAGGCTCTAGCGTGATGTACCTTAAACATTAAAAAAACATATAGTCGGGAACTAATTTTGGAAAACAGGGGACTCTACTCTTGAAGTATTAGAGTCACAAATATATAATTTGGTTGGTCCTATGTATCATGTTTTTGTAGTTATTTACTTCAACAAACAGGAATTAATATAATTCATCATAAAAGATCCATACCTTGTTAATCTTGCTTGTTATAAAAATTTGTTGAGGGCTAATTCTTTTCATACAGAGAAAATGGTTTCGACATGTAGAAATTAGTCACTTGGAACTATCAGCTTGAGATACTTTATGAATTGGTCTAAGATTAGAATATAACAGGGGTAGGTGTACATATGTTACCTGTACCTAGGCTCTGTGCATGCCTACAATTTTCTGAATTTGCAATATTGTTAATACAGGTTAATACATATCATGTTTTGAGCTATACAGGGAGGGAGGTGTTAATAGATGAAGAGGTTGAGTAGATTAGAATTGTTAAGTATTAGAGATGATTTGTCAGATAGGATAAACAATGATAAATCTAGTGAGCTCGGTATAATTATTTTATTGATTGCGCAGATGTTTATAACTCACTGAGCAAAAGGGCAGGTTCGTAGTTGGATTGCAACGGGCAACCATTTTAACGGTGACATTTCCAATTAATCAGTTAGCACATTTTTCCACTTCAGTTTTCACCATTCATATAAGTCATTCTTATTAGGTATGGTTATAATCATATAGCCAGAAGCAATAACAAAGTTTACTAATATGATTTGTTTTTAATCAGTATCATAGATCTTTTCTTCCTTTCGCAAACCCCATCGTCTGGTAGCTTTTGCTGAGTACGCCTTTTTAAAGATGTGTTATCATTTATGTGGCGCTAGTTGATATCCTGTTAATGAAATCAAGCTTAGAAAATCGAGATGTTCAAAACTGACATACTCTCCTAGTGGTATCACTGGTAATTCTGAGAACTATGTATGGAAACATATACCCCTTTATTGAATTCCCAATCAATGTGCGACAATTAGTCTGACATGCATAGGTGTTACAATTAGCATTACACTTGTGCTATAGCGGAGGCCTTAGTTTCAACAATTAATTGATGAAGATCTTTTGGGCATGCTTATTTTAGTAAGCTTGCAGGTCTCTTAGGCATTTAGTCGAATAGTTGGTGTGTGTGCATATATTCAATTGCATTGCGACACTGAACAATGATTTGATGTATATGGGCTCACCTTGCTTTATTGCACATTCAGGAGTGCTTTGATTTGCACCACTGTCATTCTGGCTTATTCCCAAACCTCGACACCTTCGACGCTGCTGTCGCTTCACCTTAACCTGAGCTTCCTGGCCCTGCCATTTCTATTCTGTCCTCCACCGGAGATGAGAACGCATAGATGAGCAAGGAAGTGGCCAGCCCAGGGGAGCTCAAGCATCCCCTGTTCGTGTTGCCATCGTCTCCGCAGGTACCGGTCCCTTCCCATCCACCGCTGAAGGCTGCCATCGTTGAAGCGGTCAGACTCGCCGTCCTACCACCAGCGCGGCCGACAGCCGCTGCCGCAAGCACGGCTTTAGCCTACGACGTCGTCGTGGTGGCAGAGGCGGGGGAAGGTTCTAGACTCGGGAGCGACCGGATGAGGCGCGGCGTCGCGGCGCGGCAGGCCGAGAGGTGGAAGGCGCAGGCGGGTTCGCGACGATTCGCGCCCGATGCTCGTCTAGGAATCCGCAATTGGACGGGTGAGACTACCCACAGCGGGGAACGGGATATCCCCCGCCATCCTTTTCCCGTCGTCGGATGGCGTCAAAGGGCGTGCAGCGGGGCTCCTGCAGGAGGCCGGGGGAATGGCGTCGGCCCCGGAATCCTCTGGATCCAGAGGAATCCAGAGGCTCCGCCATCCTCCGCCGGCCCCACCACGTGCCGCTGCCGCGTCCACCCAACGACCTCGCGCGCACCGTGCAGAGCAGAGGAGGCGACGAGGTGCGGATGCCGGCTGTCGCCGTCGCCGCTACCGCCAGAGCCCATCGTCTCCGCCGCCCTTCCAACGCCCCTACGGTTGGTTGTTGGTATGGAGGAGAGTTATAAATGAAGATGAGTGTAGAAGAATAGAATATGAAGGAGAGAATATTGATGATTAGGATGGAATATTCCGTTTTGAAGGAGAAGATGAAGGAGAACGAGTGTGGATGGTCTGACATCACGAGTTGGGCGGATCCAACGACCGGCGGGTTAACGGGTGACGTGGACATCGCGCCCGCCCGCGGAATAGACCCAGAGCGTGTTTGCTTGGCGGGTGGCTGATGCCGATTTGTCTTTGAGAGAAAATCTTGTTATTGTTGGCAGTTCTTTGGTGGCCGATTTGTTACGAGAGAAAAATCTTGTTACTGATGGGTCCGATAAGCCAAACGAACAGGCTGCCAGCTTTCGTCTTGTAAAGATAGACTTTTCAATTAATATTCATTTTGAGTTTTCCCAATATATAAGTTTTGATACGTATATAAACATAATATATTTAGGGGTAGGAAAAGCTAATATCAAAAGCCAAAATGAATACGCCCTTCGTTCTTAAATATATGACACTATTGATTTTTCGTTCGTTTGGCTATTTGTCTTTTCTACAAAAATTTGAGCAAATCGATAAACCAACAAGTTAAATCTAAAGTACATTGGATAACATATATAATGATATACATTTTACTAAAGGTTCAATATAGATTAGTGGTCAAAGTTAGAGTAAAAAGTCAACATGTCATATATTTAAGAACGGAGGGTGTGGTTTTTTTAACAACGCCACGATGGGATGTATAATACTTGGGTTTGGTCTGGTTCAACGACACTAATAGTTTGCTAGTAACAATTTTTGACCGAATTCAAATATCTAATGATAATAAAATTATTATCTTTATATGTATGCTTAGTGTTGGAGAATCGGATGAAACACAGTCACCCTCGGAACTTCGGAGAAACACACGAAACCTCAGAAGTTCACAAAGTGTGAGGTAAGAGTAGAAGAGCGTGAGATAAGTTTGTCGGTTTTTTTTGTATATTTAGGATTTTTGTTGTCCGTAGCTAATAAAGGACATGTTTTGAGGTTTTGAACCATTCACTAACCTTCGGAGGAAGTAATCTCCAAAGTAAGTAATCTCCAAAGTAACATATGCGTTCGCAGCTTTTGTATCGTTTTAGGGAAAGGACAACTTCGATGAAAGAGGGAGATTTGGGAACTTCGGAAAACATGGCTCAATAGCAGGGCTCGAAATAGAGATCCGAAGCTCAGAAGCAGGGACTTCACCAGTGCCCGAAGAATTGAGAAGAACTCTAGTTTGACTGAATCAATGGCGTGACGATGAAGATAGGAAGTTAAAGTATGAACGAGTGACAACCTTGTAATATGTTGAGGTGATCATGCAAATTGCGTGATGACTTTGGAATTTTTTTACATAATTATAGGGGAATATTCTTTAAATTCGAGGGTAAAATCGGAATGAAAAAGTGACCTTTGGACACTATAAAAAAAGGCCTCATCCTTCGTGTAAAAGAGACACAACTTTTAAGGGAAAGGAAATCTCTCGGAGATTCTTACATTATGTTTTATTCTTGATTCAGTCTTTCTGCTCGGGGGTTGAAAGACATCTAGGCCCTTAATGGGTTTTGGTGTATTGATTGACAACTAGATTAAAGATCTAATGTCCTTGTTAAGCATGTGAGCATGTTGTAACATATAAATGACAAGACATAATATATGACATTGATTATCTATATGGTGAAAACAAGCTATGTGTATACAAGATAAGTTGAGACATGGTTTTAGCCTCATATTGTGAAATGGCTTAACTCAAAGATGAATGTCATGATATTTGATATGTGTGTTCCCGTTAAGCATAGAGATGGTATATGACAAGCTAATGAAGGATAAGAAATTGGCATATTGATTTTGGAACATTGGATGGTCTCTTATTGAAGGAAGAAGCTTGTTATAATAAAAAGGGATATTTAAATTAAAAGAAGGCATGATCTCAATAGAATTTTACTCTTGATGTTAAATCAAAATTTCACTCAAATTGGCAACGAATGGATGAAGAAATCAAGCAAGGGATTAGCAACGAGATACTAAGCTAAGGTTGGCCGAGTAGTGACTTGGACCATGTGCTTGGCTTGGTTGAAGTGGCTATAGCTTGGAAAGTTTTGAGGTATCAAGTCGAGCCTAACCGAGTGAAGCAATGAAGAAGCATTACATATTCATTGAGTCATGTGAAGGGTGACTTAATCAAGAATTGGGTTTCATTCTTATATAAAGATCAAAGTCACTAGCTCAAGGTAGAGGTGCTCAAACTAATGAGACATTGATGGATGGATCTCTCATGAGAATATATTGATCAAGTATGGCTATTCTTGAAGAAGAAGCTCAAGAGTTCTATTATTGCATTTATATTTGATCTTGAGTTTAGGTACGCCATACTATCAAGAGGGATGCATCACAAGGAGTTTTGATAATGTCTCAGTGCTCAAGTAACCCATGTGAGTTGAGAGAGACACAAAAACCACACGTACACGTCTTCGGGTTTGACCCTGTGTCAAACCCGGTGGCACTAGTTTTGGGAAACCGGTGGCACCGGTTTTGTGTCAGCCGGCCCAACGGCTAGTTTTCGAAAACTCGGTGGCACCGAGTTTGGGAACTCTGTGGCACCGGTTTTCACTGGAGTTTGCAACGGCTAGTTTTGGGAAGTCCGAAGTATCCGGGGTTTTTCCCAGAGATTCCAGGTTTTAACTCCAACGGCTAGTTTTTGGGGAGTCGGGTATTTATACCCTTCAACCCCTACCGTTGCAAGCTGCTGCTCCTGAGGTTGCCAGAGAGCTTCCTTGCTATTCCTTGCTAAGCCAAAGCCATTCTAGCTCTCCCCAACCCCTCTTTGTGAGGTTGTTCGATCTTTGATAGATCTAGTGAGTTGGGTGGCAGAGAGAAACTTGTGTGAGCAATTCAAGAGCACTTGAATACCTTGAGCACTATTGGACGTCGTCAAGCTTGTGTGAAGCGTTTGTTACTCTTGGAGGATTGCCTCCTAGACGGCTAGGCGTCGCCCACAAGCTCCCAAGGTGTGGTGAGCTGTGGGACAGTTTGTGAAGGTCGTGCTTCGCCTCCGAAAGGGAAGAAGCTATCTAGTGGATCGGGAAAAGGGTTGAATGCAACCCGACTTCGGTAGGAGAAGCACCCAACGGAGACTAGGATTCACATGGTGGTGAATCCGAACTTCGGTAAAACAAATCCTTGTGCCTCTTGTTGGTTTACCTCACTTTTACCTTGATATATCTATCCTTGCTTGCTTTTGTCATATTGGTGGAGCTACTTGGTTGTTAGTGTTTGTGAAGTGCAGGCACTCTATATTCATCAAAGAACTGATCCTTAAGCCATTCACCAAGTTTGAGTTCAAGCCAAACAAGCAAACAAGAAGGAGAAGAAGAGGGGAGTCACTGCCAGGCAAACCCGGTGGCACCGGATTTGCAAAACCGGTGGAACCGGTTCTGGGCAGTGTGCTCATTCCACTGCGAAGGCGCCAGTCCAGAGATTTCGGAGATTTTTCCAAAGATTCCGGACTTTCCAGAAACTCCGGAGAAAATTCCGGAGTATCCAGAATTCACTGATAAATTTGTTTTAAGTGGTGATTTTCAGGACTCGCCTATTCACACCCCCCCTCTAGGCGACATCAAGATCCTTTCAATTAGTATCAGAGCTTGGTGCTCCGATTCGAGCTTAACCGCTTGGAGTTAAAAGTATGTCAACTACTTGTGAGGTATCGTTTGAGCCTCTTCGGTTTGACGGCTCAAACTACTCTTCTTGGTCTACTCATGTTCTTCATGTATTACATACTTGGTGTTCTCCTTTTGAATGAGTTGTGGTTACTAGCATCCTTCCCGGGGATTTTGATAGTGAGGACACATCCAATCTATCAAAGGAGGAAAAGGAAAGTGTGCTCCATAACTACTCTATTACTAACCTCATGTATAATAATGTGAGCAAGGTTATTCGAGAATTCATCTTCAACAATGAAGACATTTGCGATGATGCATATCATATTTGGGTGGCACTCAAAGACATGTATACTAGTGCCGATGATGACGATGATGAAGATGAAGAGGAGGAGTCACTAGAGGAGTGCTCAACATCAACATCTTGCATCTCTCCTCCAAAGACCTCATCCACGAAGCAAAAGAGCGACAACATTGCGACCGCTGCCTCTGACCAGGCAAACTCGGTTGCACCGAGTTCAAAACTCAGTGGCACCGGGTTTGGCAGTGATAAGCACCAACTTGCTTCGTCAAACTTCAGAGAAACATCGCTCAATCCTATTGAGGTATCCACAACCCCTAGTACTTCCTCACTATGTACTAATGATTCCAAGTCTCAAGTGACTAAAGGTAGAAGGAAGAAGGGAAGTGAAGTTGACCAATTTAACTTTGAGCTTGACAAGATGACCAAGAAAGACAAGAAGAATGTGCTACAGCTCATAAAGAGAGTAAGAAGGCAAGAAGATGAGCTCACAAGACAACAAGCTTATCGAGACTCCTTTGAAGAATAATTGAAGAAACTTAAGGAGTCAAATGATGTCTTGTCTAGAAAGTGCAAGGAGGACATCACCAAGGCATATGCTTGTTCTACTAACTCTTTATCTTGTGCAGCTTCCTTGGAAAAGGAAAATCAAGCTCTCAAGGACCAACTTGAGGAAATCACTTGCAAGTTTGTGAAACTACAAGAAACTCACATAGAACTTGAATATTCTCATGAAAGGCTTGTAGAATCACACACTTTGCTAGAAGTGGCAAATGAGGTTTTGGTAAACTCAGTTAAATCTTACACACCTCATTACACCACTAGAACTTGTACTCAAGTTGAAAATGATATATCTTGTGCTAACCCATGTGGCCCAAAAGGTAAACCTTCTTGGTATGATTGTGTGATTGCAGAATCTTGTGATGACTTCATTGCTCAAGAAAATGATGATCTTATGCAAGAAGTCGAAAAGCTCAAGAAAGAGGTGGCTAAGTTGAAGGGAAAAGAAAAGGTGCAACCTTCTCAAGATAACCGTGAGCCCATGGTGAAGAAGCTTGAGAAGAGGACAATCGTCACTAGATCAATCTCTCAACAAAGCCACAAGATCAATGATCACAAGATTGAGGACAAAATGAAGCTAGATCACATCAAATGCTACAAGTGCTCACACATGGGACATTATGCATCCATGTGCTCATTCAAGCAAGAAGACAACTCAAACCAATCAAAGAGGCAAAGAAGTCTTGCTCAAAGAAGATGCTTTGGTTGTCATGAGAAAGGGCACAAGATTGAAGCTTGTATCGACCGGGCAAAGGTTCCTTCAGGGAAACCCGGTGGTGCGGGTTCGCAAAACCGGTGGCACCGGTTTCCACTGAGAAACCTCAAGTGAAAGTCAACAAAGGATTTTTGAAGGCTCAAGAAAAATTTAGAGAGAAGAATGGCTCAGTGACAAGTGTAAAGGGCAATGGCAACATCAAGCACAAAATTTGCTACACTTGTCGTCAAAAGGGACATCTTGGTAAAGATTGTCCCAATAGTAAGAATCCTAAGCTCAACCATGTTCATTATAGTAATGAGAAGCTTAGGAGTGACTCAAATGACTCTAGTGCCCCCAAAGTGGTTATTTCACAAAGGAAGGGCACAAAGGCCATTTGGGTACCTAAGTCCTTGATCACTAACATTGTCGGACCCAATGCACGTTGGGTACCAAAACATGCCTAAAAGGACTTTGCAGGTACTTGGAGTAGCATTGGAAGCTTGGTTCACTTGAGAAGATATTTATATTCATTCATCTATATCTCAATAGAAATTTTGTGATTCATCAATAGAAAAGGGCCAAGTGACATAAATCAAAGAAATCTTATTCAATGCTCCTCCCATGATAAGTACCTCTCACTGGTGTTGTTCACTCTCATATGCAAAACTTGCTCTTTTGCGAGTTGATCATATGAGGTGGACAATCTACATATGTTCTCTTTGGCAAAATCATTTCAAATACCATTCGATGCTATTAACCCCTTCATCTAGAAGCATTGAGTGACTTTTGCATGCAGGAGAACTTATGTGAGCTAAAGGAGCAAAAAGGAATCAAGAAAAGAACAATCAACTCTTGAGAAAAGCAAATTTGTAGAACTCAGGGAAAATCCGGTGGCACCGGATTTACAAACTCGGTGGCACCGAGTTTCCCAGGATCAGCAAAGGGTGGAAAGGAAATTATCGCAAATCTCTCAAGGCACATTATTCTTGATTCAAAAATAAAAGGAGACTAAGCAAATATAGTTTGTGAGCTACTCTTGATCTCATTTCACATATTCTTATTTGCTTATGAACTTTGACCAAAATGTGGAGCTTGCTAACCTAGTGCTTTAATTGAGCCAAAAGTGCACTTCTCAAGATTCAAATACTTGATGCACCTATTTAGGGGGAGCTCATTCACATTTTGTGTCTTTTGGTACTAACATCACTTGCAAGAATTCATGTGTGTAGTTCAAGTGTGAGGTGTCTCAATTTTTTATCTATACTCTTCACTTGAATAAATCTTATGGCAAGGGTGTTGGTTGTGAGCAATCCACATGACAAAGAGGTCACCAATCCATATCTGTAATTGTATTTCCTTCTCTCTATTTTTGGATTGGATTACATTTATCTTTGGCTACTCACCATAGCATGGTTTAAATTCCATAACTCGGACATATTTGACCAAGGTAGTGCACATGTCCCTTCCATCCACATATCCTTGTGTGCACTATATCTTTGAGGAGTTTAGCCCATGCTCTGAGGTTTCATGTTGGGTGACTTACTTCCATTCCACTCTCAAAGAGTCATCCGATGTGAGACTAGAGCTTGTGCTTTTAATATTTGTGTTCTCTTGCCATCTTAGCATACAATGGATATTTCTCATCAAAAGTGACAAGAGTAAGTTATTGAAAGACTAAAAAGTGCAATTTAACTTATGTGAGTTTCTCTAAGTGAGAAACCGTGCAAAATTAAGGTAAAGGTATGAATCCTAAACTCAAGTTATTAATTTGGGCATCTAGACCCTATTCTTGCTAGTGTGAGTTTCGGTGTGCAAAGGTAGCTAGCATCACCTTGATTTGTTGCTTGGTGGTAGTGATGAGCTTTTAGATATTTAGTTGATGCCTCACAAGTTTTTGTTGGAAATTTTGTTTTTCTAACTGTGGCTAAAAATTTAAGTAGAGGCATGAGCTAAATATTCTAAGACCTATCTTGGCTAGTAATCTTTGCATACTCTTTGTGACTTAGGATAGACTTTCAAAATTCACTAGCATGTGTAGGTGGTGTGCGTTTTGCAATATATTTGAGTCTTGATCTTTTAGATCGTGTTTTGTTTATGGTTATTGTTGCTCATGTTTGATTGTTGGCTAACCATAAGTGGCAAGATTGTCTCAAGTTCAAAAGAATCTACTCACTTCTATCTCAAGGGATTGCAAACTTTGGATTTCTCCCATTTCATCAAAATCTCTCAAAATCCATATCTGAGACAAAGGGTTGAATATAAAAGGCAGAGAAAGAAAGAGGAATGAAAAAGGAAGTGTAGAAATGAATTTATGGACAAAAGTCCACGGGTTAAGTGAAACCCGGTGGCACCGGTTTTCCAAAACCGGTGGCACCGATTTCTATCGGCAGCACAGGATATACCCGTGACTTACCCGGTTACAGTCTCCCTTTCACCTCTTTTACCTCCCTCTGTATCCCACGACTCAGAACAGTAAAAGGAGAGGGAGAGAAGGCGATTTCTTGGCGATTTGAGGATTCCACCAAGGATTTCAAGGCTTGGGACAAGATCTTGGTTCTCCAACTCGGTTGGACCGGATTCCCCTTCATTCCTAGGCTGCAGCAGCTCTCTCACCATGTCGGGAGGTACCCCATGTCTTGGTTTTGCCCGATCTACTTTTCTAGGGACTATCTCTTGGATTCCTTTGGTAGAATGGCTTCTTGATGGTCCTAGAACAGTTTTAAATTAATGGATTGAAGATTTATTGGCTGCTGTTCAGGGGCATATCTAGGGTTCATACTGAACCCGGTGGCACCGAGTTTTCCAACTCGGTGGCACCGGTTTCAGTGTTGGATCTCTGGTTCAGTTGCAAAAAGGGGCTCCATAAAATTCAATTACATATATTTGTGGCAGAGAAATATTCCTAAGACCCATATGTATCTCTCTTGTTCACAGATCCAAGGATTGACTTGGTTTATGGGAGAAGGCAACCTAGAATGAAGAATGCAAGTTTTGAGTTCAGAAGAAGGGAAGGGACAAGCAGCGCTCATGAAATTACTGAAGTTGTTCCAGAGCCACCTAGAAGGTCAAAAAGGGCAGCAGGAAGAATTAATCTCCCTAGAGGTGCTATGCGCATTGAGGACTCCGAGCCTAAGTCAACCTCTAGTGACGATGATGACGAGAGCCCGTACAGGAAGGAGCCCTCCCCTCCTGAGTCACCTACAGCAGCTGCTCAGCGCAAGAGGAAGGGCAAGAACATTCGCACAACTAGCCACAAGCATAGTCAGGGCACCAGAGAGGATGACAGTGATGGTGAGTATGAGGGAATCTCAGTCCTTGGACCGCAGAGACTCACTTCAATGTGAGAATGAGGCCACCCGTTGACCCTGAGCACCGCAACATAGTCAACTATAAGGGAAGGGGTATGACAGAGAGGGCAAGAAAGGAAAGGGAAAAGAATCCTTTGACAGTTGGTGGAAGGAATTTGGATTATCGGTTTGGCACCAAATTTCATCAAGATTATTATGCAAGTGCAATCATCAAGAAAGACTTCCCCATTGCTCACTCAAAATACATTGATTGGGGATTCTTGTCAGTCATGGAGGATCCGAAGATTACTGAAATTATTCGGGAGTGCAAAAGGAAAAATGTTTATGACATCATGGGCTTTGCCAAGTCATGGAACAATGAAGTGATTGCACAATTCTATGCCACATGTTACTTCACCTCTTGGAAGAATGACAAAATTGTGCATTGGATGACCAAGGGAAAATGGTTTGGCATCACTATCATTGAGTTTGCCTATCTTCTTGGTTTTGATGAAGAAGACCTTGGAAGGATGAAGATCCATAGAGATCATGACATGGACAAGGTAGATATGAAGTTCATGTACATCCCGGGACAAGAATGGAACTTTGGACGAGTCAATGGCATGCTACCATTCTATGCATACTTGCACCGCATGTTTAGAAAGACACTTGCTCCTAGGGAAGGGGACCAATCAAATGTGTCAAATTATGGAAGAGATTTGTTGAAGCACATGTGTCCTACTGAGCCGGAATTTAGTGTTGTGGACTACATTTGGGAGGAAATTCATTCCATCTCTGGCTTGCCACAAAAGAGTTGTGGATATGCTCCTTATCTCATGCATATCATTGAGGCTATCATCATCTACACATTTATCTATGATCATGAGCATAAGCCCTTCCACATGAAGAATGATGTTGTGAGACCATCACTAGCTGATTTGGAAAGGGCACAGGGAAATATTGGAGGCCAAGAAGCCCCCGAACAGCCCCCACGTGTGCACCGCCGCACCATCTAGGGCAGCAAGACTGTCACATGGTCGAGGGCGTGGACGTGGGCAGCAACAAGTGCAAAAGCCCCCTTCCCCACTTAGAAAATTGTTCAACTTTTGGTGTGGGTCTTGCATGAAAGCAAATGATGCGGTTCACAAGGAGAGACAACTTAGGAAGAGGGATTCAAGGGTGATAAGGCTCATGTATGAAAACCCCTCGTAACACCCAAAATTCCATCACTTAAAAAAAATGCTAGCAACAACTAGAATTTTATTTTCTAAGGATTAATGAATTTGAATAATTAAACTTGCCCTTAAATATATGCAATAATAATTAATTAATTTAGAATTTACCAAGTGATTGTGCATCATGTTGAATGCATGGGCTTTTGATTGATTGTGTGGTTTAAAAGTTGGTTTAAAAATTTTTGAAAAGATTTTGAGTAAAAGTTTGAAAAGAAATGAGGGAAAAAAGGAATTGAAAAAAAAGGAAAGAGAAAAAAAAAAGAAAACAACCCCAACCCATTCCAGCCCGCCAGCCCAACCCACCTAACCTTTTCCCGCGCAGCCCCAACAACCAGCCGGCCCACTTACCTCGCCAGCCCACCAAATCCTCTCCCCTCTCTCGCGCCACTGACGGGCGGGGCCCACTTGTCAGGGTTGTCTTCAACCTCAGGCGCGCCCGCCCTTTCCCCTCGCCCCCGCCGGCCGCCGCCCCGCCCGGCGTCCCCTCGCCTCCCCGCGCCTCCTCCCCTCCCTCCAAGTGCGCAGAGCACCTAACCGCGCCGCCCCAAGTCATCCCCGCCCCTTC
Source organism: Cenchrus americanus (assembly GCA_947561735.1). Lineage (NCBI taxonomy): Eukaryota > Viridiplantae > Streptophyta > Magnoliopsida > Poales > Poaceae > Cenchrus > Cenchrus americanus. Next base: position 295,370,807 of record OX387241.1, read on the forward strand.
CTCTCCCCGGAAACGGCCGCCCACCGAGCGCCCCGGCCATTAATGGCGACCGTCGGTGTGCCGCCGTCCACCGCCTCACCCGCGGCTCCTCCGCTCCCCTCGCCACCTATAAAAGCCCGCCCCCGAGCTCCTCTCCACCTCGCACCGCTCAATCGAGCTTCTCTCCCCCCTCTACACCGCCGCCCCCGGGGAACCCGAACCGAGCTCCGCGCCCGCCGCCGATCCGCTCCGCCGCCGCCTCTTCTTCCCCTTTAAGCTGCTCGAGTGAAGTCCACTTATCCTCCTCTTCGTTTTGGTGCTTTCCCCTTGCTCGTTTGGTGCACCGCAAGACGGTTTTGCCTACGGCGGCGAGCCGGCCGGCGAGCGCCGCCGCCCTTAGCCGCGCGCCGCCGCAACCAGTACCCAGGCGCCGCTTCCTTTAGCCACCAGCCTTAGATCCTCGATCCAACGGCCTAGATCTAATAGAGCCCCGGGTCAAACAAGAGTCATACCGGTCAAACCTAGGGTTCGCCGGCAATTTTGCTAAAGAGGCCCTGACCTTTTCGCTATTTACAAGCCGGTCCTCCCACCATATAAAAGCTTAGCAAGTCAGCCCCTGGTTTTTATAGTTTAGCCCTTAACCTTTCAAAAATGTTCACCTGCAGTCCAAAAAGCCCTTTTTGCACCTAGGTCCTCTAGATTATATTTATAATTATGTTTTAGCCCCTGAATTTTTATAGAAAACCCCCTAAGGATCTTTTACTTTTACAAAATAGTCCCTAGAATTTGTTTTAATCGTAACTTTTCCGTCTTAGCTCCGATTTAGGTGATTTTTGTATCCACGCGATCGTCTCAACAAGCACATTAGTTTTAGAAGCTTGTATTAGACTTTTAGCAATGTTTGATGTACTGTTTTATTTATTGTTTGTTTTTCTTGTGTGATCGTAGAGGACGTGCCGTTCGAGTTTGAGCAGGAGCAATCTTTTGAAGAAACTGAGCCCCAATTTTTAGGAGAAGAAGGCAAGTGGATTTCTCCCCCTGCATACTCTTTTTGGTCCTAATAACTTGCATGTTATCACCCTTTAAATTTAATCGTTATGCATAAATTTGATGGGAAATGCCTATTAAGGAAATGACTAGATTTTAATCCTTATACCTTGCCTACCTTGTTTTAAATAAATGTTTGGGTAGATAAATGCTTAGATGCTATACTTTGGGAATGGAAGTTATCTTTCAAAATGATTGGAATTTGTGTCTATGGAATTTCAAGAACATATAACTTAAAACATGGAGAACCACCCGAGAAAACAGTGCAACCACAGTCCACATGGCTCTGGCTTAGCCAAATAATTAGGAGTGTAAAATATCTAATAGCCCTTGTCCGGAAGGAACACAGGGGGCTCCGGGTTGCAGGGGTATAGCCCGGTCCTTTTGGGGTAGTAGCCTTTGCTAAGGTGCTGACCACTAGGGAGGGTTATGGTCCGCCCTGAGCTGTAACTGTCGTGGGATATTAGTGTTCTACACGCCTTTGTAAAGGCTTCGTAGTGAACCCCTTGCCACTCACCTCGGAAGTGTTTAAGGGCTTTGCAAACCCGGGCAAGATGGGGAACACGAACTGTGGGTAAAGTGTACAACCTCTGCAGAGTGAAAACTGATCGATCAGCCGTGCTCACGGTCAAGAGCGGCTTGGACCCTCACATGATAGTTTACTAGAAAAGGATTCCCAATTTGTGGTTTACTTATGATTTGGAGGAATATTCTTGAAAAGCTAAGTTTTGGGGTGGTATACACTTACACTTAGTAAATAGGTGCTTGCTAATAAAATTTGACCAACTTAAAATGCTTACCGCTGAAAACCCTAGCCTACCCTTGATAGCTTTGCATTTTCCCCCACGGCCGAGTACCAACCATAAGTGTACTCACCCTTGCCATATGTGTTCAGAGGAGGATGCCGGAGCAGAGTTCTTCGACGAGTTCGATGGATTCTGAGGCTCGCGTTGCCCCCAGTCAGGAGCTTGTGAAGTTGGAGACGGTGTTCCATCGTCTAGCTATCGATGTTCGTGTTAGACCTTCGTGTCTATCGATGAGTGTAATAAATTAATAAACCTCTCTATGTACGTTTTGAGCATTGTACTATGATATTACACTCATTTGTCTATCATATGTGTGAAAATTGTGGTTATGGCACACGTATGAGATGCATCCGGTTTTCTTCGGAAAACGGGTGTGACACCCTCTCCCACAAATAGGCCTCCCATGCCACATGCACCATCCGATGAGGAAGAAAGTGAGCCGGAGACCTTTGAGAGCATTTGGGGAAGATCACAACAAGTTGATCCGTCAACCAATAAGGACTATTGGGATAGAGCCTATGGAAATTCATATTACAATCCCACCTTTGGAGGAGTGTATAGTGCTCGATCATCTTATTCAGAGATTCCTTTCATGGGCACACAAGGCCAAGGCACATCCTCTAGCATGCCTCCCGTGGATCCTAATGCACAAGGAAGTTCAAGCGCTGTTGGTGGATACTACTATGGCAGTCATTTCGGCTCGGTGAACCCATATGAGGGAATGACTTCTCATCTTCCTCCGTTTCCACCACCACCATCTTTTGTGCCTCCAAGCCAATTTGTGCCACCGTCTCAAGATGATGAAGAAGAACCATGAGCAGCTGTCCAAGACCCCCAAGACCTTTATTGGTGATTAATGACAAAGGGGGAGAGGTGTCGATTGAAAGCTTGCTGCTCTGCTCTGTCTGCACAAATCCGGTGGAACCGGTTTCCAGATCTCGGTGGCACCGGTTTTGGTGTGTCTCTGTTGACGGTGTATTTTGGTACACCTAGCATGTTCATTACACTTTGGTTTGGATTTGATCATGGAACTAACCCGCCACTATGCACACTAATCATATAACAAGTTCATCTATGTGCATGCATTTGGAAGTGTTGTGTTTATGTAGGAAAACATGGACATAAAGGACGGATTCGCAACAAGTTCAAAGGAGCATTTACGGAGTCTTGTTCGTGTTCATGAGCTTGATGAAATCACTTCCAATGGTGGCAAGGACCGAAGTGCTACGAGGAACACCCCCGGGATTGAAGCATAAAAGACCGAACTTCATGCGAAGAGAACCTCCATCTTGGACGCGAGGATGACATCGTCAAAATCATGCAAGTGGAGGAGGCAAAGTGCATAATCACCGAGAACCCACGGGAACGAAGGGGCGACCGAGCCGGCCGAGAGAGGCCTGGGCCGATCGGCCCAGGTCGGCCGGCCCAGCCCACTCCGGTGGCCGGTTCGGCCCCCCTTCCTTGTACCCGAAGGATTTTCAACCCTAAAACCCTGGAGGCGCCGCCATCAACAGAGGGAGAGCCATTCACACCAGGAGGCCATCCACAAGCTAGAGATAGAGGAGGAGGATCTCCAGGAGGGAGATCAACCACCTCGAAGGAAGCACCCTCTCGTGGAGAACAAGGAAGACACCGTCGGAAGGGAAACCATGATCAACGGTGCTATGTCTAGCACTTTGATGGGGTAATCTCCTTATTCGTCCATGGGTTGTAATCGATCTTGAGATGTAATCGCACTTTGTCGGATTATCTATCTATCATCTTGTGTTGAATATACTTTAATGCTTAAGGTTAGCTACCATGCCGTAAAGGTAGTATGAGCTCCAATGCTTCCTTGGATCCATTCAATACGCAGTGTCCATCATAGGTCTAGTCATGAATACCTTCGCGTAGTGACAGTACGAGAGGAGGGAAAGGGTGAAACCGTGGTCACAACCCCGATAGATTAGATGGGTTTAATGTCTTTAAAGCGATTGCATGATCTAGTATCGTAGACTCATGGGTGAGTGTCTTTTATCTTGATATTTTAATCGTTCTCTCTAGTGTAGCTTAGTTGTTTTCTAGCTTAATCATAGTTAGAGTTGAGTAGTTAGAGTGAAGGTAAATCGAACGCTTGTAATCCCCTTGCTCCGCGGATTGACAAGAACCTTGGGAATCCCGTGGTGAAAAAGGTGTGGGTCCGTACGCTTGCGGATCGTAGAGGGATACGTCTTTTATCCATCAACAAGCCCCTTTTTCTGGCGCCGTTGCCGGGGAGCAAGCTAGTTTACATCATTTGGTTTGCATCAACTTAGTTTTATAATTTAGTTTATCTTTTGTTTGCTATATCTAACATATATTATCTAGAAAATCACTTGTTTCGTTTTTTGTTTTTATCTTATTGTCTAGATGGCGCTCGTCAATCAACCCGTGGAAGAACCGGAGAAATCATTAAGGGATTACGCTAGCCCTCGATGTGAAGACATAAAAGTACAAGAGTCGGATTCGAAGCTCGAAGCGACCAAGTATGAGATTATATCCAAGATCATCGAGATGGTGGCGCCAAACCCGTTTGAAGGGATGGTTACGGAGAACCCATATAGACGCATAAGGAATTTCACGACGATATGCAACATGGTGCGCCAAGAAGGAGTCTCCGATGAATGGTTCAAATGGAATCTCTTTCCCTACTCACTTGCCGGCAATGCAAAGACATGGTACTCGTTTGCGTCCGTTGAAGTTGAAGGCAATTGGAACAAGTTGACGAAGAAGTTTTGCGAGAAGTTCTTTCCAATTAGCAAGGTTCAACATCTAAGGAGGCAAGTGATCAATTTCATGCAAAGGAGAAGAGGAAGGGATAGACCAAGCCTGGGATAGGTTTAATGGGTTGATCAAACAAGGACTAAGACTCGGCTTCTCCGGTGACGTACTCTTGCATACATTTTTCTTTTCCCTAACCCCTAGTTGTATGCAACACGTTGAAATGTGTGCAGGTGGGGATCTCACGGAGAAAACACTCACGGAAGCCGCTCAACTTCTACAAAAAATTAGTAAAGCGGCTGCCATGCGAAGAGATTGGGAAACAAGACTTGCGGAAGAGCCGGAATATAATTCGAGGAAGAAGAAGTGTGCTGAATTTTCTAAAGAGGCAACCCCGGAAGTCACAAAAGAGGAACCAATCACGGAAAAGCTTGAACAAGAACACATCAAGTCAAGAACTACCCCGAGCATCGACTTCGCCGTACCAAATGAGACAAACAAGAGAAGCATGTCAAGCGCGAAGCCACTAAGGGAGTTCGAACCAATGGATTGGGTTCCTATTGATTACGGAGAAGTATTCGACAAGAGAAGACCGTTCCCTAATCAAATGGGAATGGCGAGAGCATTGGAAGTGGATTTCCCACCGGAGAAGGAAGCGGAGAATTCATACGACCTTGAAACCACCGGTGAGATTTTCCAAAAACTCTTTGGAGATGACATAGTGGATCCGGAACACATAGCCGGGGTGAAGAGAATCATGGGGATCAAGCCCGAAGCATCACCATACGCTCGCCTCGCCGAAATTTACGCGATAGGATCCGAAGAAGAAGAGAAGATGGCTCCACGCTTGAGTTGCGAGATCAACGGAGTTCAATGTAAAGCGTTATGCGACATCGGAGCCCAAGTAAGTGTCCTATCTTCTAAAATTTACGATAAAGTTCAAGACCACAACCTAGACTTAGCTCCAACATCAACGAAATTAATTATGGGAGATGGTAGAACTATTAAACCTCTAGGTATTGCTTGCAACATGAAAGTAAAAATCTCTGGAAAATGTATACCAACCGATTTCTTTGTTATTGATGCTTACCATAGTAATCATGATCACATAATCTTAGGTAGGCCCTTTCTTAAGTTGGTTGATGCCGTGTTAGATGCCGGAGAAGGCAAAGTAACAATGAACCTTAATGGAACAAAGTACACATAAATTTCTTCGTGCTTCTAAACACCTTACACCCTTTCCTCCCGAAGATGAAGAAGTAGAAGAAATAGATAGCCTTTGTTTTGTTGAAACCCTTAGAGACCCGCTGCAAAGAGCGATGGAAAATCAAATTAGTAATCAACAAGATGAAGAACTAGAAGAAGCAACAAAAGGCTTGGAACCACATGATGGAAGAGTGGACGAAGGAAAATTTGAAGATATAGGAGAGATTAAACCCGAGGAGCCATAAGCGCCCGAGGTAGACCTTAAACCTTTGCCCAAAGGATTAAAATATGAATTTTGGGCCCAGACAAGACTTATCCAGTCATCGTGAGCGACGAGTTGAGTCCCGAAGAAAATGAGAGGTTTCTGATTTTATTGAAAAAACATAGGGAGGTGATTGGATATTCGATTAATGATCTCAAAGGTATTAGCCCAGCCTTTTGCACTCATCGTATACCAATGGAAGACCAATGTAAGCCCGTAGTGGACCACCAAAGGAGGCTAACTCATGCCATGCGAGAGGTAGTAAAGAAAGAGGTCATCAAGTTACTTGATGCCGGAATCATCTACCCGGTTCCGCATAGTGAGTGGGTGAGCCCGGTACATTGTGTACCAAAGAAAGGAGGTTTGACGGTGGTGAAGAATGAGAAAAATGAATTGATACCGCAAAGAACCGTGATCGGGTGGTGGATGTGTATCGATTATCGTAAGCTTAACAAAGCGACGAAGAAAGATCACTTCCCCCTACCGTTCATCGACGAGATGCTTGAGAGGTTAGCAAACCACGCTTATTTTTGCTTTCTCGATGGGTACTCGGGGTTCATGCAAATTCCCATTCACCCGGATGATCAACACAAAACAACGTTTACATGCCCTTACGGAACGTTTGCATATAGAAGGATGCCTTTCGGTCTATGCAACGCTCCGACCTCTTTTCAACGTTGCATGATGGCCGTATTTTCGGAATTCATCAAAGAAATTGTCGAGGTGTTCATGGATGATTTTTCCGTTTATGGGAAGACGTTCATGGATTGCTTGGCAAACTTGGAAAAGGTCCTCACGAGGTGTGCGGAGGTAGACTTGGTGTTAAATTGGGAAAAGTGCCACTTCATGGTTAAGCAAGGCATAGTGCTCGGACATGTTATATCCGAGAGAGGAATTGAAGTGGACAAGGCTAAGGTAGAGACGGTTGAGCAACTCCCACCTCCGACGGATGTTAAGTCCTTAAGGAGCTTTCTAGGCCGTGCCGGATTCTATAGAAGATTTATTAAGGACTTCTCCAAGATCACTAAGCCTTTAACGCATATTCTTCAAAAGGATGTGGCCTTCGACTTTGATGAGAAGTGCCTAGCGGCATTCCGGACCTTGAAAAGTGCGTTGGTGAGTGCTCCCATTATTCAACCTCCGGATTGGAGCCAACCTTTCGAGATCATGTGTGACGCAAGTGACTACGCCGTAGGCGCGGTTTTGGGTAAAAGAAAGGAAGGCCGAGTTCACGCCCTTTACTATGCTAGCAAAACTCTTAGTGGGGCGCAATTAAATTATGCCACTACGGAAAAGGAGTTGCTAGCGGTGGTATTCGCTTTCGAAAAATTCAGATCTTACATCGTGAACTCGAAGGTCATTGTTTACACCGATCACACAGCCATCAAGTATCTCTTGGCTAAGAAGGAAGCTAAACCACGTTTGATTCGTTGGATCCTTCTTCTCCAAGAATTTGATGTTGAAATTCGTGATAAAAAGGGGGTGGAAAATGTTGTGGCCGATCATTTGTCTAGGATGAATCGTGGACAAGATGATAAAGAGCCCATCGAAGATAAGATGAGAGATGACCACCTCTATAGTGTGCTTGATAAAGATACTTGGATGATCGATAGCATTCGAGCGATTCGAAAGATACCTCTCGATCATCTAGACAAAAACTCTCAAAAGAAGATAATCTCCTAAAATAGGAAATACTTTTGGGATGCACCATACCTCTTCAAACTTGGCAATGATGGAGTGATGAGAAGATGTGTGCCAAGAGAAGAAAGGGTCGAGATTTTGAGAAAGTGCCACTCGGTGGAGTACGGTGGACACTATAGCCATTTTCGAACCCAAGCAAAAGTATGGTCGAGCGGATTCTTTTGGCCGGAGATGCATGAAGATACTAAAAGATATGTTGCATCATGCCCCGAATGCCAAAGAACCGGAAACATCTCTCAAAGAAATTATATGCCTTTGAAATACAACCTACAAATCGATATATTCGATGTATGGGGTATAGACTTCATGGGGCCTTTCAAAAACTCATGTGGATATGAACATATTCTAGTCATGGTTGATTATGTATCCAAATGGGTAGAGGCTATGCCATGTTGTAAAGCTTCCACGGAGGAGTCCATTACTATGATCAAGAACGTGATTTTTCCTCGTTTCGGTACACCAAAAATCTTGATAAGTGATGGAGGAACTCACTTCAGCGGGAAGAATTTCAAAACGTGATTGTCCAAGTTGGGAATTGAGCATAGGGTATCTACGGCCTATCACCCACAAACCAACGAACAAGCGGAAACGTCAAATAGGCAATTAAAAAGCATCCTCAACAAAACCATAGAGAAGGGAGGCAAAGATTGGTCAAAGAAATTAGATGGAGCTTTATGGGCTTATCGAACGGTGTTCAAAACACCGATAGGTATGACCCCTTACCAATTCGTCTATGGAAAAGCTTGCCACCTTCCGGTTGAGTTGGAACATAAAGCCTATTGGGCGATTAAAGAGATGAACCTCGATCTCGATGCCGCGGTGGTGAAACGAAGGATCCAAATAAGCGAGCTAGAGGATATGAGGTTGAAAGCATATGAAAATGCAAGCATATACAAAGAGAGAATCAAAAGGTGGTATGATAAAATATTGAAAAAGAAAGAGTTTAAAGAAGGAGATAAGGTCCTCCTCTACAATTCGAGGTTTAAAACCTTCGGAAAGGGAAAATTGCAAAGCAAGTGGGACAGACCTTATGTTGTGCATTCGGTGCTCTCCAATGGAGCGGTAACCATATTATGGATATAAAAGGCGATCAATTTATGGTGAATGGTCAACGGCTTAAGGTTTACTACGAACCCGACGTTGTGCCCCTTCACCTAAGAGCCCGAACGTCCCGCCTAGGACGAAAAACAAGGCATCAATTTCTGTAAATAGTTTTTCTTTTTATTTTCTGGAGTTTCTCGCGAAGATTTACTGGGCCAACTTTTTTCCTTGGGCTAAGGAGGCGAAAACAGGGCGGTGCACGAAAAGCCGGACCGACCCGGCCCCCGAGACAGGGTGGGCCGGCCGGCCCGGTCCGACCGGCCCAGTTGGGTCCCGGCGGCGGACGTCCCCGATTTTTGCCCGAATTGCTCCTTTTCGACTTCCTTCTTCGGTCAGAAAATTTTAAGGGAAGTTTAAAAAAGGAAAATGGGGTTCCTAGGGGTTTTCTCTTCGGACTATTTATTTGGCCGAATTGGGAGCTCGGGAATCAACCCCTCCAAGCAATATTTTGCACCCTTGCAGCAGCCATTGTGTCCCCAAGAAGCTTAGAGTTAAAGCAAGAAGCCAAGGAGCCATCGATGGAGGAGGCGAAGCGATGCGAGCTCAAGCTACCCGTCGAGATCAAGAGGACCGCCCGCATCCGTTGCGGAGGGCGTGTCCCGACCGGAGCTATTGCATCTCACAACCCCATCGAAGGAGAGAAGGTCCCTACGCCCGTTCGAAGGTCGGCACGCATCCAAGGCATGAAGCGGAAGGACTACAAGGAGGTGTCGCCCGAGCCTAAGGACTATGGGGGTAGCGACTACTCCGACGATCGTAGCCGGAGCTCATGGGCGGCCGCCGGAAGAGATGATAACGATCTTTACATTTGGGATGAGGTGCCCAAGGAGAAGACTCCCGAAGGCTCTAACGGCGGCGACAGCGGCGGCGAAGACAATGGTGGTGGCGACGACGGCGGCGACGACGGTGGAGACGACGGCAGCGACGACGGTGGCGACGACGGTGGAGACGATGGCAATGATGACCCATTCGGATTGCATCTGATGTGTTGTGCGGCTTGCCGTCACTCCATTGGGGATCTCTACGCGTCGGTCGACGAATGTCTCCAAGCCATGGAGGCGATGAAGCAGCGTTTGGAGGATTTGGAGCACATAGTTGAAGACGACTACAAGTTCCTTAACCGCAACGTGCGCAAACTCTTTGGCATGGTCCGGAACATGAGAGGAAAGTGGTGCAATACTTGCTTAAAGTACCACTAGGTCTAGTTTTCCCCTTAGGATTTTTGTAAGATACGACGAGGACGTCGTATGGTTTTAGCGTGGGGGAGAGCTAGCTAGCTAGCCTTAGTTTTTGAGCTTCAAGTTTAGGTTTGGTTTAATCTTCAAGTGAGAGTCTTAGAGTTTAATGAGTCTTAGTTTTCGAGTGTGTTTTTTAAATTTTTTTTGCAAGTTTGAAGTACCTTAAATTAGTGTTGAGTCAAAGAAAATCAAATAACAAGAGTCTTTATATATTGTGTGTCCTGTGTGATGCTTATCTTTATTCACTTGTTTATTTATCTTTGATTCTTGATATATGAACATAAGTGTGTGGTTCGAAAAACGTTTACCGTGATGCTTAGTGGAATTGCTACTACTTAAAGTACCCATACCACACTTCGATCTTGAGCTTTACATGTTAGTTGTGCTATGTTCAATGCTAAAAGTTGGAGAATTTCAGTTCTGAAAATTATCTTAGAACCCTTGTAATAAAGGTTAGCAAAACCTCTTTGTCCAAGTTGAGAGTAAGAAAAAATCCTATACAAAGCCAATTTATTTTTTGCTCCACCATAAGTGTGATTAGCACGATGAGTTAGGCTAGGATCCTTCTCTCTTGGGAGTTTTAATTTCAAGCAATGATCATGTTCTTGTGCTTATCTTTTGTTGCTAGCCTCGTCATACATTCGGTAACGTGACTTTCACATTGGAAGACCCGTACATCACCGAATTCCATACCCAACCCTATACATCTCTTTTGTACATCGCATTCCTTGATCACAACCTATTCTCAAAGTTTCATCTCGTCTCTAGCATGATTTATTTAAAATTTCAGATTGTATGCAGAGCTTTGAAAAGTTGTCAAGAGAGGGAAAATAAAGAGAAAAGTATGAGTATGGAAAAGAAAGAAAGAAAGAAAAAAAAATATATTTGAATGAAAGAATAAAAGAAAAAGAAAAAGAGAAAAGAGGAGGTAGCAATAAAGATATGATAGGGATGGATCAAGTAAAAGAAAAGAAAAATAAAGTGTAAGGAAGGATGTCACGTTGTTGAGAGACGAAACTTTCATTCTTTTCCAACCATGTGCAATCCGACAACGAGGACGTCACCGGTGCCTCGTAGTCATAATTTTCTTTTGCCCTTGCACATGTCCACCATTCTAAATCTTCTCGTCCTTGATATCCCTACATACGGTTAATTCTCATGATCATTGGCTTTGAAAGATAAACAACCATTAGAGGAAGTTCTTAGTTTGACGATACTTGTGTTGATTACACTAGCCCCACCTATAGTTCCACTTTACATGATATATGAGAGACTTATGGGAGGTGAGAGTTTTATAAAATTGGTTTAGGATAGCCACCTCATATGAGTGACTTGAGACAGCTTGGAGAAAGGTTTTTGTCTAATACTTGTTGCAGGAATTTTGTTTTTTTAAAAAATCATAAAAATACTCCGATGGAAGCAAAGAAGTAAACATGGCTGAATTTGAAGACTTTGAGTGAAGAGTTTGAGTTGTGGGGTAAATCTTGATGTGGTAAAGATTCTAAACGCCCATGTTTATGTTTGATGATCATTACTTTATGTTTATGTATTAAAGATGAAAGGATTGACTAACTTGTGAAGAAGGATTAGCGATTCATGATTACAACACTTTGGACGAAGTTCTTTTACGAGTACTTGCTCGAGGACGAGCAAGAGCTAAGCGTGGGGGAGATGTTGACGGTGTATTTTGGTACACCTAGCATGTTCATTACACTTTGGTTTGGATTTGATTATGGAACTAACCCGCCACTAGGCACACTAATCATATAACAAGTTCATCTATGTGCATGCATTTGAAAGTGTTGTGTTTATGTAGGAAAACATGGACATAAAGGATGGATTCGCAACAAGTTCAAAGGAGCATTTACGGAGTCTTGTTCGTGTTCATGAGCTTGATGAAATCACTTCCAATGGTGGCAAGGATCGAAGTGCTACGAGGAACACCCTGGGGATTGAAGCGTAAAAGACCGAACTTCATGCGAAGAGAATCTCCATCTTGGACGCGAGGATGACATCGTCAAAATCATGCAAGTGGAGGAGGCAAAGTGCATAATCACCTGAGGACCCACGGGAACGAAGGGGCGACCGAGCCGGGCCGAGAGGGGCTTGGGCCGGTCGGCCCAGGCCGGCCGGCCCAGCCCACTCCGGTGGCCGGTTCGGCCCCCCTTCCTTGTACCCGAAGGATTTTCAACCCTAAAACCCTGGAGGCGCCGCCATCGACAGAGAGAGAGAGAGCCATTCGCACCAGGAGGCCATCCACAAGCTAGAGAGAGGAGGAGGATCTCCGGAGGGAGATCAACCACCTCGAAGGAAGCACCCTCACGTGGAGAAGGAAGACACCGTCGGAAGGGAAACCATGATCAACGGTGCTATGTCTAGCACTTTGATGGGGTAATCTCCTTATTCGTCCATGGGTTGTAATCGATCTTGAGATGTAATCGCACTTGTCAGATTATCTATCTATCATCTTGTGTTGAATATACTTTAATGCTTAAGGTTAGCTACCATGCCGTAAAGGGAGTATGAGCTCCAATGTTTCCTTGGATCCATTCAATACACCGTGTCCATCATAGGTCTAGTCATGAATACCTTCGCGTAGTGACAGTACGAGAGGAGGGAAAGGGCGAAACCGTGGTCACAACCCCGATAGATTAGATGGGTTTTATGTCTTTAAAGCGAATGCATGCTCTAGTATCATAGACTCATGGGCGAGTATCTTTTATCTTGATATCTTAATCATTCTCTCTAGTGTAGCATAGTTGTTTTCTAGTTTAATCATAGTTAGAGTTGAGTAGTTAGAGTGTGAAGGTAGATCGAACGCTTGTAATCCCCTTGCTCCGCGGATTGACAAGAACCATGGGAATCCCGTGGTGAAAAAAGGTGTGGGGTCCGTACGCTTGCGGATCGTAGAGGGATACGTCTTTTATCCGTCAATAGTCTCAGTCAGTCTCAGTATCCCTTCTGTGAGGCAAACTCAGTGGCACCGAGTTTCCAGAACCGGTGGCACCGGTTTTGGCTGTTGGATGCAACAGGTCCATGTAATAAATTCTCTTTAGCTTCAATTGGACTTGAGAACCTTTGTTATGTGTGCTAAAATGTGTGGTGAACCTTTTCATGCTTATTAAGACTCAATTGCATGTTAGTGTGATCTTATATGGGTGATGTATTGCTTTTTGACAGGGCTGCCTGGGCAAAACCGGTGGCACCGAGTTTGGCAACTCGGTGGCACCGAGTTTGGCCAGACAACACTGCCTTTTTTTTGCTCTATGTGTTGGAGTGCTTATTTATTGCATGCATCACGGTTTAAATGTTCACACACTTGTTTTGCACCCCACTGTTGCTAAGATTTAGGGGGAGCTCCATGTTTTCTTGAAAATGTGCAAAATAGGCATATAAAGCCAATTTTTATGATTTCCACTCATAGCACATATTAAGGGGGAGCTCAACCTAAATTTGAGTTTTTAAGCTTTATTGAAAATCTTTTGTAAGCTTTAATCGAGGTTGTCATCAATCACCAAAAAGGGGGAGATTGAAAGACATCTAGGCCCTTAGTGGGTTTTGGTGTATTGATTGACAACTAGATTAGCAACGAGATACTAAGCTAAGGTTGGCCGAGTAGTGACTTGGACCATGTGCTTGGCTAGGTTGAAGTGGCTATAGCTTGAAAAGTTTCGAGGTATCAAGTCGAGCCTAACCGAGTGAAGCAATGAAGAAGCCTTACATATTCATTGAGTCATGTGAAGGGTGACTTAATCAAGAATTGGGTTTCATTCTTATATAAAGATCAAAGTCACTAGCTCAAGGTAGAGGTGCTCAAACTAATGAGACATTGATGGATGGATCTCTCATGAGGATATATTGATCAAGTATGGCTATTCTTGAAGAAGAAGCTCAAGAGTTCTATTATTGCATTTATATTTGATCTTGAGTTTAGGTACGCCGTACTATCAAGAGGGATGCATCACAAGGAGTTTTGATAATGTCTCAGTGCTCAAGTAACCCATGTGGTTTACCTAACTTTTGCCTTGATATATCTATCCTTGCTTGCTTTTGTCATATTGGTGGAGCTACTTGGTTGTTAGTGTTTGTGAAGTGCAGGCACTCTATATTCATCAAAGAACTGATCCTTAAGCCATTCACCAAGTTTGGGTTCAAGCCAAACAAGCAAACAAGAAGGAGAAGAAGAGGGGAGTCACTGCGAGGCAAACCCGATAGCACCGGATTTGCAAAACCGGTGGCACCGGTTTTGGGCAGTGTGCTCATTCTGCTGCAAAGGTGCCAGTCCAGAGATTCCATAGATTTTTCCAGAGATTCCGGACTTTCCAGAAACTCCGGAGAAAAGTCCGGAGTATTCGGGATTCACTAATAAATTTGTTTTAAGTGGTGATTTTCAGGACTCGCCTATTCACCCCCCCCCCCCCCCGTCTAGGCGACATCAAGACCCTTTCAGGGGTCATAATCCCTTTTCGAACACCCAGGTAAAAAGTCGATCCCTAAAATTTGAATCTCGCGTTCACAGTGGACCGAGTTAGGTTTGAGATCTTAGGACGCCAACTACTTTGTGTAGATTAATGTGCCTAGATCTACATGTGGCCTCCATATCAAAAGTCAAACTGGTCTTAAAGGTGTGTTAGGTTGGGTTGTGGCTGTGATAAAACTAGGTTGGGGGTTTTGAGCTGTAAAAATAAGCTATTATGAAATGTGAGCTGTGAAAAAGTCGTTTGGCTGGAAGCCTAGAACATATGTGAGCTATAAAAAAGTTATTGTTCGCTGGAAAATGTTTATAATACCTTCTGAAGTGATGAGGATCGTAAATTACATTTTGTTCGCTAATTCACATGCAAATTACCTTCGGAAGGAAATCATTTTTTAAAGGTTTTGTATCCACCAAAATGTATGGTCACCTTTGGGTCAAGGAATTGAGAATTTTTGTATGAATATATTGGACACGTTCTAAAAATGGTACGTATCTTAGTGATTCTTCAAGATAAAAAAATAAGTCCGTATATTTAAATTGAAGACCAAAGCTCACATTTTATACTGTTTCAGCATTGTCTAGTACTCTAGTTAACTGACGGAAGAATTATGTTGCTTCAGAATGAACTCTGATTTTCCTCTAAAGTTCAAAAATTTTAACTCAAAAATTGTTGATCTTTGGAATAGAAGTCCTATATATCATTTGTGGATGTTTAATTTGTACCAGCTTCAACTTTGGTTAAAGGCTCAGGGTGAGTTGATGTTTGGTTTAGACAAATTTCATTGAAGAAATGATGCGTTTTGTGCACTTTCGACATCTGCACCTTGGCAGCAGGATTCTACGATGGCAGTGGCTCACGCAGCCGCCGGGATGCCCGTTTCCACGCTGTCGAAGGAGCAGTGGAGGCGTCCACAACATCTGAGCGGAGGCGCAGGGGCGCCGGGGAGGGACTACCAGAGTGGGGATAGGCCGCTGCCGACATGGGCGGAGACCTAGATGGATCCATACCCTCTTTAAAAGCATCATCATCTCGAATAAAATGGTAAAACATTAGTTTTACATCAATATAATTAAATTATAGTAATAATATGAAATTTAAACTTAATCGCCCGAGAAATTGATGCGCCTAATCTAGAAGGATTGATGATACATTTTTTAAAACAATATCTTAGGAGTAACTTGCTAGGTACTTTATCCATGAATTTCTATTACTCTTTGAAAGATAGTTCAAATATGAATATATTGTAGTTGTAATTACTAAATTAGAATTACAGGTTAATAACATAAATTACTAGAAGTTGAAGAGAAAAAACAAGATAAAAATATTCCAATAAAAATGATTTTCTTGAAATCATTAGTTTTATCATATGATGTTGTATTAGTGGATGACACTATATTTCAAGAGTTAGGGACATGCATGACACTCGAAACTAAGTTTAAGGAGTAAAATATGCATTTTGAGAATATAGGAACCTAAGTAGCACCCGAATCCAAATTTAGAAAGCTAGATATGCATTTTAAGAGTACAAGAACCTAAGTGACTTAGACAAACAAGTTGTATGATCAACTATGCATTTTACTCTTGAATTATCAACTAACACTCCAGCTTGTAAAAGTTTGTAGAAGAATATGCTCATTTTTCATTTTGCGTTAACCTAGGCTGAACACATGCATCTCAAATTAGCTATCTGCGATGCATGTTCCCGAATTCAACTACTGTAGGAGTGATTGTAAAAAAACTAAAGCTCCAACACATTCATAGGACGTTTTCGAATAATTATTGGAACAAACAATAATTCATAGCAACTCACCCAAAATAGAGGAAGGTATATTTTAGTTAGGTTGGGTGAGATTATGGAGAACTGCAAAAATTATTCTTCAAAACAATGAATAAGATATTGAGATATGCCAATCAACAAATTATTGGAAAATATTTATTTAATAACTGCTAAAGATACTAAGTGTAGTTTAATTTATTAGAATTCTTACGGTGAAACCGACCCACTGGAACTGCTCAACTCAACACAAATTGTTATCTCTACATAATCTATACAAATGCACTTCACTAAACATCATTAATTCCATTATTCTCAATATGAAAGTTATCCAATTGGTGTGATGGAAAACATTGACAAAATGAGGAAACATTGCCTTTGGAGTGTGAATGACCTTGAAAAAAGGAGGTAATCTTGCAGCTTGGCCTATGGTTTAGAAACCAAAGATTAAGGGACTAAGGGTGGTCTTGGTGTGCTGAATCTCAGGCGCCAAAATGTTCTTTTGCTTAGGGCTAGTTCGTTTCCACGGGATTGGATCTGGTCGGAATTGATAAATATAACAAAAGAATCATGATAGCTACTATAAGGGATCCAGATTTATTCCGGGTTAGAAACCAATTTACTCATGATACAGACATCAAGAGACTCGGAATTAATCCACTAGTCAAGAGGTGCAGAATCAATCCGACTCTTTGATTCCTTGTTGTGCTTATCATGATGAGTAAATTAGTTCTCGAACCGGAATGAATCCAGGTCTCTATATTATCTATATTGATTTTTTCTATAGTATATGTCATTTCCGTCCGGATTGAATACCGTGGAAACGAACTAGCCCCTAGGCAGCTATGTAGGTTCTACAATCATTGTGAAGTACAATGGAACATGTCTTTGGAGATCTGTGACCGAATCATGGAAGCTCTTGGGCACTCTACTTCAGGGGTTTTCATGGAAATCTTCATCTCTGCCTCTTGGGAGATTTGGAAGCTTCAAAATTCCATAATTTTTAATAAAAACTATAATTTTTTTAACTTGTGGCTTAGGAGTTTTAGAGATCATGTATACCTCTAACTCGTGAGAGTTGTAGAGGACAAACGCTTAGCTTTTACGTGACTGGAGACAGTAGTTTAAGGTGCAGGTTGTATATCCCCTCCTCCCCTTCTTGTAAATATCCTCCTATTTTAATATAATTTTGTTGTGGGGATCTCCCCCACTGTCCTTTTTATTCAAAAAATGCAAGTTATCCACGTCACGTCATCATCCACGAGGACCATTTATTTATGTCTCGTACCGATTTTCTGTGACTACTTTGTGAGTGTCATGCTACAAAATTCAGTATTATACATGAAAAATCGATAATTTAAAAACAATTCTCTATCAATAAAATAAATATTTTCATGTATAATGTCCTATCAATAAAATAATTATTTTCATGTATATTGTTGTTTGCTAAATAATACTGTCTTGCAATCATCTTAGTTTTCTACTTTCAAAGTTCTCCTTACATTTTTTTTGGAAATTTTCGCAGCAACACACAGAGTACCATCTAGTTTTTCTAGATTTATTGTAAAAATTAACGATACTGCAGTTTCTGTGGTACATGACCTTCCAATCGATGGTGACATGCCAATGATAACTTTGTCAATCTCAATATTTGTCGAAATAGTCTCTCGAAGGTGCTTATAGAGTAGAGGTGTGTGGTTATATTTATAGAGGTGAGTCCGCGTACGTGTATTTGAATGTTTGCATGTGTTGTGTCTGTTTTAGAAAAATGATATGATGAAGACATGAAGTAATATAGAATGCCAGCAACACCAAAACCTCTCGCTGGGATTATGCTCACGGTCGTGCTAGTGCTTATTATCGAGTAAGGGCGTCATAGTTTTTATTATCGAGTAAGTTCATGAATTGATCATAAAAGTTTATGAACTTAGAACTACAATCTTTTCGGGTTGTATCCAACGATATGAATTGGGATATTTTTACATGAAGTAGACAATGTTAAAGCTAAATTCACAGCTCACGAGTACTGTAATACTGATCCGGTGCGGTTACTCGAAATGTTAAGAATTGTGGATGCTGGGTTTCTGATAAATTTATTTCAAACCTATATTCGATTTTTATGCTATTCGTAAAAAACCCAGTATGCACGGTCACAGTTCACAAATTTTTAATGAGAAAATCGGGATTATATTTCACATAAACTTTTGGTGGTTACACCCAAGATTTACAAGAACACCCTTGAAAGAAATAAAAATTGCAACATGGTCCTTGTAAATTCCTCTCAGTGCCTCTCACCGCCGGCAGCCGGAGCACACTGCTTGAAGCCAACCTCCTCTCCGGCGAAGAACCATAGTTTCTTGTTGCTGTCATGTGCATCTCGCCAGTGCTCCGGCGAAGAACCATAGTTTCTTATTGCTGTCATGTGCATCTCGCCAGCGACAAGCTCTGTAAACGTTGAATGACCCGACTGGAAGCGATGACCGTCGACCATCTCCTCATTGGATAGTGAGGAATCTGACGTCTCAAGGATCAAAGTCCCCAAGAACACCAGACGATGACGAACCTCGAGGGGGGGGATCACCAAAGAAGGTGGGATCAAAAACCCCTCACAACATCTTCACCAAAGAAAACAACAGCGTCGGCGTCTGGGAACTGGGAAGACGAGCCCAACAAGATCCAACAGAAGCATGAGTGCTACATATCCTACCTCTTCCTGAAGCAACGTCTGAGTTCGACGTCGACACCGTCTTCGCCGCGCACCCGCGCCTGGCCATCTGGTACTTGCCCACCAGGCTGAGGCAGCTCTGCCACCAGGCGCGAGGGTGCGGAAGCCACGCCGCCGGCCTTCCGCCGCCCCCCATGTTCTAGCTACTAGTTCTCAAGCTAGCGTGCGGCGGCAAGACGCCGGTGCGCCGGCCGGAGGTGGTGCTAGTTAGGAATGGGCTTAGATAATCGGAAGAAGGCAACTTATCTTATGCAAACCCGATTCGTGTGCAAACTATGCAAACCAAACCACAGTCGCTAGATCTTCATCTGAAGGTCAGACCGAGAGACCCTCCCACCAGCATCTGCCAATCAAAACACCCCTAATCTCACCCCTCGGAGGCCCACAACGTCGTCACGCTGTGCGGGAGAAACAATTCGTTTCCCCCACCGCCGCGCTGCGGGCTCCTCGCTGGAGGACGCTGCTGCCGCCGCTAATAGTTGCTCGCATGACAGGGTTTGCTCGGACGGCCGCCGCCGCCGCCCCTGCTTGCTCTGGGCGAACCGACGCTGGAGCACGGCCGCCGGATGGACGCCGACACCCCCACACAAACCGCGCTGCTCCGCTCCGCGCTCGAGGCCGGACGCCGCCGAACGCCCCACACGAACCGTCGACCCTGCGCTGGAGGACGCCGGACGGATGCGAATTGTGCTGTTGTCACCTGTTTCTGTGCTACTGAGCAATGACCATGCATTAGTGTAGGAGTAAATCAATGAATCATTCGTGTGCTGTCATTTATGCATCCCATATTAATTTTTCTTTACTTTCCCAAAGATACACAATTTTATTTTTCTTTACTCTACTGGTCTTGCATCTCCATCTCAGCAGTCTTAGATGTTTCATTGCTGCTGTCACATGTTTCTTTTACTCTACTGATCGCTGCAGGTTGACCCATTAGTGAGTAGCTTGTACGCTACACATGGTGCGGCGCTGGCCGGGCTCCCGACGAGGCACCATTAGTGGGCCTGAAGGAAACGGAGGCGACAGCGCCGCCGGGAGGAAGGAGGAGGTGTCTGTCCCGCGCCGCCGGGAGGAATGTCTGTCCCGCAGGTGTCTGTCCCGGGGCGCCGGCGCGGAGCAGCCCGCCGCGGCGGCGGCTGAGCCTGCGGCACGGCGTGACGGCGTCCAGGAGTGAGATTAGGGGGTGTTTTGATTAGCAAAAAAATTCTCCACCTCTCAATCTGGTCATTGGATGGAGATCCAGCGTTTCTGCATTTGTAGTTCAGGTTTGCATAGTTTGCATAGGAATGGAGTTTGCACATGATACGTTGTCTCGGAAGAAAGGCTTAGAGCAGGTGATGCTACTTGTTGGGCCCGAGCAGGCCGGGACACCAGTTTACGGACACTTTTGATGGCGCACCCACCCAAAGTATGTTGGTCTGAAAAAAAAAAGCTGTATCTCTCAGTGTGATTCGCAATTGTGCTTTCTTGTTCCTCTGAAAACCACGTTCCATATTTAGTTTTCTATGTCATACAAAAAAAACGCATGCTGCTCGTGATCATTTGTACCCCTCCGTCCAAAAAGAATGTCATTCTAAAAATTTTAGGACAGATTATTAAGAGGTGAAATGACCTCGATTGCCCCTATTTATTTACCATATTAGGTGTTAATTGATTGTTGCATGCCTACATGCACGTGCACACATGCCAAATTAAGCAAAACATCATTCTTTTTGGGACAAATTTTGAATCTAAAACATCATTCTTTTTGGGACGGAGGGAGTACCCCAATTTTCTGTTCTGCAGGAAAGACCTTTGAGATGCAAAAAACGCACGGAACACGGAACACGTGACAACTAGTTTGTGCAATGCATATTGGCGCAAAAACTGCACATACTTGGGAGCTGCACGGCCTTTGCTGCCGAAGCCTTTGCGAGATTGCGACAATGCTATCAGGCTACCACCGCCGCACTATGCCCCTCCGGGGCAGTCCCAATGGGAAGTTTCTGTACCAATATCCAATGAAGAAAAAATTAATTATAAGACCCAACACCTCCATTGCATAGTTTCCTATAGCAGTTTCTATATTTAATAAGCATCATCATCTATTAAAAATGAGAATGATCAGTTGTGGCAAGACTCATATTAGTCACGCAACCTCCGCTGTCCTCGCTGCTCTCCCTCCTGACGCTAGTCACTAGCCCTGTACATGGTCCGGTTTGAACCCGGCCAACCCATGAAACCAACCCGTATTAACCACTGTTTAAAATGATTTGTGGGTTGGTTTGAGTTAGGTTTGAAACCATGTAACCCGGTGCACGCCGCCGTTTCTTCGAGCCTGCTGCCGCGTGTGCTGTGTTCGCTGCTGCCGTGGAGCAAGTAGAAAAGCAAGTGCCTTGATGCTCATGCTGTTGGAATATATGGCCCAAGCACTTGTGATGTGCACTCCATTGGGCTGCAATCAATTGGGCCACTTACATATAGGAAAGTCAATGTGCTGTGGAGGGAATGCAAGGGAGGTTTAGTGCCACCTTGTTATTCTATGGAGATGAGGACCAACATATAAGGGAGGCTCTTGTAGAGTACTTCAAGTGATTGAGTATGAGCAAGAGAACACACACGCACGCGCGCGCGTATCGCGTATTTTCGCGTGATTTATCGCGTGACTTGTGACTTGGGACGATGCGCGATCGCGACGGGTTCCTAACCGGTGTTTCTCTTTTTCGTACTGTTTTGTTTTGGCCCACATCTCCAACACCTAGACTGCCACGTCTGCCCTCGGAGCGGGATAAGCACGTCCTCGAACGTGCAGCGGCTTCGTGGGAGGACGTCGAGAGATACCAGGGGGCGGTTCCGGATATCCGCGCATCGAAACATGGGCGGTTTTAGGGTCTTCTCTATAAAAGGAGACGTCCTTTTGACGGGAAGACTCACGCCACAACTCATTTTCTCATCTACTCGCATGCGCGCGCCGCCGTCCGAGCTTCTGCCGTTCCTCCGTCCGTCGTGCAGCGGATCGAGGGAGGGCGGTGTCTCCGAACCAACGCCGGTGTTCTGAAGGCCTGCACGGGTGCCGGCGATCAGGTTTCTGGGAAGCGTACTCGCGACCGCTCGTCACTGCTTCCTCTACTCCGACTTCGTCCGCGCCTACATCGACATCTACATCGTCCTCGACTTCCAACCATTTTCAATCTCGTGTGTGTTGCACTGTAAGTATACCGTTTGCATCTCTTCCTGCACATGCAATGATGGATGTTTGGATCTGTTCCTCTTTTGTATTCCTAGCCTGTGTAGGGTTTGTTGATTCCTCTTGTATTTTTGGAGTACTAGCGTATCTCGTTCCTCTTTGTTAGTAGTTTTCCGGAATCAAATTAATCTTAGATCATGTTAATTTTGCAACAATCCAGAAACCTGAGATAATTAACATGGCTGGTGGGATTTCGGATGTGATGAAGCTCGAACGCTTTCTTCGGGGGTGACAACTTTAAGAGGTGGCAGACACGGGTCAAGTTTTGGCTCATGTCGATGAAGATCTGGTGGGTTATCTCCCCAGTGCTCCCTCTCACTGAAGAGCAGCACCGTGATGCGGAGTTGGATAACAACACAGCAATCGGATGCCTGTTGTCCCTCATGTCTGATCAGTTGTGTGATGTGTACATGCACTACACCAAAGCCTCTGAATTGTGGGAAGCCCTAGATCGCAAGTATGCGGTTCCTGATGCTGGACGTGAACTTTATGTTATTGAGATGTATCACGACTATCGAATGGATGATAACCGTTCGGTAGTGGAACAAGCTCATGAGATCCAGCTTCTGGTGGGGGAACTTGTACATTTTGAGTGTGTCTTACCTGACAAGTTCGTGGTTGGTGGCATCATTGCCAAGTTACCTCCTAACTGGAGGGACTTTGCCACGAGCCTCAAACACAAGAAGGAGGCAATGCCTGTTAAAAGTCTGGTTGCTACACTTGATGTTGAGGAGAAGGCAAGATCAAAGGATGTGTCTCGTTCAGTCCCACAGGAAGGAGGTTCCAAGGCAAATGTGGTGGAGGGCAAGTCTGCTGGAAATAAGAACAAGAATTGGAAAGGGAAAGGACCAAAGCAGACCGCTAATTTCAAGAAGAAGAGGAACAAGGAAGACCTGACTTGCTTTGTGTGTGGCGAACCTGGGCACATAGCCAGGAAGTGTCGCCAGCGCAAGGGCAAGAAGGGAGGTCAGAAAACTGCAAACGTGACTGTGGGCGAAACTAGTGGATCCGGGTATGTTCCTGAAATCCTACTAGCATGTCAATCCACCGATTGGTGGGTAGATACAGGAGCTAATGAGCATGTATGTTCTGACATGAATTTGTTTTCCTCTTATCAGGCTACAGGCAGTTGCTCCGTCTTGATGGGCAATGGGTCAAGGGCTGCTGTGCATGGAATTGGAAGAGTTGATCTGAAGTTGACCTCCGGAAAGACTCTATCTCTCAAGAATGTGCAGCACGTCCCTGGAATAAATAGGAACCTTGTTAGTGGTTCTCTTTTGTGCCGTGATGGCTTTAAGTTAGCGTTTGAGTCGAACAAGTTTATTGTTTCAAAATTTAGTTCATTTATTGGAAAAGGTTATGATTGCGGAGGCCTGTTTCGCCTTTCTATTTCAGATGATTGTAATAGGTTCGTAAACTCTATTTCAAGTTCTAGCTCGGATAATAATGAAGGAGAGGTTGCTGTGTGGCACTCTCGGTTATGTCACATCAATTTTGATCGCATCTATCGTTTGACCAAACTTAATTTGATTCCGAGTTTTCCCATGGTCAGAAGGTCTAAGTGTCATGATTGTGTGCAAGCAAAGCAACCTCGAAAACCTTTTAAGGCCATTGAGGAGAATAGTCTGGCACCTTTAGATTTAATCCATTCAGACTTGTGTGAAATGAATGGAGTGTTGACTAAGGCAGGGAAAAAATACTTTATATCATTTATTGATGATGCGACTAGATATTGTTATCTCTACCTTGTTAAAACGAAAGATGAAGTGTTGCATTGTTTCAAAGTCTATAAAGTTGAGGTTGAAAACCAACTAGAAAAGAAAATCAAACTAATTAGGTCCGATAGAGGAGGAGAATATTTATCCGCTGATTTTTCTGAATATTGCACGGAGCATGGAATAATCCATGAGACTACAGCTCCCTATTCGCCCCAATCTAATGGAGTGGCTGAACGGAAAAATCGAACACTCACGGACTTGGTGAACGCCATGTTGGGAAGTGCCGGTTTATCCAAGCCATGGTGAGGGGAAGCTTTGCTGACCGCTTGCTTTATTCTAAATAGAGTTCCTACATCAAAAGGAGTACAAACTCCATATGAAGGATGGAAAGGAAGAAAACCTTCTCTAAGTTTCATACGTGCATGGGGCTGTTTAGCCAAAGTAAATGTACCAGCATGTAAGAAAAGAAAGTTGGGACCTAAAACTCGTTGACCGTATTTTTTTCGGGATATGCTCATAATAGTGCGGCTTATAGATTTTTAGTAATCGATCCGAGGTCGCTGATGTACATGTCAATAATGTGATTGAATCTCGTGATGCAACCTTTTTTGAGGACGTTTTTCCAATGAAGAGTAGTAGTTCATCTTCTAGTTCGCAAAGTACTGATTTTATTCCGGATTCTCCTAAACTTATTGATCAACCACATGAGGAGAATGACAGTACAGAACCTCCTCGAAGGAGTAAGAGGCAAAGGGTTGAAAAATCCTTTGGAGATGACTTTACTGTGTATCTCGTGGATGACACACCTAAAACCCTTTCAGAGGCATATGCATCGACAGATGTAGAGTACTGGAAGGAAGCTGTCCATAGTGAAATGGAGTCCCTCATGTCAAATGAGACATGGGAGATATGTGATTGTCCTGTTGGGTGTAAACCTGTTGGGTGCAAATGGACCTTAAGAAAAAGCTCAAACCTGATGGAACCATAGATAAATTTAAAGCTAGGCTTGTAGCTAAAGGTTATACACAAAAGAAAGATGAGGATTTCTTTGATACGTATTCACCTGTCACTAGAATAACCACGATACGCGTGCTTGTTGCCTTGGTCGCCTCATATGGGTTTCATATTCATCAAATGGATGTAAAGACAAGTGTTCCTAAATGGAGAGCCGGACGAAGAAATCTATATGACGCGACTGAAGGTTTCGTGGTGTCCGGACATGAGAACAAAGTGTGCGGATTAAAGAAATCCTTATATGGTCTCAAACGAGCTCGAAGCAATGGCATGATAAGTTTGATAAAACTTTGACCTCGGCCTGGCTTTGTGGCAAATGAGGCCGATAATTGTGTCTATTACGGGTTTGGTGGGGGTCACGGAGTAATTTTGTGCTTATATGTTGATGATATTTTAATTTTTGGGACTAGTATCGAAGTGATAAATGAAGTTAAGTCATTTTTGTCTCAAAGTTTTGATATGAAGGATTTGGGAGAGGCCAATGTTATTCGTAACATCAAACTGATGAAAGGCGAGAATGGGGTTACTCTAAATCAGTCCCATTATGTGGAGAAAATTCTGAGTCGATTTTGGTACTCAGATTGTAAAACTTCTCCAATGCCATATGATCCTAGTCTGAAGCTTCGCAAGAATCAAGGACAAGGGATAGATCAGTTAAGGTACTCACAAATCATTGGGTCACTCATGTATTTGGCTGGTGCAACTAGACCTGACATTTCATATGCTGTAAGCAAATTGAGCCGATTCACCTCGAATCCGGGAGAAGAGCATTGGTCTACACTAGAGCGTGTAATGAAATACCTGAGAGGAACCACAACACTTGGACTTCACTATACAGGGTACCCATCAGTACTTGAAGGGTATAGTGATTCCAATTGGATCTCGTATGCCGATGAGATCAAAGCTACAAGTGGATATATATTCACTTTTGGAGGTGTCGTTAGCTTTCATGGAGATCTCGTAAACAAACAATTTTGACGAAATCTACCATGGAGGCCGAACTTGTAGCACTAGAAGCAACCACCGTAGAGGCAGAGTGGTTGCGAGATCTTTTAATGGACATGCCTATGGTGGCTAAACCAAGACGGCCATCCGGTTGTACCGCGACAACCAAACTCGTGATCACAAATGTAGGCAGTGCAAAGGTTAATTTGAAATCCTCTAGGCATGTAAAGAGACGGATGAAATCTGTCAGAAATTTGAAAAACACTGGTGTGGTGGCTGTTGATTATATCAACACTACAAGGAACATTGCTGACCCTTTTACAAAGGGACTACCGCGTGCAGTGATAGATGGTGCATCGAAGGAAATGGGGTTGAGACCCATATGAGTTGTTCTTCGGTGGCAACTTGACCTTCTTGATCGGAGATCCCGTGAACAAGGTGATGGGAAAAACAAGCCGCAAGAATGACTAGAGAGTACACTATATGTACCCGGTTCCGCTAATAGATGCGTACTCTCCAGATCGCATGGAAGGATGACGAGTTGTCTTAATGGGTCCTAAGGCCGAGGAAATCGGCAAGGTGCGCCTGCGGGGGTACCTTGGAAGGACACACCTATATGAACTTGACCGTGAGGTCGCGGTCTATGAGATGTGGGAAATCTCAGATGAGTTCATGAATGGACACGGGAGCATGACCGTAATGCTCCAATCCGAGGCATGGCTCTTGGCGGCCAAGTATCGCCGATGCACCCATGGGAACCTTGCTTACACAAGACTGGCAATTCAAGGCTTTGTCCATTGCATAGTTGTGAGCGAGCGAAACATGAAGTGCTAGGTGTAGCTCAACCCGTGACGGGTCTACACTCTAAAGCTGGTATAAAACGTCCAGCGGAGTAATTAACTTGCAGACATTGACTTTTAGTGGGGATTGTTGGAATATATGACCCAAGCACTTGTGATGTGCACTCCATTGGGCTGCAATCAATTGGGCCACTTCCATATAGGAAAGTCAATGTGGTGTGGAGGGAATGCAAGGGAGGTTTAGTGCCACCTTGCTATTCTATGGAGATGAGGACCAACATATAAGGGAGGCTCTTGTAGAGTACTTCAAGTGATTGAGTATGAGCAAGAGAACACACACGCACGCGCGCACGTATCGCGTATTTTCGCGTGATTTATCGCGTGACTTGTGACTTGCGACGATGCGCGATCGCGACGGGTTCCTAACCGGTGTTTCTCTTTTTTGTACTGTTTTGTTTTGGCCCACATCGCCAACACCTAGACTGCAACGTCTGCCCTCGGAGCGGGATAAGCACGTCCTCGAACGTGCAGCGGCTTCGTGGGAGGACGTCAAGAGATACCAGGGGGCGGTTCCTGGATATCTGGCAGATCAAAACATGGGCGGTTTTAGGGTCTTCTCTATAAAAGGAGACGTCCTTTTGACGGGAAGACTCACGCCACAACTCATTTTCTCATCTACTCCGCTGCGCGTGCCGCCGTCCGAGCTTCTGCCGTTCCTCCGTCCGTCGTGCAGCGGATCGAGGGAGAGCGGTGTCTCCGAACCAATGCTGGTGTTCTGAAGGCCTGCACGGGTGCTGGCGATCAGGTTTCTGGGAAGCGTACTCGCGACCGCTCGTCACTGCTTCCTCTACTCCGACTTCGTCCGCGCCTACATCGACATCTACATCGTCCTCGACTTCCAACCATTTTCAATCTCGTGTGTGTTGCACTGTAAGTATACCGTTTGCATCTCTTCCTGCACATGCAATGATGGATGTTTGGATCTGTTCCTCTTTTGTATTCCTAGCATGTGTAGGGTTTGTTGATTCCTCTTGTATTTTTGGAGTACTAGCGTATCTGTTCCTCTTTGTTAGTAGTTTTCCGGGAATCAAATTAATCTTAGATCATGTTAATTTTGCAACACATGCTTCCTCCGACATATCAGCGTTGCCGACCTTGAGGTTCTCATTCCGGCCGCGCTGCAGAGCTCTCTGCGTGCCGCCATGACCGGTCGTGGAGGTGTGCTCGAGGGTGTGGATGAGATGGAGCGAAGTGCGACGAAGCAGCTTCGTGTGCCGCCGCGTCGACGGCGTAGACCTCCACCTGCATCCGCCGCCGCTCACGGCTACCTGTTGTCTCGCTCCCCGGCGTCGTGCACTTGCAGCGAAACGGGTCGTCGGTGGAGGCGACGCCGTGGCCAGTGCGCGGGCAATCCGGCGGGTGCTAGGCTGCTAGCTGTGCGCATGCGCGCACACGTGGTGGTACTGATGGCACTCGAAGCTCGGGTGCTTGGGTGGGCCGGAGAGGTTGAGGACGAGCGGAAGGTCGTCCTTGAGCGGCGCCATGTAGAGCTTGGTGACGGCCGTCACCAGGGGCTCCCCGCCGCCGCCACCCGCCGTAGCTTGCTGCCCCGAGAGGGAGTAGAGCAGAGACGGCAACAACACCGCAGGGCCTGAGCTGCGCCATCTTTGGACAACTTCGAAGGAAACATTGTAAGGTCCACAAATCCGTATGCGTGATGTCCATTACTGTCATCACCGACGAGCAAACCATGAAAACCATTCGACCCGTCGGTTTCCAAACCGCGTAGGAGACTCTACCACGATCTGGGTCGGGTTGAAACCAAAAACCGGTAAAACCGGACCATGTACAGGGTGACTAGTCACATGTTCCTTGCCAAGCTGTGGTCTCTCTCCTCACGCTGCTTGCCAAGAACAGAAAAGGCCCCTCTTCTTCCTCTTCCAAATCCCACCTCCAAATTCAGTATTCAGGCTATGCATGTCATACCACTGTGTTCTCATTCTCGAGAACTTTTCATTCTCCTATGGGGTTCTCCTTGGCGTGGTGTATTGGAGGAGAACGAAGAAGGTAGCTAAAGTCATCCATGGCAACCTCAGCTTTTAGCTTTTTTCACATCACCTGCGTGACCAAGCACGGCTCGCTCGTGCAATTCCTAGCTTGGCCGCCACTGCCAGGCCCAGCTTGCTCCCCATCTCTACTTCGGTGTGGTATTCCTGCTCAGCCTAACCTCTCTGGGCGGTAGCAGTGAGCACCGAAGCAAATTGCGAGGTGGCGATGGAGCAGCGCGATGGCGGCAGGAGCGATCCCTTAGGCACGGCGAAGGGAGCACGAGCACGGGGGTGGCGTACGGGATCTGCTCGGTGGCTCTGGAAACTGGGTCGTTTCTCCCCAGTGCGGTTGGCGTCGTTTCCATGAACATCGATGCGAGGGTAGAAGTCGTTTCTCTATGAAGAAATCATTTCCTTGTTTTTCCCCTCTCTCTTTTTTTAATTTCCTTGCCAGTCAGTCCCATTGTGTTACATAAGATTTCTTTTAGATGAAATTGCATTGTAGGGTTCAAAAAATGAGGGAGGAAAATAGGAAAGTTGTATCTTCATGGAGATATAATTTAGACTTTGTTATCCAAGAAAACTGTGTACATGTGCTGAGGTCATTGTCGTAGTACACCTTATCTAAGAATTAATGTTACGACTCCTATAAAAAACAGTACCGACATACTATGCTTAGGTGTGTTATATGGTCATATAGAGGGTGTTTGGATCTAGGTGACTAGAGGTGACCAGACTAATTTTAGTCATCTTGAGAAGCTAATTTGCCAAACACCCTTGACTAAATTTAGTTTAGCCTCTACTCAACCCTGACCCAGCTAAAAGTGACTAAAAGGCCCATCCTCTCTCCTCATTTAGTGTAACCGCTCATTCCCCGCGCCCTCGTGGCGCGTCGTTTCTCATCCTGCGAGGGTGCGGCCGCGACCCGCGACGCTCACCACCTCCCCGCCGGCCGCCGCGTTCCCCGCCGGCCGCGCCCCGTCGCCCCGCCTCCGGCTGCCACCTTGCTTCTCGTCGTCGTCCAACCCCGTCGCCTGGCTCCCTCCGCCCCTTGCGCGTCCTCATCACTATGGTACCGACGCCCTCCTACCTCCGCATCAGGGCGCCGCGACGTCCTCCTCTGCGTGCAGCCCCGCTGCGAGCACCCGTCGCGCTGCCCTTCGTTGTCGATGAGAAAGAGGGAATGAGGGATGGCACTGACACTCGAAGGGAGTCACTCGTTGGAGGAGAGAGCGGGGAGATCCGCCACTGTGTCCTCCTCCACTGTCCAGGGAGCTCCGCGACGCCCCTCCTACACCGACGGAGGTGTTGGGGATTCGGAATCGAGTCCAGTATGGTCAAAACCATAAAATTGACACGGTCCGGCAGGGGCAATTCGAAAGGTTAACAGAGGAACCCCTAAAGCCAATCAACACCTTTTTATCCTTCGTATCACAGCTTTCTCTAGGTACCCTTCGTTGTCCGAAAGTTCATGTATAGGGCGAACAATTCAATTTGCCAAACTTCGGGTTTGATGATTTCGTCTTTTCCCAAGACGAAACCCCAGGGCTGAATCCTCCCTATTCAATGAGTGTTAGCCAAAATATCGCCTGGGGGTTTCGTCGTTACTAACGACTTATTCATTTAAGTCTAGTTTTGTGTGTGCTTCAGGTGCATCGATTTGCTAAGCGAAAGGGGTATCTCCAAAAATTGAAGGTCTTCACCCGACAGGCGCACGTGCCGATGACGAGAAAAGCACCGTGATTTGCGGCATGACGTCAGGAAACGCTGATTACGTGGAGACCCGATGGTGAAATTCCAAAATTAGCCTAGTACATTCTTGCTTGATCCGTTTTACATGAGATCAATTTCGGTATGTAAAAAGTCCGTTCATCTTCCTATAAAAAGGAGGCCGACCGACACTTATAAAGGGGATTCGTCATTTGAGAATTACACTGTTGAAAGATAGCTTTGTCTTCCTTTAGTTTGGCATTCCATTAAGTTCGTTTCTTGAGTCCTTTCGTTTCCTTCATTGTTGGTGTTAAAGCTTTGGCATAGCACAATAGGAGGGGGCAAGGGAGGCCGACGGCAGAGGCACCGAAAAGGGTCGCCCCTACCCGTCGCGCCGCCAGGTGTGGGGAGGAAAAGGAGGAGCCCGTCATGCCTGTTGACACATCTTATCCTATATATTTATAAGTCAACTAAACATTAGAAAAGAGCATTAATGTTAATATCAACTTAGAATAGGGTGCCACTAACAGTTTTTCTAGAGATTTGGTAAATTATATAAATCCATGAACCATTCGGGAAAAGTGCTAAAAGAATCAAATCTAGAAGATTCCAGAAGACTCTGGAACTCAACGTGACTTGGCACCCAAGAAAGAAGCATCTAGAAGAAGTGATGGACCACCTGGCCGAAGTGGCCCTGAGGGTGGCCCACCCCGGCCCGATTGGCCTGGTGGTGGGGTCGGTCGGCCTCCCCCGGGCGCCACCTCAGCCCTACTTCCAGAAGGTTCTTCCACCGCCCGAGGATCAATCTAAACCACTCGTTAGGTCGGTTTGATCAAACGGCGCACGTCTACCCCTCAGGGCTATATAAGCAGCTCCACTGCCCCCCTGGCATAGGCATCTGGAAACCTGAGTTTGCATACACCAGATCAAGTCATCAAGTCAGATATATTACGCCCTAGAAACACCATATAGCAGAGTAGCTAATTTTAGTCACCCTCCAAACATGGAACAAACTAAAATGTTTTAGTTTGACTAAACTTTAGTCAGGAGACTAAAGGGATCCAAACACCCTCATAAAAATGATTAGGGGCAGAGTCAAAGTAGTGGTGGACAATGGATCTGATATTTCGAGGGCCTGAGGCACAATTTAAAATGGAATCTTTAGAATAACTAATTGTTTCTTTGACATACTTCAAAACTCTTCATGTCAGTTATTTAGTCTGGTAAAATCAACTAAATAACACTTATCTCTAAAATAAAATCATTTAAACGGAGAGGCGTGGCGAGCGGTGGCGGGTGACATTGTGGCGGGGCGCGAGTGTGTGCGGGAGGTTGGGGATGACGTGAGGTCGACGACGACATGGAGTAGGACGGGGTGGGCTGTGTGTGTTGCGCGTGCGGGGTATTGTGCTACGCAAGTCGAAAGGAAAAACAAACCAAATTCAAGGACTACGTCGTGGTTATAAATAGGAGGCTTTGACAATTATTTCAAAAGGGTTTTGGATGGAAATGATATTCAAATTTGAGTTAGTTCAACTTCGAATAGGATTTTGAAAGCTAGACCATCTTTAGGAACAAAGAGAGGGTTTCCTATAGGAACAAAGAGAGCATTTGTGAATTATCTGGAATGTTAAAGGAAAGATGATTTAGATTTATAATTAAAACGGTGTCTTTAACACCTCGTATTTTTAAATACTCTAAAAACATGAGGTGTTAAAAACCAATTGCGGAGGGGGGGCATGTATAATGGTGTCTTTAGTGTATAACAATTTGTTTTTCTGACATACTAAAAAATCTCCATGACAGTCATTTAGTCTCGTAAAATCAACTATGGAAAAAGTGTTCGCAAATTTGGTGGATATAAACCCAAAGTGCCCCTGCAAAACTGCGGGCTCTGGGCAGCCACACCTATCGCCTCTTGTTGTGGCGATATCCGAAGCTACCGTGCACAAACAATGAGAGAAAACAAAAGCTCAAGAACCAAAACCAGAACACAAAACAAAGGACAACCAAAAGCTCTTTTCTTAACAGTAGATTTCTCAAAAGCCGATCCCCTTTACAAGTGCCGTTCGTCTCCTTTTATAGGGAGGCGAACGGACTTTTTACATTCCGAGAACACCCTCGTGTAAAACGAATCAAAACAGAATGTGGCTATTTCTGGGAAATCTTCAATCAGGTCTCCACGTAATCGGCGCTTCATGATGTCACGCCGCAAATCGCGGCGCCTTTCTTGTTGTCATCATGTGCGCCTGTCGGGAGAAAACCTTCGATCTTTTAGAGATTCCCCTTTCGCCTGGCACCTTTCGTCACCTGGAATCGCATTCAAACTTGAAATCGTTAGATGTTAGAGACGACGAAACCCCCCAAGCGAATCCCAGGCCGAGACTGCCTGGGTGAGCAAGATTCGCTCCTGGGGTTTCATCGCGGAAGAAAACAACCAGTCTGACCGAGACCCTAACGCCCTGGGTTATTCTGAGCTCATTTGGCAGCTCTGCTGGCGACGAAGGGTATTGGTCGAAAGACGAATTCTGAAAGACGAAAAAGGATTCAAGGGCTCCTAGGGTTTCGCTGCTGGGCCTTTCGCATAGAAACTTGGGCAACTAAAGACACTCT
Organism: Cenchrus americanus; assembly: GCA_947561735.1. Lineage (NCBI taxonomy): Eukaryota > Viridiplantae > Streptophyta > Magnoliopsida > Poales > Poaceae > Cenchrus > Cenchrus americanus. Next base: position 295,403,937 of record OX387241.1, read on the forward strand.
TTTATTTTTGGTATACGAAAGGCTTGATTCTGAATCCCCCCAACACCTCTCCCTATGGCTGCCACAAGTCAACCTAGTGGGGGAGAGGCAAGTTGTATTGTTCAAGTTCCTTATATATCAGCATCAAACTAGAAAAATATTTGAACAAATTTTCATGGAAACCAAATTAACTATGATAAGTAAGTCGTAAAAGTTTTTTTGGGGGGTACACCCCTAAACACGGTAATCGGAGAGAGTGACGTGGTACAATGTTCTAACCACTACAAACAGTGGACTTGAGTCCTCAATGTTGAAAACTCGAGAGCAAGGGTGCCTTTGGTTGGGCTTTTTCCTGCTTTTGCTTTTGCCAAAAGCCAACAGCCTAACCAAAGGGGTTGACTTCACCTAAAGCCAAAGTCAAAAGCAACTTGCGTAGTGCAAACTTGAAAACACCCTTACCCCCTGCTTTCACCTGCTGTTGGATAAAAAAATTACCCACCTACCACTGGTTACGAAGAAAAAGATTCATTATTTTCTTTCCTGATCGATGTTTCTCTCCTCTCTCCCACAACAGCACCGTCGCTCGCCCTTCCCAGGCAAGCGAGCCACCGGCAGGTGGCGGCCTCTTCCCAGGCAAGCGAGCCCCTGACATCCAGTACCTGGCGAACCCTAAACGGGGGAGATCCTCCCAGCCGCGCGAGCTCCCGACGGTGCAGACAAAGCTCCTCATCCATGGTCGGCGGCCGGATCTTCCCTCCATCACCGGACCGGTGGACGGAGATCCCATCCCTCATGGCGCGACCAATGAGCATAGCCCACTAATTTTGGTTCGGTTTGAGGTGTTGCTCGATGACGAGGGCGACCACATGTGGTTCCTCACGGGCGGCGGTGGCCGCGAGCTCGATTCCCACCTGAGGAGCGACGATGTCGGGCACTGAGCGGCAGCCGCGGTAGGGGGACCGTGGCACATGCTCAGGTGGCGGCTATTGGGCGGTGGTGGTGCATGGACCGTGGCCGCCGTGAGCTCCCTCCACCTAACACGCGGGTCGCGGCCGAGCTTCACCGCGGCGCGAATCCCCACCGGCCCGCGGTCGAGCCCCAACGGCCACCGGCGCGTTGCGAGCCGTCCGCGTTCGCCGTCGGCTACCTCGATGGCCGGTGCGGCTGCCTCGATCCGCCCGGGCCGCTGCGATCAGCCACCATGGACGGTGCGGACCAGCCCTAGCCCCGTTCGCTTGGCTTATCGGCCACCGGCCCGGCGGTAAAGCTTTTCTCTCACAACAAACCGGCCACCGACAACTAGCCGGCGGTACTCTTCTCTCGGAACAAACCAGGCACCGGCCATCGGCCACCGGCCAACCGAACACGGCGCCTAAGGGCGGCACGGCCTTCCCCGAGGGATGCGCGGCCAGCCTTGACGGCTGGCGCGGCCTGCCCTGATGCGCCCAGGCCGACGCCCCTAGCCGCCGCATCCTCCCCTGTGGCCTTCCTGGCCGCCCCTAGGAAGTAGAAGAAGCTGACGAGCGGGGTCCACTCGTCAGCGAGAGAGGGAATAAAGTGAGAAATGTGTGTGGATGTCATGTGGGTTCGTCTAACATTTTATTTCAAAAGCCACAGTCGCCTCACCAAACGGTCTTCTGCTTTTTGCACAACAGCTTTCCCACTTGCAAAAGCCACAATTCAACCAAACATACTCTAAGTAGTTGAATCCATCATTGCCCATAGCCTTCTATTCGAGCCTAGGCTAGGCACAGTGGACCTGGATAAAAGGCATCCAAGGATCCTATCCTACCGGACTCGTTGTGGACTGTCACTTCTATTTTGGGCTCATGAGTGACAGTGAGAGCCTCACTATTTTGCAATTTTAACTTGTCACTATACAATCTGTTTTCAACCGCGATCATATATTGAGTGACATAATAAACTACACTTTGAATTACCTATGTGGGTGTCGCTATACATCCACCACAGTTGTGGATTCAAGTCCTCAACATGAGTCTAGAGAGCCAACCACAGGTCCACAGTGCATCAGGATAGCAGCACCATTCCACACGGGGGTGCTACACACCCATCCACAGTTGTTATCTCCACTCATACTGTAAGTGAGGTTCACTCATCAGTCGATGTCGTTGGTTCGAACCTCGACCGCGCGTTGACTCGAAGCGTACGTACCAAGTCGGTCTTCCTCTCACGGACGTACTCGTGTGGAAGTCCGACCGGCCTACCCTTCATAGTGGTGCCGGCTACATACAGCGTGAAAGCGTCGTTTTTTGCCGGAAAACGATCGAAAGAACACGGCACCTCACCGTGTGTCTGTCGTGTGGTCTCCTTGGTTCCATAATGCTGCCGTCGTAGCCGTAGTCGCGCCGGCAGCCCGCGCACCACTCACTGAACGCCGGTCGGATCAGCCATTCAGCTGGAATAGAACATGCGCGGCCGGCCACTCGCCCTGGCGATGCTGGCTCTCTCTTGCAGGGACCGGACCGGACGCCGCTGCGGGCACCGCCTCAACGTTCCACCGCGACAGCGTCCCGTGTGGCTTCGAGGTGACACTAGAAAGGTGCGCGGCGTTGCAGCGCTATGCCCGTGTTTCGTCGTGTTGTTGCCGTTAATCTTTTTCATGGATGGAGTAGCAGTAGTTGTGTGTGGGAATGATTTTTTGGAAGTGGGTTAAGTAAATATGGTGTTAATTTTTTTCAGGTAGAAGGAATCATTGTTGACGATTTGGATCCTGAAGTTTACCTTTTGATTTACTGCTAGTGTAGCTATGAATATTTTTTTACACAACCGAGTTAGGAGAAATATCCAAGGCAAATAAGTTATGTCGGTTGGGATACAAAAGTATGTTGCTAACACATCATGATTTTTTAGGATGAAGCTTACAGACTGTAAGTTACTTGAAGCCCGTAAAAAATATTTTGAGTTTTGTAAATTTTTATGTAAAATGGCCCCAGGCAGGCCGCAAACGCAGGCCACAGGCCGGCCCGGGAAAGCGCCAGGCAAAACAGGCCTTGGCCTTGGCCTGCTCGGCCAGCACGCAGAGCAGAGCCTTATCCAGCTCGCCAGATGCGCTTCGCACCATTCCGCCTCCGTCGTCGCTCCAGAGGTCGTTGTCGCCGTTCCTTGCTACTGCAGACTCGCACCCGCGTTGTTCGACTCCCCTGCGCAGTGGCGAAGGTAGCGGTGGGGCGGCCGGGGCTAGAGCCCCCCCTACCGCTGCCACCACCATGGAGCCCCTCCTAAGCCCCCTAGGCTGGAGGTAGGAGAGGAGGAAAAGGGGGGCTCAAGGAGGAAGAAGGAAGAAGCAACCCCCCTAATATGTGGGGCCGGCTTCGCCACTGCCTGCGTTCCTGTGGCCCCAAGCCTCTTCTGCTGCTGCACGTGTCCCCGCCGCAGGAGCGCGCGCTGGTGAAGTGGCTGCTGCGGGAGTCGTTGACTTACGGCGCCGCTCCCCCACGCGGCCACGCGCAAGATCCACAATGGCGACGGTGAGGGTCGCCGGAGGTCGACCTCTTTCTTCCGGTGCCCCTATCTCCTCCATCCCCTCTTCTTTTTTCTTCCCGTCGCGTTGCTCCAGATCTGAGGCGGCGTTGGTTGGGCTAGGGCGCCCGGCCGCGCACCGCGCCATTGGTCGGTCGCGCCGCCGCTGCTTCGGTGCCGAGCCCTATTTTTTGGATCGTGGGACGGTTCCGAGAAAAGCCAGGGGCTTCTTTGAAAGAAGGCCGGTTCCCGTCCGATCTAAACCGTCTAGGCGCTTGATCCGACGGAAAATCTCGCGACGTGGCAGGCTTTTCTGGCATCGGTATTGGCGAGGAATCGTACGTAAAGATGCATATGCGGGCCAAAGAACGAACGACCCAAGCACGTTGGACCGACGGCACCGGATCCGTTGTGCGTGCTGTCTGTCGGTCACGATTGACACCCACTAAGCTAAGTCCTTTTGGAACGTTGACTCGCACGTTGCCACAGGTCTTCCTCTCACCTGTACTGTGATACAAATTTATTAATACTAGGTGAGCATCCTTTTCTAGAAGAAAAAGAAGACCCAAGAACGACTAAGAATACGTGAAAATCATATCAGACCATACCATATACTCCTTTTTAACTTTTAAAAATTAAAAGAGTCGAGACTAAAGTAGCCTCCTATGTTACCTGAATTTAACCAGGCCGTACAACATATGTTGAGGTTCAAGCCTCGGCTGAGCCATCTTCTACATGATTGAAATCGGATTGTCAAACTTCATTCGCTCTAACTGAGCTGCTCAAAGCCGAAAACGAGGCGCACACACCCACCCACTCACGCCTCAGCACCCAGGCGCGTGCGACACCCACGCCCGTCCACTGCGAGCGCGCGCCACTGGGCTACGAGCGCATTCCCATAGTCGCCGTGGTTTCCGTCGATGCCAGAGAGGAGCGCAGGCACACCTAGATCAGAAGCCAGAGGAGGCATGTCGTGTGGGAGAGACAGCCGCCGGTCAGCCGCTGCGGCGGCAGCTGGTGCGGTCGCACGACGCCCGCTCGCCTTGGCGCTCGCTCTCGTCTCGGCGACACTGCCTCGCGGCGCGCTCTCGCGGGGGGTGGCGCTGCCACCACAGCCGCCACCGCTTCTGAACACGAAGACGTGCGACGAGGTCCCGTATCCCTTCGGCGTCGTCGTCAGAGACACTGACCCAGGCGCGTCTCAGCCACCTCTCCCCGGCTTCGAGGTGACATGCGGTCGAAACAGGGAGGCCATGCTGCGCATCGGCGGGCACGAGTACAGGATCGACTTCGTGTCGGTGCCGGACAGCTACGTGGTCATCTTCGCGGGCCCCATCACCCAGGTGTGCTACGACCGCAACGGCAAGCCGACGACGACGACGCCGGCCGCCGGAAACGGGCCTATGAGCTTGGAAGGGACGCCGTTCACCTTCTCCAAGAGCAACAAGCTCGTCAACGTCGGCTGCAACCGCACGCTCGTAGCCAACTTCGCCAATACAAACTCGCCCGGTGATCCCTGGCCATCCACCAGCTGCACCACCTGGTGCAACGGCACCTCCGACACCATCATCGGCGACTCCTGCCTTATTGGGAAAGCCTGCTGCGAGGCCCCCATCCCGGATGAGGCGAAAGGTGCACAGGTGTTCTCGCTGTCGTTCAACAGGCTCGCGGATCAGAACGCCACCGGCGAGGAGTACGGCACCTGCAGCGCCGCCTTCTTCCTCGACGGAGACGAGCGAGCCTTCATGTTCAACGACGGTGATCGTTAGAAAACTAGGCAATTTTCGGTACATTTTAATTCCAGAAATTATTAACAAATTCATGACGAATATAAGTGATCCTGTGAGAACAAAGCATGTGCATGTGTTCAAGTTAAATCTCAAATAAAACTCGAACAAAATTACACATAAGGGGTTTAGTATGTACCCAAAGGCGGGACGGTTGACGGAGTCAACCGGTGCGCCGTTATCCCCTGGAATAGACATGCTACTCGTGGAAGGACCTTGTTCGGTGTAGTCGTACAGAGGTGATGCAGCGGCGAGTCGTTGCAGTGAAGTCCCACGAACGGCCTCCGGGAAGTAGTCGTTCACGCTGATGTAGTCGTTCTCGCGGAGGACGTAGTCGTACTGGAAGTAGTCGTTCTCGCGGAGGACGTAGACGTCTTGCGGAAGTAGTCGTTCTCGCGGACGGGGACGAAGACGTACAGAAGAGCGAGCAGGCGCGTACGGGTACGCTCCCCAAAAACCTTATCGCCCGCCTATCCCGAGCAGGATCGCTAGGTGGACGAGCAGCAACACAGAGGGAGAAGAGAGAGGTCTCCTAAGCAGGAGTACCTGAGTGTGAGAGTGTGTTTCTGTGCCAGAGGAAGGAGTCCTCTTATATAGGCGCAGAGGAGAGGAGGAGGGAATGAACCTGGACGCTTCTGACCACCATAATTCTCATTAAACGACGGTTACCGATGGCGCCGTATTCAACGTCATCAGTTACCAGTAACGGTCGTTTTAATACAGAGGATTATGGCTGACATGAATGACCGACATGAATGACAAAAAGCGTGTATACGCACGTCACGGTCACGGTCACGGTCACGGTCTCGACTCGTCTCGTCTCGACACGACACGACACGCCCACGCCCACGCCAACGGCCGGCCCGGCCCGGCCCGGCGAGGCGAGCGAGAGCGCGCGCGTGTGGCACGCCCTTCTCCTTTTACCAACTTCACAAGTGGTCCACCATTGGTCCACCCTTTAAGTTAGTTAAGATTCTCATTGGCTTTCAATGCGGGATTAAATCCCTAGCATTTATTTTGTGGACCTTTTAATTCTTAAGATTAATTGAGACTAAATGGCCCAAGGCCCAATTAATCCAACAATCCCCACCAAGAATTTCAAGGTACACAAAGAAAAGTCCTCTTCTCAACTCTTGTTTTGATATACTGACTTTATGGTGGAGACTGTTAAGTTGAACATCCACCTGAGACAAAAGCTACACTCATTCACAACTGACCAATGGACTATGCCTTGAATTGGCAGTTTCGTGCAAACAAGTTTGACTAGAGCCCCTTGCCGTACTAGGTCGCTATAAGCATCCCCTCGGGTTGGAGCGTATAAGTCATACTCCGTGCCTTTCATGGGTATCTAGAGATCACCCTATCTCATAGATTGTGACTAGCAATCAGACCCATATAGGTGCAATCCTTTAAGATGTTCTGTAGGCCAACATATTTCCTCCTCTTTGAGCCACTCGGATCACATTAAGGTTTTTCACCAACCTGCCATACAGATTTTAGAAGAGAAATGCATCTCTACTGGAATGAGCCCTTTACAAAGGTTCTCTTCTCTCTCGTTAAACAAGTAGTTTGTTGCACTATCCTAATTCACGGGATCTCCGATCACATAGGACAGGTTACCACTACTGAATAACGCTGACGGGTCTCAAGCCCAATTCCCTAGATGCATTGTCTATCACATTACGTGAAAGACCCTTTGTGAATTGATCTGCCAGATTCTTAGCCGTTTGGATGTAGTCCAAGGCTATCACTCCGGAGTTTCTCATTTTCCTGACAGATTTCAGCCGCCTCTTTACATGCCTAGATGACTTCATGTTATCCTTTGAACTATTCACCTTGACAATCACCGTTTGATTATCACAGTTCATGAGGACTCGCCGGTATCGGTTTTTCAACTACCGGTAAATCCATAAGGAGTTCACGAAGCCATTCGGCCTCAAGCGTGGCGGTGTCTAATGCGGTGAGTTCGCCTCCATAGTTGACCTCGTTAAGATGGTCTCGCTTGCAAGACTTCCGAGAGACGAGCGCCACCTCCAAGTGTAAACACATATCCACTTGTGGCTTTAATCTCATCCGCATCGAGATCCAATTCGAATCACTATAACCCTCTAGTACCCTAGGATACCCAAGTATAGTGAATCGCGTAGTTCATTGTTCCTTTCGGATAGCGCATTACCCGTTCAAGAGCTTCCCAATGAGCATCTCCGGGTTAGACACGAATCGACTCGGTTGCTCACAAGCATATGCGATATCGGGTCTAGTAGCGCTAGCTAGGTACATTAGTGAACCAATGAGTCGATCTCTCATTATTCTTATGTTTTTCCTTAACATTTTACTAGCATCATAAGGTGTTGGAGTCGGCTTGCGGTCGTTGTAACCAAAACGACTCAAGATTTTCTCCACATAATGAGACCGTGTAAGAACAACCCCACCATCACCTTCTCTCACTAGTTTAATGTTTAGAATCACATCGGCCTCCCCCAAATCTTTCATCTCGAAGCTTTGAGACAAGAATTCTTTCACTTCCTTAATCGCATTAAGGCTTGTCCCAAATATTAGTATGTCATCTACATACAAACATAGGATCACTCCTTCGCCCCCACCATAGCGATAGTACACACATTTGTCGCCTTCGTTCACAACAAAGCCAATCGACGTTAAAGTTTTGTCAAACTTCTCATGCCATTGCTTAGGAGCTTGCTTAAGACCATACAAAGATTTTACCAATTTACACACCATCCCTTCTTGACCTTTTACTACGAATCCATCCGGCCGATCCATATAGATCTCCTCCTCCAACTCTCCATTTAGGAAAGCCGTCTTAACGTCCATCCGGTGAACGATAAGACCATGGGAAGTCGCCAAGGAAAGTAGTACTCGAATAGTGGTCAATCGGACAACCGGTGAGTAAGTATCGAGAAAATGTTCTCCTTCTTTACGAGTATAGCCTTTAGCCACCGGCCTTGCCTTGTACTTATCAATAGTACCATCGGGCCTAAGCTTTTTCTTGAACACCCACTTGCATCCTACGGGTTTGCACCCATAGGGACGCTCCACAACCTCCCAAGTACCATTAGACATAATAGAGTCCATCTCACTCCGAACTGCTTCCTTCCAATAGTCAGCATCCGGAGAGGAATATGCCTCTTCAATGGTTCTAGGAGTGTCATCCACGAGGTACACAATGAAATCATCACCAAAGGACTTTGCAATCCTTTGTCTCTTGCTCTTTCTAAGAGCCATCCTCCTCAAGATTTTCCTCATGTGGTTGTTCATTGTGTTCTATCAAAACAGCAGGTTCTTTGAGTTCATTATTAATAGACAATTCATGACTAAATGTGCTATCTATCTCTTTCATAGGAAAAATGTCCTCAAAAAATGTAGCGTCTCTAGATTCCATGATGGTGCCAACATGCATATCAGGTACTCCAGACTTCAATATTAAAAACCTATAACCCACACTGTGTAGAGCATAACCAAGAAAGATACAATCGACAGTTTTAGGTCCTAGTTTACGTTTCTTGGTTATAGGCGCATTCACTTTGGCCAAACATCCCCAAGTCCGTAAGTATGAAAGTGTTAGCCTTTTCTTTTCCCATTCCTCGAATGGTGTTATCTCTTTGTTCTTGACAGGAACACGATTCGGGACATGACATGCGATCAATATAGCCTCACCCCACCATTCCTTGGAAAGTCCCGCCGTGTCTAACATGGCGTTAACCAAATCGGTTAGAGTGCGGTTCTTTCTTTCGGCTACCCCGTTTGATTGAGGTGAATAGGGAGGCGTCCTCTCATGAATTATTCCGTGTTCCTCACGTAACGCGGTGAAAACATTAGAAAAATACTCTCCACCACGATCGACCTAGTTCTTTTGATCTTTCTCTCAAGTTGGTTTTCTACTTCACTTTATAGATTTTAAAGTATTGTAATGCTTCATCTTTAGACTTCAACAAATAGATATAGCAAAATCTAGTACAATCGTCTATTAGAGTCATGAAAAACTTTTTACCACCTTTTGTCAACACACCATTCATCTCGCATAAGTCGAATGAATTAGTTCTAGAGGTGCCAAGTCTCTCGCCTCGGTACCCGAAAAATGAGGCTTGCGAGGTTGTTTTGATTCAACGCACACATGGCACTTAGAATTTTTGACTAAGGTAAATTTCGGAATTAAACTCAAGTTTGCAAGACGCATCATACAACCAAAATTAACATGACAAAGTCGTGAATGCCAAACATTTGACTCATCATTAACATTCGAGACATGGTTCACAACTTTATTACAATCATATGACAAAGAAAAGCGGAACAGGCCTCCGCTATCATAACCTTTTCCAATAAAACTTCCAAATTTAGAAATTACACATTTATTGGATTCAAAGACTAATTTAAAACCGTCTCTACACAGTAGAGACCCGCTGACTAAGTTCTTCTTGATAGTAGGGACATGCTGCACGTTCTTCAATCGAACGATCTTTCCCGAAGTAAGCTTCGATCGACCGAACCAACACCAAGAACACGCGCATGTGATCCGTTTCCCATCAACAAGGAGGAAATTCCGCCCGCCTGATAAGAGGAAAACAAGGAAATGTCAGCACAAACATGAATATTAGCACCCGTATCAATCCACCAATCGGTGGACTGACATACTGAAAGAACTGTAGGTAATAGATTACCGTACCCCGACGTTCCACCAGTTTCACTAATAACCATGTTGGCACTTTTGCCATCTTTCTTATCCTTGCGATCCGGACACTTTGCAGCAAAGTGTTCCGTGCTACCACAAGCGAGTAGCATTTTCCAGTTGGCGGCTTTTTCTGCTTGAACTGAGCCGTCTGCTTAGCCTTTGGTTGATTTTGATGCGGCTTGTTCTTCTTTTTGAATGCATTGTTGTTCTTCTTCTGCACCAAATTAGCACTAGAAGACCCAACAATCCCTTTACCATGTGTTTTGTCCTTTGCTCTCGCCTTCTCTTCAACATCAAGAGTGCCGATAAGATCGACAACTGCAAACTCTTGCCTCTTGTGTTTTAGAGAGGTTCCAAAGTCCTTCCAAGAAGGTGGTAACTTGGAGATAATACCTCCAGCCACAAACTTGTCGGGCAACTTACATGGTGCATCCTTGCTATAATTCTCAAGATCTCTAGCTAGCGCCTGAATCTCATGGGCCTCGCTCTACCACGTAACGGTCTTCAACCATTTTGTAGTCATAGAGTCGTTCCATGACATACGACTCACCACCAAGCATCGAAACCCCAAACTTAGCCTCAAGCGCATCCCAAATATCTTTGCCACTTGGCGACAGAAGGTACGTGTCCACAAGGTTTTCGGCCGAGAACACTCAAGATGGCACCGCGAAACAGGGTTATCGGCCGCCTCGAAAGCCTTCTCCTCCTCCGGAGAAAACTGTTCGGGCTTCCCCCGTATGACATGCATGATGCTCATCGCCGTCAACCAATACGTAACCCTTTGCTTCCAACGCTTGTAATTTGAACCATCGAAAACATTTGGTTTGAGCGTTGCAACTAAACTAGTTACCGAAAGCCTATCAACAATATAAGGTTTTTGGATTGTTAGAAAACTAGGCAATTTTCGGTACATTTTAATTCCAGAAATTATTAACAAATTCATGACGAATATAAGTGATCCCGTGAGAACAAAGCATGTGCATGTGTTCAAGTTAAATCTCAAATAAAACTCGAACAAAATTACACATAAGGGGTTTAGTATGTACCCAAAGGCGGGACGGTTGACGGAGTCAACCGGTGCGCCGTTATCCCCTGGAATAGACATGCTACTCGTGGAGGGACCTTGTTCGGTGTAGTCGTACAGAGGTGATGCAGTGGCGAGTCGTTGCAGTGAAGTCCCACGAACGGCCTCCGGGAAGTAGTCGTTCTCGCGGACAGGGACGAAGACGTACAGAAGAGCGAGCAGGCGCGTACGGGTACGCTCCCCAAAAACCTTATGGCCCGCCTCCCGAGCAGGATCGCTAAGGAGTCCTCTTATATAGGCGCAGAGGAGAGGAGGAGAGAATGAACCTGGACGCTTCTGACCACCATAATTCTCATTAAACGACGGTTACCAGTAACTTCTGTATTCAACGTCATCAGTTACCGGTCTCGTCTCGTCTCGACTCGCCTCGCCCACGGCCCGGCGCGGCGCGGCGAGCGAGCGCGCGCGTGTGGCACGCCCTTCTCCTTTTACCAACTTCACAAGTGGTCCACCATTGGTCCACCCTTTAAGTTAGTTAAGATTCTCATTGGCTTTCAATGCGGGATTAAATCCCTAGCATTTATTTTGTGGACCTTTTAATTCTTAAGATTAATTGAGACTAAATGGCACAAGGCCCAATTAATCCAACAGTGATGAGGGGGAGAGGCCGCTGAATAAAGCTTTGTTGGCACAAGGGGAGCGCCGGATGATCTTGGATTGGGCGATCGGGAGCACCACTTGCACAGCCCAGAGCTACAACTTGGACCCTATGCAGTTGTGCAGAAACGGCACCTGCGTCGACGCACCCAGAGGAACTGGCTATCTCTGCAGATGCCTTGAAGGGTACGACGGGAATCCGTACGTCGAAGACGGATGTCAAGGTAATATAAAGGTTTCTTTCTTTCACACCCCTCGTGAAATTTTGCAAGCAGTTTCTTCTTCTTCTTCTTCATATGAATATATATGGCAAAACTAGAATAAAGTTGACGAACAGGATACACACGGCCATCATAAAGAATGATGTAGGTGTGTAATTCTTATTTTAAAACTAGGGGTGCTTGTCTCCCCCGGCCTCAGGGGCCAGCGCACGCCGCGTTCGAACCCATACGGGTCAGCTTCCCTCTTGGAGTCGTCACCGACCGAGCTGGTCTGGTCAAACTTAATAGGGGTGCGTAGTTTGTTGGCAGGTGGTGTAATTCTTCTGTACACAAATGTTGCCTACCTACTTCCTGAAAACTAAGCCGTGTGCTGTTTGTTAAGATATCGACGAATGTCGGGATCCCAAGAACAACAATTGCAAATACCGCAACTTGTGCAACAATAATCTGGGTGGCTATACTTGCTCTTGCCCGGAGAACAATATTGGTGATGGTTACAGGAATGGAACAGGATGCAACACCAACACCACGATTGCAACACCTGGTAATGATGTGCTACATTCATGAACTCCTTTTGTCAATATATCATCACATACTTTTTTTTATATAATTCTGAGTATTTTTTTCACCATATCTTTTTCTATGTTTTACAAATAAACAGCTGAAATTTAAGCCCCAACCACATTGTAATTTACTTTCTGAAAGCAATTTGCTAAAAGTTTCTGGGAATATTTAAAGCAGAACTAGATCAGTTTCTAAATTATTCTATGGCACCTAAGAGCATACATTTAACTATCTCTCCATAAATTTGCATTCACAAATATGTATATCATGCAGGAAACACTTAAAATTCTGAACTAGTGTTATATGCCTCTCTCTCTATATATGTCCTGATTACATCTTGTACCTACTGAACAAGGATATAACTATGAGTATTCTTTTGTAATGCAGATTCCCCTATGCAACAACAGCAAGGTACGATAAAATTTGTTCATCGTGGCTTTAACATCCTTTACCGGGACTTCTAGTGGTGCTATGTCATTATCTATCTGAACAAAAAAAATATATCCTAAATGAGATGTCCCTGTTGTTCTTTGGCTATCTATCATATCAGGTATCAACATGTGTAGTCAGCCGGAAAAGAACCCATGCAAATACCCAAGTCACTGCACTATTGATATGCATGAAGTTGCTTTGTGCGGCTGCCCTCAAGGGATGAGTGGTGATGGCCAGAAAATGGGTAGCGGTTGTCGAAAGCACATGCCTCTAGACACTGCGTTAGGTAACTTACTCGTTACCTGGCATACCACATTATACATCATCGCATTTATTTATTTATTTATTGTCATAAATAAGGCCTCATTGTATATAGATTTTAATAGTCTATGAATAAAAAGGGCTGGCAAACTAATTAAATTAAACACGACATTGTTAATGATTAAGATAGAAATATTTATACTAAACTATAGCTGCAGTTATCCCAAAGATGACCTTAATGTTTCAGAAAATAATCAAGCCCTCAATTACCAGTCATTCTGTTCTGTATGTATTGCTCATAGTGTTAATCCCACATGAGAGACATTTAGAAATAAGTACACTATAAGTGTCAAGTCATACTCATACATGTCTTCTCCAACATCTGCAGGTGTAGGTCTTGCACTTATAGTTACAGTGACCACGGCTGCGTCGTGCTACTGCTGGGCGATAAAGAAAAGAGAGCTGGGAAGAAAGAGATCTGAATTATTCAGAAGGAACGGAGGCTTACTACTGCAGCAGAGATTTTCAACAGTGACATCTCAAGGTGATGACCGGAGGTCAGCAAAGATATTTAGTGCAGAAGAGCTCAAGACTGCCACCAACAACTACGAGGAGGGTCGGATCCTTGGCCGAGGTGGACATGGCACAGTGTACAAGGGCATTCGACCAGATCAAACCGTGGTCGCCATAAAGAAGTCCAAGGTATTTGATGAGAGCAATTTGTCAATGAGATTACCATATTATCGCAGATTGATCATCCAAATGTTGTCAAGCTTTTGGGATGCTGCCTCGAGACACAAGTACCCTTGTTGGTGTATGAGTTCATACCTAATGGAACACTCTACCAGCACATACACAACAGAAACACACCTTGCCCTCTAACATGGGAGGATTGCTTACGGATGGCAGGAGAAATCGCACAGGCACTCGCCTATCTGCACTCCACTACTTCTACACCAATCATACACAGAGACATCAAATCAAGTAACATTCTGTTGGATGAGAACTTTCTGGCTAAAAATAGCAGACTTCGGAGCATCAAGATCAGTCCCATTTGATAGAACTCATATAACTACTCTTATTCAGGGGACTATTGGGTACCTTGACCCTGAATATTTCCAAAGCGGCCAGCTTACAGAAAAGAGCGATGTTTACAGTTTTGGAGTTGTTCTTGCGGAATTATTGACCAGGCAGAAACCTATTTCTGTAGCCAGGCCCGAAGAATCATGTAACTTGGCCATGTATCTGGTGGTTTTATTTAACGAAGGGCGCCTACTTCAGGAGATGGAGCCACACATTTTGGCAGAAGTAGGTGAAGAGCAATTCTATGCCGTCGCAGAGCTTTCAGTAAGGTGCTTAAACGTGAAGGGTGAAGAACGGTCAGCTATGAAGGAGGTGGCCTTAATTTTAGATGGGCTAAGAAGATCGTTCACAGTGGAGCAAACTATCAGAAGATTAGACGAGTCAGTACAGAAAAATAGTGAACAAGAAGCGCATCTTATACGTGAGAGCAGACAAATTTACAGTTTGCAGTCATCGGAAATAAGTACGCAATGCAGCATGGATGCTGAAATGTTGTCTTCTTCTCATATTTTTAGATAAGGGATTACATAATCCGGCCTCTACATCCAGGGATGAACATAGCCAAAAAGTACATACCAAAGCTGGTAGAGAGACACATGTAGCGAACATGGCCTCATATGCCATTTGTTCGGAGTTTGATTTTGGTGATTCATGACAACATGATCATTGGGACTAACCATATTGTTTGAGCATGTCTTTGTAGACATTTCTAGGTCCCAAGGATGCAAGAAAACCCCATGCAAAAATGCCAAAACAAAGGGTCAAAACCGAGCAAGAAAAGGAAAAGAGAAGACACCGTCGGATGAACCGACGCTCCCTCAAATACAAGCGTCGGTGCAATCGTCGGACAAGTTGGTGCACAGGGTGAAACCCTAGGTACCGTCGGATGAACCGACGGTCCGCTTTTTAGTAGCGTCGGACGAGTTGCAGAGGAAGAGCAAGGAAGACAGTAGCACCGGATGATCCGACGGTCTAAGTGAGGACCCCGTCGGTCTATCCGACGCTCAGTTTGAATCAAGACAGAGACGCGCCAAGACGAAGGCTTCAGCACCGGATGATCCGACGCCTTGGTCAAGCATAGCGTCGGTCTATCCGACGGTCTGTTAGAAGCTAACAGTACTGACCTGGACGCGAGGCCTTCAGCACCGGATGATCCGACGTAGCGTCGGAGCATAGCGTCGGAGCAAGTGTGTCAGAGAACCTCAACGGCTACGTGACGTGGGAGGGGCACCGGATGAACCGACGCCCTGGAAAAGCATAGCGTCGGATCATCCGACGGTACCTTTTTCAGTGGACGTTAGCCAATGGCTAGTTTGATGCCTTGGGCTATTTATACCCCCTCCACTCACCCATTTGAGGTTGCTGGATTGTGTGGAAGTGCAGAGGAGTTCAAGACACATTCAAGATCATATCCAATCCATCCAAGTGCTTAATTGCTCATCCTTAGACTTGCATATGCTTTGTGTATGTGCTTAGTGCTAGGCTTAGCTTAGTGCTGAGTGAGTGCAAGGTTGTGCCAACCTTGTGAGGTGATTCTTGAGTGAATCCAGTTGTACAAGGTTCGCCGGAAGCCTTGGGGCCTAAGTGGCTCACCGGCAATCGTCATCGACCCTCCGGCTTGGTGTGGAGCGGCGAGGACACTTTGTGCGGGGGACGTGGAGACCCCCTTCCTTGGTGGAGAAGCTCCTTAGTGGAGGCGGCATCAAGGTGACCAAGGGAGCTTGACAAGTGCCTAAGTGGCTAGCCTTTGTGGCAAGTCAAGTTGGTGCTCTTGGGAGAGACTTGGTGACCGGGAAGCAATACTCTTGTGTGAGTGCTTCAACAACGTGGACTAGGGGTGGCTTAGTGCCTACCGATACCACGGGGTAAATCGCGTGTCAAGAGTTTGCTTCCTCTCATCCCCTTTACGTTTCCGCATTTACTCTATTGCAATCTTTGCTTGTCTCTACATTCCTAGAGTAGTATCATGCTAGGATTGGCTATAGGTTGCAAACCTTCTTTTGGGATGGGAGTTTCACACTAGAACAACCGTAGTTGCACATATAGATAGTATGTTCTAGTTTACCTTTGCGCAAAATTAGTGAAGCCATAGGTTAAGCTTTTAAGTTGCCTAATTCACCCCCTCCCCCTCTTAGGCTAACGGGCATCCGATTCCTTACAACACAGCAAACCAAAGTCAAAACAAGATCCATAGACTAAAGCAAACGATATAAGTGCTTCCACCCTCTATTTGAAGTATCTAGAGCAACCACTTCCAATCTCCTGCACAGCATAATGAGGGTGTCCTTGGCTTGCTCGTCACGCTGGAACCGGGACCGGGGAGCGTAGCCGTATGCTCCCCCTGAAAATAACCTGCATGATAGAGTTAGTTTTCAATTTGTTGAAAATTACATCATTCCGGCATCGCCAGATAGCCCAGCACAGCGCAGCTACACCCACCCAGATCAAACCTTTCATATTCTTAGGTTGATTATTAAGCCAAGTACCAAACAAATGGCTAATAGATCTAGGTTGGTTAAGATTAGTAGCAAAGAAGATTATGTGCCAAATTGTTTTAGCAAAGGGGCAGTCAAGGAATAGATGTTGGATATTCTCATTCCTGTTACAACTAACACATTTCTGGCTACCTTTCCAATTTTTCCTAGCCAGATTGTCTTTAGTGAGAACTCCCCTTTGTAAAAACCAGAGAAAGATCTTTACTTTAGTGGAATCCTCATCTTCCAGATCTTTCGATGCTGAAAGTGTGGATTTGTATCAATAAGATGGTGATACAACGACCGAACAGTGAACAAGCCGGACTTTGTTAGGCCCCATTTAAAAAAATCAGAGCCTTCCGTTAGTTGCACGTGTGAGATTCGTGCCACTAATCCAAGCCAATCTCTAAGATTGTTATCCACTAGAGCCCTCCTGAAGGAGATATTTAGGGGACTTGTGGCCATTATCTTGGATATTGTAGCGTGTGGCTCCCTCGCTATATTATATAAGTTCGGGTATTGAATTTTGAGCGGCTTGTCTCTTATCCAAGTGTCGTCCCAGAATCTCACATTGGTCCCATCCTTTATAACAAAGGAACCTAAAGACAGTACCTCATCTTTTATATGGATGAGACCTCTCCAAAAATGCGAGTCATAGGGTTTGGCTTCCACTTGAGTTAAAGATTTAGCTCTTAGGTATTTATTTCGGAGCATCGTTTGCCAGATGCCATCTGTGTTTAGTAGATTAACTAACCACTTGGCTAACAGACATTTATTTTTCAGCTGCAAATCAAGAATACCTAGACCACCTTGATCTTTAGGTCGACATAAGATGTCCCATTTGGCAAGTCTCATACGTGTTTTTGTGAGGATCCTTCCAAAAGAATCTAGATCTGTAGTGATCCAAGTTTTTGATGACCCCTTTCGGTATCTCAAAGAAGGACATCATAAACATGGGCAGACTGCTTAAGACTGAATTGAGTAAGACAAGTTTACCTCCGTAGGATAGGTATTTTGCCTTCCAACAAGAAAGTTTTTGTTCAAAACGTTCTTCAACCTTCTTCCACTCAGAATTCAAAAGCTGTCTATGGTGCATTGGGATTCCTAAATATCTGAAAGGGTATGTCCCTTTATTACAACCAAAGAGAGAGGTATAGAATTCCTCTATCTCTTTAGCTTGTCCATAGCAAAAAATTTCACTCTTATGGAAGTTGATCTTGAGCCCGGATAACTGCTCAAAAGCGCAAAGCAGCAGCTTAAGATTTTTCGCCTGCTCGGGATCGTGGTCAATGAAGATGATAGTGTCATCAACATATTGCAGGATTGACAAACCATCATCAACAAGATGGGGGAGTACTCCTCTTATTTGACCATCGGCCTTTGCTCTATTGATGAGTAGAGCCAGCATATCGGCAACGATGTTGAATAAGATTGGTGACATAGGATCACCCTGTCTGAGTCCCCTTTTGGTTTGGAAATAAGGCCCGATATCATCATTAATTTTGATCCCCGCACTTCCACCGGTGACCATACTTTGGATCCACCTACACCATTTTGGTGCAAAGCCTTTCATACGAAGAGTTTGTTGTAGAAAGGACCATTTGACTTTGTCATAAGCCTTTTCAAAATCAATTTTAAAAATGACACCGTCCCGCTTCTTGGCATGAAGTTCATGAATAGTTTCGTGTAGAATAACTACTTCTTCCATGATGTTCCTACCTGGCAAAAAGACGGACTGTGTTGGGCTTACGACTTTCTTGGCTACAAGATTAAGCCTATTCGTCCCCACTTTAGTGAAGATTTTAAAGCTCACATTTAGGACACAAATTGGTCTATATTGCTGAATTTTGGTCGCATTATGAATTTTAGGAATCAACGTAATGATTCCAAAGTTCAAGCTGTACAGATCCAGCGCCTCCCTATGTAGATCATCAAAGAGGGGTAAAAGATCCGCTTTGATAATCCCCGTAAAACCCGATAAAATTCCGCGAGAAATCCATCGTGTCCCGGAGCCTTATTATGCTCCATTTGGAAGACTGCGTTTCTCACTTCAGATTCAGTGAAGGCAGCAATGAGGGATTCATTTTCCTCCTGAGATATCTGAGGTATGTCAAGGACTTGATCCTCTACTAGTGAAACCCCCGAAGCCTCTGGCTGGCCAAAGAGATCCTTATAGTAGTTAGTAATATGGCTCTTGAGGCAGTCATCTCCCACAACCATCCCTTGATCATCCTCAAGTTTAAAGATTCGATGTTTTCGATGTTTACCATTAGCGACTAGATGGAAGAATCTAGTGTTGGCATCTCCTTCTAAAAGGGTTTTAACATTTGCTCTCTCGTACCACTTTAATTCCTCCTCCCTTAGAAGGGTGACTAGACGTTCCTTTAGATAAAGCTTAAGATTTACTTCTTGATCGGACAGATGGTCAGATTCTGCCTTCTTATCAAGATCCTCTAAAAGGGACAGTAAGGTCTTCTTTTCCTTCTTATAGGACCCCGCTGTATGTCTAGCCCACCCCCTTAAGTGTTGTCTTAGTCTACGAATTTTAAACTGCCAACGTTCAAGAGGGGTGGAACCAGAGCTCTCTGATTGCCAGATATTAGCAACCATGTCATAAAAACCATCTCGTACTAACCAACCTCTCTCAAATTTGAAAGGCCTGTTCCCGGTTAGGTGAGTGGAGGCTCCGGTACTAAGAACCAAGGGGGTATGATCAGATATATTCCCGTCCCCGGGTTCTACCTTAGACAAAGGGAATTGAATTTCCCAATCCGTACTGACTAGTACTCTGTCGAGTTTCTCGAAAGTGGGGTTGTCCCCAGGACCTGCCCAAGTGTATTGGCGTTCCGTCATAACAATCTCTCTAAGATCAAGAGATTCAATGACAGCATTAAAAATGCCAGGCCATTTAGGATCAAAATTTCCTGAGCTTTTATCCTCCGGGCGTCTCATAATATTAAAATCTCCCCCTAAAACATATGGGAGTGATTCCTTTGAGCAGGTGTTAGCTAGTTCAGATAAGAAGGCACTTTTGTTTTGTACTTGTGCCGGTCCATAAATTGAATAAAGAACAAATTTGAAACCATTAGTTTTGTATCTCAAGGTGAATTTCACATAGAAATCGCCCTCATCAATGGCTCCAATGTCAAAAATACTGAGGTCGACACCTAGTAGGATACCGCCAGATCTCCCATGAGGTGCCATAGTATGCCATAGAAAGTCATGTCCCGCACACAGATTTTTGAGGACATGATCAGGGAAAGAATCTCTACCAGTTTCGGAAATAGCGATAAAATTTAATTGCTCCTCCTTAACTAGTTCAGCCAAAAACCTATGTTTAGCCAAGTCCCCCAGACCTCTGCTATTCCAGAACACCCCTTTCATTTTAGAATTATTTTAGAAGGGGTTTTTGGCTTCTTTGGGATTTTGCCATTTTTCAGATTTTTGGCATTATTATATTTTTTCTTGCGTTGGACAGGAGCAAGATCGAGGATATGATCACGCTCCGTATCCAGCACGTTCTCATTTAGATCCCCACAAGCGTGGTTGAGAACGGCATCAAGCCTTTCATCCCACTCATCGTCAGAGTCAACGGTTGAGGCAATAGGTAAAACCTTATTTTGTTTAGCACAAAGGACCAACCTATCTACCTCTAGATTTTTAATAACAGCTACATCTGAGGTGCCTAGGTTGATGCCTATCCTACCAAGGTTTGACAAAATATGAGAATCTGAAAAAGCTAGTGAAAGAAGTACCTTTGGATTCGAGGTTCCTCTTTGCTGCCAATAACTCCACCTTGTGTAGGGTATGCACATCTGCCATCGCCGCCACTCTTTTGCTTCGACGCAGACAGGGCACCACCGCCGCCGCAAGAGTCGCGGAGTCAGGAGTAAGATCCTTCATCCTCGACTGATCCGCAGTGCCGCGCTCCACCTCCTCCAACATAGTGGACCCTGCAGGCTCCAAAAGTGAATCACCAGTAGCAATATCAGCTGGTAATCCAGGCGCCGTCGCGGTACAGTCACCGCTAGGAGCGGCAGCGGCGCCCAGGAGAATGTCAGTGGCGTCGCCCGCTGTCCCGTCGGCAGCCCCCAAGTTGGAGACCCCGCCCGCCGACAGTGCAGACAAAACTCCGGCCGCCACAGGTCCAGGCGCCGGCGAGGAACAGATGTGGGTGGATGAGGTAGTTGGCGAAGTAGGAATCCCCCCGATCTCGACGCCGTCAACCTCACCCTGCAGAAAGCTTGGCGCAACAACCTGAGGATCCGGTGGCGGTGTGAAGAAAACCTCAGAGGGGAGGACCTTCGCCATGGGGTCAACCAAGGTATTATAAGATTCCAGTTCCTCGTGAGTCAACGGGGTAAAATGCTTCCTGGTCGTCTCATCAGTAGGCTCAAGCATAACCTTGATACTGATCTCATCAAACAGCTTATCACAAGCTAAATCGAGCGCCTCCCGAAACAACGATGCTTGTTTATGATTCAGATTCCGGGGTTGCTGTGAAGGTGGCTGAGACTGGCCTGCCGTGGGATCCCCCACCTCCTTCTCCGGATCAGCCTCTCCCATCTCAAAGTCAGGATTAGACCGATCCTTCTCCTTGCCGATATCATCCTCATCACTCAACAAATCGTCCTCCTCGGGATCAGAGTCGTCTTGCTGAGCAATTTCATCTGTCTGAAAAAAGAGGCGATAAACATTGCAGCCGACACAAACATCAGCGAACTTCGGTATTTTTTGCATTATATACCGCTACCAGAATTCTGACTTGGCCAGTCGCCCGAAGGTGTAACATATCAACCTTCAGAGTCGCCCCAATGATGGACCCGACTGCCCACAAAGGAAGAAACGAACGAAGGGCACGAGGCACTTTGGTGACAGTCACCCAAACTTGCTCCAGTACCTTGATGGACTGTACATCATCAATAAATTCCTCAAAGGTTAATGTGCCCTCTTTGTTTCTTGTGGTGATCGTATGGATTGCAACCATCCTTTCCAGTTCTTCCTTGCTCGGAAAAGGTACCACAAAAGACTTGTTCCCAAGATCCTGCACCTCCCAGTCCCAACGAACAGGAATAATCCTTGCCAGCTTTGAGCAGATCAGCTGAGCATTGACCTCCCCCGTTTCCACAGTAATGAGTGCAGCAAAAGAAACCTGAGCGGAGTTAACAATTTGATTACTCCTCGCAGCCTGAATCTGAAAAAAGCCCATACCATCCTCTGCGGCACCGCAGAAAGCCACCGCTGGTTTTGGCCCGCGGAGTTGCAGACACTGGTTTGTGTAGTGGTCCTCGGTGCAGATAGTACACTCCAGATTTTCTTTATCCCTGCGCTTCCTCTTCTGTTTGCCTTGATCATCATCAGCAATCCCCCCCCCCCGAGGTGTTGGCAACAGGTGTCGGGTCAGGGATAGGGCGACCACGGCCCCTACCCTGTTGCTGTTTTGACTGCCTGCTCCTTGTGTACCTTCACCTCGGCCGCGAGGAGGCGCACCACGACCGTCGCCCGACACGGGGAGGAGGATCCCCCCACGGCCCGGCGGCCCACGCTGCGCAGGGGACGACCCCCCGGTGGCCGGCGGCCCGAGCATTGCGATCGTGGGCGCCACGACCGGCCGCCGCGTTGCCGCCCCCGCCCACGGTGCTCCGCTGGTCCGCCGCGGCCAGGGCCATGGCGTCCCCTGAACCTCCCGCGCAAGCCGGCCATCAGAGCGTCACGATATGAGAGAGGCGGCGCGTGGAAGAGAGTAGGGTTTACGAGTTGGCGCTTGGGATGGCCAGCCCGCGACCCGATGGTGCAAGCCGAGACCTCGACCGCGCTACAGGCTCGACCCCGATCCGGATTGGTTGCGGACCCACCGATGCAGTCGACTTTTGAAAACGCGGAGAAGCCGGATCGCGCGCACAAACCGGATCGCGGCTTCATGGGGGGCTCGATCTTGAGAAGGCCGGGACGATGTAGTCACCGACGGTCACCGCCGGTGTGATTCGCCTAGGTGGCAGTGGTCCCTTCCAAACAGATTTCAAAGGCGCCCTAATTCTCCTCAGAGGCGGCGTCTCCTTCCGGTTCGTCGGCGAGGAAGAGTGCTGCGCAGGAATCCGCTTCGGGGACAGCGAGGAAGAGTGTTGCGTCACCAGCTGCGCAGGAGTCCGCTTCGGGGTAGTCGAGGGGGGAGGGGTAGGATGCTCCCTGTTACCCGCATGCCGGTGGCCATCCAGCTCGGAGTCGGAGTCCGTCTCCCAAAACCGACCCTGCAGGGGCGGCAGCGGCCACTGGCCGACCTCCTCAGTCAACTGCTTCATCCGGCGAAGGTTAGGCCGGTGGGTGGAGTCCTTCACGGTGACTGCCCGTAGTCTGCTCCGGATCGATGACGCAAGCAAAACAGGCATCCCCCATGGACGGGGAGGAGGAGTAGCGAAGAACGCCGGCGGGTGGCTCAAGGGGTGGAGGCGCGAACCGACGGCGATAGGCCCGCCGCCGGCGGGCGTCGCGCGGAAGGTCCGGTCGTGGAGAAGTCCCGCCGATGTTCCTGTTGCAGTTGACAGACAATGTACATTTGATTATGGATCACATTTGTGAACTGTTCAAAGAAATCTCTGTTGGTCAATTAACTGCTATGAAGTCCTTGCAGTCCCAACTTTGGAATCAAATCCAACTATTATTTAAAAAAATGTAATACTGATAGTGTGAATTTCACTGTAGGTCCGTAAACTTTTTCTGAGATCTCATCTAGATCCACAAACTACAAAAAACTGCTATGAAGTCCTTGCAGTCCCAACTTTGGGATCAAATCCAATTTCTTTTAAATGCAATACTCTTGGAATTGGTCTGAGTCACGCCTTCCAAACATCTCGCCTTATCTCCATATATGTATACTGATCACTAACAATCCAAATGCTAGCATCATCTTTCCACATGTCACCATGTAGTTCAACAGAATTAGGTATGCAGCTTGCCCGTGATCAGGGTAACTTAATTCTTACAGACTGATTCATGTCAGGCTTGCAGCCGCATGGATGTAGGCAGTGCACTTGCCATATCGTGAAAGTGACGAGCCCTTGTCACCCAAAGCCGGGTACCATACTAGGCTCTGGTACAATATGTAAATGCAGCTTGCTGTGGCTGTCCGGATAAAGAAAAAACACCTGAAAAACAGTGTGGGTAGAATGTATCGCCCTGTTCGCTTGGCTTATCACCACCAGCCAACAAGATTTTTCTCTCGAATAAACCGGCCGTCAAGAACCAGCCAACAAGATTTTCTCTCGAACAAACCAAAGATCAACCATCAGCCACCAGCCAAACGAACAGGCTAGTAAAAGTCTGTAGAAGGATCCAATTAAGAGATAAAGATAGGTCTCTTTATTTCATTCTTAACTTTTGATACAGTTCTTTTGCAAAAAAAAACTTTTGATACAATTACCAACTTCAGCCAAATTGTCAACACTTTTTGAACTACAAGTGAAACATAGGAAAGATAGCTGATTAGCTGAATCAGATTGGCCAAATGGCTCACAAAAAAAAATCTAGTGTGCCATATTTTTACTACTCTTCCATTAGCCGGAGTGGGAGCTAAGCGCAAGATGAAGAAATCACTAAGGATGGAACTAGAATCTAGAAACCAGCTAAAACCTCTGTTAATGACAGAGTTACTGAGTTAGGATGAGAGACATGCTCTCATCTCCGACAATGGCATCACCATCAGGGCACAAACCCTGTGGTGTGTTGATGCTCATCTCTTCGTGGCACCATGACTCCTCAAGCAGAGTCTCGCACTTTAGGATAAAGTGCTGTCTCATCAACCTTCTCAGTGCTTCAAGTTCAATTGCAACCTCTATCATCCTCGGACGTTCTTCACCTTTCAACCTTAAGCACCGTAATGCCAACTTTGCAACTGTTTCAACATGTTTTATTCCAGCTTCCTCAGCTACTTCAGGATCAACAATGTCCAACAATTTATTTTGATGGAATAGCATACTAAATTGCAGCGCTAGGCTTCTCACATCTTCCATTATATCATCCATAATAGGCTTCTTCCTTGTCAATAGCTCGATGAGAACCACACCAAAGCTGTACACATCACTCTTGTCAGTCAATTGGCTTGTCTGGAAGTACTCAGGGTCCATGTACCCTAGTGTCCCTTGCACTAATGTTGTAACATGGGTCTGATTGTATGGCATTGGTCTTGAGGCACCAAAATCTGACACCTTTGCAGTGAAGTTCTTGTCAAGAAGTATGTTTGACGACTTGACATCTCTGTGAATTATCGGCATCTCTGCAGCTAAGTGTAAATATGCAAGTGCCGATGCAGTTTCAACTGCAATGCTTAGACGGATCTCCCATGATATCGGGGCTGATGTATTGTGAAGATGATGAAAAAAGGCCCCATTAGTAATGAATTCATAAACCAATAAGGGAACTTCTGTCTCAAGACAACATCCAAATAGCTGGACCACATTCTTGTGCTTCGCTTGTGAAAGAATGATGAGTTCATTGACGAATTGTTCCATCTGGGTCTGATCAACTCGCTGTGCCTTCTTGATTGCCACAACCACTTGATTGGACAGTATGCCTTTGTACACGGTCCCAAATCCTCCTCTGCCAACAATATTGTCGTTGCTGAAGTTGTTAGTTGCTTTGTCAAGCTCGCTGGAGGTGAATATATGCAGTGATGCCCTCTCAGAAAACATCTGTTGCTTCAGTAACAAGCCACCATTCTGCATAAAGTATCTCTGTCTTTTCTTGGAGAGTTTCCTCTTCTTAACAAGCCAATGGGTCCAGAAACCAAGAATAAAGAGAAGCACAAGCACAGCTAGTCCTGTAACTGCAAGAGAGGTGTGATAAAAATCAGAACCCTTTTATTGGGTGAAAAATTAATTCAACTTGGAATGCCTCATGATTGAATAATCACATCCATCAGTTGCTGAGATATGACTTCAGACTCTTACCTATTGCAATTACTAGAGTGCCTACTCCATTGCAACCGCTTCCCTCCCTGAAGCCATCACCGCTCATCCCTGCTGGGCACCTGCACTGGAAACTACCGTTTGTGTTGACGCACTTATGCGTGCATGGATTTCTGGTGGAGCATTCATCAATATCTTGCCAACATCCACATGAAGATAAAACATATATCAGACATGGACTGTGCTTGCCAGCTAAAGCTCAAGATTCAAAAGCTAGTGATTACGATACCCAAAACTATAAGCATGGATAGAAGACTTGGTTACCTTGGCATCCATAAGGACCTTGTAGGTATGGATTCCCCTCAAATCCCTTGGAGCAATTGCAGCGGTAACCAATTCCATTTGATGAGTTGTAGCAGTAGGTATTCTCCCTGCAGGCATATGATGTGGTCTGATTTGCCTCTTCGCAGCTCCCACCATCTATAGACCATTCAAGCACAACAGGTCGGTATTGAGGTTTCATACTATTTGTGTTGCTCAAGTCAGTACTTGAAAACAAGTACGAGTTTTGCTCCACGATGAACGCCTCGCTACATGGCAGAGTACTATTGTCCTTGTTGGATATAATACTGAACTCTAACTCCAACTTCCTCAACCCTTTCGGCACGGGAGCTTGGCAGCAAGCCACACCAGAGCATGAACCATTAACAATATTATTTTTGGTAGAGCAAAAGGAAGCACAACCACCACTATACCCGCTACTGCTATTCAACAGCATGGCCACCACATTACAACCCAGAGCTGTGAACTTGTTTCTTGTGTCTGAGAATGTGAAGACGGTCCCATCAAGGCTAATGCTTGAGTTTCCTTTGCACTGCTGAGAATTGATACTAGCCCATATGGTCACAAAACCTTCCAGTAATGAGATGTCAAGAATCCCGAACACACTGTCTCCAATGGACAGCACCGGACTACCAGGTCCAGATATGCTAGATCCAGAGCCACATGATATCTGGAAATCTTGGGACAGGAAGTGGCTCTTACCAGCAATACCAAAAGGATAAGGGATGGAAATATTGGAGCACCTGGATGTGCTTGGTTCCATAGGATGAGCAAAAGATAAAAAGAAGCATGTGAGAAGGAGTGATTGCAGGAGAAAAACGGGAAGCATATCCTTCTTTGTTCTTTTCCAAGAGAACATAGGCTTTAGGGAAGAATACTAGAACACTTACCCGCAAAAAAAAAAGAATACTAGAACACTTGTATATCAACTAATTCTTAAGGACTCAAATCATGGAAGTCGAAACTGGCTCATTTATTGGTCTCAGACTGGGTTGTGTTTGGACAAGTTCATCAGCAAGGATAGAGAATTATAGTAGAAGAAAAGGGCAAGGTATTTCCTTCTGGATTCGTTTGAGAAGAAAAATAGGCCACCGGAAAGGTTGCAGTAGTCAATTGTCAACTAAAATTCAAGTGAGCAAAAGTCGTAGAAGAAAAGATTGTCTCACCAAGAATGGGGATTAGGGGAAGACTAAGAACAGGAACCTACCACTTGGACTCAGTTAGTCCACACTCCATGATGGGCAGTATCTCTAAAAGCAAACAGGAGGCAACCAGTTGGGGTCTTGGGGACCTCTATGCTGAAATTCTTGATCCTGCTTCCAAGATGCCTAATTTTCTATTGCTAACTTGCTAAGATGGGCTTGTGTCCTTATCAAGTGGTGTGCCTGCCAACTTACTGACCATTGCTTTTACCCCAATTTTCTATTGCAGAAGACAAAGCAGGCAGATGAATGCATTAAGACTGAAAATGACTCTTTTGCACGGCTCTGGACGTCATAAAGTGGGACGCGGGCATCAGATGTCTTCAATTGAGAATTGACTATAATTGTGACGCAGGTGACCATCAACGTCACTGGAGTAGGTATTAATCAGATATTAATGTACTTTCTTAGTAAGCAAAGGTATGCTTGAGTGGAACATTACTAAAATCCACGGGCGTTGTGTGCATGGTTGGTTACCCCCGATTAAACCCTGAATTAGAAAACTACTACACTGCAGACGAAAAAAACTGATAGGTTTGAAACAAGGGGGCATAAATCTAGGGTTTGAGCCCACCAAGTACGCACCTCCTACCTCGCTCTCTGGAGACTCGCGGCGGTCGCGTCTACAGTCGCGGGCTCGAGATGCGGGCGAGTTAGGTTAGATCGCATAAGGTAACATGGAGAAAGGAGGAAGCACGTGCGGTGCCTCCGGTGACGATGGTGTCTCGACGTCTCGTGCGTCTTCTCCGTCGACGGCAGCGTCTCCGCATTTTGACTGTCGGCGGCGAGCAAGACGAATGGACGATGTGGAACGGGCGGCGCGGCCTCTCATTCACTGTCGTGCAGGCCACACCCCAAGAGCAACCACAAGTTTAGTGGACTGGGAGCCCATCACTCATCGAAATTGAGCCAACAACCAACGGGTTTCCTTTAAAAAAAGAAAAAAGAAAGAAATTGAGCCAACGGTCATCCGCAAATCCTCCTCTCACTTATTAATAAACCCATGTCATTAAGCAATTTGACATCTTCCTAAAAAACCAATTTCACACAACATTTCTCCGCAGCAGTTTGTTTTAGGTTGTGAAATTACGAGACTGGTTCAGAACACCTAAGCGAACATCCATAATTTTGAAAGATCAAACTCAAGAGCTTCATCACATCAAGGATGTTTGCCATGCATTTTTTCCAGAGGTTCTAAATTTGAAATCTTTACAATATAAGACCAGCTGCAAATTAAACAACTCCCCCGTCCTATCCGTAGAGCTCAACACCCAAAATTTTTAGATTGCCCCACGAGCCACAACCACGTCTTACATCCCACTGCACGCGAACATTTCGGTGGGAGCTCCGAGCTCATACTAATGAGAACACTCAAGTATTTACATCCAGAATGTTTGCGCCGCAAACACGGGACAAACCTAGTGACAAGGTACGAACGGCGACACGGAGGCACTAAGCCGAAACGATTTGTCCGGCGGATAAAATCGGTTTTTACCGGCAGGTGCGGCACCCATCAAAGAACTTTGAGCAAGTAGAAATGATCCTTGTCTTTGGCGGGTGGCCGGCCCGCCAAAGACGAGTCGTTTGTAATGGTGGGTCACTTCAAAGACCGCCAAAGACAAATGTCATCGAGTTGGCGGTTACTTAAGCGGCCCGCCAACACAAATGCCATCGGTGTTGGCGGTTGCTTAGGCCGCCCGCCAAAGACAAAGGTCATCTTTCTTTGCCGGCGGTTGCTTAGACCGCCCGCCACAAAAAGCATTTATTCCATTTCCATATAATTCCCCATAATTGTTTATTATTTGTATATAATTTGTCATTTTTGTCTATTTTTTTTCATATTGGCATTTGTATGCTAAATTCACTTTAATTTATTGTAATTTATATTGTATTTAACCGCCAATCCAAAAATATGTCTCACAAACACATAATCCAAACTAAAATAAAAAATGTATACATAAGTCATATTACAAAACATTGTGCATAATAGATAACCCTAAGACACCCATCTACATAACCTTTCTGCATCGTCTAATGTCAAAACTCCTTTATCGAAGAATTCTCCATCCTCGTGGCAAATCTCACGTAGGATGAATCTCGCCATGTCCGCACAAATGTTGGTGATTTGATTGTCACCAAGTTACCCCATGATCCCTTGATGGTATGCATCCGCACGTAAACACAATAAATAAAGATTCTTATGCATTACCATCGGGACCATAATTAGCATATACATAGTTGTGTACAAACAAGAGGCTTACATCTTTAGGATTCGTCCGGTACCAAACCTCACACACATAATATCCACATAGCACACGCCCGGAGGTTGTTTGTAGCACCGCAAACAAATAAAAAAATAATCGGTACTAATTAACGAAGTGTACAACTCGATAAAAATGATTGGTACTTATCAACGAAGTGTTCTTACCCATTTGGCATGTCGTATCACCAATTTTTTCTTCTTGTGCTCCCCGCCATTGAGTATGTATAGCCTATACGCACTTTAAGGATACAAAGACATAAGTTAGTAATACAATTTGAAATTTGGCCGATACACGCAGTAGTGATTATATATTGCACTTAGTTGTCTTACTTTTTTATAATCTCAATGGTTTTCTTGTAAGAAGCCTCTGAATAGTGTAATGAGTCGAAGACGCCCATAGTTCCCAACTTCGAACACATGTGAAAGCAAATGAAATGATCGCTGCATAAAATTAAAATAATTAATATAAATAGACTAAAAATGAAGGCAAATGATGAAATAGTTATTTAAAGGATTTTACTCAAAATTGTAAGAAAACTTGATAGAATCCATATGTTGGTTTTTCCTCAACACCCTTGCAATGTATACAGACACCTCGTGAAGTTTAGCTTTCTCGTAACTCTTTATTAAGTCTTCTTTCTCTTTTGGTGTCTTTGCTTCTTCCTCCATTTGCTTTCTTAGTTGATCCCTCATTATGATCCACACAATTTTGTTGCAATAATCACAACATGGACAATGTATTTGCTTTGTCCTAGAAATGCGGGCATGCTTCGCGCAACCTCAAGAAAGTTTGTTAACTCTGTCAAGAATGTAGACGAATTTCTCCGTATGCCATACATCCATGCTCTATGTTCCATCTTAAATAACCTATAAAAAATAATTCTATTATAAACTCCGTATGCTCTATGCTTCATTTAATATGTAAAAAACGGAAACAAAACTAAATTATATAATTTTAATTAATGAATATAATAATTTTAATGACAAACTAATAACTTATATAATTTAATATGTAAAGTTGCTTATATAATTGCAATAACAATTTAATAAAATTACTTCTATAATGTAAACTTGCTATTAATGACAAACTAATAACTTGTATAATTTAATGTAACTTGCTTCTATATAATTAACATTTAAATATCTTGCATTGATGAAGCGTCCCCTCATCGAGAGGTGACTAAATGTGACACAAATACCGGTCCCGGGAGGTGGTAGCACATTTATTACAACGGGTGGAAATCGAGTCTTTTACATCACGGCGACACAGAGGGCACGGTAGTGCCAACGCTACAAGGAACAACACAAACGCTAACGACCACACTACAATAGCAAAGGCTTCCATAGCCTCCTCGGAGTACCACACCATGGAAGCTTTCGGTAGGGCCCTGGTACACAGGCACGGTTGGGTGTAGGGCACAACCTACTCAACGTCTTCGGGAATGTAATCGGGATCCTCCTCTCGTAAAATAGTTAGTAAAACAAGGGTGAGCACATACGTACTCAAGCAAATCCAACCCCACCCACGGAGGGGCTTATAAACGAGAATCATGCATAAGGTATAACAAGGATCGGGATAAGGTTCATTTAGCAAACTTACACATGCGGGGGTTCGTTTCAAAAAGGTTTTCGCAAATCCTTTTCATAACCCAAGCAACTCACTTGTTTTAAAGAAACCACTGTGGATCTACCGGACTTCCCGTCCGTCGTAGTCCGGGCACACGACCATACACACACTCCACCGAGTAAAACAACTCACACCGGAAAAACATCCCATCCCAAACACTAGTTTTTGTGACCACACGGTGACTCGTCCAATACCGTGGACACGGCTATTCGAATAGGTTTGACACTCGCGGAGGTTGTACATCTTTACCCACAAGTAGGGTACCGTCACACGGACACCTCGGCGCGGTACGGATCCTATCATAGCCATTACCCACCTTAGCTAACACTACGAGCCACCACGGAAGCACCCAAGGGGTTATCCCACATAACCAGGGCGTACCTCACACGGAGCGTACCCCTACTCCTTGGTCTCCCGCTCGCTCACCCGCACACCCAGATGGCAAGTAGATTAACTAGTGGGGTTTATGCTAAGCCGTTGCCACATACAACGGTCGAGTGGTTGCACGATGATTTGGGTCAGGTGAGATGTCACGCAACCCGGTCCTTAACCGACAAGATGGACAACTCCCAACACGCTCAACCACACAGGTACGAGCTCACCCATACTCCTGACACACACGTCCATCCCGTCTACCCAGTTCTGTACTCATTTTCCAAAAAATATCCCATTCCCACTTTTGATGTACTCACACATTTTGAAAGCACTCACACATTTTTAAAGCACTCATTTAGGCCAAAACAAGGTTCAATCATAGCAATCAAGGGTGGCTATCCTACCATGTTTTTGTAGTAAAACAATATGCAATTTATAAAACGGGTATAGGTTATATTTATAAAACTAGGACAGAAGCATGCATCAAAGGGGGAGGTTGAACTTGCCGTCTTCGAAGTCTTCGGGGAGTGCCGGCTCGGCGTTCGGGACCTCGGGCTCCTGCTCGCGTAGTCGGCTTCGATCTCCGGCTCGGGGTACCTTACTCCGTCTACTCCGTCGGCTATGGCATACACACAAGCAAGCAAGCAATATTAGCACACACGTTTCCGGCCGAGCTCGGGGAGGGGGAAGTGAGCGGAGGAGGGGTATATATAGGTGCGGTAGGGTTTGGTCTTAACCGAGAAGGAAGGGCGTGTATGAAAAGGGGCTAGGTTAAGGGGGGTTATAGATATTAAGGACCTATTGGTAATTTTTTTAATAATGAAGGAGGGTGTGTTTATGACCACATAATTTGGTTTAGGGTCTGTTTGTAATTTATTTAGGGCTCAACGAGTAATTAATTACTAATCTTAGGGGCTATTTGGAAGGAAGGAAATGAAATAGTATAAGGGGGGCTCGGTTAAGGAAAAGGCCGGGGGCCTAATTGCTAAACGGCCTTCTTCTCCCCCCCCCACTTGATACGAACGAGAGAGGAGGGAGGGGGGGGCGCGGCGTGGCCGGCGGCGGGGGTGCCCGCCGGCGGCTCCGTCCGCGGCGGCGGCCTAGAGACAGGGGAAAACGGAGAGGGGGAGAAGAGGATCCTAACCCCGCACTCACCTTGGGCTATTGGGCTTGGTGGAGGTGGCTCGGCGGCGGGCGAGAGAGCGGCGGCGGCGCTGCGGCGGCGGCGGCGCGGGTGGGGCTCGGGGAAGAGGGGAGGAAGCGCTATGAGGTTGTGGTGGTGTGGTGCGGCGAGCCGGGGTGGCCGTCGGCCCCCTTTTATAGGCGGCGGGAGACGGTTCGGGAAGGGGAGATATTTTCCGGCGAGGACAACTCCGGCGAGCTCGGGGCGGCTTCGCGAGGGCTCGTCGGGTCAACTTGTGCGGGGATTAGGCCGTGGATGAGACCCGTCGTGCGGTGCGCGGGCGGGGGGCTGCGTCGGCCGGTGGGGAAAGGATAGCTCGAGCCGGGGGGGAGGGGCATTAATGGCGGCCGCGGCGGCGGCGGCGGCCGGTCCGCCGGCGGGCGCGGGGCGGGCGGGGCCGGGGTGGGCGTGCGGGCGGCGTCCCCGCCGGCCGGTGGCGTGCGGAGGTGGGGGAGGTGCCGGCGTGCGCGGGGCCCCGGTCGGCGGTGGTCGTGGCGCCGGTCGGGGCCGGCTCGCTCGCGCGGGAGGCAGGGGAAAGGAGGAGAAGAGAAGGAGAAGAGAAAGGGAAAAGAAAAAGAGGGGAAAAAGAAAAAGAAAAAGGAAAAGGAGAAAAAGAAAAGAGGGAAGAAGGAGAAAAAGGGAAGGAAAAGGGGAGGAAAAATAGGGAAAAGATTTTGGGAAAAATCCGGGAAATTGTTAGGGAAAATGGGAAGGGGTTTTGTGGGGTTTTTCTCGGTGTTTCGGGCGTCGGCGCATTTTCTGGGACGGCGGTGATGGCGAGGCGGACCGGTCACCGGGACCGCGGCGTGCGCGGGATTCCCGGCCGGTGGCCGACCGCGACGTTGGGAAGGCGCGCGGGGGTGCGGCCGAGGTGCGGTGCCGGCGGAATCGCGGCACGCGCGTCGGGGAGAGAGAGAGAGAGAGAGAGAGAGAGAGAGAGAGAAGAAAGTGGCTAGGGTTTGAATGGTAAGCGAGCTCGGCGGTTCGGTTTTTGAAATTACGCATGATTTAGTAGGTGATTTATTTAGGGTTAAAAACGCGGGCGTTACAAACCTACCCCACTTAAAATGAATCTCGTCCTCGAGATTCGGCTAAGTCTCGAATAGGTGGGGGAATTCCTTCCTCGGTGCATCCTCTCGTTCCCACGTAGCTTCTTCCACCCCGTGTCTACTCCACCGGACTCGCACATCCGTACTTCGACGTTCTTGTCCGTTTGACCACGCTTCTAAGATCTTGACGGGCACCTCCGGTACCTAAGGTCCGGCCGTAGATCGATGGTCTCCACCGGTACTCGCTTTTCTTCCCGAACCTTCAAACATCGGCGCGGTACCGAGAGATGTGGAATACCGGGTGTATATACGCCATTTCCTCGGGTAGCTCCCAGCCGATATGCTACTGCTCCGACTTTCTTGAGCACTTTATACGGGCCGATGTATCGAGGGGCCAATTTCCCGTGTACCTGAAATCTTCGAGTCCCTCGGATGGGTGAAACCTTGAGGTAGACGAAGTCTCCTGGGTTGAAGCTCGCTTCACGCCTTTTCTTGTCTGCGTAGCTCTTCTGTCGGGACTGAGCGGCTTTCAACTTTTCTCGGATATCAGCTACTCGCTCCTCGGCTTCCTTTATAAGTGCGGGCCCAACCAGGGCACGCTCTCCTACTTCCGACCACATCGGGGGGGTCCCGCATTTTCTCCCGTATAGTGCTTCGAATGGCGACATTCCCGGACTTGCTTGGTAGCCGTTGTTGTAGGAAAATTCGCATATGGCGGGGCTCGCTCCCAATCTTTGCCGTAGG
Source organism: Cenchrus americanus (assembly GCA_947561735.1). Taxonomy (NCBI): domain Eukaryota; kingdom Viridiplantae; phylum Streptophyta; class Magnoliopsida; order Poales; family Poaceae; genus Cenchrus; species Cenchrus americanus. Next base: position 295,438,271 of record OX387241.1, read on the forward strand.
TGAGGACGCATGCTCTCAACATATCTTCCAAAATTTGATTCACCCTTTCGGTCCGTCCGTCCGTCCGTGGGTGGTATGCGCGAGCCGAAGTCTAGCTTGGTGCCCATGGCTTTATGCGGAGCTTTTCCCGGAACCTAGAGGTGAACCGGGTCCCTCTCGCTCGAGACTATTCTCGCTAGGCACTCCATGCGCCTTCACTATATTTTCTATGTAGAGTTTCGCCAATTTCTCTCCACCATAAGTGGTCCGTACAGGTAGAAAGTGAGCGACTTTGGTGAGTCGGTCCACGATCACCCATATGGAGTCATGTCCCTTCTGAGTCCTTGGCAACCCCACTATGAAGTCCATACCTATCTCGTCCCACTTCCATACCGGGATTGGTAAAGGTTGCAACGATCCGCGGGCTTCGATGTTCGGCTTTGATCCTCCGACAAGTGTCACGGTGGGCGACGAACCGTGCAATGTCCGCCTTCATCCCATTCCACCGCACTTCGCTTTAAGTCCATGTACATCTTGGTGGATCCCGGTGAATGGAGTATGCCGAGTTGTGTGCCTCATCCATGATGGTCCGTCGGAAATCTCCACCTTCGGGCACGCATATCCCGTTCTTGTACCATAGGGTGCCTTGGTCATCTACCCCGAAGTCGGGGGCCTTGTTCTCTCCGTATGCTTGCGGATCCTCATCAGATCCTCGTCGGCTTCTTGGGCCTTCCGGATCTTCTCTTCGAGGGTAGGCTGAACACTCAGCTGGCGGACGTAGCCTTGGGGGACGATGTGTACGTTGAGTCGGGCCATCTCTTCTTGCAACTGGGCACTCTTGGGTGCCGCCTTCTCATAGGTTTTCCGGCTTAGGGCATCTGCTACCACATTGGCCTTTCCCGGGTGGTAGTGAATCTCTAGATTATAGTCCTTGACTAGCTCTAGCCACCTTCTCTGCCTTAGGTTTAGGTCGGGCTGGGTGAAGATGTACTTTAGACTCTTGTGGTCTGTGTAGATTTCACACTTGTTCCCGATCGATAGTGTCTCCGGATCTTCGGGGCATGCACTACGGCCGCAAACTCCGGATCATGGGTGGGATAATTCTCGCTCATGGGGTTTGAGCCGACGGGAGGCATATGCCACTACCTTCCCATCTTGCATGAGAACACATCCCAACCCTTGTCGGGAGGCGTCGCAATACACGACAAAGTCCCGTTGAATGTCCGGCGGGGGTCGCACCGGGGCCGTGGTCAACCTCTTCTTCAACTCTTGGAAACTTCTCTCGCAGGCCTCGGTCCAGTTAAACTTCTTCTCTTTCTTGAGCAGTTCAGTCATGGGTCGGGCGATCTTGGAAAATCCCTCGATAAATCTCCGGTAGTACCCGACTAAACCTAGGAAACTCCCCGATCTCACTCACGTTGGTTGGTTGCGCCGCGTTGGAGCTCGTCTCAACTTTCCCGGGTCTACGGACTACTCCTTCGCGGTCGGGAATGTGCCCAAGGAAGGATATTTTCTCTAGCCAAAATTCACACTTGCCGAACTTGGCGTATAGCTTGTGTGCCCTCAATTTTCCCAGCACTACTCGAAGATGTTGTTCATGCTCCTCCACGCTCTTGGAATAAACAAGTATGTCGTCAATGAAGACCACGACAAACTTGTCCAGCTCTTCCATGAACACCTTATTCATGAGGTTCATGAAGTATGCTGGTGCATTGGTTAGTCCAAAGGACATCACCGTGAACTCATATTGCCCGTAGCGAGTGACAAAGGCAGTCTTGGGGATGTCACTTTCCCTGATCTTGAGCTGGTGGTACCCCGATCTTAGATCCACCTTCGAGAAATACTTGGCTCCCTTCAGTTGGTCAAACAGGTCATCTATTCTGGGAAGAGGGTACTTGTTTTTAATAGTGACCTCGTTCAGCGAGCGATAGTCCACACACATCCTCATGCTCTTATCCTTCTTCTCCACGAAAAGCACTGGGGCTCCCCATGGTGATGAGCTTGGTCGATGAACCCGCTTCGCCGAAGCTCGCTAGTCGCTTCTTTTGTTCGCCAACTCGGGGGCTGCCATCCTATAGGGCCTCTTGGCTATGGGAGAGGTTCCGGGGATAAGGTCGATTACGAACTCTATATCCCGGTCCGGTGGCATTCCAGGGAGTTCTTCGGGGAACACATCCGGGTATTCTCTTACTACCGGGACACCTTCTATGGACTTGGCTTCTATGTTGAAAACCATTATATCCCGCCTCGTGTCCCGGGTGTGGCAGGTCACTTGTATCCCGTCCGGGTTGGTCGGGTGCACTACTTTATCGGCGCGGCTTATGAGGCCATGGTGTTGGCTTAACCGGTCCATACCAAGGATCACATCTATCCCCTTGGATTTCGGTACTACCAGATCTGCTAGGAACTCTACCCCACTTAAAATAATCCTTACCCGGGGCATCCCGATTGACACTTAATGTCACCTCCGGTGTTCGAGTTAATAGGGGTGCTTTGAGTAGTACTGTGGGTATGCTATGCTTCTCCACAAAGCTTGAGGATATAAATGAGTGCGATGCTCCCGAATCGAATAATATGGTAGCCAAAACTGAGCTGACCAGGAACTCACCGAGTACCACGCCTTGTGCTTCTTGTGCCTCCTGCGCATTGATGTGATTCACCCGGGCGCGTCCATACGACCGCCGGGGCCGCCTCATCCGCCGGTTGCCGGTGTTGTTGCCGAAGTTGTTGTTGCTGCGCACCGGCATGCGGTTGGCTCCCGACGCAAGTGGCCTTGGTCCGTTCACCGAGTTGGAGTAGGTGGTGGTGGGCGGCTTTTTAGCATAGGGGCGGTTGGCGATGAAGTGCCGGTTTCCGGCTATAGCTGAAACACACTCGGGAGTCGTTGTTGTTGTTGTTGGTAGTGATCCGGGCCGGTGTTGTTCCGTGGGGGCTTCACGGCATTCGGTTGTAGGAGGGCTTGAAGCGGGCTGCGGGGGCCTGTGAGCTCGTGGCTTGGGATTGGGTTCTGTACTGCATAGGGGCTTGGAACCTGGACATGGGGTGTCCAAAGTTTCTCGGCCTCTGGGACCGCTCTTGCTGCTTGGCCTTGTGTTCCATGAATTTGCGCTTGTTTTCCTTCTTTTCTTCGGCCTTCGCTCTTTCCGTGAGGATTGCCATGTTCATAAGGGTGTTAAAGTCCGGGTAAATCTGAGGAGTCAGCAGTGTCCTCAGTTCCGGAGTCAGCCCCTTCTTGAACATCTCTTGCTTTTTGGAATCTTTATCCACCTCCTCGGGGGCATAGCGCGCCAGCTCTATGAACTGGTACGTGTATTCCTCCACAGACATGTTGCCTTGGCGGAGTTCGCGGAACTCGTCTGCCTTCCGCTTCAGTGTGGCCTCCGGGATGTGGTAGCGGCGGAACTCCTCCACGAATTCATCCCATGTGATGGCGGAGGGATCCTTGGCTACGGCGCAGTAATTCTCCCCACCGAGCTAGGGCCGTCCCGGTGAGTTGGTGAGCGCCGGGAGAACTTTGTCATGGTCCTCGCGGTGGAGGGGCTCCGGTTCCCTCGGGATGGCTCTCGGCCAATCGTCGGCGTCCAAAGGGTTCACCGACCCGCTAAAGGTGGGCGGCTTAGTCCCGAGGAACTCGATCGCCTTCTCATTCATGCTCATGGCACGGGGTCTTGGGCGGTTGATGGCATTGAAGATAGCCTCCATCGGGACGGTCCGTTGGCTAAGACTTGAGCCAAGTCAATAGGAGGGGGTGGCGGTGGTAGGACCACGTTCTCTCCTCCATCTTCATTTTGGTTAACCTCCTGGTTGTGGAGGCGCTCCCTCCGATCGGCTTGCGATCCCTCAGCGTCCGACCGGTGGGTCCTGACAGGGCGCCTGGAAACCATCTGTAAAGAAACGGGTTTTCTAAGAGGTCTCGGTTTCATGTGATGTTTAAGTGGATTATAACGGATTTCTTTTTGAAAAGGCGGGGTTTACTCTGTGGGTAAGCACACAACAATCACATAGCAAGCAAGCACAAACAAGTTTTTATTACAAACCAGCGAGGAGGATACATCCCGACTACGCGGACACATTACACGACTAAAGGCTAAGGGCGCGACTTGGACCGGTACGGCTTCATTCCCTGGGTCTTGGGGCACACTACTCGCGAGGAGAGCTGTCTTCTGGGGTCGAGTGTTCTTCCGGCGGAATGAGCAACTCGCCGTCGTTTCCGCCTTCGGGGTCTTCGTTTTCCGGGGCCGTGGCCGCGGCTTCGGTGGTAGTTGTTGGGGGGTTCGGTGACCGCTGGTGGTGTCCGGTGGGACTTCTATGGTTCCTCCCCATCCTACAAGGGGTGTTCCCGGCGGGACTTGAGGTTCTCCTATGGTCGGAACGGGCGTTCCGCCGTGGGTCCATTCTTGCATGCATTGGTCCCGGATCCTTCGAGGCTTTCCCGGGCAACGGCCTCACCGCTTATGGTCGTTGCGGTCCTTGCTTCGGCTTGAGCCACTCGGACTTGGTGCATCCGCACCGTGACTTCGGCTTGCTCGGCCCGACCGATCCGTTCCCTCGGGTGTCCGGCCGGTCATCAAAGAGCTTGTCCGGGGAGACTAGGTAGGCGACTACATGGTATAGCGGGTCCTCTTGGTGGCGGCGTCGTTCCGGGTTCCTCATGCGGGCACTCGCCAAACCGGGGTTCGATGGCGGGGAGGAAAGTACCTCATTGGTGTGGGGACGAGGTGTTCCTCGTAGATTCGGCACGGGTAGCGGAGGGCTTTTCCGAGGGCCAAAGGGTAGGTGTCCGGTGTCGGAACCCCGTGGCGGTCACGCGCCACGGCTCGATATTGGTGTGGTGGTTGCTTCTAGCGACGGAGAGGACCACTCTACGGCGAAGAGTGCCGAGTTGCTCGTACTCTCTGCTCGTAGTACCTAGGGCGCTCGGTGATACCGAGGCGCTCCGGGGAGTGGATGAGCGGGGCGAGCAAAACCAGGCTCCTCCCGGCACACGCCTTGGGTCCATCCATCTTCCGCCATCCGAAAACAAAGGTAGAGTTGAACGGGTTGTGGTGGGGTACAAGAGATGGATAACTTTATTTAGTGGGAAGGTTGGGGGTACATCCTTCGGGGGTACACTTATTATTGCTAGGACTCGATTTCTAACCTAAACACCCTAGTCTCATGGTGATTCTCGCCTCTAGCTGGATACGGCGCTTCTTCGGTGGAAGATCTTGCTCTAGTATCTCGTCTTCGGTCCGGGTCCCTTTGTCCCGGTGGGTTTCTTCGAGTTCATCCTCTTCGCTCTCCGGCTCCTTCATCTCGCTTCTTCGCTCTTTTAGTTCATCCCATAGGGCTTTATGGGCCAACGGCGTGTGCTCTCTTTCCCCGAGGTATTCTTGCTTTGTGTTGTGTAGTTCAACTTCTGCTATGGTTGTCTTCACCCTTTCTAGTTCTATCCTCTGTTCTGCTCTTTCCGCTCTGTCGATCTGCTGCTTCAGTTGCTGGGCTTGCTCTTGATAAAGATGGTCTAGGCCTCTGAGGTATATGGATAGGTGGGAGACTGCCTCTTCTAAGTCTTCTTCTTCTCGTTCTAAACCTCTCATGCGATCAATCCACGAGCGTCCTCTTCCTCGGAGGGTGGAAAGAATCCCATTGGAGTCCTTCGGAGGTGCTCGTCTATAAACCACTCGTAGTTGTCGCGGGGCCTTCCGAGCAGCCCTTGGGGTAGGTGTCGGCAAAGCGAAAACCGGTGGCGGAGACGAACCATGGCTCTATGTCGGGGTAAAGCGTGCTCCTTCCCACAAAGATCGCGGCTTACACCGAAGGGTGCCGAAGCGTTCGTACTCTCGGTAGACGAACTTTGGCGGATCCTTTACTCCGACGCGTTCTAGGGCCGAGTAGCAACGGAGTTAGGGAGGCCGAGCCGGACGGGGCAAACTCCTCCGTTCCACTCGGGGTTAGGCATGCGGAAACGAGGCAAGAATCAAGGTAAGGATTTGGAAAAAGGTGAGTTTAGCAAAGGAAAGGTTAGAGAGGGCCGGAGGAGGTCTCGTATCCTAGGGTTATGTCCTACGGCCAACCTACGGCTCCGATACCACCGAAGCGTCCCCTCATCGGAGGTGACTAAATGTGACACAAATACCGGTCCCGGGAGGTGGTAGCACATTTATTACAACGGGTGGAAATCGTCTTTTACATCACGGCGGCACAGAGGGCACGGTAGTGCCAACGCTACAAGGAACAACACAAACGCTAACGACCACACTACAATAGCAAAGGCTTCCATAGCCTCCTCAGAGTACCACACCATGGAAGCTTTCGGTAGGGCCCTGGGTACACAGGCACGGTTGGGTGTAGGGCACAACCTACTCAACGTCTTCGGGAATGTAATCGGGATCCTCCTCTGTAAAATAGTTAGTAAAACAAGGGTGAGCACATACGTACTCAGCAAATCCAACCCCACCCACGGAGGGGCTTATAAACAGAATCATGCATAAGGTATAACAAGGATCGGGATAAGGTTCATTTAGCAAACTTACACATGCGGGGGTTCGTTTCAAAAAGGTTTTCGCAAATCCTTTTCATAACCCAAGCAACTCACTTGTTTTAAAGAAACCACCGTGGATCTACCGGACTTCCCGTCCGTCGTAGTCCGGCACACGACCATACACACACTCCACCGGAAAACAACTCACACCGGAAAAACATCCCATCCCAAACACTAGTTTTTGTGACCACACCGTGACTCGTCCAATACCGTGGACACGGCTATTCGAATAGGTTTGACACTGCGAGAGGTTGTACATCTTTACCCACAAGTAGGGTACCGTCACACGAACACCTCGGCGCGGTACGGATCCTATCATAGCCATTACCCACCTTAGCTAACACTACGAGCCACCACGGAAGCACCCAAGGGGTTATCCCACATAACCGGGGCGTACCTCACACGGAGCGTACCCCTACTCCTTGGTCTCCCGCTGCTCACCCGCACACCCGGATGGCAAGTAGATTAACTAGTGGGGTTTATGCTAAGCCGTTGCCACATACAACGGTCGAGTGGTTGTACGATGATTTGGGTCGGGTGAGATGTCACGCAACCCGGTCCTTAACCGACAAGATGGACAACTCCCAACACGCTCAACCACACAGTACGAGCTCACCCATACTCCCCGACACACACGTCCATCCCGTCTACCCGCTTCCGTACTCATTTTCCAAAAAATATCCCATTCCCACTTTTAATGCACTCACACATTTTGAAAGCACTCACACATTTTTAAAGCACTCATTTAGGCCAAAACAAGGTTCAATCATAGCAATCATGGGTGGCTATCCTACCATGTTTTGCGGTAAAACAATATGCACTTTATAAGACGGGTATAAGGGTATATTTATAAAACTAGGACAGAAGCATGCATCAAAGGGGGAGGTTGAACTTGCCGTCTTCGAAGTCTTCGGGGAGTGCCGGCTCGGCGTTCGGGACCTCGGGCTCCTGCTCGCAGTAGTCGGCTTCGATCTCCGGCTCGGGGTACCTTACTCCGTCTACTCCGTCGGCTATGGCATACACACAAGCAAGCAAGCAATATTAGCACACACGTTTCCGGCCGAGCTCGGGGAGGGGGAAGTGAGCGGAGGAGGGGTATATATAGGTGCGGTAGGGTTTGGTCTTGACCGAGAAGGAAGGGCGTGTATGAAAGGCTAGGTTAAGGAGGGGTTATAGATATTAAGGACCTATTGGTAATTTTCTAATAATGAAGAAGGGTGTGTTGATGACCACATAATTTGGTTTAGGGTCTCGTTTGTAATTTATTTAGGGCTCAACGGTAATTAATTACTAATCTTAGGGGCTATTTGGAAGGAAGGAAATGAAATAGTATAAGGGGGGCTCGGTTAAGGAAAAGGCCGGGGGCCTAATTGCTAAACGACCTTCTTCTCCCCCCCCACTTGATACGAACGGAGAGGGGGGGGGGGGGCGCGGCGTGGCCGGCCGGCGGGGTGCCCGCCGGCGGCTCCCGTCCGCGGCGGCGGCCTAGAGACGGGGGGAAAACGGAGAGGGGGAGAAGGGGATCCTAACCCCGCACTCACCTTGGGCTATTGGGCTTGGTGGAGGTGGCTCGGCGGCGGGCGAGGAGGCGGCGGCGGCGCTGCGGCGGCGGCGGCGCGGTGGGGCTCGGGGAAGAGGGGAGGAAGCGCTATGAGGTTGTGGTGGTGTGGTGCGGCGAGCGGGGTGGCCGTCGGCCCCTTTTATAGGCGGCGGGAGACGGTTCGGGAAGGGGAGATATTTTCCGGCGAGGACAACTCCCGGCGAGCTCGGGCGGCTTCGCGAGGGCTCGGCCGGGTCAACTTGTGCGGGGATTAGGCCGTGGATGAGACCCGTCGTGCGGGCGCGGGGCGGGCTGCGTCGGCCGGTGGGGAAAGGATAGCTCGAGCGAGGGGGGAGGGGCATTAATGGCGGCCGCGGCCGGCGGCCGGCCGGCCGCCGGCGGGCGCGGGGCGGGGGGGCGGGGCCGGGGTGGCGTGCGAGGCGGCGTCCCCGCCGGCCGGTGGCGTGCGGAGGTGGGGGAGGTGCCGGCGTGCGCGGGGCCCTGGTCAGCGGTGGTCAGGGCGTCGGTCGGGCTGGCCTGCTCGCGCGGGAGGCAGGGGAAAGGAGGAGAAGAGAAGGAGAAGAGAAAGGGAAAAGAAAAAGAGGGGGAAAAAGAAAAGGGAAAAGAAGAAAAAGAAAAGAGGGAAGAAGGAGAAAAAGGGAAGGCAAAGGGGAGGAAAAATAGGGAAAAGATTTTGGGAAAATCCGGGAAATTGTTAGGGAAAATGGGAAGGGGTTTTGCGGGGGTTTTCTCGGTGTTTCGGGCATCGGCGCATTTTCTGGGACGGCGGTGATGGCGAGGCGGACCGGTCACCGGGACCGCGGCGTGCGCGGGATTCCCGGCCGGTGGCCGACCGCGACGTTGGGAAGGCGCGCGGGGGTGCGGCCGAGGTGCGGTGCGGCGGAAATCGCGGCACGCGCGTCGGGGAGAGAGAGAGAGAGAGAGAGAGAACGGTGGCTAGGGTTTGAATGGTAGCGAGCTCGGCGGTTCGGTTTTTGAAATTACGCATGATTTAGTAGGTGATTTATTTAGGGTTAAAAACGCGGGCGTTACAATTGACAAACTAATAATTTAAATCTAAAGCTATTTAAAAAATAAATCTCTAAATCAATATCTCTCTTCACTCCCCTCTCTCTCCTAGCTAACCCTAGGTCTAGATCTAGATCTCTATCTACAGGAAATCATGAATAAAACGATAAAACTAAGGTTAAAATAGCACAAACTCGCCTTATATAGCCACCTCCTCCAAGAAAATCAAGAGCAAAACCTTCCCCCCTAGTTTTGGTGTTTTTGGAGCTTTTCCCGAGCTCCTCTCGGGCACAGCGCCATTGGAAGGTTGCTGGGAAGAAGGGGTTGTTCTATATTTATAGAAGACACGATCTTTGGCGGGTGGCATAAACCACCCGGCGGTAATCTCTGCGCCGGCGGTGCCTTATGTTGATTGCTAGCTTGTTTACATTTATGCTTGCGGTCGGCTTAAGCCACCCGGCGGCATTGATATCTCTCTTGGCGGGCTCTTAAGCCAACCGCCAAAGACACTTGTCCGAATATCTCCGGTCGGAACGCGGTTTGACTCAAGCACTCACTCACTCACTCGCTCCCAACCCTAGCCGGCCGCCGCAAGCGCCCGCGAGCCCCGCCGCGGCCGCAACCGACCCCCGCCCCGCCACCGCCGCTCGTGAGCTTCGCCCGCGCGCCGCCGCCTCAGCCCCGCCAACCGCGCGCCAGCAGCACCCATGCGTCGCGGCCGCCGTCATAGCTAGCTTGCGGCGGAGGAGGAGCTCGAAGAGGCAAACTGTCGACCCACTCTTCTACCTCCAGTTCCTCGACCGACGTCGAGCAGCATCACCGCCGCATGGTGAGCAGCTTCGCGGCGCCCAACCTTAGCTAATTTGTGCCTCTCCCCCTGCTGTCTTGTAGGGACTGTCGGCTCCGGTTGGTTTGGTTCAAGACCAAGTCAAATGGCATCATCTAAAAGTGCCTGAAGAACCACGTGGTTTGATTTTCATCTCATGCCCTAATTCATTTGATTAGTATTGATTCGGTTGATATAATATTAGCTATTATTAGTTGATTATTAGTTAATATAATATTAGTAGGATTTTCTTATTATTATTGATTCGGTTGATATAATATTAGTTGGATTTGTTGATTATTAGTGATTCGATTGATATAGAATTATCCACATTTGTTGATTATTAATGTTTCGGTTATATAATTTTATGTATATAGAATTATCCAATTTATTGATGAAAGCCACATTTGTTGTTTATTCTTGTAGGAGGACCCTAAATCATGTCGGGGAAGTTTTTTGGGAAAATCAATACCTCCACCATTTGAAAAAATTTCACCGTCATTTGGTGCCGCCAAACTATCGGACGTTCGGCGGTTTCGTTGGTGCACCGCCGAAGCGGCACCGGGAGCGCCACCACAAGCTGTCTAGTGTTGTGTATCCACGGGGCAGTGCGGGAGCCACAACCGGCACCACATGCAATTTCTGAAATTACGGATCAATGGAATCGGATGAAGTGTGTCATTTCGATATGAAGGTGAGGATGAGTGATTTGAAGATAGTGAGTAATGAAACGAGGCTTGAACTTGCGGACCATAGAGGGCAACTTAATGAAATTATGGCGGAAATTGGCTATCGGAAGAAGCACAAGAAAAATCAAGGATTCGCATGCGAGGGCACCATCATCAACGTTGTGGTCTTGATAATAGATTTAGTGCTTGTAGTTATATCACAATCAAACTTGTCTAAGAAATTTGAGTGAGGCAAAGTTGTGTTGATTTGTGAGTGAGGCCCCTATTGTAGTGCACTTTAATTTGTGTTGGTTTTAAGTGTGCTTTGAAACATTTGTCATCATACATGTTATTTGTGTGAAATAAACCTTTCTAAGGTGATGTTTGTGTTGATATTTCAGTTTGAATTTGACTTGTTGTTCTTGTCCATGTTGAAATATTGGTGACTTGTATCAATTTCAAGCTATTTTCGGCTTCATTGTGTTGGCGGGTGCATATGAAAGCCGCCGGTAGTAAAGATCCTCGCTAGCGGTCGATATAAGCCACCGGCCGGTAGAAATGGGACCATTTGTCTTTGGTAGTTGGCTTATGTAGGCCGCCCCACTAAACTTTTTTATGCGGCGGTCGACATAACTCGCCCTCCGGCGGTGATGCTTCAATGCCGGCGGTTGCTGGCTCCGGCGCCCCGCGCCCCACTTTGCTAGCCGTTGATAGTTGCACCCGCCGGCATGCTAATTTGCTAGTGCCGGGACAAATCATTTCCGGCCTAGTGAGGAGCACACAGACCATTCACTTTTCCGTCCATGGCCTCCGCCACTCCAACTCCTGGGCGGCCCGCGCACTCAACGACGCAGAACCTGCCGCCGCCCATGTACGTGAGCGTGGCACCTGTAGGCTGCCCTACGTGCCGCTTCGGGTCCTCGCGGAACATCGTCTCCCTCCCGAGCTTCCACTCCGGCTGCCTCCGCTCCTCCGCGGGAAGCCACGGCGCAGGAGCAGAGAAACCCGTCCCTGCGAATCCTCACCCACGCATCCAGCTCGTCGACGTAGTAGCCCTGGCCAAGGAACGGCAGCTGCCACTCGCCGTGCCACGTCCACACCGCGCTGCGGGTGTCGAAGGAGTGGGTCCCCTCCTTCCTCTCGCCGTTGAGCCGGGACCTGTTCTACGCGGACACGAAGATGGTGCGCCCGTCCGGGTGCACGACGTAGGCGGTGACGAGCTCGTGCCTGAGCAGGGGCATCGGCGCAGCGACGACGCTCTCCACGGACCACCGCTCGGTGCGCTGGGATAGACGGAACTCATCCTCCTCGTCGCAGGGCGCGTGCGACAGCACCTCGAAGGAGCAGTGCAGGTCCGCGCGGCGCGGGTTGAACGCGTACAGCCGCTGGCCCACGAGCACGATGAAGATGAACCCGAGCGGGCGCAGCGCGTGTGTGGAGTGAGGGCCGACGGCCAGTGACGCTGTGTCCGTGTCGGTGTCGTAGATGAGGATCGGGCCAGGGCCTCAGCGCTGTTGCGGTCGGTCACGAAGAGGATCTTGCTCCCCAGTGCGGTGACGATGGCTGTGTTAGTTTGATGTCCATCGGTTGGCCGAAAGGCCAAGCGGGCCCTTGACCGCTCCTTGATTGGGGGAGCTGAAAGGATCTTGATGTCGCCTAGAGGAGGGGTGAATAGGTGAGTCCGAAAAATCACCACTTAAAACAAATTTATCGGTGAACCCGGAATCTCCGGACTTTTCTCTGGAGTTTACGGAAAGTTCGGAATCTCTCGGAGAAATCTCCGGAATCTTTGGATCGGCGCCTTTGCGGCGGAATAACCACCTTCGCTCAAAACCGGTGCCACCGGTTTTGCAAATCCGGTGCCACCGGTTTTGCCTAGCAGTGACTCCCCTCTTCTTCTTCTTCTTGTTTGCTTGGTTGACTTGAACTCAAACTTGGTGTATGGCTTAAGGATCAGTTCCTTGATCAATAGAGAGTGCCTGCACTTCACAAACACTAGCAACCAAGTAGCTCCACCAATATGACAAACACAAACAAGGATAGATATATCAAGGTAAAAGTGAGGTAACCAACAAGAGCCACAGATGATTTGTTTTACCGAAGTTCGGATTCACCACCGTGTGAATCCTAGTCTCCGTTGGGTGCTTCTCCTACCGAAGCAGGGTTGCATTCAACCCTTTTCCCGATCCACTAGATAGCTTCTTCCCTTTCGGAGGCGAAGCACGACCTTCACAACCGTCCCACGACTCACCACACCTTGGGAGCTTGTGGGTGACGCCTAGCCGTCTAGGAGGCAATCCTCCAAGAGTAATAAACGCTTCACACGAGCTTGACGACGTCAAACGGTGCTCGAGGGATACAAATGCTCTTGAATTGCTCACAAAGTTTTCTCTCTACCACCCAACTCACTAGATCTATCAAAGATCGAACAACCTCACAAAGAGGGGTTGGGGAGAGCTAGAATGGCTTTGGCTTAGCAAGGAATAGGCCGGGAAGCACTTTAGCAACCTCGGGAACAAGCAACTTGCAATAGTAGGGGTTGAGGGGTATAAATACCCGACTCCCAAAAAACTAGCCGTTGGAGTTAAAACCCGGAATCTCCGGAAAAACCCCGAATACTCCGGACTTCCCAAAACTAGCCGTTGCAAACTTCAGTGAAAACCGGTGCCACCGAGTTCCCAAACTCGGTGCCACCAAGTTTTCAAAACTAGCCGTTGGGTCGGCCGACACAAAACCGGTGCCACCGGTTTCCCAAAACCGGTGCCACCGGGTTTGACACGGAGGTCAAACCCGAAGACGTGTACGTGTGGTTTTTGTGTCTCTCTCAACTCACATGAGTTACTTGAGCACCGAGACCTTATCAAAACTCTTTGTGATGCACCCCTCTTGATAGTACGGCGTACCTATACTCAAGATCAAATATAAATGCAATAAGAGAACTCTTGAGCTTCTTCTTCAAGAATAGCAATACTTGATCAATATATCCTCATGAGAGATCCATCCATCAATGTCTCATTGGTTTGAGCACTTCTACCTTGAGCTAGTGACTTTGATCTTTATATAAGAATGAAACCCAATTCTCGATTAAGTCACCCTTCACATGACTCAACGAATATGTGATGCTTCTTAATTGCTTCACTCGGTTAGGCTCGACTTGATACCTCGAAACTTTTCAAGCTATAGCCACTTCACCCTAGCCAAGTACATGGTCCAAATCACTACTCGACCAACCTTAGCTTAGTACCTCGTTGCTAATCCCTTGCTTGATTTCTTCATTCATTCGTTGCCAATTTGAGTGAAACATTGGTTCAGCATCAAGAGTGGAATTCTATTGAGATCATGCCTTCTTTTAATTTAAATCTCCCTTTTTATTATAACAAGCTTCTTCCTTCAACAAGAGGCCATCCAATGTTCCAAAATCAATATGCCTCTTTCTTATCCTTCATTAGCTTGTCATAAACCATCTATATGCTTCATGGGAACACATATATCAAATATCATGACATTCACCATTGAGTTAAGACATTTCACAATATGAGGCTAAAACCATGCCTCAACATATATTGTATACACATAGCTTGTTTTCATCATGTAGATAACCAATGTCATATATTATGCCTTGTCATTTATATGTTACAACCTGCTCACATGCTTAACAAGGACATTATATCTTTAATCTAGTTGTCAATCAATACACCAAAACCCACTAAGGGCCTAGATGTCTTTCAATCTTCCCCTTTTTGGTGATTGATGACAACCTCGATTAAAGCTTACAAAAGATATTCAATAAAGCTTAAAATAATAGATTTAGGTTGAGCTCCCCCTTAATATGTGCTATGAGTGGAATTCATAAGAATTTGGCCTTAAATGCCATTTTGCACATTTTCAAGAAAACATGGAGCTTCCCCTAAATCTCAGCAACAGTGGGGTGCAAAACAAGTGTGTGAACATTTAAACCGTGATGCATGCAATAAATAAGCACTCCAACACATAGACCAAGAAAAGGCAGTGTTGTCTGGCCAAACTCGGTGCCACCGAGTTGCCAAACTCGGGGCCACCGGTTTTGCCCAGGCAGCCCTATCAAAAAGCAATACATCACTCATAAAATCACACTAACATGCAATTGAGTCTTAATAAGCATTAAAAGGTTCATCACACATTATAGCACACATAACAAAGGTCCTCAAGTCCAACTGAAGCTAAAGAGATTTTATTACATGGGCTCGTTGCATACAATGCCCAAAACCGTGCCATCGGTTCGGGAAACTCGGTGTCACCGAGTTTGCTCGAAGAGATACCGAGACCGACCGAGACACACCAAAGCGGTGCCATCGAGATGCGGAAACCGGTTCCACCGGATTTGTGCGGACGGAAAGCGGATGCGAACGAGCAACAAGCTTTCAATCGACACTTCTCTCCCCCTTTGTCATCAATCACCAATAAAGGTCTTGGGGGTCTTGGACGGTGCTCATGGTTCTTCTTCTTCATCATCTTGAGACGGTTGCACAAACTGACTCGGAGGCACAAAAGGTGGTGGTGGCGGAAATGGAGGATAGTGAGACGGCATTCCCTCATATGGATTCACCGAGCCAAAGAGACTGCCATAGTAGTATCCACCAACAGCGCTTGAACTTCCTTGTGCATTAGGATCCATGGGAGGCATGCTAGAGGATGTGCCTTGGCCTTGTGTGCCCATGAAAGGAACCTCTGAATAAGATGATCTAGCACTATACACTCCTCCAAAGGTTGGATTGTAATATGAGTTTCCATAGGCTCTATCCCAATAGTCCTTGTTGGTTGCCGGATCAACTTGTTGTGATCTTTCCCAAATGCTCTCAAAGGTCTCCGGCTCACTCTCTTCCTCATCGGATGGTGCATGTGGTATGGGAGGCCTATTTGTGGAAGAGGGGTTTTCATACATGAGGCTTATCATCCTTGAATCCCTCTTTCTAAGTTCTCTCCTTGTGAACCGCATCACTTGCTTTCATGCAAGACCCATGTTGGTGGTTAATAGTTGTATCGAATTTCGTTTAGACTTGCAAGCGGACAAGTCTCCCGTCGTAGTCAAGGGACCCTTCTTCCCTCGATGGTGAACCCAAGGTATCGAATCCGTGGAACAAATGTGTGACGCAAAACTTAATCTAGTAAAGCCAAGTAACTTCAATCTTCGGTAAAAGAAACCCTAATGCATCTAGGTAAAAGACACGAAACTAATCTAATCTACTAAAGACCGGAGAAAACAAAGTAAGATTGGGTAGATAAACCGATCTAGAGGGATCGGGGTAAGCCTTTTGTTGAAGTTCCAAGCAAGAGAAGAAGTAGCAAATCGAATCTTATAAGAAGCTTCTTTAAATCGTGGTTTCCCGTCCAAATCCGAAAACATCCGCCTTTCGGAACCCCCATTCTCGTCACAACGAATCCCTACTCATGCGGGGAGCTTAGGGCGAGTCAAAAGACAAGTCGAGATTCTTTCGGAAGATCCGGCGTGTACCTCTAGCCACCGCGGCTACAAGAACACCCTATGTAGTCTATCTCGAGAATAGAATTGGAATAAGCAAAGCCGATCGAAAAATGAAATCTTCGAGGAAACACTTGATCGCTGAGAAAAGATTCAACTTGATAATTCAACTATAACAATGATACATACACAAGATCACCACCGGGATCCTTCCTTGATCTTGCTTCTAGCTCGGGAACTCCGACGTGGTCTTCCATGCAAGGTTCCCACGTCGGCTAGGGAAACCCTAGTCAACTAGCTCGACCCTCTCCTCTCCGAGATGGTGTCCCTCTCTTCTCTACTCCTCGGTGGCCGATGACGAATTGGATGATGCGTGGCTCTCGGTCAGGGGGCTATAAATAGCTCGAATGGTGGCTAGGGCAAAGGAGGGGGCAAACGGGCCCCGGGCCGGGCTAGACCGACCGGCTCGGGCCGGCCGGCCCGGGCCCATCCGGGCCCGGCCCCGAGGCCTCCTTTGCTCTACGTCGGTTCCCTTACTTCCTGGATGTTTCCCCCTTCGCATGTAGGTCCATGTCGTCGGTTCTCTCCGAATTGGGCATAACTCTTTGTCTTGCAAGATTCGACACTTTTCCGGTTAGGTCCTCGGAGTTTGTCGTCTTCTCGGATCAAGTCCCGGCTTCTTGGAGTTAAGTTTGCTTCATTGCATGACTTGTACGGGGCTTCAAGGTCTTGTCATAAGGTTCTTGATGAACTTATCCCAAAAGTCTTGCATTCGACGCTAAAATCCTGCATAAACACTAAACTCCAAAACCGACATGCACACGTGAACTTGTTATACCACGGGGGTTAGTATCAATGGATAAGGTATAAAACTTATGCCAACACCGAAGGTAAACTCATGGCTAGGTTGACGGATTTTCACCGTCAACATCTTCCTCATGCTTAAACCTTGCTCGTCCTCGAGTAAGCCTTCCATGGATATCATCGTTGCCAAACAATGTTTAAACTTTGCACTTGATCATACATGAGAAAACATAATGCTCTCAAATTTTAATTCGTTAAAGTTCCATAATGTACTAGCCTTCATCTCTACCGAGGGTAGATTCTTATTAAGCTTATCCCACGAGTATTAACATGCGACAAAGTTTAAATAGATCTCGAATATTTGAAATAAAGAACGAGATAAAGAAAAGCTAAACCAAGTTCACAAATTTAAATCATCTTGTATATTGCTCATGAACTCTCATCTCACTTGTCTCTCAAGCCTATATATTCTACTCCTTTCCCTCTCATAACATATATGTGTGGTAGGCTTTATATGGACCTTTGGGAAAGTTTAGTCCTAACAAGATTTTATAAATGAGGTGTTGTCAAAACAAGACACGCTTCTCGTGGTCTTACCGAGACTCGTCAAAAAGGTCATTGGAAAATAATGTCATATCAAGGAGGGGAAAGAGAAAAATACACACACTTTAGATGAGTGGACATGTGCAAATGGCAAAGAGTGATCCCGAGGCACAAAGGAAGTCCTCGTTATCGGATTGCACATGGTTGGAAAATGAGAATGGATCTTTTAAACTTGAAGCCTTGAATTTCCTAATGCACTTTAGAGAACCGGGGAGTTCACTTTACGCATACTCATATTTTTTCTTTTTCTCATATCTCTCCTTCTTTTCTTTCTTTCTTTCTTTCTTTCATTCATTCATTCATTCATTCTTTTTTTCTTATGAGACTTTCACCTTGGAAGTCACGTACATCGCCTTTGAATTTTCTTTCATACATTTTTTTTAAAAAATTACCCCCCTTTGAACTCTAAAACCGCACCGTACCTACCTCCTCCCCCATGCTTAGACGTTGCTCGTCCTACCTTTCTTTTCTTTTCTTTCTTTCTTTCTTTCTTTCTTTCTTTCATTTTTTTTGTCATTCATTCGGTCACGAGACTTTCACCTTGGAGTTTTGATTTTTTTAATTTACACCCTTTTAATTTTTTTAATTGCTCCCCTTTGAACTCTAAAATTGCATCGTACCTACCTCCTCCCCCATGCTTAGACGTTGCTCGTCCTCGAGCAAAGAGGCGATAAATAAGGTAGGTACCGGAAATATTTTTCCTTGGAGAGATACTTGAATTCTTCAATGTTGGCACCATCTTGCGATCTTCCTTGAATTGATGATCCATTCTCAACAATAGGTTGTGGTCAAGGAGGTAATCACAAAAGAAGATATTTGGCCGTAGGGAGAAGGCCAACATAGAGAGCACCACACAAGTGATATTTGTGACAAGGTTAGCGATATTTTTGAGCATAAAAGCCATCTTCAATCTATTCATAACTTGAGAGCACATAAAACACTATGGGTCTTTATTTTAATCATAACCTCCGCTAAAGATTAAGCTAGTATTTAAATAAATTCAGATTCGTATTTTAAGAGAGCACTAGCTTTAACATGCATAAATCAATTACAAAGATAAACAAAGCGGCAATTATAATCATATATCATTATGGCACAAATTTTTGTAACTTTTCCAATGATATAATCAAGGTGGTGTCTTTATTAATGATGAAATCAAGTTGAAATACAAACTGAAAATAAACAAACACACTTGCTGAAATTTAAATAAAAACAGAAAATATTACGCAAACACACATAAACAAAAGCTGAAAATTACAGAGAAAGGGAAAAGAAAAGAAAACTAAAATTCCTTAATCTTCCTAGTCCTCCGCCGGTGGTTGGTGTTGATGATCTTGATAGTAGTACCCTTGCTCGTGGTAGGGTTGGGCATTCCCTCCGACGAATTGATTCGGCTCCACTAGGTGAAGGCGTCCAAGCTCATAGGCAATATTTGCATTGCCCTCACCAAGTTGAGCCGCGTTGGCTTGGATGGCTACGACGTTTTGGGCGTTTCTTGCAACATACCCTCCAATTATGGCCATGCTTTGTTGTGGTTGGGGATATTGTGCGTAGGGCTCCGCGAAGTTTGCGTTGGGCACCACATAATTTGGTGGGGGTACCGGTGCACCACCCCCCATGCTTGCTCTTGTGGCCCTCCGTAATAACTTGGCGGAGGAGGGATCCCGCCGAATGGTGGCACATTGGGTTGTGCACCACTTGCTTGTGCAGAGGATGTTCCCTCCTCTACGATTCTTCCTCTTTTGTTTTTCCTTGCCGGGACAAGGAGTCCCTCTTCCAACCAATCTTCCCTCCCTTCGATGAAAAGCCTAAGCCTTGCATCCGGGAGGGGTAGGTTCACCATGGCCAAACGAAAACCTCCTCTCTCATCTTCACTAATGTATTTGCCTTGTCGCAAATATTCAATGCCAAGAGAGGTACCACGCAAAAGATGGTCGGGGTTTCTTGCGATCCCCGGCCGTAGGGAGAAGGCCAACATGGAGAGGTAGCACCCCGAACCAATATGTCCCGCCCCCGATGTTGCCTCGCAACACCAACGATTGATCATAAGGTATGAGGGGTCTATTGGTTGCTTGGCAATTAGAGCCGAGTAGAGCCAATTCAACTCCGTGTGGGTCACCTTCGTCTCCCTCATCCTCCCCAATACCCTCTTGCACATCCAAGAGTGAAATATCCGGATAATGGGGTTGAGGATGCAATTGCGTTGTTGGTGGGCTTCTCCGGAGATTAAATTCCAAAATCCATCTAACATGCCGGGTGGCACGTCAACTTTTTCCGGAGCTCCCTTATGGAATCCAAGTAGCTCCCTAACATGCTTGTAGGGAACCACTTGTTGGACTCCCTCCAAACGAGAATGATAAGCTTTGCACCCCATCATCAAGGATATGTGCAATGGTCATCAAGATTTCCAAGGCGAACTCCTTGTGGGTGTTCGCCGATACTACGTTGGAGAATTGCACCCATCCAAGGTGCCCCAACATGTAGTATATGTTGGTGCCGAAACCCAAGGTGAAGAGTGCTTGGTCGTCGAACTCGACGTTGGGCACAAGCCTCTTCTCAAGACGAGAGAGCCTCTCCTCCTCCTCCAACGACAAGATGATGAAGCCGTACGAGGAATATATCGAGTGTATGGAGGTGGCGCGGTCGAACGGGTCGATCGTCGTGGTGGCACGGGCGGCTCCTCCGTGTGCCCTTGAGGTTCGGTAAACCTCATGGATGTGCTCCTTGCAGCCCTCATACCACCAAGGAGGAGAGCATCGTTCCTCCTTGGTGGTGCCGTATCCGTCTCCATGCTCCGGGGAGACTCGGAAACTGAGTGCCTCCTCGAAGACGTCGTCGACGACAGCTTGGATGACGATGAACCCTTCTTCTTGGAGAAGAGACTTGTGGTTTTCTTCCACATGGTTGCTGCACTCTTTTCTTCTACTAAAACTCCGGGTTGCAACCGGTAACTTAGGCACTTAAAATCTTACTTTGGGATGTGGACTTTGAGTGGATTAAGGTGGTGGATTTTTTGAGCTATCAAGCTTGGGAAGGTTGACTATGTCTACGGAGGTTTTGGGCACACAATCTTGAACACACAAACTAAGGAAGGAGAGGGAAGCTTGCTGCAAGAAAACGGGAGCCGGGGGGGGCTCCTTAAGTAGGGGAGGCCGGCCGGCCGGGCCGACCGGCCTCGGGGTGCCTGGTGCTCCCCCCGCCTCGGCTTTCTTCAAAGACGATCATTTCTCCTCTCGCAACTTTCCTGCCCGCGTGCTCCATGAGTTGCACCGCCCAAACGCTCTCGTCCACTCTTTTTCTTGCATTATTGGTCCTTCCACTTGATGCTTCATGCTTTGGGTCATGTCCATGCTCCCTAGCTCCACTTGCTTCACATGCCACCATGAAATTCCTGCAAATTTGATGCTTTCTCGCCCACCATGCTTGTCCTTTGCATGTGGTCTTAATGAAAGTTGATGAAAGGGTATCCAATGGTGCATGCATGATTAATTCAAACTAGATTGCCTCCCTTTAGGTGTGTTTAAGGTTAAGCACTCCTCTAATTCGAAATTTAAAAATATTTTTCGGAGCCATGCAAGAGTTCAAGCATAAATTTAGAGAAGTTTTTAAACCATTAAAAACAAATGTAAGTCGAAAATATTTTCCGACTACGTTGATATTGGTCTCACCGGTATAGTTTGCCTTCATCGGTTGAGAGCAAACTTTTCCCGGCTTGATCATGGGGGCATAGGTTTAGGTTCTAATTTTGGCTAAATAAGAGAGATTTTGAATAAAACAAAATTAAATGAGGCTTATAAAAATTCTAATCCTAGAGAAACCAAGGATATAGATTTTTAAACCAACCAAAAGTTTTGATTTCTAGGTTCACGCGTGTCCTACCACGTGCTGAATTTTAATTAACACCTAGATATAAGTCGTGGCTCTACTCGTGTGGTTTTATCATACAAAATAAGTCAACCACAGCACCATAATAGGGGTGAAAGTTTGAGTTAGGTTCTGAAATTATTTGGTTGTGGTTTCTCGAAAAGAAAAGAACAAACAAGCACATAGGAGAGTTCATGCAAAGGGTTTATGATAAAGCAAAACATTCAATCAAGAATTATATCTCTAATATTGTTCAACCACTTCTAAGTCTAATGTATTTGTGTAATAAAACTCAAAACTAAATTATTAAAAAGACTCGAAAAACCCGGAATCGGGTTGTCCTCCCGTAGCTTATTCTTGACTCGACGAAACAAGGTTGCCTCCCGCCTAGCGCTTCGTTTATAGTCTATAGCTAGACTTCTTCACTTGATTACTTCAGATCAACGCTCTTTGCGGGCGTTGCAATCTTGGGTACCCACTTCCGCACCATCTTGGGCGTGGGCTTGTCTTCGGCTTAGTCATTTTTTTGGTCTTCACGGGCGGCTTCTCTTCCTTTGTCTTGGCGGATGCAACATCTTCTTTGATTTTCTTTACGTTCATTTTTTTCGTCTCCTTCTTGTTTTTCAGCCCCTCCTTTTGCTTTGGTTCTCCCTTCACTCCAATCATGTTGCATGCCTCGATTTTTGGACGGAACTTGAAGGAACTCCTTTCTCCGTTGATATCGAACATGATCTTCCCCTTACCAACATCAATAGTAGCTCCCACGGTTTTGAGGAAAGGCCTCCCAAGGATGAGCGGCGGCTTCTCCCTCTCTCCCATCTCGAGCACAACGAAGTCGACGGGGATGAAGTGGTGTCCGACCTTCATGGGTACGTCTTCGAAGAATGCCCAAGGGATAGCGAATGGAGTTATCTCCCAACTCCAAACATATACCCGTAGGCTCCATTGGTAGGCGTAGCTTCTCGAACACATCCTTCGGCATGACGCTTACACTTGCTCCAAGGTCGCATAACGCCTTCTCGAAGTTGAAAGAACCAACCGAACATGGAATTGTAGGGCACCGGGGTCCTTTTGCTTCTCTAGCCCATTAGCAATAGCGGCCCTACACTCCTCGGACATCTTAACATGATCTACCCCGAGTGTTGCTATCTCATATTTATTTGCAAGTATGTCTTTAAAGTAACGAGAATATGTAGGTACTTGTAGGGCATCTCGGAAGTAATGTGGCTTGAGTTGCGGTATCCTCGTGTCTTCCTCCGGCATCTCAAATTCGTGACGGCCGCCACCGCCCCCGCCGGGACCGCGTGCGTCTCTCGACCGCGCATCCCCATCGGCCGCGTGGCGCCACGCCCGGCCTATAACGCCAACGTGAACACGACGCCCCCCCCGCCAGGTTCCGCCTCGGCCGCCACGTCTTCGTCGCGTGATCCCGCACCTCGCAGCGAGACGAGTCGTCCCCCGGGCTCCATCGACACGATGCCACCCGCCAACCGCCACGCCCGGCACGCGGAGTAGGGACTTCCCTCCCCCGCGTGCCCGTCCCGGGCCGCGCGTTCGGTGCGCTTCCTCGACGCCACCGACCATCGGGTTTGGTCGCTCCGACGACCTGGAAAGACCGGGAGCCACGACCCCGCGCTGGGAGTGCTTGCGCCGTCATCACCAACGACCCCGGCCAACGCGGCGCGCTGCGGCAGGGGTGCCGGGAGATCTGGGGAAGTCACGCCCCGTCTCTGGGATCGCCACGCGCCCGGCGGCGGGGCCAAGCGCTCCCTCGCTAGGGGCTCGACGTTGACGCACAAACTCGGCCCTAAGCCCGCGGGCTCGAGGCCGGGCCGGGGGAGGAGTACCGCAAAGGCGGCTACTCCGCGCCTCGATGGCGGTGGGGAGGGCCTCCGCGCGCGGCGAGCGCGCGCGGGAGTCGGGCCGACAAAAAAGTCCGTGACCGCATCAACCCCCGCCCCCAACGTCGAGCAACGCGGGACACGCCGCCGCGGCGAGACAAAAGCTCATCGCCGCCGCGACGTCGCCGCGCGCCATGCCGCACCCCCGACCCCCGAGGCTCGAGACATGCACCGCGAGGTGCGTACTCTCCTTGAGAAAGGGGCGGCCGTCCAGCCAGCCGAGAGCTCTCGGCCTCACGCATCCGCCACCGCCGTGGGGACGCGCCGGGTGATGATCCCCGCACCAGGGGCGAACCCTCTAAGGCACTGGGTCAACCCGCCGACCAGGGGCGAACGCCGGCCATGGAACGCGACTTCTTGATGCAGGGCGCAGGCCGCCGGATGGCGACGCCCGCAACGTCACCGACCGCGCGGGCGCACCAACGAAGGCGACGCGCGAGCGGCTAGGGGCTACCACCCTCGAAGGGGTGGACGCGACGACAGCCGGTGAGGATCGCTCCCCGACGCCGGAGCAGCCCCGGCACCCGTGTGTTCGGCCGGGGAGATCCGCACGGCCCGCTCCCCCAACGCTTCCGCGCGCCTCGACGATCGTCAAATACACCGGGGAGACGGACCCCCCGCGTCTGGCTCAACGATCACCGCCCAGCCTGCCGCCCGGGCGGGGCCACTAACGACGAAGTAATCATCCGCAACTTGCCCTGCCGCATTTCGGGCGACGCGGCCCGAGCATGGCTCGAGCACTCGCCCGGCCACACCGCATCCATAACTCGTGGACGCATTGAGTCCGCACGCTCGGGGCAACTTCCGTGGCACATACGGCGCCCCGGGGAACTCATGGGATCCGCGCTCCCGCACGCGTAAGCCGGCGAGTCGTCTGCTGGACTTCATACCGCGCTCTGCGCGCCGCACGGAGCCTACCCGCCGTGGCGCAAGCCCGAGATCGTGGACGCGTTCCTCGAGGGGCACGCACGTGGCCGGGACCTCAAGCGCGGCGAGCCGGGACGCAGCTCCGCCCGACGCACCTGGGGCTCGAACGAGCCGTTCGACATTGCCACCCGCCTTCGCCTCCTGGAGAGGAGGCCGTGGGGGCAATCTTCGACGGCAAGAGGGGCAAGCGCTCCGAGGACACGCCCGCGGGGGGGGCCGGTCCAAGGAGCCGCGCCGCAACGACAAGCGGGGCAAGAAGGGGAAGAGCCGCGCCGCGAGGCGCGCGAGCGGTGCGCAACGGCGGCAACGCCGAGGGCCCCGCTCGTTGACCCGCCCGACGGGGCCCTCGACCGGCTCCTCGAGGCCCGGGGTGTTTCGACGACATGATGAAGAAGCCATGCCCCTACCACAAGACTCCCGTGAACCGCACCCTTGAGCAAAGGCGACATGCTCAAGAAGTTCCTATGGCCGTGCCGCCGCGAAGGAGGCAGAGGCCAGGAAAGGGGGGGGCGATGGCGACGCGGGTGGCTTCCCCGCCGTCGAAAATGTGTTCCTCATCTTTGGGGGACCGACTGCCGACATGTCGACCCTAGAGCGCTAAGAAGGAGCGGCACGAAGTCCTCGCCGCGGAGAGGGTGCCTCCGGCCTCCCTTAACTCGGTCGAAGGATGCCATCACCTTTAGCCGGGATGACCACCCAAACCGCATCCCGAACCCGGCCAAGATTTCCGCCGGTGGTCGATCCCATCATTGGGAACGCCCGCTTTTCGAAGGTCCCTTATGGACGGAGGCAAGAACCTCAATATCCTCTTCGCGCATACATTGCGCCTCGATGGGGATTGGGCTGACCGGGCCGGCGGGCCCGCCAGAGGAAGCCGTTTCACGGCATCGCGCCCGGCAAGCAGGTTCAACCCCTCGGCGCATCGATCCGCCGGCCCGGTTTGGGACCCCCAAGAATTTCCGCTAGGAAACCCTCACCTTCGAGGTGGTGGGATTCAAAGGGGCCTACCATGCCATACTTGGGCGGCCTTGCTATGCCAAATTCATGGCGGTCCCCAACTACACCTACTCGAAGATGAAGATGCCGGTCCAAACGGCGTCATCACCGTCTGGTCGTCGATCGAGCACGCATTCGACCGCGACGTCGAGTGCGTGGAACACGCGGAGGCACTAGCGCCGGATGAAGCGCCGGTGAACACGCGGGAGAAGATGGTCAACGACGACCCCGCCTCCGCCGCCAAGCACGCCGGCACCTTCGAGGCCGCCGAGCGACAAAGGGGTCCCCCTTGACCCGTCGGCCCCCGAGGGCAAGGGCGTTGAGGGCAGCCCGACCCTCGATCCTAAATAGGAAGCAAAGGCTCGTCGACTTCCTCCGCGCC
Source organism: Cenchrus americanus (assembly GCA_947561735.1). Taxonomy (NCBI): domain Eukaryota; kingdom Viridiplantae; phylum Streptophyta; class Magnoliopsida; order Poales; family Poaceae; genus Cenchrus; species Cenchrus americanus. Next base: position 295,463,771 of record OX387241.1, read on the forward strand.
AACGCCGACGTCTTTGCGTGGAGCCCCCTCTGACATGCCAGCATCCCGAGGGAGGTCGCCGAGCACTCCCTTGATATCCCTCGCCCAACGCCCGCGCCGTGCAGCAGCCGGCCGCGCTCGCTTCGATGAGGAGCGGCGACGGCGATCGGAGCGGAGCGGCGGAAGCTCCTCGAGGCCGGATTCATCAAGGAAGTGTTCCACCCTACGTGGCTAGCTAATCCCGTGCTTGTAAAAAAGAAAAATGGGAAGTGGAGGATGTGTATAGATTACACCAAGCCTCAATAAAGCATGTCCAAAAGTTCCTTTTCCTTTGCCACGTATAGATCAAATCTTGATTCAACTAGCCTGGGTGTGAACTACTCGTTTCCTTGATGCCTATTCGGGATATCACCAAATAAAAATGAAGGAGTCCGACCAGCTCACGACTTCGTTCATCACACCGTTCGGACGTTCGTTAGGCCACGATGCCTTTGGCCTCGGAAACGCGGCGCAACGTATCAGCGCCGCATGCAACACGTTTTTGGGGACCACATCGGGCGGACGGTCGAGGCCTACGTGGACGACATCGGCGGCAGGACGAGGAAGGCGGACGACCCGGTTAACGACCTTGGCGTCGCGCTCAAAGGGCCAAGGGCCAACGGGGTCAAACTAAACCTCGAAAATGTGTCTTTGGGGTGCCGTGGGCATGCTCCTAGGATACATCGTCTCCCAACGAGGAATCGAGGCCAACCCTGAAAAGGTCGCGGCCCTCGAGCGAATGGGCCCGATTCGGGACCTCAAAGGGGTGTGAAGGTGTTGGGGTGCCTCGCCGCCTTAAGCCGCTTCATCTCGAGGCCTCTTGGGAGAGGGGCCCGCCCTCTACCGCTGCTCAAGAAGCACGAGCGCTTCTCTTGGACCGCCGAGGCCCAGGAAGCGCTCGACAAGCTGAAGGCGTCTCTGACGCACGCCCCAATCCTCACGCCGCCGCGAGACGGCGAACCCCTCCAACTCTACGTGGCCGCAACCACCCAGGTGGTCAGCGCCGTGATCGTCGTGGAGCGCACGGAGGAAGGGCACGCCTTGCCCGTGCAGAGGCCGGTCTACTACATCAGCGAAGTCCTGTCGGACACGAAGACGCGCTACCCCCAGGTCCAGAAGCTGTTGTATGCGGTAGTCCTTGCGCGGCGCAAGCTCCGCCACTACTTCGAGGCCCACCCGGGCACGCGTGGTCTCCTCCTTCCCGCTAGGAGAGATCATTCGCAACCCCGACGCGGCGGCAGTGTGATCGCCAAATGGTCCGTGGAGCCGATGGGCGAGACGCTCGCCTACGCCCCGCGTAAAGCCATCAAATCGCAAATCTTAGCCGATTTTGTCGCCGAGTGGATGGACACGCACCGCCGCCCCCACAAATCCAAGCAGAGGCCGGACTCTCGTTCTTCGACGGCCGTTGATGAAGACAGAGCGGGCGCGGGCCTCGCTCTTCGTGTCACCCCTCGGGGAGCACATGCGCTACGCAAAGACGCCTCCACTTCCCCCGCGTCCAACAATATGGCGGAATACGAGGCCCTTCTATGCGGCCTCAAAATCGCTATTGAGTTGGGCGTCAAGCGCCTCGACGTGCGAGGGGACTCGCAACTCGTGATCGATCAAGTCATGAAGAACGCGAGCTGCCACGACGACAAGATGGAGGCCTACCGTGAGCCGTGCGGGCTCTCGAAGACAAGTTCCCACGGCATCGAGCTTAATCACGCACCCCGCCGGTACAACGAGGAAGCAGACGAGCTGGCGAAGATCGCGTCCGAGCGGATCACCGTTCCCCCCGAACGCGCGCGCGCGACATCGCGCGCCCCTCTGGCCGCCTTCGAGCCCTACCCCTCGAGCGACGGCGGACCCGGGGGCTCCCTCGAATCCGGGCCGGGTGCGAACCCATTGATGAGGACCCCTCGAACGAGGCGTACGTGCTCTCCCTTCTCGAGGGGTACGGCTCCCACGAGGTCGATGCGATGGACATAGAACCGGCCCCCGTCCAAGTGGATTGGCGGGAAAAATACGCCGCCCGGATCGCTTCGAGGGGAACTCCCCGCGGGATCGGGCCGCGCCCAGGCGCATCGCCAGGATGGCCAAATCCTTCACCCTCGTCGACGGCGAGTCGTACAAGCGCGCCGCGCCGGGGCATCCTCCGGGGCCGTGGATACCCATCCCCGAGGGGCGCGAGCTCCCACGGGACATCCACGCGGGGATCCGTGGCCACCACGCCGCGCCGCGCACCCTCGTTGGCAACGCGTTCCGCCGTGGCTTCTATTGGCCCACGCGGCCGCGGACGCCGCCGAAATCGTACGCACCCGCGAAGGGTGCCGCTCTACGCCCGCAAGTCCAACCCTCGCCCGCTCACGCCCCGCAAACATTCCCCGTAACATGGCCGTTCGCCGTGTGGGGGTGGGACATCGCCGGGCCCCCGCGGAAGGCGCCCGGGGCTTCACCCATCCGCTTGTCGCGATCGAAAAATTCTCCAAGTGGGTGGAGGTGCGCCCCATCACGAATTTAAGGGCCGAGCAGTGCGGTCACGTTCTTCACCGACATCGTCTACCGCTTCGGAGTGCCAAACTCCATCATCACGGACAATGGGTCCCGGCCCACGGCCGGAAGTTCTTGGAGTTCTCGGGATAAGTTCCACATCCGCGTGGATTGGGCGGCCGTGGCACACCCGCGTACCAACGGCCAAGTGGAACGCGCCAACGGCATGATCCTACAGGGCCTCGAGCCCGGAATTTTCGACCAGCTCACCAAACCCGGGCGAAAATGGCTCCAAGAACTACCAGGAGACCGTGGTGGAGCCTAAGGACCACCCCAGGCGCAGCCACCGGGTTCACCCCTTTTTTCCTAGTCCATGGCGCGGAGGCCGTCCTCCCCACGGACCCCGGAATATGGGTCGCCCGAAGATTCGAGGCTACGACGAGGAGGCTAACCGGCGAGCCCGCGAGGACTCGCCGGACCGCCTAGATGAAGTACGCCTCGTGGCGTTGATGCACTCCGCAAGGTATCAAGGGCCCTACGACGTTACCAAGCACGCAAGATACGTCGAAGGGATTTCAGCGAAGGAGATCTGGTCCTAAGGCTACACCAAGACAACCGAGGGCGCCACAAGCTATCGCCCCCATGGGAGGGACCCTACGTCGTGGTGAAGGTGCTCGTTTGCCGTGCACGGGTACAAGCCGGTCAACGAGGACGGTGAAGAACTCACCAACGCTTGGGAACATCCACCGCCTACGTCGCTTCTACCCTTAGCTAGGATTTCCAAGTACTTTTCGTTGTAAAATCGCATGGCCAACGCCCCACTTGGCGTCAACTATGTAAATACTCTAAGTCTAATAAAAGGGCAACTCGGCTTTCCCCTGAAACCCAAGTTACCCTCTGGGGCTACCGTGGGGGGGGGGGGGGCATCCCCCCCCCAAAATGGTCCCATTTTTTGCGCAAAAAAAAAAATAGTAAAAACGACTCACATGCGCTAAGTTTGTTTCCTACTTCAACCTCGAGCCACGATTCGAACAGGGCGCAGGCGGCACAGCGGAAGGAGCGTGCGAGCCAGAGATAGCCTACGCCGCGCGGCTATGGCCCTTCTCTCTCGCCTCCAACCCAGCGGGCCCCCTGCGAAAATCGAACTCCCCTAACTAGAATCTATCAGTGAAGAAGGAGAAACAAAAAGCGGGATAAACAAACGATTTCATTTACATCAAGTGCCCATGTTCATGAAAACAACTTGTTTATTTACAAAAGGCCACGAGGCCGAGTACCGATGCACATAAAAAACGGGCCTAGCGCCGGGATCGCTTTCGGGCGGGAGGAGCGGCAGCGGCCGCGACGGCGGGGAAGAGGAACTCCTCGAAGGCCTCGGCGAGCGATCCGGCGGCGTCGGCGGCAAGCGCGTCTACGCTCTCCATGGCCACCTCGTCCTCGACGCCCTCGGGAACGATGTAGCCCTCCGCCGCCTCGAAGCTGACCTCGTAGTGGGATCGCACCACTCCGAGGGCCTTCTCGGACGCCTAGGTGCAACGCCCGGCGCATTCGCTCCGTGACATGGCCGCCAAGGGCGCGCAAGCGGCGGCCAGCCGAGCCGCCGCTTGGGCCTCGCCCTCCTCGACGACGCGGCAGTCTCGAGGGCCGCGCGCGCAGCCGCCCCGGCTCCCCGGCGCGGAGGAGTCGTAGAGGCCCGCAGGCCTCGGCCCCGCCGGCCGGCGTGCCCTAGGGCGGTGCGCAAGCCCGAAATCAACAAGACGAAAAGAAATCGAAAGGGGGAAACGAACCCTCTAAAGCGAAAAAAACCAACAAGCGAGAGTCAAAGAATGACTCACCCTCGACTTGCTTCTTCTCCAAATCGAGGTCGCGGCGCGCGGACTCGATCGCCGCCCGAGGCGCCGGACGGCCTCGCCTCGCTCGCGGAGAGCCAGCTCCTGGTTGGCGTTGCTGATGCTGAGCGCGAGCGCATCATCCTCAACCTTGGAGAATGCGGCGTTCCGCTCCTCCAGCGACTTCTCCGCCGCCCGCGCGCGACGCGCTCCCGCTCCGGGCCGCCGCCCGGGCGCCGCCGAGGGCGCCGCTCCCCGCCGGAGCCGCCCCTCGCCCCCCGGCGGCGATGCGCTCCTCGCCGGAGCCGCTCCTCGGCGGCGACAAGGGCCGCGGCCTTGGCGTCGAGGGCGGCCCTCGGATCGTCGGCCTCCTTGGCGCGCTCGCTCCAACCCGCGCGCCCGCCCCTCGCCCTCGCGCCGCGCGCGCTTGCGCCCCCCGAGCGACGTGCGGAGCTCCCGGGCTCGGCGCGAGCGTGGCCACCTCCGCCTCCCGCCTGGCGGCCGGCGTCCGCGTCTCCCTCCGTGTCCGCGCGCGCGTTCCACAGCGCCTCGCCGCGATCGGTGAGGGCCGCGCGGATCCGCCGAGGCTTGAGCGACGCGCCGCGTCCCGCCTCGAGCTCTCGGGGAGCCTCGCCGCACCACGCCATCGCCCGCACGCCAGCCCACCTGTCCGGCGTCCTAAGAGTGCCCGCAAGCGCGTCGAAAGCGCCGCATTGCTCCCGGAGCCGGCGGGCCTCGGCGTTCACCCGGCCGAACGCGTCGTATTTGTCGTGGGCGCGACGCCCGAGCTCCCGGCATCCACACATCAAATCCCGTAAGCGCCAAGGCTTGAATGCAAGCACACGAAAACGAAAAAGGAAGAGGGGCGAGCAACCACGGCTCACCCGGAAGACGAGCCGGCCGGCCACCGTGAACTCTGCGGCGCCGCGGTCACGCGCGGCTGAGCGTGGCGCCGTGGCCCGAAGCTCGCCCCGCAGCCTCCCGCTCCCCCCGGCGTCGGCAAACGCGGGGGATCACCGACGGCCCCCTCCACCTCGGGCAGGCGGCCGGCGTGGGAGGACGAGGCCTCGGCACCATGCCCTCGACCCCCCACCACCATGTGACCCTCGTGCCGCCCTCACGAGGGCCCCCTCCCGGGGCTCGGGGGAGTTCGTGGGCCGCCCGGCCCATCGATTCCACCTAGGCGGCGGGGAGTCATCCGAGAGCTCCACCACCTCCGCCCGAAGACGCCGCCGGCGCAGCCCGCTTGCGCCCGCCTCCGCCGCACCTCCACCGCGCCCCCGCGACCACGGCGCCCGTCGTGGCGCCGTGGCCGCCACCTCCGGCGCACCGCCGCATCCACGGCGCTCCCGCAGGTTGCGCCCGCTCCACCTCCTCCGCGGGGGCCACCACCGCGGGCTGCACCTCCACCGTGGCCGCCGCCGCGGCCCCCGCGTCTCCGCGGCAACCGGCGCCGGCCGCCCCCGGTGACCCTCGGGGCCGCGCCGCGGCGGCGGCCGAGCCGCCGGCGGGGCCCCGAGGCCCCGCCCGGGCCTTGCGAGCTCGTGCCCGCCGCCGCGCTTGTCCCCTCGGCGCGACCCCTCGACGAGCGCCGCCGGTGGGGATCGATGCGTCCGTCCTCCGCACCTTGGCCGGTGCAAGAGGAGGAACGGCTGGCACCGCCCTCGCGTGGAGCACGAACGGAGGGTTAGAACACTTAATCATCGACGAACCAAAACCAAACGAATAAGGACAGCTCCTGACCCTCGCGTGGAAAAGGCCCGCTTCCTTTCCTCGAAGCCTCTGCGGACGAGGCCGGCAGCCCGCCGCACCCGCCATAGCGCCTCCCCCGACGGCGCCACCGCGCGCGCGGGCGCCGCCCCGATGCCGCACCTCCCAAAGGCGCCACCGCGCGCGGGGGCACGCCGCCCGCGCGCGCGGCACGCCCGCCGTCGCGCCCCTGGACGATGACGCCGCGCGCGCGGCACGCCCCCCCCCCCGCGCGCAGCACGCTTGACGCGCGCACAGGCGCGTCCGCCGCGCGCGCCTCCGTGGCGCGCGCCGGCACCCCCCGCGGCGCGTGCCGCCCCCGATGACGATCGCCCGGCGCGGCGCCGGCGGCGCCCGCCCCCAGCGAAGCCGCCCCCGACGCCCGCGCGGTTCCGGCGATGGGGGCGCAGGCCGCCACCGTCGGAGGGGCCCTCCCCCTCGGCCCTCTTCCTCCTCGGCCTCGTCCGAAGACGAGGGCTCCTCGATATCCGGGGAGGAGAGCCCCGGCCTCCTCGCGCCGCCGCATCCCCGCGACCGTTGGTCGCGCGCGCTTGGCGCCGCCGCGTGCTCCCTCTTGCACGCCGCCCTCTCCTCGCCGCCTCCCCGCCGCGCCGCCCGCCGAGCGCACGGAGTCGGGGGTGGGTGGAACCGACTTGGCGATGTTGAACTCCACCAGCCGCGCACGGAGAGCGACAATGGCGCATCGAGAAACAAAAGCAAGACCAAGAACTAAAACAAAATCGTGAACCCAACCTCACCGGGGGCCGGCCCGTAGGGAGCATCTCAAGGTCCCATGGGGTCCGACCCGCGTGGCGGCGTCCGGTGTCGACGGCGTTCCGCGCCCGGTGAGCGCATACGGCCGCTCAAGGGGCGTCGGGAGCATCCGCGACCTCGCCAGGTCGACGGGGTTGGCCGCCTCTGTCATCTCGAAGATGCAGAGCGGCCTCCGCATCAGAGGCACGACCCGCCGGTGGTGGAGGAAGGCGAGGACGCCCATCGCGTTCAGCCCGTGCGTCGCCACCCGCCGCAAGGCGGCGAGGACCCGACTCTTGCCGCGCCCGATGCCGGGCCGCAGACACCCCGTAGCCCCGTGAGTCCGCCTCTTCTTGAACACCCGCCGGTGTAGGGAGGAAGGCCGGGCTCGGCTTGCGCGTAGTAGAACCATCCCCGCTCCCGACCGGCGTTGTTCGTCGTCATGGTGCAGGGGATGTAGAAACTCCCCGAGCCGCCCCCGCAGGCAAGCGACACCCCGCCCGCGCGCACCGCGCGCGAGGCCCTCGCTCCGACGTGGGCCGCGTGATGAGGTCCCCGCGAAAGGGGAACCCAAAGATCCCGGCTGACCGGGATCCCCAGTAGCCTCCGCGGACGCCCACGAACGTGGCCGCCCGCGAGATCGCGTTGGGGGCGAAGTTGTGCAGCCTCCACCCCGTAGTAGTAGCACATCGCCCGCATGAAGGTGCTCGCCGCACGCTGAGGCCACGCTCGTGGTAGCGGAGGAAGCTCACCACGTAGCCCTCCGGCGGGTTGGGCTCGTGGTGCGTCCCCGGCGGCACAATCCACCCCGCCGACGCCCCTCTTCGTTAGCCGCCACCGACCGGCGGCGACCGGCCCGCCAAGCGCGAGCCGGTCACCATCGACCCTCTCCCATGCGTACGGCTCCGGGACCCGAAGGGGAAGCCGAGGCGGTGCCATGAGGAAGGGCGAAGGAATGCGAGGACGGAAGACAAGGAGACGGAAGAAAGAGCTCTAACGACGACGCCGCGCGTGGCAAAAGCAAGACGAAGACGAAGGGGCTGAGGACCGAAAATGGCAAGGCACTAAGGTAAAAAACCGCCGTCCCCTCCTCCCGCGCAATTATAGGTCGACGGCGAACCCTCCGGGAGCGGACGCCTCGCCAACATTAAATCGCAGGAATCTTTCCATCGCGTCGACGGATGGGCCCCACCACGACCGCAGCGGCTATAACACCCCGCGAGCGGGTCATCATTACGCGAAGACCGGCAAAGAACCGAGGCAAAACCGTCACGTCCGCCCGCCGCGCCGCCCACCACGCGCGCGCGCGGCGCCGCCGCCAAAAGGCGCGCCCGCGCCGCAAAACCGCGGCCACGACCGCAAGGCACTTAAATGCCCGGTCCCTTGCCAAGGAAGGAGAACCCTCGAGCGGGGCGACCCCCGCCGAAACGGGAGGCGACCCTCGATGGGGTATCGGGGTGAGAAGGTCGCCCGGACCTCGCTCGATGTAGGGGCGCACCCGCGGCACCCATGCCACGTAAAACCCTCGAGCGGCATGACCCTCGGCTCCAAACAAAGGCGACCCGATGGGATATCGCCGAGAGAAGGTCGCCCGGACCCGCCCGATGTAGAGCAGAGCACCCGCGGCACCCATGCCACGTAAAACCCCGAGCGGCATGACCCTCGGCTCCAAACAAAGGCGACCCTCGATGGGATATCAGCAGGGAGAAGGTCGCCCGGACCCCGCTCGATGTAGAGCGACAACCGCGGCACCCATGCCACGTGAAACCCTCGAGCGCATGACCCTCGGCTCAAAAATGACGTCAACCCTCGATGGGATATCGACGTGAGAAGGTCGCCCGGACTCGCTCGATGTAGAGCGGTGCACCCGGGGGCACCCATGCCACGCAAACCCCTCGAGCGGCCCGAGCCCCCGCTCGAGACAATGTCGACCCACTAAAAGAAGGCACGCGCGCGAGAGGGTCGCCCAGGTCACGCTTGAAATAGAGCGGGCACCGAAAGCACTCATGCCGCGCCGTGCTACCAACAAGCGCCTCGAGGGCTGGCTCACCCAGACCCCTCGACGGCCGCAAACGCGAAAAGACGGGGCTGTCCAGGCACGGCCCCGCACGCTCACCGACCGCAGGTTCGAAGCCCGACCCGACGGTCCGAACAGCGCCCGGACCGCGAGTTAGGGATGACGAGGGCACGCGCATTCGAGCCGCTCCTCGAGCCCGTCGGCCCGAGGGTGCCCCACATGTCGTGTTCGAGAGCCGGGGAGGGCGCCTAGCCGGGGGGATCCCACCGAGGGAGAGCTTCCGCCGCCCTCGGCCCCTAGCGAACGGACCGAGCCCCACCTAGCAAACCCACGCAAGCGCTTCCATGGACGTGTCTCCGACCGCGCACCTACCCTCATCGAACGGGCATGGGCGTCCACTTGAACCACCCGCTAGCGGCTCGAAGAGGAATCCGCGATTCGCGACCCGCTCGATGGGAGTTGCAGAAGCCTCACCCCCCGTCCCGCGGAGGGCCGGCGAGGGCGCGTTAACAAACAAGTCGTCGGCCCGACCCGATCGCCTCAAACGGCCAAGGCTCGGGGGCTTGACGCACGGCCACACCTCCTTGAAATTGCACCCCGCCGGGACAAGGACTGGGGAGCGTGCACCCCCGAAGCCGGCGGAAATACCGCCGATGCCGGCGGGCATATGTGCCACCGCCTTTCGACCAAAGCTCTCGCGGTTAACCCCCAGAGAACCCACACCCCGCAGGCCGGGGCTAGACCCGCAGCCCGCCGACGCGGCCCCACCGGAAAGCGGCCGCAAACAAGGAGGGAAGAACGTCCCATCGCAGGTTCCAGCATCGGCGGGAGCCCTCAATGGCAAACCCGCATGTCTCTGGGGCGACCGTCGGGGACGCGCCCTAGGGGTCCCCTTAAACAACGGGGAAATCCCTCACTTAACCCCGCAACCGCATCAAAACACGCTAAGCCTAACCATGCGTTGTGACTAACCATGCAGACACGCCCACGCCGGGACCCCGACGCCCACCAAGACAGCCCCTCTTAGAAGTCCCCCGAGCAGGCCCCGCCGCCCGAGGGCGCGCTCCCCCTCGGCGGCGGGTCCCGCCCCGTTCGAGGGGCAACTCCCCCCCTCGAGTGGTCCCGCTCCACTCGAGGGCTCACTCCCCCCTCGAGCGGGTCTCGCCCCCGCCGAGGGTCCGCCTCCGCCCCCGCCGGGGCCCGCCACGCTTACGGCGCCCCGCACGCGTGCGCTGGCCCCGTACTTGGGCATTTAACGCCCTGACGCCGCAGGGCAGCGCCATCATGCGCCCGGGTGTTGACGGATAAAAGACGTATCCCTCTACGATCCGCAAGCGTACGGACCCCACACCTTTTTCACCACGGGATTCCCAAGGTTCTTGTCAATCCGCGGAGCAAGGGGATTACAAGCGTTCGATCAACAACGACACACTAGCTACTAAAACCCTAACTACTATTATACTAGAAAACACTTAACTACACTAGAGAGAATGATAAACGATCAAGAGAGAAGACACTCGCCCACGGGTCTACGATACTAGAGCATGCAATCGCTTAAAGACATGAAAAACCAATCTAATCTATCCGGGGTTGTGACCACGGTTTCGCCCTTTCCCTCCTCTCGTACCGTCACTACGCGAAGGTATTCATGACTAGACCTTTGATGGCTACGGCGTATTGAATGGATCCAAGGAAGCATTGGAGCTCGTACTCCCTCTACGGCACGGTAGCTAACCTTTAAGCATTAAAGTATATTCAACACAAGATGATAGATAGAAAATCCGACAAAGTGCGATTACATCTCAAGATCGATTACAACCCATGGACGAATGAGAAGATTACCCCATCAAGGTGCCGATCATGGCACCGTTGATCATGGTTTCCCTTCCGCCGTGTCTTCCTCCTTCTCCACGAGAGGGTGCTTCCTTCGAGGTGGTTGATCTCCAACCCGAGATCCTCCTCTCTCTCTCTAGCTTGTGGATGGCCTTCTCGGTGCGAATAAACCCCTCTCTCTCGTTGCGGCGCGTCGGGGGGTTTTAGGGTCGAAGATCCTTCGAGGGCAAGGAAGACGGACCGAACCGTGGCCGGCGGGCCGGGCCGATCCGACCGGGGCCGGCCGGCCTGTGCCCGGGCCGGCCGGCTCGGTCGCTCTTTTGCTCCGTGGGTCCTCGTGCACTTATCTACTTCGCCCCTCCACTTGGATGATTTTGACGCCGTTATCCTCGCGATCAAGATGAAGGCTCTCTTTGCATGAAGTTTGATCTTTTACGCTTCAATCCCGGGGTGTTCCTCGTAACACTTCGGTCCTCACCACCATTGGAAGTAATTTCAGCCGAACTCATGAACACGAACAAGACTCCATGAATGCTCCTTGAACTTATTGCGAATCCGTCCTTTATGTCCATGATTTCCTACATAAACACAACACTTCCAAATGCATGCACAAAGATGAACTTGTTATATGATTAGCATGCCTAGTGGCGGGTTAGTTCAATAATCAAATCCAAACCAAAGTGTAATGAACATGCTAGGTGCACCAAAATACACCGTCAACATCTCCCCCACACTTAGCTCTTGCTCGTCCTCGAGCAAGTACTCGTAAAAGAACTTCGTCCAAGGCGTGTAATCGTGTATCACTTATCCTTCTTCACAAGTTAGTCAATCCCTTCATCATTAATACATAAACACAAAGTAATGATAATCAAACATAAACATGGGCGTTTAGAATTTTTACCACGTCAAGATTTACCCCACAACTCAAACTCTTCACTCGAAGCTTTCAATTCCAAACTCATACTTACTTCTTTGCTTCCATCTAGAGGGTTTTTATGATTTTCAAAACAAAAATTCCCGCAACAAGTATTAGACAAAAACCTTTCTCCAAGCTCTCTCAAGTCACTTATGAAGTGTCTATCCTAACCAAATTTTATAAAACTCTCACCTCCCATTAATCTCTCATATATCATGTAAAAGTGGAGCTATAGGTAGGGCTAGCGCAATCAACACAAGTATTGTCAAACTAAGAACTTCCTCTAATGGTTGTCTACCTTTCAGAGCCAATGATCATGAGAATTAACCATATGTAGGGATATCAAGGACGAGAAGATTTAGAATGGTGGACATGTGCAAGGGCAAAAGAAAATTGTGACTTCAAGGCACCAATGATGTCCTCGTTGTCGGATTGCACATGGTTGGAAATAGAGTAAAAGTTTCGTCTCACAATCAACGTGACATCCTTCCTTACACTTTATTATTTTTTTCTTTTCTTTCACTTGATCTATCCCTCTCATATCTTCATCGCTAACTCATCTTTTTTTTTTTTTCTTCATTCACATATGATTTTTCTTTCTTTCTTTCTTTCTTTCTTTTCCATACACATACTTTTTCTCTTTATTTTCTCTCTCTTGACGACTTTTCAAAGCTTTCAATTCTCCCTTTTCTCGCATGCATACAATCTGAATTTTTTAAATAAATCATGCTAGAGACGAGACGAAACTTTGAAAATAGGTTGTGTTCAAGGAATACGATGTTCAAAAGAGGTGTATAGGTTTGGGTATGGAATTCGGCGATGTACATGACTTCCGTTGTGAAAGACATGTTACCGAATGAATGACGAGGCTAGCAACAAAAGATAAGCACAAGGACATGATCATTGCTTGAAATTAAAACCCACCAAGAGAGAAGGGTCCTAGCCTAACTCATCGTGCTAATCACACTTATGGTGGAGCGAAAAAAATAAACTTGGCTTTGGATAGGAATTTTTTTATACTCTCAACTTGGAAAAAGAGGTTTTGCTAACCTTTATTACAAGGGTTTTAATATAATTTTCAGAACTGAAATCCTCCAATTTTTAGCATCGAACATAGCACAACTAGCATGTGAAGCTCAAGATCGAAGTGCGGTATGGGTACTTTAAGTGCAGCGATTCCACTAAGCACCACGGTAAACGATTTTCAAACCACATACTTGTGTTCATATATCAAGAATCGAAGATTAGACAAACAAGTAAATAAAGATAAACAATACAAAAAACACAAAGATATATGTAAAAACTCTTTTTATTTGGTTTTCTTGACTCAACACTAATTTAAGACACTTGCAAAAATTTAAAAACAGAATCGAAAACTAAAGACTTATTAAAACGCTAAGACTCTCACACGAAGATTAAACCGAACCTAAATTTGAAGTTCAAAAGCTAAGGCTAGCGAGCTAGCTCTCCCCCACACTTAAAACATACGACGTCCTCGTCGTATCGTACAAAAACCAAAGGGGAAAACTAGATCTAATGGTACTTCGAGCAAGCTTTGCACCACTTGCCTCTCATGTTTCCAACCATGCCAAAAAGCTTGCGCACGTTACGGTTAAGGAACTTGTAGTCATCTTCAACTACGCGCTCCAAGTCCTCCATACGCTGCTTCATCGCTTCCATGGTTTGAAGACACTCGTCGGCCGACGCGTAGAGAGCCGCGATGGATTGACTCGCAAAATCGACAACACACCGGATGCAATCCGAAGGGGTCGTCGCCGCCATAATCTCCACCGTTGTCACCACCGTCGTCGCCACCTCCATTGCTGTCGCCTTCGCCACCGCCGTTGCCGTTGCCGTTGGGGCCCTCGGGAGTCCTTTCATAGGGCTGTTCGCCCCAATCGTCATCGTCTCTACCAGCAGCCGCCCACGAGCTCGGGCTACGATCGTCGGAGTAGTCGCTATCCCCATATTCCTTAGGCTCCGGCGACACCTCCTTGTAATCCTTACGCTTGATGCCTTGGAGACGTGCCGACCTTCGAACGGGTGTAGGGACCCTCTCTCCCTTTGACTGGGTAGCGAGATGCAAGAGGCCTCGGTCGGGACACGTCCTCCGCAACGGACACGTGCGGTCCTCTTGACCGGTAGCTTGACCCTCGCATCGCATCGCCTCCTCCATCGATGGCTTCTTGGCTTCTACCTTCAACTCTAAGCTTTTTGGAGGCTCAATGGTCGCTACAAGGGTGCAACACATTGCTTGAAACGTTTGATTCTCGAGCTCCCAATTCGGCCAAATATATAGTCCCGAGAGAAAAGCCCCGGGGAACCTTATTTTCCTTTTTTTACACTTCCCTTAAAATTTTCTCGACCAAACAAGGAAGTCGAAAAGGAGCAATTCGGGCGAAATTCTGGGACACGGCGTCGGCCCCCGCCCGGGCCGATCCTCTTTCGGCCGGCGGCCCACTCCCGCCGGGGGCCGGCCGGGCCGGGTTTTTGCACACCGCCCCTATTTTTTTCGTCCTCACCCCGTGGAAAAAAGTTGGCCCGCGAACTCTTCGCGAAAACCCGTAAAGCTAAAAGAAAAATTATTTACGTAAGTTGGTGCCTTGTTTTTCGTCCGAGGCGGGACGTTCGGGCTCTTCCTCCATGGTAAAGACGTCAACATGATGAACGGGCACGATGTCGGGTTCGTAGTAAACCTTAAGCCGCCGTCCATTCACCACAAATTGATCGCCGTTTATATCCATAATGGTTACCGCTCCGTTGGAGAACACCGATGAACAACATAAGGTCCGTCCCACTTGCTTTGCAATTTCCCCTTTCCGAAGGTTTTAAACCTCGAATTGTAGAGGAGGACCTTATCTCCTTCTTTGAATTCTTTTTTCTTCAATCTTTTATCATACCACCTTTTGATTCTCTCTTTGTATATGCTTGCGTTGCCATAAGCTTTCAACCTCAACTCCTCTAGCTCGCTTATTTGAATTCTCCGTTTCACTCACCGCGGCATCGAGATCAAGGTTCATCTCTTTAACCGCCCAATAGGCTTTATGTTCTAACTCAACCTAAGGTGGCAAGCTTTTCCATAGACGAATTGATAAAGGGGTCATACCTACCGGTGCTTTAAACGCAGCTCGATAAGCCCATAAAGCGCCGTCTAATTTCTTCGACCAATCCTTGCCTCCCTTCTCTATGGTCTTGTTGGGTATGCTTTTCAATTGCCTATTTGACGTCTCCGCTTGTCCGTTGGTTTGTGGGTGATAGGCCGTGGAGACCCTATGCTCAATTCCCAACTTGGACAAGCACTTTTTAAAGTTCTCTCCGGGGAAATGAGTTCCTCCATCACTTATCAAGATTCTCTTGATGTACCGAAACTGTGGAAAAATCACGTTCTTGATCATAGTGATGGACTCCTCCGTGGAAGCTTTACGACATGGTATAGCCTCTACCCACTTGGATACGTAATCGACCAGTAACAAGTATATACTCGAATCCAAATGAGTTTTTAAAAGGGCCCATGAAGTCTATGCCCCATACATCGAATATGTCGACTGTGCAAGTTGTATTTCAAAGGCATAGAATTTCTTTGAGAGATGTTTCCGGCTCTTTGGCATTCGGGGCATGACGCAACATATCTTTTAGTATCTTCATGCATCTTCCGACAATAGAATCCGCTCGACCATACTTTGGCTTCTGGCCGAGAATGGCTATAGTGCCCACCGTACTCCCGCCGAGTGGCACTTCCTTAGAATCTCAAGCCTCTCTTCTTTTGGCACGCATCTTCTCATCACTCCATCATTGCCAAGCTTGAAGAGGTATGGTGCGTCCCAAAAATATTCCTCTTACTTGCGTAAATTATCTTCCTTTGAGTGTTCTTGTCTAGATGATCGAGGGGAATCTTTCGAATCGCGCGAATGATGTCGCTCATCCAAGTATCTTTATCAAGCACTCCATAGAGGTGGCCATCTCTTGTCCTTGTCTTCTATGGGCTCCTTATCATCTTGCCCACGATTCATCCTATGTAAAATGATCGGCCACAACATTCTCCACCCCCCTTTTTATCACGACTTTCAATATCGAACTCTTGGAGAAGAAGGATCCAACGAATCAAACGAGGTTTAGCTTCCTTTCTTAGCCAAGAGATATCTTTATGGCCGCGTGATCCGTGCAAACAATGACTTTCGGGAGTTCACGATGTAGGATCTGAATTTTTCGAAAGCGAATACCACCGCTAGCAATTCTTTTTTCGTAGTAGCGTAATTTAATTGCTGCCCCACTAAGAGTTTTGCTAGTTTAGTAAACGGCGTGAACTCGGCCTTCCTTTCTTTGTCCCAAGACTGCGCCTACGCAGCGTAGTCACTCGCGTCACACATGATCTCGAAAGGTTGGCTCCGATCCGAGGTTGGATGATGGGAGCACTCACCAACGCATTTTTTTTCAAGGTCCGAAACGCCGCTGGACACTCCCTCTCATCAAAGTCGAAAGCCCCATCTTTTTGAAGAAGGTGTGTTAAAGGCTTAGTGATCTTCGAGAAGTCCTTTATAAATCTTCTATAGAATCCGGCGCATGGCCTAGAAAGCTCCTTAAGGACTTAATATCCGTAGGAGGTGGGAGTTGCTCAACCGTCTCTACCTTTGCCTTGTCCACTTCAATTCCTCTCTTGGATATAACATGTCCGAGCACTATGCCTTGCTTAACCATGAAGTGGCACTTTTCCCAATTTAAAACCAAATCTACCTCCGCACACCTTGTAAGGACCTTTTCTAAGTTTGCTAAGCAATCCATGAATGTCTTCCTCAGAAACCAAGCGAAAATCATCCATAAACACTTCAACAATTTCTTCGATGAATTCGAAATACTACCATCATGCAACGTTGAAAAGAGGCCGAGCGTTGACAGTCGAAGGGCATCCTCCTATATGCAAACGTTCCGTAAGGACATGTAAATGTTGTCTTATGTTGATCTTCCGGTGAATGGGAATTTGCATGAACCCCGAGTATCCATCGAGAAAGCAAAAATAAGCGTGGTTGCTAACCTCTCGAGCATCTCGTCTATGAACCCGTAGGGGGAAGTGATCTTTCTTCGTCGCTTTGTTAAGCTTACTTCGCAATCAATACACATCCGCCACCCTATTTACGGTTCTGCGTATCAATTCGTTCTTCTCACCGGGGGGGACAAACCTCCTTTCTTCGCAGACACAATGTACCGGCTCACCCATTCGCTATTTGGAACCTGGTAGATGATCCCCCATCAAGTAACTTGATAACCTCTTTCTTTACTACCTCTCGCATGGCATGGGTTAGCCTCCTTTGGTGGTCCACTACAAAGCTATATCGTGTCTTCCATCGTGTATACGATGAGTGCAAAAGGTCAAGCTAATACCTTTGAGATCGTTAATTGAATATCCAATCACCTTCCTATGTTTTTTAATAAAATCGGCAACGCTTCATTTTCTTCGGGACTCAAACTCGTCGCTCACAATGATCGGATAAGTTTTGTCTCGGGGCCTGTAAAATTCATATTTTAACTTTGGGCAAAGGTTTAAGGTCTACTTCTCGTGCACTTGTGGCTCCTGCTTGATTTCTCCTATGTCTTCGAACTTTTCTTCCTCCACGCTACCATCATGCGGCTCTAAGCCTTTTGTTGCTTCCTCTAGTTCTTCATCTTTGCTGATTACTAATTTGATTTTCCATCGCTTCTTGCAGCGGGTCTCTTAAGGGTTTCAACAAAACAAAGACTATCTATCTCTTCTATTTCTTTCATCTTCGGGAGGAAAAGGAGTAAGGTGTTTAGAAGCACGAAGAAAGTTATATGTGTACTTTGTTCCATTAAGGTTCATTGCTACTTTGCTCTCTCCGGCATCTAACACTTCGCATCAACTAACTTAAGAAAAGGCCTACCTAAGATTATATGATCAGAATTACCATGGTAAGCATCAATAACAAAGAAATCTACAGAGCATAGTTTCTAGAAATTTTTACTTTCATGTTGCAAGCAATACCTTAGAGGTTTGATAAGCTCTACCATCTCCCATAATTAATTTCGTTGATGTTGGAGCTAAGTCTAGGTTGTGGTATTGAACTTTATCGTAAATTCTAGAAGATAGAACACTTACTTGGGCTCCGATGTCGCATAAGGCTTTGCATTGAACTCCGTTGATCTCGCAACTCGCTGCGTCATCTTCTCTTCTTCTTCGGGATCCGATCGAATAAATTCCAGCAAGGCGAGCGTATGGTGATGCTTCTGGCTTGATCCCCATGATCCTCTTCACCTCGCAATATGTTCCGCATCCACCACATCATCTCCAAAGAGCTTTTCAAAAATCTCACCGGTGGTTTCGAGGTCGTATGAATTTTCATCTTTCCTCTCCTGTGGGAAATCGACTTCCATAATGCTCTTGCCATTCCCCTTTGATTAGGGGAACTGTCTTCTCTCGTCGAATACTTCTCCGTAATCAATAGGAACCCAGTCCATCGGCTCGAACTCCTCTAGTGGCTTCGGCGCTTGACATGCTTCTCGAAGTTCGTCTCATTTCGTGCGTCGAAGTCGACGTTTGGTGTAGTTCTTGACTTGGTGTGTTCTTGTTCTTGTTTCTCCATGATCGGCTCCTCTTTTTTTACTCTACAGGTTGCCTCTTTAGAAAAATCAGCAAGCTTTTTCTTCCTTGGAATTAAATCGGCTCTTCCGCAAGTCTTGTTTCCCAATCTCTTCGCATGGCACTCGCTTTGCTAACTTTTTGTAGAAGTTGGGCGGCTTCCGTGAGTGTTTTCTCCATGAGATCCCCACCTGCACACATTTCGACGTGTCGCATGCAACTAGGGGTTAGGGAAAAGAAAATGTATGCAAGAGTACGGTCACCTATGGGAAACAGTTTGGTCCTTGTTCTATTAATTCATTAAACCTTTCCTCCAGGCTTGGTCTATCCCTTCCCCTCTTCTCCTTGCATAAAATTGATCACTTGCTCCTTAGATGTTGAACCTTGCTCATTGGAAAGAACTTCTCGCAAAACTTCTTTGTCAACTTGTTCCAATTGCCTTCAACTTCAAAGGATGCAACCGAATACCATGTCTCAAGCTTTGCCCGTGCGGGAGAAAGAGATTCCATTTGAACCATTCATCGGGAACTCCTTCTTGACGCACCGTGTTGCATATTGTCGTGAAATCCCTTATGTGTCTATATGTCTTCCTAGAATTCATCCCTTCAAATGGGCTTCCGCTCACCATCTTCATGATCTTGGATTTAATTTCATACTTGGTCGCTTCGAGCTTCGAATCCGACTCTTGTACCTTTATGTCTTCACATCGAGGGCTAGCGTAATCCCTTAATGATTTCTCCGGTTCTTCCACGGGTTGATTAACGAACTCCATCTAGACAATAAGATAAAAACAAAAACAAAAAAGAAACAAGTGTTTTTCTGATAATATATGTTAGATATAGCAAATAAAAGATAAACTAAAATATAAAACTAAGTTAGATGCAAATCAAACGATGTAAACTAACTTACTCCCCGACAACGAGCGCCGGAAAAAGGGGCTTGTTGACGGATAAAAGACGTATCCCTCTACGATCCGCAAGCGTACGGACCCCACACCTTTTTCACCACGGGATTCCCAAGGTTCTTGTCAATCCGCGGAGCAAGGGGATTACAAGCGTTCGATCAACAACGACACACTAGCTACTAAAACCCTAACTACTATTATACTAGAAAACACTTAACTACACTAGAGAGAATGATAAACGATCAAGAGAGAAGACACTCGCCCACGGGTCTACGATACTAGAGCATGCAATCGCTTAAAGACATGAAAAACCAATCTAATCTATCGGGGTTGTGACCACGGTTTCGCCCTTTCCCTCCTCTCGTACTTGTCACTACGCGAAGGTATTCATGACTAGACCTTTGATGGCCACGGCGTATTGAATGGATCCAAGGAAGCATTGGAGCTCGTACTCCCTCTACGGCACGGTAGCTAACCTTTAAGCATTAAAGTATATTCAACACAAGATGATAGATAGAAAATCCAGACAAAGTGCGATTACATCTCAAGATCGATTACAACCCATGGACGAATGAGAAGATTACCCCATCAAGGTGCTGATCATGGCACCGTTGATCATGGTTTCCCTTCCGTCGGTGTCTTCCTCCTTCTCCACGAGAGGGTGCTTCCTTCGAGGTGGTTGATCTCCAGCCGGAGATCCTCCTCCTCTCTCTCTAGCTTGTGGATGGCCTTCTGGTGCGAATAAACTCCTCTCTCTCTGTTGGCGGCGCGTCGGGGGTTTTAGGGTCGAAGATCCTTCGAGGGCAAGGAAGACGGGACCGAACCGGTGCCCGAAGTGGGCTGGGCCGATCCGACTGGGCCGGCCGGCCCAGGCCCAGTTTCGGCCCGGTTCGGTCGCCCTTTTTGCTCCGTGGGTCCTCGTGCACTTATCTACTTCGCCCCCTCCACTTGGATGATTTTGACGCTGTTATCCTCGCGATCAAGATGAAGGCTCTCTTTGCATGAAGTTTGATCTTTTACGCTTCAATCCCAGGGGTGTTCCTCGTAACACTTCGGTCCTCACCACCATTGGAAGTAATTTCGGCGAACTCATGAACACGAACAAGACTCCATGAATGCTCCTTGAACTTATTGCGAATCCGTCCTTTATGTCCATGATTTCCTACATAAACACAACACTTCCAAATGCATGCACAAAGATGAACTTGTTATATGATTAGCATGCCTAGTGGCGTTAGTTCCATAATCAAATCCAAACCGAAGTGTAATGAACATGCTAGGTGCACCAAAATACTGCAGATCAACATCTCCCCCACATAGCTCTTGTCGTCCTCGACAATGCTACGTAAAAGAACTTCGTCCAAGGAGTGTAATCGTGTACCACTTATCCTTCTTCACAAGTTAGTCAATCCCTTCATCTTTAATACATAAACACAAAGTAATGATAATCAAACATAAACATGGGCGTTTAGAATTTTTACCACGTCAAGATTTACCCCACAACTCAAACCTTTCACTTGAAGTCTTCAATTTCAGCCATGCTTACTCCTTTGCTTCCATCGGAGGGGTTTTATGGTTTTCAAAACAAAAATTCCTGCAACAAGTATTAGACAAAAACCTTTCTCCAAGCTCTCTCAAGTCACTCATATGAAGTGTCTAACCTAACAAAATTTTATAAAACTCTCACCTCCCATTAATCTCTCATATATCATGTAAAAGTGGAGCTATAGGTAGGGCTGGCGCAATCAACACAAGTATTGTCAAACCAAGAACTTCCTCTAATGGTTGTCTACCTTTCAAAGCCAATGATCATGAGAATTAACCATATGTAGGGATATCAAGGATGAGAAGATTTAGAATGGTGGACATGTGCAAGGGCAAAGAAATTGTGACTTCAAACGATGATATTCCTCGTTGTCGGATTGCATGGTTGGAAATAGAGTAAAAGTTTCGTCTCACAATCAACGTGACATCCTTCCTTGCTTTATTTTTTTTTCTTTTCTTTCACTTGATCCATCCCTCTCATATCTTCATTGCTAACTCATCTTTCTCTCTTTTTCTTTTCTTCTTTCATTCACATATGATTTTTTCTTTCTTTCTTTCTTTCTTTTCCATACACATACTTTTTCTCTTTATTTTTCTCTCTCTTGACAACTTTTCAAAGCTTTCAATTCTCCCTTTTCTCGCATGCATACAATCTGAATTTTTTTTAAATAAATCATGCTAGAGACGAGACGAAACTTTGAAAATAGGTTGTGTTCAAGGAATACGATGTACAAAAAGTGTATAGGGTTGGGTATGGAATCCGGCGGTATTCATGACTTTCGTTGTGAAAGTCATGGGCTGAATATATGGCAGGCTAGCAACAAAAGATAAGCACAAGGACATGATCATTGTCGAAATTAAAACTCACCAAGAGAAGGGTCTAGCACTGTCATCGTGCTAATCACACTTATGGTGGAGCGAAAAAAATAAACTTGGCTTTGGATAGGAATTTTTTTCTTACTCTCATCTTGGAAAAAGAGGTTTTGCTAACCTTTATTACAAGGGTTTTAAAATAATTTTCAGAACTGAAATCCTCAATTTTTAGCATCGAAAATAGCACAACTAGCATGTGAAGCTCAAGATCGAAGTGCGGTATGGGTACTTTAAGTAGTAGCGATTCCACTAAGCACCACGGTAACGTCTTTCAAACCACATACTTGTGCTCATATATCAAAGAATCGAAGATTAAACAAACAAGTAAATAAAAGATAAACAATACATAAAACACAAAGATATATATAAAGACTCTTTTTATTTGGTTTCTTGACTCAACACTAATTTAAGACACTTGCAAAAATTTTAAAACGGAACTCAACTAAAAGATATTAAAACACTAAGACTCTCACACGAGAAGATTAAACCGAACCTAAACTTGAAGTTCAAAAGCTAAGGCTAGCGAGCTAGCTCTCCCCACACTTAAAACATACGACGTCTCCATTCGTATCTTACAAAACCAAAGGGGAAAACTAGATCTAGTGGTACTTCGAGCAAGCTTTGCACCACTTGCCTCTCATGTTTCCAGTATGCCGAAAGTTTGCGCACGTTGCGGTTAAGGAACTTGTCGTCATCTTCAACTACGCGCTCAAGTCCTCCATACGGCGCCTCGCCGGCTTCCATGGCTTGGAGAGCATTCGTCGGCTGCAGCATTGTGAAAGTCCGCGATGGATTGACGGCAAACTCGGCCGGCTTCGGATGCAATCCCGAAGGTCGTCACCGTCGCCATGTCTCTCCACCGTTGTCACCACGTGTTAGCCACCTCCATTGTTGTCGCCTTCGCCACCGTATTTGCGTCGCCATTGGGGCCCTCGGGAGTCCTTTCATAGGGCTGCTCGCCCCAGTAATCTCATCGTCTCTACGACGGCCCAGCCACGAGCTCGGGCTACGATCGTCGGAGTAGTCGCTATCCCCATAATCCTTGGGCTCGGCGACATCTCCTTGTAATCTTTGCGCTTGATGCCTTGGGCGTGCGGAGCCTTCGAACGGAGTGTAGGGACCTTCTCTCCTTTGACGGGGTTGTGAGATGCAAGAGCTCGGTCGGGACACGTCCTCGCGGATCGTGCGGTCCTCGCCAACGGGTAGCTTGACCTCGCATCGCATCGCCTCCTCCATGTCGATGGCTTCTTGGCTTCCTACCTTCAACTCTAAGCTTTTTGGAGACTCCGTGGCTGCTACAAGGGTGCAACACATTGCTTGAAAGGTTTGATTCTCGAGCTCCCAATTCGGCCAAATATATAGTCACGAGAGAAAAGCCACAGGAACCTTATTTTTCCTTTTTTACACTTCCCTTAAAATTTTAAGACCAAACAAGGAAGTCAAAAAGGAGCACTTCGGGCGGGGTCGGGGGACATCGGGCATCGGGCCCCGCCGCGCCGGTCCGCACAGGCGGCCGGCCTACTGCCTCGGGGGCGGGACGGTCCGTTTTGCCGCCTATTTTTTTCTTTACCCGGCCCACGGAAAAAGTTGTGATTAATCTTCGAAAAACTCCAGAAGAAAGCTAAAGAAAAATTATTCTGAGAAGTTGGTGCCTTGTTTTCGTCCTAGGCGGGACGTTCGGGCTCTTCCTCCATGGTAAAGACGACTAGAGGGGGGGGGGTGAATAGTCGAACCTGAAAATCACAAACTTTTTCGCAGCTGTTAGACCAGGTCCGGAGACTCCGGATATTTTTCCGGATACTCCGGGAAATCCGGAGAATCCGGGAAAATGTCCGATAGTCCGCCCGCTAAAGGGGGGATTAAATCGACGGAATTTAAACTTGCTCAAAAGTAAATCTGTGAAAATAGGTAATGCACCGAGGTGATATAAGCCCGTTTATCCACTTAAAACCTGTAGGAACCTCGGCACGAAGTAGATCGGCACCAAACCCTAGATAAGTGTTCAAGCAAGATACAAGCATGCAACAAGATGAACAAGCACAAGAAAACACGAGGATTTGTTACCGGAGTTCAACCTCACACCTTGAGGTCTACGTCTCCGTTGAGGTACCCACAAAGGGTGGACCTTTACACCTAGGTCACTTTCCTCCCTCTAGCGACCACAAAGATCAAGCTAGAGTTACTTACTCAATTTCGGGGTAATACAAACCTCCTTGGGCAGCCACAACCTTTGGATGCTCCAAGGCAACGCCTAGCCGGCTAGGAGCTCAAAGCTCCAAGAGTAACAAACACGAATTTTGCCAACCAAGCGAAGAACTAGGTGCTCTAGAGATGGGAAATCAGCTCACTAGCACTCTCCAAGCCCTTGCTCTCAAATCCTCTTAACTCCCTCAACAAATCTCACCAACTTTGAGCCAAAGGGAGAGATGGGAGGAGTAAATGAGGGTTGCAGCTATTCAGGACGAAAATGGCAGGGGAGCGAGAGTAAATGAAGGGGTGGAGGGGGCTTTTATACCCCCTCACCCAGAATATAGCCGTTGAGGCTTTATGACCCGGAGTATCCGGGTTAAACCCGGACTCTCCGGGAAGTCCGGAGTCTCCGGCCGGAACCCGATACTCCGCCTTCCAAGGCCAGCACCCAAGATAAGATTCCCGTGAATGTGTTGGTGCAAAGGTGTCTCTCATAGGTTTTGTTTTAGCGGCTAGAGCACCCGTTTGACCCTTGGAAGACATAATTCCTGTCCCTCTTGATAGTACGGCATTCCTAGGACTCAAATTCAAAAGTAAAAATAAATAAGCCGTCTTTGGAATCCTTTTAGAGCACCACTTCCTTTTGTGTAGTCAACGAGCCGAGCTTGATGCCATACATGATTTTAACACCGCTCATGGACTAGATAAACTCATTAGCCACTTAGGTGTGTGTCATTATATCACCAAAACCCACTTAGGGGGCCAAGATACTCTTCAATCTCCCCCTTTTTGGTGATTGATGACAACACAACTAAGTCATATAAGAGATAAACAATGAATATTTAGAGCTTTTGTAATACTCCCCCTTAATGTGTGCATTTTTTATTTTGAATATCAAAGGTCCTATTAGGGCCAATATTTTGCACAACAAGAAAAGCAGGAGGGTATTACAATAGTGGGGTGCTTGTGATGTGCAACAGATTACAAGGTGAAATGCTCATGACAGATTATGCACTCAACAAGAGATAAAAGAAATGCTGGCCGAGAAGTCCGATTCTCCGGCCAGTCCGAGTGTCCGGAAAATCCGGATACTCCGGAAAAAGTCCGGAGTCTCCGGGCTTCGCCGAAGCGACGAAAAACGGATATCACACGGTTTCAATCTAGCATAAGCCGTCCTTAGCGGATAAAAAGCGGTTAAAAAACACACCAAGCACACAAGCAAATGTCTCAAACTTACATAGTCTCACACGAGTGAATATTAGAGTTATTACAAACCGAGTTCCAAATTCAAATTATTACAAGCCAAGTTCATTGTTTCGACGACAAATAGATAATATCACTCCCCCTTTGGCATCAAGCGCCAAAAAGGAAGTGAAAGAGCAGCGGAGTCACTCGGAGTCGTCGTCCTCCTCCTCTTCTTCTTCTTCTTCATTGCCCTCCTCTTCCTCTTCTTCTTGGGCACCTTGGGCGTCCCACTCCGCAAACGGGTCATCGAACTCGGGAAGCTCGTCGTAGGGGTCGGTGGGGAGGCCAAGGTGAGACTTGATCTCGATGATGTCGCGCCGGTTCTCATTGGTCTCTCGTGGCAATGGTCTTGCACATGCTGAAAATGCTCTTGAGCACTCTCTTGATCATGGAGCCACGGTGACGACGAGGAGGTGGTGAAGGGGAACGAGCAGCCGGGCACATCATCATGGGACGGAGCTGCACTCGACGATCCAACATATTTACGGCCTTTGGGAGGCCTCTTGGCACGATCACGGAGGTGGCGAAGGGGCTCATGAACAACATCCTTGGGGTAGCGGACATTGGTCACTCTCTCAATCATATACATGAGATAGGGGGCATATGGAAGATGTTTCATTGGATCATTCATGGCCCTCCTCAACTCATTCCAAATGAAGTCGAAGACACAAAAGCCTTCTTCATCAGGTGCCATTCTATTGAGAAGATTGGGAGCAAAATACCTAAGAGCCGTCACATCTCCAATCTTAGGGTCGATAGTGGCACGGAAGAATTGATTGAGATAGTAGTAGTAAGGATTGAGTTGGTCCGCTTTGCCCTCAATGGCCGCATCTCGGCTAGGAAACATGAAGGGGAGCTCCTTGGGTTTGTATTTGTTCTCATTATGCACGGGGGTGCGCCTTTCATCCTTGGAGCCAAGACCCAACAGCCGAGAGAAGGTCATGTAGTCAATTGTGCACTTTTGGCCTTGAGTTGTCCATGTGATGGTGTTGTCATGAGGATTGAAGTAGTAGGAGCAATGGAATTGAGCCAAGATTTCTTTGTTCCAATTATACCTAAAGCCCATGATGTCGTAGAGCTCGACCTCCTTGCACTTGTCAATCACTAAGTTGAACACCGTGTTGTTGAGCTCCTCGTAATACTTCCAATCAATGTACTTCATAGGCACAATGGGTGCCATGTTCTTGGAAGCCAACTTGGGATTGCGGATCACCGATTGATAGAAGTCCCGGTGGAAGTCACACCAAAACCTAGCCTCAAGTCTCTCTCCCTTGAGATAACGATAGACATTTTCCTCCCTTTTCTCCCCGATCGCTAGGGAGTTCCTCAAGTAGTCCCCGATCATGTGCTCGGCAAATCCAAGAACCGATCCCGGATCCCTTAGCTTGATAGGTGTCTCAACCACTCGGACATTGGGTGGAAGGGTAGGGATGAGTCTAGGAGGGGTTTTAGGATAGATGTGAGCGCTACTCCTTGCTTGTGTTTAGGAGGAACTCGAGTAGGCGGGGCGGCTTTGGTGGATGTAGGGGGCTTGATGGCTCTTTTTGGGATGGGGCTTGAAGCGGGAGATTTCTTTGGTCGGCCCCTTTCCATGACGACGAGGAGGCTCGGGGGATTGCTTATAGGTTTCATCCTCAACTTCGTCATCATCACTTTCCGTTTGCTCCTCCTCCTCCGCCTCTACAATATCTTCTTCACTCCCTTCGGCATAGGATGGAGGAGGGTAACCCCGTCCGGGTCTTGAGCCGCACCGAGAGCTCTCTTGCCCCAAGGCTTCTTGCACGGCCCGAAAAGCGGCGGGGTCATGCCTAGCCTTGGTCCTCCTTTGGGTGGAGGGCTCCTCATTGCCACGGCCGACCTTCACCCCGACCATCCGAATGGATAAAAAGATATGGAAATGAGAGATTGTCAAGGGCGAAGACACGCCGCATTAGTGTTATAGGGTTGCAATGCGAACCCGGATACTCCGGAAAAAGTCCGAGTCTCCGGATTTTCTCGGAGACTCGGGTCCTTCGACCCCGGAGAGTCCGGTTTCGCAGCCGAAACCCTAAATCACAATGCGAAGAAGTTCGTCCATCCAAACCGAGAGAAAATACAGATCTAGAGCCTAAAGAGTGTTTCCTACCTATTCCCTACTAGGATACTGCAAGTGCTACGCTAGGGAAATAGATCGGGAAAGTTCCTTTTGAGAATACCTTGGGAAGAGAGGGGAAAGAGCTTGGATCCTTTGAAGCTTGAGTAGATCCTTGTTCTCCACGCCTTGGAGACTTCAAATCCTCACTCTCACGTGATTTTGATGGTTGGAAGGCAAAATCGCCTAAGGGAATGAGAGGGGGCGACGGGAGAGCAAGGCCACGGTTAGGAGATGAAGTGTGGGTGAAAAAGAAGATTTCACCGCGGTCAAAACCCTTATATACCTTTAAAACCCGGAGTCTCCGGGTCAGGTCCGGACTAATACTCGCTCCCCCTGAACTCAGCGAGTAGATTTTCAAGGAATTTGATTTAGAATGGATTTGGAAGGTTGCTTATGTGATAAATGTGAGCTTGAGCAGTATCAACACCTTGGACTAGTCACAAACAAGCAAAGAGAACAATAGTCCAAGTGTTGTACCTAAAGATCCAAAAAAGTTTTTAAAAACAAATGCAATACAAGCCTTTTCACAAATCTTTTGTTTTAAAAGTCCCGTACTAGGTCACTCAAATATGTGCATGATCTCAAGCCAATTTACGAGAATCCAAGATATTTAGCTCACTCCTCAAAGCACAAAACCTTAGTTCATAAAGAGGCTTTGTGAAGATATCGGCTAGTTGCTTGTCGGTGCTCACATGACTTAAAGCGATATCTCCTTTGGCTTCGTGGTCTCTCAAGAAATGGTGTCTTATGTCTATGTGCTTTGTTCTTGAGTGGTTTACGGGGTTGTTTGCTAGCTTAATGGCACTCTCGTTGTCACACAAGAGTGGCACCTTGCTAAACTTGCAACCAAAGTCTCTCAAAGTGAGCCTCATCCAAAGTAGTTGAGCACAACAAGCGCCGGCTGCAACATACTCGGCCTCGGCGGTGGAAAGGGCAACAGAGTTTTGTTTCTTGGAACTCCAAGACACCAAGGACCTTCCAAGGAATTGGCAAGTCCTGGATGTACTCTTTCTATCTACTTTGCAACCGGCATAATCCGAATCGGAGTAGCCAAGTAGATCGAAAGTGGAGCCCTTAGGATACCATAAACCAAGGTTAGGAGTATGAACCAAGTATCTAAAAATTCTCTTAACGGCCATTAGATGGCACTCCTTAGGATTAGCTTGAAACCTTGCACACATGCACACACTAAGAATAATATCGGGCCTAGATGCACAAAGGTAAAGTAAAGAACCAATCATGGAGCGATATACCTTTTGATCGATGCTTTTGCCTTCTTCATTTAGATCAAGATGTCCATTTGATGGCATAGGTGTTTTGATGGGCTTGGCATTGTTCATGTCAAACTTCTTAAGCATGTCGTGGGTGTACTTGGTTTGACTTATGAAGGTGCCATCCTTGAGTTGCTTGATTTGAAAACCGAGAAATAATTTCAACTCGCCCATCATTGACATCTCGAATCTTTTAGTCATAATCCTACTAAACTCATCAACCCAAATTTGATTAGTAGAGCCAAATATGATATCATCAACATATATTTGACATACAAACAAATCATTGCCTTGTTTACGAGTGAAGAGAGTAGGATCGACTTTGCCTATTTCAAAGCCTTTCTTTAAGAGAAAATCCTTAAGGCATTCATACATGCTCTAGGAGCTTGCTTGAGCCCATAGAGCGCCTTGTGGAGCTTGTAGACGTGGTTTGGGAGTTGTGGATCTTCAAAGCCCGGTGGTTGCTCAACATAGACTTCTTCGGAGATTGGACCATTCAAGAAGGCACTCTTGACATCCATTTGATGTAGCTTGAAGTTGTGATGAGTGGCAAAGGCTAGGAGTATACGAATTGCTTCAAGTCTTGCCACCGGTGCATAAGTTTCTCCAAAGTCTAAGCCTTCTACTTGAGTATAACCCTTTGCAACCAATCTAGCTTTGTTCTTGGTCACCACGCCATCTTCATCTTGTTTGTTGCGAAACACCCACTTGGTTCCAATCACATTTTGTTTGGGGCATTCCACTAAGGACCAGACTTCATTCCTAGTGAAGTTGTTGAGCTCTTCTTGCATTGCCATCACCCAATCAGCATCTCCAAGAGCATCTTCGACCCTAAGAGGTTCCAACATGGAAACAAACGAGTAATGTTCACAAAAATTTGCTAATCTTGAACGAGTTGTTACCCCTCTACGAATGCTTCCAAGTATGT
Organism: Cenchrus americanus; assembly: GCA_947561735.1. Lineage (NCBI taxonomy): Eukaryota > Viridiplantae > Streptophyta > Magnoliopsida > Poales > Poaceae > Cenchrus > Cenchrus americanus. The sequence continues at coordinate 295,493,040 of OX387241.1, forward strand.
TATCAACGGGATGATCCCGTTGAACACTTTGTCGAACTCTTGGATGCGGGTCGGATACTTCTTGTTGAATCAAGTCCTCATCTCCTTGACCGCACCGTGACGTTTCAAGAAGCGGGTCCGAGTCTCCGGGCTTATCTCCGGATTCTCCGAAAATCCGGAGTCTCCGGTTTTTGCCGGATACTCCGGTTGCGCGGAAATTGGGCAGATCCGTAGTATCCTCAATTATGCAAAGTCCTCATCATCATCTTCTTGAGGCTTGATTTCTCCAATGTCCATCCTCCTTATAGCCTTTTCGCGGGTACTTCCTTGCCTACACACAATTCATCAACTTGCTCCTCTTGAGAGCCATTAGAATCAAACGTCAAGTCACACGTGACTTCAACACAACCGGTGGTTTTGTTGAGGACACGATAGCCATGAGCGTTTGAGGCGTAACCAAGAAAGATACCTTCATCAACTTTAGATGCAAACTTAGAGCTTTTGGGCTTCTTGTTGAGAATGAAGCACTTACAACCAAAAACTCTAAAGTAAGAGACATTAGGCTTTTTACCAATTAGGAGCTCATAGGCGGTCTTGTGGCGAAGCTTGTGAAGATACAAACGGTTGATAGCATGACACGCCGTGTTAATTGCTTCCGCCCAAAAACTATCCGAAGTCTTGTACTCATCAAGCATGGTTCTTGCGGCTTCAATAAGAGTTCTATTCTTCCTCTCTACAATCCCATTTTGTTGTGGAGTGTATGGGATGGAGAGATCATGACCAATGCCTTCTTCATCAAGATACTCTTCAATGTTGGTGTTCTTGAACTCGGTGCCATTGTCACTTCTTACTCTTTTGATCTTCACATCAAACTCATTTTGGGCTCTTGTTGCAAATTTCTTGAATATCTCATGAACTTTGCTCTTGTCTTTCATAAAGAATACCCAAGTGTATCATGAGTAATCATCAACAATGACAAATCCATACTTGTTTCCCCCAATACTAACATAGGCTATCGGACCAAAGATATCCATGTGAAGTAGTTCCAATGGCCTTGTGGTAGACACAATGTTTTTGGCGTGATGAGGAGCACCAACTTGTTTTCCGGCTTGACAAGCACTACAAATTCTATTTTTCTCAAAATGAACGTTTGTTAGTCCTAGGATGTGTTCCCCCTTTAGAAGCTTATTGAGATTGTTCATCCCAACGTGAGCTAGTCGACGATGCCAAAGCCAACTCAAGCTAGACTTTGCCAATAAGCATGTATCAAGTTGGGCTTTATCCGATGAAAAATCCACCAAGTAAAGCCTTCCCTTGAGTTCACCCTTAAAGGCAACGGAGTCATCGCCCCTTCTAAAGACGGTCACACCCTCATTAGTGAACAAACAATTGTAGCCCATCTCGCAAAGTTGTGAGACGGACAACAAGTTGTAGTACAAAGATTCAACCAAATAAACATCGGAAATTGAATGATTGATTGAGATAGCAATTTTACCAAGACCAATAACCATTCCTCCACCATTGCCTCCAAAGGCAATGCTTTCCGTAGGATTTTCAATCATATCACAAGATGTAAACATTTTCTTCTCTCCGGTCATATGATTTGTGCATCCACTATCAATCACCCATTTGGTTCCACCGGAGGAGTATGCCTACAAAACAAATTATGCTTGTGTTTTAGGTACCCAAGTGGATTTGGGTCCTAGAGTGTTAGTCACAAGAATCTTGGGCACCCACACACTCCTTTTTATCATTGTTCCTTTTGTGCGAGGCCCTACATACTTGGCAACCACCTTACCCTTGTGGTTCCAAATCAACACATAATCGGCATAAAAACTATCTTGTGATGCATAAGGTTTGGGCTTCTTGATAGACTTGTTTGGCTTCGAATGTGATGCTTGTGAGGTTACTTGGGTGCTCTTGAACTTGATTGGAGTGTTGTATCTCACTTGATTGTCATGCTTCTTGACACCCATTTGCTTCATCCCGTGCACCACATTCCTTGTTCCCATACCTTTTGTGGTGGTTCTTGATGAATGGGATGGGGTGTTTTGTACCTTGTTCTTGCTTGCCAAGCCCCTTCCCATCCTCAAAGCCAAACTTCTTCATGTAGCTTGACCCAAAACCTTTGGTGTGGTTTTCAAACTCACCTCTCTTGGTTTCTTTCTTCTTTTCAATTATAAGTGAGTTTGACAACCTAGCAATTTCCTTTCTCATGGCATTCATCTCGGCAACATTAGTAGCACAAGCATTTACATCAAATTTATAGCATCTAGAACAACCTTTGCTTGTTGATGTTTGAGAGTTGAGAGAGCATCATTAGATAAAGTTGTAGCATTGTTCTTGAGGTTGTCAAGTTGAACTTCTAATGCTATGTGACTAGTCTTTAAGCTATCAATGCTCTTTTGAAGTTCAAGCTTTTCATCCTCAATTTTCTTGCAAGCATCCTTAGCTAGGAAAGATTCCCTAGTTAATTCATCTACTAACAACTTTTCTTTAGCTAGGGATTTCTTGAGGTTAAGAATTTCTTTCTCCTTTTCCTTGAGCGAGTCCTCTTGCACCTTGAAACCCTTCTTTTCAATTACAAGGGCATCCTCAAGGGCAATGGTTTTCTCCCGCTCAAGCCTAAAGAGTTCTTCTTGCACCTCAAGAGTCCCATCTCTATTCTCAATTTCTTTCATTAGAAACATAATTTTCTTGGTTTCCTTTTTACCAAAGCTAGTGATCATTTTTTCAAAGTCGAAATCATTTTCACTATCATTATCTAGAGGAGGGGTAGGAGTGTCAACCTTGGAGCCCCTAGCCATGATGCAAGTGTGGGTGAAGTCATCTTCATCATCGGTGAGATCTTCAAATAATGATGACTTGTTGATTGGTTCCTTGATGGTTATGGTAGCAAGACCGGCTTCTATGTCGGAGTCGGAGCTATCATCATTTGAATCCCACTCTTCACCCAAATGAGCTTCACCAACTTCCTTTCTCTTGTTCTTGTCAAACTTGTTGGTGTCTCTTCTTCTCACCTTTATGTTAGGGCACTCCGCAATGAAATGTCCCTCCTTTCCACATCCAAAGCATGGTCTCTTTGAGGATCTCTTGGTCTTGATCTTGTCCTTGTCCTTGTTCTTGTTGAGGAACCCACTTCTCTTGAACATCTTGTTAAACTTCCTCACAAAGAGAGCCATTTGTTCGGGGCTCATGTCCATGTCACTATCTTCATCATCATCTTCCTCGGCCATGATTCTTGAGGTTGATGAGATTGACCTTTTCTCCTTGCTAGATGCCTTGAGGGCCACTCCCTTGTTCTTCTCAAGTTGTTCATGCATCTTTGACATCTCTTGTGAGAGCTTGGACTCCTTGACGGTGATAAGGTGTTCTTCCATTCTTCCAATCACATCCGCGGAGTGAACTTGTTGAATCCTCTCTTCTCCCTTATGAGGGTGGGGAGTTGAACATCCCTTGCCATGTATGCGGAGAGGATCTTGTCAACTACTTCTCTTCTTCCCCATCTTGTACTTCCAAGAGATTTGATCTTGTTGATGATCTTGTTCAATCGGTTGTACATGTCTTGTGGTAATTCATCGTCCTTGATGACAAACCGGTTGAGCTCACTTTCTAAGGCTCGGATTCTTCCTTCCCTTACTTGCTTTGTCCCTTCATGATTGATGAACAAGGTGTCCCACACTTCTTTGGCGGACTTCAATCCATCTACCTTGTCATATTCTTCGGCCGTGAGTGAACTCTTGATGATGCGGATAGCTTGATAGTTTCTTTGTATCTCATTTGCTTGATCTTGAGTTAGCGTCGCATCACCACTTGGAAATGTAATTCCCCCTGTTCACAATAGTCCAAAGTGCGGGATTCACCGCCATCAAATACTCCTCCATCGAGTTCTTCCACTTGGAATAGCCGGTTCCATCAAATTGGGGTATCTTCCCAATGTGGCTAGAACCCGATGGATGGTTAAAAGATAAGCGAGAGTAATCGAAAGAGGTTCGAGTGTAATCCCTTGATGGTCGACGAGCGGAGCGGGTGGATCTTGCATCATCGAATTCTTCGTCCTCACTATCGGAGGACTCATCACCTCTTCCGGCGCTTGATGACTAGTGCTTGCACCACGCATGTTGTCTCCTCGAGGTGGAGGAGGCATGCTAACAACATTGTTGATGGGATCACCCTCGGTGAGAGGCGTGGCTTGATCATTTGGATTCGACATCTTCTTGACTCCAAGCGGTTAGGCTTCAAATACGGAGCACCAAGCTCTAATACCAATTGAAAGGATCTAGATGTCGACTAGAGGGGGGGTGAATAGTCGAACCCGAAAATCACAAACTTTTTCGCAATCGTTATACTGTGTCCGGAGACTCCGGATATTTTTCCGGATACTCCGGAAATCCGGAGAATCCGGGAAAATGTCCGGATAGTCCGGCCCGCTAAAGGGGGATTAAATCGACGAGAATTTAAACTTGCTCAAAAGTAAATATGTGAAAATAGGTAATGCACCGAGGTGATATGAGCTCGTTTATCCAGCTTAAAACCCTTAGGAACCTCAAGCACGAAGTAGATCGGAACCAAACCCTAGATAAGTGTTCAAGCAAGATACAAGCATGCAACAAGATGAACAAGCACAAGAAAACACGAGGATTTGTTACCGGAGTTCAACCTCACACCTTGAGGTCTACGTCTCCGTTGAGGTACCCACAAAGGGTGGACCTTTACACCTAGGTCACTTTCCTCCCTCTAGCGACCACAAAGATCAAGCTAGAGTTACTTACTCAATTTCGGGGTAATACAAACCTCCTTGGGCAGCCACAACCTTTGGATGCTCCAAGGCAACGCCTAGCCGGCTAGGAGCTCAAAGCTCCAAGAGTAACAAACACGAATTTTGCCAACCAAGCGAAGAACTAGGTGCTCTAGAGATGGGAAATCAGCTCACTAGCACTCTCCAAACCCTTGCTCTCAAATCCTCTTAACTCCCTCAACAAATCTCACCAACTTTGAGCCAAAGGGAGAGAGAGGGAGGAGTAAATGAGGGTTGCGGTAATTCGGGACGAAATGGCGGGGAGAGAGAGTAAATGAAGGGGTGGAGGGGGCTTTTATACCCCCTCACCCGAATATAGTCGTTGAGGCTTTATGACCCGGAGTATCCGGGTTAAACCCGGACTCTCCGGAAGTCCGAGTCTCCGGCTAGAACCCGGACACTCCGGCCTTCCAAGGCCAGCACCCAAGATAAGATTCCTGTGAATGTGTTGGTGCAAAGGTGTCTCTCATAGGTTTTGTTTTAGCAACTAGAGCACCTGTTTGACCCTTGGAAGACATAATTCCTGTCCCTCTTGATAGTACGGCATTCCTAGGACTCAAATTCAAAAGTAAAAATAAATAAGCCGTCTTAGGAATCCTTTTAGAGCACCACTTCCTTTTGTGTAGTCAACGAGCTGTGCTTGATGCCATACATGATTTTAACACCTGCTCATGGACTAGATAAACTCATTAGCCACTTAGGTGTGTGTCATTATATCACCAAAACCCACTTAGGGGGCCAAGATACTCTTCAATCCCCGTAACCTTCTCTTTAGCATCTCCTTCCACCTCGGTGGATGGTTTAAGATTCCTTGCTCCCGCGGAACGTTCCGGATCTTCGGTCTCCTTCCCCGAACGTGTTTGAATGGCCTTCGCCGATTCGGGACTTTTGGGTTGTCCGGAAGCTTCCCTTCATCATTAGTGAGGCGCCCGCAAGTTGTCCAACTTGCGTCTCGAGCATCTTCATCATGTTGAGCACTTGATGATTGGAACTTCCGACCTCCGTCACCTTGCTATCGATGTTCTCCAACACCTTGTCTATGGTCTTGAACTTGGAGACGGTGTCCTTGTTGATCTTAGCTTGCTCATCCATGAACTCCTTCAATTGTATACGAAGCGGAACCGCGTTAGGAATATATGAGCTTGCATTAAATTGAGGTCTACCTTGCCCATAGCAGAAGTTCGGCAATTCTCCCTTCCTCATGTAGTCCAGCGTTTTGTCTTTCTCCGGACAATCTTTGCGGACATGGCCATACTCTCCACATTCTTCACATGTGGACCTTGCTTCGGCGGCCTTCAAGTCTTGAGCCTCTTTCTTTTCCATCTCCATCTTCTCCAACCTCCTCATGAGCGAGTCGATCTTGCCTTCAAGTATGTTCTCCTTCTCCACTTGCAAGACTCCTTTGACGTTCCCCGTGGGTTGAACCTTCTTCAATAGAGTGAAAGCTTCCGTCGGCGTAAGTTCGATGATGGATCCTCCCGCCGATGCATCGATGATCGTCCTTGACGCCATGGTGAGTCCTTGATAGAACTTTTGCACGAGGTCTTCCTTCGGGAACTTGTGATGTGGAACCGCCCGAGTGTACTCGTTGAAGCGCTCGAATGCCTCCGAGATAGTTTCCATAGGATATTGAACAAAGGTGGCAATCTTATTACGCAAGCTTTGAGTTTTACCCGGCGAGTAGTATTCCTTCATGAAAGCCTTCATCAACGTGTTCCAATTTTGCACCGTCTCCGCCGGTTGAGAGTGGAACCATTGCAAAGCCTTCCCGAGTAGTGAGAACGGAAAAAGCCTTACCCTCATTTGATCTTGAGTCACCCCATCCATGTTAGAAGTCTGACATAGTTGAATGAACGCTTGGAGGTGAAGGTTCAAATCCTCTTTACCGGTGAAGGGTGAATGTTGCACCATGCGGATTGTTGAGGTCTTGATCTCGAACGGTCTTCCAATCTCCTCAAGGTTCAAGATTGGTAGGTCGATGATGTCCGAAGTGCATAGCTCCCCAATCTTGCGTTCTTGCGGTGGTTGGTCACCCATCGGTGGAAGTCAATTCTCCCGAGGACTTTGAGGTGGTGAATTCTTCGGAGATTCCTGCGATCCTTTGTCTTCCGACTCCGAATCTACAAAATCCAGCTTTTTAGCTTGATGTGCTTCGCGTCTCCTTAGCATGTAAGGTTTTTCCGGATCATCCACAAAATTATCGAGTTTGTTCGAGAGGTAGCCGTCCATCTCCGTTAGGGTTAGCATTAAACAAAATATGCAAAAACTAGAAAGTAAAAACAAATCTATAAAAACTAGGGTTAGACAAACTAGATTAGATGTATTTTGAGGATGATCAAAGTTTAGTAGAAGCAAAGAAAAACAAAAAGAAAACTGAAAATTACAAAAGGGCAATAAAAATCAAATCTTGATCACTTGTTCCTCGGCAACGGCGCCGAAAAAAGGGGCTTGTTGACGGTTAATAGTTGTATCAAATTTCGTTTATGACTTGCAAGCGGTCAAGTCTCCCGTCGTAGTCAAGGGACCCATCTTCCCTCGAGTGGTGAACCCAAGGTATCGAATCCGTGGAACAAATGTGTGACGCAAAACTTAATCTAGTAAAGCCAAGTAACTTCAATCTTCGGTAAAAGAAACCCTAATGCATCTAAGTAAAAGACACGAAACTAATCTAATCTACTAAAGACCGGAGAAAACAAAGTAAGATTGGGTAGATAAACCGATCTAGAGGGATCGGGGTAAGCCTTTTGTTGAAGTTCCAAGCAAGAGAAGAAGTAGCAAATCGAATCTTATAAGAAGCTTCTTTAAATCGTGGTTTCCCGTCCAAATCCAAAAACATCCGCCTTTCGGAACCCCCGTTCGTCACAACATATCCCTACTCATGCGGGGAGCTTAGGGCGAGTCAAAAGACAAGTCAAGATTCTTTCGGAAGATCCGGCGTGTACCTCTAGCCACCGCGGCTACAAGAACACCCTATGTAATCTATCTCGAGAATAGAATTGGAATAAGCAAAGCCGATCGAAAAACGAAATCTTCGAGGAAACACTTGATCGCTAGGAAAAGATTCAACTTGATAATTCAACTATAACAATGATACATACACAAGATCACCACCGGGATCCTTCCTTGATCTTGCTTCTTGCTCCGGAACTCCGACGTGGTCTTCCGTGCAAGGTTCCCACGTCGCCTAGGGAAACCCTAGTCAACTAGCTCGACCCTCTCCTCTCCGAGATGGTGTCCCTCCCTTCCTCGCTCCTCGGCGGCCGATGACGAATTGTATGATGCGTGGCTCTCGGTCGGGGGGCTATAAATAGCCCGATTGGCGGCTAGGGCAAAGGGGAGCCTCACTAGGCCCCGGACGGGGCCGGGGCCGACCGGCTGGGGCCGGCCGGCTCGGGCCCATCCGAGGCCCGGCCCCGAGGCCTCCTTTGCTCTACGTCGGTTCCCTTGATTCCCGGATGTTTCCCCCTTCCGCATGTAGGTCCATGTCTTCGTTTCTCTCCGAATTGGGCATAACTCCTTATCTTGCAAGATTCAAGACTTTTCCGGTCGGGTTCTCGGAGTTTGTCGTCTTCTCGGATCAAGTCCCCGGCTTCTTGGACTTAAGTTTGCTTCATTGCATGACTTGTACGGGGCTTGAAGGTCTTGTCATAAAGTGCTTGATGAACTCATCCCGAAAGTCTTGCTTTCAACGCTAAAACCCTGCATAAACACTAAACTCCAAAACCAACATGCACACGTGAACTTGTTATACCACGGGGGTTAGTACCAATGGATAAGGTATAAAATGTATGCCAACATCGAAGGTAAACTCATGGCTAGGTTGACGGATTTTCACCGTCAACAATGCGTGTTTAGGTAAGAGGTGTGTTTTGCTTTGTTTTTTGCGGGTTTTAAGCGAGATTCCCCGGTTTCTTAGGGGACCCTCAGGGCTGTCCCCGACAGTAGCCCCCGAGCATCTGTGGGTGTGCCGGCCAGGCTCCCGCAGATGCTGAAGCCTACTGATAGGACATTCTTCCCCCTGGTTGCAAATGCCTTCCGTGGGGCCGCGTCAGCGGACCCGCGGGTCTAGCCCCCGAAGCCCTGCAGGAGCGTGTGTGCTCCTGCAGGGGTTTTACCGCGGAATCTCGCCAGTGGGCGTGGTACGTGTTTCAACCGGCATCGGCAATGTCTCAGCCGGCTTCGGTGACACACGCGCGACTGGCACCATTAGCGTCCGGTGCATCCCAGGAGGTGTAGCCATGCGTTGAGCCCCCGAGCCTGGGCCCATTCGAGGCGATCGGGGCGAACTCTTCGTCTTGTTTTTAACGCGCCCTCGCCGTCCCTCCGCGGGACGGAGGGTGAGGTTTCCGCAACCCCCATCGATCGGGTCGCGGATTGCGGATTCCTCGTTGAGCTGCTATCGGGTGGTTCAAGTGGATGCCCATGCCCCGTTCGATAAGGGTAGGCTCGTGGTCCGGAGACTCGTCCATTAAAGCGCTCGCATGGGTTTGCTAGGTGGGGCTCGGTCCCATTCGCTAGGGACCGAGGGCGTGGAAGCTCTCCCTCGGTGGGATCCCCCCAGCTAGCTGCCCTCGCTGGCTCTCGAACACGACATGTGGGGCACCCTCGAGCCGATGGGCTTGAGGAGAGGCTCGAATGCGCGCGCCCTCGTCGTCCCCGACTGCGGTGATGCGGGGCACCTGTTCGAACCCGTCGAGGGTCAGGTTTCGAACCCCTGATCAGTAGGGCCGTGCGGGATAGCAGTTGAATGCTCCCGTCTTTCGCATCTGCAGGTTTTGAGGGTCCTTGGTCGTGCCACCCCTCGAACTGCTGATCAGTAGTTTTTGTAAGTCGAGGGCACCTATGGCGCCCGTTCATTTCGAACGGGGCTTCGAAGCCATTGGTCGGCGTTCGCACCCTTCGAGGGTCGCACTTATTTGAGCCAGGGGCTCCGGCCGCTCGAGGGTCTCTCTTACTCGGTAAGGGATAGGGCCATTTAATGCCCGCGGTCGTGGCTACACTCACGCGCCGCGGGTGCGCCTTTTCGGCGCCGTGGCCGCGCGCGCGTCGGGCGAAGTGAGCGGGCGGACGTGACCGCCCGCCGCGGCCCTCCGCTACCGCGCCGTGATGATGGCGCACGTGCGGTTATGCGGCCGCCGCGGTTGTGGTGGGCTCCGCTTGTCAATGAGGAAACATTTCACCGCCGCAAGTTAATGCACGCGGGGCGTGCACTCACGAGAGCACGCCTCGCGGCCTATAAATCCGATAGGCGGAGAAGGGGTAGTTTTTTACCTTTGCGCTTAGCGTTCACCGTCCCCCGGCTCTTGCACTCCGGCCCCCGAGCCGTTCTTTCCCTCGCGATCCTACTCTTGGAGCCACTCTCGCTTCCAGTTCCTTGTTCCCCTGCTGTTCGTATGGCCCCCGGCCGCCCATCACCATCATCGACCCGCCGGTGTGGGAGCGCTCGATGGCGACGATGTTGGCCCCGAATCGCCCGGTGGTGGCCGGCGGTCACCGCGGCGAATGTGGATGGGCCGCCGGCGGAGTGGATCGTGCCGTCGGGAGAGGGAGCGAGTTCCCAACCCTCCGTACGGCTACCTCGTCGCCTTCATGCGCTTCCACGAGCGTGGCTTCACAGCACCGGTGAGCCGCTTTCTGCGGGGCCTGTGCTACCACTACGGCGTGGAGCTGCAAAACTTCACGCCGAACGTGATCTCGCAGGCGGCCACGTTCGTCGGCGTCTGCGAAGGTTTCCTGGGGATCCCAGTGAATTGGGATCTCTGGGTCCACCTCTTCCGCGCGGAGCCGCACACGCGCCAACGTCGGAGCCGAGGACTCGCCACGCGGCGCGCGCGGCGGCGGCTTGGTGCTCGCGGTGCGGAGCTTGCGCGGGGAGGACTACATCCCCCGCACGATGACCTCCAACAACACCGACCGGGAGCGGGGGTGGTTCTACCTCCGCAACGCCGACCCCCGGCCTCCCCCTACACCGGCAAGGTGCTCGGGGAGAGGGCCGCCTCCCCGGTATCACGGGGTGTCCCCGCCCCTCGCACCGGCGCGCGGCCGAACTCGCTCGTGGCCGCGCCGAAGGAGCCGGGCGGACGGCGGGGCGACCGCGGGGGTGCGTCCTCGCCAACCTCCACCACCGGCGGGTCATCCCGTTGATGGAGAGGCGGCTCCGCATCTTCGAGATGAGCGAGGACGCGGACCCCATCGCGCCGGCCGAGTCACGGCGTTACGGGAACCGTTCCCGCGGTCGTACGTGGCTACCCGCGCGCGGCGCGCCATCGACCTCAGGTCGGGGCATTGTGATGACGCAACCCTGTGGGCGCTGGAGATGCTTCCTGTCGGCCAATTGGTGAGTGGATTTCTCGGCTCTCCTTCTTGTTTTGCCGGTTTTTTGGGTTGTCAGCGTGTTTTAATGCTTCGCCCGACCTCTGCAGATGGTGCACGTGAATGACGCGAAGTCCGACCCACCCACGCCTCGGGCTCCGCGAGCGGCGGGGACTCTCTTCACTCGGGACGGAGGAGTACTCATCATCGGACGAGGAAGAGGAGGAAGAGGAGGAAGAAGTCAGGGAGCAGGTTCTCCCCGATAGGTGGGAGCTCGCACCCCCGCCACCGGAGCCGGCTCCGGCGGAAGAGAGAACCATCGCCCGGGGCGGACGCAGAGGCGTGCGCCACCGGGCGGTCCACGACGGAGGTGGCACGAGCCGCGGAGGTGCCGGCGCGCGCCACGGAGGCGCCGGGTGCGCGCGGCGGAGGCGCCCGCGCGCGCGCGGCGGAGCCCGCGCGCGGTGGAGGTGGTTGGAGGCGGCGGCGGCGGCCGCGCCCACGACGTCGGCGGGGGCCTCGAGGAAGAGGAAGCGGGCCTTCTCATCCTTGAGGTAAGGAGTAACCTTTCGAGGGGTCGCGCGCCCGTCGGGCGGGGTCTGACGATTCGTTTCCGTGTCCGCAGGGTGGCGCCAACCGTGCCCCCCTCGCACCGGCCAAGGTGCTCGGGGCGGACGCGTCCATCCCAACCGGCAAGCACTCGTCGAGGGCGGCGTGGGCGGCGCAAGCACGGCGGCGGCGGCGAGCGGGGGCTCGCAAGGCGCGGCCGAGGCCTTGAGGCCACGGCCGGTGACGTCGCCCACCGGCCGCGGCCGGCGGTCGCAGAGGCACAACGGGCGCCGGTCGTGATGGAAGCGCGGCAAGAGGCGACGGCCGCGGCGGAGGTGCGGCCGGTGGTGGAGGTACGACCGACGGCGCCGGTCGTAGTGGCGGCGCCGGCCACGTCGGCCGCGGAGGCGCATCCGGCCGCCCGCGGCCGTTGAGGCGCGGGCCGGAGGCGGCGGTCACGCGCGCCGCAGGCGGGCGGCCGCGGAGGCGCAGCTAGAGGCGGTGCGGCAGGAGCCCGCCCTCGCCGCAGCCCTCCCGGGCGACGGCGTGGAGATCCCCCGACGACGACGTCCCACCGCCTCGGGTGGGACCGGTGGGCAAGCTCGCCCACGCCGGCCCCCCGAGCCCCGTGCGAGGGCTCTTGTGAGAAGATGGGAGGGCCACATGGTGGCCGGGGGCCAAAGGCACAGTGCCGAAGCCTCTTCGTCCCGCGTCGGGCCCCCTTCCTCAGGCGAGGAGCGCGTCGACGCCCCCCCCCCCCCCCCCCCCTTCGCCGACGCCCAGGAGGAGCAGCAGCTGTGGGAGGAGCTCTGTGATCACAGCGCCTCGCTCAACCGGGTGCTGAACGAGGCGCTACGGATTCACGGCGGCCCGGCGTGGCGTGTTTTCCAGGTATGATGCCGTTGCCTTCTTCTTTGATCTTGTCATTTTCGTGTTTGTCTTCGCGGTGCGGCACTCATGGATTTCATCTGCTGACGGCAAGAGCTGGAGAACCGTGCCCGCGATAGGTACGGCGCCCTCAACCAGATGAGCGCTGAGCTCCGCCAGCTCCGGGAGCAGCGCGTCGCTCTCGACGCCCTCGCGAAGGCTCTGAGGACCCGGGACGGCTGGTTGGCGTACCGGGCGGAGGCCTTGCGCGACCAACTCTTGGAGCTAGAGGGGCAGCCCACGGCGTGCCCCTCCGCCATCGAGCGGGTCCGCACGACCCTCATCGACCGGGATGAGGCGCTTCAGCACGCGAGAGGGGACTTGGAGAGGGCGCGTACCGTGGCGACGGACTGGAAGGCGGAGGTGGTCTCCATCCGGACCCAGAACCGGCAGGCCCGCGCGGCGCTCCCGGAGGCGCGTCTCGGCGGGCCGGCCGAGGATAGGGCGCGGGAGGCCGAGCAGAGGGCTAAGGAGGCCGAAGAATTGAAGGCCGCCCTCGCCGCTAAGGTCGCCGTGGTTGCCGAGGCGAAGGAGCGGGGCTCCGGCGAGAGCGTGCCGCCCGCCGAAGGCCGAGGGTCAACTCCGGCGGGAGAGCGAGGGCCGCCCTCGCTGATGCCCGGTCGGTGCTCGAACGGGAGCATGCTGCTCTCGAGGAGGCGCGGACGTTGCTGAAGGAGCGGGAGGCCGACGTCTCGAAGCTCGACGGGGAGCTGATCGCCCTCAGCATCTCGAACGCGGATCGGCAACGGTCCCTCGAGGAGCAGAGCGCCACGATCGTCAGCTTGCAGCAGGTGGTCGAGGCCGAGCGCCGGGCTCTCGAGGTGGAAAAGAAGCAGGTTGGAGGTAAGTTGTCACTTCGTTTCTCGTTTTGTTGATCTTCTCTTCGGGGGTGCATTCCCCTTTTGATTTCTTTTGCTCGCGTCATCCGTGCCCCGCGCACCGCGCTGGGGCATGCGACCAATCGGGCCGAGACGCCGCAGCCGCCACAACTCCTCCGAGCAGAGTTGGTGGAGCCGCGCACCGCGACCCTCGAGGCCCCGCCTGGCGGTCGAAGAGGGCGAGGCGCAAGCCGAAGCTCGCCGCCGGCCGTCCGCGCGCCCTTGGCGGGCACGTCTCCAGGCGCATGCGTCGCGCGCTTCACCTAGGCGTCCGAAGGCCCTTGGCGTGGTGCTGTCCCACTACGAGGTAAACTTCGAGGCCGTGGCGTCGGCCTACGTCGTCCGGAGGGCGTCGAGGACGAGGCGGCGATGGAGCAAGCGGACACACTTGCCGCCGATGCCGTCGAGGCGCTCACCGAGGCCTTCACGGAGTTCTTGTTCCCGCACGCCGCCGACGCCGACGAGCCTCGGCTCGAAGACCGCTGGGCACTAGGCCCATTTTTGTTTAGATGTTAGTATCTGGGCCATATGGCCATGTAAATAAACAAGTGAAACTTGTGGAATGTTTAAGCACTTGTAAATTTAAGTGATGCCTTTTATTTGTCGCGCCGTTCTATTTTTTCACTTTGCTCGGCGAATTCGGGTTAGGGGAGTTCGGTTTCGTGAGCGGTCCGCTGGGCCGGAGGCAAGAGAGAAGGGTCGTATCCTCGCGGAGGCGTAAGCTATCTCTGACTCGCGCGTCCTTCTCGCATGACCACCCGCGCCCCCGCCCCCGATTTGCTCGAGGCTTCGGTCGAAACATACTTAGCGTGTTCACAAGTTAGATTTTTTGCGAAAAAATGGGACCATTTTTTTGGGGGGGGGGATGCCCCCGCAAGAGCCCCCGAGGGTGACTTTGTTTTCAAGGGAAAGCCGAGTTGCCCTTTGACTTTATTGACTTGCTGCTATTTACATTTGTATTGCCAAGCGGGGTGTCGGGCATGTAATTTACAACAAAAGACTTGGAAATCCTAGCTAAGGGTAGAAGCGACGTAGGCCGCCGGATGTTCCAAGCGTTGGTGAGTTCCTCGCCGTCCTCGTTGGCTAGCTTGTATGTGCGGGCTTGAGCACCTTCACCATGACGTAGAGTCCCTCCCATGGGGGTGATAACTTGTAGCGTCCTCGGTTGTCTTGGCGACCAACAGGTGGGTGTAGCCCCCGGGTGCCTTCCGCAGGGTCCCGACAATGTCTAGTCCCCACACGGCGAAAGGCCACGTGATGGGGATGGTCTGCAGGACGTGCGCGGGGAGATTGGACTTGCGAGCGTAAAGCGGCACCCTTCACGGTGTGCGCACAACCTCACGGCATCGCCGACCGCGGTGGGTCGCAGAAGCCCCGGCGAACGCGTTGCCCACGAGGGTGCGGGGTGTGGCATGGTGGCCGCACACGCCCACGTGTATGTCCCGGAGGAGCTCGCGCCCCCTAGGGGATGGGCACGCATCGCTGCAGGATGTCGAGGCGGCGCGCTTGTACAGCTCGCCATCGACGAGGGTGAAGGATTTGGCCATCCTGGCGATGCGCCTGGCCTCGGACCGGTATAAGGGGAGCTCCCCTCGGTCCATCCAAGCGATATATTTGTCGCGCCAGTCCACCTCGCTGGGGGCTGGCTCGACGTCCATGGCTTCGACCTCATCGGCACCGTACCCTCGAGGAGGGAGAGCACGAACGCCTCGTTCGAGGGGTCCTCGTCCATGGGCTCTGCGCCCGCTGGACTTGAGGGAGCCCCCGAGGGTTCTGTACAATTCGAGGGGTGCGGCTCGAGGGTGACAGACGGTTGGGCGACGTCCCGAGCGAAGACGTTCGGGGGGAAGGTGATCCGTCCCGATGCGATCTTGGCGAGCTCGTCCGCCTCCTCGTTGTACTGGCGGGGCACGTGATTGAGCTCAATGCCGTAGAACTTGTCCTCGACGGCCCGCACGACCTTGCAATACGCCTCCATCTTGTCGTCGTGGCGGCTCGCGTTTTTCATGACTTGGTCGATCACAAGTCGCGAATCCCTCTCGCACATCGAGCCGTTTGACGCCTATCTCGATGGCGATCTTGAGGCCGCAAAGCAGGGCCTCGTACTCAGCCATGTTGTTCGATGCGGGGAAATGAAGGCGCACGGTGTACCGCATGTGCTCCCCGAGGGGTGAGACAAAGAGCGGGCCCGCTCCCGCCCCCGTTTTCATCACCGAGCCGTCGAAGTATAGAGTCCAAGACTCCGCTTGGATCCGTGGAGGCGGCAATTGTGTATCCGTCCACTCGGTGACGAAATCCGCCAAGATTTGGGACTTGATGGCCTTGTGCGGGGCGCAGTGAGCGTTTCACCCACCAACTCCACCGACCACTTGGCAATCCCCGCCCGCCGCATCCGGGTTGCGGATGATTTCTCCTAACAGAAAGGAGGAAACCACCGTGACGGGGTGAGCCTCGAAGTAGTGGCGGAGTTTGTGCCGCGCGAGAACCACTGCGTAGAGCAGCTTCTGGACTTGCGGGTAGCGCGTCTTGGTGTCGGACAAGACTTCGCTGATATAGTACACCAGCCGCTGAACCGGCAAGGCGTGTCCCTCCTTCGTGCGCTCCACCATGATCACGGCACTGACCACCTGGGTGGTCGCAACCACGTAGAGGTACAGAGGCTCGCTGTCTTGCGGCGGTGTAAGGATTGGGGTGTGGGTAAGGGACGCCTTCAGCTTATCAAGCGCCTCCTGGGCTTCGGCGGTCCAGGAGAAACGCTCGTGCTTTTTGAGGAGCCGGTAGAGGGGCAAGCCCTTCTCGCCGAGCCGTGAGACGAAGCGACTCAAGGCGGCAAGGCACCCCAACACCCTTTGGACCCCCTTGAGGTCCCGGATCGGACCCATCCGCTCGAGGGCTGCAACCTTTTCGGGATTAGCCTCGATGCCTCGCTGGGAGACGATATATCCTAAAAGCATGCCCTGCGGTACGCCAAAGACACATTTTTCTGGGTTTAACTTAACCCCATTGGCCCGTAGGCGGCCCGAACGCGATGCCGAGGTCGTTAATCGAGTCGTCCGCCTTCCCGGTTTTTACGACTATATCATCTACGTATGCCTCAACGGTTCGCCCAATGTGGTCTCCGAAGACGTGCCGCATACACCGTTGGTACGTCGCGGTTTGTGTTTAGGAGGCCGAACGGCATCGTGACGTTGTTGACGGATAAAAGACATATCCCTCTACGATCCGCAAGCGTACGGACCCCACACCTTTTTCACCACGGGATTCCCAAGGTTCTTGTCAATCCGCGGAGCAAGGAGATTACTAGCGCTTAACCAAGTACTAATCTAGTCGAATGGAAAACCTTTGAAAGAGATTATTAAACTAAAAGTAAAGACAATCTACCTAATTTAATCTAAGTTAAGTCGATCAAACAAATCTAGGGATAAACTAGATGGTAAAGGGTGAACACAAGAGAGTGAGAAAGAAAGATAAGCGTTCCCTCCCTAGGATCTAGGATAATGTTGACAGTTAAAAGATGTATCAAAGTTCGTTTGTGACTTGCAAGCGGACAAGTCTCCCGTCGTAGTCAAGGGACCCTTCTTCCCTCGAGTGGTGAACCCAAGGTATCGAATCCGTGGAACAATGTGCAACGCAAGGATTCAATCTAGTAAAGCAAGGTAAAGCTATCTATTGAAGAACAAAGATGCATCTAATCTAAGATATGATCAAGTAAACGAATCTAATCTAATCTACTAAAGAGGTAGCAAGAGAAAGCAAGAGATAACCAATCTAGAGAATCTAGATCATGCTTATGTTGTAGCTCCAAACAAGATAGATGAAGATAGAAAAGCGAATCTCATTAAAAGCATCTTTAAATCGTGGCCTTCCCATCCGACTCCGAAAACATCCGCCTTTCGAGACCCCCGTTCGTCACAACGTATCCCTATTCATGCGGGGAGCTTAGGGCGAGTTCGATAGAACAAGTTGAAATCACTTGGCCGGTCCGGTATGCACCTCTAGCCACCGCGGCTACAAGAGCACCCTATGTAATCTAGCCGCAAACTAGATCGTAGAAGAAGCAAAACCAAGAAGAAAACAAAATCATCGAGAAGGCACTTAATCGCTAGAAATCGGATTCACTTACAAACTTCACCATGAATGATTACATGAACAAGATCACCACCGGGCCCTCCCTCGATCTTGATCCTCGCTCCGGAGCTCCGACGTGGTCTTCCATGCAAGGTTCCCACGTCGGCTAGGGAAACCCTAGACAACTAGCACGACCCTCATCTTCAAGTTGGTGTCCCTCAAGCTTCTCTCGCTCCTCGGCGGCGGATTACGACTTCGGTTCTCGCGTGGCTCTCGGTCGGGGGGCTATTTATAGCCCGAGAAGCAATTAGGTCAAAGGAGAGGCCGATTGGGCCCCGAATTGGGCCGGGCCGGCCGGCCGGGGCCGGCCGGCTCCGGGCCCACCCGGCCCACCCCGCGGCTCGCTTCGCCCGGTGTTGCTTCCCACGTCTTCTAGATGTTCTCCCCTTTTGCATGTGGGCCCTTGACGTCGGTTTCTCTCCGAATTGGACTCAACTCCTTGTCTTGCAAGATTCAAGACTTTTCTCGGTTCGGTCCTCGGAGTTTATCATCTTCTCGGGCTTGGTCCTTGGGCTCTTGGAGTCATGTTCACTTCATTGCTTGACTTGTATCGGGCTTCAAGGTCTTGTCATGAGGTGCTTAATGAACTTATCCCGAAGTCTTGCTTTCAACGTTAAAACCCCGCGTAAACACATAACTCCAAAACCGACATGCACAAGTGAACTTGTTATACCACGGGGGTTAGTACCAATGAATAAGATACAAAAGTTATGCCAACACCGAAGGTAAACTCATGGCTAGGTTGACGGATTTTCACCGTCAACATCTCCCCCATGCTTAAACCTTGCTCGTCCTCGAGTAAGCCTTCGATGGATATCATCGTTGCCAAACAATGTTTAAACCTTGCACTTGATCATACATGAAAAAAAACATAATGCTCTCAAAAGTTTAATTCGTTAAAGTTCCATAATGTACTAGCCTTCACCTCTACGGAGGGTAGATTCTTATTAAGCTTATCCCACAAGTATTAGCATGCTCACAAAGTTTAAATAGATCTCAGAATTTTTGAAATAAAGAACGAGATAAAGAAAAGAGCTAAACCAAATTCACAAATTTAAATCACCTTGCATGTTGCTCATGAACTCTCATCTCACTTGCCTCTCAAGCCTATATATTCCACTCCTTTCCCTCTCATAACATATATGTGTGGTAGGCTTTATATGGAGCTTTGGGAAAGTTTAGTCCTAACAAGATTTTATAAATGAGGTGTTGTCAAAACAAGACAAGCTTCTCATGGTCTTACCGAGACTCGTCAAAAAGGTCATTGGAAAATAATGTTAAATCAAGGAGGGGAAAGAGAAAAATACACACACTTTTAGATGAGTGGACATGTGCAAATGGCAAAGAGTGATCCCGAGGCACAAAGGAAGTCCTCGTTATCGGATTGCACATGGTTGGAAAATGAGAATGGATCTTTTTAACTTGAAGCCTTGAATGCACTTTTAGAGAGCTAGGGAATTTACTTTACGCACATTTTTTTCTTTCTCATATTTCTCATTCTTTTCTTTCTTTCATTCATTCATTTTTTTCCTCGTCATATATTCAGCCCATGACTTCCACAACGAAGTTTTGATTTTTTTTATACCTTGAAAGTCATGAGTATCACTGGATTTTTTTTCTTCTTTCATCATCATTTTTTTTAAAATATTCCCCTTTGAACTCTAAAACTGCACCGTACCTACCTCCTCCCCCATGCTTAGACGTTGCTCGTCCTCGAGCAAAGAGGCGAAAAATAAGGTAGGTACCGGAATATTTTTCCTTGGAGAGATACTTGAAATCTTCAACGTTGGCACCGTCTTGCGATCTTCCTTGAATTGATGATCCATTCTCAACGATAGGTTGTGGTCAAGGAGGTAATCACAAAAGATGATATTTGGTTTAAGGGTGGATATCCGGCGAGGTTTGTGACATCTCCAATGCGGGGATACACAATGCACGGATAAAAGGCTAGCAAAAAGATAGATACGCAAAAACGAAATGACCAGCTTCTTAGTCTCGGGCCGAGAAATCATGGCCTGCAATAACTCACTCAAAAATAAATCTTGTACACTAAAGTTTATGCACTCAAATATATATAAGGCTCGGATAGGTTGAGCAACACACAAGTGATATTTGTGACAAGGTTAGCAATATTTTTGAGCATAAAAGACATCTTTAATCTATTCATAACTTGAGAGCACATAAAACACTATGGGTCTTTATTTTAATCATAACCTCCGCTGAAGATTAAGCTAGCATTTAGATAATTTCAGATTTGTATTTTTAAGAGAGCACTAGTTCAAACATGCATAAATCAATTACAAAGATAAACAAAGCGGCAATTATAATCATATATCATCATGGCACAAACTTTGTAACTTTACCAAAGGTAAAAACTTGATGGTGACATTATTCATGATGAAAATAAAAACTAAGATACATGCTGAAAAAAATTAAACTAACACACTTTCTGAAATTTAAATAAAAAACTGAAAACACTACGCATACATAGGCGCAAACAAGCTGAAAATTAAAGAAAAGGGGGTAAAGGAAAGATAACTAAAGCTCCTCCTCTCTCTAATCTTCCGCCGGTGGTTGATATTGATAGTCTTGGTTGTTGTACCCTTACTTGTAATAGGAATGCACCACTACTCCTATGAATTGTCTGACGGTGCTAGGTGAAGGTGTCCAAGCACATAAGCGACGTTTGCATTTCCTTCACCCATTTGGTTGGCATTGGTTTGGATGGCTGCAATAATTTGCATGTTCCTTGCAGCGTATCCTCCAATGGTGGCTCCATTTTGTTGTGGTTGAGGAAGGTGTGCATATGGCTCCGCAAAGGCTACGCCGGGCAACCGCAAAAATGGTGGGGGTATGGCTGCACCACTCCCCCATGCTTGCATTGGTACACCACCGTAGTAACTCGGCGGCTCCGGGTTCCTCCCAATGGTGGGACATAATTTTGTTGTGCACCTTATTCTTGGGCCATAGAAGATCCTTCTCCTATAATTTTTTTCTTTTATTATTTTTTTTCTTCGCCGGCACAAGAAGTCCTTCCTCTAACCGATCTTCTTCCCCTCAAGAAAAGTCTTAATCTTCAAATCGGAAGGGGCAAATTCACCTAGGCCACTTGTAAGCCTCCTCTCTCATCTTCACTCTTATATTTTCCTTTCTTCATATATTCCTAGGGAAGTCCCGGGTAGGAGATGATTTGGGTTCCTTGTAATACCCGGTTTTAAAGAGATAGTCGGTATGGAGAGGTAACACCCCGAACCAATATCTTCCGAACTCGATGTTGCAACAACACCACCGATTGATCATAGGTGAGTGGGGTCTATTGGCCACTTGGCAATCAAAGCCGAGTAAAGCCAATTCAACTCCGCGTTGGTTATCTTTGTCTCTCTTGTTCTCCCAAAAATCCACTTGCACAAAAGTGACTCACTTGGATGATGGGTTCCGGATAGTATTTCTTCGTTGATGATCTCTTCCCGTGATCATACTCCAAAAGCCTTCCCATGTGCCTTCATGCACACACTTGTTCCGGAGCTCCCTTTTGAAAATAGGAGACACTCGCCCATGGGTCCACGATACTATAACATGCAATCGTTTCGAACATGAAAACCAATCTAATCTATCGAGGATTGTGTTGAATGGATCCAAGGAAGCATTGGAGCCCTTACTCCCTTTACGGCATGGTTGCTAGCCTTAAGCATTAAAGTATTTTCAGCACAAGATGATAGATAGATAATCCAACAAAGTGTGATTACATCTCAAGATCGGTTGCAACCCATGGATGAAAGGAGATTACCCCATCAAGGTGCTAGAAATAGCATCACCGATCAAGGTTACCCTTCCAACGGTGTCTTCCTTCTTCTCCACTTGTGGGCTCCCTCCAACGGAATGAGAGACTCAGCACTCCTTCATCAAGGGTATACGCCATGGTCATGAAAATTTCCTAGGTGAATTTCTTGTGGGTGTTTGCCGACACTCCGCTAGAGAATTGCACCGGTGTCCCGTGTGAAACCCAATATGTGGAGAGCTTGGTCGTCGATGTCGGCGTTCGCTACAAGCCTCTACTTTAGGTGAGTGAGCTTCTTCTCCTCCTCCTCCGTCATGATGACATACCCCTCGGAATACCGCGGAGCGTATGGAGGTGGAGTGGATGATCGTGTCGAGTGGCGAGGTTGGACGGGCGGCTGCTCCATATGTCTTTGAAGTTTTGTGAACCTCATAAACGAGTTTCGTGTAGCCCTCATGCCACCAAGGAGAAGAGTGGTTCCTCCTCGGTGGTGCCGTGTCCTCCCCCATACTCCAAGGAAACTCGGAAACCGAGTGCCTCCTCGAAGAGGTTGTCGATGATGGCTTAGACGACGATGATCCCTTCTTCTTTGGTGAAAAGGCTTGTAGTTTTCTTCCATGATTGCAGCACTCTCTCTCACAAATAAATATCCGGGGTTTTCACCCGGTAACAAGGTACACAAATATTATTTTGGAGTCTGGACTTTGAGTGGATTAAGGATGTGATTTGTTGCACGAAACAAACGCGGTGGATGGCTAAGTCTAAGGTGATTCCGGCCTACAAACTAGAGCACACGAACAAAGAGTTGGATGAAAGTCTTACCTCTCTCCTCCTCTTGGCTCGGTTCTTCTATAATGCATGTTGCTTTGTGATCGCGTACACCTTCCAAACGTTCCCGTCCACTCCTTCGCTTGCAATATTGCTCCTTCCACTTGATGTTTTCGCTTTGACTCACTTCCATACTCCCTTGCCTCACATGCATCCGTGATATTCCTACAAAACAAAGCCTTGGCTGCCCCCCATGCTTGTACTTTGCATGTGGTTTAAATATGTTGGAGGGGCATCCCGTGATGTATCATGGTGCATGCATGGTTAGGTTAACAAGATTGCCTCCCTTTAAGGCTAAGAACTCCTCTAATTTCGAAATTTAAAAATATTTTTCAGAGCCATGCAAGAGCTCGAACATAATTTTAGAGAAGTTTTCAAACCATTAAAAACAAATGCAAGTCGAAAATATTTTTTTATTACGTCGATTTCGGTCTCACCGGTATAGTTTGCCTTCATTAGTTGAGAGCAAGCTTTTCCCGGCTTGATCATGGGGGCATAGGTTTAGGTCCTAATTTTGATTAGGTGAGAGAGATTTTGAATGAAATAAAATTAAGTGAGGCTTAGAAAAATTCTAATCTTAGAGAAACCAAGGATATGGATTTTTAAACCAACCAAAAATGAAGTTTCTAGGTTCACGCGAGTCCTACCACATGCTGAAATTTAAATAACATCTAGATCACAAGACGTGGCTCTACTCGAGTGTTTTTAGCATGAAAAACAAGTCAACCACAGCACCATAATGAGGGTGAAGGGTTGAGTTAGGTTCTGAAATTTGTTTTTTTGGGTTGTGGTTTCTCGAAAAGAAGCAAACAATCACATAGGATGGTTCATGTAAAGGGTTTATGATCAAGCAAAATATTCAACCAAGAATTATGTCTCTAATATTGTTCAACCATTCTAAGTCTAAGGTTTTGCGTAGTAAAATTCAGAACTGAATTAAATTTAAAAAGACTTGAAAAACCTGGAATCGGGTTGTCCTCCCGTAGCTTATTCTTGACTTGACGAAACGGGTTGCCTCCCCGCCTAGCGCTTCGTTTATAGTCCATGGCTAGACTTCTTCACTTGATTACTCCGGATCAATGCTCTTTGTGGGCGTTGCAATCTTGGGTACCCACTTTGTCTTAGTCAATTTTTTTGGTCTTCACAGGCGGCTTTGTCCTTTGGTCTTGACGGATGCAAAATCTTCCTTGTGGCTCGGCATCTCGAACTCCGGTCCTTCGGTCGTGATCTTCATGGTCTCTAGTGTGATCCTTCATCTCTCCCGAATGAGTTTGAGTAGCCTTTCGCCGTCTTGGGACCTTGGAGTTGTCTCGGATATTCTTCTTTGTCACCAATCGGTTGTCCGGCAAGTTGTCCCACTTGCGTCTCTAACATCTTCATCACGATGAACACCCCGCATGTGGATCTTGCCTTGGTAGCCTTTAGGTGTTGAGCTTCTTTCTCCGTCTCCATCTTCTCCATCCTCGTTGATCTTGAACGGCCTTCCGGCGTCTTGACTTGGAGGGGGTGATTCCCTTGGAGATTTTGATGGTCCTTCGGGGGAGCTTGTGTTGCACGTCACCTTTGCATGTAAAGTTTTCCCGGATCATCCACAAAAAAGTTTGGGTTTCTTGGAGAGGTAGCCAACCATCTCCGGTTAGGGTTAGTGATAAAACAAAAATCTAAACATAAGAACTAGGGTTAATCAAAACTAGATTAGATTGAAAATTTTTTTTCTTTTTGAGGATGATCAAACATAAGAGATGCAAAAGAAAATCAAAAGAAAAAGCGAAAGATAAGCGATACTAGATCGGATCTTGATTGCTTGTTCCCCGGCAACGGCGCCGAAAAAAGGGGCTTGTTGACGGTTAAAAGATGTATCAAAGTTCGTTTGTGACTTGCAAGCGGACAAGTCTCCCGTCGTAGTCAAGGGACCCTTCTTCCCTCGAGTGGTGAACCCAAGGTATCGAATCCGTGGAACAATGTGCAACGCAAGGATTCAATCTAGTAAAGCAAGGTAAAGCTATCTATTGAAGAACAAAGATGCATCTAATCTAAGATATGATCAAGTAAACGAATCTAATCTAATCTACTAAAGAGGTAGCAAGAGAAAGCAAGAGATAACCAATCTAGAGAATCTAGATCATGCTTATGTTGTAGCTCCAAACAAGATAGATGAAGATAGAAAAGCGAATCTCATTAAAAGCATCTTTAAATCGTGGCCTTCCCATCCGACTCCGAAAACATCCGCCTTTCGAGACCCCCGTTCGTCACAACGTATCCCTATTCATGCGGGGAGCTTAGGGCGAGTTCGATAGAACAAGTTGAAATCACTTGGCCGGTCCGTATGCACCTCTAGCCACCGCGGCTACAAGAGCACCCTATGTAATCTAGCCGCAAACTAGATCGTAGAAGAAGCAAAACCAAGAAGAAAACAAAATCATCGAGAAGGCACTTAATCGCTAGAAATCGGATTCACTTACAAACTTCACCATGAATGATTACATGAACAAGATCACCACCGGGCCCTCCCTCGATCTTGATCCTCGCTCCGAGCTCCGACGTGGTCTTCCATGCAAGGTTCCCACGTCGGCTAGGGAAACCCTAGACAACTAGCACGACCCTCATCTTCAAGTTGGTGTCCCTCAAGCTTCTCTCGCTCCTCGGCGGCGGATTACGACTTCGGTTCTCGCGTGGCTCTCGGTCGGGGGGCTATTTATAGCCCGAGAAGCAATTAGGTCAAAGGAGAGGCCGATTGGGCCCCGAATTGGGCCGGGCCGGCCGGCCCGGGCCCACTCGGCCCACCCCGCGGCCTGCTTCGCCGGTGTTGCTTCCCACGTCTTCTAGATGTTCTCCCCTTTTGCATGTGGGCCCTTGACGTCGGTTTCTCTCCGAATTGGACTCAACTCCTTGTCTTGCAAGATTCAAGACTTTTCCGGTTCGGTCCTCGGAGTTTATCATCTTCTCGGGCTTGGTCCTTGGGCTCTTGGAGTCATGTTCACTTCATTGCTTGACTTGTATCGGGCTTCAAGGTCTTGTCATGAGGTGCTTAATGAACTTATCCCGGAAGTCTTGCTTTCAACGTTAAAACCCCGCGTAAACACATAACTCCAAAACCGACATGCACAAGTGAACTTGTTATACCACGGGGGTTAGTACCAATGAATAAGATACAAAAGTTATGCCAACACCGAAGGTAAACTCATGGCTAGGTTGACGGATTTTCACCGTCAACAGATAACATGGTATGCATCTACTACACGAAAGTGGTAAACCAATCTACCGGGGGTTGTGACCACGGTTTCGCCCTTTCCCTCCTCTCGTATCGTCACTACGCGAAGGTATTCGTGACTAGACCTATGATGGACACGGTATGCTTGATGGAATCTATGGGAGTGGCGGATATCATACGCCCGAAAAACACGGTAGCTAACCTTAATCATCAAAGCATCATCAACATGAAAATAATAGATTGAAACCACAAACCGAGTAGCGATCACATAGCATGCATCCATCTAATCCTAGGGATGAACGGAGACATTACCCCATCATGTTACACGGATTGAAGCACATAGGGGTGATGGAGACTCCGGAGAACGTCGTCGATGAAGATGGCGGTGATGGAGCTTGGGAACACCCCTAGGCCAGCGGCTTGGAGTCCTCCGCTTGCTTCCTTCTCTCCGCCGGCATTGATCCTTGCGACGAGCTCATCTAACTCTCTCCCTCATCTTGCGGTGCCGGTTTTCTGGTGATTGGCGTCGGTAGGATGATTTGTTCGATGCGTAACCATATTGGGGCGCCTAGGGGGTTGTATTTATGTCCTTGAGGTGCCTTTGGGCGTGCTCCACCTTGCCTTGCACGAAATCCTCCTTGGCAGAGAAGCAAACTTGATTTCCATAAAATCAGCCAGATTTTCCTGATTCGCAGTCCTTCCTTGCCAACGCCATATCTCCCACGTTTGGACTCCAAATAATGCAAATTTGGTGTCCAGGTTGTGTGCCACGAAATTATCTTCAACTTTGGTATTCATTTCTTTCCTTAAAAATGAAGATAAGATCTCCAAATCGGTCTTGGAAGATAATCTGTTCTGATTTCGGACTGACTGCGCAGCAGGGATTTCGGGGGCTATATCTCCTAGCTCCCTTATCCGAATTGGGCCTTCCACATGTCCAAATCGAAGGTATCGTCGAGTCCCACAACTTTGGTAGTCAAACTTTTGCCATTAAAGACCGTTTAAGTCTCCGAATCTGTACCGAAAGATCATGCTGTCCTGAGCTGCGAGAATATCTCTCGGGCTGAGTTGATCTCGTTGGTAAACATCCAAATCCCCGGAGTTTTGCGTGTTGATGCTTCGGTCCTTGGGTTGTTTGGAGTCTTGTTCACTTCGTGTCTTGACTTGTGACGGGCTTCATGATCTTCTCTTGAAGTGCTTGATGAACTTATCCCGAAAGTCTCCTTTTTTACGTTAATTTCCTGCGTAAACAACAAACTCCAAAATCGACATGCAAGTGTGAACTTGTTATATCATTAGTATGCCTAGTGGCGGGTTAGTTGCAAATCATAATCGAAACCAATGTATAACAAGTACTCTAGGTTGACGGAAATTCACCGTCAACATCTCCCCTATGCTTAAACCTTGCTCGTCCTCGAGTAAGTAATCCTTGCTTAAAAGGGAAATCGGTGTTGCCTTGCAATGTTGTCCCCGCACTTAGTCATTCATGAAGAGGCAAATTGCTCTCTATTAAGAATTTATTTTAAAGTTCAAGTTGTGACCGGCTTCTTTTTCATTATGGAAGATAGACTAACAATAAGGAACAAGCCACATTTAATAAACATGATGCTCTCAAACTTGAGTGAACTTCAAACCATTACCTTGTCACATGGAAGATTTTCAAAAAGATGCATATCCAACATAAGTGAAAATCTCTTGCAAGAGCTCATGGAACACTCATCTCATCAAGTCACTCAAGCCTATACTAGATTATTTTCAACCTACTCTACTCATATGTGATGGTGGAAGGCTTATGTGGAGCTTGGAAGGTTAAAAAACAATCCTAGCAAAACATACATCCGAAATATTGTCAAATTAAGAGAGAGATCTATTGGAATTACCGAGACTCGTCAAAAAGGCCATGGAAAATAAATGTTGGAAAGAGAGAGGGATGAAACACGGACATTTAGATAAGTGGACATGTGCAAGTGGCAAATGGATGATCCCGAGGCACGAGTGAAGTCCTCGTTATCGGATTGCACATGGTTGGAAGATTTGAGTATGGATGTGTCATCAAGGCACTTGAGAACTTATGAAGCAAAAAGAAGCGAGGAGCATCTTTATTATTTTTTTTCTTTATTTTATTTCCTTCTCATTTTCTCTCTTTCTTTTTTTCACTTTATTCTTCCTATTTTTCTTACTTTTCTTTTCTTCTTATCATATTTTTTTCATTTTTCATTTTTATTCCTTTTTTTTTTCTTTTGCTCCTCAAAACTTTTTGCAACATAATACTTACATAGCATTTGTGTCAGAGAATGACTCCTCCCCCATGCTTGAACGATGCTCGTCCTCGAGCATAAAAGAGAGGGGAAATGACTGCTAAAGTAAGTATAAATTCCATAATCTTGCGGAATATTTGAATCTCCATCGAGCATTTTACTCCATACTCAAATTGGGTTGTGGACAAGGAGGTAATCTCAAAAAGATGTTTTTGGTTTAGCGTGGATGCCCAGCGAAGTTTGTGGAATTTTCAATGTGAAAACCCACAATGCATGGACAAAAAGGCTAGCATGAAAAAGTTACACAAAGGAATGACCAACTTCTTAGTCTCGAACCATAGAAATCAATCCTAATCCAACTCATCATAATATATGTTTGCAATCTACGGGTTTTGTTATCATAAATCATATATGTATATGGCTTTGGTAGGTAGAACTTTGCAAGAGCATCACAAATATGTAGATAGCATAAAAGTTAAGTTTTCATAAAAACAACAAGTTATCCGGCTATCCATAAACTTAAATCAAAGAGCAAAGATATGTATGTGGGTCTAGAGCATAGTCATTTCACCTCCACAAATAAAAGAGCCGGTATTTAAATTAATTTCAGATCATATTATAGAGAGCAATTAGCCAAGACATGTATAACTTCATGTAGGTAAAACAAAGCGGCAACTTTCATCATCTTTCCGTAAGCATAGGCAATGTAGAACATCGAGGTGAACACATGGTCATGCTTATCTATTGAAAGTAAAAAGAAACCTAGGTTGTCCTCCTAGTAGCCATGTTATTGTTTGAAGAGAAAAACAAAAGGTTGCACCTGGTTGATATTGAAGGCATACTTACAAGCACTCGTGTTTGGAAAAGAGAAGGTCCATGGAGATGTTACCATCCTTTGTAATTCTTCGTTGCCTTCTTCCGACATCTCCATGTATCGATGTGGCTTTTGCTTTTGTCTTGATTTATTAATGCTCCTAAACTTCTGAATTTAATCTTGTATGCTTAATGGAGTCATTGGTCACCCTTCTCTTCAATGTTGTCATCACCATCTCCTCTTTCTTGTTCTCATCATCTCCTTGCTGTCTCTTTTTCATGGATTTCCCCCTCTGTCCAGAACAGAACATATATCGAAATATAGCTCTATTGAAAAGTTTATGAAATTACCTTTCCAACGTGTGGTCATTCATCGAAAACGGAGTTCAAACAAGGGAGCTATGTCTGTTTTACTTCAGCGCTGTGTGCTGTCCAAAACTGATTTCAGGACGTGTTGCACTCGGTGATTCGGGCATAACCGCTTGTAGGAACCTCCGATTGTCTTGATTCTTGATTTGTTGGACTCATAACTTCATCTGGCTTCTAAATATCCAAAAATATCCAGTGTTTTACTTTCGAGACCATGCAGAATTTTGATGAGATCGATAGCTTCTCGCGCATTGATCCGGTGATGTTAACGATCTTGATCATTCTATCTTCTAGAACGTCATGTTGCACTTCCGTGTTGAAGATTCAGGGTCTCCCCCATGCTTAGCATTTTGCTTGTCATGGAAGAAGACAAGAACTTCTTAGCCATCCTTCAATTTCCTTGTAGTGAGAGTCTTTATCTTGCCTGTAAGACGTTTTAAACGCACATTCTACCCCCCAAGGTGACGGTTGGGAGTAGATAGAATTGCCAACAATCCAACAATGTCTCCTAAGATTCTTAACTTGTGGCATAATTAGTCTAATGAGGAATAAAAAACTAATGAGTGTACGTGGTGCAAGGTGTATGCACATGATAGGAAAGCATATAAACAAGACAATGTTTTCACCTAGTTCTAAACACCATGTTTACAACTAGGTTGCCGAATTTCTCCATAGCCATAAAGGTTTATATATATAGGGTTAAAACACCATGTCTATCCCTAAATCAATAACTCTTATAGCACAAGAAAAATTAAGCGCATTGCAAAGCTTATAAACTAACCAAAGCAACATGAAAACATATGAAAAGCCAGCTAGGTTTATCGAACTTAACGATGATGGTCCGCAATCATGTTTAAACACCACGTTTACACAAGATCACAAAAGGAAAATACTCATAATGCCTTATGAAGTATTAACATGGAAAATGAAGCATACATCATTAAGTATATAAAACAACCAAGCCAACTATGTGCAAAACATGTATACACAAAGAAACATCACGAGGACAACAAAATGCAATGCATGTAAATAAATAAATATGATCATGAACATGATGGTGGTTCTAAAAAGGAAAACTGAACTTAGATTAATAACCACAAGTTGATCATCATAAGATAGTGCCATTCTTTATTTTCTCTAAGAAAGTAGTAAAAATATAAAGAAACGGGTTGCCTCCCGAAAAGCGCTTCATTTAAAGTCATAGAGCTCGACTTTCTCACATACCTTCTTTTCGTTGCATAGCCATGGCCCTTCATGCAAGAATAAAAGGTACCAATGCAGCTTTAATTTACTTCCCATGTTGTGCTTGATCACTTATAGAAGACTTGCCCAAAGCATCCTTTGGTTTCATCGTTATCTCCTTCTTTATCATCCTTCGGTGCTGCCTTCATTCCATGAATTTTTTTAATGTCCAGAACAGAAAGTATACTCAATCTCTACTCCATTGCACAGTGCACAAAATTTCCTTTCCAACGAGTCTTTATTTGCTCAAATCGGACTCCGGACAAGAGAGTTACGCCCGTTTTACTTCGGCGATGAAATCTGTCCTGAAATTTCAGAACGCGCAACGCTCAATGTTTCCTCCATAACTCCTTGCACGGGTCTTCAAACTTGTTGGTTCTTGATGCGTTGGAACGGTAATTTGATGGAGCTTCTGAATATCTCATTTTCTTCATTTGTACACCTCTGAACAAGCTCTCAAATTGATGAAGACAGCAGCACCCATCGCGGGATTCGGAGAGATCGATGATTTATCTTGCAACTCTTTTAGGCATGACTTCTTTTTTCATTATTCAAGCCTTGTCTACATGGTTAGTGAAAATCGGGCCTTTCCCGACATATGATTTTTTAAGGTCATTAGCTTGACCAAGCGCAAAGCATGATCGAGATTTACAAAACTTATTGTAAACATACGCGTCCATAATTAACACCACATGTGAATTGTAGCAACAAGTCAAGGTGTAAATAAAAGAAGCATATGTTTCATGCATAGCACTTAGCTCATCATTAGGCAAAGGTTGTTTAGGTGTGAGATTAATTGGATCAAACTTAAATGTTTCCTCTTTTTCATTCTCAAGAAAATCTAGTCTATCAACATGATCACTATTGGAACAAGGCATAGACATTAAACTATCATTCATACTATTGGTTGAGCATGAGTATTTGAATTTATCAACACCAATACCAATAATATCTTGAGATTTCAGCGCGTACCTTGGCCTTAGAGCTTTTTCAACAAGTGTGATATTTGGTTCATCGAGCGGTGTTGAAGGCAAATCGATCTCAACAAGTGTAGTTGCCTCTTCATCACCATCTTGCAATTTCTTCAACTCATCATGTGGAACATGTAATCCTTCAACTATGTACGCATTCATGTCTTCCTTGAAGTCTTCTTTATCAACAAGATCTTCATCTTCAAAGACTTGTATGTTGCTTTCTTTATCTTCCATGTACCACATGTCGTCAAGATCGCTCATTGTTGATTCACTCTTTCCTTCATCCTTGAGTACTTCCATGTCTTGATTTGCTAGTGTGTAGGCTTCAATAGCACACAAGCTATCATCTAGCTTGAGTCCTATCTCCTCCCATTTATCCTTTGAGTCACTAGGCTCATCACGGTTGTACTCTTCTCTTCCTTCATCATAAATCTTTGAGTTGTCAAACGGGTCGATCCATCCTTCATCTCCTTCTTTTCTTTCTTCTTCAAACATCTTTTGGATCGACTCTCCACTCATCTCTTGATCAAATATATCTTCAACTAGTTTGGCAATGTGTCGGCGTTCCTTCTTCCTTCGGTAGTTGATTAGTGGGGCGAATCAACTTGAACCCAACCGGATTGCTTGAACTCCGCCAATGGTCTAGCATTCCACATAGTCGGCCTACATTCATGTTAGTTTCAACATTTTTAACATCCGAAATGACTTCTCTTACCTTGGGAAGTGGATCTTCACTTTCTTGTATGGTCGGTTCATCTTCCTTGACCTTCGGTTCATCTTTTTCGAAATTTCAGCAAGCACCTTGGGATTGCTTTTATCGTTTTGCTCCTCTCGACAACGTCTTTGCCAATCTCGTTGTGTTCTTTGTCCATTGCTTATCCTTTGTAAGATTTGTGCGGCTTCACTAATTTTTTTATCCATTATATCACCGCCTGCACACATGTGTACAAAACGAGACAAGTTAGGGGTTAGTGAAAAATAAAAGGTATGCAACATCAAGTCACCGGAAAATCCCAAGTTCGGGCCTCGCTCAAGTAGTTCATTAAAACGGTCCCATGCTTCATCAATTCCTTCATCCTCTCCTTGCTTGAAAGTGAGCACTTGCCTCCTTAAGTCTTGGACCTTGCTTATGGGAAAGAACCAAAGAAACCCGCCATTGGGGGGCATCTTCGTGCTTCATCTTTGAGAGAGAATGGAAAAAGATTCCACTTGAACCAAGCGGCCGGAACTCCTTTTTGTTGCACCGTGTTGCATAACATCGTGAATTCCTTAATGTGTCTATATGGGTTGTCATCCTCCAATCCTCTCAATGGTTTTGTCGCCACTAACTTGATGATTCCGGGATTCACTTCGTAGTGGGTTGTAGCAAACGTCAAATCTGATTTTTGCATCTCAATGTCTTCCATTGACGGCATTGCTAGCTCCCTTAGCGACATCTCTTCGTCTTCCAATGGTGAGGTGAACAAATCCATCTAGGCATAAGAAAAGTAGAAAGAAAAACAAAAAAGATTTTTTTTCTTTTTTTTAGAAAATAAGGGTTAGGTGTTAGTAATCAACAAAATTAATACTAGATTAAACGTAGCAAACTGGCTTGCTCCCCGGCAACGGCGCCAGAAAAAGGGGCTTGTTGACGGATAAAAGACGTATCCCTCTACGATCCGCAAGCGTACGGATCCCACACCTTTTTCACCACGGGATTCCCAAGGTTCTTGTCAATCCGCGGAGCAAGGGGATTACTAGCGCTTAACCAAGTACTAATCTAGTCGAATGAAAAACCTTTGAAAGAGATTATTAAACTAAAAGTAAAGACAATCTACCTAAGTTAATCTAAGTTAAGTTGATCAAACAAATCTAGGGATAAACTAGATGATAAAGGGTGAACACAAGAGAGTGAGCAAGAAAGATAAGCGTTCCCTCCCTAGGATCTAGGATAACATGGTATGCATCTACTACACGAAAGCGGTAAACCAATCTACCGGGGGTTGTGACCACGGTTTCGCCCTTTCCCTCCTCTCGTATCGTCACTACGCGAAGGTATTCGTGACTAGACCTATGATGGACACGGTATGTTGATGGAATCTATGGGAGTGACGGATATCATACGCCCGAAAAACACGGTAGCTAACCTTAATCATCAAAGCATCATCAACATGAAAATAATAGATTGAAACCACAAACCGAGTAGCGATCACATAGCATGCATCCATCTAATCCTAGGGATGAACGGAGACATTACCCCATCATGTTACAGGGATTGAAGCACATAGGGGTGATGGAGACTCCGGAGAACGTCGTCGATGAAGATGGCGGTGATGGAGCTTGGGAACACCCCTAGGCCAGCGGCTTGGAGTCCTCCTCTTGCTTCCTTCTCTCCGCCGGCGTTGATCCTTGCGACGAGCTCATCTAATTCTCTCCCTCATCTTGCGGTGGCGGTTTTTCCGGTGATTGGCGTCGGTAGGATGATTTGTTCGATGGGTAACCATATTGGGGCGCCTAGGGGGTTGTATTTATGTCCTTGAGGTGCCTTTGGGCGTGCTCCACCTTGCCTTGCACGAAATCCTCCTTGGTAGAGAAGCAAACTTGGTTTCCCATAAAATCAGCCAGATTTTCCTGATTCGCAGTCCTTCCTTGCCAACGCCATATCTCCCACGTTTGGACTCCAAATAATGCAAATTTGGTGTCCAGGTTGTGTGCCACGAAATTATCTTCAACTTTGGTATTCATTTCTTTCCTTAAAAATGAAGATAAGATCTCCAAATCGGTCTTGGAAGATAATCTGTTCTGATTTCGGACTGACTGCGCAGCAGGGATTTCGGGGGCTATATCTCCTAGCTCCCTTATCCGAATTGGGCCTTCCACATGTCCAAATTGAAGGTATCGTCGAGGCCCACAACTTTGGTAGTCAAACTTTTGCCATTAAAGACCGTTTAAGTCTCCGAATCTGTACCGAAAGATCATGCTGTCCTGAGCTGCGAGAATATCTCTCGGGCTGAGTTGATCTCGTTGGTAAACATCCAAATCCCCGGAGTTTTGCGTGTTGATGCTTCGGTCCTTGGGTTGTTTGGAGTCTTGTTCACTTCGTGTCTTGACTTGTGACGGGCTTCATGATCTTCTCTTGAAGTGCTTGATGAACTTATCCCGAAAGTCTCCTCTTTAACGTTAATTTCTCGCGTAAACAACAAACTCCAAAATCGACATGCAAGTGTGAACTTGTTATATCATTAGTATGCCTAGTGGCGGGTTAGTTGCAAATCATAATCGAAACCAATGTATAACAAGTACTCTAGGTTGACGGAAATTCGCCGTCAACGGACGTACCAAGACATCCCGAACGGTGTGATGAATGAAGTCGCGAGCTGGTCGGACTCCTTCATTTTTATTTGGTGGTACCGGAATAGGCATCAAGAAAAACAAAGCGAGTTCACACACCGGCGGTCGAATCAATGATCCGATCGATACGCGGCAAAGGAAAAGGAACTTTAGGACATGCTTCATTAAGACTAGTATAGTCTACATACATCCGCCACTTCCCATTCTTCTTTTTCACTAATACGAGATTAGGCGGCCAAGTAGGGTGGAACACTTCCTTGATGAACCCGGCCTCGAGGAGCTTCCGCAGCTCCACTCGATTGCCCGGCGCCGCTCCTCGTCAAAGCGGCGCGGCCGTTCTTGCCGCACGACGCGGGAGTGAGGTAGGATGTCAAGGGAGTGCTCGGCGACCTCCCTCGGGATGCCCGGCATGTCCGAGGGGCTCCACGCGAAGATGTCGACGTTGGCGCGGAGGAAGTCGACGAGCACCACTTCCTATTTCGGGTCGAGTGTAGAACCGACCCTCAACGCCTTGCCCTCGGGGGCAGCGGGGGTCGAGGGGTACCTCCTTGGTCCGCTCGGCGGCCTCGAAGTTGCCGCATGCTTGGCGGTGGAGCTGAGGTCCTCGTTGACCATCTTCTCCATGTTGGCCACCGGCGCTTCGTCTAGCGCTAGGACCTCGGCATGTTCCACGCACTCGACGTCGCGATCGAAGGCGTACTCGATGGATGAGCCCACGGTGATGACGCCGTTGGGCCCCGGCATCTTCATCTTGAGGTAGGTGTAGTTGGGGACCGCCATGAACTTGGCGTAGCAGGGCCGCCCAAGTATGGTGTGGTACGCGCCCCTGAACCCCACCACCTCGAAGGCGAGCGTCTCCTTGTGGTAGTTGTCCGGCGTGCTGAACCAGACTGGCAGGTCGATCTGCCCGAGGGGGCCGGACGCGCTTGCCCGAAGACGACGCCATGGAATGGCGTCGTGCTAGGCCGCAGCTGGTCCAACCCAATCCCCAACGGGTGCGGTGTGTGCGCGTAGAGGATGTTGAGGGGCGTTGCCTCCATCCATCGGGACCTTTGAGAACCGCGCGTTCCCGATGATCGGATCGACCACTAGCGGGTGCGAACCGGGTTGGGGATGCGGTTCGGGTGATCCTCGCGGGCCGAATGTGATGGCGTCCTCCGACCAGTCGAGGAAGGAAGGAGGCGCCTTCTCCGCGGCGAGAACCTCATGCCGCTCCCGCTGGCGGCTGGACATGTCGATGGTCGGCCCCCCGAAGATGAGGAAGACGTTCTCCACGGCGGGAAAGCCACCGGCGTCGCCATCACCTCCGTCCTTCTTGGCCTCGTCATCCTTCGCGGCGGCGCGGCCGTAGAATCACTTGAGCATATCGCACTGCTCGAGGGTATGGTTGACCGGCATTTTGTGGTAGGGACACGGCTTCTTCAGCATGTCGTCAAACACTCCCGGGCCTCGAGGGGCCGCTCGAGGGCCCCGCCGGGCCGGGTCAACAGCAAGAGCTTCGGCGTTGGCGTCGGCGCGCCCCTGCTCGCGCGCCTCGCGGCGCGGCTTCTTTCCCTTCTTGCCCCACTTGCTCTTCTGGCGGAGCTCCTTGGACTTGCTGCCCTCCGCGGGCGTGTCGTCCGCGCGCTTGCCCTTCTTGCCATCGAAGATCGCCCCCACTGCCTTTTCACCCGAGGCAAAGCTTGTGGTGATGTCGAACAGCTCGTTTGAGTCGACCGGTGGGCTGCGCCCAAGCTCGCGCACGAGATCCCGGCATGTGGTGCCTTCGAGGAAAGCGTGCACGATTCGGACTGCGCCACGCTCGGGAGTTCCGTGCAACGCTTGGAGAAACGCCGTATGAAGTCCCGGAGCGATTCGCCGGGCTTCTGGGTGCAAGAGCGCAAGTCCCGAGAGTTCCCGGGCGCACGTACGTGCCCCGGAAATTTCCCACGAATGTGTGGACCAGGTCGTCCCAATTGTGGATCTGGCCGGCCGGCAGGTGCTCGAGCCACGTCCGCGCCGAGTCGGCGAGGTGCGGGGGGGAGGTTGCGGATGATAGCTTCGTCATCGGTGGCTCCACCCGACCGACACGCCGGGCGGTAGTCGTTGAGCCACACACCGGGGTCCGTCTCCCCGTTGTATTTGACGATCGTCATGGGGCCGGCGGAAGCGCCGGGGGAAGGTCGCCATGCGGATCTCCCGACCGAACACGCGGGTTCCGGGGGCTCCGGCGTCGGTGAGCGGTCCTCATCACCGTCGTAGCGTCCATCCCGTCGAGGGTGGTAGCCCGCCGCCACTCGCGCCTCCGCTTTGTTCGTTCATCGGACGTTGATGACGTAGCGGGCGTCACCGTCTCGGGCTTACCCGCACGTGTCGAGGAGCCGCTCTTTGGCCGGCGTGCGCCCCGGGTTGGCGGGGCGCTCCGCCGTGCCGCCCGCGTGTACCGAGGGTCCGGGGCCTTGCGCGCCCCCATCGTCCCGCGCGCTTCCCTATTGGCGGATGCGGGACGCCGAGCTTTCGGCCGTTGGACGGCCGCTTGCTCGATGAGCGCCCGCGCCTCGCGGTGCAGGTTCCGCGCCTCGGGTGTCGAAGGGGCGGGCATGGCTGCGCAGCGGTGTTGCGGCGGCGATGAGCTTTTGGCTTGCTCACGGGGCGTGTCCGGATTGTCGACGTTGAAGTCGGCGTTGATGCGATCGCGGGCTTGCCGGCCCAGCTCACGCGCGCGTTCGCCGCGCGCAGAGGCTTCCCCCGCGATAGAGGCGCGAAGGAACCGCACCGTGCGGTGCTCCTCCGCCGCCTTGGCCTCGAGCTCACGTGCTTGGGCCACCGTGTGTTGATGTTGGCCCCCCTCGGCGGCGAGGGGGAGGGGCGCTTGGCCCCGCGGCCGGGCGCGATCCGGTCCCTAGAGCGGAGAGGATTCTCTCCGTCGCCGCACCCGCCACGTCGGCGGCGTTTGCCGGGTCGTTGGCGATCAAGACACAAGCACTCCCGCGCGGGGTCATAGCTCCCGGCGCTAGAGTCGTCGGAGTAGCCGAACCCGTAGTCCGTGGCATCAAGGAACCGCCCGAACGTCACTTGGTCCGAAGACGCGGAGAAGTCCCACTCCGCATATCCGTGTGAGGTGGCGGGTGGTAGCGCGTCGACAGAGCCTAGGGACGACTTGTCACCAGCGGAGGCGCTAGGGTCCCTGGCAACCAAGACCGCCAGGGGGAACCCTGCGCATCGTGGTGTTGGCGTTGGTGTTGGCGACGTAGGCCGCCGCGCACCGCGCGGTACCGATGGGGAAGCGAGGTCCCGAGACCGGAGCGCTCCCCCGCCGGGGCAGCAACCATCACGCCGGTGGGCGCGTCGCGTTGTGAGACGACGCGCGCAAGCATGCCGGCGCTTCGACCGCGCCCGACGCGAGCGCCGGCCGGAGCGGTGGAGGCGCCGTGGCGCCGATGGACCCGCGCATCCGTGCCGGCGGGTGTTGGTGTCGTGGCGACGCGTGCAGCGGCGACCGGGCGGACCCAGCTTGGCGCCGCGCGCGGAGTTCCTCACGGTTGGTGAGGCGCATCAGGTAGCCGTTCCCCGTGGCCCGAAAGTTCGGGGGCCCCGAACCGGATTTCGAATCCGGCGGGGAGGGGGTCCGAGCTGCCCATGGAGTAACGCTGATCGCGGTACTCGGTGCGAATCACCATCGAGAGAGCTGATGGCGGGTGATCTTCAGCGCGCCGAGCCCCACGGTGGGCGCCAACTGTCGGTGGGGAATGTAGTCCCGACACTAACTAGTAGTAAGCGCTGAGATTTGTCCCTCGATGGTCGGTGCTAAGCAACTAAAGACACTTGGTTTATCCTGGTTCCGGCCGGAGCTGTACGTCCAGGAGGGGTGTGCTCGAGGCATTGTATTGCTTTGCACCGGGGTGCCTGTAGTGGGGCGGCTACAAGCGGGTCGGGAGAGGAGGCGTGGCCTCCAAATCCCAAGTGGAGTGATTGAGGCGAGTGCCAATATCGAGGGAAAAACGGGGAGTGTGTGAGCGTTCGCCACCCGTGGTCCCGTGTGTGATGTCTTCTCCCTCCCGCGGCGAGGGGGATCACCTTCCTTTTATAGACCAGGGAGAGGGTGATTTACAGGCATGCCGCACTGTTTAGCTACGTGTGAAGGTATGGCATATAGTGCCGGGGAGTTGGTGGTCGTCCTAGCGAGCCTTGCTCCAGTCACGGCGTCGTGGCTTGCCCTGTGCTTGAACAGGGGCGGCTTCGAGGGTGAAGGCGTAGTGGTTGGCCAGGGCGTCTTCAGGCGGGCTCGAGGAAGCCGTTGACGGTGATCCGTACGGGGTACAGTGGCAGGCATGGCGGCGTCCCGTCCCCGCGTGCTCAACAGCGCCGGAGTTGTTGTAGCAGTGCCTGGCGTGGCGCTACAGGGGCGGGGATGGCCGCACAGGACTGACAGTGACGGGGATGGCGCTCCCGCCGGCCCGACATCATGGTTTGACCTGCGCAGTCACGAGAGAAGGGTTCGAGGGTGCGCCCGGCCCCCCTTCGAGGGCGCGGCGCGTTAGCCGTACGGGAGTGGGCGGCACAGTGTCACGGAGCTGACACTGGCCATGTTGCACGGTTCTCTCGCGGGGGCGGGGATGGGTTTCCCCTAGGAGTTGGCGGAACAGCGCGGGGCGTGATTCCCAGGCGCGTGATGGCGCGGCTCTGCTGTGTCAGAGCATTAAATGCCCGTACCCGCGTGCGGGAGCAGGTGCGCTTGTGAGGGAGCCTCGAGCGAGGCGGAAACCCGCTCGAGGGAGGAGGGGACCCTCGAGCGAGGCGGAGCCCGCTCGAGGGGGTGTTAGCCCTCGAGCGAGGCGGAACCCGCTCGAGGGGGCGTGAGCCCTCGAGCGAGGTGGAACCCGCTCGAGGGGGCCTTTGATTGGGCCACTGCGGTGGGCCGCGGGGGCCACGCGCAGCGTGGGTCGTGCCGTGTGTGCGTGTTTAGGTAAGAAGTGTGTTTTGCTTTGTTTTTTGCGGGTTTTAAGCGAGGATTCCCCCGGTTTCTTAGGGGACCCTTAGGGCTGTCCCCGACAAGGCATGTAGGTCCATGTCGTCGTTTCTCTCCGAATTGGGCATAACTCCTTGTTTTGCAAGATTCAAGCACTTTTCCGGTTAGGTCCTCGGAGTTTGCCGTCTTCTCGGATCAAGACCCCGGCTTCTTGGAGTTAAGTTTGCTTCATTGCATGACTTGTACGGGGCTTCAAGGTCTTGTCATAAGGTGCTTGATGAACTTATCCCAAAAGTCTTGCATTCGACGCTAAAATCCCGCATAAACACTAAACTCCAAAACCGACATGCACACGTGAACTTGTTATACCATGGGGGTTAGTACCAATGGATAAGGTATAAAACTTATGCCAACACCGAAGGTAAATTCATGGCTAGGTTGACGGATTTTCACTCGTCAACAACCCACACCAAAAGTTGAACAATTTTCTAAGTGGGGAAGGGGGCTTTTGCACTTGTTGCTGCCCATGTCCACGCCCTCGACCATGTGAAGGCCTTGCTACCCTAGAAGGTGCAGCAGCTGCAGTGGGCTGTTCGGGGGCTTCTTGGCCTCCAAAATTTCCCTGTGCCCTTTCCAAATCAGCTAGAGATGGTCCCACAACATCATTCTTCAAGTGGAATGGCTTATGCTCATGATCATAGACAAATGTGTAGTTTGTGATGGTCTCAATAACATCCATGAGATAAGGAGCATATCCGCAACTCTTTTGTGGCGAGCCGGAGATGGAATGAATTGCCTCCCAAATGTAGTCCACAACACTAAATTCCCGCTCACTAGGACACATGTGTTTCAGCAAATCTCTTCCATAATTTGACACATTTGATTGATCCCCTTCCCTAGGATCAAGTGTCTTTCTAAACATGCGGTGCAAGTATGCATAGAATGGTAGCATGCCATTGACTCGTCCAAAGTTCCATTCTTGTCCCGGGATATACATGAACTTCATATCTACCTTGTCCATGTCATGATCTCTATGGATCTTCATCCTTCCAAGATCTTCCTCATCAAAACCGAGTAGATAGACAAACTCAGTGATAGTGATGCCAAACCATTTTCCCTCAGTCATCCAATGCACAATTTTGTCATTCTTCCAAGTGGTGAAGTAGCATGTGGCATAGAATTATGCAATCACTTCATTGTTCCATGACTTGGCAAAGCCCATGATGTCACAAACATTTTTCCTCTTACACTCCCGAATAATTTCAGCAATCTTTTGATCCTCCATGACTGACAAGAATCCCCAATCAATGTATTCTGAGCGAGCAATGGGGAAGTCTTTCTTGATGATGACACTTGCATAATAGTTTTGATGAAATTTGGTGCCAAAACGATAATCCAAATTCTTTCCACCAATGGCCAAAGGATTCTTTTCCCTTTCCTTTCTTGCCCTCTCTGTCATACCCCTTCCCTTATAGTTGACTATGTTACGGTGCTCGGGGTCAACGTGTGGCCTCATTCTCACATTGAAGTGAGTCACAGCACCACTCTCAACGGGCTGCGGTCCAAGAACCGAGATGCCCTCATACTCACCATCCCACCGTCATCCTCTCCGGTGCCCTGACTATGCTCATGGCTAGTTGTGCGGATGTTCTTGCCCTTTCTCTTACGCCGAGCGCGCCGTAGGTGACTCGGGAGGGGATGGTTCCCGCTCGTATGGGCTCTCCTCCTCATCATCACTAGAGGTTGACTCAGGCTCGGAGTCCTCAATGCGCATAGCACCTCTAGGGAGATTAATTCTTCCTGCTGCCCTTTTAGACCTTCTAGGTGGCTCAGGAACATCTTCTGTAATTTCATGAGCGCTGCTTGTTCCTTCTCTTCTTCTGAACTCAAAACTTGCATTCTTCGTTCTAGGTTGCCTTCTCCCATAAACCAAGTCAATCCTTGGATCTCCCGACATGGTGAAAGTGCTGCTGCAGCCAGGAAACCGAGGGGAACTCGATCCCACCGGATTGGAGGACCGGATTCTTGCTCCAATCCTTGAATCCCACAGTTGAGCCCTCAAATCACCATGGAATCACCCTTTCTACCCACCTCTTTACTGTGCTGGGTCGTGGGGTGAAAGGGGTGGTGAATGGTAACTGTAGGGTGAGTCACGCGTCTTATCCTTTTACCGCCGACAGAAACCGGTGCCACTGGTTTTGGAAAACCGGTGCCACCGGGTTTCACTTGACCCGTGGACTTTTGTCCATAAATTCATCTCTGCACTTCCTTTTTCATTTCTCTTTCTTTCTCTGCCTTTTATATTCATTTTTGTACAGCCCTCGTCTCAGATATGGATTTCGGAGATTTTGATGAAATGTGAGAAATCCAAGCTTTACAATCCCTTGAGATAAGAATGAGTAGCTTCCTTTGAACTTTGAGAGAATCTTTCCATTTATGGTTAGCCAACATTCAAACATGAGCAACAATAACTATGAACAACAAGACATAATCTAAAAGATCAAGACTCAAAAATTTTGCAAAAGGCACACCACCTACACATGCTAGTGAATTTTGAAAGTCTATCCTAAGTCACAAAGAGTATGCAAAAATTATTAGCCAAGATAGGTCTTAGCATATTTAGCTCATGCCTCTACTAAAATTTTCATCCACGGTTAGAAAAACAAATTTTCCAACAAAAATTTGTGAGGCATCAACTAAATATTCTAAAAGCTCATCACTACCACCAAGCAACAAAACAAGGTGATGCTAGCTCCCTTTGCACACCAAAACTCACACTAGCATGAATAGGGCCTAGATGCCCAAATTAATATCTTGAATTTAGGATTCATACCTTTGCCTTCATTCTATATTTTCTCACTTAGAGAAACTCACATAAGTTAACTTGCACTTTTTAGTCTTTCAATAACTTCCTCTTGTCACTTTTGATGAGAAATACCCATTGTGTACTAAGATGACAAGAGAACATAAATATTAAAGCACAAGCTCTAGTCTCACATTGGATGACTCTTTGAGAGTGAAATGGAAGTAAGTCACCCAACATGAAACCTCATAGCATGGGCTAAACTCCTCAAAGATATAGTGCACACATGGATATGTGGATGGAAGGGACATGTGCACTACCTTGGTCAAATATATCCAAGTTAAGGAATTTAAACCTTGCTATGGTGAGTAACCAAAGATAAATGTAATAGTCGGGCATACTCCCCGGTACCCATGCAAGGAAGGATGAAGACGGACTCTTACTAGAATTCCCCCGTAATCCTACTAGGACTCGTTCCGTGTAATCCTACTAGGACTCTCGCCTTGTAACCGACTAAGAACCCGCCCCCCGGACTATGTAAAGGAGGGCCGGTACCTAGCCGGCACCCGATCTCAACCAACACCAAGCGCGGGGCACCATACTTGATCCCCCAAACGAGACGTAGGGCTCGCCACCTTGGCGACCCGAACCCGTATAAATCTTGTGTTCGTGTCCTTGCGCATACCTTCGAGTTCTCGGTCTCCCGATCACGATCCTCACCGCACAATCTACTACCTCGGGTACCCCCTAGGTAGGTTTGACGGTCTAAAACACCGACAGCCGGCGCGCCCGGCCTAGGGGTGATCATCACCACGGGCGAATTCGAAGGACCCTCATCAACAAGATCAATCTACTCATCGACTCGCCGAGATCCATTGAAGCAAGTCGCCTTGCTCCGTCAAAGCGGAATCAATTTTCCTATGCCGCACGTCCGGTTGCCTCGGCACGTCGTGCGGCTTGTCGCGTGACTCATCGTCGACTACTTCTCCTCGTGCAGGCTCGTCATCGACTACTTCGCCTACGCCGCGCGTCCGGGTGCCTCGGCACGTCGCACGGCTCGTCGCGCGGCTCGTCGTCGACTACTTCGCCTCCGCCGCGCGTCCGGTGCCTCGGCATGTCGCGCGGCTCGTCACGCGGCTCGTCGCGCCGCTCGTCGTCAACTACTCCGCGTCGCGCGGGCTCGTCGTCGACTACTCCGCCTTGCGCGAGGCTCGACGTCGACTACTTCGCCTACGCCGCGCGTCCGGGGTGCCTCGGCACGTCGCGCGGCTCGTCACACGGCTCGTCGCGCCGCTCGTCGTCAACTACTTCACCTCGTGCGGGCCCGTCGTCAACTACTTCACCTCGCGCGGGCCCGTCATCGACTACTTCGTCTTGTGCGGGCTCGTCGTCGACTAATTCTCCTATGCCGCGCGTGCGGGTACCTCGGCACGTCGCGCGGCTCGTCACGCCGCTCGTCGTCGACTACTTCGCCTACGCCGCGCGCGTCCGGGTGCCTCGGCACATCGCGCGGCTCGTCGCGCGGCTCATCGCGCCGCTCGTCGTCGACTACTCGTCTCGCGCGGGCTCGTTGTCGACTACTTCGCCTCCCGCGCGCGCCGGGTGCCTCGGCACGTCGCGCGGCTCGTCCACGCGGCTCGTCGCGCGCGCTCGTCGTCGACTACTGCGCCTCGCGCGGGCTCGTCGTCGACTACTCCGCCTCCGCGCGCGTCCGGTGCCTCGGCACGTCGCGCGGCTCGTCCACGCGGCTCGTCCGCGCG
Organism: Cenchrus americanus; assembly: GCA_947561735.1. Taxonomy (NCBI): domain Eukaryota; kingdom Viridiplantae; phylum Streptophyta; class Magnoliopsida; order Poales; family Poaceae; genus Cenchrus; species Cenchrus americanus. Next base: position 295,536,925 of record OX387241.1, read on the forward strand.
CGCGCTCGTCGTCGACTACTCCCGTCGCGCGGGCTCGTCGTCGACTACTGCGCCTTGCGCAGCTCGTCGTCGACTACTTCACCTACACCGCGCGTCCGGGTGCCTCGGCACGTCGCGCGGCTCATCACGCGGCTCGTCGCGCTACTCGTCGTCGACTACTTCACCTCGCGCGCAGCCCGTCGTCGACTACTTCACCTCCGCCGCGCGCCGGGGTGCCTCGGCACGCCGCGCGGCTCGTCACGCGGCTCGCCGTGCCGCTCGTCGTCGACTACTCCGCCTCACGCGGGCTCGTCGTCGACTACTTCGCCTCCGCCTGCGTTGACGGTGAAAATCCGTCAACCTAGCCATGAGTTTACCTTCGGTGTTGGCATGAGTTTTATACCTTATCCATTGGTACTAACACCCGTGGTATAACAAGTTCGCGTGTGCATGTCGGTTTTGGAGTTTAATGTTTATGCGTGGTTTTATTGTTGAATGCAAGACTTTCGGGATAAGTTCATCAAGCACCTCATGACAAGACCTTGAAGCCCCATACAAGTCATGCAACAAAGCAAAATTAACTCCAAGAAGCCGGGGACTTGAGACGAAGACGACGGACTCCGAGGACCCGACCGGAAAAGTGCTTCGAATCTTGCAAGACAAGGAGTTGAGTCCAATTCGGAGAGAACCGACGACATGGACCTACATGCGAAAGGGGAAACATCCGAGAAGCAAGGGAACCGACGCGGAGCAAAGGAGCCCTCGGGGCCGGTCCTAGATGGGCCCGGGCCGGCCGGCCCAGACAGTCGGCCCGGGCCCATCCGGGGCCCATTTGCCCCCTCCTTTGCCCTAGCCGCCAATCGGGCTATTTATAGCCCCCTGACCGAGAGCCTCGAGGAGAAGATTTCGTCATCGGCCGCCGAGGAGCAGAGAAGAGAGGGACACCATCTCGGAGAGGAGAGGGTCGAGCTAGTTGACTAGGGTTTCCCTAGCCGACGTGGGAACCTTGCACGGAAGACCACGTCGGAGTTCCCGGAGCTAGAAGCAAGATCAAGGAAGGATCCAGGTGGTGATCTTGTGTATGTATCATTGTTATAGTTGAATTATCAAGTTGAATCTTTTCCTAGCGATCAAGTGTTTCCTCGAAGATTTCGTTTTTCGATCGGTTTTGCTTATTCCAATTCTATTCTCGAGATAGATTACATAGGGTGTTCTTGTAGCCGCGGTGGCTAGAGGTACACGTCGGATGTTCCGAAAGAATCTCGACTTGTCTTTTGACTCGCCCTAAGCTACCCGCATGAATAGGGATACGTTGTGACAGAACGGGGGTTCCGAAAGGCGGATGTTTTCGGATTTGGACGGGAAACCACGATTTAAAGAGGCTTCTATTAAGATTCGATTTGCTACTTCTTCTCTTGCTTGGAACTTCAACAAAAGGCTTACCCCGATCCCTCTAGATCGGTTTATCTACCCAATCTTACTTTGTTTTCTCCAGTCTTTAGTAGATTAGATTCGTTTTGTGTCTTTTACTTAGATGCATTAGGGTTTTTTTATCGAAGATTGAAGTTACTTGGCTTTAATAGATTAAGTTTTGCGTCACACATTTGTTCCACGGATTCGATACCTTGGGTTCACCACTCGAGGGAAGAAGGGTCCCTTGACTACGATGGGAGACTTGTACGCTTGCAAGTCACAAACGAACTTTGATACAATTATTAACCGTCAACAAGCCCCTTTTTCTGGCGCCGTTGCCGGGGAACAAGTGATCAAGATTTGATTTTTTATTGCCTTTTTGTAATTTTCAGTTTTCTTTTTGTTTTTATTTTTGCATCTACTAAATTTTGATCATCCTCAGAATACATCTAATCTAGTTTGTATAACCCTAGTTTTTATAGATTTGTTTTTACTTTCTAGTTTTTGCATACTTTGTTTATTGCTAACCCTAACAGGAGATGGACGGCTACCTCTCCAACAAACCCGATAATTTTGTGGATGATCCGGAAGAACTTTACAGGCTAAGGAGACGCGAAGCACATCAAGCTAAAAAGCTGGATTTTGTAGATTTGGAGTCGGAAGACAAAGGATCGCAGGAATCTCCGAAGAATTCACCACCGCAAAGTCCTTAGGAGGATCGACTTCCACCAATGGGTGACCAACCACCGCAAGAACGCAAGATTGGGGAGCTATGCACCCCAGACATCATCGACCTACCAATCTTGAACCTTGAGGAGATCGGAAGACCGTTCGAGATCAAGACCTCAACAATCCGCATGGTGCAACATTCACCCTTCACCGGTAAAGAGGATCCGAACCTTCACCTCCAAGCATTCATTCAACTATGTCAGACTTTCAACATGGAAGGGGTGACTCAAGATCAAATGAGGGCAAGGCTTTTTCCGTTTTCACTACTCGGGAAGGCTTTGCAATGGTTCCACTCTCAACCGGCGGAGACGGTGCAAAATTGGAACACGTTGATGAAGGCTTTCATGAAGGAATACTACTCACCGGTAAAACTCAAAGCTTGCATAATAAGATTGCCACCTTTGTTCAATATCCTACAGAAACTATCTCGGAGGCATTCGAGCGCTTCAACGAGTACACCGGGCGGTTCCACATCACAAGTTCCCGAAGGAAGATGTAACACCCAAAATTCCATCACTTAAAAAAATGCTAGCAACAATTAGAATTTTATTTTCTAAGGATTAATTAATTTGAATAATTAAATTTGCCTTTAAATATATGCAATAATAATTAATTAATTTAGAATTTACCAAGTGATTGTGCATCATGTTGAATGCATGGGCTTTTGATTGATTGTGTGGTCAAAAGTTGGTTTAAAATTTTTGAAAAGTTTTTTTGAGTAAAAGTTTGAAAAAGAAATGAGAGAAAAGAAATTGAAAAAAAAAGAAAGAAAAAAAAAGAAAAACCAAACAAAACACCCTAACAGCCCAGCCCACCACTTAACCCGCGCGGCCCAAAAACCAGCCGGCCCATCTTATCCCGCCGCCCCCCCACCATCTCCCTCTCTCCTCCCACGCGCCGCCGACGAGGGTGGGGCCCCCCGTCGGGGCCATCTTCAACCCGCCGCCGGCCGCCCCTCCCACCATGGCCGCGCCGGCCGCCCGCCCGCGCCCCTCGCCTCCCCGCGCCGCTTCCCCTCCCTCCTAGTGCGCGAGGCACTCCACCGCGCCGCCATGCCCGCCGTCCACCGCCCTCGCCGCGCGCTCCTCCGCTCCCCTCGCCACCTATAAAAGGCCGCCCCCGAGCTCCTCTCCACCCCGCACCGCTCAATCGAGCTCATCTCCCCCTCTACACCGCCGCCCCCAAGGAAGCCGTCGGAGCTCCGCGCCTCGCCGCCGATCCGCTCCGCCGCCGCCTCTTCTTCCCCTTCGAGTCGCTTGGTGGTTTCCCCTTCTCCTCCTCTTCGTTTTAGTGCATTTCTCTCGGTTGTTTAGTGCACCGTAGTGCGGTTTTGCCTACTCCGGCGAGCCGGCCGGCGAGCGCCGCCGCCTGCTACGCCGCGCCGCCGCCGCCACGGACTGTGCCGCCGCCACCCTTTCGCTTGTAGATGATCCCCGCCGCCCGATCCGAGCCAACGGCTCGGATCGTTCGAGCCCCGGGTCAAACGAAGGTACCGGTCAAACTAGGGTTGCGCCGGCCATTTTGCTAAAGAGTCCCCGACCTTTTCGCCATTTACAAGCCGGCCCTCCCACCATATAAAACCCTCGCGAGATCGGCCCCCGGTTTTTATAGTTAAGCCCTTAGCCTTTCAAAAATACTCAACCGCAGGTCAAAAGCCTCTTTTTGCACCTAGGACCTCTAGATTATATTTATAATTATGTTTTAGCCCCTGAATTTTTATAGAAAACCCCCTAAGGATCATTTACTTTTACAAAATAGTCCCTGAAATTTGTTTTAATCATAACTTTTCCGTCTTAGCTCCGATTTAGGTGTTTTTGGTGTCCACGCGATCGTCTCAACAAGCACATTAGTTTTAGAAGCTTGTATTAGACTTTTAGCAATGTTTGATGTACTGTTTTATTTATTGTTTGTTTTTCTTGTGTGATCGTAGAGGACGTGTCGTTCGAGATTGAGCAGGAGCCATCTTTTGAAGAAATTGAGCCCCAGTTTTTAGGAGAAGAAGGCAAGTGGATCCCCCCCCTGCATACTCTTTTTGTCCTAATAACTTGCATGTTATCACACTTTAAATTTAAATCGTTATGCATAAATTTGATGGGAAATGCCTATTAAGGAAATGACTAGATTTTAATCCTTATACCTTGCTTACCTTGTTTTAAATAAATGTTTGGGTAGATAAAATGCTTAGATGCTATACTTTGGGAATGGAAGCTATCTTTTAAAATGTTGAATTTAAATGGAATTTGTGTTTATGGAATTTCAAGAGTATATAACTTAAAACATGGAGAACCACCCAGGAAAACAGTGCAACCACAGTCCACATGGCTCTGGCTTAGCCAATTAATTAGGAGTGTAAAATATCTAATAGCCCTTGTCCGGAAGGAACACAGGGGGCTCCGGGTTGCAGGGGTATAGCCCGGTCCTTTTGGGGTAGTAGCCTTTGCTAAGGTGCCGACCACTAGGGAGGGTTATGCTCCGCCCGAGTCAGAATCGTCGTGGGATATTGGTGTTTTGCACGCCTTTGTAAAGGCTTCGTAGTGAACCCCTTGCCACTCACCTCGGAAGTGTTTAAGGGCTTTGCAAACCCGGGCGGGGATGGGGAACACGAAGCGTGGGTAAAGTGTACAACCTCTCGCAGAGTGAAAAGCGATCGATCAGCCGTGCTCACGGTCAAGAGCGGCTTGGACCCTCACATGATAGTTAACTAGAAATGGATTTCAAATTGTGGTTTACTTATGATTTGGAGGAATAGTCTTGAAAAGCTAAGTTTTGGGGTGGTATATACTTACACTTAGTAAATAGGTGCTTGCTAATAAAATTTGACCAACTTAAAATGCTTACCGCTGAAAACCCTAGCCTACCCTTGATAGCTTTGCATTTTCCCCCACGGGCTGAGTACCAACCATAAGTGTACTCACCCTTGCCATATGTGTTCAGAGGAGGATGCCGGAGCAAAGTTCTTCGACGAGTTCGATGGATTCTGAGGCTCGCGTTACCCCCAGTCAGGAGCTTGTGAAGTTTGAGACGGTGTTCCATCGTCTAGCTATCGATGTTCGTGTTTAGACCTTCGAGTCTATCGATGAGTGTAATAAATTTAATAAATCTCTCTATGTACGTTTTGAGCATTGTCTGTGATATTACACTCATTTGTCTATCATATGTGTGAAATTGTGGTTATGGCACACGTATGAGATGCATTCGGTTTTCTTCGGAAAACGGGTGTGACAGAAGACCTCGTGCAAAAGTTCTATCAAGGACTCACCATGGCGTCAAGGACGATCATCGATGCATCGGCGGGAGGATCCATCATCGAACTTACACCGACGGAAGCTTTCACTCTATTCAAGAAGGTCGCAGATAATGACACATGGGCGTCATCCGGCGCCTACATCCGGTTCAACCCATGGGAAACGTCAAAGGAGTCTTGCAAGTGGAGAAGGAGAACATACTTGAAGGCAAGATCGACTCGCTCATGAGGAGGTTGGAGAAGATGGAGATGGAAAAGAAAGAGGCTCAAGACTTGAAGGCCGCCGAAGCAAGGTCCACATGCGAAGAATGTGGAGAGTATGGCCATGTCCGCAAAGACCGTCCGGAGGAAGCCAAAGTTCTCGACTACATGAGGAAGGGAGAATTGCCGAACTTCCGCTACGGGCAAGGTAGGCCTCAATTTAATGCAAGCTCATCTATTCCTAATGCGGTTCCGCTTCGTATACAATTGAAGGAGTTCATGGATGAGCAAGCTAAGATCAACAAGGACACCGTTACCAAGTTCAAGACCATAGACAAGGTGTTGGAGAACATCGATAGCAAAGTGACGGAGGTCGGAAGTTCCAATCATCAAGTGCTCAACATGATGAAGATGCTCGAGACGCAAGTTGGACAACTTGCGGGGCGCCTCACTAATGATGAAGGGAAGCTTCCGGGACAACCCAAATGTCCCGAATCGGCGAAGGCCATTCAAACACGTTCGGGGAAGGAGACCGAAGATCCGGAACGTTTCGCGGGAGCAAGGAAGCTTAAACTATCCACCGAGGTGGAAGGAGTTGCTAAAGAGAAGGTTACGGGGATCGTCACCGAGGAACCCGAATTTGAGATGCCGGAGGAGGACACGAGGATACCGCAACTCAAGCCACGCTACTTCCGAGGTAAACTTGACAACCACTTTGAGAAGTTTGTGGAAGTTGTGCGTAGACTTAGCATCAACATGCCATTACTAGATGCCCTACAAGTACCTACATATTCTCGTTACTTTAAAGATATACTTGCAAATAAATATGAGATAGCAACACTCGGGGTAGATCATGTCAAGATGTCCGAGGAGTGTAGTGCCGCTATTGCTAATGGGCTAGAGAAGCAAAAGGACCCTGGGTGCCCCACAATTCCATGTTCAGTTGGTTCTTTCAACTTCGAGAAGGCGTTATGCGACCTTGGAGCTAGTGTGAGTGTCATGCCGAGGGATGTGTTCGAGAAGCTACGCCTACCAATGGAGCCTACGGGAATATGTTTGGAGTTGGGTGACAACTCCATTCGCTATCCCTTGGGCATTGCTGAAGATGTACCCGTGAAGATTGGACACCACTTCATCCCCGTCGACTTCGTTGTGCTCGAGATGGGAGAGAGGGAGAAGCCGCCGCTCATCCTAGGGAGGCCGTTCCTCAAGACCGTGGGAGCTACTATTGATGTTGGCAAGGGGGAGATCATGTTCGATATCAACGGAGAAAGGAGTTCCTTCAAGTTCCGTCCAAGAATCGAGGCATGCAACATGATTGGAGTGAAGGGAGAACCAAAACAAATGGAGGGGCTGAAAAAGAAGAAGGAGCCGAAAAAAATGAACGTAAAGAAAATCAAAGAAGGTGTTGCATCCATCAAGACAAGGGAAGAGAAGCCACCCGTGAAGACCAAAAAAATGACTAAGCCGACTAAGCCGGAAGACAAGCCCGTGCCCAAGATGGTGCGGAAGTGGGTACCCAAGATTCCAACGCCCGCAAAGAGCGTTGATCCGGAGTAATCAAGTGAAGAAGTCTAGCTATAGACTCTAAACGAAGCGCTAGGCGGGAGGCAACCCGTTTCGTCGAGTCAAGAATAAGCTACGGGAGGACAACCCGATTCCGGGTTTTTCGAGTATTTTTAATAATTTAGTTTTTGAGTTTTATTACGCAAAGACATTAGACTTAGAAGTGGTTGAACAATATTAGAGACATAATTCTTGATTGAATGTTTGCTTTATCATAAACCCTTTGCATGAACCCTCCTATGTGCTTGTTTGTTCTTTTCTTTTTGAGAAACCTCAACCAAATAATTTCAGAACCTAACTCAACCTTTCACCCTCATTATGGTGCTGAGGTTGACTTATTTTTCATGCTAAAACCACACAAGTAGAGCCACGATTTATATTTAAGTGTTAATAAATTCAGCACGTGGTAGGACTCGCGTGAACCTAGAAATCAAAACTTTTGGTTGGTTTTAAAAATCTATATCCTTGGTTTCTCTAGGATTAGAATTTTTCTAAGCCTATTCTAATTTTGTTTTATTCAAAATCTTTCTTATTTAGCCAAAATTAGAACCTAAACCTATGCCCCCATGATCAAGCCGGGAAAAAGTCCGCTCTCAACCTATGAAGGCAAACTATACCGTTGAGACCGAAATCGACGTAGTCGAAAAACATTTTCGACTTACATTTGTTTTTAATGGTTTAAAAACTTCTCTAAAATTGTGTTTGAGCTCTTGCATGGCTCTGAAAAATATTTTAAATTTCGAATTAGAGGAGTGCTTAACCTTAAACACACCTAAATGGAGGCAATCTAGTTTGAATTAATCATGCATGCACCATTGGATTCCCTTTTATCAACTTTCACCAATTCCACATGCAAAGGACAAGCATGGTGGGCAGCAAGCATCAACTTTGCAGGAATTTCATGGTGGCATATGAAGCAAGTGGAGCTAGGGAGCATGGACATGACCCAAAGCATGGAGCATCAAGTGGAAGGACCAATAATGGAAGAAAAGGAGTGAACGAGAGCGTTTGGGCGGTGCAACTCGTGGAGCACGGGCGGGGGGAAAGTTGCGAGAGGCGAAATGATCGTGCTTTGGAAGAAAGACGAGGCGGGGAGGAGCCGGAAGGACCCCGGGCCGGCCGGCCCGGGCCGGCCGGCCTCACCTACTTAAGGAGCCCCCCGGCTCCCGTTTTCTCGCAGGGAAGCTTCCCTCTCCTTCCTTTGTTTGTGTGTTCAAGTTTGTGTGCTCAAAACCTCCGCGAGACATAGCCAACCTTCCCAAGCTTGATAGCTCAAGAAAAAAATCCACATCCTTAATCCACTCAAAGTCCACATCCGAAGCAAAGAGTTTAAGTACCTAGTTACCGGTTGCAACCCGGAGTTTTAGTTGAAGAAAAGAGTGCAAGCAACCATGTGGAAGAAAACCACAAGTCTCTTCTCCAAGAAGAAGAGTTCGTCGTCATCCAAGCCGTCATCAACCACGTCTTCGAGGAGGCACTCGGTTTCCGAGTCTCCCCGGAGCATGGAGACGGATACGGCACCACCGAGGAGGAACGATGCTCTCCTCCTTGGTGGTATGAGGGCTGCAAGAAGCACGTCCATGAGGTTTACCGAACCTCATGGGCGCACGGAGGAGCAGCCCGCGCCACCACGACGATCGACCCGTTCAACGGCGCCACCTCCTTACACCCCGACATATCTTCGTACGGCTTCATCATCTTGTCGGCGGAGGAGGAGGAGAGGCTCTCTAATCTTGAGAAGAGGCTTGTGCCCAACGTCGAGTTCGACGACCAAGCACTCTACACCTTGGGTTTTGGCACCGACATATACTATATGTTGGGGCACCTTGGATGGGTGCAGTTCTCCAACGGAGTATCGGTGGACACCCACTTGGGGTTCGCCTTGGAAATTTTGATGACTATTGCACCCATCCTTGATGATGATGGGGTGCAAAGCTTGTCATTCCGTTTGGAGGGAGTCCAACAAGTGGTTCCCTACGAGCACGTTAGGGAGCTACTTGGATTCCACAAGGGAGCTCCGGAGAAAGTTGACGTGCCACCCGCATGTTAGCGAGGATTTTGGAATATGATCTCCGGAGAAGCCCATCAACAACGCAATTGCATCCGCAACCCCATTATCCGGATATTTCACTCTTGGATGTGCAAGAGGGTATTGGGGAGGATGAAGGAGACAAAGGTGACCGACACGGAGTTGAATTGGCTATACTCGGCTTTAATTGTCGGGCGGCCAATAGACCCCTCTTACCTTATGATCAACCGTTGGTGTTGTGAAGCAACATCCGGGGCGGGTAATATTGGTTCGGGGTGCTACCTCTCCATGTTGGCCTTCTCCTTGCGGCCGGGGATCGCAAGAAACCCCGACCACCTTTTGTGTGGTACCTCTCTCGGCATTGAGTATTTGCGGCAAGGCAAATACATTAGTGGAGATGAGAGAGGAGGTTATCGGTTGGCCATAATGAACCTACCCCTTCCCAATGAGAGGCTTAGGCTTTTCAACGAAGGAAGAGAAGATTGGTTGGAAGAGGTACTACTTGTCCCCGCAAGGAAAAACAAAAGAGGAAGAATCGTAGAGGAGGGAACATCCTCCGCACAAGCGAGTGGAGCACAACCCAATGTGCAACCATTCGGTGGGATCCCTCCTCCGCCAAGTTATTACGGAGGGCCACTAGAGCAAGCATGGGGGGTGGTGCACCGGTACCCCCACCAAATTATGTGGTGCCCAACGCTAACTTCGCGGAGTCCTACGCACATCATCCCCAACCACAACAAAGCATGGCCATAATTGGAGGGTATGCTGCAAGAAACGCCCAAAACATCGCAGCCATCCAAGCTAATGTAGCTCAACTTGGTGAAGGAAATGCAAATATTGCCTTTGAGCTCGGACGCCTTCACCTTGTGGAGCCAAATCAATTCGTCGGAGGAAATGTCCAATCATATTATGAGCAAGGGTATTATTATCAAGATCAACAACATCAACCACCGGCGGAGGACTAGAAGATTTAGGAACTTTAGTTTTCTTTTCTTTTCTTTTTCTCTCGTAATTTTCAGCTTTTGCTTATGTGTGTTTGCGTAGTATTTTCTGTTTTATTTAAATTTCAGCAAGCATGTTTGTTTATTTTCAGTTTGTATTTCAACTTGATGTCATCATCAATAAAAACACCACCTTGATTATATCATTGGAAAAGTTACAAAATTCATGCCATGATGATATATGATTATAATTGCAGCTTTGTTTATCTTTGTAATTGATCTATGCATGTTTAAGCTAGTGCTCTCTTAAAAATACAAATCTGAATTTATTTAAATGCTAGCTTAATTTTCAGCGGAGGTTATGATTAAAATAAAGACCCATAGTGTTTTATGTGCTCTCAAGTTATGAATAGATTAAAGATGTCTTTTATGCTTAAAAAATATCGCTAACCTTGTCACAAATATCGCTTGTGTGTTGCTCAACATATCCAAAGCCTTATATATATTTGAGTGCATAAACCTTAGTGTACAAGATTTATTTTTGAGTGAGTTATTGCAGGTCATGATTTCTCTGGCCCGAGACTAAGAAGCTGGTCATTCCATTTTTGCGTATCTATCTTTTTGCTAGCCTTTTATCCGTGCATTGTGTATCCCCGCATCGGAGATCTCACAAACTTCGCCGGATATCCACCCTTAAACCAAATATCATCTTTTGTGATTACCTCCTTGACCACAACCTATTGTTGAGAATGGATCATCAATTCAAGGAAGATCGCAAGACGGTGCCAACATTGAAGATTTCAAGTATCTCTCCAAGGAAAAATACCTCGGTACCTACCTTATTTATCGCCTCTTTGCTCGAGGACGAGCAACGTCTAAGCATGGGGGAGGAGGTAGGTACGGTGCAGTTTTAGAGTTAAAAGGGGAATATTTTTTATGAAAGAAAAAATTCGGCGACGATCGTGACTTTCAAAGAAAGAAAAAAATATATATAATGAATGAATGAAAGAAAGAAAGAAAGAAAGAAAGAAAGAAAAGAATGAGAAATATGAGAAAGAGAAAAAAATATATGCGTAAAGTAAACTCCCCGGTTCTCTAAGAGTGCATTCAAGGCTTCGAGAATGGCGGTCACACCCCCCAACAACTAGTCGGGATCAACTCGACTAGTCAACTTCAAAGCAACAACCGTCGTGGCTCCATCGCCGACCGCCACGGCTTCAAGCAACATTCTACCCAAGCAAAGACAACGACTAAGTCATTTATTTAAATGATTACCGTTTTCTTTTCTTGGCTTGTTCTCCTCATCATGTAGGACTACTTGCCGATTACTCCTTTGTGTACGCTCCTCGGCGGGTTTTCACGGGAGCTACACTCGCTAACTACTCTTGGGGTATATCAATCAAGTCACCACGAGCCTACTTCATCAACTCGGGGGCTATCCCAAGGAGGCGGCTTCTAAAGTCCGCTACACGCAGCAATCTAAAGTCGCATTCTAAAGTCCGCTCCGTGCGACAACTTAAAGTTGACTCCGGTCGCATCTTCGCCTCGCTCCGGTGGCACAAGTCGACGCTAACGGTCGCACCCAAGCCCACTCCGGTGGCACAAGTTGACGCTAACGGTCGCACCCAAGCCCACTCCGGTGGCACAAGTCGACGCTAACGGTCGCATCCAAGCCCACTCCGGTGGCAAGCGCCGACTTTGGTCGCAATCTTAAGCCCGCTCCGGCGGCAAAACTACTCATTTTCTCCGATTTTTCATTCTCTTTGGCTTTTCGGAAAGTACTTTTCGTTTTTTGCATCTTAAGTCCACCCCGCGTGGCACAAAGTGACTATTGTAGTCGCATCTCAAAGTCCGCTCCGCGCGGCACAAAGTCGACTTCGGTTTTCAAGTCGCATTCTAAAGTCCGCTCTGCCGGCATCTAAAGTCGACTTCGGTCGCATTTAAAGTCCGCTCTGATGGCACAACTACTTCTCATGCTCCACGGCTCGACGCCAAACTACTACTCGGAATCTCTCCAGCTCGAGGGCTACACTCAAATTACTACTCGAGGATAACTCCAGCAGACTTCGCTTGCTCTCAAGCTCGGGGGCTCCGCACCAACAACTACTCCACGTGGCTCCTACGGCTCACCTGGCGACGAGCTCGGAGCCTGAACGCTACAAGAGTACTCAGATGGTGACTTCCGCGAACACTGAAGACCCTTGGATTGATTTGTTAATCGTTCCAAGGCTCGAGGGCTGCTATGCTACACCCATCATTCAAATTTTTCAAGACGGAAGATTCAGAATCAAGATTGACCCTCAGCTAGAGTCTGCAACTCAACCTAAGGCTCGGGGGCTACTCCATATGGAGTGCCATTTTGCAACCGCACTTCCATATAATCTCGACTTCAAGACAAATGAGCTGGACCACCTTCCAGCCTCGTGGCAGTTCAAGTACTATCGAAGACTTCTCCAAGCAGTACTCGAGGACGCTCAAGAACTACTCGCAGAGGCTTCAAGACTACTCGAACTACTACACTCGACTACAATGTGCTCGGGGGCTTGTCGGGCATACTCCCCGGGTACCCATGCAAGGAAGGATGAAGACGGACTCCTACTAGAATTCCCCTGTAATCCTACTAGGACTCGTTCTGTGTAATCCCACTAGGACTCCTGCCTTGTAACCAACTAGGAACCCGCCCCTGGACTATATAAAGAAGGGCCGGGTACCTAGCCGGGCACCTGATCTCAACCAACACCAAGCGCAGGGCGCCATACTTGATCCCCCAAACGGGACATAGGGCTCGCCACCTTGGAGACCCGAACCGTATAAATCTTGTGCCCCGTGTCCTTGCGCATACCTTCGAGTTCTCGGTCTCCCGATCACGATCCTCACCGCACAATCTACTACCTCGGGTACCCCCTTGGTAGGTTTACCGGTCTAAAACACCGACAAGTAATCCAATCCAAAAATAAAGAGAAAGAGATACGATTCTGAGATATGGATTGGTGACCTCCTTGTCAAGTGGCTTGCTCACAACTAACACCCTTGCCATAAGAATTATTCAAGTGAAGAGTATAGATAAAATATTGAGACGCCTCACACTTGAACTACACACATGAATTCTTGCAAGTGATGTTAGTACCAAGAGACACAAAATGTGAAGTGAGTTCCCCCTAAATAGGCGCATCAAGTATTTGAATCTCGAGAAGTGCACTTTTGACTCAATTAAAGCACTAGGGTAGCAAGCTCCACATTTTGGTCAAAGTTCATAAGCAAATAAGAATATGTGGAATGAGATCAAGAGTAGCTCACAAACTATATTTGCTTAGTCTCCTTTTATTTTGAATCAAGAATAATGTGCCTTGAGGTATTTGCAAAAATTTCCTCTCCGTCCCTTGCTGGTTCTAGGAAACTCGGTGCCACCAAGTTCATAAATCTGGTGCCACCGAATTTTCCCTGAGTTCTACAAATTTGCTTTTCTCAAGAGTTGACCACCCTTTTTTTGATTCTTTCTTGCTTTTTTAGCTCACATAAGTTCTCCTGCATGCACAAGTCACTCAATGCTTCTAGATGAAGCGGTTAATAGCATTGAATGGTATTTTACATAATTTTGCCAAAGAGAACATATGTAAGTTGTCCACCTCATATGATCAACTAGCACATGAGCAAGTTTTGCATATGAGAGTGAACAACGAGCGAAGTGAGAGGTACTTATCATGGGAGGAGCATTTGAATGAGATTTCTTTGATTTATGTCACTTGGTCCTTTTCTATTGATGAGTCACAAAATTTCTCTTGAGATAGATGAATGAGTATAAATATCTTCTCAAGTGAACCAAGCTTCCAATGCTACTCCAAGTATCTACAACGTCCTTTTAGGCATGTTTTGGTACCCAACGTGCATTGGGTCCGACAAGGTTAGTGATCAAGGACTTAGGTACCCAAATGGCCTTTGTGCCCTTCTTTTGTGAAATAACCACTTTAGGGGCACTAGAGTCATTTGAGATACTCCTAAGCTTCTCATTACTATAATGAACATGGTTGAGCTTAGGGTTCTTACTATTGGGACAATCTTTACCAATATGTCCCTTTTGACGACAAGTGTAGCAAATTTTGTGCTTGATGTTGCCATTGCCATTTACACTTGTCATTGAGCCATTCTTTTCTCTGAATTTTGCTTGAGCCTTCGGAATCCTTGTTGAGCTTCACTTGAGGTTTCTCGGTGGAAACCGGTGCCACCGGTTTTGTAAATCCGGTGCCATCGGGTTTCCCGAGGGAACCTTTGCCTGGTTGATACAAGCTTCAATTTTGTGCCCTTTATCATGACAACCAAAGAATCTTCCTTGAGCAAGATTTCTTTGCCTCTTTGATTGGTTTGGATTGTCTTTTTCCTTGAATAAGCACATGGATGCATAATGTCCCATGTGTGAGCACTTGTAGCACTTGATGTGATCTAGTTTTTTTTGTTGCTAATCTTGTGATCATTGACTTTGTGGCTTTGTTGAGAGATTGATCGAGTGACGATTATCCTCTTCTCAAGCTTCTTCACCATGGGCTCACAGTTATCTTGAGAAGGTTGCACCTTTTCTTTTCCCTTCAACTTAGCCACCTCTTTCTTGAGCTTTTCAACTTCTTGCATAAGATCATCATTTTCTTGAGCAATGAAGTCATCAAAAGATTCTGCAATCACACAATCATACCAAGAAGGTTTGTCTTTTGGGCCACATGGGTTAGCACAATATTCATTATTTTCAATTTGAGTACATGTGCTAGTGGTGCAATGAGGTGTGTAAGATTTATCTGAGTTTACAAAAACCTCATTTGCCACATCTAGCAAAGTGTGTGATTCTACAAGCCTCTCATGAGAATATTCAAATTTTATATGAGTTCCTTGTAGTTTCACAAACTTGCAAGTGATTTCCTCAAGTTGGTCCTTGAGAGCTTGATTTTCCTTCTCCAAGGATGCTGCACAAGATAGAGAGTTAGTAGCACAAGCATATGCCTTGGTAATGTCATCCTTGCACTTTCTAGACAAGACATCATTTGACTCCTTAAGTTTCTTCAATTCTTCTTCAAAGGAGTCTCGATAAGCTTGTTGTCTTGTGAGCTCATCTTCTTGCCTTCTTACTCTCTTTATGAGCTCTAGCACATTCTTCTTGTCTCTCTTGATCATCTTGTCAAGCTCGAAGTCAAATTGCTCAACTTCACTTCCCTTCTTCCTTCTTCCTTTAGTCACTTGAGACTTGGAATTGTTAGTGCATAGTAAGGAAGTACTAGGGGTTGTAGATACCCCAATAGGCTTGTGTGAAGTCTGCTGCGAAGTTCGACGAAGCAAGTTGGTGTTGATCACCGCCAAACCCGGTGCCATCGAGTTCGAACTCGGTGCCACCGAGTTTGCCTGGTCAGAGGCAGTGGTCGCAATGTTGTCGCTCTTTTGCTTCGAGGATGAGGTCTTTGGAGGTGGAATGCAAGATGTTGATGTTGAGCACTCATCTAGTGACTCCTCTTCATCTTCATCATCGTCATCATCGGCACTCGTATACATGTCTTTGAGTGCCACCCAAATATGATGTGCATCATCGCAAATGTCTTCATTGTTGAAGATGAATTCTTGAATAACCTTGCTCACATTATTATACATGAGGTTAGTAATATAGTAGTTATGGAGCACACTTTCCTTTTCCTCCTTTGATATGTTGGACGTGTCCTCACTATCAAAATCCTCGGGAAGGATGCTAGCCTCCAAAACCCGTTCAAAGGGAGGACCCCAAGTATGTAATACATGAAGAACATGAGCAGACCAAGAATCGTAGTTTGAGCCATCAAACCGAAGAGGCTCAAACGATACCTCACAAGAAGTCGACATCCTTAAACTCTAAGCGGTTAAGCTCGAATCGGAGCACCAGGCTCTGACACCAATTGAAAGGATCTTGATGTCGCCTAGAGGGGGGGTGAATAGGCAAGTCCCGAAAAATCACCACTTAAAACAAATTTATCGGTGAACCCGGAATCTCCGGACTTTTCTCCGAGTTTCCGGAAAGTCCGAAATCTCCGGAGAAATCTCCGAATCTCTAGACCGGCGCCTTCGCGGCGGAATAACCACACCGCTCAAAAACCGGTGCACCGGATTTGCACGGCGTTGACTCCCCTCTTCTTCTTCTTCTTGTTTGCTTGGTTGACTTGAACTCAAACTTGGTGTATGGCTTAAGGATCAGTTCCTTGATCAATATAGAGTGCCTGCACTTCACAAACACTAGCAACCAAGTAGCTCCACCAATATGACAAACACACGCAAGGATAGATATATCAAGGTAAAAGTGAGGTAACCAACAAGAGACACAGATGATTTGTTTTATGAAGTTCGGATTCACCACCGTGTGAATCCTAGTCTCCTTTGGGTGCTTCTCCTACCGAAGCCGGGTTGCATTCGACCCTTTTCCCGATCCACTAGATAGCTTCTTCCCTTTCGGAGGCGAAGCACGACCTTCACAAACCGTCCCACGACTCACCACACTTGGGAGCTTGTGGGCGACGCCTAGCCATTTAGGAGGCAATCCTCCAAGAGTAATAAACGCTTCACACGAGCTTGACGACGTCCAACAGTGCTCAAGGGATACAAGTGCTCTTGAATTGCTCACAAAGGTTTCTCTCTACCACCCAACTCACTAGATCTAGCAAAGATCGAACAACCTCACAAAGAGGGGTTGGGGAGAGCTAGAATGGCTTTTGAAACGAACTGAATTTTCGCGAACGGAAGCCCGACTCTCTGCACCTCCGTGATAGTCCCAGGAAGAGGCTATCACGTGCAATCCCTGTCTCAAGTGGTACAAATCCATCCAACACGAGAATAAAATAAGAATTACATAATATTATTACAACATCAGAGTACAACTCTTCGACACAAGCCGGGTACAAGTCCGACAGGACTGAATCAAGGAAGGTAAAACACCTACGCAGCGGATCTATCGAAGCGAAGCGTCTCCAGCTCCACAGGCAAACTCGAGCATAGGACCAGCTCTAGTCTTCACACCTTCGTCGTTGAAGTTGTAGTCGTAGACGGTTACCAAGTCTGAAACGCCAGCATCTACCCGATAAGCGGGTAGGTCATGTCAGCTTCCCACCAAAGAGCAAAAGCGGTGGTTGAATCTAATATGCATGGATAAAACCTATATTTGGTTGTAGAAAGTTATGCATGCAGCAGCGCGAAAGCAACATTCAAGGTATGCGAGAATAAGCGTGAGGTCCACACCTCTAAGGTCCACACCCTCGGGAGGTCCGCACCTCCGAGGTCCACACCTGCGGGGTCCACACCCCTCAACAAGGATGTCCACACCAAAACACCGAATCACACCCACGATTCGGCTCCCAACTCTTATCCGTGATGTGGGGCCCACCCGCTCCTATCCCCACATCTCAACGGCCTCGGGCGGGCTCACTCACTCGGGGGAGAGAAGAAGCACAAGAAAAGAGTCTAGCCGAATAACGGATCTCGGGACCGTCCATAACCCGTGGACACGGACTATAGCTATAGGTTTAAACACTGCGAGAGGTTGTACAACCGTACCGCCCGAATAGAGCCCGGATGGTAGCGAACCACCCGAAACCCTACCATACGGCTGGAGTCCAAGTAAGTGGATAGTACCCTCCCCGCGTCTCCGAGTCCGGCGCGAGCCTCCGCGGTAGAGCTCATATCGCCCGCAAGAGGTCCCTCGAAGGCCGTGGAACCCTTCCCGGCCTCGCCGGGGCGAAGTCTTCTAAGGAGGAAAGAGTCGTCTCCCGACACGATCACACCGATCCGCCTACAGGAGGGGTGCTATCCACTACGAGTCTCACCCCGCACCCCCGCCCATAACAAGGCGAGCGGTTTGTATGGTAAGAGTCCAAAGAAGCATGGTTAGTCTGACGATCGGTCCTTAAGGGCCGAGAGCGAGCACTCCCCATCTCCACCCCATACGACACGTCGCTCGAGTTAGAGGCCAGATCGCATCTCCCCGAGGTAGACGTTCACAAGTAACCAAACGGCTCGCTCCCGCCGCAACACATCAAGGAAGAACACACCCAGAACTCACGCTAGAACACACCGAGATCTCCCACATCTCAGTCCAAACCCAGAGAACCATCCATAATCAAGCAACAAAAGTATGGATAGTTGGTATATGGGACTAGCTAGGGGTCTGTAGCTAGCCCCGAGGTAGGTAAAGCAAGGAAGCAGGATATATCAAATATCAAGGCGGGGCTAAACAAATGGCTATGCAATCAATCAAATCGAGTAACATAAATATAGCACTAGCAACTAATAGCATGCATGGGTTCTACATGTTTGGGAGTGACATGACACCGCGCGGTAGTCGTCGTAGAGTAGTAGAGGTTGAGCGCCCTCTCGGGCAAAGTCGGGGTAGTCGCGTCTCCTCGGTCGTCGCGGCTCGGGTCTTCAACAAGAACACAAGCCTACACGAGATGCGACGTGGAAATAAATAACGAGCATTCATCTAATGCAAAAACATCAATAAGAACCAATTTAGAAGATCCGAATAAACTCCAGAGTAAATACAAGCAGCACTGGTTTAATTAATAAAAAATAGAGCAATTGATTTTAAAACAAAAGTAGTTTAAGCAACTATTTTTTTTATATCCTAGAAAACAGGGTAGGATCAAGAGTTAGTTCAAAGTTAGCTTACGGGTCTTACGGCTAAGATCTTAGGTAATCAAGCCTGCAAGCAGGAAAGCGGAGAGGCTGAGATCAAGCACTTGCTAGGTTTTAGCTCTTGGATGATCAAAGTGGTAGCGCGAAGGGTGATGAAAGCAGAGCGAAGCAAAGATAACTAGAAAAGGCATTATCATGCCAAGATATGCGGCGACAGCTCAGAGGGGATGAAAGGATCAACTTGTGAC
The DNA here is from genome assembly GCA_947561735.1 of Cenchrus americanus. Taxonomy (NCBI): domain Eukaryota; kingdom Viridiplantae; phylum Streptophyta; class Magnoliopsida; order Poales; family Poaceae; genus Cenchrus; species Cenchrus americanus. The sequence continues at coordinate 295,555,903 of OX387241.1, forward strand.
CGACATCGGGTAGCAATGAGGTAAGGTGTGCTTAAGAGTGCTACGAGGCATGTACTGATGATGCGGACTCATCCATGGCAAGGAAGCTAGGTTGCAGCTCGGGGTTGCCGTTCGTGAAGCAGTGGCCTCTGCTCACGACACGGCCATCCATCACGGGCGACATCCTGGCTTCAAGCACACGACACGGTACATGCTTCACAGCACGAAGCCAAGTAGAGCGAGAGTGGATATGCGTGAAGCAGCAAAGAGGGAAGGCAAAGGTGTAGAAAAGGTAGGCGATGAGATAATGGGTTAGGATTCCTGTCCGCGGCACGCCAATGGTTAGTTGCGGGGCTCCGGCGTCCCAGACCCATATTGGCACAGTGGTGAGCAGCGACCACGAATTCTGCTCCAAGAACGCAGGGCGAAAAGGGCTCAGTTCAAGGGAAAGAGCGGGTAAGTATAGGATAGGAGTGAGCATCTCGAAATTATGAAACCAACGCAAGTGGTTAAATAATTTTCGGAGCTCCGGATAATTAGTTAAGAATTTTTCAAAGATAAAAGGTTTTATAAATTAATATCCAAAATCATTTATAAAACAGAAAAGGATTTTTAATTTGAAAATAGGGATGACATCAGCATGACGTCATCGTGACGTCATCGTCACTGGTGGTGGCCAAAAGAGGTAGTGGGCCGAAATCGGCCCACTTGAACTTAGTGTGTTAGGCCAGAAAGATGAAGTCCAACTGATCACCCTGAAGATAAATGCAGAGTTCACAGGATAAAGTGAGAAGGGCTGAGATGGGCTGCGTCGGCCGTGCCGACCCATGTTCTCCAAAGGCACGCACGGAGAAGTCCGGTGCGGACCCTTGGGGAAAAGCGGGGAGCAAGGCATCCCCTTGTCGTCCATGCCGGACGTGGTGCGCGCGGCGCAAAGATGTGGCGGCGGATCGCGAGCGCCGCCCGGCGGCCGGAATGACTTCGACGTGCGTGAGAGCAGAAGATAGGGACCACTAGGTTCCGGTGAGGTTACCGGCGCAGACAAGGCCCTGGGGTCGAGCGTCTGGGCTCGGCGAGGCGAAACGCGGCGGCGCTCTCGGCGTGACGCAGAGGCGACGACGGTGTCCAAGCAAAACCACGGCGGCGAGTGACAAAACGGAAAGGAACCCGCGTTTTAGCAACTCACGAGCGCGGCACAAGCAGCACTTGGGCGTGCTAGATCAAGCTCGCGCGTGAGCACAGGTAAAGCCCAGCTGTGACTCGCTTGGCCAGCACGCGCAGGTTATCAGCAAGTCGAGTTCTCAGTGCTGCGCCATCGCGACGATGGCGACGAACTCCCGTGGCGCGGTGGCGAGGCTCATTGGAGGTGAGCGATTCAGCACTTGCGCACACCTACTCACGAGCGTGGTAGCGGAGTTAGTGCACACGTACACGTACGTTCACGCGCATGGCGCGGAGGCGTCCGGTGTGTCACGGCGGAAAAACGTGGGAGGCGAGTTAGCAGCCTACGGCCCGCCGGCTCGTCTTTGGGGTGCACGGCGGTGTTGTTGGCTTGGGTTCCTGCACAAAGAGGGCGCGGGACGAAGCCCGGACAAGGAACGAAGTAACGGGGAGAAACATGTGGTTGCGCCCTCTCGCACAAACCATCGAACATGTGGTGAGCATGCAAAAGTGCAGCTGCAGCCATGCCATCCCGGTGTTCCGAGAAGGCAGGAACATGCTCGGCACGAAGGCCGACCATCACAGGCAGTTAAGAAGGAAGGCCTCAATCACCTAAAGCTCAAGGATACACACTGGCAAAACATCAAACAGCTAGAGGGTGTACAAAGGTGCTCATGTGGAACAGACCAAGGTCTTTAGGGTCCAAGAGGAACAGACAAGCGAGCACGGTATAAGAGGTGGCTTGGGTGCGAGCTGCTCACCAGGGGCTCGGAGAGGTCGAGGCCGTGGCGAGGCGAGGCAGGTTGGCCTGATGCCGTGGTTCAGGGTGCTGATGTCGTGGTCCGGCTTGTGGCATGCTCCCTTGGCGCGGCGCTCCGGTGTCGGCGTCGGAGGTCGCGGCGTCTTCTTGGCACGGCGTCGGTGTGGTAGCATCGGCGGCGGCGGCGCCATGAGATCCTCCAGCTTGGCCTCTGTGTGCTTGCGGTCGACGTCCTCCGCCGCATCGTGGTCGTCGTCACACCGGCGGTGGGGGCGCGGTCGAGGTGAGCGACGGCGCGACGCGACGCGACTCCGAGGTCTTCAACACCGTGGCGCTCCCCATTCTCCTGGCTTATGGACGGAGTTGTGGTCAGCGTAGCGGCTCCACCGGCGCAGGCGAGCAGCACCACTCCGGCGTTGTCGACACTGCAGCTTCTTGGCTTGGCACTCGACGACAGCATCTTCCCTTCCCCACGGTTTCACTGCTCTCCTCTCTCCCCCTCGAATAGCAATGACGACGGCTTGGAACTGGGGTTTTCTCCTGATGGTCTTGTGCTAGAAGGGTGCGGCGGCCGTGGCTTCTATAGCACAAGGATAGGGTTTGGGGGCCTGGTGGTTTGAATGGACGGCGCAGATCCTCGGCGTCCGTGCCCTGGACGCGTGGTGCGCATCCGGCGGTGCAGGGCAGAGCATTCGAGGCTGGGCGCTGCGCTGCGGTCAAGGTTCGTGGAGCGATGCATCCAAGGCGGCTGCTTGGTCTCGCGGTGCACGGGGAAAAGCAAGGGAGGCCCGACTGCAGTGACAGAGCGAGGAGTGGCCGACGTCAGCGGTGTCGACATCCCATTGTGGAATGGGCTGCCCTCGCCGATCCGTTTTGCTGCACGGATTTGCGGGAAGAAGGAACGGGGTGGAGAAAGAAAGAGAGGGCAGCGATGCTTGCAGCAGCGTGAAGAAGAAACGGGAACAGGGGGACTGGGTCGACCGGTGGATCAGACCGAGCTAGGCTGGGTTGCACAGCAGCATGCATGAGCGGTGGTAGCTGGGCTGGACAACGATTAGCATCAGGGCTTGCCGCCAGAAAAGAAAAACAAGCTGGGCCACAATTCGTGATGGAGTGATGATGAATATAGAAAAAGAGAGAGATTAGCATGTCAGCATTGAAAAACGAAGCAAGCTGGCTGCGTTGATTAAACTTGGTGTGAAATGTGACGGTGCCAATAGCAATTAGCAAAACACGTTAGCAGGTAGGTTAGCAAGCAAAGAAGAAAAAGGAAAAGATAGACGAGCAAAGCCATTGTTAGCGGGCATCGTTCGTTGATTAAGTGTCATATGTGATTAGCAGGGTTTAGGTCAACTAATCACCTACACAAGATTAGTTGAAAAGGTATTAGAGAGAGAGAGAAAGGTGCCGGCTATGATAGCTCAAGATTTAAGATCCGAAGAAACAAAGAGGATAGAGGGAGAGGTAAGAGACAGAGATAGCACTTAAACACTGGTTAAGCCGAGCTAATTGGTCAATATTGGCTCGGGTGCAAGGTTAGAGTTAGTCACACAAGGTTAGCATTTATATTAGTTTGAATTTGAATATAGTTCAAATTCAAACTCCACATAATGTCAAAATCCTAAAGAGAATAATTTAAATCCAACTCACAATTTATACTATAATTTGAAAATAATTTTTATATGGTATTATTTTAGAAGGGAATATAGATGAGATGCTAGCAAATTGGGATCAAATTTGGTAGCACACAAGTTCAAACAAAAAGTTTTAAATTTTTGCGAAAATTCACACATGCGAAAACGATCAAATTTACGGTATGTTACGGCTTTGGCTTAGCAAGGAATAGGCGGGAAGCACTTTAGCAACCTCGGGAACAGCAGCTTGCAACAAGTAGGAGTTGAAGGGTATAAATACCCAACTCCCCAAAAACTAGCCGTTGGAGTTAAAACCGGAATCTGCGGGAAAAACCCCGGATACTGCGGGACTTCCCAAAACTAGTCGTTGCAAACTTCGGTGAAAACCGGTGCCACCGAGTTCCCAAACTCGGTGCCACCGAGTTTTCAAAACTAGTCGTTGGGTCGGTGACACAAAACCGGTGCCACGGGTTTCCCAAAAACGGTGCCACCGGGTTTGACACGGGGTCAAACCCGAAGACGTGTACGTGTGGTTTTTGTGTCTCTCTCAACTCACATGGGTTACTTGAGCACCGAGACTTTATCAAAACTCTTTGTGATGCATCCCTCTTGATAGTACGACATACCTATACTCAAGATCAAATATAAATGCAATATGAGAACTCTTGAGCTTCTTCTTCAAGAATAGCCATACTTGATCAATATATCCTCATGAGAGATCCATCCATCAATGTCTCATTGGTTTGAGCACTTCTACCTTGAGCTAGTGACTTTGATCTTTATATAAGAATGAAACCCAATTCTCGATTAAGTCACCCTTTACATGACTCAACGAATATGTGATGCTTCTTCATCGCTTCACTCGGTTAGGCTCGACTTGATACCTCGAAATCCAAGCTATAGCCACTTCATCCTAGCCAAGTACATGGTCCAAGTCGGTACTCGTCCAACCTTAGCTTAGTACCTCGTTGCTAATCCCTTGCTTGATTTCTTCATCCATTCGTTGCCAATTTGAGTGAAACATTGGTTCAACATCAAGAGTGGAATTCTATTGAGATCATGCCTTCTTTTAATTTAAATCTCCCTTTTTATTGTAACGAGCTTCTTCCTTCAACAAGAGGCCATCCAATGTTCCAAAATCAATATGCCTCTTTCTTATCCTTCATTAGCTTGTCATAAACCATTTATATGCTTCATGGGAACACATATATCAAATATCATGACATTCACCATTGAGTTAAGCCATTTCACAATATGAGGCTAAAACCATGCCTCAACATATCTTGTATACACATAGCTTGTTTTCATCATGTAGATAACCAATGTCATATATTATGCCTTGTCATTTATATGTTACAACTCGCTCACATGCTTAACAAGGACATTAGATCTTTAATCTAGTTGTCAATCGATACACCAAAACCCACTAAGGGCCTAGATGTCTTTCGAGAGCCCGGCTCAATAGGTGGCTGGTCGGCCCCTGTCGCGCAGCGCCATAAATAGGGGGTGGAGACCATGGCTCGACTCACGAGGTTCGTCACTGCCGCAAGTCCCCAACGTCCTAAACCTTAGTCCGATCGAAAAGGGCGCTGCAGCGGCGGGAAGCCCACTGACGGTCGGCACTGCGCTTCACCGACGGTCGTCACGACACTGCACAGCACCGACGAGCTTCATCTACACCGACGAGTTCCTCCTCTACTTCTCTAATCTCACGGTGAATCCCTCTCGGTTCTCTCTCGGTTTAATCACAAACACACCAAGTTCTCACTTTATCAATTAGTACAACCCCGATCTGCACCTAGATGGATCTCTGGATTTAACACGCCGTGCTACGATCCGTCGGTGCCTCGATCCGGAGGGCGCAGGGCTCCGGGTATCAGAGCAGGTGGGCTGGAACGCGCCAACATCCAGCTTGTGGATGCTGTACCCCATCTCCCAGTCGTCTATTACGAGGTAGAGGTGCTTCTGCCCCTGCCGCGGCCGCTTGGCCGCCGCGTCGTCGTCGTCGCAGTGCTGCTCGAGCCGAACATCTCTCCCGTCTGTGCTTCGATCTGGAGAGAATTCCTTGTCTTGTGCGCTCGCGCCCATTTGTTCATAGGATCCCTACGCCATGGTATATACAGGCTACAATTCAGACCCGGATCAAATGGGGACTCGTGGTCGCAGACTCGGACGTCACGTTACCGTCGTGGCACACTGGCACTTGGCACTTGGCACTTTGGCAGCAGCCGGGATCCGAGTGACACTGTGACAGGGCGATTGAAAAGGCTGACGTGACAGTTGACCATCAAATCAAAATGTCAAAAGCATGAAGCGCGACATCCGACATCATGCCGGGCTTCCGACGGCTTCCCGTTCATAGCAAATCCCAATCCCTCCCGCGAGCGTTTATCCCCCGTCCTTGGCGACCGGCGAGTCTCGTCACTTGCGAATCGCGGATTCGCGAGCTTCCAACTCTTTCTTGCAGCAGCATACCCGCGAACCTGAAGGGGACTGGTTGGCCATGGTGCCTAGCATTGGACGGAAGGTGTGGCAGCCATCGGCGCTGGCGAATCGCGGAGGTGGCGGGCTTATTTGTGAACATTTCCAGGATCTAGGGGTATTTGTGCAAAATACTAGAACGCGATTATTAATCGCGATGCAAATCAGAGGTGTTTTTGAAACTAACTGGATCGTGATTATTAATCGCGATCCAAATCAGGGGTATTATGTAAAATTTCAGGCCGTCGTCATGGTCTTGGCGTTGCCGCTGCCGTGCTTCCCACCGGCGGTTGCCGTACATGTCGCGGCCTCGCGCCACCATCAGTCAAGAGGGAGCAGAGCATCACCCAGCCGCGCCGCCGGAGCTGGCAATGTTGATCCCACGAGCGCTTCTGCCTTAAGAAGTCGGCGAGGCGAGCCATTGGCTTTACAATTACACCAGGTCCGTCCTCCCCTGTAGCTTCGAAGGCCGCCGCACCGGAGTGGAGCAAGAAGCCACGCGAAGTGATGGGACACGGGACTCACGGCGGATGGGAATGACGTGCCCGTGCAGGGGCCTCCCGGCCAGCTTAGCTTGAGAGGATGGCGACGGCGGGCAACGGAAACGGAGGCCGCGATGCAGACGCGTCCGACGCCCGACGAGCTGATTTTCGTCGGCTTTCTCCAATCATTGATGGCCTCTAGAAACACGCCGGGAACTTGCGCCGGGATCAGGATCACCACCGCGCATCGATGACGGCTTTCAGAGTCTAGTATGTGCATCCGTGGTTTACTGATGAATTTCTGAATCATGAAAATGCAGGACACGGAACGGAATGGGGTGTAGAGGCCGGGACTTTTGTTCCATTATCTTTAAAAAAACAGAGCGGAATGGTAAACCTTGCTTCTTTTATGGAATGGAACGCCTCCACAGGGAAGTGGCGGTTTCTTCGACCATTTTCAGTTGGTTTGGGAAATGTGGATCGAAGCAACTGTGTTTACGTACTGGTAGCTGCATTTGCCAAGCGGCGGTCGTGGGTGGCGGTGCCCGTCAGGTGTTCGGCGTATTGCGCCACTCGATCAGGATTGTCTCTGATGGGCAGGAACGGACTGGCGTCAGTCATGAGATCTGTGGTAAGGATGCTATGCATTCGCCCTTTTTCTTATTCATGCGCAAACCTTCAAAAACGTTTGATGCAACCATGCTTGTGACTTCATGCCTGATTGCACTGGCCCATTTCTAATTAGCTCTGTCATGACATGGGAATAGGATTACAAAAAAACATGGTAAACTTTCCCTAATTTTAATCATTGTGAGGTGCCCCTATATTCTGGTATGCTTGTGTAAATTTCTGAGATTGATACCATCATGTGACGAACACATTGAGCTAATCTTTTGAAACAACAAAATGAGGCATCTGAGCTACTAAATTAAATTATGAGAACCAACTTATTTGAAAAATGAAAATTATACCCAATTGCAATGAGTAGCAAGAGTTAATCATTTAGATACTGAGACATATGCATTGAGGCATTTCTAGAAGCAGGGCTAGGTAAGTGATACAATAACAAACGAGTCTAGACTCTAGGCATGGCAAAAGCTCATTGACGCAAAAGACAGTTTTATCCATTCCTGAGCAAATAGGTTTGCTAACAGAAACAGGTAACAGAAAATTCTCAGTCAACAAACATAGTTTGAATTGTAATACAAGCTAAAGTTTAGTTGAACACGTTAAATGTTTGGTGCTGTGCATCCACTGCTTCAAGAAGCCTCTTAGCCACTGCACATGCATAAACTGAGGAGCCTTCTTGCACCTGCGTGAGTGTGGATGTTGAAGCATCATGAATAGTCTAGATGACGCCTTCCGTGAAAATAAAGATGTTGATGATGAAACATTACTATTGGTGCTAAGTGATAGCTGTGGGAAAACATTTCTTGGTGCAACTTTAAATGAAAGAAGTTGTATATTACCTTGGTGTTAAACATGAATATATGGTGATCTCCTATTATCCCCCCAACTGCATGGATTAGGTCCAGTTGGAACTCATCTAGAACCTTTGCAGCATGAAACAAAGATTTGTCCTTCTTCTTTTCATTAAGCTTGATGTTTACTTCATCATCCACTATGCGGACATCAACATGGCACTCCTCTGACCTCCTCTGAACCCACGAGCTCCTTATGGCTCCAACGTGTTTATTGTCTTGATCATCCCTGATTGGCTTCATTGATGAGATCTCACCATCAGGAGCTGCCTGATGATCCGACTTTATCCTCTTCTCCCTATTATTGCCTTGCCTCTTCTGCTCCACAAGGATCTTTAGTTCCTTCACTGTTCGATTAAGCTCATCAATATACTCAATGGCATCGCCTACTATAGAAGCCCTGTCGTTCTGGAATAACAGTAGCACAATAATGTTTAGTTCCATCTCCATGAAATAAGTGCCCCCAAAAGTACACCATAGAATTCTACCTGTCATGTGATATATTATATTTTTTTCCGAAGTAAGCGAGAAGGTGTTGTTGTCTAATTGACTAAGATAGGTGAGATCAGGTTAATCAAATGAGGATGACATTGTGTGGAAAATTATATAGCACAAGAACATTACAAAACCTTTTCTTCCCTCCAAGTCAAACACAGGGTATTAGCACATTAAATTTTGATGAATGAGGTGAATACGAATGCAATAATATACTATTTCACTTTAGTTATCAGCAAAGAACAGAGGAATTATATTGTGACAATCTCATTGAATAGGATAGAGTTATCAGGCTGCATATTCTGTAATGTGTAAACCGTAGTGTTCAAGAGATAAGAGTAAGACCAGCAAAAGTTATCCCCCGTATATTATTTAATTTGTTTATTTAGAAACCTACTCAGTATACATCAGGCATATGCATACAGATTTTATACTAACAATATTGCTCAGTTTGCATACACTGCTGGATTATTTGACCCTTTTCTTCATTTGTTTCCAAAAGAAGTTAGTGAAATTTTTTTGAATCAAATTGAGACTCTTGAGAGACACTAAATTATTTTCAGCCAAAAGAGCTAATTGCTATTATGAAGAAATGATAATGGACGAACCTTGGTAGGATTTGGGAAGAGCATTCTCAAAGTCCTGTACTTAACATTTAGCTGCTCCCGCCTTTCTCTCTCAGTTGCAAAATTAGCTTTTCCCTTGCCCTTACTAAACTCATCCTTCCCTTTTCTGCATTCCAGTGTGCTATCAAACTGTCTGTCATCTACCTCCTGAAAAAGATCTACTACCCTTCCAGCTCCAATCATAACTTCTCTTTCATCCTCACTGGGAAACAGCCCACAATTCTGTGGCAGTGTATGGCATATATTATCTGCCAGATGAGGTTGAGTATCATGATACCGTAAGTGCATGGCTGAACCACCAGTGAACATCAATCCATTGTCTGGAATTGCTGCTACTCCTGCAAGCTCACCATTAAGATCCAAATAGTTACTACCATTCAGCACTGCATCACCAAAGACAGATGTTTCTGCAGGAAATGCTGAAGCAACATTGATCCGAAGAAGATTTAGAAGATCAGGTGCAGGTGTGTAAGCACCATTTGGATACAGTGCAGCATCATACTGTTGGATCTCTGGTTCCACCAACATGTTTGCTGAATATCCTCCAAACTGATGGTTGATGATTTGATCTTGGATAGTGCAGACAGAAGGATCCCAGCTTGCAGTCTCTCCTGTGGGAGCCTCGTGTTCCAAATCAATTCCTAGCTGATGTTGAAGGAGTTTAGTTCCTCCTACATCTTCAGAGCAATGATTGGTTGGACTGGAGAGTGCTTCTGTGGAAAAGGAGGGAACTTCGAATTTCTGCATCTCAATGCTTGTGTCACCATTGACCTTATGAATTTGAGAAGAGTCATGGATGAAAGGTCCTGCCATGAGACACTGATCATGGGAGCCTTCAAAATAGCCACCCCCAACAATCATTTTGGCAAAACAGCACCTGCTATCTTCACTCCAAATCTAAATCAACACAGTTTGGAAATTGGTAAGAAAGAGTATCCTTGAACTTAGTTTTGGGACAGAATGAAATGAAAAATGATGAAAAAACAAACACCATCGTACATGAGAATTGAATATAGCTACAATACAAATGTGGAAATAGCAAGGGGGAAATTGGACTCAGATGAATGTCACAGTAGATATAATTCAATCAGGCATGGAACATTTCAGTTGGGCCGGTTCTTTTGGTTGTTTCAAGGGAAGGTGGAGCCGTGGAGTTAAAGCTAGGCAGTCTGGAAGTCTGTTTCTTTCCGTGCAGAGAAGTTTCTTATAGCTTGATTTTTGAGACATGAAGCAACTTTGCTTGTTGCAGACCTAACAAACTCCTTAACATCTTGTTTTCCCCCCACTTATCATATTCATATTGATGTGTTCGACGAAGAAAATCATATTCATATTGATGTTTGATAAAATGTGTTTCAACCCAATCTCATAAGTTGTGCAAAATACTGAATATCATGATATCCTTGATTAATCATTAAATGTAAGACTGATCAGCTGAACGAAGCACCAAATTTTACGATGTGTTTTTTTAAAACTCTGATTATCAATTAAAATTTTCGAGGATCATAGAAATAGAACAATGAGATATGACTTTAAAATGCAAACAGCAGTATAGTAAGTTCAAGAAAAGCACATACCTTCCTTCCTTTCTCCCTTCCTCTCTGACTTTCTTTCTTTGCCTTCTTTCTTTTTTTCTTTCTTCCTTCCTTCCTTTCTTTTGCCTCAGCTGTTTTTAGTAAAGAGAGCTTTGTTTACAAAGTAGCAACTCAAAAACTCACAATACCAAGTTCCTGTGCTATGGCAAGGGTATTATAGTGGAACGTCATGGAACAATAATTTGGTCACCACACAAAAATGGTGGGTTAGTAAAATATAAGTTTGTGTATAAGCAATGACAATCATTTTAAAGTGGTATCCTCTTAACCATATAAGAATGGTCAAAGGGCTATCATATGATTATTATTATAACCATTCTTGCTGTTAAGAGACACGAAACGTGAAAGACGGAAACCTCACACCCTTTGGATTGGCATCTTTGATGCTATTCACCTGTAGGAAGTTGAAAAGTGTAAGTCATGCCTTCTGCCTTTTCACCATATTTTGTGAATGTACTGGTGCAGCTATACTTTGAGAAACAAAATCTTAAACTATGGAACTACCTGCAAGATTTGAAAGATTGGAAGAGCGGATCTTTTGGGTATAGAATTGTGATACAGCATTAGTTATTCAAGCTCATTTGTTGTAACTTGTAACACATACCAATGCTGTGTTCTTGATCTTGTGATTTCTAGAACTTCTAGATTTTTCTCCATCATGTTACCGGATGTCAGCAAATCTAGAATCAAAACAGAATTTCTAAGGATCAATTGCTAGGTAGTTGAAAACATCACAAAACTGAGTTCCCCTCTAACTGACAATAGCAAACACCATGCATGGAAACTGCAGGATAGTGATGATATGAATGCTCCACCGCATGCCGTTAGTAGCTCGTACCATAGGATTTCACTGTGGTCCTGTATGATTAATGGATCAATTGTATTCAAGAACTGTACCATTTTGTTTTGCATATCAAAATCTTCATATCAATTCTCAGTCATAAGTACTGAACCTGTTCCAATACCCAAATCTTTATCATTATTTATGTTTGAGTGAATTTTTTTGTGCTCCTCATATGATTGTAACTGTGATACTAATGAAGACTGTCTTTGGCGTTTGATGTTTTCTTGTCTTTTGGTGGCTTGCTGACGTATATAATACTGTTTTCTTCAGAACATTTCATTCTGAGTGTATAATTTCTGTTAAAGAGGTGCTGATCAAATTGACATTTATTGCATTCTGCGCATCTTGCAGGCTTGCAGCAATCCATGTGGGATCTGGTGCTCATCAGTTCACGTTCCAGAACTCCTTGCATCTAGGATGCACAATGGTATCATGGGAAGTTTCAATCCTGATGCAAGATCTCATGAGTGTATACTGCAATTATTTTGAGTGCAGCAGGCAGAAAAAAAAAGAACCAAGTCTGAAAAGTGAAAGGTGCATCTTGACAATTGTCGTTCATTTCTAGCATCATTTGATTTGAAGTTCGCAATGAACATAGGCAAGCTTCAAGCGTGTGAAGAAACTAGCATTGTTAATGGGGGAGTCAGCAGAACAAGCTTTACTTCAAAATTGTTACATAGCCATATTATTAGAAAAGCTAATGATCATAACCATCATACAGCTATGCTTTTCTAATAATCATACTGCAGTAGTAACAAGTTCAGCAAACAGAAATTTGATATTCTTCTCCTTGGCGTTCGTCCTTTTTATTTGATCTTTTGCAAACATGATGTTCCTTTATTTTAACAGATTTGCATGAACTTCATTTCTCCTGCAATTTAGGCTCGACCAGACTGAAGAAAAGCAAGTAGCCGTTACATACCTAAGAACACAAGAATAGCTTAGCAGCCTTCCTATATGCTATATATTGGAGGATAGTTACTGAGATTGTTCACTGTAGGAATGAAGTGACTTATAGCCCAGTATATATGGGTTCATTATTTGGTCAGTTTGAGTCTGGAAAGAGCTTAGGCTTTCACAAGAAATAAGAACCGAAGAAATTAAAGGGTAAAAAATAAAGCTGTCCAAATGAACCGAGTGAGTAAAGTTTTATCGTTTGCAACTGAACATGTTTTTCTTTTCTTGTGTGCAGCAGTGGAGGGTCACGGTTAGTCACCGGGAACGGGAACGACGCAGCGTTCCTCGTTCCGGGAACGCCGTTCCGGGGACGGAAACGCGGGAACGTTTTCGTTCCTACAGTGTAAAATCGCATCCAAAATGTCGTTCCCCGTTCCTCGATCCGTCGTTCCCGGAACAGCGGTGACTATGTCGGCAAGAACAGACTTGGAGGGAGAAGGAGCCAGCCAGAAGAGTTTCCTCAGAAATCTGAACCGAGTCTCCGAGGAAGCAGAGTCGGCGAATCTGAACCAAGTCTCAGAGCATATATCTTCTCGTTGCTTCCCGTCCTTATTCCTCGGAGGAAACGTGAGAAGACTTCTGCTAACCACCATGGCTCTGTCAGCTTGCGGCATCGAATCGAAGAGGAGACCGTGTTATTAGCTTTAAAGGGGAGAGGGAGAGTGGGAGACCACGTCTCATGTCATGCGCTCCGTGCTTGGGCTGGATGCCTGGATTCCTGGTGGGGGTTGCTGGGGACATGAGGAAAGTGTCCGGCGCAGCTTCGTAACGGCACGTCCTTGCAGAAAAGCACACGGTTACTCTGAGTTGAGACCGTGAGACTCGCTTTTTGTTGCCTGCATGTCCATTGTGTTTTGTTCAGTCAGTGTTCGTAGTCCGATTATCATGAGCTACGCCGCTGCCCGCGGGAGTCTCTTAACTCTGAGTCTCTGATGAACATACGCGATCGTCTCTGATGTAACCTGACGCGGCTTTCGTGGCGGTGTTTTTCCTTTGACCGAGCTGAAGCTGAAACTGTACTGAAGAGGCAGAAGGGGCGACATGATCCAACCTAACCAGCCACGTCCAATGGAATTATGGAAATAATCCTCTGCTCTGATTTGAAAAAAAAAACTCTGCTCTAGCCCAGCCAAGCTTTAACTAGGCTTCCATAAAGGCCCAAAGCCCAACTTTGAAACAAGCCCACCCGCAGCAACAAACTACCTCGCTCTCAATCCACCTCTCCGCCTCTCCGGGATCCCATAGTGGTGGACTCGTCCCATTCCCATCATAACATTCTAGAATCGTCTGGAACTTCAGTTCAGAGCACCAGCGCGGCCGCGCCTCTCCCGTCCCTCGGTTCCCCGCTTCTCCGCGGCGATGCGGTGGCTACCGAGGCTGCTCTCCCACGCCGCCGCGGCCGGGAAGGCCACCGCGGCGGCGAGGTCCACCGCCAGCCACGTCAGGGGAGGATCCCACGGGTTCGCCAGCGGCGGCTGGGAGGCTTCGTCGGCGGTGCCCCGGGAGTGGCTGCGGAAGCTGTGGGGGGAGGAGCTGAGGAAGCGGAAGGAGGCCGCGAGGGAGACCGGCGCGTTCGCGAGAAGCTATCGGTCCGTGGAGGCTGCAGGAACGGCCGGGGAGGCGCCGTCGAGGAGCTATCAGTACGACGACAGGGACCTTGATCCCGTCCAGGTAAGCGGGTTCCCTTACTGCAGCTTCTGTTTGTGTTGTCCCTTTTCTATTGTCGTGTGTCGACATTTTCTTTGATCCGATGATTTGGTGATTGGATTATAGAGAGGGCACGAAGGTAGTGTAGTGAATGCTCTCGGATTTCAGAAGCTAAGAAAATTGGTTGGAATTGGAGCTCAATTTGCACTGCTAGGTTGGTTAATTGGTGTGTGAGTCATATACTGTCCCAATCAGTTTACTATGCTGCCCATCAGCTAACAATCTGTTGGAAAAATGTTGTTGCCTAATTTTAGTTTCCTGCCTCCTTTGCTTGGTTGTTTCCTGCTACTAGATGCTTTATACCGATTGGAAGTTCCCCCTATGGGCAAAGTTGAGTGATTATTTTCTGTAGTTACTCAAATAATCGACAATATTTTTCAATGTGTTTATAGGCCAAATTGGCTCCTCTTCTCGCAAGGGCTAACCTCGTGATCGCCAGGGACATTGAGTGGGCAAGCATCATGTTTGCTTTTGAGCAGGTGACTTATGTGCATAGACTAGTGCATGCACAACTTACATTTCTGTTTTAGGACACTTCTCCATTTCTTTTCATGATCTTAAATATTGTCGTGTGAATTGCAGGAGAGCAGATATATCATAATGGACCCACTCTTTCCACAATCTGTGAGTTTTATCCTGTCCTAGTTACATAATTGGTTTTCTTGCTCTATGATCATCATTATATATTCTAATTCTATATGTCTTAGTGTTGACTTCCTTGTTTTTCCAATGTCCAGCCAGTAGCTTTTATTCGAGAGAAAAGCAACGTCATCTTTAGGCAGGTATGTCTGTGGGGTTGCTTGATCCTGAATAAACTAGTCTTAGTCAGTTCTTGTCATTTTGTGGATCGAGTCAAGGGCGAAGAGATTTCAATTAACCTGCATAGCAGTCCTCTAGTCCCTATGTTTGCGACATCTGACTTTCTGTTCAAACATCAAACTAGTTGCATCATAAAACTTGGTATTTTTTAATCTAATTATGCTTATCTGATCCCTGTGGTCGATATTGTTAAGTGTACCTGTCACTCTCTACTGTATTTGTCTCCATATGAAAGTGAAACACTATTGCTGCCTCGTGGATCATATGCTTATGCTATGGAGAGACTGAATGGTTATTGGTATGGTCTCACTTTCAGTCATTAATCATTATTGAGTAGGTTGGACAGGTTATTGAAGTTTCTTCATCAGAGCTCTTTTAATTATCTTGGGTGATTCGGTGAAGAATTTGCTGTTGTAGCGATTGAAGCAATTAGAGCAGCCAGTGACATTTTAAATTAAATATATTCCCTTGTAACGTTAAAGTAGTCAAATATAGCTTCTGAGGTAGCATAATAAACAAAGATGAGGAACCATTGGAACTTGTGGATTATTGCTTGCCATCCTATTCTTTGATCTTTTGATGGTGATGTTTGTCTGTTTGTTTAGAAGAATTTCTGTATGGTTTTTTCCCCTTTTGAGGTATATTCTGTATAGTGCTTGTTGATTTAGTTTCATTGACTTATCAAAGTAACTGGTATATTTATGCCAGCTTGTGTTGCTATAAGTTGAATAAGCATTGGCTTTGTAATTGTGATTGGAAGAAAGGGCTGTATGCCTGTATCTTTGTAATTTATTTTTTACTTCTCTTGATGGAGGTGCAAATGAAATCCCTTTTTTGTCATGTTTCAGCTACTCAGAACAAGAAGGCCATTTGTTGCAGAAATAACTGATGCTATGGGCAATGAGATATTTAAGGTAACATTTCTTCAAGCCAATTTGACTCTCTTGGAAATCTATTTAATTATACTATCGGGTTTAGGTTCGCAGGCCATTTTGGTTGATCAACAGCTCAATTTATGCAGAAGTAGATGGTAAGGTATGTAAATATTCTTCACTAGATTGCTGTAAGATGGGAATATTATCTGCATGTGAAGCTACGGGAAATGCTGATAAAGCTTCATTGTTTTGCTTTGGTCAGGAGATAGGTGTAGTCCACAGGCGTTGGCACCTTTGGCGGAGAATTTATGACCTGTATTTAGGGTAATATGGTATTCTTATGCATTTCCTGTATCTCGTTGACGAAGTTCAAAATTTCCATTTTATTATGTAGTTCTTGTCTTACTATCCTGCCTGAAATCATCTTGTTGTATTTCAGGAATAGGCAATTTGCAGTTGTTGAGAATCCGGGTTTCTGGAACTGGACCTTTAGCCTGGTGGATGAAGATGATAAACTGTTGGCTCAGATTGACCGTAACTGGAGGGGCATTGGCTTTGAGGTAATATCGTTTTCAGTGTATACCTATCGAAGCATAAATATTTCTTATACCTGATGGATATCTGTATGGATGCATGCTCTCATGCACCGGTTGTGTGCTTGACAGCAAACAATATTTTTCAATTTTCACCAAGGTACAAGTCAATATTTTAAACTCAGATAACTAAGCATCACCCTTCCAAATTGCTGTGACACTATTGCTTGGCATTTCTTGAGCACATGGAAAATCTTGCACCAAACTGATCAAATTGAACTGAATATACCATTGTGTGATTATATTATAGTGGTGTAGCATCATTTGAGTGCATGTTTTATCAGCTGCACTATATTTGCTCCTAGACTATAGAAAGAATGGGATGGTAAGTACTAACCAGTTTGGAATGATTCCCTCACTGTCAATACTACTATAGCTCTTCACTGATGCTGGCCAGTATGCAATTCGGTTTGGTGATGAGGGACTAAGCCAGAAGTTTGCCCTCGCAGCAGATGTAAGTGTTCTCATTTGCCTTTGTTATGCCTGAACGTATGGGCGCGAGTGCCAACCTTGCGGAATTAACTGCACTTTGGCCTAATCCCAAACCCACGTCTCGTGAATGTTCCAGGTTGAAGAACTACATGTTGCTCGGCAGCTGACTTTGCCTGAAAGGGCTGTGGCTCTTGCCCTTGCAATATCCCTTGACAGTGATTACTTCTCTAGGAGAGGTGGCTGGTAAGTAGCTGTTTCTAGGCGTGTCTAGATGGATTCTGTTTTACTTGGCTGCGCTCCCCTGTTGCTCCGAAATTGATCGAAGTGCCTGCTGCTTTCAGGGGACTTCCTTTTCTCATTGCCACAGAGTAGACGCACGCCGGCCGCCATCTGACATCGGCTCTACAGGAGGGGGAATACTGTTTTTCGTTGTTGATTGATACAAGCTTTGCAGTCGTGCCATTATCAGGCGATCAAGATCATCGCCAGAGGCAGGAAATGGTTCCTGTGTGACTGAATATCATAAGATTGCTGTGGCTTCATTCTTCTGCCTCACGCGAAACCCGAAAGTGGAGCTTGGCTTGCCTCCAACTTTGCCACCCGCACAAACCCCAAGCGGAGGCAATGCAATTGTGCATATTCCTTTTGCTGTGGACACGCTCGCTGAAGTTCTAAGATCGAGTGGGACACCCTGTTGCTGCTTAACTCACGTGGCTTGCGGCTAGTAATACTTAGTTTACTGGCACCTGAATGTACGTTGTCGAGGGTGATGCTCGACTACCCTTTCCTGAAGAGCTTTGCTTGGTATTGAAGCAATGGAATGAAGCATACTAAACTACAAAATGGCGCGGGCCTTTACGTTCCTAGTAGTACCCCACCCCAAAGCAAGCAAGAAGGGCCTGTGGCCGAAAGCGCGTGGGCTTTAACACTGCGGCAGGGGCCATGCATGTCTCCGTCTTTCCGTTTCCACTCTCCTCCTTCCTTTGCTACTTTTTTTTTAGTTTGGTCTTTTTCCCGCCAAAACGATCGCTTTATCTCTTTTCTCCTCTTTTGCGGTAGTAGAACAGATCTATTTATAGAGAACAATGGAACTCTGTTACTCCTCCGTTCTTAAATAGTATATGATGTTTAAGATAAATAAATTAGTTCATTTTTAAATTAACTAACTTGTTCTAAATGACGGTTCTAAAAAAAACTTGTTCTAAATAACATATATTTAAGGATAGAGGTAGTATTAAATTAAGTTATTATAAATCTTTTTATTGAGTAAAGTCTTCAACTCACTATGGATATGTATTCTGGGAATTTATTCATGACTGAATCGATGTTATTATTCCAATGAGAAACGATGCCCTTGTGGATAGAAAGATGCTGCCATGCTGCTGATGTAGATCAATCTCGACATACGCACTGGAAATGCACTTGCCACACCCACGCTCTCTAGCTGTATGAAGTGGCCTTTCCTGTTTGTGATATTCACTCTTCCCAGCTTCCGCTATCAACTGGAGTATCATCTCACATGTGTGTGCGCCGGGCCTGGTTTAGATGACTTAAATTTCTAACTTTTTTCCACACGCTCTCTATCACATCACATTAAATACGTCAAAAGACATGTTCGGAGTATTAAATATAGGTAAAAAATAACAACTAAGTACACAGTTTGGATGTCCTTTGCGACACGAATCCCTTAAGCCTAGTTAGACCATGGTAGGATAATATTTACCACAAACAAACGAAACGTGTTACGGTGTGCTACAAGAGTTTCAGCGAGTTAAAAATACAAAATTTTCAACCAACTAAGGTCGGTCTCAATGGGAGGGTCATAGGCATTAAATAGGGTGCCACATATGCAAACAAAATGACATGACATTTAATAGGAGAGAGAGAAAACCAGTGTCATCCTAAATAATGCCTAGCTTTCTAGGCGGGCGAGTAGAAAATGATTACTAGGTCGGTCTCAATGGGGGTTGCATGGACATTAAATAGGTGTCATGTAAGTACTTTAGATGATGTGGCGGTTGTCGGTGCGGAATGTAGTCCCGACACTAACTAGTAATAAGCGTTGAGATCGATCCTCGATGGTCGGTGCTAAGCAACTAAAGACACTCGATTTATCCTGGTCCCGGTCGGGGGCCGTACGTCCGACAGGGGCGTGCTCGAGGCACCGTATTGCTTTGCACCGGGCGCCGTAGTGGGGCGGCTACAAGCGAGGTGGAAGAGGAGGCGTGGCCTCCAAGTCCCAAGTGGACCGATTGAGGCGAGTGCCAATATCGTGGGGAAGACGGGGAGCGTGTGAGCGATCGCGAGGCCGTGGTCCCGTGTCCGATGTCTTCTCCCCCCGCGACGAGGGGGATCACCTTCCTTTTATAGACCAAGGAGAGGGTGATTTACGGGCATGCCGCCTTTGTTTAGCTACGTGTGGAGGTATGGCGTACGGTGCGGGGAGTTAGCGGTCGTCCTGGCGAACCTTGCTGCGACCTCGGCGTCGTGGTGTGCCTTGTACTTGAACGAGGGGTGGTTTCGAGGGTGAAGGCGTAGTGGTTGACCGGGGCGTCTCCGGGCGGGCTCGAGGAAGCCGTTGACGGTGATCCATACGGGGCACGGTGGCGGGCGTGGCGGTGTCCCGTCCCCGCATGCCTTACGGTGTTGGAGTGGTTGCCTGCAGGTGCTCGGCGTGGCGCCGCAAGGGCGGGGATGGCCGCACCGGACCGACGCCGATGGGGTTGGCGCTCCCCGCCGCCCGACGTCATGGTTTGACCCCGTAGAGTCACAAGAAGGAGGTTCGAGGGTGTGACCGGCCCCCCTTCGAGGGCGCGGTGCGTTAGCCGTACGGGGAGTAGGCGGCACGGTGTCATGGAGCCGACATCGGCCTCGTCGCACAGTCCCCCACAGTGGCGGGGATGGGCTGCCCCTAGGGAGTTGGCGGAACAGCGCCGGGGCGTGATTCCCGGGGCGCGTGGTGGCGCGGTGTCGAGCCTTAAATGCTTGTACCCGCGCGTGGGAGCGAGGTACGCCCGTGAAGGGGGCCTCGAGCGAGGCGGGGGCCCGCTCGAGGGAGGTGCTTGATTGGGCCACTGCGGTGGGCCACGGGGGGCCACCGCGGCATGGGCCACGCCGTGTGTGCGTGCTTAGGTTAGAGGTGTGTTTCGTTTCATTTTTTGCGGGGTTTTAAGCGGGATTCCCCCGGTTTTTTAGGGGACCCTCGGGGCTGTCCCCAACGGTAGCCCCCGAGCATCCGCGGGCGTGCGGCCGGGCTCCCGCGGATGCCGAAGCCTGCGATAGAACATTCTTCCCCCCGGTTGCAAATGCCTTCGGTGGGGCCGCGTCGACGGACCCGCGGGTCTAGCCCGAAGCCTGCGGGGAGCGTGGGTGCTCCTGCGGGGGTTTTATCACGGAATCTCGTCGGTGGGCGTGGTACGTGTTCCAACCGGCATCGGCGATGTCTCGGTCGGCTTGGGTGACACACGCGCGGCCGGCGCCATTCGCGTCGGTGCATCCCGGGAGAGGTGTAGCCGTGCATTGAGCCCCCGAGCCTAGGCCCATTCGAGGTGATCGGGGGCGAGCTCTTCGCCTTATTTTAAACGCACCCTCGCCGTCCCTCCGCGGGACGGGGGGGTGAGGTTTCCGCAACCCCCATCGATCGGGTCGTGGATTGCGGATTCCTCGTTGAGCCGTTAGCGGGCGGTTCAAGTGGACGCCCATGCCTCGTTCGATAAGGGTAGGCTCGTGGTCGGATACTCGTCCATTAAAGCGCTTGCATGGGTTTGCTATGTGGGGCTCGGTCCCATTCGCTAGGGACCGAGGGCGCGAAGCTCTCCCTCGGTGGGATCCCCCGGCTAGGCGCCCTTGCGGCTCTCGAACACGACATGTGGGGCGCCCTTGAGCCGGTGGCTGAGGAAAGGCTCGAATGCGCGCGCCCTCGTCGTCCCCGACTGCGGTGATGCGGGGCGCCTGTTCGAACCCATCGAGGGTCAGGCTTCGAACCCCTGATCAGTAGGGCCGTGCGGGGTAGCAGCTGGGTGCTCCCGTCTTTCGCATCTGCAGGTTTCGAGGGTCTTGGCTATGCCGGCCCTCGAACCGCTGATCAGTAGTTCCCGTGAATCGAGGGCACCTATGGCACCCGTTTATTTCAAATGGGCCTCGGGGCCACTAGTCGGTGTTCGCACCCTTCGAGGGTCGGTCTTATTTTGAGCTCGGGGCCGGGCCGCTCGAGGGTCTTCCTTACTTGGTAAGGGACCGGGCCATTTAATGCCCGCAGAGGCGGCCGCGGGCGCGCCTTTTAGGGCGTCGCGGCCGCGCGCATAGCCGACGGTGTGGGCGGGGTGGGCGGGCGGATGTGACCGCCTACCACGGCCCCCGGTTCTCGCGCCGTGATGATGGCGCTCGCGCGGTCGTGCGGTCGTCGCGGTCGTGGTGGGCCCCGCTCGTCGGTGAGGGAATATTCCCCTGCAAGTTAATGCGCGTGGGGCGTGCGCTCGGAGAGCTCGCCCGCGGTCTATAAATCCGATAGGCGGAAGGGGGCGGTTTTTTACCTTTGCACTTAGCGTTTGACACCGCCGCCTCTTGCGCTCTAGCTCCCGAGCCTTTCTTGCCTTCGCGCCTTTGTTCTTGCCTCTCATTCCTCGTCCCCCCGTACGTTCGTATGGCTCCTCGGCGGCCCATCACCATCATTGACCCGCCGGCGTGGGAGCGCTTGACGGCGGCGACGACGCGGCGTCCTTGAACCCGCCGGTGTCCGGCGGCCAGTTGGCAGCGAACATGGATGGGCAGCCTGCGGAGTGGATCGTGCCGTCGGAGAGGGAACGAGTTTCCAACCCACCGTACGGCTACATCGTCAGCTTCATGCGCTTCCACGAGCGCGGCTTCGCGGCGCCGGCGAGCCGCTTTCTGCGGGGCCTGTGCTACCACTACGGTGTGGAGCTGCAAAACTTCACGCCGAACGTGATCTCGCAGGCGGCCACGTTCGTCGGCGTCTGCGAAGGTTTCCTGGGGATCCCAGTGAATTGGGATCTGCGGGTCCCACCTCTTCCGCGTGGAGCCGCATACGCCGCCGACGTCGGAGACGAGGACTCGCCGCGCGGCGCGCGCCGACGGCTTGGCGCTCGCGGTGTGGAGCTCGCACAGGGAGGAATACATCCCCTGCACGATGACCTCCAACAACGCGGACTGGGAGCGGGGGTGGTTCTACCTCCGCAACGCCAAGCCCGGCCTTCCCCCATACATCGGCAAGGTGCTCGGGGAGAGGGCCGCCTCCTGGTACCACGCGGTGTCTCCGCCCTCGCACCGAGCGCGGGCCGGGACTCGCTTGTGGCCACGTTGAAGAAGGCCGGCGGACCGTGGGCCGACCGCGGGATGCGTCCTCGCCAACCTCCACCACCGGCGGATCGTCCCCTTGATGGAGAGGCGGCTCCGCATCTTCGAGATGCGGGGAGGACGCGGACCTCGTCGCGTTGGCGGAGTCGCGGCCGCCTGCGGGACCCCCTTACCGCGGTCGTATGCGGCCACCGGGCATGGCGCGCCATCGACCTCGGGTCGGGGCGTTGTGATGACGCACACCGTGGGCACTCGAGATGCTCCCCGTTGGCCAATTGGTGAGAGGATCCCTTGACTCCCTTTCTCGTTTCGGCCGGTCTTTTGGGTTGTCGGCGCGTTTTAAGGCTTCGCTCGACCCCTGCGGATGGTGCGCGTGAACGCCGCGAAGTTCGAGCCACCCACGTCTTGGTCCCGCGCGCTTGCGCGCGCGGGCGCGGCGGCGAGAGCGGGAGCGGGCGGACCGCAAGAGGGAGCGCGACGCGCGGCGGCGGGAGCGCGGGGAGCGAGAGGAGCGAGGAGTTCGGCCGCGCGAGCGGCGAGGGACTCTCCCTCGCGGGGACGGAGGAGTACTCGTCGTCGGACGAGGAGGAGCGAGGAAGAGGAGGAAGAGGATAGGGGGCGAGGTTCTCCCCGATAGGTGGGAGCCTGCACCCCCGTCCACCGAGTCGGCTCGGTGGCGGGGGAGAGCCATCGCACGGGGCGGGCGTAGAGGCGCCCGCCGCCGGGCGGTCTACGACGAGAGGTGCTTATACGTGCGGTGGAGCCCGCGTGCGCGGTGGGGCCCGCGCGCGCGGGGGGAGGTGGGCGGAGGCGCGGCGGCGGCCGCGCCGGCCGCGCCTACGACGTCGGCGGGAACCTCGAGGAAGAGGAAGCGGGCCTTCTCCTCCTTGAGGTAAGGAGTTGTCTCTCGAGGGGTCGCGTGCCCAACGGGCGGGGGGTTTGAAGATTTGTTTTCATGTCGCGGGGTGGCACCAACCGTGCCCCCCCCTCGCACCGGCCAAGGTGTTGAGGGCGGACGCGTCCGTCCCTACAAGGCGGCGCTCGTCGAGGGCGCCGCGGGCGGGCGCGAGCACAATGGCAATGGCGAGCGGGGCCTCACGAGGAGCGGCCGAGGCCTCGGGGGTTGCGGCCGGCGGCGTCGACCGGTGGAGCCGCGGCGGGGCGGCGGCGGAGGCGCGACAAGAGCCGGCCGTGGGCGAGGCGCGGCCGGTGGCGGAGGCACGGCCCGGCGGCGCCAATCGTAGTGGCGCCGCCGGCATTGTCGGCCATGGAGGCGCGTCGGGCACCCGCGGCCGGCGAGGCGATGCGGGGAGGCGGGGGTCACCCCTCCGCGGCGGGGAGTCCGCGCCGGCGCGGTAGCGCGGCCGGCGGTGGAGATCGCCGCGCCGCCGGGAGGGACCCGCCCTCGCCGGCGGCTCCCGGGCGACGGCGGTGGAGATTCCCGACGACGATACCCCGCCGCCCGGGTGGGTCCGGTGGGGAAGTCTTCCCGTGCCGGCCCCGAGCCTCGGGGCGGGGGCGCTTGTCGGCGGTGGGACCGCCACATGGTGGGCGGGGGCTCGAGGTACGGCGTCGAGGCCTCTTTGTCCCACGCCGCCCCCCTTGGCTCGAGCGGTCTAGCGGCGGACCGGGGGCGGGGGGGGCGGGGAGCGCGTCGACGCGCCATCCCCCCTCTTTGTCGACGCTTAAGAGGAGCGGCGGCGTGGGAGGAGGCCGCGCGACCACGGTGCTTCGCTCAACCGTGTGTCCGAACGAGGCGGCGCGGATCCACGGCGGCCACCGCATGGCATGTCTTCCGGGTATGGTGTCGTTGCTTTTTTCTTCGATCTCGTCGTTTTTGTGTTTGTCTTCGCGGTGTGGCACTCATGTGTTTCGTGCGCCGCCGGCGGGGGGCGGAGCTCCGCGCCCCCGGCAGTACGGCGCCCTCGACCGGATGAGCGTCGAGCTTCGCCGGCCCTCGGGAGCGGCGCGACGCTCTCGACACCCTCGCGGAGGCCCCGAGGACCGGGACGGGCGGGCCGGCGTGCGGGTGGAGGCTTTGCGCGACCAACTCCTAGAGGCCGGAGGGGCGGCCCACGGCGCGCCCCTCCGCCATCGAGGGTCCGCACGACCCTCATTGACCGGGATGAGGGCGCGCGGCGGGCGAGAGGAGACCCGGGAGAGGGCGTGCACCGTGGCGACGGACCGGGAGGCGAGAGGTGGTCTCCATCCGGGACCCCGGAAGCCGGCGGTCCGCGCGGCGCTCACGGAGGCACGGTCTCGGCGAGCCGGGCCGAGGAGAGGGCGCGGGGAGGCCGAGCGAGAGGGCCAAGGAGGCCGAAGAATTGAAGGCCGCCCTTGCCGCTAAGGTCACCGCGGTTGCCGCGGCGGAGGAGCGAGCTCCGGCGGGGAGCGCGCGCCGCCCGCGAGGAGGCCGAAGGTCGGCTCCGGCGAGGAGCGGGCCGCTCTCGGCCGACGCCCACTCGGCGCTTGAGAGGGAGCGTGCCGCTCTCGAGGGGAGCGCAAAAGTCGGCCGGAGGAGCGGGATGCCGAGGTCTCGATGCTCGACGGGGAGGCCGATTGCTCTCGGCATCTCGAACGCGGACCAGCAACGGTCCCTCGAGGAGTAGAGCGCCACGGTCGTCAGCCTGCAGCAGGCGATCGAGGCCGAGCGCCGGGCTCTCGAGGTGGAAAAGAAGAAGGTTGAAGGTGAGTTTCCACTTCGTTTCTCGCTTTGTTGATCTTCCCTTCGGGGGTCCGTTCCCCTCTTGATTTCTTTCGTTCGTGACATCCGGGTCGCGCACCGCGGCCGAGGCGTGTGGCGGTCGGGCCGAGACGCTGCGGACCACCTACGACTCCTCCGAGCGGGGAGGCCGGTGGAGCGCGCGCGCGCGGCCCTCGAGACACCGCCGGGCGGTCGAAGAGGGCGAGGCGCAAGCCGAAAGCTCGGCCGGCCGGCCGTCCGCGCGCCCTTGGCGGGCACGTCTCAAGGCGCATGCGTCGCGCGCTTCACACCGGGCGTCCGAAGGCCCTCGGCGTGGTGCGATCCCACTACGAGGTGAACTTCGAGGCCGTGGCGCCGGGCTACGTCGTCCGGAGGGCGTCGAGGACGAGGCGGCGATGGAGCAAGCGAGACGCGCTCGCCGGCCGATGCCGCCGAGGCGCTCACCGAGGCTTTCATGGAGTTCTTATTCCGGACGCCGCCGACGCCGACGAGCCTCGGGCACCGAAGACCGGCGGGCACTAGGCCCATTTTTGTTTAGATGTCGGTATCTTGGCCATGTGGCCGTGTAAATAAACAAGTGAAACTTGTGGGATGTTTGAACACTTGTAAATTTAAGTGGTTCCTTTTATTTGTCGCGTTGTTCTGTTTTCTCCTTTTGCTTGAGCGAATTCGGGTTAGGGGAGTTTGATTTCGTGGATAGTCCGTTGGGCGGAGGCAAGAGAGAAGGGTCGTATCCTCGCGGAGGCGTAGGCTATCTCGACTCGCGCATCCTTTCCGCTTGGCCACCCGCGCCCCGCCTTGATTCGCTCGAGGCTATGGTCGAAACGTACTTAGCGCGCTTACAAGTTAAAATTTTTGCGAAAAAATGGGACCATTTTTGGGGGATATCCCCCGCGGTAGCCCCCGAGGGTGACTTGGTTTTCGGGGGAAAGCCGAGTTGCCCTTTTAACTTTTATTGACTTGCTGCTATTTACATTTGTATTGCCAAGCGGGGTGTTGGGTATGCAATTTACAACAAAAAGCTTGGAAGTCCTAGCTAAGGGTAGAAGCGACGTAGGCTGTTCGGATGTTCCAAGCGTTGGTGAGTTCCTCGCCGTCTTTGTTGGCTATCTTGTATGTGCGGGCTTGAGCACCTTTACCACGACGTAGGGTCCCTCTCATGGGGGTGATAACTTGTGGCGTCCTCGGTTGTCTTGGTGTACTCTTAGGACCAAGTCCCCTTCGGCGAAGTCCCGCCGGCGCACATTTCGAGCTTGGTAGCGCCTTAGGGACCGCCGGTACCTTGCGGAGTGCATCGGGGTCACGAGGCGTGCTTCATCCAAGCGGTCCGGCGAGTCCTCGCGGGCTCGGCCGGTTGGCATCTTCATCGTAGCCCCGAACTGCGGGTGATCCGTATTCCAAGTCCGTGGGGAGGACGGCTTTCGCGCCATGGACCGAGAAAAAACGGGGGTGAACCCGGTGGCTCGCTTGGGGTGGTCCCGAGGCTCCATACGGCCGCCGGCGGCTCTCGGAGCCATTTCCGACCAAACTTGTTTAGGCGGTCGAAAATTCCGGGCTTGAGGCCTTGTAGAATCATGCCGTTGGCACCCTCCACTTGGTCGTTGGTCCGTGGGTGTGCCACAGCCTGCCCAATCCACGCGGATGTGGAACTTGTCGCGAGAACTCCAAGAACTTTCGCCCGTGAATTGGGACCCGTTGTTCGTGATGATGGAGTTTGGCACTCCAAAGCGATAGACAATGTCGGTGAAGAACATCACCGCCTGCTCCACCCCGAGGTTCGTGATGGGGCGCACCTCCACCCATTTGGAGAATTTGTCGATTGCGACCGGCGGTGGGTGTAGCCCCCGGCGCCTTCCGCAACGGCCCGACGATGTCCGGCCCCCACACGGCGAAAGGCCACGTGATGGGGATGGTCGCGGGACGTGCGCGGGGAGGTTGGACTTGCGAGCGTAGAATTGGCACCCCTCGCGGGTGCGTACGATTTCGGCCCGCCGGGCGTCGGCGACCGCGGTGGGCCGGTAAAAGCCCCGACGAAATGCGTTGCCCACGAGGGTGCGGGGCGCGGCATGGTGGCCGCACACGCCCGCGTGTATGTCCCGGAGGAGCTCGCGCCCCGGGGGGTAGGCACACACATCGCTGCGGGATGCCGGAGGCGCGCGCGCTTGTACGGCTCGCCGTCGGTGAGGGTGAAGGACTTGGCCATCCGGCGATGCGCGCGGCCTCGGATCGGTCCGAGGGGAGCTCCCCTCGGTCCATCCGGCGATGTACTTGTCGCGCCGGTCCGCCCTGCTAGGGGGCGGCTCGACGTCCATGGTTTCGGTCTCGTCGGCGCCATATCCCTCGAGGCGGGAGAGTACGAACGCCTCGTTCGAGGGGTCCTCGTCCATGGGTTCTACGCCCTGCTGGATACGAGGGAGCCCCCAAGGGTTCCGTGTAGTTCGAGGGTTGCGGCTCGAGGGTGACGGAGGGTTGGGCGACGTCCCGAGCGAAGACGTTCGGGGGGACCGTGACACCGCCCGATGCGATCTTGGCGAGCTCGTCCACCTCCTCGTTATACCGACGGGGAACATGATTGAGCTCGAGGCCGTAGAACTTGTCCTCGATGGCCCGCACGGCCTTGCAATATGCCTCCATCTTGTCGTCGTGGCAACTCGCGTTTTTCATGACCACGGTCGATCACGAGCCGCGAATCTCCCCGCACGTCGAGGCGTTTGATGCCTATCTCGATGGCGATCTTGAGGCTGCAAAGCGAGGGCTTCATACTCGTCCATGTTGTTTGATGCGGGGAAGTGAAGGCGAATGGCGTACCGCATGTGCTCCCCGAGGGGTGAGACGAAGAGCGAGGGCTCGCGCCCGCCCTGTCTTCATCACCGAGCCGTTGAAGTACGGGGGTCCGGCCTCCGCCCGGATGCGCGGCGGCGGCAATTGCGTGTCCGTCCACTCGCAACGAAATCCGCCAAGATTTGGGACTTGATGGCCTTGCGCGGGGCGTAGGCGAGCGTTTCGCCCATCGGCTCCACCGACCACTTGGCGATTCGCTTTCGCTGCATCCGGGTTACGGATGATCTCCCCTAGTGGAAAGGAGGAAACCACCATGACGGGGTGAGCCTCAAAGTAGTGGCGGAGCTTGCGCCGCGCAAGAACCATTGCGTAGAGCGACTTTTGGACTTGTGGGTAGCGCGTCTTGGTGTCGGACAAGACCTCACCGATGTAGTACACCGGCCGTTGTCCGGCAGAGTGTGTCCCTCCTCCCGCGCTCCACCACGATCACGGCGGCGACCACCGGGTAGTCGCGGCCACGTAGAGGTACGAGAGGCTCGTTGTCTGCGGCGGTGTGAGGATTGGAGCGTGGGTAAGGGACACCTTCATCTTATCTAGCGCCTCCCGAGCCTCGGCGGTCCGGGAGAAGCGCTCGTGCTTCTTGAGGAGCGGTAGAGGGGCAAGCCCTTCTCACCGAGCCGTGAGATGAAGCGGCTCAAGGCGGCAAGGCACCCCGGCACCCTTTGGACCCCCTTGAGGTCCCGAATCGGACCCATGCGCTCGAGGGCCGCAACCTTTTCGGGGTTGGCCTCGATGCCTCACCGAGAGACGATGTATCCTAAAAGCATGCCCCGCGGCACGCCAAAGACACATTTTTCGGGGTTTAATTTCACTGCGTTGGCCCGTAGGCGGCCGAACGCGATGCCGAGGTCGCTAACCAGGTCGTCCCCTTCCTGGTTTTCACGATTATATCGTCCACGTACGCCTCAACGGTTCGCCCGATGTGGTCTCCGAAGACATCTCGCATACACCGTTGGTATGTTGCGCCCGCGTTTCGAGAGGCCGAATGGCATCATGACGTAGCAAAGACATCCCGAACGGCGTGATGAATGAAGTCGCGAGCTAGTCGGACTCCTTCATCTTTATTGGTGGTACCCGGAATAGGCATCAAGAAAACGGAGAGCGGTTCGCACACGGCGGTCGAATCAACAACCGATCGATACACGACAAAGGAAAAGGAACTTTAGGACATGCTTTATTAAGACTAGTGTAGTCTACACACATCCGCCACTTCCCATTCTTTTTCTTCACTAATAGAGGATTATCTAGCCAAGTAGGGCAGAACACTTCCTTGATGAACCCAGCCTCTAGGAGCTTCCGTAGCTCCGCTCCGATTGCCCGGCGCCGCTCCTCGTCAAAGCGGCGCGGCCGTTGTTTGCACGGCACGGGAGTGAGATAGGATGTCAAGGGAGTGCTCGGCGACCTCCCTCGGGATGCCTGGCATGTCTGAGGGGCTCCACGCGAAGATGTCGGTGTTGGCGCGGAGAAAGTCAACGAGCACCACTTCCTATTTCGGGTCGAGGGTAGAACCGAAACTCAACGCCTTGCCCTCCGGGGCAGCAGGGTCGAGGGGCACCTCCTTGGTCTGCTCGGCAGCCTCAACGCTACCGGCATGCTTGGCGGTGGAGCTGAGGTCCTCGTTGACCATCTTCTCCACGTTGGCCACCAGCGCTTCGTCCGGCGCCAGGGCCTCGGCGTGTTCCATGCACTCGACGTCGCAGTCGAAGGCATGCTCGATGGATGAGCCCACGGTGATGACGCCGTTGGGCCCCGACATCTTCATCTTGAGGTAAGTGTAGTTGGGGACTGCCATGAACTTGGCGTAGCAGGGCCGCCCGAGTATGGCGTGGTACGCACCCCTGAACCCCACCACCTCGAAGGTGAGCGTCTCTCGCGGTAGTTGTCCGGCGTGCCGAACCGGACGGAGACGGGTCAATCTACCCGAGGGGCTGGACGCACTTGCCCGACGCGACGCCATGGAACGGCGTCGTGCTGGGCCGCAGCTGGTCCAACCCGATCCCCGTGGCGCGCGGCGTGTGCGCGTAGAGGATGTTGAGGCTGCTACCTCCGTCCATCGGGACCTTCGAGAACCTCGCGTTCCCGATGACCGGGTCGACCACCGGCGGGTGCCGGCCGGGTTGGGGATGCGGTTTGGGTGATCCTCGCGACTGAACGTGATGGCGTCCTCCGACCAGTCGAGGAAGGAGGGAGGCGCCTTCTCCGCGGCGAGAACCTCATGCCGCTCCCGCTTGCGCTGGCGGCTGGACATGTCGATGGTAGGCCCCCCGAAGATGAGGACGACGTTCTCCATGGCGGGGAAGCCGCCGACGTCGCCATCACCCCCGTCCTTCTTGGCCTCGTCGTCCTTCGCGGCAGCGCGGCCGTAGAACCGCTTGAGGATGCCGCCTTTGCTCGAGGGTGTGGTTGACCGGTGTCTTGTGGTAGGGACATGGCTTCTTCAGCATGTCGTCGAAAACCCCCGGGCCTCGAGGGGCCGGTCGAGGGCCCCGTCGAGCCGGGTCAACAGCAAGAGCTTCGCCGTCGTCGTCGTCGCGCCCCTGCTCGCGTGCCTCGCGGCGCGGCTTCTTTCCCCTTCTTGCCCCGCTTGTTCTTCGGCGGAGCTCCTTGGACTTGCCGCCCTCCGCGGGCGTGTCGTCCGCGCGCTTGCCCTTCTTGCCGTTGAAGATCACCCCCACCGCCTCTTCGCCCGAGGCAAAGCCGGTGGCGATGTCGAACAGTTCGTTCAAGTCGACCGGCGGGCTGCGCCCAAGCTCGCGCACGAGATCCCGGCACGTGGTGCCTTCGAGGAAGGCGTGCACGATCTCGGACTGCGCCACGCTCGAGAGTTCCGTGCAGCGCTTGGAGAAACGCCGTATGAAGTCCCGGAGCGATTCACCGGCCACGGGTGCAAGAGCGCGAGGTCCCAGGAGTTCCCAGGGCGCACGTACGTGCCCCGGAAATTTCCCACGAACGTGCGGACCGGAGTCGTCCCGGTTGTGGATGCGGGCGGCGGTAGGTGCTCGAGCCACGTCCGCGCCGAGTCGGCGAGGTGCGGGGGGGAGGTTGCGGATGATGACCTCGTCGGCGGTGGCTCCACCCGGACCGACACACCGGGCGGTAGTCGTTGAGCCACACACGGGGATCGTCTCCCCGTTGTACTTGACGATCGTCGTGGGGGGTGGCGGAAGCGCCGGGGGAAGGTCGCCGTGCGGATCTCCCCGGTCCGAACACACGGGTTCCGGGGGGCTTTGGCGTCGGTGAGCGGTCCTCCCCGCTGTCGTAGCGTCCACCCCGTCGAGGGTGGTAGCTGCTGCGCCGCCCGTGTCCCCTGCGTTGCTCGTTCGTCGGGCGTTGATGACGTTGCGGGCGTCGCCGTCTCGGGCCTGCCCGCGCGTGTCGAGGAGCCGCTCTTTGGCCGCCGTGCGCCCGGGTTGGCGGGGCGCTCGCCCGCGCCGCCCGCGTGTACCGAGGGGCTCGGGTCCTTGCGCACCCCCGTCGTCCGTCGCGCTCCCCGCGTTGGCGGATGCGAGACGCCGAGCTTTCGGCCTCGCCGGACGGCCGCTTGCTCGATGAGCGCCCGCGCCTCGCGGTGTAGGTTCCGCGCCTCGGGCGTCGAAGGGGCGGGCATGGCTCGCGGCGGTGTTGCGGTGGCGATGAGCTTTTCACTTGCTCGCGGGGGGCGTATCCGGGTTGTCGACGTTGAAGTCGGCGTTGATGCGATCACGGGCTTGTCCGCCCGGCTCACGCGCGCGCTCGCCGCGTGCGGAGGCTTCCCCCGCGATGGAGGTGCGAAGTAACCGCACGGTGCGGTATTCTTCCGCCGGCTTGGTCTCGAGCTCGCGCACTTGGGCCAGCCGTACGTTGATGTCGCCCCCCCCTCGACGGTGAGGGGGAGGGGCGCTTGGCCCCCGTAGCCGGGTGCGATCTAGTCCCCGGAGCGGAGAGGAACCTCCCCGTCACCGGCGCCCGCCACGTCGGCGGCGTTTTTGCCGGGTCGTTGGCGATGACGACGCGGCACTCCCGCGCGGGGTCGTAGCTCCCGGCCGCCGGAGTCGTCGGAGTAGTCGAACCGGTAGTCCGTGGCGTCGAGGAACCGCCCGAACATCCTTCGGGTCCGGCACGCCGGGAGAGTCCCACTCCGCGTATCCGTGCGCGGTGGCGGGTGGCGGCGCGTCGACGGAGCCTAGGGATGACTCATCGCCGGCGGAGGCGGCGGAGTCCCCGGCGACTAAGACGTGTCGGCCGGGGGGAACCCTACGCATCGTTGCGTTGACGCGGTGCCGGCGACGTAGGCCGTCCGAAAGGACCTTGATGTCGCCTAGAAGGGGGGTTGAATAGGCGTGACGACCGAATTAAACTTTTTCCCCCAAATCACTTGAGCGACGGTGCTCCACCCGGTCGGACCGGTGGTGGTGACCGGTCGGACCGGTCAAGCACCGGTCTTCACGAGATGACACCGGTCGGACCGGTGCACCTCACCGGTCGGACCGGTTGATAAGGGGCGTTGTCCCGATCTTCACGACGTAGGATTCCGATCTTGATAACTAGCCAAAGAATGGCCGATAACTTGCGCAAGCGGCGATAACTAGTGCAACCTCGACGACACGCACAAGGAGCCAACCACCGTCTCTTCTACGGCGGCTGAACCAAGGATTCGCCCAATCACACTCTCGAAGAACCAACCTACGCAACCTGGACACGAAAGACCAAGAGCACGGATTGGGTGCCGATGACGCGGCCGCTCTCGCAATCTCCGCGAAGGAAAACACAAGAGCAAAGGGGTAGAGATTTCTCTCAAGTTTGTTAGCACTCGGTGAACAAAGGGTTCTGGTTTTCGATTATCAAAAGTCTGCCATTGCTATGTAACAAGGGGGTATTTATACTAGCAACAGCCCTGCTAGATAGGTGTGAATTCAAGATAGAAATGAAGAGTCTAAGTAGTTGAAAAGTCTTCCACGAACCGACTTCGAAGTGGTCTCGGGCGGCTGTTGACCTTCTGGAGCAGTCTTCGGTAATTCAGCCATAACTTTTTATTGGGAAGTGGAAAATACGAACGGTTGGATGCGTTAGAAAGCTAACTTGAAGGTCCTTCCATCCATGTATTCCATGTACCACGACACTTTGTATAATGGTACAGTTTTGCACTCGAACTTGGACTTGATGCTGACTGTTGAGCTCCTGAGCAGCATGCACTTAAACTGGTCGGGTGCAAAAACTAGGAATGCAAACTGGTCGGGGATAGAGGCAATGGAAACTAGACTTGAAGAGCTTTCCAGCAAGTGCTCATTCACATTCATAGCTTTTGGAAATCAAAAGTTATGAACGTTTCTTGTACTGGTCCGGTTTTTGTTGAGGTAGTTCGTTCTTGCTGAAGTGCTTCATTCTTGCTGAAGTGATCCGTTTCATCTTCTTGCTCACTTGTATACCTAATTACAACCAAAGTAGAGCACTTAGGTAGTATAACATTCATAGAATTATTAAAGTTAATATCAGTTAGGAATGAATTCACCTGCTCTTGTAATTTCTTAGCACGACTTCTTGTTAATGGTCCACGATTTACATCTTCAATTTTGGATGGTGAAGGATTGACACTTGAGGAAGCATGTATGGTTGGGATGTCCTCATCATCCTCCCCCTCTTGACAAGGAGTCGTCCTCGACTCGATCCTTCCAGCCCAAAGAACGGTGTTAAGTCAGCAACATTGAAGGATGTGCTAACACCATACTCTTCGGGGAGCTCAATCTTGTAAGCATTATCATTGATCTTGGCTAACACTGCGAATGGACCATCTCCTCTTGGCATTAACTTAGATTTGCGCTTGTCTGGAAACCGATCTTTGCGAAGGTGTACCCATACTAAATCTCCAGGCTCAAATGTCACCTTCTTGCGATGCTTGTTTGCCCATGCAGCATAGTACTTGGACCTCTTCTCAATTGCTTCTTTGGTCTTCTCATGAATCTTCTTGACATAAGACGCGCGCTTGGAGGCTTCCATGTTGGTTCTTTCCGTAATGGTAGAGGCAGCAAATCTATCGGAGCAAGTGGTTTGAAACCATACACTACTTCAAAAGGACACAGTTAGTTGTAGAGTGTACTGCCCTATTATAGGCGAATTCCACATGTGGCAAGCACTCTTCCCATTCCTTCAAGTTCTTCTTGATCAAGGATCGCAGCAACATAGAAAGTGTTCTATTCACAACTTCGGTTTGCCCATCCGTTTGGGGGTGGCATGTAGTGGAAAATAGCAGCCTTGTACCGAGCTTTGCCCACAACGTCTTCCAAAAGTAGCTCAAAAACTTGGTGTCACGGTCTGAAACAATCGTCTTGGGCATGCCATGCAATCTCACAATATCCCCGAAAAATAGAAAGGCTATGTGGGAAGCATCGTCGCTTTTATGACATGGTATAAAATGTGCCATTTTAGAGAACCGATCAACAACAACAAAAATTGAATCCCTCCCCCTCTTTGTCCTAGGTAATCCCAAAACAAAATCCATGCTAATATCTTCCCAAGGAGCATTAGGAACAGGCAAGGGAGTATATAATCCATGGGGGTTCAGTTTTGACTTAGCTTTGTGACAGGTGACACATCTTTGTACCAGTCGTTGAACATCTCTTCTCATCTTTGGCCAATAGAAATGATCAGCTAGCATCTCATATGTCTTTCTCCATCCAAAGTGACCCATCAAACCTCCTGCATGTGTTTCTGTAACAATAAAAGTCTAACGAGCAACTGGGAACGCACAATTTGTTAGCTCGAAACAAGAATCCATCATGAATATGATATTTTTCCCACCCTTTTCCATTTGTGCATTTTACATATGGTTCTGAAAATTCATGATCAGTGGAGTACAATTCTTTTATGTTTTCAAGTCCCGGCACCTTTACTTCAAGTTGATTTAGTAAAACATTTTTACGGGACAAAGCATCTGCAACAATGTTTTCCTTACCTTTCTTATATTTCACAACATAAGGAAAAGTTTCTATGAGTTCAACCCATTTGGCATGTCTACGGTTCAGTTTTGCTTGGCCCTTTAAATATTTTAAAGCCTCATGATCTGAATGAATAACAAATTCTTTTGGCCATAAGTAATGTTGCCAAGTCTCAAGTGCTCTTACCAAAGCATACAACTCCTTGTCATACACCGAATAGTTCACTTGTGCTCCTCCCAACTTCTCACTGAAGTATGCCACGGGCTGTCCATTTTGCATGAGAACACCTCCAATCCCAATCCCACTTGCATCACATTCAACCTCAAAGGTTTTAGTGAAATCCGGCAACACAAGCAAGGGGGCTTCGGATAACCTTCTCTTTAATTCTTGGAAAGCTTTCTCTTGTGGTTCACCCCATTGGAAGGCAACACCTTTCTTTGTCAACTCATTTAGTGGAGCAGCTATTGTGCTGAAATCTCTCACAAATCTCCTGTAAAAACCAGCAAGTCCGTGGAAACTTCTTACTTGACTTACATTTGTAGGAGTTGGCCAATCCTTGATTGCTTTCACCTTTGATTCATCAACCTGAATTCCCGAACTCGAGACAACAAAACCAAGAAACACAACTTGATCCGTACAAAATGTGCACTTCTCAAGGTTAGCAAATAATTTTTCCTTCCTAAGCACATCTAGAACTTGCTGAATATGAGCAACATGTTCCTCTAATGTCTTGCTGTAAATTAAGATATCATCAAAGTAAACAACAACAAATTTTCCAATGAATGCTCGCAAGACATGATTCATCAATCTCATGAAGGTACTAGGTGCATTAGTCAATCCGAAAGGCATAACTAACCATTCATATAATCCAAACTTTGTTTTGAAAGCAGTTTTCCATTCATCTCCAATTTTCATTCTAATTTGATGGTAACCACTTCTTAAATCAATTTTAGAAAATATCATAGATCCACTCAACTCATCTAACATATCATCTAGTCTAGGAATTGGATGACGATAACGAACGGTGATGTTATTTATGGCTCTACAATCTACACACATCCTCCATGAACCATCTTTCTTTGGCACCAAAATCACGGAGTACAAAGACAAGGACTTAAACTTTCACGCACATAACCTTTATCTAAAAGTTCTTGTACTTGCCTTTGAATTTCTTTGGTTTCTTCGGGGTTGGTGCGATATCTTTGGACGGTTCGGAAGTGTAGCTCCGGGGATGAGATCAATTTGATGTTCAATGCCACGCAATGGAGGAAGTCCGGCGGGTGTTTCCTCACGGGAAAACATCTTCATATTCCTGCAAAACACGTGCAGCAACACTAGGAATAGAGGTTAAGTCGTTAGCTGAAAGCAATGTGTCCTTACACACTAGTATGATCATTACTTGGTCCGGGTTTTTCCGCACATCTCTTATTTCAGATTTGGTGGCTATCATCACTAAGTTCTCTCCCTCTCTTTTCTTATTTTCTCTCATATTTGGCTTGTGGCTCTCACTCACCGATTTGTGGATGGCACTCAAATTCTTTTTCTCTCCTTTTGCACTCTCATTCTTCTCATTGGAGCTCTTTTGCAAGTGCTCAACTAGAAGTTGATGCGGTGTCATGGGTTTAAGAATCAACTCCTTGCCCTTCCACTTGATGGTGTATTGATTAGTCCGACCACAATGAAGGGATGATCGATCATATTGCCATGGTCTTCCTAGCAACATGTGACACACTTGTCATTGGTGCTACATCACACTCCACGGTGTCAACATATTCACCAATCTTGAAAGGAACTTTCACTCTTTGTGCAATTTTAATGGAACCGGAATTATTTAACCATTGCACATGATAAGGTTGAGGATGTTTCAACAGCTTTAAACCAAGCTTTTCAACCATCTCTTTGCTAGCAAGATTGTGGCAGCTTCCACCATCAATGATTACCTTGCATACCTTGTCTTCAACCTTGGCTCTAGTTTGAAAGAGATTGTGCCGTTGTCCATTTTCAGCTTCACTCATTTGCACACTCAAAATTCGAGTTACAACAAGAGCAACACCTTGTTCAAATTCACGAAGTCCTTCTCAAGATTATCTTCTTCTCCAATATCTTCATGTTCTTCATCACTAGCAGATTCATATTCTTCTTGGTCATTCACAATGATGGTTCGATTATTTGGACACTCTCTTGCAACGTGACCACGACCACCACACTTGAAGCATTGGATTCCACTACTTTTAGTGGAAGAACCCGCTGAAGTAGATGATGAGTTTGCTGATTTGTTCCTCTCACTTTGAGCAGCCAGCTCTTTGCCACTAGAAGCATCAAAATTGCTAGAGCGTGCACCACCACTTGAGTTGGAAGTTGTACCTCTACTTGCACTACCTCTTGGGGTGAATTTGCTTCCACTTTGAGTACTTCTTGTGCTGAAAGAGACTCCTCTACTGGACTTCATGTCCTGCTGCAATTGGCGTTCAGCTTTGGTTGCTTGATGTACCAAATCAATGAGATGACGGTACGATTGAAATTCAACAATGCGCCGAATGTTGCGATGCGGCCCAGCCATGAAACGCGCAATTGTTTGCAATTCATCTTCATAAACATTGGCTCTAATCATTGCCTTCTCCATCTCTTTATAATACTCTTCAACAGAGAGAGTACCTTGCTTCAAATTCTGCAATTTATCAAAGAGATCACGCCGATAATGCTTCGGCACAAAGCGACTTCTCATCTCACGTTTCATTTCAGCCCAAGTGGCCATAGGGACTTCTCCATCTTCTTCACGATCATGGATTAATTGTTCCCACCGGATCGAGCATATCCATCAAACTCAAGGGATGCCATTGCCAACTTCTTCTCCTCCGTATAATTATGCATACGAAAGATCTTGTCTACCTTCAACTCCCAAGTGAAATATGCTTCGGGATCGGATCCTCCATCAAATTTTGGCATGGTAAATTTCAGTTTACCAAATCTCTCCTCACGATGGCCCCCTCTATATTGTCGGCGATCAAAGCGAAATTGGGAATGATTATCATCATCCTCATCTCCGGATTCTTCATCATCATGTCTTCGATTTCGGCCTCTTCCTCTTCCATATGC
Organism: Cenchrus americanus; assembly: GCA_947561735.1. NCBI lineage: Eukaryota > Viridiplantae > Streptophyta > Magnoliopsida > Poales > Poaceae > Cenchrus > Cenchrus americanus. The sequence continues at coordinate 295,593,689 of OX387241.1, forward strand.
AGCACCTCGATTCCTCCTTCCTCTTCCTCTTCCATCACTATGTTCTCCGTCTTCACTGGGGTTGATTGCACCATCATTAGGGGGACGGTTCAATCTGATTTCAGCTAGGATGGTTTGCAAATCTTGTGCCAACCGATCTTGTCTCTCTTCAAGGCTTTGCTTGAGTTCATTGAATTGGACCAGACTAACACATTCTTCAATCCCATCTCCCATCTTCCTGTCAGATTAGAGAGAACAAGGCAACAAATATATGTGGAATAGGAAATTATATGTGGAATCTCACAAGCTCACCTCTCTTACCAACCGAAGCTCTTATGAATTCCTGCGGATTGCAAAGGGCCAAAGCGTGGTGGTAACACGAGAGTGATGATTAAGAGAATACAAGGTCGGCGTTCCTATGACGGTGGGTTTTAAGTGGAGCTTGGTGGGAAATGACTCACAAGGAATGCAATCTGAATTCTATATGTTGTAATGCTTAAATCACGGTCCAAGCTAGAAGATCAATGCAAGTGCGACCACAAGATATGAATGATGTATAATGATCAAACACACGCGCAAAGATAATTTCAGATTTGATGCAAACAAGGAGTATGCTTAGGATGCAAGTGTTGCAATCAAACCCAAGCAAAATTTTGCACCAAAAGATGGATAACAATCCGGTTCTGTACTTGAATAAAAATTCGGAACTTGTGCACTTAAACAAATAGATCTTTCAACTCTTCTTTCACAACTTTTTTTTTTCTTTTTCAGCACCCTTTTTTTTTAATATAACCAACAATAAGATCAGATATAATACTTGCACACTTTTTTTTTTGGTGAAACAAGACACAACCGTCAACAATAACTTGATAGGATCAAAGTTAACGCGAGGGATGATACCGGTTTCAGATTTTTTTTTTGTAGGGTTTTCTTAGGGATATAAAGAGGCACAAAGGACACACAAAGGAAGATATGATCAGCAACAAAACAAAGATTCTAATGGACCGAAACTTAAACAAAACTCACTAGAATAACAGATTGAAACAAAGGGCTATATCAAGATATTTTTGTGGCTTTTTAGTGGATAGGACGAACACAATATATATGTAGCTAAGGGTAAAAATCCTACCGTGGCAACCGTAGAGCTCGATACCGGATGATAAGGGGCGTTGTCCCGATCTTCACGACGTAGGATTCCGATCTTGATAACTAGCCAAAGAATGGCCGATAACTTGCTGCAAGCAGCGATAACTAGTGCAACCCGACGACACGCACAAGGAGCCAACCACCGTCTCTTCTACGGCAGCCTGAACCAAGGATTCGCCCAATCACACTCTCGAAGAACCAACCTACGCAACCTGGACACGAAAGACCAAGAGCACGGATTGGGTGCCGATGACGCGGCCGCTTCGCAATCTCCGCGAAGGAAAACACAAGAGCAAAGGGGTAGAGATTTCTCTCAAGTTTGTTAGCACTCGACTGAACAAAGGGTTCTGGTTTTCGATTATCAAAAGTCTGCCATTGCTATGTAACAAGGGGGTATTTATACTAGCAACAGCCCTGCTAGATAGGTGTGAATTCAAGATAGAAATGAAGAGTCTAAGTAGTTGAAAAGTCTTCCACGAACCGACTTCGGAAGTGGTCTCGGGCGGCTGTTGACCTTCTCGGGAGCAGTCTTCGGTAATTCAGCCATAACTTTTTATTGGGAAGTGGAAAATACGAACGGTTGGATGCGTTAGAAAGCTAACTTGAAGGTCCTTCCATCCATGTATTCCATGTACCACGACACTTTGTATAATGGTACAGTTTTGCACTCGAACTTGGACTTGATGCTGACTGTTGAGCTCCTGAGCAGCATGCACTTAAACTGGTCGGGTGCAAAAACTAGGAATGCAAACTGGTCGGGGATAGAGGCAATGGAAACTAGACTTGAAGAGCTTTCCAGCAAGTGCTCATTCACATTCATAGCTTTTGGAAATCAAAAGTTATGAACGTTTCTTGTACTGGTCCGGTTTTTGTTGAGGTAGTTCGTTCTTGCTGAAGTGCTTCATTCTTGCGAAGTGATCCGTTTCATCTTCTTGCTCACTTGTATACCTAATTACAACCAAAGTAGAGCACTTAGGTAGTATAACATTCATAGAATTATTAAAGTTAATATCAGTTAGGAATGAATTCACCTGCTCTTGTAATTTCTTAGCACGACTTCTTGTTAATGGTCCACGATTTACATCTTCAATTTTGGATGGTGAAGGATTGACACTTGAGGAAGCATGTATGGTTGGGATGTCGGGGATTGGGTCGACCCTGGGCCGCGGCCCAAGACGAGCCGTTTCACGCACGCGCCCGAGTGTGTTCAACCCCTCGGCGTGCATCGATCCGCCCATCCGGTTCGGGACCCTCAAGAATTTCCGCAAGGAAACCCTCACTCGAGGTGGTGGGATCTGGGCAAGCCTACCATGCCATCCTGGGCGACCACGCAGCGTTTTCCGCGCGGTCCCCAACCACACGTACTCGAAGATGAAGATGCCGGTCCAAACGGCCATCACCGTCGGTCGTCGATCGAGCATGCATTCGATCGCGATGTCGAGTGCGTGGAACAGACAGAGGCGCAGCGCCGGTCGATGAGCGCGCTCGGTAAACACACCGGAGAAGATGGTCAATGGCGACTCCAGCCCCGCCGCCAAGCACGCGCACCTTCGAGGCCGCCGAGCAAACCAAAGGGGTCCCTCACCGATCGAGCCCCCGAGGGCAGGGCGTTGAGGGTCGGCCTCGACCCTCGATCCGAACAGGGAGCTGCGTGCTCGTCGACTCTCGCGCCAACGCCGACGTCTTCGCGTGGGAGCCCTCGGCCATGCGGTGGACCGCGAGGGAGTGTCGCCGAGACCCTCCTTGATATCTCCGCTCTAACGCCGCGTCGTCTCAAATAGCGCCGGCCGCGCCGCTTTGACGAGGGAACGGCCGACGCCAAGGGATGGAGGGAGCCGGCGAAGCTCCCTCGAGGCCGGATTCATGAAGGAAGTGTTCCACCCTACATGGTTAGCTAATCCCGTGCTTGTAAAAAAGAAAAATGGGAAGTGGAGTGAGGGGGATTGACTACACCCGGGGCCTCAATAAAGCATGTCCAAAAGTTCCTTTTCCTTTGCCGCGCATAGATCGACGTTGATTCTACCGCCGGTGCAGAACTACTCGCGTTTCCTTGATGCCTATTCGGGATATCATCAAATAAAAAAATGAAGGAGTCCGACCAAACTCGCGACTTCGTTCATCACACCGTTCGGGGGACGTTCGTTAGCGTCACGATGCCTTTTGGCCCTCGAAAGCGGCGCAATATATCGCCGCCGCATGCAAGACGTTTTTGGGGACCATACAGCACGGTGACTCGTCGAGGCTTACGATAGACGACACGCCGCCAAACCAGAAGGCGACGACCCGTCGGGCCGATCTTGGCATCGCATTCCGCCCCCGCTCGCGGGCCGACCGGGGTCAAGTCAACCCCGAAAAATGTGTCTGGAGGGCCGCGGTGAGCAGCTCCTAGATACATCGTTCTCCGGGGCCGGGGAATCGAGGCCAACCCCCGAAAAGGTCGCGCCCCTCGAGCGAATGGGTCCACCCGGGACCTCAAAGGGGTGCGTAAGGTGTTGGGGTGCCTGGCCGCCCTGAGCCGCTTCGTCTCGAGGCTCTATGGAGAAGGGCCTCGCCCTCTAGCGCTGCGTCGAAGAAGCACGAGCGCTTCTTTTGGACCGCCGAGGCCCAGAAGCGCCGACTAGCCGAAGGCATCTCCCGACGCACGCCCCCCAATCCTTACGCCGCCGCGAGACGGCGAACCCCAATCCAATCCCCTACGTGGCCGCAACCACCCGTGTCGCCGCCGTGATCGTTGTGGAGCGCACGGAGGAAGGACATGCTTTGCCCGTGCGGGAGGCCGGCTCACTACATCGAAGTCCTATCTGACACGAAGACGCGCTACCCCGTGTCCGTAAGTCGCCGTATGCGTAGTCCCGCGCTGGCGCAAAGCTCCGCCACTACTTCGAGGCCCACCTGGGCATTTCGTGGTCTCTTCCTTCCCGGTAGGAGAGATCATTCGCAACCCCCACGCTGCGAGTAACTGCTGCGTGGTCCGTGGGAGTTGGATGGGCGAGACGCCGCCTACGCCCCCGCAAGGCCATCAAATCGCAAATCCTAGCCGATTTCGGCGGGCCAGTGATCGACACGCACCGCCGCCCCTCGCATCTCGCGGAGTGCCGGACTCTCGTTCTTCGACGCGCCCTATGGATGAAGACAGAGCGGCGCGGGCCTCGCTCTTCGGTCACCCCTCTGGGAGACATGCGCTACGCAAAGGCGTCTCCACTTCCCCCGCGTCTAACCATATGGCGAATACGGGGCTCTTCTCTCGTGGCCTCGCACTCGCCATTGAGTTGGGCATCAAGCGCCTCGATGTGCGAGGGATTCGAGACCGTGATCGACCAAGTCATGAAGAACGCGCGTCGCCACGACGACAAGATGGAGGCCTACCGTAAAGCCGTGCGAGTCCTCGAGAGGACAAATTCCCCACGCGCATCGAGCTTAATCACGGCGGGGCCCCGCCGCACAACGAGGAAGGCGCACGAGCCGGCAAAGATAGCGTCCTGGGGATCGACCGGCCCCCCCCGAACGCGCGCGCGACATCGCGCCCCCCCGCGACCCTCGAGCCCTACCCCTCGAGCGACTCGGCCACCCCCGGGGCTCCCTCGAACCGCCGGGTGCGACCCCATGGAAGAGGACCCCTCGAACGAGGCGTACGTACCTCCCTTCTCGAGGGGTACCGGCTCCCACGAGGGCGGCCGCAATGGACACGAAGTCGGCCCCGTCCAGCGGACTCGCGGGGAGAAGCACATCGCCCGATCGCCGAGGGGAGCTCCCCGCGCACGGCCACGCCCCGAGCGCATCGCCAGATGGCCAAGTCATTCACCCTCGTCGACGGCGAGTCGGGCAAGCGCGCCGCGTCGCGGAGCATCCTCCAACGTGTATATCCATTCCCCGAGGGGCGCGAGCTCCCACGGGACATCCACGCCGGGATCCGTGGCCACCACGCCGCGCCGCGCACCCCCGCCGGCAACGCGTTCCGCCATGGCCCCTATTGGCCTACCGCGTGCCGCACGCCAACGAAATCGTGCGCACTTGCGAAGGGTGCCGCCTCTACGCCCGCAAGACCAACTTGCCACCAAGCTCGCAAAACGATCCCTGTAACATGGCCGTTCACTGTGTGGGGATTAGACATCGCCGGCCCTCGCGAAGGCGCCGGGGCTTCACCCACCGCTCGCCGCGACGACAAGTTCTCCGAGGGTGGAGGTGCGCCCCATTACGAATTTGAGGGCCGAGCAAGGGCCACGTTCTTCACCGACATCGTTCACCGTTTGGGAGTGCCAAACTCCATCATCGCGTACACCCGGTCCCGCTCACGGCCGGAAGTTCTTGGAGTTCCGCGAAGTTCCACATCCGAGTGGATGCGGCACCGTGGCGCACCACGCACTGGGCCCGCCAAGTGGAACGTGCCATCCGCATGATCCTACAGTGGCTTCGAACCCGCACTCTTCGACCAACTCAACAAATTGCCGAAAATGGCTCCAAGAACTCGCCGCCAGCCGTGTGGAGCCCAAGGACTACCCCAAGCGTAGCCACTGGGTTCACCTCCCGTTTTTCCTAGTCCATGGCGCGAGGCCATCCTCCTCCCTGATCCGGGAATACGGTCGCCCAAGGTTCGTGTGGCTACAACGAGGATGCTAACCAGCCGAGCTCGGCGAGGACTCGACTGACCTCGACCGGATCAAGGACGCCTTGTGGCGTCGATGCATTTCGCAAGGTATCATCAGCTCCCTACGACGCGGTCAAGCGCGGAAGACATGCCGCAGTGGATTTCAGGGCCGAGGGGGATTTGGTCCTAAGGCTACGCCAAGACAACCGAGGGCGCCACAAGCGATCGCCTCTATGGGAGGGACCCTACGTCGTGGTGAAGGTGCTCAAACCGGCACGTACAAGCTTGCCAACGAGGACGGCGAAGAACTCACCAACGCTTGGAACATCCAATGCCTACGTCGCTTCTTACCCTTAGCTAGGATTTCCATATTTTCCGTTGTAAAAACGCACGCCAACGCCCCGTTGGTGTCACCTATGTAAATACGTCGAATTCCAATAAAAGGGCAACCGGCCTTCTCCCCCGAAAACCCAAGTTACCCCAGGCTATCGCGGGGGCACCCCCCCCCCCCAAATGGTCCCATTTTTTCGCGCAAAAACGTAATAACACGCGCTAAGTTTGTTTCCTACTTCAACCACGAGCCACGATTCGAATAGGGCGAGGTGGCACAGCCGAAGGAGCGCGCGAGCGAGAGCATGCCTTACGCCGCGTGGCTATGGCCCGGCCTCTCGCCCTCCAACCCGGCCCCTCGCGAAAGGCGGACTCCCCCTAACTAGAATCTACTCGTGAAGAAGAAGAAGAAGCAAAGCGCAATAAGCGATTTCATGCATAAACTCGACCATGTTCACGAAACGACTCGTTTATTTACAAGAGGCCACGAGGCCGCAGTTCCGATACACATAAACAAAAAACGGGCCTAGCGCCCAGTGTGCCGGGGGCGGTGGAGCCACAGCATCGGGGCCGGCGTCCGGAAGAGGAATTCTTCGAAGGCCTCGCGAGCGACTCCTGGCGTGGGCTGCCAGAGGTAGCGCGTCCGCACGCTCCATGGCCACCTCGTCCTCGACGCCCTTCGGCACGATGTAGCCTTCCGCTACCGCTCGAGGTTGACCTCCTCGTAGTGGGATCGCACCACTCCGAGGGCCTTCGCACGCCTGTGAGTAACGCCCGACGCACCCGCCCGGTGACGTGGCCGCCGAGGGCGCGTAGGCGGCCGCCGCCGAGCCGCCCCGGCATCGCTTCCTCGACGACGGACAGTCTCGAGGGCCGCGTCCCGGGCGGCCTCCCCAGCCTCCCGGTCGTAGGAGTCGTAGGAGGCTCGCAGGCCTCGCCCGCCCAACAACCGTGCCCCAAAGCCGTGCGTGTGCAGCTCGGAAGCGACAAGATGACAAGAAATCGAAAGGGGGAGACGAACCCTCTAAAGCAAGAACTAACGAGCAAAAGGTCGTACAGTAGCTTACCCCTCGACTTGCCTCTTCTCCGCATCGAGGTCGCGCGCGCGACCGAGCGCGCGCTCGAGGTCGGACTCGCGCCGCCTTGCTCGACGAGGGCCACCTCGGGCGCATTGCCGGGAGGCCGAGCGCCAACAGCCTCATCCTCAACCTCGAGAATGCGCGTTCCGCTCCTTCGGGCCGACCCTCCGCCGTCTCGCGCGCGACGCGCTCCCGCTCCGCCGCCGGCGGCCGGCGGGGCGGCGGGGGGGCCCCGCTCCGCCGGAGCCGCCCTCGCCCCCGCGGCGATGCGCTCCCGCCGGAGCAGCCCTCGCCGGCGACGAGAGCCGTGGTGCCCCTTGACGTCGAGGGCTAGCCTTCGTGTCCTCGCCCTCCTTCGCGCGCTCGCTCCAGCCCGCGCGCCCGTCCTCCCCGCGCCGCCGCGCTCGCGCTCCTCGAGCGACGTGCGAGCTCCCGGGCCTCGGCGCGAGCGGTGGCCACCTCCGCCTCCCCTGTGTGGCGCCGCCGTCCGCGTCTCGTCCGTGTCCTCGCGCGCGTCTCTACGCGCGTCTCGTCGCGATCGACGAGGGCCGCGCGATCCGCTCGAGGCTCGAGTGACGCGCCGTGCCTCGCCCGAGCTCTCGGGAGCACGTCGCACCACGCCATCGCCCGTAGACCGCCCACCGTCCGGCGTCCCGAGAGCATCCGCAAGCGCGTCGTAAGCGCCTCGCATCGCTCCCGGCCGGGCAGGGCCTCGACGTTCACCCTCGGTCGAACGCGCCGTACTTTTCATGGGCGCGGGCGCCGAGCTCCCCGGCATCCACACATCGAGTCTCGTAAGTGCCAAGGCTTGGAATACGCACGCGAAACGAAAGAAGAAGGGAGAGCAACCGTGGCTCACCCGGAAGACGATCCAGGCCGGGCCGCCGTGGACCCGTAGCCGCGCGTTCAACGCGCGGGGCGGGCTGAGCGTGGCGGCACGGCCTCGTAAGCTCGCCCCGCAGCTCCCCGCCTTCCCTCCTCGGGCGTCCGCAAACGCCGGGGCCCCTCCACGGCCCCCCCCCACGGGGGGGGGCGGCCGCGTGGGAGGACGAGGCTCGACATCGTGCTCCCGCCCCCCACTATCATGTGACCCTCGTGTCGCCTCACGAGGGCCCCCTCCGGGGCTCGTGGAGTTCGTGGGCTGCCCTCGGCCCATCGGTCTCCACCCGGGGGCGGGGAGTCATCCGAGAGCTCCACCACCTCCGCCCGGGGACCCTCGGCAGGGGAGCCGCCGCTCCGCCCTCCGCCGGGCGCCCCCACCGCGCCCCCGCGCCCCGGCGCCCGCGTGGGCCCGCCGCCGCCACCTCCGTCCGTGCCGCCGCACCGCGGCGCTCCCGCAGCTGCGCCCGCTCCGCCTCCCCCGGTCGCCACCGCCGGCACCTCCACCGCAGCCTCGCCGCCCCCGCCTCCTCGGCGACCGCGCCGCCGCCCCCGCGACCTCTCGGCCGCGCCGCGCTAGGCCGATCCCCCCGCCGGGCCTCGAGGCCCCGCCCTCGGCCTTGCGCCGCTCGTGCTCGCCGCCCGCGCCCGTCCCCCGGGCGCGACCCCTCGACGAACGCCGCGGTGGGGATCGACGCGTCCGTCCCCCCGCACCTCGGCTTCTGGCAAGAGGAGGGATGGCCGGGCACCGCCCGCGCAAACACGAACGGAGGGTCGTGAGCGTCTAATAACCAAAGCAAACCAAGGCCAAGCAAAGGAAGAAAAGTTCCCCACCCTTGCGAGGAAAAGGCCCGCTTCCTTTCCTCGAGGCCTCCGACGAGGCCGGGCGGCGGGGTCGCGCCGCCGGCACCTCCCCGACGGCCGCGCCGCCGCACGCGCGGCACGCCCGCCTCACGCGTGGGCGCGCCCGATGCCGCCACCACGCGCGGGGCACGCTAGCCCCGCGCGCGCGCGCCCACCGACGCGCCCCGACGAGGACGCCGCGCGCGCGCGACGCGCTCCCGCCGCGCGCGCACGCGCGACGCGCGCGCAGCACGCCCGCGCGCGCGCCCCGCGCGCGCGCCGGCACCGCCCGCGCGCGTGCCGCCCCCGACGATGATCGCCCCGCGCACGGACGCCGACGCGCCCGCCCTGTGCAAAGCCGCCCTCGACGCCGCGCGAGATCCGCCGACGGGGCGCCGGGTCGCCGCTCGTCCGAGGGGGCCCCTCCCCTCGGGACCCCCTCTCCCTCCTCGTCCCTGTCCGAGGACGAGGGCCCTCGATATCCGTGAGGAGAGCCTAGCCCTCCTCCCGCCGCCGTACTCCGCGACCGTGCGTCGCGCGCGCGCCGCCTTGCTGCCCCCCTCGCGCGCCGCCCGCTCCCCGCCGCCCCGCCGCGCCGCCCGCCGAGCGCACGGGAGCGTCAGGGTGGGTGGAACGGACTTGGCGGCGTTGAACTCCGGCACCGCGCGCGAGAGCAACGATGGCGCATCAAAGAAACTAAGCAAGGACAAGGATTAAAATCTGCGAATCAAAAAACCAACACTCACCAACGGCCGATGGGAGCATCTCGATGTCCCACCTGGGTCCGACCCGCAGTGGTCGCGTCCCGGTGTCGACGCGCTCCGCGCCCGGTGAGCGCGTACGGCCGCTCCGGGGCGGTCGGGAGCATCGCCGCGACCTCGCCACGTCGACGCGGCTGGCCGCCCTCCGTCATCTCGAAGATGCGCAGGGGCCCCCTCCATCACCCGCACGATCCGCTCTGCGGGAGGAAGGAAGGCGAGGACGCCCATCGCGTTGAGCCCTTCCCCCTCGCCCCCGCCGGCAGGCGGCGAGGACGCGCCCCCCGGCGCGCCCCCGATGGATCGCCGTAGGCAACCCGTAGCCCTGGGAGCTCCCGCCCTCTTTCTTGAACACCCGGGCCGGCGTGTAGTGGAGGAAGGGCCGGGCCCGGCGCTGCGCAAATAAAACCATCCCCGCCCTCCCGCCCGGCGTTCGTTTCGCCGTCATGGTGCAGGGGAGGTGAACTCCTTGAGGCCGCCCCCGCAGGCGAGCGACATCCCGGGCCGGCGCGCGCACCGCACGGCGAAGTCCCCGCTCCGACGTGGGCCGCAGTGATGAGCTCCCCGCGGAAGAGGTGTACCTGCAGCTCTGGGCCGCTGATCGGGATCCTCAGTACTACCTTCGCGTACGCCCACGATGGGCCGCCCGCTAGATCGCACGGGGGGCAGCCGTGCGTGCCTCCACCGCATAGTGGCAGCACAATGCCCGCATGAATGTGCTCGGCCGCGCGGAAGCCGCGGTCGTGGTAGCCATGAGGAAGCTCACCACGTACCCCTCCGGGCGCGGATGGGGCTACAAGGTGCGACGATGCGCACGATCCACCTCCGACGGCGCCCTTCTTCGTTGGCCGAGAGCCGATCGGCGGGCGACCGGGCCCGCCTGTGTGGCGAGTCGGTCACTGGGCCCACCTCTCCCATGCGTACGCGCCAGGACCCCAATCGGCCGAGGCCGCGCCATGAGGGGGGGCGAACGAGTGGGAGGGCGAGGGACAAGGAGGCAAGGAAGAAGCTCTAAAACAAACGAGCCCGCGCGACGGCGCAAGAGTGAGCGAAGGCGAAGGGACGGGGACCGAAAACGGTGAGGAGCCAAGGTAGAAACCGCCGTCCCTTCCTCACCTCAAGCTTGACAGCGACAGGCGAGCTCCTCCCAAGCGCACGCCCCGCCAACATTAACCGGCAGAATCTTTCCATCGCGTCGACGGCGGCCCCACCACGACCGGCAGCCGGCTCTAACACCCAGGTGGCCATCATCACGCAAGACCGGCGACGACCGAGGCGAAAACCGTCACGTCCGCCGCCACGCGCCCCCACGCGCGCGCGCGCGCCGTCAAAAAGGCGCGCCCGCGTCGCAAAACCCGCGGCCACGCCCCGCAAGGCAATTCAATGCCCGGCCCCCCTTGCCGCGCAAGGGAGAGCCCTCGAGCGAGGCGAATCCTCGCTCGAGACAAGGGTGACCCTTGATGGGGATGACAGCGGGAGAAGGTCGCCCCGGACCCGGCGTGTAGAAGGGGGGCAACCGCGGCACCCATGCCACGTAGAACCTCGAGCCGCATGACCCCCAACTCGAAACAAGGCGACCCTCGATGGGGATATGCCGTGAGAAGTCGCCTCTCTCCGGGACTCCGGTCGATGTAGAGAGGCAGCACCGCGGGCACCCATGCCACGAGGACCCTCGAGCCAGCATGACCCCCAACTCGAGACGATGTCAACCCCCTAAAGAAGGCACGCGCGTAAGAGGATCGCCTGTGTCACGCTTGAAATAGAGCGACAATCGAAAGCACTCATCCCGCGCCATGCCACCAACCACACCTCGAGGGCCTCCGCACGCCCCCGCACCCTCGACGGCCGCAAACGCGAAAAGACGGGCCGGCAAGGCACCCGCCCCGCACCCGCCCTTACCGATAGCGAGGTTCAAGCCTGACCTCGACGGCTCGAACAAGCGCCCCGCATCACGATTACAGGGACGACGAGGGCACGCGCATTCGAGCCGCTCTTCGAGCCCGTCGGGCTCCGAGGGTGCCCCACATGTCGTGTTCAAGAGCCGCCGAGGGGGGGGCCTAGCGGGGGGATCCCACCGAGGGAGAGCTTCCGCGCCTCGCCCCTAGCGAACCGGACCGAGCCCCACCTAAAGCAAACCCACGCAAGCGCTTCCATGGACGTGGCCCGGCACCGCGTGCCCTACCCTTATCGAACGCGGGCATGGACGTCCACTTGAACTACCCGCTGGCGCCCTCGAAGAGGAATCCGCGATTCGCGACCCGCTCGATGGGAGTCGTGGAAACCTCACCTCCTCCGACCCGGTGAGGGGCGGCGAGGGCGTCGATAAAAAACAAGTCGTCGTTCGACCCGATCGCCCTCGAATGAGCGAAGGCTCGGTGGGGCTTGACGCACCCGCCACACCCCTCCTTGGGAGTTGCACCCGCCGGGAGACAAGGACCGGGGGAGCGTGCACCCCCGATGCCGCGGGAATACCGCCGATGCCGGCTAGCATATGTGCCACGCCTTCTCGACCGAATCGCTCGCGCGAACCCCCGCAGGAGAGCCCACACCCCCGGTGGCCGGGGCCGGGACCCGCGGGTCCGCTAGCGCGGCCCCACGAAAGCGTTCGCAAACAAGGAGGGAAGAACGTCCTCACGAGCCCCGCACCGGGGGAGCCTCAATGGCAAACCCGCGTCAGCTCGGGCTACCGCTTCTGGGGACCGCCCCTAGGGGTCCCCTCAAACAATGGGGGAACCCTCACTTAAATTCCCGCATCAAAATAAGCTAAGCCTAACCACGCAGAACTAACCATGCAGAGATGGCCCATGCAAGCAGACCCCCGAGGCCCGCCAAGACGCCCTCGCCATGAGACCCCTCGAGTGTGCTCCGCCCGCCCGAGGGCACGCTTCTCCCCCTCGAACGGCTCCGCCCCGCTCGAGGGGCAACCCCTCCCGACCCGGTTCCGCCCCGTTCGAGGGGCGACCCTTCCCCTCGAGCGGCCCCGCCCGCCGAGGGCTCTGCTCGCCCCTCGAAGCGGCCTCGCCCTCGCTCGAGGGTTCGCTCCACCCCTGGGCCGGGGCCCGCCACGCCACGGGCGCCCGCACGCGTGCGCCGCCCCGTACTTATTGAACGCCCGACGCCGCGGACTGGCGCCGATCATGCGCCCGGGGCTCACGCCCCGTGCCGCCGCACCAACTCCCTGTGTGAGGAGCCCATCCCCGCCACCGTGGGGTGGACCCGTACGCAGGGCCGCCGCCGCCCCGTGACACCGCGCGCAGCGCCACCGTCCGGCTAACGCGCCGACCCCTCGAAAGGGGCCGGCGCACCCTCGACCCACCCCCCCCGTGACCCGCAAGTTGTGCAGGTGAGGGGCGCTAGGCCGGGGGTGGCCATCCCGCCACCGTAATGGCGCGGCCGCCGTACCCGCGCGCGCGGCACACGCTCGACTCGCGGCGCACGCCCGAGCACCGCAGCAACCACTCCACCACCGCAGCTCATTGGGAAGGAACGCCGTTCGCCCGCTCCCCGTGCCTCGTACCGGCCATCACGCACCCCTCGAAGCCTATCGTGGACGCCATCGCCATCCGCCGCCTTCCTGGCCCTCGAACCGCCACCGTTCGAGCACAAGGTAGGCCATCATGGCCGATCGCAGCCGAAGATCGACCGACGCGCCGCCCGCTCTACACCGTAGCACGACGTGCTCCCACACTAGCAAATTAGGTAGTGCGCGTGCATGTAACTCGCCGGGTCTTTGGCCTATAAAAGGAAGGCGAGCCCCCGACCGGCGGGGACGGATCCGGAAGGGAACACGCGCATCGGCACTCACTCTCTCATTCTCCCACGACATCTTCGCCTACTCACCCAGGGACTTGGGAGCCACGATTCCTCTCCCGCCTGCTTGTATCGCCCCACTACAAGCACCCCCGTGCCGAGCAATATAGTGCCACGAGCACGCCACCGTCGGACGTACGGCCCCCGCGACGAATCCATGATAAATCCTTGTG